>CM024669.1:6373568-8773568 GCA_014182725.1 Eucalyptus brandiana
ATCGATATTGATTTCTTGACATGGTTTGCATTGTTCGACTTTAAATTTGATTAAATGCAGAATTTTATCTATGCCTCCCGGAACTTTAAATTTTGAATTTATGGCTCGTAAGGAAGGGCGATGATCATGGAAAAATCTCTAATTGTTGTGATTGTTGTATGGATGAATGTATGATGATTATAGGTATTCTTTTTGGGGATGTAATTATTAAATGGAGGCTACGTCATTCCTTTTATTTTATTTTAATTTTTTTTATGTAATGTAATTTTAGCATAGTTTAGTATTTCAATTGTTGATGTAAATGCTACAAAAGAGGAGGAGCATTAGAGGAGTCATTAAGCCGATGAGCTCTATGGGCCCGGTCTTTGAAGAGTTCAAAGATTCAAGAAGAAATGAAGGGCAAGTCTCTATTATTAAAACAGTAAAATGGCTAAATGGGTCTCTTTGGCTCGAGACCCATTGAATCATAATTCCATGATCACCACGTAGGATAGATGTTTATGTGATATCTATTTATTTATTGTGTTTATATTATCGTGCAAAGTGAGACCGTTAATAACGACCTAAATCTCCTTATTAATAATATTAAGTCGAAACAGGTTTTGGACTCGTGGCCTTCCATTGTTGTGGTTTGATCTAATATTATAGTGGTTAACTGACTGGCTATGGATACATAAGGGTTAATTACCATTCATAATCTTGAACCACTCCATTATGCATATGATGCTGTGGGGTTGGAGCCAAATGATTTCTAATAATTGTCAGGTGAGGAAATCGTTTGTATTTTCAATACTTGCATAAGACGATGGGTTAGACTTAACTATGATCATGATACCAATAATTGTTAGGTGAGGCTTTCATGGTCTAGAGGCCGAAGTTATGATTGTGACTCGCATATGATACGTTAAACAAGTTGGTTCACTCACTAAGTTCATAGAACACCAATAACTATTAGGTGATGTGGATTTTGGGCTAGTGGGACTCCAATCTCCAGTAGTAATCTTTACCCAACAAAGATTACCGCTTCCCATCTTAAGGAGTATGTGATTCGAATATAAATTTAGTGGGAGGATCTATTTCATTTAAAGGCCAAAATGAAATAATTATTTTGAAAGATACAATGGCTAATAATTTATTTTTTGCAACATATATATTATTACTCTGAAAATGGTAACTACAAACCCACTCGCTTCTATACTTGACAAGAATTGTTTGATTGGACCAAATTTCAGTGACTGGGTGATGAATTTAAGAATTGTTCTCAATTCAAAAAAAAATTGAGTATGTGCTTGATGAAAAGATGCCAACCTCCTTTCCTGAGGGTGGGACCCAAGAGGAGCGTGTCACTTATGATAAGTGGCGTGATGATGACTTAAAAGTTAGGTCACATATGCTTGCTTCAACGAATAATGAATTACAGAAGAAGTACGAATTTGTGGAAGATGCTAGGTTGATCATTTTGCACTTAAAGGAATACTTTGATGAGAATGGTCGAACCTCTATATATGAGATACCTAAGGCATTGTACCATATGAGGATGGTTGAAGGATCATCAGTTAATGATCATGCTTTGAAAATGATCTTGCACATTGAAGAATTGGATAGGCTGAATCTCATTATAGACAACGAGTTAGCTGTGAATTTGATCCTCCAATTTACCTGATTCCTTCTTTGGTTTTGTTCAAAACTTCCACATGCATAAGATGGAGAAAATTCTCTGATGTGGACATCGAGTCATATTGAGGAGGAGGTGCTAGGGACCCATTGTCTATTCCTACTGGTTCGATTACTCGAGCGCGGGCCAAACAATTCAAGCAAGCTGTTGGCGTCATGGTTCGTGATCTTTGGCGTGAAGATGACCTTAGATCAAATCTTGAAGAATTTTGGAAATCTTGGTGCAATTTAATTATCTTGTCACCAAATAATTGACCAAGTCAATTTATATATATATTCTTGTTTAAGAATATTCTAAAATAGGAATATTTTAGAATATAACGCATTAGATTTTTAGGGTTGGTTTTAGGGTTTGTGTGGCAGCCTATATAAAGGATTTGCCAAATTTCTTTGAGGACATATATATTTTATTTTTGGAGGAAAAGAATTGAGAGATTCTCTTTTTACTGTTCTTTTGAGGACTTGACCTAATCAAGATTCTCTTCGACTTATCGAGCGAGATAGCGAATTCTTTCGCTCGTGGCGTCTATAACGTTGGTTGGTTGACACGTGTTCGTCAACAGGTCACGTTCATACCGAGGTTGCTAATCACAGGTTTGATTGGAGGTCGAGGTTTGCAATTCGCACCATCTGGGCCTTCGTAGAACGATCCTTCCGCAACGATTCACATCAGTTTGGTATCAGAGCCAGATTCTACAAGGTCTATTTATCTTTAATTTTCTGTTGATATTCAGCAATTTGAGATTTATTGAGTTAGGGTTTCGGTTCTAGTTAATTTAGGGATCCGATTGCTTTTGTGCTTCTATACGTAGTTATTTGTTGTTAGTTTTAAATTTTCTTTTCTAGCATCTTAAATTGTATCTGAGTTTGTCAAAAAAAAAAAGAAAAAAAAAGAAGAGAAAGAAAACGCACAAAAAAAAAAGTGTGCAAGAGAAAAAAAAACAGATTCGGCAAAAAAAAAATTAAATTAGCCGAACAAAAAAAAAATCAAGAAAGCGACTCATTTGTTAGTAGACCAAATTGAAACAAAATCAGTAGTGATTTGCATTTCAATTGGAATTTCGAAAGTTGTACTTGTTGGTTTGAAATTGTTACTTGCTGAAACAAAATCAATAGTGATCTAATCTTGTTTGATTAGTTTGATTGATTGTCATGAGGGGTTGAGAGACAGGTTTTGAGCCCAATAAATAGCTTGTAAAAAGAGAATACGAGAGGAAAAATGCAAGAGTGTGTAAGCTTAATTGAGGGTGAAAAAAAAGCCTAAACTTGAGTTAAACACGAGGGGAGTGACAAACACTTTGAGAGAAACACGTGAGGGAGTGATTGGTGAGGATTTTTTTGCGACTAACGTTTACTTGCAAGTCTAAAATATGTCGCACGAAGAAAGTGTGAATCAAAAGGAGATTGGCTCCATACGAAGGGATGAAGTGCTCGTGGAAAGCATCCAGCAATTGAAGGCCGTAGTGGAGGAGCTTAGTGGCCGAATGATGGGGAATGACATGAGGGTTGATGGTGACCGAGAGCTACCCCGGGGAAGGCCGCAACATCAGCGAGATGCCTCTAGAACACAACATAGAAGGCAACGGCAATATGATGATGATGAGGCCGACATGGAGGATGATCGAGATGCTCGATTTGAAAGGTGGAATGGAGGCCGAAGGTTTAGACACCGAGGAGATGATGAACTTGGCAACATCAAGATGAAGATTCCTTCCTTCCAATGGAAGAATGATCCCGATGCGTATCTAGAGTGGGAGAAACACATGAAGATGGTATTTGATTGCCAACGATACTCTGAGCTCAAAAAGGTAAAAATTGCAGCTGTTGAATTTACTGATTATGCTATAATTTGGTGGGATCAACTTGTGACTAGTAGGAGGCGCAATGGTGAAAGACTGATAGAGACGTGGGATGAGATGAAAGCGGTGATGAGAAGGCATTTTGTACCTAGTCATTACCACCGAGATTTGTTTCAAAAGTTACAAAATCTCACACAAGGCAATAAGAGCGTGGAAGAGTATCACAAGGAGATGGAGATTGCCATGATCCGTGCTAATGTGATGGAGGATCGTGAGGCCACAATGTCAAGATTTTTGAGTGGTTTGAGTTGAGACATAGCAAGGGTGGTAGAGCTGCAACACTATGTTGAATTGGAAGAATTGGTGGACAAAGCCATCAAAGTTGAGCGGCAATTGAAGTTGGACCAAAATCACAAGAGTGGAGGAGGTTCAAATCAGAATTGGAGATCCAATTGGAAGAGAGATGATAAGCCAAATTGGAGAGGAAACAACACCAAAACCGAAACCTCAAAGGAGAAGGAGAGGGACGGTAAAGTTGGAACGAATCCGGTTTCAGGTAAAATCGAAAACCCTAACACTAGAACTCGTGAAATTAAATGTTTCAAGTGTTTGGGCAGGGGTCATATGGCGAATCAATGCCCTAATAGGAGGGTGATGATCATGACTGGACATGGTGTTATTGAGTCCGAAAGTGAAAGGGAAGAAGAGGATGACGAGATGCCACCATTGGAGGATTGTAGTGATGGAGAAGTGGCTATAAAAGGAGACTTATTGGTGGTTAGGCGTTCTCGAGTGTGCAAGTAAAGGAGGAGGAGCATCACCAACAAAGAGATAATTTGTTTCATACAAGATGTGTGGTGAATGGTAAGATTTGTAGTATGATAATTGATGGAGGTAGTTGTGCGAATGTGGCAAGTTGTATTATGGTGGATAAGTTGGGTTTGAAGACAACAAAGCACCCTAGGCCTTATAGACTTCAATGGTTAAATGATAGTGGTGAGGTGAAAGTATTGAAGCAAGTTCGAATTCCATTTGAGATAGGGAGATACAAGGACGAGGTAGAGTGTGATGTTGTACCTATGCAAGCGGGTCATATCTTGCTTGGAAGACCATGGCAATATGATCGAAAGGTACATCATAATGGATATACTAATCGTTATTCATTGGTGAAGAATCAAAAGACTTATATCTTGGTACCAATGACACCTAGTGAGGTGTATCAAGATCAATTAAAGTTACAACGAGAAGCCGAGAGAGAGAGAAAAGGTGAGAAATCCGAGGGCTTGCGTGGTGTGTCTGAGACGCAAGGAAAAGGAGAGGCCGAGAGAAGAATTGTGGTAAAAACCGAGGGAAAAGAAGAAAGGAAAGAAAAGAGGCAAAATAATTTTTATGCAAAATCAAGTGAAGTGAGGAGAGCCTTAGTTCTAGATCGACCAATACTTGTACTTGTGTACAAGGAGGTTTGTTCTCTACTAACGATCTTGACCCAAGTTTGCCTAGTCCTATTGTGTCTTTATTGCAGGAATTTGAAGATGTCTTTCCTGATGAACTTCCTGGAGGGATACCACCTATTCGAGGCATAGAACATCAAATTGACTTGATTCCTAGTGCGCCATTACCTAATCGACCCGCATATCGAAGCAATCCCGAGGAGACAAAGGAACTTCAGCGGCAAGTTAGTGAATTATTGGAACGAGGGCATGTGAGAGAGAGTCTTAGCCCATGCGCCGTCCCTGTTTTGTTAGTGCCAAAGAAGGATGGAACTTGGCGAATGTGTGTCGATTGCCGAGCAATCAATAATATTACGGTAAAGTATCAACATCCTATTCCTAGGTTAGATGACATATTGGATGAGTTGCATGGTTCTTGTATTTTCACTAAGATCGATTTGAAAAGTGGTTATCATCAAATTAGGATGAAAGAAGGTGATGAATGAAAAACTGCATTTAAGACCAAGTATGGATTATATGAGTGGTTAGTAATGCCATTTGGATTAACTAATGCACCGAGCACGTTTATGCGACTTATGAATCATGTTTTGCGTGCTTTTATTGGTCGATTTGTGGTTGTCTATTTCGATGACATCTTGATTTATAGCCGAAGTCCTGCTGACCATATTGAGCATGTGCGAGCTGTCTTGCAGGTTTTAAGGGCCGAGCAATTATACGCTAATCTAAAGAAGTGCTCTTTTGTTACCAACAAATTAGTATTTCTAGGATTTGTTGTTAGTGCTAATGGTATACAGGTTGATGAAGAAAAGGTTAAAGCAATCCGTGAATGGCCAACGCCTAAGACCATAGGAGAGGTGCGTAGCTTTCATGGATTGGCGAGTTTTTATCGACGATTTGTGAGAAATTTCAGCAATATTGCCGCACCTTTAACTGAGGTTATCAAGAAGCACGTGGGTTTCACGTGGGGAGAAGAGCAAGAGAAAGCCTTTAATCTGTTAAAAGATAAGTTAACTAATGCTCCTTTGTTATCTTTGCCGAATTTCAGTGCTACTTTTGAGATAGAGTGCGATGCTTCGGTACAGGAATTGGAGTCGTGTTGATGCAAGGAGGGCGTCCCATAGCTTATTTCAGCGAAAAATTGAGTGGAGCAACATTGAATTATCCTACCTATGATAAGGAGATGTATGCTTTAGTGCGAGCTTTGGAGACTTGGCAACATTATTTATGGCCAAAGGAGTTTGTGATCCACACCGACCATGAGACCTTGAAGTACTTGAAAAGACAGCAAAAGTTGAATAAAAGACATGCCAAATGGATGGAGTTCATTGAGACTTTTCCATATGTGATCAAGTACAAGAAAGATAAGGAAAATGTGGTAGCCGATGCACTTTCCCGAAGGTATGCGATTCTAACTATTTTAGAAGCAAAGTGTCTAGGTTTTGGGCATATCAAGGGCTTATATATTGATGATGATGACTTTGGGAGAGTCTATGAAGCATGTGAACACGCTGCATTTGATAAATTTTATAGGCATGAATGTTATCTTTTTCGTGAGAACAAACTATGTTTGCCTAAGTGTTCTTTGCGTGAATTGTTGGTGCGAGAAGCGCATAGTGGTGGTTTAATGGGGCATTTTGGCATTAATAAGACTTATGAAGTGTTGTATGAACATTTTTATTGGCCACATATGAAGAGAGATGTCACGTGTTTGTGAGAGATGCATTGCTTGTAAGCAATCAAAGTCTACAACTAAACCGCATGGCTTGTATACATCATTACCTATTCCAACGCATCCTTGGATTGATATTTCTATGGATTTTGTATTAGGATTGCCTAGGTCTAAGTATGGTAGAGATTCTATTTATGTGGTTGTTGATCGGTTTTCAAAGATGGCTCATTTTATACCTTGTCATAAAACTGATGATGCATCCCATATTGCTAATTTGTTCTTTAAGGAGGTTGTACGTTTGCATGGCATGCCTAGATCGATTGTTTCGGATCGAGATTCTAAATTTCTTAGCTACTTTTGGAAAACATTGTGGAAAAAACTAGGAACACGGTTGTTATTTTCTACTACTTGTCATCCACGGACCGATGGTCAAACCGAGGTAGTTAATAGAACTTTAGGGGCATTGTTGCGTGCTATTATTAAAAAGAACATAAAATCTTGGGAAGATTGTCTGCCACATGTTGAATTTGCATATAATAGGAGCATGCATTCTGCTACTAAATTTATACCATTTGAGGTTGTCTATGGTTTTAATCCATTAACTCTGTTAGATTTAACCCATTTACCTGTTAATAAGCGTGTGGATTTAGATGGAGTAAAGAAAGTTGAATTTGTCAAGTCGTTGCATGAGAAGACGCGCACAAATATTGAGCGCAAGACTGAGCAATATGCAAGGCAAGCTAACAAAGGGTGCAAGGAAGTGGTGTTTGAACCTGGCGATTGGTTTTGGGTTCATATGCGCAAAGAGAGATTTCCTGCGCAGCGGCATTCTAAGTTATTACCGCGAGGGGATGGACCATTCATGGTTTTGGAAAGAGTTAACAATAATGCTTACAAGCTTGATCTTCCGGGTAAGTATGACGTTAGTGCCACATTTAATGTTTCTGACTTGACTCTTTTTGATGCCAGTGATGATTTGAGACAAATCCTTTGCACGGGGGAGGGAATGATGTGGACATCGAGTCATATCGAGGAGGAGGTGCTAGGGACCCATTGTCTATTCCTCTGGTTCGATTACTCGAGCGCGGGCCAAACAATTCAAGCAAGCTGTTGGCGTCATGGTTCGTGATCTTTGGCGTGAAGATGACCTTGGATCAAATCTTGAAGAATTTTGGAAATCTTGGTGCAATTTAATTATCTTGTCACCAAATAATTGACCAAGTCAATTTATATATATATTCTTGTTTAAGAATATTCTAAAATAGGAATATTTTAGAATATAACGCATTAGATTTTTAGGGTTGGTTTTTAGGGTTTGTGTGGCAGCCTATATAAAGGATTTGCCAAATTTCTTTGAGGACATATATATTTTATTTTTGGAGGAAAAGAATTGAGAGGTTCTCTTTTTACTGTTCTTTTGAGGACTTGACCTAATCAAGATTCTCTTCGACTTATCGAGCGAGATAGCGAATTCTTTCGCTCGTGGCGTCTATAACGTTGGTTGGTTGACACGTGTTCGTCAACAGGTCACGTTTATACCGAGGTTGTCAATCACAGGTTTGATTGGAGGTCGAGGTTTGCAATTCGCACCATCTGGGCCTTCGTAGAACGATCCTTCCGCAACGATTCACATCACTCTCGCTGAGTTACATAGTATGCTGGTAGTTTATGAGAATGAAATGCACAACACGAGATCAAATATAGTGGCTATGGCTAAGGCTTCTTCTTCAAGAGGTAAGACCATTTTAAAGAAAAAGAAATGAAAGAGGCCTATCAAACTTGTTATGCAACCAAAACCCAATATTGATAAAGGGAAATGTCATTATTGTGGTGTTAAGGGATACTGGAGGAGGAACTGTAAGAAGTACCTCACGAGCTTGAAGGTCAAGCCCAATAACCAACATTATGAATGTATGGTGTTTATGCTTATTGAAACTAATCTTATGGTTAGTGCTGAATCCAGCTCATGGGTTCTAGATTTTGTTGCAACTTTACATATTTATATGTCTTTGTAGAATCTGGAAACAAACAGGATGCTAATGCAAAATGAGATTTTCCTGACATTTGCCAATGGAGCAAGAGTTGCTGCGTTAACTATAGGGACTTTTCGTTTATGTTTGCCTTCTGAACATGTATTGGTTTTAAAGAACTGTTTACATTATAAGAATGCTGTTAGAAATATCATCTCTATACCTCGTTTGGGTAAAGATAATTATGAATTTTCCTTTGTTGATGATGTATGTTCTATTTATCATAATAGAAGATGTGTTAGTTCTAACTTATTAACCAATAATCTTTATACCATTACAATGTTCGGTAATGCGATTACTGATGTCAATAAGTAAAATATAATTGATATAAATGCCATAACTAATAAACGCCTTAGAGACGGTTCAAATAAAAAGTATGTTTGGCATCTCCGATTAGGTCATATTGGAGAAGGCAGAATTAACAAGTTGAGTAATGATGGGTATATTGATCCATCAAATTTTGAGTCATACTCGACTTGTGAGGCATGCTTTCTAGGAAAAATGACCAAAGTGCCATTTGTAGGACATAGTGCGTGAGCTACTGACATATTATGATTAATACATACAGATGTATGTGGACCAATTAATGAAACTACTAGAGGTGATTATAATTATTTCATTACCTTCACTGATGTTTAGTCACGGTATAGTTATTTATACCTCATGAAGTATAAATCTGAATCCTTTGAAAAGTTCAAGGAATTCAAGGCTGAAGTTGATAAACAAATAGAAAAATGTATTAAGGCTCTTCGATCAGATCAAGGAGGTGAATACCTTAGTACTGAATTCCTGGACTATCTTAAAGAAAATGACATTTTATCACAATGGACACCTCCTGGAACTCCAGAACGTAATAGTGTATCAGAATGAAGAAATCGTATTTTATTAGATATGGTGCAATCTATGATGAGTTATACCGATTTGCCAATATCTCTTTGGGAATATGCCCTTGAGACAGCTGCATATATACTAAATAGAGTGTCGTCCAAATCTATTCCAACTACGCGTTATGAGATATGACATGGTAGGAAACCTAATTTTAATCATATTAAAATTTGGGGTTGTCCAGCTTTTGTGAAAAAGCTGAAAATTGAAAAATTGGAGGCAAGATCTGAACAAGGTCGCTTTATTGGATATCCAAAGGAAATTCTTGAATATTATTTCTATTTTCATTTTGACCAAAGAATTTTGGTAAGCAAGCACACTTCTTTTCTGGAGAATCAGTTCATCTAAGAAGGTGATGCTAGGCGGAAAATAGTTTTACAAGAAGAAAATAATGAAGTCCCAAACAACCGAGTTCAGATACCAATCTCTGATTCAGTGAGAGCTTTTGATACACAACCTCTTAGGAAAAGTGTGAGAACATTTCGCCTACTTGCTCGTTATAGACACTCAGTTGATCATATTGAACCATTATTCATTGTGAATGATAGTGATCAACCTGGTGATCCTAAAACCTATGAGGAGGCGATGTCGGACATCGATTCTAGTAAATGACTAGAAGCCATGAAATCCAAAATGAATTCAATGTATTCCAATGAAGTTTGGACCTTAATTGACGAGCCTGATGGTATTATACCAATTGACTGTAAATGGATCTTCAAGAGGAAGATAAATGCTGAAGGTCAAATTGGAACTTACAAAGCACGGCTGGTGGCGAAAGGATATCGTCAGAAAGAAGGAATTGATTGTGACGTAACTTTCTCACCTGTGGCTATGTTAAAATCCATTCAGATTATGTTGGCTATAGCTGCACACCTAGATTATGAGATATTCCAGATGGATGTCAAAACGGCTTTTCTAAATGGTTTTCTCGATGAGGACATCTATATGGAACATCCATGGGGTTTTGAATCCAATAGTGAAAAACGAAAGGCGTGTAAGCTTAAGAGATCCATTTATGGACTCAAACAAGCCTCTAGAAGTTGGAATATCCGTTTTGATGAGGTAGTCAAATCATTTGGCTTCATCAAAAATCCTGATGAACCTTGTGTATACAAGAAGATCGGTGGGAGTGCAATTGCATTTCTAGTTTTGTATGTTGATGATATACTTTTGATTAGAAATGATGTATCGATGATATTATTGATAAAACTATTCTAGTCACAGAAATTCTCAATGAAAGATTTAAGAGAGGCAATCTACATTTTAGGTATCAAGATCTATAGAGATAGATCAAGAAGATTGATTGGCCTCTCACAGTCTATGTACATCGACAAAATGTTAACACGTTTTAACATGCAATATTCCAAGAGAGGATTATTGCCTTTTAGGCAAGGGATCTGTCTTTCTAAGGAGATGTGTCCCAACACTCCTGTAGAAAGAGAGCGGATGACGAAGATACCATATGCATCCGCTATTGGAAGCATAATGTATGCTATGCTATGTACTAGACTTGATATTGCGCATGCTGTAAGTATTACTAGCAGATATCGGTCTGATCTATGAGAACATCACTGGATAGCAGTCAAGAATATTCTTAAGTACTTGCGAAGGATTAAAGATTTATTCTTGATATATGGAGAAGGAGATTTTAAAGTTGTAGTTTATACTGATTCCAATTTTCAATCGAATCCTAATAATTATAAGTCACATCTAGGCGTGTCTTTACATTCAATGGTGGTGCAGTTAGTTGGAAAAGTTCCAAACAAAGCATAATTGCCGATTCCACCATTGAGGCAGAGTATGTAGCCGCTTCTGAAGCAGCAAAGGAAGTCACTTGGATGAAGAAATTTATTTTTGAACGTGGAGTCGTTCCTTCAATTGAGCAACCGATTACATTGTTTTGTGATAACAATGGGGGCGATAGCTCAAGCTAAGGAACTAAGGTCTCACCAAAAGTCCAAGCACATTGAGAGACGCTTCCATCTCATCAGAGAAATTGTTGGGAGAGGTGATATCACCTTGCAGAAAATTGCCTCAGCAAAAAACATGGCAGATCCCTTCACTAAGGCCTTACCTCAGTCTTCTTTTGAAAGACATATTGACAAAATGAGCTTGAGGTACTAGACATATTGGCTTTAGTGCAAGTGTGAGATTGTTGGATGTATGTCCTAAAGCTACTATGTAATAGTTACATATTAGGGATTTCAGTTGTACTATCATTATTATTATTTAATTAATGACAATGACGTATTCATTCATCCAATTATTTTATATTTATGAATGATTCCATAAGATCAGTTGCAATTAGACATATTCTTGAGACGTCAACAATATATGTGATGAGTTCATAGTTAGACTGAATTTTTAAATCGTTCTCGGTCAATGGATTATTGAGTGGATATTAATAATCTTGTTGAGACCGGTGTGTTCTTAACTTTGCCATTAAGTATTGGATACTTAAGAAAATGATGAGTCACATGTCATTGGGTATTATGATGTTTAAGTTAGAACACATGTGTTTTTTTTTTTTTTTTTGTGAAGATTAGAACACAAGTGTTTGTATTAGACAAGTTCACTAAACGTGACGCATATGAAACGACTAGCGACATGGAAGCTTTTAGCGTGGTCGATGTCTAATTGTTCATGCTTTGATTTTGTGTAAATAATCCTTAGACCTGAGGCACAATGTTAAGTTGTGTGTTGAACAACTATGGTTCACAAGTGCACGTAATGCTGGGTCGTTGATCTATCTTTATACCTGATGGTCATAGTTTGTTCATATACGAAGTTGCACGTGTGCACAATATGGAATCTGTCTCCTTATTAAATGCAAGGTATAATAATGATGTTCTATGCGATCTAATTGTGACACTATATTGAAATCCTTGGCTGGGGTTGTAACCGAGAATAAATTGTTTATATCTCAAATAAAATGTTTGTCAATTAGATTTGTGCATATGATCGAATTGGTGACTTGACAAATATTCTATGGTCTTTGTTTGATCGGGACATAGTAAGATAGAGGGATTGAATTATACTGTAGCCAAAATTGACAGGTTCATTATACGCTTAAAGCATTCACACTATTTGAGTAGCCATGACATATTACTAGATGTCAATCATAGCTTGTAGGACTCAAAAATTAATCGAGATAATTAATTCTTTTGGGAGTACTAATGTGTTAGTACAAGTCTTACTACCAGCTTAGTGATGAACCTAGGGATGTCACACACCATAAACAATTAGAATAACATGGAACAAGAGAGAAATATTGTTGCAAATGTGTTTACAATTATTGCAATCGAATTGAGTTGATTTGAAATTAAATTAAATGAGATTTAATTTGATTTGTATTATAGTCATGAGCCTATTTGCATATGATGCACACTCATGCCCAAAGTGGATACATGTTAATGTATTCCAATTGTATATATAAAGATTATGTTTTTATTTTATTTTTAAAGTGGATTGATTAATTATTTATTTATTCGTTTAATTAATTAATTAATTAATTAATTAATAAAAAAATAAAATATGGAGCTTCATGCATGTGCACGAAAAGCATGGATGGTCAGCAACCGCTGACCATCATACATAAGATCGTGCATGAGCGGTTTGTTCATGCACAACCTCATGCATGAGCAAACCGCTCATGCACGACCGTTCGTGCATAAGCGAACGATCAGCAACGGTTGCTTATCAGTTTTATTTTTATTTTAAAAATGCAAAAGCGTGGTAATACGAGGGTTACAAAAATAGAGAGAAATGGGTGTGTGTTCTTGTGTTGTCTTTGAGACGCAAGAAAGAAAATGATTTTCTCTCATCCGGGTTGTGACTAAAACATTAAGGATATGGCGGATTGTCTCCACGAGATTGTTAGCACGATCATAGTGGTGAATATCCGAAAGTTCTTTCTTCCGTCCGACGTCCGTTGTTGGTGTGTCTGAACTAGAGGTCCAATGTTTGTGGGGCTCGAACTGTAGAACATCCGAACCAATTCGTATAAAGCGCACTTCGAGAGGTAATTCGTTTTACTCCATTTTATTTTCAAATTTTTGATTAAAACGCACGAACAACGCCTTCGGAGAATCACATATAAAATATATCATTTTTGTTTCCGTTGCGTTCTTTTGTTAATTTTACCTATACATGATTCATGAAACCTCAACAGAAGTAACTTCCTTCTTTCCCTTTAAAATTGCTTTGTTACTTCTATTCTCAGTTCAGAATTAGCTGCAATCTGGGTTCATGAAGTGGAATTTTCCGAAGTTAGGGAGGAAATTTTCACCTGTTCAAGCTCAATCGACTAAGAAAACTTAAGAAGAAGCAAAGGCCACGATTATTGTAAAATGTACTTCTCTATGTGTAAACTGCGAGAAACGTGTCTAAGAGTTTGGTGTGTGTGGTTGCATATGGCTGAATGTGGGCTTGCAAGCACCACATTGAAGTGTAACATCACAGACTTCCGCCGTGTGAGATAATTATGCATTCTTTAAGATTGAGCGACCTCATCGTCGTGGTTAGTAGTGTTAGGCTTCTGGGGGGACCTAGGAATAATTCGGCAAACTAGGCCGTATTCAGTGAATAATCGATTTCGCCATGATAAAGAGGGAGAAGAAAAATGAAAGGATACTATGCTATTTGCAAGTGAACTTTTGTGAACAGCTTTAGTTACATTTGGCATTAGAATGTACTTCCTTAAGATAGAGCGACCTCGTCATCGCGATTAGTAGTGCTGGGCTTCTAGAGGCGTTGAAATAATCCAACAAAGCAGGGTGTAATTAGTGAGCGATCGATTTCGCCACGAGGAATAGGAAGAAGAAAAATGAAAAGAAAATGTGTTGTTTGCATGTTAATTTTTATTTGATTGAGGGTAAACAAGTTGCTGAGGGTCATTAAGTTATTCTTAGTTGATGATAGAAAAGCTGGAACACGCCTAGTTGCCTTGCAAGATAAATAATATTTTTGTGCATAAAATATGCCCTACAATTTCTGTTCGGTCTGATGTTGAGTTTATTTGTCGCAGGGCATATGTGTGAAGTACTAGTGGGAATTGCTTCTAAATTTCTGTTTATTAAACGACTTTGTATCCTCATCTTGAAAAAGGGATCGGGAAAATTATGGTGGTGAGTGTAATTTGAATCAAAATGAGGGCCTAGATTCATGGCAGTTTTAAAATTGATTTGGAGATTGCTAGTGGAATCCGACCATTATTAAGGCTATTTGTTGAAGAGTGGACGTATGTTTGAGTATAATATTAAACCACTATATATTAATGTATGATATGTTTCCTTCACTCTTTTTACATACTGGCATCACGTACGCTGATTTGCTTTTACCATAATCTAGTTTTGCCATATCTTCATACCACTATTCAACTTGTTAGAATGCATGTTAAAGTGAACTGCGTTAGAGAAATCCCATGTTGAAAAATCGATGTGATGTAGAGCAATTAATATATCCAAGTTGACCTATAACTCATTAGCTTAAACTTTTGAGTGAATGTGAATCCAACCAGATATATTAATAAACTCGGACTTGAGCTCCCTCTTGGCGATCTCCTCGAAAGAAGATATCGGGCTTCTACTATGTGCTCCCAACAAATGGTATCAAAGCTGATGGTTTTGGTTTCAAGGCAAGTGGGCGTGTGGTGTAGCAATGTGGCCTGTAAGGATGAAGTTAGGCCAAAAGGATACACGAATTAAGAGGGAGCAAACCTAACATTGAACTCACACATAAAGGAGCGATTGTTAGAATGCTCCCTCTTGGCGATCTCCTTGAAAGAAGGTTAGAGCTTCTGCTGTGCGCTCCCAACAATTGGTATCAAAGTCTTCGATTTCAAGACAGGTGAGCATTGCAGTGTAGCAATGCGGCCTATAAGAATAAAGTTAGGCCAAAAAAATACACAAATTAAGGGGGAATAGACCTGACACTAGGGTCACACATGAGGGATAGACTGTTAAGAATGCACATTTGAGTGAATTGTGTTAAATAAATCTCATATTGGAGAATTGGTGTGGTGTAGAGTGATTAATATATTTAAGTTGACCCATAACTCATTGTCTTAAGTTTTTTAGTAAATGTTCGTCCAACTGAATATATCGACAAACTCAGGCTTGGGCTCTCTCTTGACAATCTCCCTAGCACAAAATATTAGACTCCCGCCACACGTTCCCAACACAACTCCATTCTCAACAAATACATGTTTAGAATCTATTAGAAGTATGTCAAGCATCTCAATGATGAAAATACCAAATGTGTAAGAGAGAAATCTAAACATACCATTATCAATCAAATACATTTAACATCACAAAGATTTTCAAGTGTATAAATACTAACTTGTAGTGCGCATGAACTTCATTGCATAGCCCTATCTGCTTAGCATAACTAGACCATGGACCATTCATCATCTATCATACCTAAACCCAAAGAAATAATGAAGCAAGCCTCTTCCTCTTGGTGACTGTAAGAGTCCATTTAGTGATACTTCTATTCCGAAAAACAATTTCTTTTCAAAAATAGTATTTTTTATTTATATTTCTATTTCCTAAAACAATTTCTAGATAAAAGAATGTGTTCCGTAGCTACACATAATTTCTATTCTTGAAATGGAGAAAGAATAGGAATATGTTTGATACGAATCATAAATTTTTTTTATAATGTAATATTTCTTTTAATTTTTTATAATTTTTAAGAATATTTTTTCCTTTTACTTTTTTCCCTTCAAAAGGCTGCCGCTCTTTGGAGTTGATCACCAATGATGGGTGGTGGCCGCAAGCAATAAAGAAGAAGAAGAAGAAAAGAAAAAAAGAAAAGAAAAAATAAATTTATTTCTAGAAATTATTTCCGAGAATAATAAGTTACTTTTTTTTTTTTTTTTAATTTCTTGTTTCTGTTCCAAATTTATTTCATGGCCACTTTTCTATTTCGAGAAATAGAAAAACTAATTGACGTTATCAACTAGATTTTTATTTTATTTTATACTAGGGAGCAAAAGTACATAAAAAAGGAATAGAAAATTTGCCAAACGGACCCTAATTTGCAATACACTATCTCTATCTAGCTCTCTCCCCCCCCCCCCCAAAAAAAAAAAAGAAAAGAAAAAGAAAACACCTTCTTATGCATTTATGCAATTGATCTCATCCTATTAATAGTTAGGAGGATACTTAAAAATTATCCTTTGATAACCTAACGCAAGGTTAAGGGAGTACAAGGAATACACCTATTTGCTTAATTTTGTAATTGCTGCTTTCCTTCATGTGCATGGCACGTGCTATTTTAAAATAAATTTCCCAAAAAAAAAGGATAAAAATGATGATATCCTAAATTATATTTTTGTTCTTTTTTCCCTTTTTCAAGTGAGCCATGGATAGTGACAAGAGTCAAAGCAACATACCAGTGAGATGTCGATTGTGTGCTTCAATGTCCAAGGGGCAAGTTGGCACTTTGCGATCACGCATATTCATGTGTCCGACGCATATTAATTAGTTCCTCTGATGTTAATGTGGAATCCCTAATTAGTCAGTGTAAGGAATGGAACTCTTGTTGATGCCTCTCAATAATCGAATCATTAATAAATTTGTCTAATCATATGAGCTCGCGTTGGTCCTCATACTGCATTTGATTTTTCCACTTTCCTATGTAACTTTAATTGGAAGATGATCTATATGATCCGAGATTCATTCAAACTCCGTATTTCAATAATACTTAAAGAACAGCATATTAGGAATGCTGAATCATGAATTGCCACTTGGTTTGATTTTGCTGAAAAAGAGGAACAAGGATGTCCTGATGCTATCATCTTAATACAATCCTACATGATGACCACATCATGCGTAGAGCCAATCATTTAAAATTTTTAAGTGATATTTTGTTCTTATTTTTCAATTTTTGATTCATTTTGATTTAGTATTTTAATTTGTTGTATTAATTTGTTAGTGAAATTAATTTTCCTCAAACAAAGCTCTTCAAAAATCATATACTTTTAAGTGAATATACCACAAGTTTTTCATTGGAATGCTTATGTGATGGCCACTTGACCAGGACCTATTGAAATTTATATACATTGATCTATAACATTTGCACCTCTAGCTGGGAATAATTAGAGATTAGTAAGATCATATTCACTTAAAAAGCTGATTAAACTAATACAATTAACTATCTATGAGTAATAATTTTTTGTGTAGAGATCGATGCTCCTGAGCATTTTCTTTAATTTTAAATGACCAATATAAAAAAAAAAAATCTTAAACTTAAAACTCGAATTCCAAATGCTATAAAAGAATTACAAATTATAAAAATAATAAAATGGAGCAAACCCATTCGGTAGGAAAACCCTAAGCAAGAGGAATGACTACCTATGATTGGGTTGTCTACTCTTCATTGTGATAATTAATGTGCTATTCACATTGCTAGCAATCTTATGTTTTATGAGCAAATGAAGCATATAGAGTGTGGATTGTCATTTAGTTTAGGAAAAGGTAAATTGTGGTGATTGAGGAGCAGTTAGCAGACATTTTCATCTCTTCGACGTGGACGAATTTAATACATTTATCACAAATTAGGTCTTTTTGCTATGTACACTCTGATTTGTGGGGGAGCGTCGAGTTTATTATTTATTATTTTATAGTGTTAGCGAGTTGAGTCTATTCACATATTTAGCCCATGTACTTGTGCAAAGATTAAACTGAGCCTATAAATACCTGTTTTGATCTCAATAATGGTCAATTCTCTCTTTTACCAACAACGAAGTCTATCTCCAGTCTGACCAAGAGCAGGTCAAAATGTCGGGGTTAGGGGATTGACAAGAATCTACTCTGTTGGCTCGACCCTAAATGATTGGGTTAAGTAGGAATCTCACGCTAATTGAGACGTAAGATCCCACTAGTTTTGCAACTCGATCATCCGTTGGATCCTCTGATCTAATTTAATTTATCAACACATAAATCAAAGACTCCATTTCTGATGTGCTACGAGCCTGGGGCTCCATTTGCACGCTTTGTTCAACATATCTTCCCATTTTGACTTCAAACTGTCTATAAGGAAATCGATAATCATGGATGATAAAAGGCTAAACTTATTCTAATAGATGAAACTCATTATATTAATCCCATCCTATACTTGTTTGTCGATTAAACAAAATAACGATTCAAATATTGAGATTAGCACAAACCAATATTATAATTCTCTCCCATTCCATCTAAAATTTCAAGTTCATTTTACGGGGAAAGAAACCATTTTTTTTTATTAAAAAAATATCATCTCAATGATAAAATTCCCAAAAGTGTAAGAGAGACATCTAGACATACTATATCCATCAAATGCATTTAACGGTGCAAAAATATTTCAAGTGTATAAATAGTGACAAGTAATGCACATTGCTTCATTGCATAGACCTCTCTATCTAGCAAAATCAAACTCTCGAGCAGTCATCACTCTATCAAAACCTAAACCCAAAGAAATCATAAAGCAAGCCTTTAAAGGCGTGTTTGGTAACAATTCTATTCCCGGGAACAAATTCTGACTATAAATGATTATTTTTGATTCTGTTATCGGGAACTGATTATGAGTAAAAGAATGCGTTTGGTAACTGTCAAAAATTTCTAATTCTGTAATAGAATTGTGTTTGGTATCGTGCTTATCAATTCTATTCCAAATCAATTTCTTTTAATTTTTAAATAAAATTTTTACTTTTTTTACTTTTTTTCTTTTCTTATTTTCTTTTTTTCCTTTTTTTTTTTTTTTTTTTCCTTTTTCTCATATTCTTCTTCTTCTTCTTATGGCTGGTCGCCCTGATCCGGCGACCGGCCAGACGAGGGCTGACGACCTCACCAGAGCATCACTAGCCCTCGTCGGCCGAGGCGAGGCTCGCCCCGCCCTGCCGAGGCTCTACCTCACTAGATCTAGCGAGGCCTGCTTGGCCACTGGCGGGGCTGGGTGAGCCTCGCCGATGGCCAGGCCAGCCTCGTCGGGGCCGGGCGAGGCTTGCCTAGCCACCGACAAGGCTCGACCTCGCCAGATTTGGGAGGCCGAGTCTCGCCGGTGGTTGGGCTTGCCTCTGGCGAGCTCGCCGGTGGCTGGGCTTGCCTCTGGTGAGCTCGCCGATGGCTGGGCTTGCCTCCAACGAGCTCGCCGGACCTTGCCCTGGCCTAGTGAGCCTTTGGTGAGCTCACCGGACCAGCGGATCGTGGCTAGTGGCGGCGGCGTCGATGGACGGTGGCGGCGGTGTCGGCGGATGGCGGCGACGAGATGGCCAAAGGGAAGAAGAAGAAGAGTTGGTTTTTGATTCTCAAATTTATTCCTGGAACAATAATTAACTTTTTTTTAATTCTTGATTCTACTCTCAATCTGTTCCTGGGAATAAATTTGTTCCCGAGAATAAAAATTTTGCCAAACGCGATTCTCGGCTCAAACTGATTATGGAAACAAAAAAATCAGAATTTGGCCTTGTTTGAATGGTTACCAAACATGGCCTAAGTTGATGTTGGTATTCCTTGCTGACTCTAATTTGTAACTCTCTCTCTCTCTCTCTCTCAATTATGAAACCCTAATGCATGATCTTTTTATGTATTTATGCAATTGATCTCAACTTGTTAATTGTTAGAAGGATATTTAATATTTTCATTTCATAAGCTAACGCGAGGTTAAGGAAGTACAAGGAATACACATCTATTTGATTAACTTTGTAATTATTTTTCTTAACATACATGGCGCGTGCTATTTTAAAAAATATATATATATATATCTCCCAAAAAGAAAAACAGAATGACGAAAATATCCTTGTTAACACCTGAATTTTTATCAACATTTTAAATATCCACTTATTTTGAAAAAAAAAAATATGAAAAGAAATCGTGTGGGCCGGCCACTTAGCAAAGTTTTCAACCTTCTAAGCCCCTCCTTCCGTTAGTCCAACCCATCTCTTTTAATTCCGTTGGCCCACCTCTTTATTCTTTTTTAGCCCATCTCCTCTCGTACTTCATTGGCCCATCACAGAACCAAACAAAAGAAAGCCCAGCCCCAGCTTTTCTTTCTTCCCCCCACGCACGCGACACTCTTCCTCGGTGAGCATGCTGTGACAAAACAAAAATGAGGGAGAAAAAAGGGGAAGGTGACGAGCTGCGTCCGCGGGCGCCCGTGACGCAAAGGAAAGATAGCACGAGTGACGAGAGTGAATTCGGGGAGCCTTCTACAATGCATGAGCTGGCGTTGGGGATGGGTGTTAGGTGGGTTATTTCACATGTGGATGGGCCAATGAGTTCGAAGCCTAAAAAGGAACGGCGCATATGATAAGTTATATGGAGAAATAGAGTTTCTTACTATGGTAGCTGCAAAAGGAAATAGTAACAAGAGAAAAAAAAAAAAAAGCAGAAAATTTGAGAGTTGTGGCAATATATAATTTACATCAAGCTGGCATCGGAGATCGATTCGTGGTCAGATTGAGCTGAAATTTTGTCAGCATATTCGTGGTGCAATTTTCTCGAATCTGAACGATTTGATTTTCGTTTGAAGCTCCCTACATCAAGTTTTTTGTAGATTGATCAAAACCTGCGTTTTTTGTCAGATTTATCCTTGATTTCTTGTGAAATTCAAGTATATTGCCAAGAATTATGTTCTTGAGGTGTTTGCTGTTATGTACCTCTAGTATTTGCTAGAAAAGAACATTATTCACTAAATTTTGTCGATAGTGAATATTTTTGGATGGACTCCGATCCCCACATCGATAAGGTTTTCCACGTAAAAAAATCATTTTGTGTTCGTGTGCTTGGTATTTATTTTACTCTATTATATCGATTCTTATTAGGTTTACATAAGATGGGAGATTATTTTATTCGCCGTATTGATTTAATATTGTTCGAATTGTTTGTTCTCCCATCAATAAGGACGTATAACAAAAAGATGCTCGAGCAAGGGATGACGAGCAGTAGTAGAAGTTTGGCGTGAAAGGAGAGAGGTGCTGATCCGAGAGAAAAAGAGGGGCGCGGCCATTGCAGAGGGGGACGCGGATCGTCGCTTTTTGGAGTCCAAGCAAGTTCTTCTTGGGACTGGACTGGACAGATAGTCTCCATGCACGTTCAAGGTGCATTGGCTGGTATTTTACTAATTAATAAACTAAAGTCTCGAAACTAAGTAATAATTAATTGAATATCTGCAACATAGCCCAGCTATTTTTTTTTTTTTATCATGCCCATTGATCAAATTGTATTTAATAGCAACATTTGATTTAATATCTTCCGTACCATATTTGTGCTATGTTTCCAAAATAAATAAATTAAATTATCTCCGAGAGATGTTTTCAGATCGGTAAAATTATAAAGACGTCTTTTAGTTCTACGTTATATCCAATCACGGATTTAAATTGATAACGTTGTTAATTTGAGTTGTTAGGAAATTGTCCGTTTGTCCTTCAATCTTGATAATAATTTAGGTTGTTGGGAAATTGTCCGTTTGTTCTTTAATCTATTTTAAGTTATGTGGATAGAAGGCCGAATCTGGTTGTAACATTCTTGGCACTCAAACTTATGTTTGCCAATGAAACGCAAAAAATTTTGAGGACATAGTTCACGAGCGATATTTACAATTTTCTTCATAGTTAAAAAATAAAATTAGTTTAGTCTAGATTTTTCTCTTTGCTTTTTTTTTTTTTTTTTTTTTATCCTTATCCAAATCTAGTTTAGTCTCGATTTCCGCATGAAGATGGGAACTAACCGACGAATGAAAATTCTTCTTGCTGAGTATGGATTTGAAAAAATAAATTGCTTTCTTTGAACAGGTCCTCGAAAGGACGGAAAAAGAAATTTCAAAATAAATCGAGAAAGGAAAATAATAACTCGTACATGATTAATTTGCCTAAGAAGATGTGTTATCAAGACGGATTAAGAGAGAGAGAGGGGGGGGGTGGGGGAAGAATATGGATATAGTGAAGATCAAGCAAATCCTCAAGCCAAGCAATAGTAGAAGACATCTATAAAGAAGATCAAAAGTGGTTTTCAAACATGGTATCATGGATGATTGAGTAGCAGCCCATCTAGAGTAGATTCTATCTAAATCGACGACCCTAAACAGACATTTGGCCAAGCAAAGATCATGAAAATTTACAATATATATATATATATATATATATATATATATATATATATATTGAAGATAAAGAGATATGCAAGTGCTACTCTCTAGTTAATCATGTGATTTAGCAACATCATTACTTTGTGAATAAAAAACCCAGAAGCCAAATTTAAGCGGGTGGTCCAGTACAGATTTTTTTGGGCCGATTCAATCCTATTCAACCACATACTTCTAGTAAAAATATGATGACTCGAAAGAAACAATGATGACACTTATAAATACCATTCATACTGAGCTAACCAAAGAAGCAAGAGAGACCGCAAAGCAATTTAGCATGAAGTAATTCACGAAGCTTGGGACTGCATGAGCTCAACATTTATGGCTCTTTGCCTGTGGCATGATTTCATCCTAATTCGAGATAAGAAAAAGTTGAGTAAATTTAATCAAATTTTTCGTACTCTTAGGCCAAGAAGAATTTGATTGGAGGAACTTTCCTCTCTCACCAACCATGTTCAAATTGTTCTGGGCAGTGATCTCCTAAATAGGCCAAAGATAAAGATTCAGATGGGCGAGTCTCTATGAGCTTCTGATCTTGGATATAAAAGTAGGGTAACGACATTTATAGTTTCATGAACTTTGACTAAATATTTAATATAGTCTTTAAATTTTTAATTTGTACAATATAATCTCTGAATTTTTAATTGTTTAGTGTTATTTTTTAATTTTTGATACATGCTTAACTTAATTTCTAAATTATATGAAAATGTCTAATTTTTTTTTTTTTCATTCTTATTATGATTATTATGAAAACGTCCTTGGATGATTATTACCATTATTATAAGAGGAAAACAGTTGGGTCGTTGGGGGGAGTGGCCATTGGCCAGTAAGGAATGGGGGAAGTGGGGCCCGGGTATGAGCTGGCCAACGCCATGCAATTTTGTGCAAAATGTACCGGAGCTACGTGAATGGGAGTGCGCACGTGCGCATCCACGAGGGCATGTGCGCCGGCCCAGCGCCACCCCGGGCGGCCCCCAACCAAACACGACGCTTCCCCATCTGAAGCGGCGGACGGTCAAAGCAACCCTCTCTCTTTCCACGTGTAAGCCCTGGAAAAATAAATAGAAAGCAAGGAAATTTAAAAATTAAAAAAACAAAAAAGAGGAAGGGCTTTTGCTTATTATTTCAGATACGAGGAGGCTGTTGGTCAGGAATGAAACCCAAGAGAGCCGGTGCAGGCGGACCCTTTGGCCTGGGGGAACCCCCCACCACAGAAGATGGATTGGATGCATTAATCTCTTCTTAAACAAACACATTAACCTTAATAATCGCGATAAACACGTACTTCCAGCGGCAAAAAAAAAAAAAAAAAACCCAAAGGGGATTGCCTCAGCTCGATTGGTGAGGGGCACCATCAAACATGATGTGCACGAGATGTCCTATGCATAGAAGCTAAAGAGTCAACTCAGCACGTGATAGCTTCATAGCGCTGCATGTACGTTTGATGATTCTTTGGTGCTTCTTGTGGAAATTGTAGAGGTGCATCCTATTTGCTATCCAGGGACCTTGATGGGGCCCAGCCAATCCCGATCGAGCCCTTTTGGCTTGAAGAGCGAAATGGGCGAGCTTGGATAGGGGGGTGTTGCAACCTAACCTCGGGGGAGGGAACGGGTTTAGGGGTATTTGCCTAAGGACGGGCCTAAGGCCCATGACAGCGTGAGCTCTCCCAAGCCCCATACCCCGCGTGACATGAGATATTCTTTAGGAATTTTTGCACAAAAGGAGTCGCCACTAGCCTATTGGGGTCGGCTAGGAACCAAGTGAGGCATGGGAGTGTGCCTCACTTCCTACGCAACCAGAGAATTTAGGGTCGGGGACTTGATTACACTAATTAACCAATTAGTGCTATTTCGGTACCTAATCTTGCTTATTTTAACAAAATGATTTTTGGCGAGGCACTTTGGATTGATTTTATACTTATCTACTAACATGTGAGGTGATCATGCAAGCACGCAATCATTAAAGTAATAATCATAACTACCAAGATCCTAATTGCAATAAGATTAAATACATGCAATCAAACATAATTAAATATACAAATTAAACATACAACATAATTAATATGCGAGCACATAAAGGTCTAATTATGCTAAAATGGCAATACATGGTAAGTCCTAATCAAACTCCATCATTTTTGGATTTTCGAGATTTTTAATTTTTCTTAATTTTTTTAAATTTTTTAAAAGAAAATTAATTAATTTAAAATTTTTTGAAATTTTTTTTAAAATTTTTTTGAAATTTTTTAAAATTTTTTAAAAAATTTTTGAAATTTTTTTGAAATTTTTTTGAAATTTTTTTGAAATTTTTTTAATTTTTTTTAGATTTTCGAAATTATTTTTTTATAAAATAATAAAATAATTTTTGGGACCGGACCGGGTGGGGTCGGGTTTGACCCGACCCGGTCGGCGTGGATCGACGGGACGGACCCGTCCGGTCCAAAAGGGGGGGCCGGCCGAACCGGCTCGACCGGCCTCCCCGGTCGGGCCTTCAATTAAATTCGGATTGGGCCAAACAAGCAAGCCCAATCGATCTAAGTTTTTTTTTTTTTTTTTAAAACGAAGCCCACAACTCCCTAAGCCCACAAGCTCTTAAATCCCTAAGCCCGCAAGCAAAAAAAACAGCCCAAGCTCGAACTCAGTCCAAATCGTTCAAAAACCCTACTTGTTTCGCGACTTGCGCCCGACTCGCACGACCCGGTTCATGACCGAAGCCCTAGGGCTCCTTGGCGGCGCTAACGACGGCGGCGAAGGACTTGACGGTGGCAGCGACGCGGTGGACGGTGGCGAGCCGCTGCGCAGTGGCTCGCGGGTTCTCGCAAGTGGAGGCGCAGCAAAGCGGGGCGGAGACGCGGCGGTCCTCGCGGTTGCGGTAGAGCACGGCGGGTTGTCGTGGCGGAGGCGAGGCGGCACTCGAGGCACGGTGGCGAGCTGCCGTGGTGTTGACGACGGGCTGAGATGCGTGTGGCTTCAAGCGTTGAGGCGGGGCGCGGCGATAGCTCGAGCTGCTACTAACGGCAGTCGGCGGATGTTCGGTGCTTCCGGCGAAGAACGGCGCGAAGGTGTGGGCGTTGCTCGAGGGGCAAAGAACGGCGGCTCGGCGTCGAGGAGAATGGGCGGACTTGCGGGTGGCTTTGGCGGCGAGCTGCTCCCTCGGCTTTTCCAGATCTAGGTTCGGGAAGTGAGCGGCGATTGGTGCGACCGATGGCGGCACGGCTCGAGGAGCGACACGTGCAATGGGGGCTCGGTTGGTCGAGCGGCGTCGGGTTGAGGCGGTGAGGAGGACAACGGCTTGAATGGCGTTGGGCGGTGCCGCCGTTGCCCTCCTCCCCCTCCGTTTCCTCAGATTTGGGTTCCGGAGAAGACGGCGGGGAACGGCATCGATTGGGCGGCTCGGCATAGCTTCCTCTTTTCGAGCACTCTCTCCGCAACTCTCTCTGTTCCTCGTTTTTTGGTTTTTCCCCCTCTGTCTCTCCCTCTCCGTCCAGCTCTCTGTGCTGGGTCTCTTCTTTTTTAACCCCTCCCCTCTACTGTTGCTAGGGTTTCATCGAAAATGGAGGAGGGAGAAAGCGGCATGGGTCGGGCCAAGGCGAAACCGGCCCGGCCCCTTCCATGTCTTCTTTTTTTTTTCTATTTTTTGTTGTTTTTTTTGTTTGTTTTGTTTTTTTTTTTTTTTTTAACGACTAATTCCTAATTCTGTAGACAATTAAATCCTAAATGAAAAATGGGAAAATTTAGATGTTAACAGCTGCCCCTCTTTGAATGGGAGCTCAAAGAGGTTCCTTTCAAAAACAAAAGATACCTAAATTATTTTGACGATAGACCCAGGTGCATAGGCACGTATTAGGTTGATGGAAATAACTCATAACTATGAAAGAGCGTCTTGTCAATAAGATGAAGAAAGATTCTGGGCTACAAAGCTCCCCGGGCTACAAAAGCTCTCCGGGCTATAAAGCACACCGTGTCATAGGAAGAAGGACTCCGGGCTACAAAGCTCTCCGGGCTACAAAGCTCACCGTGTCGTAAGAAGAAGGACTCCGGGCTACAAAGCTCACCGTGTCATAGGAAGAAGGGCTCCGGGCTACAAAAGCTCTCCGGGCTACAAAGCTCACCGTGTCATAGGAAGAAGGATTCCGGGCTACAAAGCTCTCCGGGCTGCAAAAGCTCTCCGGGCTACAAAGCTCACCGTGTCATAGGAAGGAGGTTGAAGGACTCCGGGCTACGGAAAGCCCACCGGGTCATAAGAAGGGGGTTGAAGGACTCCGGGCTACGGAAAACCCACCGGGTCATAAGAAGGGGATTGAAGGACTCCGGGCTACGGAAAGCCCACCGGGTCATAAGAAGGGGTTGAAGGACTCCGAGTTACAGAAAGCCCACCGGGTCATAAGGAGATGACATGGTTTAAGGTTGACAAAGAACCTTTGGAGATGGCATAGTTTAAGGTTGACCATGAACCTTGTGGTTTAAGGATATACCCACGAACCTTGTGGTTTAAGGATAGTCACCAACCCTGTGGTTTAAGGATAAACCCACAAACCATGTGGTTTAGGAAAACCACCAATCCCGTGGTTTAAGGATAAACCCACCAACCTTGTGGTTTAAGGATAGACCCACGAACCCTGTGGTTTAAGGATAGACCCACGAACCCCTGTGGTTTAAGGATAGACCCACGAACCATGTGGTTTAAGGATAGACCCACAAACCGTGTGGTTTAGGAAAAGCCACCAACCCTGTAGTTTAAGGATAGACCCACGAACCTTTGGAGATGGCATGGTTTAAGGCTAACCATGAACCCCGTGGTTTTTAGGGAAGCACCCGCTAACCCCTTGAAAACTGCATGGCTTCACTAAAGAATCCTGTGAAACTCAACTTGAGTGAATGTCATTAGAGACGTCATCAAGAGACGTATTGGCAATATTGTAGCATTAATTGAACAAGCTAATCAAGCTAAGTCCGACTGCTCGGAAAAAACATTTGATTTCAATCAGCATCATGAGGTGCAAAATTGTCATCTTGCTTGTGGATATATCATTAATCATCAAATTCTCTAGGAGTCAAGCTCTTATCAAGACGGTCACGACTCGTGAAAAGGTTCATTAAGCATGCCAAACTAGAGCTTCTTAATCAGAAAGGGCTTTTCACGTACTTTCGATAAAATGGCTACTTAATTCCATTCATTCATGTGGGAGATAACTGGTTGCTGAGGGTATCTCACATAACCCAAATCAAAGGCTTTTAGAAACATTTGCGATGAGCACAATATGATCGATCAAAAAGGTCTTTTGAAAGGACCGCAATATAGGCTCGTTTAGGGCTTACGCAAAGGAATTATTGCTTTGAGGCTAATTGGGGAACATTTGTTGCTATCTTCGTCAGTTTACAAGTCGAGAACTTGAAAGACAAGACAAGATAGGATTACTTCAACTTCTTCAAGCAATAGCTTCTTTGTGACATTCTCATTTTCACTCGAACCATCCCAATCAGAAGAGACTTCGGAAGAGGGTTGTAATGTTGACTCAGGAAAGGCTTGAAAGGCTTAAAATTCTCAAGGGGTTTTAAGAGTCGGTGATCATCATAGCATCGTGACCATGTCATTCAATCTTTGAAGTTATTTGGCTTTTGAAACGCTGCACATCTCGAAAGCCCCTTGACTAATCATTTCTACATGGGAGCTTTGCTCCTTTCTCTAATTTCCTTTGCCCTTTGCGATGATGATTTTTTCTTTTTTCACCGGCACTTGGATTTTGATAATTTTTCTTTCACATAAGATACAACCTTTTGGCTCTTTTTCTTGACGGGCATTGGCCTTGCTTTTACCAGGTACACTGCTTTTTCATGCCCCCTAATTTGTCAAACTTTTTGCTTTTTGAACTTTTGTAGCTCTTATGACTTTCGAGATGCTTTTCACATTTCCTTGTGATTGTCCATTATATTTGGTCAATTCTTATGCCTTGCCCTAGTGAAGGGAGATGATCACCGCGCGGGATTCGAAATGAATAATCGGGCCCAAATTGGTTATAGCAATGGGTATTAGTGTTTGGGTAGAGAAGGAAATGCTCTTCTTCACCTTGGGATGAGTCAAGCTCCGATGAGAATTCCTTTGAAGCTACCACAAGAAGATTGATGTAAGTGAAAGTAATAGAATCTTTCTCAACCTTTCGTTTTACAACACGACCGTAACCTCCTATGTTGCCCCAATGTAGGGTCGTTCTCAATAGGGGTACTTTGAAGGATCATCTTTTTTTTTTCAGCCCAAATGGGTAACAAGAGATCAGTGCAATGCTTGGGATTGATGAAGGAAACGCCTTTATCATTTCGATCTTTGTGCTCAATGCGAATGAATCATTCGTCCTAAGAGAAGATCTCTTTTCACTCAACTCTCAAAAGTGTTTGAAGGACGCGTTTGGAAATGAGCTTGCCTTTCTTCATCCTAAGCACTTCTTGTTTGGCATGGTTAATATTTCCATTTCACTCTGCCGAGATCATTCAAGTATATCAATCTCCATAGGGAATTTTGATTCAAAATGAATAATCCACAAGACAATAAAACAATTTTGAGATAGAAAGGATGCTCAAAAGGTTTGTAATTTTTTTTCTTTTCTCCATTATTATTATTTTTTTTGTTGTCTCTAGGAAGGCCCAAAAGTTCTCTTTTGTAATGGAAAATCTCTTTCTTTTTTTTTTTTTTTTTACTTAAAAAAAAAAAAGATCGAGAAGAAGGGTACTTACCGCAGCTTGGCGACCCGATAATCCCGTAAAGAATGTAAAAGAATATGTTAGTGCAAAAATCTTTAGGGATTGAAATGTTGGAAACGATACATTATTACCCTTCATTTGCTTTCATCTTTTGGGCACTAACATCTCTTGGATTCACCTTCGTGGATATTTGGTAACTTGGCATTACCTTTCACTTACATTTGCCCTTAAGCGTTTGATGTCTTCCTATCAAAGGAAAGAAAGAATCATGTCAGAGACGCTATCCAAAATGAGTAATTGGAATCGACACCATTTACCCTTCATGTGTTTTCATTCTTCAGGTACGAATTTTGCTTGAAGTTGCTAGAATTGATTGAAAAATAGCTGTGTGGCCCTGATTTTATCCATAAAAAGCACTTATTTATTGTATACAACAATTCACAAAGTTTGATTCCTGTTTTGTTTTTTTTTTTTTTTTTTTAAGATGCTCTTTTTGAAGAGATGTTTAGCTGGCAATGAGCTTGAAAATTTTATATATAAATCATGAGATGTGTTTTTCAAGATTTTGCTTTGAAATGAGAGTGGGTGCTCCTTGTTTCCACATCTGAGGATATTGTTCTTTAGATGCTTTGCCCGCTTATTGCCTTGATGGAAGGCGCTGCTTCTACGGTCAAGGTGCAACATTTTCCCATTCATCAACCTGTAAGAAGAGGAGATGAAATGGGTTATCTCTATACTTAATTAGGAGGAACGATACATCCTTCTTGATGAATCTGACAATATTGTTCCAGCACATTTCATTGGTAGGGAGATGAGAGATTTTTTCTAAATCAAATGTTGCTCTCCCACTCTTTATTTGACAAAGCTTTGTTCTATTCGAATCCGTCCCGTATCAAAGAAAAGGACATGTCATTTTTTATGCTGAAGAGAATCAAGTTTAGAAACGAGATACATTATTTTCAAAGTCGGGCGATCAACATCCCAAGGTATCTCTAATGGAGGAATGGATAATATTGCCCATCTGTTTCATTTGAATCTTTCCTTGTTTAAGATGAACAAGACTTAAAAATGCTCCACTGCGTTTGTTAGGAACGTTACGAAACTTGACACTCTTGATGCCTCCTTGATAATGGAAAGGAAAACCATGTCAAAAACGGTATCATAAATTGATGATTGAAATTGATACAGTTTACTCTTCCTTCAATTTCGCCCTTTTGGATGCTTGGCAACTCCCTTCATTTGTCTCATCATGCAGAGTGAATGAAATTGATGGGCTATTTTGGTTCCTAAGGCATTTGCAAACAACAAAACTTCCTAGAATGGAATTCAACTTCGCTCCGCCTCTATGGAAAATTGGCATCAACGATGCCTCAACGCGTGCTTGCTTCTCAAGTTTGATGAGCCTAAGAAAACAACTACATGAAGAGAGGGCCTTAAGCAAAGTTTTCTTGAAATTCATTTTGGAATGTAGACATAAAGGTTCGCTTGAAACATTTCTAAATTTATTTTTTCTTTTTTTTTTGGGGGGGATGATTTCCACGAAATTGAATTCCATCATAAAAAAATGAGTCGCATGATTTACCAAAGCATCAATTGGATTCGCGATCAAAACCCAAAATGGAAAACAAGATTCTTAACAAGAATAAAAACAATGATAAAATGCGAGAAACTCTTGTATAGATAAGAGTAAAAATCAACTCTCGTTCTAGCTCTAGAATTCACTTCTCTATGTAGTCAAACACTAGAATGTCATAGAGCATCATGCATAGCCTGCAAAAAGGCAACAATGTCATATAACTTGTGAATGAGAAAATGATCTTTTAATGAGGTCGCTTCTTACAACAAAATCAAGGTGATGGTACATGCCCCATAGTCTTTATTATGGGGATTTAGTATCTAACCAAGATTAGTCATAAGAGAAGGGGCATCATTAAAGGACATTGATTTTTGAAAGATTGACTTGTGATTTTACTCTTAAAAAAATGAAGTGACTTCTATTTTGAGAAATTTGTACACAAAATGATTTGCATTTTAGTCCCAAAATGTGAGGATAAGAGAATTTGATAAAAAATGCAATTTCAATTTTTGTACCCCAACATAATATCACAACTTGAAAGTTTTTTTTTAAAAATGATTTCGAGCCCATAACTAGAAATTTAAACAAAACCACGTGTTCAACAAGGCCAAATCAAAGTGTTTAGAACTTGCCTTTAATGTTCACTTATCAAAAGTGACTGCCAATTTTTTTAATCATAAGCCTACATCACTGAGGGCATTTGATTGGTTTCCGAGAATTTCAAGATGAAAATGCAATACAAAGTGGGCAAATAAAAAGGAAAATGATACTTACAATGGATGCCAACCTTTGTCTCTGTTTCTTTTTTACATAGACATGCGCATGAGATGTGGTTCAATTTCTACTCTATATGGCTCGAAATGAAGCCATGGGATCACGGGACTCGAACCAACAAGCTTATGACTAGGTTGTGTTACCCATAACTCCGGCTTTGTCAAAGGACCGACCCGTGTCGCATGCTCGCAGACCAAGGTGGGGACCTCTGACATCAAGAAAGAAATTTCGGGGTTAAGGTGGGCGACTCGTACTACGTGCTTGTAGTCGGAGTGGTATCCACCTCAACACCATCCTAAATGATCCTATGCGGCCTAGGTCCGGCGGCAGATAGTGTGTGCTATAGTGTAGTGCAATGCAGGGGATGCAGGCATGACAATTTATAAACAATAAGCACTTCATACATGAAAAATAGACCATACATTCCTACACCTCCCTGCAAGACAAAGGTGAACAAACACCTCCCCTTATACCTCCCATTCTGCAAAAACATTTAACACCTATAATGTTATGGACGTACTTGGAATCCTCGCTGCCAAACAAAATATTTTTGAACAAGATTAATTTTGGCCTAAGTCCTCTAAGGTTTAAAATCAAGTTCCCAGCGGAGTCGCCAAGCTGTCGCAACCTACCCTCGGGGGGAGGGAATAGGTATAGGGGTATTGCTGAAGGATGGGCCTAAGGTCCATGATTAGGCGTGAGCTCTCCCAAGCCCATACCCCGCGTGACATTAGGATATTCTTTAGGAATTTTTGCACAAAAGGAGTCGCCACTAGCCTATTGGGGTCGGCTAGGAACCAAGTGAGGCATGGGAGCGTGCCTCACTTCCTACGCAACCAGAGAATTTAGGGTCGGGGACTTAATTACACTAATTAACCAATTAGTGCCATTTCGATACCTAATCTTGCTCATTTTAACAAAATGACTTTTGGCGAGCACTTTGGATTGATTTTATACTTATCTACTAACATGTGAGGTGATCATGCAAGCACACAATCATTAAAGTAATAATCATAACTACCAAGATCCTAATTGCAATAAGATTAAACACATGCAATCAAACATAATTAAATATACAAATTAAACATACAACATAATTAATATGCGAGCACATAAAGGTCTAATTATGTTAAAATGGCAATACATGGTAAGTCCTAATCAAACCCCATCATTTTTGGATTTTCGAGATTTTTAATTTTTCTTAATTTTTAATTTTTTAAAAAATTTTAAAAATTTTTTTGAAAATTTTTGAAAATTTTTTTGAAATTTTTGAAAATTTTTTTGAAATTTTTGAAAATTTTTTTGAAATTTTTGAAAATTTTTAAATTTTTTTAAAATTTTTTTAAATTTTTTTAGATTTTCGAAATTGTTTTTTTATAAAATAATAAAATAATTTTTGGGACCGGACCGGGTTGGGTCTGGTTTGACCCGACCTGGTCGGCGTGGATCGACTGACCCGGTTCGGTCCAAAAGGGGAGGGCCGCCGAATCGCCCCACCGGCCCTTGTCGGGCCTTCAATTAAATTCGGATTGGGCCAAACAGCAAGCCCAATCTGGTCTAAGTTTTTTTTTTTTTTTTTTTTAAAACAAAGCTCGCAACTCCCTAAGCCCAAAAGCTCTTAAATCCCTAAGCCCGCAAGCAAAAACAGCCCAAGCCCGAACTTAGCCCAAATCGTTCAAAAACCCTACTTGTTTCGCGACCCACGCCCGACTCGTGCGACCCGGTTCATGACCGAAGCCCTAGGGCTCCTTGGCGGCGCTAACGACGGCGGCGACGGACTTGATGGCGGCTGCGACGCAGTGGATGGTGGCGAGCTGCTGCAGGGCTTGCGGGTTCTGCAGGTGGAGGCGCGGCAAAGCAGGGGCGGAGACGCGGCGGTCCCGCGGTTGCGCGGGTAGAGCACGGCGGGTTGTCGTGGCGGAGGCGAGGCGGCACTCGAGCACGGTGGCGAGCTGCCGTGGGTGTTGACGACGGGCTGAGATGCGTGCGGCTTCAAGCGTCGAGGCGGGGCGCGGCGATGGCTCGAGCTGCTACTGACGGTGCTGGCGGACGTTCGTCGCTTTGGCAGCAACGGCGCGAAGGTGTGGGCGTCGCTCGAGGGGCAAAGAACGGCGGCTCGGCGTCGAGGAGAATGGGCGGACTTGCGGGTGGCTTTGGCGGCGAGCTGCTCCCTCGGCTTCTCCGGATCCGGGTTCGGGAAAGTGAGCGGCGACCGGTGCGACCGATGGCGGCACGGCTCGAGGGAGCGACACGTGCAAGGGGGGCTCGGTTGGTCGAGCGGCGTCGGGTTGAGGCGGTGAGGAGGACAGCGGCTTGAATGGCGTTGGGCAGTGCCGCCGTTGCCCTCCTCCCCTCCGTTTCCTCAGATTTGGGTTCCGGAGAAGACGGCGGGGAACGGCATCGATTGGGCGGCTCGGCATAGCTTCCTCTTTTCGAGCTCTCTCTCCGCAACTCTCTCTCTGTTCCTCGTTTTTGGTTTTCCCCCTCGTCTCTCCCTCTCCGTCCCGTTCCGTGGCCTGGGTCTCTTCTTTTTTAACCCCTCCCCTCTACTGTTGCTAGGGTTTCATCGAAAATGGAGGAGGGAGAAAGCGGCATGGGTCGGGCCAAGGCGAAATCCGGCCCGGCCCCTTCCATGTCTTCTTTTTTTTCTATTTTTTGTTTTTTTTTTTTGTTTGTTTTGTTTTCGTTTTTTTTTTTTAAACAACTAATTCCTAATTCTGTAGACAATTAAATCCTAAATGAAAAATGGGAAAATTTAGGTGTCAACAGGGGGGGATTTTAAGATGCGGAACATGTCTAAGATGTTGGTTCCCTAGCTTCCTTTAGTTGGTGCCTTTCATGACAATTTTCAAAATTTGGGTTGTACCGGCCGTTCAACCTCGTATCCATCAAGTCACCGATCCGGTTCACACCCTTTTGCCTTAGCTAAGTCAATTAAAATTGACCGAAATTGGCCTTGCTGGTCAAACTGTTTTGGTATGAATTGGGTCGGACCAATCTATTTTGAATAATTGTTGAACTTCACAAAGTAAGTAGTGTTGTAGAGGGTATGGTTCGAACCTCTAATTTCTTGAACACCATTCATTCACTTTACGATCAGAACTGAATAGAGCTTTTGCCCTATAATTACAAAACAACTAAGTTTATAATAAAACATTCAAATAAACACATGGTGAGATTACCATGATTCTACCCCATGACCTCCAAAATGGATGGAGGCGATTTTACTAACTTGACCATACTTTATAAACTAGTTATTTTTCAAGTCATTCAATTCTTTGGTTTAAAGTGCCTATTGTTGCTCTCGTGGATATATAAAAATGACCGCTCGAATTGGGAACCGCTTGGATCGGACGGAATTGGCCGGTTGGGTCCGATTCTCGAGAGTGTCGATCCAGTTCTTGGTTCTTAAAAATAGAATTGGTATTCATATGGTTTGGTTCCCGGTCCAAGGAGAATCGGACTAGACCAACTACATATACTATTTATTATTGTTATTATGTCTTCAAAAAAATTGGTGGGCTTAGTTCATTGTTTTTGAGGAAATAAGAACATGTAATTGGACAATAAGATATCCGAATGGAAGCATAGGGTTTGTCTCGAGTTTTGCATTTGTTCCGAGTCATGTGTTGGAAAATAAGATATCTAGATGGAAACATGGAAAAAAAAATAGTGACTAATTTAATTGGACGGGACCGAGAACCGATTACTCTTGTTTGGTATGATTTTCAAGACATTGGTTCACATAAATATATTAAGGGGCACACACGCTAATTTGAATTATTCGAATGGAAAAAGTTCGAGCTACATTACTCTATGAGACTGATTTAGTGTTTGAGTGGATCTATTTAAAAAAACCAAAGAATATAGTCAACAAAGCATTACTTTTCATTGATATGTTCTACCTTATAAATAGAGATATCATCATCTACAATTAGGTGAAAGTTAAAGATGAAAGATAACAATTTAATCCACCCAGAAATTGAATAAAAAATAAATCAAAAAAGATCTCCAAATGATCAACTCATGAATGCTTTGCTTGATGTATTATCTCTATGCTAATTTTTGATTGTTATCGGGAACCCGATTATGAGTAAAAGAATGCGTTTGGTAAGCTTGTCAAAAATTTCTAATTTCGTAATAGAATTGTGTTTGGTATCGTGCTTATCAATTCTATTCCAAATCAATTTCTTTTAATTTTTAAATAAAATTTTTACTTTTTTACTTTTTTCTTTTCTTATTTTCTTTTTTCCTTTTTTTTTTTTTTCCTTTTTCTCATATTCTTCTTCTTCTTCTTATGGCTGGTCGCCCGATCCGGCGACCGCCGTACGAGGGCCGACGACCTCACAGAGCATCACTAGCCCTCGTCGGCCGAGGCGAGGCTCGCCCGCCCGCCGAGGCTCTACCTCACTAGATCTAGCGAGGCTCGCTGGCCACCGGCGGGCCGGGTGAGCCTCGCCGATGGCGAGGCCGGCCTCGTCGGGCGGGCGAGGCTTGCCTAGCCACCGACAAGGCTCGACCTCGCCGATTTGGGAGGCCGAGTCTCGCCGGTGGTTGGGCTTGCCTCTGGCGAGCTCGCCGGTGGCTGGGCTTGCCTCTGGTGAGCTCGCCGATGGCTGGGCTTGCCTCCAACGAGCTCGCCGGACCTTGCCCTGGCCTAGTGAGCCTTTGGTGAGCTCACTTAGGACCGGCGGATCGTGGCTAGTGGCGGCGGCGTCGATGGACGGTGGCGGCGGTGTCGGCGGATGGCGGCGACGAGATGGCCAAAGGGAAGAAGAAGAAGAGTTGGTTTTGATTCTCAAATTTATTCGGAACAATAATTAACTTTTTTTAATTCTTGATTCTACTCTCAACTGCATTCACGGGAATAAATTTGTTCCCGAGAATAAAAATTTTGCCAAACGCGATTCTCGGCTCAAACGATTATGGAAACAAAAATCAGAATTTGGCCTTGTTTGAATGGTTACCAAACATGGCCTAAGTTGATGTTGGTATTCCTTGCTGACTCTAATTTGTAACTCTCTCTCTCTCTCTCTCTCAATTATGAAACCCTAATGCATGATCTTTTTTATGTATTTATGCAATTGATCTCAACTTGTTAATTGTTAGAAGGATATTTAATATTTTCATTTCATAAGCTAACGCGAGGTTAAGGAAGTACAAGGAATACACATCTATTTGATTAACTTTGTAATTATTTTTCTTAACATACATGGCGCGTGCTATTTTAAAAAATATATATATATATATCTCCCAAAAAGAAAAACAGAATGACGAAAATATCCTTGTTAACACCTGAATTTTTATCAACATTTTAAATATCCACTTATTTTGAAAAAAAAAATATGAAAAGAAATCGTGTGGGCCGGCCACTTAGCAAAGTTTTCAACCTTCTAAGCCCCTCCTTCCGTTAGTCCAACCCATCTCTTTTAATTCCGTTGGCCCACCTCTTTATTCTTTTTTTAGCCCATCTCCTCTCGTACTTCATTGGCCCATCACAGAACCAAACAAAAGAAAGCCCAGCCCCAGCTTTTCTTTCTTCCCCCCACGCACGCGACACTCTTCCTCGGTGAGCATGCTGTGACAAAACAAAAATGAGGGAGAAAAAAGGGGAAGGTGACGAGCTGCGTCCGCGGGCGCCCGTGACGCAAAGGAAAGATAGCACGAGTGACGAGAGTGAATTCGGGGAGCCTTCTACAATGCATGAGCTGGCATTGGGGATGGGTGTTAGCTGGGTTCACTCCTATGTGGATGAAGCCCAATGAGTTGCAAGTCTAAAAAAGGCTTGAGCCTATATGATAAGTTATATGGAGAAATAGAGTTTCTTACTATGGTAGCTGCAAAAGGAAATAGTAACAAGAGAAAAAAAGAAAGCAGAAAATCTGAGGGTTGTGGCAATATCTAATTTACATCAAGCCGGCAAGATCGGAGATCGATTCGTGGTCGATTGAGCTGAAATTTTGTCAAGCATATTCGTGGTGCAATTTTCTCGAATCTGAACGATTTGATTTTCGTTTGAAGCTCCCTACATCAAGTTTTTTGTAGATTGATCAAAACCTGCGTTTTTTGTCAGATTTATCCTTGATTTCTTGTGAAATTCAAGTATATTGCCAAGAATTATGTTCTTGAGGTGTTTGCTGTTATGTACCTCTAGTATTTGCTAGAAAAGAACATTATTCACTAAATTTTGTCGATAGTGAATATTTTTGGATGGACTCCGATCCCCACATCGATAAGGTTTTCCACGTAAAAAAATCATTTTGTGTTCGTGTGCTTGGTATTTATTTTACTCTATTATATCGATTCTTATTAGGTTTACATAAGATGGGAGATTATTTTATTCTGCCGTATTGATTTAATATTGTTCGAATTGTTACTGTTCTCCCATCAATAAGGACGTATAACAAAAAGATGCTCGAGCAAGGGATGACGAGCAGTAGTAGAAGTTTGGCGTGAAAGGAGAGAGGTGCTGATCCGAGAGAAAAAGAGGGGCGCGGCCATTGCAGAGGGGGACGCGGATCGTCGCTTTTTGGAGTCCAAGCAAGTTCTTCTTGGGACTGGACTGGACAGATAGTCTCCATGCACGTTCAAGGTGCATTGGCTGGTATTTTACTAATTAATAAACTAAAGTCTCGAAACTAAGTAATAATTAATTGAATATCTGCAACATAGCCCAGCTATTTTTTTTTTTTTTTTTTATCATGCCCATTGATCAAATTGTATTTAATAGCAACATTTGATTTAATATCTTCCGTACCATATTTGTGCTATGTTTCCAAAATAAATAAATTAAATTATCTCCGAGAGATGTTTTCAGATCGGTAAAATTATAAAGACGTCTTTTAGTTCTACGTTATATCCAATCACGGATTTAAATTGATAACGTTGTTAATTTGAGTTGTTAGGAAATTGTCCGTTTGTCCTTCAATCTTGATAATAATTTAGGTTGTTGGGAAATTGTCCGTTTGTTCTTTAATCTATTTTAAGTTATGTGGATAGAAGGCCGAATCTGGTTGTAACATTCTTGGCACTCAAACTTATGTTTGCCAATGAAACGCAAAAAATTTTGAGGACATAGTTCACGAGCGATATTTACAATTTTCTTCATAGTTAAAAAATAAAATTAGTTTAGTCTAGATTTTTCTCTTTGCTTTTTTTTTTTTTTTTTTTTTATCCTTATCCAAATCTAGTTTAGTCTCGATTTCCGCATGAAGATGGGAACTAACCGACGAATGAAAATTCTTCTTGCTGAGTATGGATTTGAAAAAATAAATTGCTTTCTTTGAACAGGTCCTCGAAAGGACGGAAAAAGAAATTTCAAAATAAATCGAGAAAGGAAAATAATAACTCGTACATGATTAATTTGCCTAAGAAGATGTGTTATCAAGACGGATTAAGAGAGAGAGAGGGGGGTGGGGGAAGAATATGGATATAGTGAAGATCAAGCAAATCCTCAAGCCAAGCAATAGTAGAAGACATCTATAAAGAAGATCAAAAGTGGTTTTCAAACATGGTATCATGGATGATTGAGTAGCAGCCCATCTAGAGTAGATTCTATCTAAATCGACGACCCTAAACAGACATTTGGCCAAGCAAAGATCATGAAAATTTACAAGTATATTATATATATTATATATATATATATATATATATATATATATATATATTGAAGATAAAGAGATATGCAAGTGCTACTCTCTAGTTAATCATGTGATTTAGCAACATCATTACTTTGTGAATAAAAAACCCAGAAGCCAAATTTAAGCGGGTGGTCCAGTACAGATTTTTTTGGGCCGATTCAATCCTATTCAACCACATACTTCTAGTAAAAATATGATGACTCGAAAGAAACAATGATGACACTTATAAATACCATTCATACTGAGCTAACCAAAGAAGCAAGAGAGACCGCAAAGCAATTTAGCATGAAGTAATTCACGAAGCTTGGGACTGCATGAGCTCAACATTTATGGCTCTTTGCCTGTGGCATGATTTCATCCTAATTCGAGATAAGAAAAAGTTGAGTAAATTTAATCAAATTTTTCGTACTCTTAGGCCAAGAAGAATTTGATTGGAGGAACTTTCCTCTCTCACCAACCATGTTCAAATTGTTCTGGGCAGTGATCTCCTAAATAGGCCAAAGATAAAGATTCAGATGGGCGAGTCTCTATGAGCTTCTGATCTTGGATATAAAAGTAGGGTAACGACATTTATAGTTTCATGAACTTTGACTAAATATTTAATATAGTCTTTAAATTTTTAATTTGTACAATATAATCTCTGAATTTTTAATTGTTTAGTGTTATTTTTTAATTTTTGATACATGCTTAACTTAATTTCTAAATTATATGAAAATGTCTAATTTTTTTTTTCATTCTTATTATGATTATTATGAAAACGTCCTTGGATGATTATTACCATTATTATAAGAGGAAAACAGTTGGGTCGTTGGGGGGAGTGGCCATTGGCCAGTAAGGAATGGGGGAAGTGGGGCCCGGGTATGAGCTGGCCAACGCCATGCAATTTTGTGCAAAATGTACCGGAGCTACGTGAATGGGAGTGCGCACGTGCGCATCCACGAGGGCATGTGCGCCGGCCCAGCGCCACCCCCCCGGGCGGCCCCCCCCAACCAAACACGACGCTTCCCCATCTGAAGCGGCGGACGGTCAAAGCAACCCTCTCTCTTTCCACGTGTAAGCCCTGGAAAAATAAATAGAAAGCAAGGAAATTTAAAAATTAAAAAAACAAAAAGAGGAAGGGCTTTTGCTTATTATTTCAGATACGAGGAGGCTGTTGGTCAGGAATGAAACCCAAGAGAGCCGGTGCAGGCGGACCCTTTGGCCTGGGGGAACCCCCCACCACAGAAGATGGATTGGATGCATTAATCTCTTCTTAAACAAACACATTAACCTTAATAATCGCGATAAACACGTACTTCCAGCGGCAACCAAAAAAAAAAACCCAAAGGGGGATTGCCTCAGCTCGATTGGTGAGGGGCACCATCAAACATGATGTGCACGAGATGTCCTATGCATAGAAGCTAAAGAGTCAACTCAGCACGTGATAGCTTCATAGCGCTGCATGTACGTTTGATGATTCTTTGGTGCTTCTTGTGGAAATTGTAGAGGTGCATCCTATTTGCTATCCAGGGACCTTGATGGGGCCCAGCCAATCCCGATCGAGCCCTTTTGGCTTGAAGAGCGAAATGGGCGAGCTTGGATAGGGGGGTGTTGCAACCTAACCTCGGGGGGAGGGAACAGGTTTAGGGGTATTTGCCTAAGGACGGGCCTAAGGCCCATGATTAGGCGTGAGCTCTCCCAAGCCCATACCCCGCGTGACATTGAGATATTCTTTAGGAATTTTTGCACAAAAGGAGTCGCCACTAGCCTATTGGGGTCGGCTAGGAACCAAGTGAGGCATGGGAGTGTGCCTCACTTCCTACGCAACCAGAGAATTTAGGGTCGGGGACTTGATTACACTAATTAACCAATTAGTGCTATTTCGGTACCTAATCTTGCTTATTTTAACAAAATGATTTTTGGCAGGCACTTTGGATTGATTTTATACTTATCTACTAACATGTGAGGTGATCATGCAAGCACGCAATCATTAAAGTAATAATCATAACTACCAAGATCCTAATTGCAATAAGATTAAATACATGCAATCAAACATAATTAAATATACAAATTAAACATACAACATAATTAATATGCGAGCACATAAAGGTCTAATTATGCTAAAATGGCAATACATGGTAAGTCCTAATCAAACTCCATCATTTTTGGATTTTCGAGATTTTTAATTTTTCTTAATTTTTTTAAATTTTTTAAAAGAAAATTAATTAATTTAAAATTTTTTTGAAATTTTTTTAAAATTTTTTTGAAATTTTTTAAAATTTTTTAAAAAATTTTTGAAATTTTTTTGAAATTTTTTTGAAATTTTTTTTGAAATTTTTTTAATTTTTTTAGATTTTCGAAATTATTTTTTATAAAATAATAAAATAATTTTGGGACCGGACCGGGTGGGGTCTCAGTTTGACCCGACCCGGTCGGCGTGGATCGCCGGACCGGACCCGGTCCGGTCCAAAAGGGGGAGGGCCGGCCGAACCGGCCGACCGCCCGGCCAGTCGGGCCTTCAATTAAATTCGGATTGGGCCAAACAAAGCAAGCCCAATCGATCTAAGTTTTTTTTTTTTTTTTTTTTAAAACGAAGCCCACAACTCCCTAAGCCCACAAGCTCTTAAATCCCTAAGCCCGCAAGCAAAAACAGCCCAAGCTCGAACTCAGTCCAAATCGTTCAAAAACCCTACTTGTTTCGCGACTTGCGCCCGACTCGCACGACCCGGTTCATGACCGAAGCCCTAGGGCTCCTTGGCGGCGCTAACGACGGCGGCGAAGGACTTGACGGTGGCAGCGACGCGGTGGACGGTGGCGAGCTGCTGCAGGGCTCGCGGGTTGCAAGTGGAGGCGCAGCAAAGCAGGGGCGGAGACGCGGCGGTCCTCGCGGTTGCAGGTAGAGCACGGCGGGTTGTCGTGGGCGGAGGCAGGCAGCACCCAGGCACGGTGGCGAGCTGTTGTGGTGTTGACGACGGGCTGAGATGCGTGTGGCTTCAAGCGTTGAGGCGGGGCGCGGCGATAGCTCGAGCTGCTACTAACGGTGCTGGCGGATGTTCGGTGCTTCGGCAGCAACGGCGCGAAGGTGTGGGCGTTGCTCGAGGGGCAAAGAACGGCGGCTCGGCGTCGAGGAGAATGGGCAGACTTGCAGGTGGCTTTGGCGGCGAGCTGCTCCCTCGGCTTTTCCAGATCTAGGTTCAGGGGAAGTGAGCGGCGATTGGTGCGACCGATGGCGGCACGGCTCGAGGGAGCGACACGTGCAATGGGGGGCTCGGTTGGTCGAGCGGCGTCGGGTTGAGGCGGTGAGGAGGACAACGGCTTGAATGGCGTTGGGCAGTGCCGCCGTTGCCCTCCTCCCCTCCGTTTCCTCAGATTTGGGTTCCGGAGAAGACGGCGGGGAACGGCATCGATTGGGCGGCTCGGCATAGCTTCCTCTTTTCGAGCACTCTCTCCACAACTCTCTCTCTGTTCCTCGTTTTTTGGTTTTTCCCCCTCTGTCTCTCCCTCTCCGTCCAGCTCTCTGTGCTAGGTCTCTTCTTTTTTAACCCCTCCCCTCTGCTGTTGCTAGGGTTTCATCGAAAATGGAGGAGGGAGAAAGCGGCATGGGTCGGGCCAAGGCGAAATCCGGCCCGGCCCCTTCCATGTCTTCTTTTTTTTTTCTATTTTTTGTTGTTTTTTTTGTTTGTTTTGTTTTTGTTTTTTTTTTTAACGACTAATTCCTAATTCTGTAGACAATTAAATCCTAAATGAAAAATGGGAAAATTTAGATGTTAACATTTGCCCCTCTTTGAATGGGAGCTCAAAGAGGTTCCTTTCAAAAACAAAAGATACCTAAATTATTTTGACGATAGACCAGGTGCATAGGCACGTATTAGGTTGATGGAAATAACTCATAACTATGAAAGAGCGTCTTGTCAATAAGATGAAGAAAGATTCGGGCTACAAAGCTCCCGGGCTACAAAAGCTCTCCGGGCTATAAAGCACACCGTGTCATAGGAAGAAGGACTCCGGGCTACAAAGCTCTCCGGGCTACAAAGCTCACCGTGTCGTAAGAAGAAGGACTCCGGGCTACAAAGCTCACCGTGTCATAGGAAGAAGGGCTCCGGGCTACAAAAGCTCTCCGGGCTACAAAGCTCACCGTGTCATAGGAAGAAGGATTCCGGGCTACAAAGCTCTCCGGGCTGCAAAAGCTCTCCGGGCTACAAAGCTCACCGTGTCATAGGAAGGAGGTTGAAGGACTCCGGGCTACGGAAAGCCCACCGGGTCATAAGAAGGGGGTTGAAGGACTCCGGGCTACGGAAAACCCACCGGGTCATAAGAAGGGGATTGAAGGACTCCGGGCTACGGAAAGCCCACCGGGTCATAAGAAGGGTTGAAGGACTCCGAGTTACTGAGAAAGCCCACCGGGTCATAAGGAGATGACATGGTTTAAGGTTGACAAAGAACCTTTGGAGATGGCATAGTTTAAGGTTGACCATGAACCTTGTGGTTTAAGGATATACCCACGAACCTTGTGGTTTAAGGATAGTCACCAACCCTGTGGTTTAAGGATAAACCCACAAACCATGTGGTTTAGGAAAACCACCAATCCCGTGGTTTAAGGATAAACCCACCAACCTTGTGGTTTAAGGATAGACCCACGAACCCTGTGGTTTAAGGATAGACCCACGAACCCTGTGGTTTAAGGATAGACCCACGAACCATGTGGTTTAAGGATAGACCCACAAACCGTGTGGTTTAGGAAAAGCCACCAACCCTGTAGTTTAAGGATAGACCCACGAACCTTTGGAGATGGCATGGTTTAAGGCTAACCATGAACCCTGTGGTTTTTAGGGAAGCACCCGCTAACCCCTTGAAAACTGCATGGCTTCACTAAAGAATCCTGTGAAACTCAACTTGAGTGAATGTCATTAGAGACGTCATCAAGAGACGTATTGGCAATATTGTAGCATTAATTGAACAAGCTAATCAAGCTAAGTCCGACTGTTCTGGAAAAAACATTTGATTTCAATCAGCATCATGAGGTGCAAAATTGTCATCTTGCTTGTGGATATATCATTAATCATCAAATTCTCTAGGAGTCAAGCTCTTATCAAGACGGTCACGACTCGTGAAAAAGGTTCATTAAGCATGCCAAACTAGAGCTTCTTAATCGAAAGGGCTTTTCACGTACTTTCGATAAAATGGCTACTTAATTCCATTCATTCATGTGGGAGATAACGGTTGCTTGAGGGTATCTCACATAACCCAAATCAAAGGCTTTTAGAAACATTTGCGATGAGCACAATATGATCGATCAAAAAGGTCTTTTGAAAGGACCGCAATATAGGCTCGTTTAGGGCTTACGCAAAGGAATTATTGCTTTGAGGCTAATTGGGGAACATTTGTTGCTATCTTCGTCAGGTTTACAAGTCGAGAACTTGAAAGACAAGACAAGATAGGATTACTTCAACTTCTTCAAGCAATAGCTTCTTTGTGACATTCTCATTTTCACTCGAACCATCCCAATCAGAAGAGACTTCGGAAGAGGGTTGTAATGTTGACTCAGGAAAGGCTTGAAAGGCTTAAAATTCTCAAGGGGGTTTTAAGAGTCAGTGATCATCATAGCATCGTGACCATGTCATTCAATCTTTGAAGTTATTTGGCTTTTGAAACGCTGCACATCTCGAAAGCCCCTTGACTAATCATTTCTACATGGGAGCTTTGCTCCTTTCTCTAATTTCCTTTGCCCTTTGCGATGATGATTTTTCTTTTTCACCGGCACTTGGATTTTGATAATTTTTCTTTCACATAAGATACAACCTTTTGGCTCTTTTTCTTGACGGGCATTGGCCTTGCTTTTACCAGTACACTTTGCTTTTTCATGCCCCCTAATTTGTCAAACTTTTTGCTTTTTGAACTTTTGTAGCTCTTATGACTTTCGAGATGCTTTTCACATTTCCTTGTGATTGTCCATTATATTTGGTCAATTCTTATGCCTTGCCCTAGTGAAGGGAGATGATCACCGCGCGGGATTCAGAAATGAATAATCAGGCCCAAATTGGTTATAGCAATGGGTATTAGTGTTTGGGTAGAGAAGGAAATGCTCTTCTTCACCTTGGGATGAGTCAAGCTCCGATGAGAATTCCTTTGAAGCTACCACAAGAAGATTGATGTAAGTGAAAGTAATAGAATCTTTCTCAACCTTTCGTTTTACAACACGACCGTAACCTCCTATGTTGCCCCAATGTAGGGTCGTTCTCAATAGGGGTACTTTGAAGGATCATCTTTTTTTTTCAGCCCAAATGGGTAACAAGAGATCGTGCAATGCTTGGGATTGATGAAGGAAACGCCTTTATCATTTCGATCTTTGTGCTCAATGCGAATGAATCATTCGTCCTAAGAGAAGATCTCTTTTCACTCAACTCTCAAAAGTGTTTGAAGGACGCGTTTGGAAATGAGCTTGCCTTTCTTCATCCTAAGCACTTCTTGTTTGGCATGGTTAATATTTCCATTTCACTCTGCCGAGATCATTCAAGTATATCAATCTCCATAGGGAATTTTGATTCAAAATGAATAATCCACAAGACAATAAAACAATTTTGAGATAGAAAGGATGCTCAAAAGGTTTGTAATTTTTTTCTTTTCTCCATTATTATTATTTTTTTTGTTGTCTCTAGGAAGGCCCAAAAGTTCTCTTTTGTAATGGAAAATCTCTTTCTTTCTTTTTTTTTTTTACTTAAAAAAAAAAAGACTGAGAAGAAGGGTACTTACCTGCAGCTTGGCGACCCGATAATCCTGTAAAGAATGTAAAAGAATATGTTAGTGCAAAAATCTTTAGGGATTGAAATGTTGGAAACGATACATTATTACCCTTCATTTGCTTTCATCTTTTGGGCACTAACATCTCTTGGATTCACCTTCGTGGATATTTGGTAACTTGGCATTACCTTTCACTTACATTTGCCCTTAAGCGTTTGATGTCTTCCTATCAAAGGAAAGAAAGAATCATGTCAGAGACGCTATCCAAAATGAGTAATTGGAATCGACACCATTTACCCTTCATGTGTTTTCATTCTTCAGTACGAATTTTGCTTGAAGTTGCTAGAATTGATTGAAAAATAGCTGTGTGGCCCTGATTTTATCCATAAAAAGCACTTATTTATTGTATACAACAATTCACAAAGTTTGATTCCTGTTTTTTTTTTTTTTTTTTTTTTTTAAGATGCTCTTTTTGAAGAGATGTTTAGCTGGCAATGAGCTTGAAAATTTTATATATAAATCATGAGATGTGTTTTTCAAGATTTTGCTTTGAAATGAGAGTGGGTGCTCCTTGTTTCCACATCTGAGGATATTGTTCTTTAGATGCTTTGCCCGCTTATTGCCTTGATGGAAGGCGCTGCTTCTACGGTCAAGGTGCAACATTTTCCCATTCATCAACCTGTAAGAAGAGGAGATGAAATGGGTTATCTCTATACTTAATTAGGAGGAACGATACATCCTTCTTGATGAATCTGACAATATTGTTCCAGCACATTTCATTGGTAGGGAGATGAGAGATTTTTTCTAAATCAAATGTTGCTCTCCCACTCTTTATTTGACAAAGCTTTGTTCTATTCGAATCCGTCCCGTATCAAAGAAAAGGACATGTCATTTTTTATGCTGAAGAGAATCAAGTTTAGAAACGAGATACATTATTTTCAAAGTCGGGCGATCAACATCCCAAGGTATCTCTAATGGAGGAATGGATAATATTGCCCATCTGTTTCATTTGAATCTTTCCTTGTTTAAGATGAACAAGACTTAAAAATGCTCCACTGCGTTTGTTAGGAACGTTACGAAACTTGACACTCTTGATGCCTCCTTGATAATGGAAAGGAAAACCATGTCAAAAACGGTATCATAAATTGATGATTGAAATTGATACAGTTTACTCTTCCTTCAATTTCGCCCTTTTGGATGCTTGGCAACTCCCTTCATTTGTCTCATCATGCAGAGTGAATGAAATTGATGGGCTATTTTGGTTCCTAAGGCATTTGCAAACAACAAAACTTCCTAGAATGGAATTCAACTTCGCTCCGCCTCTATGGAAAATTGGCATCAACGATGCCTCAACGCGTGCTTGCTTCTCAAGTTTGATGAGCCTAAGAAAACAACTACATGAAGAGAGGGCCTTAAGCAAAGTTTTCTTGAAATTCATTTTGGAATGTAGACATAAAGGTTCGCTTGAAACATTTCTAAATTTATTTTTTCTTTTTTTTTTGGGGGGGATGATTTCCACGAAATTGAATTCCATCATAAAAAAATGAGTCGCATGATTTACCAAAGCATCAATTGGATTCGCGATCAAAACCCAAAATGGAAAACAAGATTCTTAACAAGAATAAAAACAATGATAAAATGCGAGAAACTCTTGTATAGATAAGAGTAAAAATCAACTCTCGTTCTAGCTCTAGAATTCACTTCTCTATGTAGTCAAACACTAGAATGTCATAGAGCATCATGCATAGCCTGCAAAAAGGCAACAATGTCATATAACTTGTGAATGAGAAAATGATCTTTTAATGAGGTCGCTTCTTACAACAAAATCAAGGTGATGGTACATGCCCCATAGTCTTTATTATGGGGATTTAGTATCTAACCAAGATTAGTCATAAGAGAAGGGGCATCATTAAAGGACATTGATTTTTGAAAGATTGACTTGTGATTTTACTCTTAAAAAAATGAAGTGACTTCTATTTTGAGAAATTTGTACACAAAATGATTTGCATTTTAGTCCCAAAATGTGAGGATGAGAGAATTTGATAAAAAATGCAATTTCAATTTTTGTACCCCAACATAATATCACAACTTGAAAGTTTTTTTTTTAAAAATGATTTCGAGCCCATAACTAGAAATTTAAACAAAACCACGTGTTCAACAAGGCCAAATCAAAGTGTTTAGAACTTGCCTTTAATGTTCACTTATCAAAAGTGACTGCCAATTTTTTTAATCATAAGCCTACATCACTGAGGGCATTTGATTGGTTTCCGAGAATTTCAAGATGAAAATGCAATACAAAGTGGGCAAATAAAAAGGAAAATGATACTTACAATGGATGCCAACCTTTGTCTCTGTTTCTTTTTTTACATAGACATGCGCATGAGATGTGGTTCAATTTCTACTCTATATGGCTCGAAATGAAGCCATGGGATCACAGGACTGAACCAACAAGCTTATGACTAGGTTGTGTTACCCATAACTCCGGCTTTGTCAAAGGACCGACCCGTGTCGCATGCTCGCAGACCAAGGTGGGGACCTCTGACATCAAGAAAGAAATTTCGGGGTTAAGGTGGGCGACTCGTACTACGTGCTTGTAGTCGGAGTGGTATCCACCTCAACACCATCCTAAATGATCCTATGCGGCCTAGGTCCGGCGGCAGATAGTGTGTGCTATAGTGTAGTGCAATGCAAGGGGATGCAGGCATGACAATTTATAAACAATAAGCACTTCATACATGAAAAATAGACCATACATTCCTACACCTCCCTGCAAGACAAAGGTGAACAAACACCTCCCCTTATACCTCCCATTCTGCAAAAACATTTAACACCTATAATGTTATGGACGTACTTGGAATCCTCGCTGCCAAACAAAATATTTTTGAACAAGATTAATTTTGGCCTAAGTCCTCTAAGGTTTAAAATCAAGTTCCCAATGAGTCGCCAAGTTTGTCGCAACCTACCCTCGGGGGAGGGAATAGGTATAGGGGTATTCTTTGAAGGATGGGCCTAAGGTCCATGATTAGGCGTGAGCTCTCCCAAGCCCATACCCCGCGTGACATTAGGATATTCTTTAGGAATTTTTGCACAAAAGGAGTCGCCACTAGCCTATTGGGGTCGGCTAGGAACCAAGTGAGGCATGGGAGCGTGCCTCACTTCCTACGCAACCGAGAGAATTTAGGGTCGGGGACTTAATTACACTAATTAACCAATTAGTGCCATTTCGATACCTAATCTTGCTCATTTTAACAAAATGACTTTTGGCGAGCACTTTGGATTGATTTTATACTTATCTACTAACATGTGAGGTGATCATGCAAGCACACAATCATTAAAGTAATAATCATAACTACCAAGATCCTAATTGCAATAAGATTAAACACATGCAATCAAACATAATTAAATATACAAATTAAACATACAACATAATTAATATGCGAGCACATAAAGGTCTAATTATGTTAAAATGGCAATACATGGTAAGTCCTAATCAAACCCCATCATTTTTGGATTTTCGAGATTTTTAATTTTTCTTAATTTTTAATTTTTTAAAAAATTTTAAAAATTTTTTTGAAAATTTTTGAAAATTTTTTTGAAATTTTTTGAAAATTTTTTTGAAATTTTTTGAAAATTTTTTTGAAATTTTTTGAAAATTTTTTAAATTTTTTTTAAAATTTTTTTAAATTTTTTTAGATTTTCGAAATTGTTTTTTTATAAAATAATAAAATAATTTTTGGGACCGGACCGGGTTGGGTCTGGTTTGACCCGACCTGGTCGGCGTGGATCGACCAGACCCGGTTCGGTCCAAAAGGGGAGGGCCGGCCGAACCGGCCCCACCAGCCCTTGTCGGGCCTTCAATTAAATTCGGATTGGGCCAAACAGCAAGCCCAATCTGGTCTAAGTTTTTTTTTTTTTTTTTTTTAAAACAAAGCTCGCAACTCCCTAAGCCCAAAAGCTCTTAAATCCCTAAGCCCGCAAGCAAAAACAGCCCAAGCCCGAACTTAGCCCAAATCGTTCAAAAACCCTACTTGTTTCGCGACCCGCGCCCGACTCGTGCGACCCGGTTCATGACCGAAGCCCTAGGGCTCCTTGGCGGCGCTAACGACGGCGGCGACGGACTTGATGGCGGCTGCGACGCAGTGGATGGTGGCGAGCTGCTGCAGGGCTTGCGGGTTCTGCAGGTGGAGGCGCGGCAAAGCAGGGGCGGAGACGCGGCGGTCCTCGCGGTTGCAGGTAGAGCACGGCGGGTTGTCGTGGGCGGGGCGAGGCGGCACTCGGGCACGGTGGCGAGCTGCTGTGGTGTTGACGACGGGCTGAGATGCGTGCGGCTTCAAGCGTCGAGGCGGGGCGCGGCGATGGCTCGAGCTGCTACTGACGGTGCTGGCGGACGTTCGTCGCTTTGGCAGCAACGGCGCGAAGGTGTGGGCGTCGCTCGAGGGGCAAAGAACGGCGGCTCGGCGTCGAGGAGAATGGGCAGACTTGCAGGTGGCTTTGGCGGCGAGCTGCTCCCTCGGCTTCTCCAGATCTGGGTTCCGGGGAAAGTGAGCGGCGACTGGTGCGACCGATGGCGGCACGGCTCGAGGGAGCGACACGTGCAAGGGGGGCTCGGTTGGTCGAGCGGCGTCGGGTTGAGGCGGTGAGGAGGACAGCGGCTTGAATGGCGTTGGGCAGTGCCGCCGTTGCCCTCCTCCCCTCCGTTTCCTCAGATTTGGGTTCCGGAGAAGACGGCGGGGAACGGCATCGATTGGGCGGCTCGGCATAGCTTCCTCTTTTCGAGCTCTCTCTCCGCAACTCTCTCTCTGTTCCTCGTTTTTTGGTTTTTCCCCCTCTGTCTCTCCCTCTCCGTCCGTTCTCTGTCTTTGGGTCTCTTCTTTTTAACCCCTCCCCTACTGTTGCTAGGGTTTCATCGAAAATGGAGGAGGGAGAAAGCGGCATGGGTCGGGCCAAGGCGAAATCCGGCCCGGCCCCTTCCATGTCTTCTTTTTTTTCTATTTTTTGTTGTTTTTTTTTGTTTGTTTTGTTTTCGTTTTTTTTTTAAACAACTAATTCCTAATTCTGTAGACAATTAAATCCTAAATGAAAAATGGGAAAATTTAGGTGTCAACAGGGGGATTTTAAGATGCGGAACATGTCTAAGATGTTGGTTCCCTAGCTTCCTTTAGTTGGTGCCTTTCATGACAATTTTCAAAATTTGGGTTGTACCGGCCAGTTCAACCTCGTATCCATCAAGTCACCGATCCGGTTCACACCCTTTTGCCTTAGCTAAGTCAATTAAAATTGACCGAAATTGGCCTTGCTGGTCAAACTGTTTTGGTATGAATTGGGTCGGACCAATCTATTTTGAATAATTGTTGAACTTCACAAAGTAAGTAGTGTTGTAGAGGGTATGGTTCGAACCTCTAATTTCTTGAACACCATTCATTCACTTTACGATCGAACCTGAATAGAGCTTTTGCCCTATAATTACAAAACAACTAAGTTTATAATAAAACATTCAAATAAACACATGGTGAGATTACCATGATTCTACCCCATGACCTCCAAAATGGATGGAGGCGATTTTACTAACTTGACCATACTTTATAAACTAGTTATTTTTCAAGTCATTCAATTCTTTGGTTTAAAGTGCCTATTGTTGCTCTCGTGGATATATAAAAATGACCGCTCGAATTGGGAACCGCTTGGATCGGACGGAATTGGCCGGTTGGGTCCGATTCTCGAGAGTGTCGATCCAGTTCTTGGTTCTTAAAAATAGAATTGGTATTCATATGGTTTGGTTCCCGGTCCAAGGGAGAATCGGACTAGACCAACTACATATACTATTTATTATTGTTATTATGTCTTCAAAAAAATTGGTGGGCTTAGTTCATTGTTTTTGAGGAAATAAGAACATGTAATTGGACAATAAGATATCCGAATGGAAGCATAGGGTTTGTCTCGAGTTTTGCATTTGTTCCGAGTCATGTGTTGGAAAATAAGATATCTAGATGGAAACATGAAAAAAAAAAAAAAAATAGTGACTAATTTAATTGGACGGGACCGAGAACCGATTACTCTTGTTTGGTATGATTTTCAAGACATTGGTTCACATAAATATATTAAGGGGCACACACGCTAATTTGAATTATTCGAATGGAAAAAGTTCGAGCTACATTACTCTATGAGACTGATTTAGTGTTTGAGTGGATCTATTTAAAAAAACCAAAGAATATAGTCAACAAAGCATTACTTTTCATTGATATGTTCTACCTTATAAATAGAGATATCATCATCTACAATTAGGTGAAAGTTAAAGATGAAAGATAACAATTTAATCCACCCAGAAATTGAATAAAAAATAAATCAAAAAAGATCTCCAAATGATCAACTCATGAATGCTTTGCTTGATGTATTATCTCTATGCTAATTGGTAGAAGATTCTGCACTGCAATTATTCTAATTTTTTGCTTTTTGATGACGTTGGGTGAGTTCGCACCAAATCTAGTCTGTATCAGCAAAGCCAAATAAATCGAGAGAACTACGAGACCAAATGCAAACCCCAAGGTGTAAAGTATCGTGAACATATTGCATAATATGTTTTACCATCCGATAGTGAGTTATGGCAAACTATGTTGACTGCAACTGAGAGATTCGAACAAGTGAGATTAAGGTACTAAAAAGCATCTACACTACTTTATAAATGGGAAGGATCAACATAGGGCTTATCACCATATTTGAGTGTTAGTTGCTTGGCAGCAATTGGAGTAGCAATCAGCTTATATTGCCCCATTGGTGCTCAATTCAAAAGATCCAAGGCATATTTATGAGAGAAAGAGTCCACCAGTGGTACAATTGACTTCAATTCCCAAGAAAAAAAAAATGAAGAGTGCCAAGATCTTTCATGGGAATCACTTCACCAAATGTGTGCATAAGATGGTTCAGTAATTTTGAGAAATCACTAGTGAGGACTATATATATTTTTCTTGGTACCCAGGAACCTTGTACAGTCGGCAACCGGTGAGTAAATTTGGGGGGACACGTAAGTGGGAGGATCCACCACCCTCAGCGTCCCACTTAAGACCTCAAGTGACCGTGAGGGGATTCGAACTCCTCCCCTTCATGAGGGGGAGAGAGCCCAAACCATCGCGGCCACCAAGGTGGTGGTCTAGTGAGGACTATATCACCCCTGTAAAGCAATAGAAAAATATGACCATAGTGCCGATAAACAAATAGTATTGGATCAGCAGTGTTGCAGAAAAATCCATGCTAGAAAAGAAAATAGCTAAACTTGTTCAACCGTGCCTTGGGAACTTGTGTGGGGCCTTATAGTGCACGCAAGAGTAAGTAGACATGGTCAAGATGAAATGAACGATGGAAGTCCGATGCTTATTTCATATAGATAAGAACATTGAGATTGCTGTGTAGGAAGGCATTCTCGATTTCTATTTGGCAAATTTTCTAATTTTGAACAATAATAATAATAAAAAAATAGGACAATGTGAACTGTGACTTGTTTGATTACCAAACTAAAAATTTCTAAAAAGTCAACACCCTTCTCTTGATGAAAGCCTTTTACAACAAGTTGAGCCTTCAATCAGTCAAGTAAACCATCAGTATGTGGCTTTGCCTTGTACACCCGTTTACATCCAAACACATTCATCGAGAGATAACGGGGAATGAGTTCCCATATTTTGTTGATTGCAAGAGCATCCAACTCCTCAAGCATAGCCAAATTGGGTGTTTTAAGTTTGAATGGATAGGGCGTAGCTCAAGAGGGAATGATGATACTGCTATATTGGTGTAATTTGGGGTTTGGCTTCAAGCTCCTGGCCTTTCAAATGTGTAACCATGGGATGCACTAAGGATGTGGAAGTTTCAAATTGAGACGGAACTAAAGATTCACTCTTCATTCGTTGTGGTACATGATAAAAGAGAATAGTAGATGAAGCATTAGAATCTGGTTCTATCTCAACATACAGACATGCCTGTTTGCTTGTAGAGTCAACATTTGTTGGTGAACAACCATTTTGACCAACTTGTGGATGAGATCGAGGCATTGTCCAATGATCACAAGAAGCATTTGTTTGAAATGTACTAGAATTTAAATTCCACTGCTATAATTCCCCCTTGATCATAGCAGTAACTCCAGAAGAATAAACAAGTGAAAAATAATGCTCATAAAAAATAGCATGTTGAGATATATAAAAATGACCAGTAGATTGATGAAGATAACTATATCCTTTGTGCTTTTCAATGTATCCCAAAAATACAAACGATAGAGAACAATTGTCAAATTTGTTCATTATGTAGTTGCGTAAATAGGGATAACAATGAGAGCAAAAAACTCAAAGTAATCAGGGTCTTTCTTGAATAAGGCTGAGTATGGACTTCGATTGCCTAAGTAGTTGAATGAAGCATATTTATCAAATAATTTGTTGTTGTAAACACTTCCACCCAATAGTTGAGTGGCATAAACGCTTCAAACTATGTAGCAGGCCCAAGTTCAACAATGTGTCATGTTTCCTCTTTACAACATCATTTTGCTCTGGTATATCTAGACAAGAGAATTGTTGTTGTATGCCAAATTCACAAAGATACGTGAGAAAATTTGTTGGTCATGAATTCATCTCATCCATTAGATTGAAAAAGTTTAATTTTCCTATCAAGCCGATTTTCAACCAATTTCTAAAAAGATAAGGAAAGTCTCAAAAAAATCTGACTTTCGTTGCAATAAGATACAATCAACAGTATCGGGAGAAATCACCAATAAATATCACACAATATTGAATTTTTGGTATTGAAGGAATTGGGCTCGGTCCCCAAAGATCACAATGTATTTTCTTCAATGGATGGGAACATCGAGAATTAGACAAAGAAAATGGCAATCTCAAACTTTTACTAATTTGACAACTTGTACGTAAAGTGCTAGTAGATTTATTAATCGAAATCGAATCATCTTACCGCAAAAGCTGTAAAAATACTACTATCTAGATGGCCTAACTGGAGATGCTACGTAAGTTCATCCGCAACCTTGTTTCTTCGAGAAAAAGAATGCCATGGAATGCGGGTCCTTATTGATATACAATACTCGACAATTAGTTCTCGTCAGCAATACCTGATGTGTACTGGAGTCCCAAATAGAAAAATCAGAGTCATCAATCTCTCGTCAAAACATTATTAGGTAAAGAAAACCGACCAGTCTCATTGCCAAATTGACCGGTCCCGACACGAGTAGTAATAGACTTTGATATTGAAGAGCCGCGTCCATGATGATCTCCTCTCTCAATGCATTGATTGATTGCCGTCCAATTGACTTTCGGTTTGTGATCATCTCCTCTCTTCCCCGCTAAGCAATCTTTTTATTTGACGTTATTGTTACACGTCCTCTTGGTCGTTGTTCATGCCTAGATCAATTCTCGACACGGCTTTGATGGGTCGTATCCTGTGTAGCTTTCATCTGGTGCCGCATTTTCGAGAAAGATTTCATCGGGCTCGGCTTCGCTTAGAGGATTCTCGCGGATTGAATCTGCTTTGAAAGGTATGAGCTCTTCGATTTTTCTCCGGCTTTGTCTCTGTGATCGATATATGCTCGTGCTTCTGGATCTATTCGGCTCTTCGGATTTTGCTTTGGCTTAAGATAGTATTGATTCTGGAGAAAATCGTTCAAAAAGTCTTATACCTATTGCATTTTTATTAATTCAGTCCTAAATTTTTTAATTATATATATATTTTTAATGTTTTGCCAATTGGGTCAATATGGCCAATTTAGGCCGGCAATTGTCAATGTGAACTCTAATCGTCTTACGTGGCACGATTAACACCGACGTGAACCTTTTTTTCATAATTTTTTTTTTTTAATTGGTTAAATGGGTTGAATTGGTACTAATGTAAAAAGATTTAAGATTAAATTATATAATAAAAAGATTTAGACTGAATTGATACCAACACAATAAGTTTGACTTTCATTAGTTTATTTAAATATATGCATTCCCAACACCGATTTAATCTTTTGCTGCCTCTGAACGCTTTATCTCTTGTCGTAACTAGTCCGTAATATCAATTGAATATTTCATGAATTTGAGATTGGCCAACTTCTATTCGTCTTTTATATATATATATATATATATATGTATATATATATGAAAGTCAAACTCTACCTGTCTCGATGAAAAAAACAAAAACCGTCTCTTGACAAACTGCTATGCCGTCCTGTCTATTGTGAAAACCAAAATGCATATAAAAAAATAAATAAATAAAGGCAATGTCAGCAATCCAATAATCAATGAAAAATTTAGGAAAAGAAGAATAAGAGGAAATATTCAATTATGTCCCCGCCACGTCGAATGCAAGATTGCAAGATTAGATCTTCCTTTTTTTCTTAAAAAAAGTGGGGGATAAAGTTCACAATGAGCATTAAGAATTTAAATATGTGATTACAATCTATGGATTAGAAATTAATGATTTACATGTAATGCGTTCTGAATGTTATATTAGTAAATTTATAGCAAGGGCCCTTTACCAATTAGAAAGTTTACTTTTTATTAGAAAAATCAAGTGGGCAAGGTGCAACTTGAATCAACTCTCGTACTCACCCAATTTTCTTTCATTTTCAAGTGTGCAAGATGAACTTGTCGAAGTGTCGAGTCGAGCTCGAGCAGAGTTGACCTCGAGCTTCTAACACAAAATTGCAAGTTCGTAAGCCTAATGAAACTTGTCAGTTTCTATTAATTTAAAAAATTACATAAGGTTGTAAAACATAGACCCCAGAATCCTTATATTTACATGGCATTTGGGTTTATTAAACTCGAACTCAAGCTTATTAATAAGTTGATCGTAATAACCAAGTCAAGTCAAGTTCGATATCTCGATTCTCTAGTCGAATTAAGCTTGAGCAGAAAAGTTGAACACTTGATCGACCTCGAGCCGATTTTCAAGTACCCAATGTACAAGTCAAGCTTGGTAGCGTATTGACTTGAATTGGGTCGATATGCTCCTACTTCTTAGGGTGTATTTTGTCTATAAAGGAAAAAAAAATCCTCCTTTCTTACTTTCCTTCAAAAAAAAAAAATTCGGAAAGCGGGTTTCGAAATTTTTAAGAAAACTCCAAAATAATTATCCATGATTTTAATTGTTAATATTTCTATGTCTCGAGAGATATTGAGTATTCTATATTAAACAAAAATCGAATAGCACGACTCGTTAAAAAATCAAAAGTGAAAAATGAAAATCATCCTCGGAGGGAACCCTGGTTTTTCTCCTTGCCTCGTGGCCCTTGCTTCCCTAACTGCTTTGCTTTCCTTGTAACCAAAGTTAGTTTGCCAAAAGACAAAGAAGCAATATCACCCGAGGGTGATAACAGATCATAAATAAAAGAATAAAAGAATAAATACATAGAAATTTCTAAAACTCATCTTCAAAATGTAATTGGGTCCTAAAACTTTAAAAAAAAAAAATGCAACTAAATCCTAAAAATTAATACAAAAATATAATCAAGTTCCAAAACTTTTAAGAAGTGCAATCAAATTATATAACTTATCGAGTTGATGCAATTGAGTTATAACATTTATTAGCACTTTTCAATTGTTAAGTTGGAAAGTTTTTAATCTCAATTGTACTTTCACAACAAATTTTTAAAGTTGATTGTATTTTTTTTAATTTTAAGATTTAATTATAATTTCGTAATAAGTTTTTAGGTGTGAATAAATAAAAAAATCAATAACCCAAAAGGCTCATATGAGATCCAAAGTGGTTGGTCAGCCGAATACTAAACTCTGAACGTCCCCTTTAGACCAAAAAAAAAAAAAAAAACAAACTCTGAACGTCCCCTCAGTTTCCAACTGAAACTCGTAATTGTCACGCCCCGCAGTGCAAATCACGCAAATCATAATAAACCGCCGATCGCGACTTCTGTCCCTTCAATTACGTCCCGATCGAACGTCCGTCCCCGACGTTCTGAAATTCGATTCGAACTCGACGTCGGCGAGAGTTCGCGCCGTTTTCCGTCGAACTTTCTCGTTTCCGGATCGATCGGTTGGCTTGAATTCGTTCGAGAATTGCTCACGGAACCGGAGGAACAAGGCTGCCGCCGCCGTGCCCGCGCTCTCCCGCCCGCTCGCTCGCGTCGGAGACGATTGAAGGAGCCGCGTCTATCAGGGTGGGTGATGATCTCTCCCAATGCGCGTTGCGTGCGTCGATCCCATCGGTGGATGGATTCCATCAGTTTTGACGTTGAGCTAACTCCTGCCCGCTAAGGAATCTCTGTTTCGTTTTGTTTAATGTTATTGCCATGCGTTGGTTGCCATGTGGTCGTCGTTGGGAGTTACGATCCTCGCCGCTTCCCATGTTCCCGAACTCCATTTTTATTCGCTTTGTTTATGCGTTTGTGTGGGTCGGACTGGGATGACGCCAACTCCGTTTTGATGGGGTCGTATCCCGTGCAGCTTTCATCCGGTGTTGCTGTATCTGTCTATCGGTCGATTCGCGCACGCGTCGCGTTCTTATAAAGAACTCTCTGGGCTCTGCTTCGGTCCGAGGCTTTCTTGCGGATTGATTCGGTTCTGCAAGGTCGGCTTCTTGCTCCGTCTTGTGTGTCGTGCGCTGTTCGGCTCTTCGTTTCTGGTTCTGGGTTCGGGCCAAAATGGGTTCCCAGGGAATGATCTTTCTTGCACGGTGTTGCGATGTTCTTGAAGATGGCAGTGATGAAGCAAAATTATCGATTTCGGTTTTCTGTGCAGTGCGTTTAGGATTTTGCATGTGCTGTGCTTCTTTGTCCTACAAGACAAGGGAAATTTCAGAATCAGACTAGTCGTCACTCTTACTCTTGGCTCTGTCTTCATGTTCACTAACTTTATGTCATCTAGTGTATTGAGAGATAGACAAGGGGTTTTAGTATTCTTTTGAACTTTACTTTCTGGAGTGAAATTTTGTCTTCTTGGACCATTCTAATCTACTAGCCACTATTCTCCATTATGACTTTTCAAGCTAAACAGCAATGTCTCCCAATCTATAAATAAATATGAGCAGTGAAATTTTTATTTTCAGCACTGGGTAAATGGTACAGTTGTAGCGAAAACATTGTCTTAGGTATCATCCTTTGTTTAACTATCTGTGGGTTTCGTGGCTTTCAAGATCACTTGATAAGTATCCAGGTGTTTTTTGAGTCCCATGCTTTGCGTGTGAATCCTTTCTCATGAGTTTTCATGGCTTTTAGTTTTCCTTTTTGCTTCCATAGTAATCGATCTGTTGTGCAGCCACACAAAAATGCCAGACATTGACTTGGGATCTCACACTATACAGTCCCATGGATTCAAGGTGGCAAAAGTGCATAAGCATGACTGGCTCATTCTTTTGCTTCTTGTGGTGATAGAAGCCATTTTACTTATAATAGAACCATTTCACCGTTTTGTTGGAGAAGACATGATGACAGACATGAAATATCCTCTGAAGGGCAATACCGTGCCCGTTTGGGCTGTCCCAGTAAGTGTCCTTGCTTGCTTTTGAAATTTTTACTCCATAGGTGCTGCCATCTGCAACAGAATCTTATCCCAATGGCCAATTTCTGTTAAGTAAGAAGACTAATGCTGGCCTATTATCTTGGGCAGATGATCGCCATACTGTTTCCGTTCATCGTCTTTCTTGTTTACTACTTCACCCGCAAAGACATTTATGATTTCCATCACGCGATTTTGGGTGCTTCCTCTATCCTTTGCATTGATATAGAATTCTGTTCGTCGTGAAATATTGTTCAAGAGAATCTTTAGCTAATGTGGCTAATATGCAAGTTGCAGGCCTTATATATGCGGTACTTTTGACTGCGGTGATTACCGATGCTATAAAAATTGCTGTTGGACGACCAAGACCAAACTTCTTCTGGCGGTGTTTCCCTGATGGAAAAGGGGTGAGTTCTGATCCTCATAATTCAGTTGGTTTTTGCTTAACATCCCCTCCCTTCCCCTTTCTGTGTCATGACAGGACACAAACACAGAGAGGTCAAATTTCTTTAAATAAACCGATACTCGTACAAGCATAAGCAAAAGGCTTTTCATGAATTATTTAATTCCTTAACTTCCAATGTTCCTATGCATGCCAGGATTTTGATCCTCTAACGAAGGATGTCATCTGTCATGGAGATAAGGCCGTGATAAAGGAAGGCTACAAAAGCTTCCCCAGTGGGCATACCTCTTGTGAGTATATGTGAAATGACTGGTTTTTTATCATGCTTGTGTGAAAAGATAAAAAGAGTCAATTCGATTCTCATAACGTGGCTTTCTTCGATCAATAAATGTCTACCTCACTCTGGAGTTCTCCTCGAAAGGCCTTTTAAACTGGAAAACCTGGATTGGAGAAACAGCAAACATTTTTAATGTCATTCCTGACTAGGCCCTCTTCACTAGGTCATTAGTTCTCTTAATTGTACTCGATGCCAGATTTCTACACTATTCTTGCCCAAATGGTAAAGATTGTGGTACTGGAATTAGAAAAACGTAGCAATCTTGATATACCTGCAGGGTTTTTTGCTGGAATGCTGGATTGGTTTCAAAATTGGACTCAGGAAATGACACAGCTTAGTATGGTTCATAACCTTTGAGAAAGAAGTGAAAGATGTCAGTCAATGTGATGCAGCGGATGTTGAGAATATCTAAACTGCAATGAAAATCTCTGGACAGTTCTCATATTAAATGGAGAAATTAGACAGTAACCTGAGAGAAATCAGTTTTTGTAGTCAATTTTTTTTTAATGGGATAACCGTGCAGAAGGCTCATTGCTTGTCCACATCCAGGGTCCTTTGCAGGTCTCAGTTTCCTTTCATGGTATCTAGCAGGGAAAATTAGAGCATTTGACCGTCGGGGTCACATTGCAAAACTCTGCATCATACTATTCCCTTTGCTTCTTGCGGCCCTTGTCGCTATTTCTCGTGTTGATGACTATTGGCACCATTGGCAGGATGTATTCACCGGCGCTCTTATAGGTTAGTGTTAGAAGTGGCATGAGTGATCGATAAAAGAAAAGAAAAGGCATGCAAATCAGTCTTTGCTGATGAAAAACATAACTTTCATTCAATAATTTTTTTAATATTTTCTAATGCAGGATCAATCATTGCTTCGTTTTGCTACTTGCAGTTCTTCCCTTATCCAAATGATACGAATGGTATGTCTATTCGCTTTGCAGCTAGCTCATACAATAAAGCTCTGAAAAAATAGCATCTTCTAAGTTATGTTCTTCATGGCCTTCAGTTGTATGTTCATATGATTGTTCGTTTTCAGTATGTCATAAGAAAGTTTTCTCAGCATTTAAAGTGATTGGAGGGCACAGCAGAGTCTAGTTCACATTATTCAGTTCATTGTCCAGTATGCCATTCATTGATGATAGTGCAATGATCATGCAGGTTGGGCACCTCACTCATTTTTTCAGATGATGGAAGAGAGAAATAGGGGTCATTCTTCAGCTCAAAGGGTTAACTCTTTCCATATGCAACAACCGGAAGTGGAAGCTTCATATATGGGAAGAAATAATGGCATGTCAAGTACGGAATCAACCGCGTGTGAGCATGATACTACCCCTGTTTTGGATGCCATGGAAGCTGGGAGAAAATACTGACGTAAGATAAAATTTGTTGAAAGAATATATCTTCCCATTTTTGTAAATGGATGTCCGAGGGAATTCTCTACCCTCTGATGTAGATATCCTTCTCGAAACTATTTGAGGGTGAGGCTCTCCAGCCAACGTTGACTTGGTAAATTTTAATAATTTTTTTCGAATTTTTTATTAATTTTTTATTTTTCCTTTGCCCTTCTTCTTTGGTAGCTCACTGACCACTGGACAAGGGCTTTGTGGCTCTCATCTAGCCTCACCCTAGCCTCGCTGCAGGCAAAGGCAGCTTCACCCGCGACTGGTGAGGCCATGGCAGCATTCACTAGGGCTAACGAGGGTCGCGGCTTCGCGACTCTCGCCAGCCACCGCAAGGAATCCAAGAAGAAAGAAGAGAAAAAAGAAAAGGAAAAACAAAGAAAAAATAAATAAATAATACGAAAAAAATTATTAAAATTTGCCATGTCAGTTGGCCAAATGACTAACATTCACGTTAGCGTAAGCCAATTAAAATTCATCAGATGGACTAAATTAGAACCCTTATAAAAAGGTTTAGGACTAAATGGTTCAATCGAAAAGTTTGGGACTAAATTAATATTAATATTATAGGTTTAGGACTTTTCCAGTACTTTTCCCCTGGATTGTAGATTCGTTACCACCTTTTGCAGCCTTTTGGCTAAGATCGAGTGTAGATCTTAGACTCGTTGCACATGCAAATTGAGAGAGTGCTTGGCTTAAGCTTCTTCTTCGATAGTTTTTCATTGGAACACCAATTTTATGAAGTGATTACAACAACAAAAAGAAAAAGCACGACCAATTCATGAAGAGAACCAAAGGATATTGAATCAATGGATACGCTATTGTCCCCGTGACTGCTTTGCATGATGTTCCTGTCAAAAACTTATTTATATGACAAGCCTAATGTCAAGACTTGACTTAAACCGAGTGATCGATCATACGATGCATCGGTTAAGAGTTTATCTGCAACACAGGGTGGTGTTTCAACTTGACTTAAACCGAGTGATCAAGCCACAGCGACAGGGCTTCTACGACTACTTGTAGAGAAAGCTCTATCGAAGGTTTCGGCATGAAAAACCATGTTCTTAATAGCCGGGCGTGGTTTGGTCAAATGTCCGTTGGAGGCAGCAATAAACCACACCTTTGAATCTTCTATACAATGTGTATTGAGCTCGGCCCTTCCACTTAGGGCAAGTCTCTACCCATCAGTCGTCATTATGGTTTCAGAACGGTGACTTTTTCCCTCTATCAAATTCTGATTAATGCAGTGCATCCAAACAAACTTTCTTCCTGAAGAGAGATTGTCAAAGTACATTGTCAACACGAAGGCAACTGCAAGTTTCGGGGGTTAGGTCCTCATTATTCTACATGAAGGCCTCTTTTCCTGAAGCTTTAAGTTCCCTTTAAGGCTCTGTTCATTTTGCAGAAAATAATTTTTGAGAAAATGTTTTCCGGATTTTCCGGCATTCGTTTTACAAAAAATGAATTCCTTGGGAAAAATGTTTTTAATGAAAAGAAAAAGTCTTTTAAATTAGGGGAAAATATTTTCACTTTTAAAAAGTGGAAAACATTTTCCTCACTTGATCTCTCTTATCTCACATCTCTACAAATCCTCACTTCCTCCTCCCCTTTCTTCTTCTTCTTTTCTTTTTTTATTCGAATTCTTTTTAATTTCCTTTTTCTTTTCTATTTCTTTTCTTTTTTCTTTTTAATTTCTTCGTTTCCCATTTTCTTCTTTTTTGGCTAGTCATCGGCCGTAGCCGGGTAAACCTCAAGCTCGCGTTCGTCGATCTGGCAAGTCTCGAGCTCAATGGTCACGCTCACCAATTTGGGGAGCGGTGAGCCTCGTGCTCGTTGGCAAGCTTGAGGCTCGACGAGCACAAGGATCGTTAGTGGCCGATCGCGAGCTGTTGCCGTGGCTAGCGACCAGCCAAGAAAGAAGGAGATGGAAAACAAAGAAAAAAAGAAAATAAAAAGAAAAAAGAAAAAAAAAAAAAATTAATAATAGATTTTAAAATTTTAAAATAATTACAAATCAATTTTTTAAAAATATGAAAAATCCTTTTTAAAAGATAAAATAAATGAAAAAGAGTATATGGAGGAAATGATTTTCTTTACCGAATAGCGAAAAATATTTGTCACTTCATTTTCAGGTTTCACTTAAACATCGGAAAATAATTACATTTCGAAAAATATTTTCTAGAAACGTTACATTTTCTGCGAAATGAATGAAGCATAAGTTAGCTTTCTTATGACCTGCCTAGTTACCACTTCACATTCGTATTACCACTTCTCTATGTGCTCGCGAGCATGCACGATGGTGGCATTTAGCAGTCGTTCTTAACGGAAATGAAATTAAGAAGAGAAGGAAGTACCAGAGACTGGAAAATGCGAAGATTTCTCTGCCGGTTGGGAAAAGTTCCGAGGTTCCAAAGATCAAGAGGATCCTGAAATGGCCACCGAAGATCGCGACGTCGGACAAGAAGCCGTTGAAGAGGATCCCCGGATGCTTATATGTTAGAAAGACAGTACGCTTTGCCGGATGTGTTGTCCCGATGAACAACGCCGGTAATCTGCAGGCAAACTGCGCCAGATACCTATGGAGGTCCCCATCTAAAATTGTTCCATACGCAAGCCATGAATAAGTCAAATTCAAGAACCAATGCATATGATACCTGGTGCATTTTGTAGGCTTGCCTTTGAGTGGTAGCTGAACCCGTTATGTTGGTTTGGGTAATTGTTGTTGTGATGTTGTCGTTTGTTTCGCAGGAAATGTAGCATTACTAGAAAATGTTTTACAAGAAAATGACTATTTTTCAATGGTAAGCCGAAACTTGATAATGAACTAGAGAATATATACTACCGTTCGCTACGGAAAATCTTTTCCTCCATACACTCTATTCAATAATTTCTTTTATTTTTTATTTTTTTTAGATCAAATTTGAAATTACTTTCTATTTTTTCCTTTCCTTTTCTTTCTTCTTCTTCCTCAGCCAATCGTCGACCACGATGACGGCTGACGACCGGCCATAGGAGAGCTCGAGTCTCGCCACACGCCGGCGAGGCTTGCTTGCTAGAGTCCGGTGAGGTCGAGCCTCGCCCGATTCGATGAAGACAAGCTTGCTAGACGGTAGCAAGCTGGAGGCTTGCCAGCCAAGGAAGAAAAGCAAGAAAAATTAAGAAAATGAAAACAAATAAAAACTTGTTTTTTCAAAAATATATAAAAATAAATGAAAAAATAAAAGTAAAGGGAAGAGGTGTTTTGTGAAAAAAAAAAAAAAATGAGGTGAAAGAAGATATGGAAAATGTTTTCCTATACTTGAAAGTGGGAAATATTTTCCCCAATTTTAGAAGACTTTTGTCCATTAATGGAGAATGGTTTCTACTGGTTTGTTTTTCGTGAAACGAATGCCAGAAAATCTGAAAAACATTTTTTTGAAAATTATTTTTCCGTAAAACAAGTGGATAGCCTTCCTTCCTTTTCCTTGCATTTTCTGCAACTTCACATTGCCTTGATCATTTGGATACATTGTTTCATATAAATACGAACATGTATTTTCCTCCCGTCTTTTTCCAATTTTTTAATTCCATTGTTTGATGTTAAGTGAAACATAATTTCATTGTAACCCTTCAATTAAATTTATCGATACTTTTGGAGTAAGAATATATGTTGCTCTCCAAGGATGGATTGTGTTAGCTATTCATTTTTAAATTCTACCTTAATTTGAAATGAAGTAGATTTATTTCAATATATTTTTGGACTTAGCGACTTAAACTTCAAATGATAATTCCATTAATCAGGTGAATTATCTTTTAAATTTAATGCCTTGATCTAATTCTGAGTGAGCTCGAGCCATTAAAATAAATATATCTTTTCGAATTTGTTTGAGAATTCGTCGACGGAGTCGGAGGAACAGAGGGTGCCGAAAAGGGCATTCCGGTGGATGATGGTCTCCTCCCCTCGAGGTAAGCGCGTCCCAAGGATTCGCTGACTTTGGGATAACTTTTCTGAACTTTTTAATGCCAAGCAATTTCTTTGCTTTTTCTTCATCCGATGCGGTGCGTTTTCGCTCTGCGTGCATACATTTGTCTGAACCATGCAGCCATGCACGCACCTTGCATTTAGCAAGTGACTCTCCTGCTTCCGCTTCGCTTCAAGGCTTTTCGCAGATTGGATCGGTTTCGCAAAGTTCAGCTTCTTCGACTTTCTCCCTGCGCTTCTGAACGTATTCAACCTTTCGTTTCTGCTTCGGCTCTTCGGATGAAATGGATTGCAGAAATGGCCCTTCTTTTGCTCGCATGGGTGTGTGGGGGATAACGTCATAACTTGAAGACGACGAAGACCAAATTATCAATTTGAGCTTCTTTTTCGACTCTCTCCGCTGTCTCTGTCATGCCCTTCTGAATCTATTCGACTCTTCGTTTCTGCTTTGTCATAACTGCAATGTCTACTGATCCATTACTAAAATATGAGAAGCGAATTCCCTTTTTCAGCACCAAGCTTTTGACCACTGGGTAAATGGTACAGTTGTAGGGGAAATGTCGTCTGTCTATGTAACTTGCTGCTTTGTTTAGCTATCTGTGTGGTTCCTGGCTTTCAAGATCGCTTGTTTAAAGTATCTAGGTGCTTTTCATGTCCCACACCTCGTGTGCGAACCCTTTCGTTTATCCGACTTTTCCATGGCTTCTAGATTTCCTTCTCGCTTCCAAAGTGATGGATTTCACAGTGCAGGCACGCAAAAATGCCGGACATCGAGTTGGGATCTCACACTCCTCAATCCCTTCGATTTATGGTGGCGACCGGGCATAAGCATGACTGGCTCATTCTTTTGCTTCTCTTGGTGATAGAAGCCATCTTGCTTATGAAAGAACCGTTTCGCCGTCTTGTTGGAGAACACATGATGACCGACATGAAATACCCTCCTCTTGAGACCAACACTGTGCCCTTTTGGGCTGTCCCGGTGAGTGTTCTCGCTAACTCTCGAAATATTCACTCCACAGGTGCTGCCATCTGCTATGTAATCTCCGTCCTCATGGCCAATCTCTCTCTCTCTCGAAAGAAGACTAATCCCGACACTTTGTCCTGGGCAGATTCTCGCCACAGTTCTTCCGTTCATCGTCTTTCTCATTTACTACTTCACCCGCGGCGACGTTCATGACTTCCGTCCAGCGATCTTGGGTGCTTCCTCTATCCTTCCCATCGATTTAGACGAACTCTGTTCGCCCTGAAATATTGTTCGAGAGAATCTTTAGCTGACGTGGAGAATATATGCAAATTGCAGGGGTTATATCTTCCGTGGTGTTGACTGCGATGATTACCGATGCTCTGAAAGATACTGTCGGACGACTGAGACCAGACTTGCTCTGGCGGAGTTTCCCTGACGGGATAGGGGTGAGTTCCGATCTTCATGCCACAGGCATTTGGTTTTCGCTTAACACCCCCTGCCTTCCCCTGAGATCAAATTTCTTCGAATAAACCGCTACTCGTACAGGCATAAGCAAAAGAAATTTCTTGCGTTATCCAATTCCTTAACTTCCGATGGTCATTCGCATGCCAGGTATAATGAAGGATGTCATCTGTAATGGAGATAAGGCTGTGATAAAGGAAAGCTACAAAAGCTTTCCCAGTGGGCATACCTCTTGTGAGTATACGTTAAATGACTGGCATTTTTATCGTGCTCGTGTGGGAAGATATAAAAGGGTTGATTCGATTCTTGTAATGCGGCTTTCTTCAACCAGTTGATGTCTACCTTGCTTCAGAGTTCTCCTCGATAGGAAAACCTGGATAGGAAAAACAGGCAGTACTTTCTAACGTCACACTCAACTTCGCCCTCTTCGCTGGGTCACCAGTTTTCTTAATTTTACTCGATGCGAGACTTCTAAACAATTCTTGCCCAGATACTAAAGATCAAGATACTGGAATTATAAAAAACGGAGCAATCTTGATACATCTGCAGGTTTTTTTTGCTGGAACGCCAGATTGGCCTGCAAATTTGACTCCGGAATTCACACAGCTCAGTATGGTTCGTAACCTTTCAGAAAGATGTTGGTCAACGTGATGCAGCCAATATTGAGAACAGCTTAACTGCAATTAAAATCTCTCGACAATTCTCAAACTAATGGCGAAATCAGACAGTAACCTGAGACAATCGGTTTTCGTAGTCGACTTTTCTTTTTATTCTTTTGTTTCTAAGGTATGACCGTGCAGAAGGCTCATTGATTGTCCACATCCAGGGTCCTTCGCAGGTCTCAGTTACCTTTCATGGTATCTAGCTGGGAAAATTAGAGCATTTGACCGTCGGAGCCACATTGCAAAACTCTGCATCATACATTTCCCTTTGCTTCTCGTGGCTTTTGTCGCTATTTCCCGTGTCGATGACTATTGGCGCCATTGCTAGGATGTATTTGCCGGCTCTCTTTTAGGTTAGTATTAGAAGTAGCATGAATGATAAAAAAGAAAAGGTTGTGCGAATTAGTCTTTACGGATGAAATACATAACTTTCATCCACAACCTTGCCAACTTTTCTTAATGCAGGTTCGGTCGTTGCTGCATTCTGTTACTTGCAGTTCTTCCCTTATCCAAATGATATGAATGGTATGTCTGCACGCTTTGCAGCTAGCTCAAACAATAAAGCTCCGAAAATAGCAACTTCTTTCTTTTTAAGTCATGTCCTTCATGGGTTATATCCTACTTCAGCTGTATGTTCATATCATTGTTCATCATCAGTATGTCATAAGAAACTCCTCGTGATTTAAAATGACTGGAGGGCACGGCAGAGTCTAGTTCGCACGTTTCAGTTCATCGTCCCGTATGCCACTCATCGACAGCTGTAAAATGTTCATGCCGGTTGGGCGCCTCGTGCATTTTTTCATACGATGGAAGAGAGAAATGGGGTTCATTCTTCAGCTCAAAGGGTTAACTCTTCTCATCCGCAACAACCACAAGTCGAAGCTTCATTCACGGGATGAAATAATGGCATGGAAAGTTCGGAATCAATGGATACGCTATTGTCCCCATGACTGCTTGCATGATTTTCCTGTCAAAAACTTATTTATATGACAAGCCTAATGTCAAGACTTGACTTAAACCGAATGATCGATCAGATGCACCGGTTAAGAGTTTATCTGCGACACAGGCTGGTGTCTAAACTCGACTTAAACTGAGTGATCAAGCGGCAGCGACTGGGCTTATACAACTACTTGTAAAGAAAGCTCTGTCAGAAGTTGAAGCAAGGGACGAAGCAAGATTCGGAAGAGGAAAAGTAGAAGGAATTTGGGGAATTTCTTTTCTGTATATTTCTCTGTGTATTGTCAATGTACATCAACGAATAATTATAATACAATGTGTACATTAAAAAAGGCAATGAAATATCTCACATATCAATCTAGTTTTTAGATTGATTCTATAAAATCAAAATCGGATCAATTAATGTCCGAGGATCCTCTGCATATCTTCTAACACTCCCCCTCAAGCTGGTGGCTTGTAAATGTCCAAGACACCCAGCTTGCTTAATAGATATGCATGCTGTCTTTGACTTAACGCCTTGGTAAACACATCCGCAGGCTGTTCAGCAGTTCCAATCCCTTTTGTCTCAATTGTTCCTTCTTGAATCTTCTCCCGAGTGAAATGACAGTCCACCTCTATGTGTTTAGTTCTCTCGTGCATTACAGGATTCGCTGCAAGCTTCAAGGCCGATTCGTTGTCGCAGTATAACCTTGTCGGACCTTTCAATCGTACTCCAAGATCACTGAGCAATCCTCGTATCCACACGATTTCACATGTGGTTTTTGCCATGGCCCGATATTCTGCTTCAGCTGACGACAGAGAAACTGTTGCTTGTTTCTTGGTTTTCCATGAGAGAAGGGAATCTCCAAGCTTGATACGAAGCCAGTTATGGATCTTCTACTCATAGGACATGTTGCATAGTCCGCATCACAGTAGGCTGTCATTTCCATGCTACATTTTCTGGATAAAAGTATTCCGAGTCCTGGACATCATTTCAAATACTTGACCACCTTCAGAGCAGCATTCATGTGAGATTCTTTCGGTCTGTGCATGAATTGACTCAGATTTTGCACCGCATACGATATGTCGGGCCTGGTCATAGTCAGGTATATAAGTTTTCCAACGAGTTTCTGATAACCCGTCGGATCCTGCAGTATAGGATCATCCTGAAACGTTCCCCCGGTATGATCTGCTGTAGTTAACCTGACATTTTGTTCGATTGGAATGACAGCTGGTCTGCATCCTGATAACCCGGCCTCTGATACAATTTCTAATACGAACTTCCTCTGACTGAGAGAAATCCCTTGGTGAGATCGTGCGATCTCAATCCCAAGAAAATATTTTGGTGCTCCCAGATCCTTTATATGAAAAGTGGTATGCAAGTACCTTTTAAGACTTTCTACTGCAGCTTCATCGTTTCCCATGATAAGAATGTCATCTACATAAATCATCAAATAGATAGATGACGTACCTTTGGTCCATGTAAACAAGGCATAATCATACTTCGATTGTTTGAAGTTGGCATTGGTGAGCGCCTTGGCAAACTTAGCATACCATTGTCTGGAAGCTTGTTTCAGTCCATAGAGGGACTTACGGAGACGACACACTTTATCCTCCCCCTGTCTCCGTAGGCCCTGAGGAATGTCCATGTAGATTTCTTCATCCAGATCGCCATGAAGAAAGGCGTTGTGGACGTCCATCTGGTGTAATGACCAATCATGGATTGCTGCAACAGACAAGAACGATCTAACAGTGACATCCTTGGCGACTGGAGAAAAGGTTTCATTGTAGTCGAAACCTTCGCGTTGTGTATACCCTTTTGCCACCAATCGAGCTTTGTATCGTTCAATGGATCCATCTGCTTTGTATTTAATTTTGTAGACCCATTTGCATCCTATGGACTTCCTATCCCGAGGAAGATCAACTATCTCCCATGTTTGATTATCGCCAATGCCTGTAATTCTCGCGGCCATCGCATTTTGCCATCGTGGATCTTTGGATGCCTCATCATAATCGATGGTTCCCTTTCATCGGATATACGGCTAATGCAACACCTATGGTCCGATGAAAGTTTTTCAAATGAAACATAGGAAGATGTCGGATAGTTAATACCTGGTCCATTAAGAGAGGCACAGACATAGTCTTTAGTCCACGTCAGTGGTCTCGTGGCTCTCTTCGAACGTCTTGGAGGTTCTGTTGGTGGTGGAAGTGAAGACATTTCTGTAGCATCATTTTCTGCTTGATCAGCATATACATCCTGAATGTCGGGTGAAGCAGTGGGCATGCTATCCAATGTGTCTGTCTGTGGTGAATGATTAAATGATGGTGTGATGACTTCCCGGGTGATGCAAAGCAATAAAGTATTCGGGAGATATATCATCTTCAATTGGAAGTTGATGTGAGATATTCAGATCCCCCGAAGTCTTCGGAATGGAAAGAAGCAGTTTCGTGAAATATAACGTCCTCGCTCACGAAAATTTCTCCTGTCGACCGATCAGAATATAATATCCTTTCGTAGGTTAGGGTAACCTATAAAAATTCCTTTCTCGCTCGTGGACCCATTTTATCTCGGGGTCCCACAGTTGAAGCATAACATAAACAACCGAATACTCGTAAATGATCTAATGCTGGTTTCCTTCCATAAAGTAACTCAAAAGGTGACTTACCAGCTAAGATCCGAGTGGGCATACGGTTGATGAGGTAGGCTGCAGTAAGAACACAATCTCCCCAATAGGTTGCTGGTATGGATCCTTGAAACTTTAAAGCACGTGCAACTTCCAACAGGTGACGATGCTTACGTTCCACCACTCCATTCTGTTGTGGAGTATAGACACAGGAGCTCTCATGAAGAATGCCATGAGTCGAAAGAGTGATCTCGCATTCATGATTAAAAAACTCCTTTCCATTGTCGGTCCTTATCCGCCTGAATTGACTTCCCAAATTGATTTTTGGTCGGGACAATAAATGTCTTCAAATGAGATGGAACCGTGCCTTTGATTGCATCAAAAATACCCATGTAGCTCGGGAGTGATCATCGACAATAGTGAGAAAATATCGTGAACCGTCACGATGTGTCGTGTGATATGGCCCCCAAACATCCACATGAATTAAAGAAAGGGCACTATTGGAACGTTTTGTGCTTGAAGGGAAAACGACACGAGATTGTTTTGCTAAAGGGCAAACATGACAGTTAGGATATGGAAAGAAGGCACTATGTCCCATTCGTGAATGTAAAAGGAATTCTTTATCATTGGCAATGGCATTACATAATGACGTTTTATTGAAAGGAATTGAACGATGATGACTTGAAGTGCTAGTCCAGAAATATAGACCTTCAAAAACATTACCCAAGCCCATCAATTTCCCAGTCGAAAGGGCCTGAAAAAAAACACGTGTCAAGATCGAAGAGTATTTGACAAGAATTTTCTTTGCAGACTTTGGACACGGAAATGAGATTGAATCGGAATTGTGGGACATAGAGGACATTTTTCAGGATAATTTGGGGGCTTAATTGAACTGTTCTTGTCAACGTGACATGAGTAATGTTTCCATTTGGAAGTTCTACAGAAATTGGTTCCTTCAATTCCTTATTTCTTTTTGAAAAGAGGCTCATATCACAAGTAATATGATCAGTCGCACCTGAGTCAATTATCCATGCCCTTTTTGAAATTGAGTTTATCGAGGCAATGAGATATACCCGAGAAGCTTCCCTTGTTTTTCCAATGTCTCGCTTTTCGTAATGCCCGCATCAATTCCCGATATTGCCCATGTGTGATAGGCCGATCACCACTTATCAAGAGGTCCGGTCACCTGGTAAGCTGCAGAATATTCTCTCCTTTTTCCTTTTTCTCCTGGTTTTCCATGCAATTTCCAGCAATTTTCTATGGTATGGTGCGGACGTTTACAGTGCTCACAGTATAATTTACCTTTTCCTTTTGAATTCTGGTTGAAATTTCGTATGGAAAAATATGGCCGTCGGATCCCTTGAATCCCGAGCTATCGTAGCCGTCCGATCTACCGAATGGATCTCCTCTTTGCGGACCGTCAGATCTTCGTGCAAAATCGGGGCCGTCGGATCTCCTTGGAAGATCTGCACCGTCGGATCTCCTCGTTAAATCTTGGCCGTAGCTTCCATCCCTTTTAAGGGTTTGCTCGGCCATTTCAAACCCTAGCCCGAGCCCTTCGCGATTCTCCCGAGTTAGGGTTTTCACCCCCAATTCTCTCCCGCGGCGTTCTCCGCGTAGGGCGAGGGCTACGGCGTCGCCTCCTCGTGATCGCTCCGGGCCGTGAGTCGCCGGCTCTCCTCTTGAATGGCCAGCTGAAAAATCCGGCCAAGGGGCGGCACGGGATCCATCGCCAGAATCTGCGATCTAAAGGTTAGGTAAGATTCGTTCAAAATCAAGAGAAATCGGGTAGATTTCTCCCTTTCCTTTATCGATCTATACTGCTCGAGCGTCTCTCGGGGGTCCCTCGAGTTTTCCTCCGTGGCCTCGAGCTCGTTCCGGAGCGATGAGAGTTTGTTGTATACCGCCGTGATTGACATGTTTCCTTGTTTAAGATCCGTGAGTTCTGCGTGAGACAGAGAAAATTTTTGCTCGATCTAACTTCCCGTACATCTCTTTGATGTTGTCCCACATGGTTTTCGAATCTTCGGTCGGTGGGAGGCCTGCTGCGACGTCTGGGGACACGCAGTTGCCGATCCAGGTGCGGATCAGGCGATTGCACTTCCTCCAGTGCCTTGCCAGCCTCTCGTCCGGCGGGATCGGCACGGTTCCGTCAAGAAAACCGTCCTTATCCTTGGTCGCAAGGGCCCTCCGGAAGTCTTGTGACCACTTGCTGTAATTTTCCGGCCCGGTAAGTTGGAGATTGATGAGTCTCACTTCACGGACCGTCGGCGGTAGATACATGCAAAGGGTCCCCGGGTTCCGGTCGGCCGGTGATGGCCGCAATCGGATACGGGAAAAATTGGGTGGAAAATTTGGGTTCGGGTAGGCATTCGTCCCCGTACCCGACCCAACGAATCCAGATCTATGCTCCGCATTAAAAAACCGGGACGAGGGTTCGTTTCCGATCCCGCTTCTCCGGCACTCCGCTTCTTGGTTCGTCTCGGCGGCCGAGTTTGCCCCGCTTGCGGATGGTAGACCTCCGTCGAGCCGAACGTTATTCGGTAATTCATTACCCCGGCAATGATGGATACGGGCCTTGCCCGAAGTACCATGGATATGGTACCCATTGGTAAGGTTGGCCCGGAATGGGCTGCCCCACGTTCGCCTGAGCCGGGAATATTTGCAATTGTTGCTGTGTATTGGTGTTTGCGGGTGCTACGTCGGTGTTGTGGCCCCTGCGTTTCTACCGACGGTGTGACATTCCCCGTGGAAGGAATTCCGGTGCCGACGGGAGGTAAGTTTTTGGATTCATGGTGAGTGAATCCTCTCCGCTTCTTCTCCTTTCTTACAACAATTGTTTTCTTCCGTAGCAAAGTGTGGATCTGTCTTGCAGATTCAAACGAAGAAAACGGTGCGGAAGATGGAGCTTAGAATCGTCGCTCCGATACCATGTCGAAGTTGAAGCAAGGGACGAAGCAAGATTCGGAAGAGGAAAAGTAGAAGGAATTTGGGGAATTTCTTTTCGTATATTTCTCGTGTATTGTCAATGTACATCAACGAATAATTATAATACAATGTGTACATTAAAAAAAGGCAATGAAATATCTCACATATCAATCTAGTTTTTAGATTGATTCTATAAAATCAAAATCGGATCAATTAATGTCCGAGGATCCTCTGCATATCTTCTAACAAGCTCTATTGCAGGTTTCGGCAAGAAACCATGCTTTTAGTAGCTGGACGTGCTGTGGTCGAATGTTTGTTGGAGGCAGCTATAAAGCACACCTTTGAATCATTTATACGATGTGTGTTGAGCTTGGCCCTTCCACTTAAGGCAAGTCTCTACCTATCACTTGTCATTATGGTTTTAGAACGGCATCCTCTCCTTCCGGCTATCAAATACTCATGAATGCGGTGCATCCAAACAAACCCTGTTCGTGAAGAGAGATTTTCTAAGTACATTGTCAACATAGCCAATAGTTCGACCCAAAAAAAAAAAGAAAAAAAACCATAGCCAATCAAAGCGGAAACGAATTCTACTAGACATTAAGCGATATAACAAAGATTACAACCACACTCGAATTGCTCAAACATTCTCAGTGTTTTTCAAGCTCTAATAACATCAATTAATTCATGCAATATTTAGTCATACAATTCTTCGATAAATAATCTTCTAATCTCACGATGGAATTACACACAAATCTTGAACTCATAAAATTTAATTGACTTGCACCCTATTTTTTCTTGGATGTCATTCACGGACAAACCCACGAAATAGCCCCGAAAGGCACTCGCTTGAGAAAGTGCGCTTCAGTATTTCTTGACCAACAACCGAAGCTACACGCGGCGTTCACGAACACATATCCAGATGTATATATGTCTCCGTCCTAACCACCGGAATCAGCTGCTTTCGCCGACTTCAAATGGGATTTTATTTTCCTCTTTTTTTTTTTTTTTTTTTGGTCTTTATTTCTCTGAAGCCGTATATCTCACGGTCAAATCCAATCCGACTTGTATTTCACGGTTCAGACACCAACGTGAGGAGAGGAGAGCGGTGACAGGGCAACAGACGCGATCGCGTCCGAACTTGGCAGCAACCAAGAAACGTGTTCAATTTTGTAGCTCCCACGACCTTAAGTTCTACTTGGCTCTAGAAAGTGGGTTTTTGGGCCAGAACAGAGAGAGATTCTAAAAAGCATTTTATCGACCTTTTATTTTTGTATTTTTTTCATTTTGCGTGTCTGAAATTTTTCTTTTTCGGTTGTGCAGGGGGGTCTCTGACTCCCCGACCCTCTCCAGCGTAGCGGTGCAAACGGAAAGGAAACGACCTGCCACAATTTTCCCGGGCTGATTCGGTTTGGGTTAGACATGTGAGAATGGGTCGTGAACCTATTTCGTAACCTGTATGTGATGCGATGAGTTCAATAGATGGGTTTAAACATAAAGATTTTTCCTTTTTTTTTTTTTTTTTTTTTTTTTTTTGCTTAAACAGAAAAGCATTATATCTTGCTAAATTAAAGAAGGGGATCGACTTTGATTCTTTACTGGATTATGATCACATAAATTTGCTTCTTGATATTGATCTACACGATTATTATATAAAGTAGAAAGAGGTTACTAGAAGAGATTTCAAACTTTTTTTTTTTTTCTTCCACTAAAACAATCCACCTCCCCGTGCTCGGGCTCAAAAGCAAAAACAAAGAAGGGGGGACACGGTTCCGAGAAAAGAAGGGAACTGAGAAAGCATGCTATGAAATGGCCTTTTACGGTTGGACTGCCAATCGCTCTCGAACTCGGGCCGTGGCAACCAATTGCCTTCCAGTGAAAATGTCAATATCCGTTTGTTTATCGCAAAAAGATGGTGGTGGCTTGGGCCGCACAACCAATTGCCGAAAATGTCAATATCCATTTGTTTCACGAAAATATAACGTTGCTAGAAAATATTTATAAAAAAAAAAAATGACAATATTTTCGGGTGTTTATTAAAACTGAAAACGAGCTACAAAATATTTTCTACCTTTTACTAAGGAAAATCTTTACCTCTATGCACTCTATTCAATAATTTCTTTTCTATTATTTTATTTTTTAGATCAAATTATAAATTATTTTCTATTTTTTCCTTTCCTTTTCTTTCTTTTTCTTTTTTTCCTCAGCTAGTTGTCCACCACAACAACGGCCACTAACTAGCTATAGGTGAGCTTGAGCCTAATCACGGGCCAACAAGGCTCCAGCTTGCTAGATTTTAACGAGATCCAACGGAGTCGAGCTTGCTCAACAATAGCGAGCTGGAGCCTCGCTAGCTTGTGGTTGGTGGGCCGGCCAAGGAAGAAGAGTAAGAAAAATAAAGCAAATGAAAAAAAAAAAAATGGAAAAAGAAGAAGAAGAAAAATAAATAAAAACTCGATTTTCTAGAAAAATATAAAAAAAAAAAAAAATAAAAGTACTTGAAATGTGGGAAACATTTTCCCCAATTTTAGAAGAATTTTTTCATTGATGGAGAATATTTTTCTCAATCGTTCATTTTTCATAAAACGAACATTTAGGAAAATCCAGGAAAAACATTTTCTTGAAAGTTATTTTCCCGTGAAAATAGTGGATAACCTTCCTTCCTTTTCCTTGCATTTTCTACAACTCCAAATTGCCGTGATCATTTGGATACATTGTTTCATATATACGAACATGTATTTTTCCCCCTTTTTTTCCCATTTTTTAATTCCATCGTTCCATATTAAGTGAACTGTAATTTCATTGTAATCCGTTGATTAAATTTATTGATACTTTTAGAGTAAGAATATATGTTGCTGAATGGAAATAATATTACGATCGAAACTAGAAGAACTTTCGTTCCATTGATGGATTGTATTAGTTATTCATATATGTTCCGTTCATTTGTATTAGGAACGAAGGGTGTCGCTCGCTCGCTCGCTCGCTCCGTAGATTTGGACAAAAGAGATTGTGCCGGTAGGTGACGAGTCGTCCCGCCGTCCGAAGGAAAGGATGAACGGATTCTAAATTCAATGTGTCTTTTGTCTTTATTATCATGTCATTTTCAGCAGCCTAATCCTACAAATTTTGCAAAATTCGGGGTTGTCATTTCATTGAATAACTGTATACATTGTCTGAACGGTGCCCGCGCGTTGCATTTAGCAAGTAATACTCTAGGATTCGCTTCGCTTTAAGGCTTCTCGCAGATCGCATCGGTTTCGCAAGGTAAAGCTTCTTCGACTTTCTCCCCCTGTTTCTGTCATGCGCTTCTGAATCCACTCGACCATACGTTTCTGCTTCAGCTTCTCGGATGAAATGGACTCCGGAAATGGTCCTTTCTTGCTTGCGTGGGGGGTGAGTGGGGTAGCGTTCTAACTGAAGCCGATGAAGACCAAAGTATCCATTTGAGCTTCGACTTTCTCCCCTGTTTCTGTCATGAGCTTCTGAATCTACTCGACCCTTCATTTCTGCTTCAGCTTTTCGGAAGAAATGGATGCCGGAAATGGTCCTTTCTTGCTTGCGTGGGTGCGCGCGCGCGCTAACGTTCTAACTTGAAGCCGATGAAGACCAAAATATCGATTTGAGCTTCTTCTTCGACTTTCTCCCCCGTTTCTATCGTGCGCTTCTGAATCTATTCGACCCTTCATTTCTGCTTCGGCTTTTTGGATGAAATGGATTCTGGAAATAGTCCTCCTTGCTTGCATGGGTTTGTGTGTGTGTGGTAACGTTCTAACGTGAAGATGAGGCATGAACCCGAAAATATCGATTGCAGCTTCTCGACAACCCTTTTTTGGTTTCTAACTTTGCATGTGCTGCTGCTGTTGCTTTTTTCTTGTTCGACGAGGCAAAGGGCTACTTCAGAAACAGAATTAAATGCTTTGGGCGTTGCAGACTACAAACTTCTCTTCACCAACTCCATACCATCCCCAGAAAGACGGGGGTTTTAACATTCTCTTGATATTTTGCTCTCTGGTTGAAGCTTTGTCTACTCACAACTTTTCCAATCTAATCGCGACTTCTTCCCATTTCTCCCCACAACTAAAATATGAGCAGCGAATTCCCTTTTTCAGCACCAAAAGGTTTTGACCGACGGGTAAATGGTACAGTTGTAGGGAAAATATCGTCTATCTTAGGTAACTTGCTGCTTTGTTTTGCTATCTGTGTGGTTTCTGGCTTTCGAGATCGCTTGTTTAAAGTATCTAGGTGCTGTTCATGTCCCATGCTTCGTGTGCGAACCCTTTCGTTTATCTGACTTTTCCATGGCTTCGAGTTTTCCTTCTTGCTTCCACAGTAATCGATTCGGCTGTGCAGGCACACAAAAATGCCGGACATCGAGTCGGGATCTCCTGCTCCTCGATCCCATCCATTCAAGGCGGCAACAATGCATAAGCATGACTGGCTCATTCTTTTGCTTCTCTTGGTGATAGAAGCCATCTTGCTTATGATAGAACCGTTCCGCCGTCTTGTTATAGAAGACATGTTGACCGACATGAACTACCCTCCTCTTAAGACCAACACTGTGCTCTTTTGGGCTGTCCCGGTGAGTGTTCTCCCTAGCTCTTGAAATATTCACTCCACAGGTGCTGCCATCTGCAACGTAATCTCCGTCCTCGTGGTCAATCTTTCTCTCTCTCTCTCTCTCTCTCTCTCTCTCTCTCAAGAAGACTAATCCCGACCCTTTGTCCTGGGCAGATTCTCGCCATAGTGCTTCCGTTCATCGTCTTTCTCATTTACTACTTCACCCGCGGCGACGTTCATGACTTCCGTCCTGCGATCTTGGGTGCTTCCTCCATGCTTCCCATCGATTTAGACGAACTCTGTTCGTCCTCAAATATTGTTCGAGAGAACCTTTAGCTGACGTGGGAATATATGCAACCTGCAGGGATTATATGTTCCGTGGCTTTGACTGCGATGATCACCGATGCTCTGAAAGATACTGTTGGACGACCGAGACCAGACTTGTTCTGGCGGAGTTTCCCTGATGGAATAGGGGTAAGTTCCGATCCTCATGCTGCAGGCATTTGGTTTTCGCTTAACACCCCCTCCCTTCCCCAGGCGTAAGCATAAGAATTCTCTTGCATTATTCTATTCCTTAAACTTCCGATGGTCATTTGCATGCCAGGTTTTTGATCCTATGATGAAGGATGTCATCTGTGATGGAAATAAGGCTGTGATAAAGGAAGGCTACAAAAGCTTCCCCAGTGGGCATACCTCTTGTGAGTATACGTGAAACGACTGGTTTTTTTTTTTTTTTATCATGCTCGTGTGAAAACATAAGAATGGTTGATTTGATTCTCGTAACGTGGCTTTCTTCAATCCTGAGTTCTCCTCGAAAGGCCTTTTGAACTGGACAACCTGGATAGGAAAAACAGCCAGAACTTTCTAATGTCACACTAGACTTCGCCTCTTCGCTGGGTCACCAATTTTCTTAGTTTTACTCGATGCGAGACTTCTAAACAATTCTTGCCCAGATGCTAAAGATCATGATACTGGAATTAGAAAAAAACGGAGCAATCTTGATATATCTGCAGGTTTTTTTTTGCTGGAACGCCAGATTGGTTTACAAATTTGACTCAGGAATTCACACAGCTCAGTATGGTTCGTAACCTTTCAGAAAGATGTCGGTCAGCATGATGCAGCAAATGTTGAAAATAGCTAAACTGCAATTAAAATCCCTCGACAATTCTCAAATTAATTGCGAAATCAGACAGTAACCTGAGACGATTGGCTTTCGTAGTTGACTTTTCTTTTTATTCTTTTGTTTCCATGGTATGACCGTGCAGAAGGCTCATTGATTGTCCACATCCAGGGTCTTTCGCAGGTCTCAGTTACCTTTCGTGGTATCTAGCGGGGAAAATCAGAGCATTTGACCGTCGGAGCCACATTGCAAAACTCTGCATCATACATTTCCCTTTGCTTCTCGTGGCCTTTGTTGCTATTTCCCGTGTCGATGACTATTGGCACCATTGCCAGGATGTATTTGCCGGCGGTCTTTTAGGTTAGTATTAGAAGTAGCATGAATGATCAAAAAGAAAAGGTCATGCGAATTAGTCTTTACAGATGAAATACATAACTTTCATCCACAACCTTTCCAATTTTTCTTAATGCAGGTTCGGTCGTTGCTGCATTCTGTTACTTGCAGTTCTTCCCTTATCCAAATGATATGAATGGTATATCTACTCACTTTGCAGCTACCTCATACAATAAAGCACCGAAAATAGCAACTTCTCTCTTTTAAGTCATGTTCTTCATGGGCGATATTCTACTTCAGCTGATTGTTAATATCATTGTTCATCATCAGTATGTCATAAGAAACTTCTCGTGATTTAAAATGATTGAAGGGCACAGCAGAGTCTAGGTCACACGTTTGAATTCATAGTCCAGTATGCCACTCATCGACGCCTGTAAAATGTTCATGCAGGTTGGGCGCGTTGCACATTTTTTCATACGATGGAAGAGAGAAATGGGGCTCATTCTTCAGCTCAGAGGGTTAACTCTTCTCATCCGCAACAACCACAAGTCGAAGCTTCATTCACGGGATGAAATAATGGCATGGAAAGTAAGGAATCAAGCTCTCGCGAGCATGATACTACCCTTGTTTTGGATGCCATTGATGCTGGGATAAAATACTGATGCAAGATGAATTTGTCGAGATTCATTAGTACCTTGTAGTATCTTCACATATTTGTAATTGGATGTCCGAAGGAATTCTTCACCCTTGTAGATATCCTTCTCGAAACTATTTGAGGGCGAGGCTTTTTTTCTCATACCGACTCTGATTACATAGAACGATGTCAACATTTCACCTTGAACATGTATACACGTTCATCTAATGCCTGAATCGTAGATTCATTAGTACCTTTTGCAGCCTTTTGGCTAAGATCGAGTGTAGATCTTAGATTCATTGCACATACAAATTGAGAGAGTGCTTGGCTTAAGCGTCTTCTTCGATTGTTTGTCTTTTGAACACCAATTTTATGAAGTGATTACTACAAAAAAAGAACGACCAATTCATGAAGAGAGCCAAAGGATATTGAATCAATGGATACGCAATTGTCCCCGTGACTAGTTGCATGATGTACTTCTCAAAAACTTATTTATATGACAAGCCTAATGTCACGACTTGACTTAAACCGAGTGATCGATCGTAGGATGCATTGGTTAAGAGATTATATGTGACACAGGCTGGTGTTTAAACTCAACTTAAACCAAGTGATCAAGCCGCATGACAGGGCTTCTACAACTACTTGTAGAGAAAGCTTGGGAAAAGTGTCAATAAAGTTATAAACTTATTGCATTTGTGCCATTTTAGTCCTAAATATTTTAATAGTGCCAATTCAGTCCTAAATTTTTTAATTGTGCAAATTCAGTCATAAACTTTTTGAATTAGTATCAATTTAATCTTAAACGTTTTGATTCTGTGTTAATATAGTCCTTTCACCTCATTTTGGCTAGGTATTGCTGATGTGGGCGCCAGCCTACTTACGTGGCACCACCAGCGCTAACGTGGATAATTTTTAATAATATTTTATTTTTTTTTCTTTTTTTTCCTCTCCTTTTGTGACATCCTCAAATCAGAGCCCTAGTTCGGATGCAAGGAATGGGCTAAGGATCGGTATGCAATTAATGAAAATAAGATGTGATCAATCTTAGGGATTATTCACGAGGAAACTAGCTAATTAAGGACAATGTGACTCTGGATTAGGGTTACGTTAGACCAGAGCATTAGACTATGAAAAGATGGTTTGACCATAAAGATTGACATCACGTGTCATCCCGAGTCGATCATGGACAGGTAAAGATCGATTCAGGTTGAATATCTACCAGTCATCGGTGACTTTGCATGGTCTCTGTACCATTCGTGAACGACCCTAATTCGATTCCACGCGATCGTGAGCCAAATAAGTCTATCGATCATATATGATTACATGACAATCGAAGGTCATTCACGAATCGACCAAGTTCAAACATAGGTCACACTTAGAACCCGTAACACCCTCGATTCATAGCCCATGAGGATTGGCCATAATGTCCTAAAAGGATCAATCATGGGCCATTGGCCATGGATCTAACAGTTCAATCAGTAAGGAATCAAGGATCGATAATGATTTGACCGACCGATTGATCAACCGGCCATGAACTAGTCGAGATGTCGGCCATGAATTTTCTACCAACCATACCGATGAGATAGGATCACCATCTTATAAGATAATTTTTTTATCACGAGGATTGGTCACGGGATGATTTTGCATTGGCAGATGGTCATGGGTCAATTCGACCGGGTGTAGTACCTGGCCGCGGGTGATTCCGCCTAGTTATGCACCGATGCACGAACAATTCGACTTGATCAAATGCGATTGTCTTTTGACCAAAAATAAATCATTCTCTATTTAATTCTTAGTGATCGAAAGGAATCTCGAATTAGTGATGTTGATCATGGATTGGTAATGCACCGGCCATGAACCATGCGGATGGATTGGGTGCTGATCGGAATGAGTCTCGGGATAGACCTGGCTACTCCTTCACTAATTTGAAGGTCCATGAATGCCTTGACTTAGTGCTAGGCCATGGGTAGCCTTGGAATTATCCTTGACCGATTGAAGGACTAAGGACTACCCTTTAGGCCGATCGACTGTCCAAGGGAACGGTTTGGTCGAGCGTGGGATACGACGGCCGAACTACAGGTGTATGTGATTTGGTTTTTCAAGACATACCTAATAATTCATTTTCCGGCCCCGGAACCAACCTAGATGATGGATTTCTCCAGACCACTTTCTTGAGGAAGAAATGACAAAATAGAATTCTCTAGAACACCTTAGCTTCTTCATGAAGGAGATTGACTTATCATTCTACCTAAATTTTTCTAAATTTGGCCATAATTACCAAAGATCCACCTTGGGGATCAAGCAAAGAATCTAGGCCAAATGTATAGGATGCCTAGCTCGATGGCCGGATGCCCTGGTTGAGCCAGGAAACCCTTGAAAGTATGGGATGCCTAGCCTGAGGTCGGATGCCTAGCCTATGGCTAGAAGCCATTGAAAGTATGGGAAGAACCGTTCGTATGGTTAATGAACTTATTGAACATATTACTATGTGATGTTGATAAATTCGTTTGGTGAAATAACTTATTTGGTAAGTTAAAAGTGGATCATATATAGATAGTTGAGAGCTGACAATGGATTTGCGATTAATTTTTCATTGACATTGCTTCTGAGTGTTGTACTTTCTAGGCTTCAACGATGAGATGCTTTCCTAGTAGAGGACTAGGAATTTTACTTACTGAGTTTCCCCAAAACTCATCCCTCATCTTTCAGTCTTGTAGGCATAGAAGTCTCACGTCAGTTTTGGAGCTGCAGTCACACTAGAGGAGATATGATTTCCCTTGGCCTATGTGTAAAACTTGCATTGTGATGTAAAAAGAGAAGAGCCTGTAGGGGCTTATAAAAGTACTGTTATAATATAAATTAGTGTGTTTTGCTTAATGTAGGCCCCAGTCTTCTAGTTGTTATTTGTTCGAGGAGTTAATTCTTCATATTCCCATATATGCATGATAACAAGATAATAAGAATCGAGACGGCGACGAGCCTAGGATGTTGCAAAAATAATTGTTGTCACTCGCGACCTTGGAGATGGGGTTGGGGTCGTGACAGAACCCTAGACAAGCACTAAACTCAATTCAGGTTTGGCTATGTGAGCAGTTGATGTCACTTGGTTAGCGTAGGTCATGTTAGGGTCATTCCCGATCAAAACTTAGTCATGAACCCGATCTAATTATCTGTCGATCATAGGTGATCTCAAGTTATTCTTGTCCCGCTAAGACAAAGGTTATATAGCCTTTTTTATTATATCTCATCCTCTTGAATTTGGATCGATTAAAAGTGAATCTAGAAACTGATAGGACATCCTCCTTCACGCCTAAATAGGATAAACTCGCGAGACAAGTTGTCTGGCAAGGCTTAGACTTATTCTTAGAATTTTGAAAGTTAGTACATTAGTGCATTAATTGGAAACATGTGCTAATTTTGAGACTTAGACTTTAATAACCCTAGAGGTGAGATTAACTTAACTTCTTGTGATTAAATTGAGATGAGACAAATTTTTAGAGGCCAATCAAGGAGGATGGGCACCTAGTTGGAAGAAGACTAGGAGCATTGGACCACTTAGTTTGAGCGATAATCATAATCCTCTTGTAACAAGCCAACAATGGAAGCCTTTGAACTTGAAGGACCTTGGCAAGAAGAACTCTTGGCTTCACACTTGTAGGGTTAGGATTGAATCTTGCTCCCTAAGTTTAAGAAATTCATCATTTTCCATCAAATAATTGAGTTTTGCATCAAATGCTTGATACACACCTATCTTCTCATTTCCTTCTCCTTTTTCCTTAAGTTTGCTTCTTTTCCTCTCATTCTTCTCTCCCTCTCCCCCTTGGCCGACCCCTCCCTCTCCTCTCTCTCTCTCTCTCTCTCTCCCTTTGGTCGCCGCCTCACCACCGCCACTGCAGCCATCGTGCCGTTGCCATCCTCACGTGGTGTCACGTCCCGATCCTCAGGCACGCACACATCCTTCTCATTTGGTCGATTATATGATGCGATATCCTAGGACTATGTATCGCCGACCCTTTCATTGATTAAGCACATGCGGAAGCAGTTATAATCCCCAGACAATAAATCGATGGGATAGAAAAGTAGGGCCATATTTTTCATATTGAAACTTATAACCAAACTTTTATACAAAACACAAACGAGAGTACTTCATAACTATTCACATCAACATGGAGTTCTAAAAGAAGATAAAATCTCAGTTCACCCAAACTGTACTCAAGGCCCCTCTAGGTATTATCTTCTTCTCTAAAAAAAATCCTCCTCCTCAGGTTTCAACTCAAAGTTCTCCTTCTCAGATTCCTCCTCTTCAGCTCCTCATCGGGATCCTGAAATGTTTTCCCCAAACCGGGATGAAACTACGTCTCAGCGAGTTCTACTCCACTAAGACTCAATTAGGGAACCAATACACCACAAGGTTGCCTAAGCACAGCACGAGTCGGGGACTTACCTTGGCTTCAGATTCCACCTGCATATTAGCATAATTCAAATAAACACTCAGGCAATCACATCACTGATTGAAGCATCGATCAAATCGACCCAGTCGATTACACGTCAACAAGACCACTCACGGTCATTTCCATTCAATCAAGCAATTCACAAGATCAGATCAAAACAATGATCAATCGACCTAGTCGATTACATGTCAATGATGACCTTTCCCTGGCCAATTCAGTTCAATCAGTCAATCCATGACAAACGAATCAAACCATATCGATGATTTCATCTATACTCGATAATTAATCTCAACATTCCCATTTAACATTCCCACTCAAATATAGGCTCAAGGCGCTAGAGGTGACCCCAACACGAAGTCTCGTCATCGTGCGGTACTTAGTCCTTAATCACAAATAACAATAGTATAAGGCGCTAGAGGTAACTCACACGAAATCTCGCTATCGTGCAGTACTTAGTCCTTCACTACAAAATGCAATAGGGTAAGGCGCTAGAGGTGACTCACACAAGATCTTGCCATCGTCTAGCACTTAGCCCTTCACTATGCATAACAATGCTGCAAGGCGCTAGAGGTAATTCCCATGCGACTCAGGTCGCCATGTAATACTTAGTCCTTAACTACAGTAAGCAATGGTATAAGGCGCTAGAGGTAACTCACACGAAGTCTTCTACTTGTGTAGTACTTACTCCTTTACCTGCTCATGATCCATTGGTTTCCCTCAACACAAAACACATCACATCAACTTCCAATAATCATCTTGCTTCAACTATAAGCCAACACACGATTAATCCCTCACGGCCCAATGACATTGTGCCTCGCACTTAACTTCCTCAATTAAAGTAATGTCTTGGCCTCATTTCTTCGTATTAAAAATATCCAATAAAATATCGTGCGTGGGCACACGGCTGGCCTTAGCCAAAAATCTAATATTTTCCTTTCCATAACTCCCACATTTTCTATAGTCCACTCAAATATTTTTGGCACTATCAATCAATGCCCGGTTATTTTTCAATTAATAACCAATGATTTTCTAATTAAAGAATAATTCCCATCGCAAATAATTCAATTCAACACAAAATAAAGCTCCATTAAATAAACGGACTTCACCACGACGATCGTCACGAAATTTCGGTCGTCGACTAACCCAACCTTAATTTCCGAAAATAAATAATTAATTAATTAATTTCGAAAATTAATAATTAATTACAACAAATCCAATTTAGCTCAAATTAAAGCCCAATTAAATAAACGGGCTGCACCACGATCATCAGCATAAAAATTCGGCCACTAGCCATCCAAGTTCAATTTCCGGAAAATAAATAATTAAATAATTAATTTCGAAAATTAATATTTAAATACAAGAAATTCAATTTAGCTTAAAATAAAGCCCGATTAAATAAACGGACTTTTCCATGATCATCAGCATAACATTTCGGTCACTGGCCATCACTGTTGAATTTTCAGAAAATAATTAATTAATTAATTAATTTCGAAAAATAATATTTAAATACCAAAAATTCCACTTAGGCCCGAATTATCAAATTGAAGCCCGATTAGGGTCGGGAAAAATCCCGGGCTACCATCAATAAATAGTAGACCACGTCTACTTGCTAAATACACATTCAATTGATTAATAAACACTAATCTAACAACCTAAACCTAATTAAATAAAACTAAACAACCAATAAGTGTAATTAGTCCACTAAGCAAGGATTAGTGAGATTACTCACTGGAATCGCGCGCAAATCGGATCAATCCGACGGGGACGACGCGAGGAACGATAAACCCCAAAGCACGGCTCGGGTTTGGGGCCCGGAAACGGCCCAAAAGCGGGCCCGAACCAGTTGGAAACCCATTTCGTGGGTTGCGGTTCAAGGCTTGCCGGAGCTAATCCGGCGGCTAGGGCGGCGAGGGGAGGCCGGCGGAGGGCGAGGGAGACGCCGGGGACGCCGGGCGGAGCTGGGCAGTGGCTGGAGGTGGCCGGACGGGGCTGGATAGAGGCGAACGGGGCTGAGCAGAGGCTGAACCGCGCGGGGGAGCACGCCTGGGCGCGAGGGACGGCTGGCGGAACGCGCGGCGTCGCGCGGGCAGGCGTCGCGGGCGTGCAGTGGGAAGGGCGGCGAGCGGCGGCTTCGGCGAGCTGCTGCTCTTGCTCTGCTTCGGGGAAGGAGGGAGAAAGAGTCGAGAGAAAAGGAGAGAGGAGAGAGAGGGAAGAGATAAGGAAGAGAAGAGATAAAAGAGAGTTTTGACTGGTCAAAAGGAGGGAGAAAAGTGAGTCGGCGGGGGAAAAATCGCACAAGGGGGAGGGGAGAGGAGAGAGAAGAGAGAGAGAAAAGAAAGAAAAAGAAAGAAAAGAAAAGAGAGGGAGAGAGAGAAAAAGAAAGGGAGAGAAAAAGAAAATAAAAAGTAATCAAATAGTAAAAATCCTACTATTCAAATTACTTCTATTAATTTCCCTTTCTCTTTTTAATTTCTTTCGATCTTCAATTTGTCCTCCGATAATTTCTTTCCTGAAATTTCGGACTCGTCAATAAATTGATGAACAATGAGACAATGTCCTAAAAAAGAATTATGACGCGCTTAAAATTCGATTCCCGAAATCTAGTTCAATTTCGTGGTTAAAAATCGATCAGACGTGATTGATAGCTTTTAGGAATTTTACTGCAGATACATCTCTTAACGGCTTCACTCAATAAGTTAGTTAACTCATGAGTGATCAGCTTAGAGAAAAAGGGCCATAGGCACGTCGACGAAATGCCCATTTCACTTTATTGAAACGGGGTCGAATTTCAGGATGTCACACGCGGTCTCGCCCTTTGGTCGCCGCCTCACCACCGCCACTGCAGCCATCGTGCCGTTGCCATCCTCATGCGGTCTTGCTGCTCGCCATTCTCACGCCGTCTTGCCGCTCACCGTCGCCAGCCATCTCAAGTCACCCTCTTGTTCAAGTTTTAAACATGCAAATGATTTTTCAAATATTAACCTCAAGTGAACCACCTAGGGTTTTGCTAATGATTTACCAAGCCTAAAACTTAACTCAGGCTTTTCTAAGCCCATACTAATTTGCAACTTAGGTTCAAATTCTTAACATGCAAATAATTTTTGAATTAGGAGTCGCTACTAATCAATTTACGGTATGTCAACTAAACACCTAAATAAAATAACACGAATCAAAGATTTTGAGCACGGGAACTCGATTACACTAGATTTCTCCATTACCCTTTCAGTACTGTTCTTTTCATTTATTAGATAGCTTTAGTTCATTTTATTACTCCCTATCATGTGAGGTAACCATTTGGGTTTGCAATCCATCAATTTAAAATCTCAATAAAATAATAAATAAATTGCATGACTTATCTCATAATAACGAAAACATTTGCAATGTTAGCTCATAATTCACATTAGCAGTTCTAGATATGATTTCTAATTAATACATAGTCACTACATTTTTTTTTTTCAGGATTTTCTCTTATTTAAAATGCAATGCAATGCAATGATGTATAAAAATGTATCTATACTAACATGACATGCGTCGTGCAACCTAATATGCAAAATATTTGTCATGTGACGTTACTTACATGACCTAATCTAATAACAGGCAAATATTAATGCAACTATCCTAATATTTCACAGTTTTAATTGATCCTAAACATGCAATGACTAAATAATGTGTAAGGGATGACCTAATTCTACATGACATGCATGATATTTTTTATGTTTTCTTTTCTTTTTAATTTAAATTCGAAATCAAAATTACTCAATAATTAAAAATGCAATTTTAATTAAAGAAAAGGAAATCTAACATCCTAAAGCAATGTTTTTGGTATTTTTATTTCGAAAATTCGGAATAATAAATAACCTAATCTAAACATGCAATCTAGCCTAAAACAAACAAAATTCTAGCAAGAATCAAATCTAATCAAAGATATATTTTTGCGTTTTTTTTTAAAAGCAAGCAATCAAATAAGCATAGATATTTAATTAAATAATGCAATCCACAATCTTACGTTATCTATTTCAATAAGGACATGAAATAAACCAACAATCATATCCCAGTGGTTATGGATATTGATGGAAGGCTTATCCGTTCAAATTTGGAAACGGGTAAATCAACTATCGTATCCAAATGGTTATGGATAGGATGGAAGATTTCCAGTACCTGGAGCATCGTATCTCGTAGTTAGAGATAGGATGGTGGTGTAGGTACATTGTTAAATCAGGAAAGTTTCTTAACTTGATTGGGTATCTTAGGATTTTGTCGATTAATAGAATATTTCTAATATCTAATAGGATATATTAGAATATACTAAATCACTCAACAAGGCAATAAAATATGCAGAATATATTCAAGATAAGCATCTTATTCTTTCCAAATCTGGTCGGGATCACAACCGGCTCCTTAGTGGGGAACAGCAACGTCAACAGTGGCAAGCGAATGGTGTGAGCGTCAATGGCAGTAGTGATGCTCGGCACGGCGTTAGGACAATGGTTTGTCTCATGGTGGATCGTGAGTGGCTCGTTAGCGTCTTCAATTCATTGAGGCACATCGACAACAAAAGACAAATCAATTGCTTTGTTGCAAACTAGGACAGGGACGACAAAGCAAGGTTGTTGGGCTCGTGATTATTGACGGTGGCAACGCCCACGGTGGACGTAATTTACCGAGACTGGGACTCGCTTTGAGAATCTCTGTGAAGATAGGAGGAATTACAAAAAAAAGTCATAGGAGGAATTACAAAAAAAAGTCATAAACTTATTGCAATTATGTCAATTCAGTCCTAAATTTTTTTTTTTTTAGCTAATTTAGTTCTAAACCTTTTATAATTGTGCCAGTTTAGTTCATCCGGCCAAAATTGATTGGCCAGTGTTGACGTGAACACTGGCTGGCGACGACCGTCCGATGAAAGCTGACGTGGAAATTTTTGATTTTTTTTATTTTTGAATTTGAATTTTTAAATATTTTTTGAATTTTTGAATTCTTTTTTTTTTTCCACCTTCTCCTTCCTCTAACCGGCTGGCGCTGGCTAGAGGCAAGGATCGTCGAAGTTAGCCTCACCGGCCAATGGCGAGGCTCATCCCTGCCGGCCACTAGCGAAGGTGAGCCTCGCCTAGCGACGGCGAGACCGTCGTCACCAGATCTGGCAAGGCTCGCCCTCACCTAGCCATGGCGAGGTCGAGCCTCGCCGTCTCTAGGTGAGGAGCCTCACTGTCCCTAGGTGACGAGCCTTGCCGGCCACCGGCAAGGTCGACCCTCGCCTCGATGAGGCCCCACTAGACCTAGCGAGGCTCAGCCTCGCCCAGTCAAGGCGATAGTCAACCTCACCAATGGCCGATGAGGATGCTATTGCCAGATCTGGTGAGGTTCAACCTCGCCCAGCTATGGCAAGGTCGAGCCTCGTCGGCCACTAGCGAGGTCGACCCTTGCCTTGGCTAGGTGAGGTCGACCCTTGCCTTGAATATGGCAAGGCTCGGCCTAGCCCAGCCATGGCGAGGGTCGACCTCGCCAGTGGCGGTGAGCTCGACCCTCGCCAGATCTGGCGAGTTCTCGCCATTAGCCAACAAGGCTGACCTCGCCGGCCCTCACCTCTAGCCGACACCGAGGAAGGAGAAGTGGATGAAAAAAATATTAAAAATTCAAAAAAATATTAAAATTTTTTAAAAATAATAATTTAAAAATGCCAGCGTTTGTCGAACAACTATCACTAACCAGCATCCATGTCGGCGCCGGCAGGCCAATTTTGGCCAGATGGACTAAACCGGCACAATTTTAAAAGGTTTAAGATCAAATTGGCCAAAAAAAAAAAAAGAAAGTTTAGGATTGAGTTAGCACAATTATAATAGGTTTATGACTTTTTTTGTAATTCTCCCTCTATGAAGATACTATAGTTGTTGAAGAATTTGCGAGCACAATGAGCCCCATGTGCTGTCGGCTTCTCCCCTGGAAGTTTGCTTCTTGGTTAGTGGGTAGTCAAGAGAAAATAAATAAAAAGACTCAAATTGGAGGCATGAATCTGAAGCGATTCATGGGATCATGGCGGTAGCGGCCTGAAGGCATGATTTTCGCGAGAAGAAAATCTTGTCCGTGAAACCCTTCAATTATTCTTCGCCCGGGGCCTCTTTTATCTCCATATGATGTATTTTTTTAGAGTGACCCCACTCTCCCTTTCTTTATGCAGCTGCTCTGTCTCTCTCAAGCCATGTGTTTCAATCGAATGGACCCCAAAATTGTTGATCACGGCCACGCGAGGAGTGCACACTGCTGCGTTATCATCGGAGAGGAGCGCGACAAAGCTGGTCGTTGTCACTGCAACGGACGATCGGCAGCAGGGTCAGCGTCGAGGCACGGCCACGAACTTGGCAAAGTCACGGCCGTGAAGGGGTCTTGACCGTGACTCGTTCAGCTCTCTCTCAGGTGTGTCTCTCTATTGTGTGCTCTGAGAAAGAATCTGCCGACCACCCTTTTGCTAAAGAAAGACCCTCTTTTATAGTGTCTGCCTTAAGCTGCAAAAGAGGAAATTTGAATTGAAAAAATCGTTAAAATCCACATTTCCTCCATTATCTCGTGGATCTGTATCATGCATTCCCCTCAGTATCTTTCCTTGCGTTACAAAATTGGAAATACAAATAAGAGTGGGCAATATTTTGTGGTCGTCTTGCTCTTCCTTCATGTTCACTTCCCCAAATAACTAAGCGCATACAAATATACCGGGAATCCATTCCGATTGCTTTCTTTTCTTTATTGACCGAAGTTGATACGCCTGAATATGAAGCAATCCGCCCATCTCATATGTACGAATATTTCGATATATTCACTTGTCGGATGACAAAAATAATAGCCTAATTGATCTCAATACAATTTTCATCTAGGGGCCTAGGTCAAATTTTATCATCACGGGTTTAGTCCAATCAATCACTTCAAAATCATTTATTTGAGTCCATTCGCCGGTTCGATAAAAGCAACTATAAACTAAATAGTAAATGCTCCTAAAATTACATACTATGTAATTTAACTCCAATATTTTTTGTTTAAGAGTTAACAATTAATCTCTAATTCTTTATACAATAAATGAACTATTATGATTGCCAAAATTTATGTATCAACATAAAAGATAATTAGATTTGATTGACTACATATATATATTTTTTAATTTCTTCACACAAAGTTAAAAGGGACTTAACTTTTTGGTTTCATCATAAAAGGCATCAAAAAGTGAGGAAAAAAAAGTGACCCGTTTGGGAACCAATCACCACTATTCAGTGTTACTTTAATAATAAATTTCAGGATTTAATTGTACTCTTTTTTTTCTTTTCAAGGTATTAGAATTTAATTGTAGTTTCGTAACAAATTTTAAGATTTATAAATAAATAAAGAAAATTAATAGTCCAAAATCTCAGATGAAGTCAGCGTCGTCGGTTAACCGTTAGCCGAATACTAAACTCTGAGCGTCCCCTCGGTTTCCAACTGAAACTCTTTTAACTGTCAGCCGAAGCCGCGAAACTCTCCCCGCACTGCAAATCGCGCGAATCGCAAACCAAGCCGATCGCGATCGTCTCTCCCTCCAATTCCGTCGCGATCGATCGTACGTTCCGAGGTTCCGGAATCGCGTGAAGGTTCGATTCGAATTCGATGTCGGCGAGAGTTCGCACCGCTTTCGGTCGAACTCAGCTTGTTTTCGGATCGGACGGGCGGCTCGAATTCGCTCGAGAATCGCTTCCGGAGGCGGAGGAACAAGGCTGCCACTGCCGTGCGCTTGCCCGCTCGCTCACTCCCGCCGGAGACGATCAGAACGAATTCCGGACGATTGAAGAGCCGCGTCTGTCAGCGCTGCGTGGGTGACGATCTCTCTCTCTCTCCCATTGTTGGATGGATTCCGTCACGATCCTGGCAGCTTCTCGAGGACCCGAAAGCATTTATTAATTCCTTTGTTTACGCATTTCTGTGGGTTGGACTCGGATCCGCGTCGGCTCGGTCTTGACGGGTGATATTCCGTGCAGCTTTCATCCGGTGATGCTGTAATTCGTCCATCAGTCCGACCCACATAGAGTCGCGTTCTTGAAAAAGGACTTTGTCGACTCTGCTTCGGCATCTTGCGGTTTGGAACTGGTTTCGCAAGGTCAGCTTCCTTCGAACTTTCTCGTCTGGGTGGTGCTGCCGTTCGGCGCTTCGCTTCTGCTTTCGGGGTTTCGGACAGAAATGGGTTTCCGGGAAATGATCTTTCTCGCATGGTGTCGCGGCGTTCTTGAAGATGGGAGTGATGAAGCGAAATTATCAATTTCATCTTCTTGACGAACCTTTTGTTTGTCTAAGTTTCTATGCAATGCGTTTCGTCCTACGAGACAAGGGAAATTGCAGAATCTGTCTAGTCGTGACTCTTACTCTTGGCTCTATCCTCATGTTCACCAACTTTATGTCATCTAGTGTATTGAGAGATGGACAAGGGGCTTTAGGATTCTTTTGAACTTTACTTTCAGGAGTGAAATTTTGTCTTCCGCGACTTTCCAATCTACTAGCGACTATTCTCCATAATGACTTTTCAAGCTAAACAACAATGTCTACCGATCTATAACTAAATATGAGCAGTGAACTTTTTATTTTCAGCACTGGGTACTATGGTACAGTTCTAGGGAAAACATTGTCTTAGGTATCATGCTTTGTTTAACTATCTGTGAGTTTCGTGGCTTTCAAGATCACTTGATAAGTGTCCAGGTGTTTTTTGAGTCCCATGCTTCGCGTGTGAATCCTTTGGCAATCTGAGTTCTCATGAGTTTTCATGGCTTTTAGTTTTCCTTTTTGCTTCCAAAGTAATCAATTCTGTTGTGCAGCCACACAAAAATGCCAGACATTGACCTGGGATCTCACACTAGACAATCCCATGGATCCAAGGTGGCAAAAGTGCATAAGCATGACTGGCTCATTCTTTTGCTTCTTGTGGTGATAGAAGCCGTTTTACTTATAATAGAACCATTTCACCGTTTTGTTGGAGAAGACATGATGACAGACGCGAAATATCCTCTGAAGGGCAATACCGTGCCCTTTTGGGCTGTCCCAGTAAGTGTCCTTCCTAGCTTTTGAAATTTTCACTCCATAGGTGCTGCCATCTGCGACATAATCTTATCCCAATGGCCAATTTCTGTCAAGAAAGAAGACTAATGCTGACCTATTATCTTGGGCAGATGATCGCCATAGCGTTTCCGTTCGTCATCTTTCTTGTTTACCACTTCACTTGCAAAGACATTTATAATTTCCATCACCCGATTTTGGGTGCTTCCTCCATCCTTTGCATTGATTTAAAATTCCGTTCATCCTGAAATAGTGTTCAAGGGAATCTCTAGCTAATGTGGCTAATATGCAAGTTGCAGGCCTTCTATTTGCGGTACTTTTGACTGCGGTGATTACCGATGCTATAAAAGATGCTGTTGGACGACCAAGGCCAGACTTCTTCTGGTGGTGTTTCCCTGATGGAAAAGGGGGGAGGTCTGATCCTCATATTTCAGTTGGTTTTTGCTTAACATTACCCCCCCTCTTCCGTGCCATGACAGGACACAAACACAGAGAGGTCAAATTTCTTTAAATAAATCGATACTCTTACAAGCATAAGCAAAAGGCTTTTCATGAATTATTTAATTCCTTAACTTCCAATGTTCATATGCATGCCAGGATTTTGATCCTACAACAAAGGATGTTATCTAAAGAGCATTTTATCGATCTTTTGTTTTTCGCGTTTTTGAAATTTTTCCTTTTCGATTGTGCGGGAGGTCTCTCGCTCCTCGACCCTCTCTAGCGTTGCGGTGCGAATAGGCCCAACTTTTCTTGAAAAGAAATGGCCTGGCATAATTTTCTTGGGCCGATTCGGTATGGGCTGGACATGTGAGAATGGGTTGTAAACCTGTTTTTTAATCCGTATGGGATAGGCTGACTTCAATAAATGGGTTTAAACATAATTTTTTTTTTTTTGTCTTGCGAAATTAAAAAAGGGCGCTGACTTTGACTTTTTCCTAGACTATGATCACACAAATCTGTTACTAGTTATTGATCTACACTACTATTAAATAAAGTAGAAAGAGCTTACTACTTTTAAGGAAGGGATCTCAATCGTTTTTTTTTCTTCAATCAAAATTTGAAAAATATTTTTCTTAAAAATAATTGTTTGTTTTGTTTGAAATAAATAATTAGTTGGTGAAAAATATTTTCATTATGGACAACAATTTTTGTCTAAACATTTTTGTGAAATAAAAGCAATTATTTTTTAGGATTTTTCTTGTTCAAATTAAATCTCATATGTTTTTCTCTTCATTTGTAACCTTTTGTAGCAAAGAACCCACATTCCTAAAATTAGTAAACAGAGCTTCCTGGAAAATGAGATTAGCCAATATTGCTAGTAGCTATATATACTGAAACTATATTTCTTTTTCCAAAACCATTTTCTGATATTCCAAATTTGTCCCTACTATTAATCTTTTTTTGAGAAGAGGTAGCAGACGAGGGCGGCCCACGAGGCTAGATCGGGGCAATGAGGGGCCAGTGTAGTCGTGTGATGGCTGCCTGGGTCATCCCACCGTTGGATGGGAAAAACCCTTCTCCCTCCTGGGGTTCCGCCTCCCCCACTCCACCGCTGCTCCATGCTGGAAGGAAAGGTAGGGGAACCGCACCGGCCACGTTAAGCCACAGGGGCGCTCGTGATGACGAGGGAAGTGCAGCCCCCTCGGGCGACCAATCCCTTGGAACGGAGAAAATATTGGGTACCCTAACAGTGCCACGTCATCCGTGCTCTGAACCATTCATTGCGTGACACCTGTCCGCGTGTCAGTCCACGTCGTCCATTCTCCGTTTCAGCGGTTCTGTCTCTCTCCTCTCTCTCCTCACGATAAAATAGGGGTGGGCTCGGCTTGGCTCGGCTCGGCTTGCTGCTGCAGAAGAAAAGACAAGACTCCCGCCCAAGAGATTTCTCTCTCCTCACTTAAATTTTCTGCAATTTTCTCACTCTCGCTTTCTCTCTCCTCGCAGAAGCACAAACAGAGAACGATCGAGACCTGCGTTCTCTCTCTCCCCTCCGCATCCACCGGTTGCTTTCATCGCCCCCACGCTGAGGCCGACGCCGCCGACGCTCCTCCTCCCTCTCGCGACGTTCGCTCTGCTCTCTCTCTTCCCCCCTCCGCGAAGTCGTGCCTCTCTTCCAGCGAAACGCGACGCCGACGGCCCTCCACCTCCGCCTCCGCCGGTTGCCTCCGACGCCGACGCCGACACCGACGCCGACGCAGCCTCCGCCTCCATCTCGCGACCTCTAGTCCTCTCTCTCTCTCTCTTTCGTCCTCGAAGTCGCGCCTCTCTTCCAGCAAGGCCCGACGCCGACGGCCCTCCGCCGGTTGCCTCCGTCGGCGTCGCAGTCCGTCGCCCCCGTCTCCTCCGCCTCCGCCTACGCGTCCGACGCCAACGCATCGAACCACGACGGCGAAAATGGAGGAGAGAGAAACGACGAAGCAGAAGACGGAGACGAAGAAGCAGAAGCGTGCGCTCGGGGTTCTGGACATGGGTCGTCGCGTCGGTCGCGTTCCTCTAGATATCTCTTAGCATTTCTGAGTTGTTTTTACTCTCACATATCTCTTAATTTGCTCTTTGCTTCTGATTTTCCTTTCTGCAGAAACTCATATGTTGGAAACATTCCCGTTTTTGATGAAATCCGTGAGAAACTTCAGGAGGTGAATAGTTCTTTTGTTACCCTTCTCCTTTAAATGGACCGATGATGACTCTGTGTCTTACTGAAACCTGTTGCATTCACATTGCCTCTTAAACTGAAATTGTTTTTGTTAGTCTAAAGAATAACTGAAAGCCATAGTATATCCCTCTTGTTCTTTTTTTTGTACAGTATATTTTCTGTGATTCAAGTGTTAGCTTGGACTCTTATATATTTCACTTCTTGGCCTTTCCTATTGCTCTTCACTGAATGAAATTACCATTCAGTAGATTGCATTCTGCTTGCTTGTAATGTAGAATTATGATCTGAAACTGTTTATAAATGATTCTGGTTTATTGTATGCATGCACATCAAATTTGACCTTTAGCTGCTTCACAAAGTAAATAGAGGCAATAGATCACTATAGAAGAGGATCCAACTGTTATACAATGCTAATTTATATCTTAAATTGCAGGGCCACAACGTCGTTTTGATATCCAACCACCAAAGGGAAGCAGATCCAGCTGTTATTGCTCTGCTTCTTGAAGGAACACATTCACATATTGCGGAGAATGTGGTACAGATTTTATCTTTTATTAGACTTGATTATTACCTCATTGTGAGTATAGGCCACAAGTGGGCCACTTGCTTGAACATATCTTTTATCTTCTAGTGTAGACTTATGTAGCTGGAGATAGAGTTGTAACAGATCCACTCTGCAAGCCCTTCAGTATGGGAAGGTGCTTAAAATCTCTATCTTTATGAGTAGTTATAAAGTTTAGCATGCTGATGAGTGATTAGGCAAGCTCATAACTCGAATCTTCTATTTTTTCTAGGAACCTTGTTTGTGTATATTCGAAAAAGCATATGTTTGATGTTCCAGAGCTTGTTGAGATGAAAAGGAGATCAAATACACAAAGCTTGAAGGAAATGGCTTTGCTTTTAAGGTACTACGTTCACAGCTTTTCATGTGAATGCAATCTCATATATGAAAACAATTGAATGGTGATGTATCTTCAGCTCCTGTGAAAATGCACTGATGGTAAAGATCCTATTTAATGTGAACAGTTGGTCACCTTTTGCCTCCTCTATTTGTCCTTACATTGATTCTTCATGTTCATAAGTAGACCAATGCTCTTACTACAAGTGAGATGATATGCTAGTTATGCCTGAGCATTGCAGGGGTGGATCACAACTACTGTGGATTGCGCCAAGTGGTGGCAAGAGATCGTCCTGATCCTCTTACAGGAGAATGGCATCCGGTAGGTTTTCACTCTGCTCTCTGGGATTGTGCAGCAGAGTTCCTTTTCTGCTGCTGCTCTTTCTTGAGTATGTCAAATATGCTTTACCGAACTTCCATACGGTACCATAGTTGTAATCACTTGTGTTTACTTCATTCTGCCACTCGAAGATAGAAAAGTTTGGTCTGCTCACTAAAATCCATTTAGTTCTCTGGTCGTTGTCATCTGCCATTTTCAGCGATTCTGATATAAAAGAGTGGGCAGGCACCCTTTGATTCTGATGTGGTAGACAATATGAGGAGGCTTGTAGAACATTCTGCCGTGCCAGGACATCTCTACCCATTAGCATTATTGTGCTATGATATCACACCACCTCCACCCCAGGTTTGGGAATCTACATGATGTATGTATCTCTTATTGTAACATCTTTATTCTGTCTCATAAGGTGCAACTTTACAGGTGGTGAAAGAAATTGGTGAAAAAAGAGTGATTACTTTCCACGGTGCTGGGTTATTAGTTGGACCAGAGATTATGTTGACTCGTGAACAGGTCCTTATCACTACTTGTTGCAACTGACTAGTGTGTGTATTTTATCTCTTTGGAATATATCTACCTTACTTTTCCAGATTTCTTCTAAATTAAAATAATTGAATTCCTAATTGTATAATGTTTTTGTTCTTGTGAGTTTGGTTTGATTTACAATAGTTGGATGGCAATAAGTATCGGCATTGTTTTAGTGATGTCAGAAAATTTGCATAGAGAAGCCAATGCAGTGGTATTTATACAGATCTTTCCAGGTCTTCCATTTTTAGATTCTTTTCTTGCTCGAAGTGAAAATCAATAATCTTTATTGTGAAAAGACTAAGCTGGTGTGACTCTTTACATGCTATTATGGTACTGTCAGAAAATTCAAAAAACGTTTTTTTTTTTTTTTTTTGGTCGGTAACCAATGAGAAAACCAATGCTCTCTCTTTCCTTTCTTTAACACTCGTTGTGTCTTCCAAGCATGGTCCCTGACATGTCCTCATTCCCTTTGCAGGCGAAGGAGGTATATGCACGGGCTCTTTATGAGTATTACTGCGCAATATAATATTCTCAAATGTGCTATACATGACAAAAAGGACTTGAAGCATCAACTGCAGAGGTTTCCTTGTCGCAACCATGGAATTATGAGAATTAGTGGCATCTTTCCAGAGGTATTTTTCACTTCAATATATTTAAATAGAAAAGGTGCTTCATGAGATGTTTCTGGTATCAGAATCTGTTCTTGGTTGTGTCATGTCAAAACTTCTGTTGGAGAATGACTTTGAAGCCAGTTTTAGAGATATGATCAGAAGGTAATTATGAGCATATCAATTCTTTAAAAAGAAAATGTATCAGCTTGTTAAAACTGAAGGGTTTGGGTTGTTTGGTTGGTTGTGCTTTTGACGACGGCATTTCGTGGATGTGAAAATTTTCCATTTAGCATCATGCACATCGATATACTTCTTCAATAAGATCAAAGGTCCACCTGACAAGCATCAAATTCTGCCTGGTTTGATGAGAAAGGCTAATAGAAGTTTGATGTTATATCAATTTGTCAACAATGTTAACTAGAAGAAATCAGTGGAAGTGCTTTTCTCATTCTGTACCTTCTCTTTTTCGTGCTGTGCCAATAATCTTCTTTCTTGTTCAGATAAAAGTATCATGATGATGCGTTAATTATTTATCCTGGGTTATTTTAAACACCATCTACCTTGACAGGACAGGTGTATGTTTTTGTGGTTTCCAAACTTCTTGTCTTGTTCATTGCCCATTTAAATGATGTGTCAACGAAGTGGTGTTATTTGCTGTGCTGTTGTTTGGTTTTTCTTTTAGTGCCACTGTTCAGAAAGTTTTGTGTTCCCCTGTAAAATGAACTTTTTCCACTGCCCAAAAAAAGATGTAGAATCATGTCAGCTTGTCAAATAATTTTTAAACCATTACATCAAACCTGTGGAATTTCTACCTTTGACAGAGCCATTTAAACACACTAATTGAATCAAAGATGGAGAAGGACAACAATTTGTGGGAAGAATCTAAGCGTCACTGGGAAGAGATAACTAATAGAACTTTCCTATTTGATCGAATAGAAATTGAGGTACAAGATATTGCCTCTCTCTCTCTCTTTCTATTGCGGACATCAAATCCTAGTCTTCTCAGTAGGGACTGAGCAAATCGACACTATTTTTCATCTACTGTTGGTTTCGCCTACATTCATCTTCTGCTTGATCTCTTTTTATGGAACTAAAGTTACCTGTATACAATTGGCAGTATGCCCTCTCCCTCCTCTCAGCTGAAATTTGCCTAATTTATCTTCATGAAGCTGGACATGGAAAGCAACTCACAAAACTTCACTTCGTTTGCATTGCACTAAGTTGCAACATTAAGGAAGCTGGCAAAACAAGAATTGATAGCTTTCTTCAACGAGCACATACAAATTGGAGCGCAGGAAGGTGCTTAGTGTACGAGTTTATGGGAGCAAGCATACATCAAATTTTGAAGTGGATAACGATGAAGCAATTGGACCAAACACAATACGAATAGATAACATTTTCAGCTTTAGGGCATCGCGACCTCTTTATGGTTCACACAGAAGAGGGTATGAACATATGGAAGTTCACAGCAGTTCTAAACAAGCTTGAAATTAGGATCTTGGATAATGTACTCCTGAAACATTTCTCCAAAAGGGTTTTCTACAGAGGATAGGAATGCAATACCATTGGACCAATCAAAACTATACATGGTGAGTGGCAAAATGAGTGCTGAAATTACAGTTAGGCCTGATGTTAATGAAAATAGGCGTCTGTGATATTCTAGGTTCTCAGTCAAAGTATTATTTGACCAAGTTTGAAATTTTATAAGACTCACTCAATTACATCATAGCTATCATACACCTTTGACCCCTTTTCTTGATTGTCAATGAGGGATGAAAGTATTTGGGAGTTGAATGGAGTTGTCTCTTTTTAATCTAGATAGCATGTCAAGGGGTATATGCTTCACAATGTTATCTAGGTCAAATGCAGCTTTTGTTTAAAAATATACTTGGGCGTGATGCTGCTGTCAATTTTCTTTATTTGATATTGTGCATGCATCAGTTTCCTTTGCAATAGTCCTGCCAGTTAGCATATGATTGCAGCATTACTTCTCTGAAGAGTGATGTCTTAAATTTAGATGCTAGTAGCCAAATTTTGATCTTTTTACATTTCTCGTGTTTATCTTGCATGCAAAAGGTACATGCTTCAAGTTTCACTGTCTGTGCCACAGTTTTGATGACTTTTTGATGGACATGAAGCAGAACAAAAGGAAAAATATACGTAAGGAGCGCAAGAAGGTTAGTTTTTCCAAATGTTATTTTATTTGGGAATTTCCTTTATTTGATATCAATATGAATAGAGACTAGTTGGTTAACTATACAGAGAAGTATAAATAAGTATATCATGTCACAACTTCCCGGTAATACTATTAATTTGAATTTAGATGCTAGTAGCAACTTTCTGTCCACTGGTTTGAGCTTTTAGATGAGGAGTCCTTAGATGTGATCATCCACATGTGACTCCTTTTCTCTTACAACTTACTCCTAAATTAATACCTTCACTTTGTGAAACACGAAGGACTTGAGCTTCTTGGTTTTGATTGTGTGTGCAGGCTAAGCACTGGGATTCTTTCTATACGTTCTACAGGAACACCGCCGATAACAAGTATGGGTCCAGTGACTGGTTTTGTCTTTCCTTTGCAGATATATAATATTGTTGATTGTTTTGCCTGCCTCTTGTGTATATTCAAAGGCATCTTTATGTGATATGAGAGGTTTAAGTAGATCATGTCTTGCTGCTTATGTTTATTTAGGTGGGGCAGCCCTTATTTGACAAGAGAGTTTTTTCATAACATGGGATCAAAAATGGGAGACCAAGTGTTACTGGTTGTAGCTGAAGGAGGAGATGAACCTGTTGTGGGAGCCCTTAATCTTATAGGCGGAGATACTATATATGGGCGCCTTTGGGGCTGTCACCCGAAAGCTTATTATCCCAGCTTACATTTTGAAGCTTGTTATTACCAGGTTTGTCTCTATTTAACATGCAAAACTCCTGTGAGTTCGATATATACTTGATATGGAAGTTCTTTCTTGGGTGCTTATTGCCTATTTAAAGAAGTGAGATTCGTTTAACCTTATGTTGACAAGGGTGAACTAATGGACTTAATTGCATGGTATGGATTTGCTAACCCATGTGTTGTACCTTGAGACTTCATTATAGTAAAAGCATGAACAAGATATCAAATATAAGTGCAAGCTAAATAGAGGAAGAGATTGTCAATTTAAAGTGGCAACCGATTCACTAAGATTATGTAAATTCTTCCCAAGTCAGAATACTAGAATGTGACTAGTTCTTCAATTTCAAATCATGAAGTAAATATCATTCATTTGGTTTTGGAATCTGCTTGCGTATAATTTTGTTCTTTGAAGAATTGGGGACCTATTTTGTTGTAATAAAAGGGTAGCGTCAGGTGATGATTATCCATGGGTCTATGTGACAGGTACAGCAGCTAAGATAAATGTCATTGTTCAGGCCTACTACCATGATTATCTTCCGCTCTAAATGGGGACTTCATGCAAGAGTGCTGCTGTAAAGGCATGGGCATATCTAGAAATGTCATTCCAGAAGTTGACAAAGCTTTTCTCTACATTATAATAGTCCCTCATATGCTAATGAAAAATTTCCCATCAAGGAATTTGCAGTGGAGTTGCAAAAACAAAGAGGAAAGAGGAAGTGGTAGATCAACTAATTTTAGCGAAAAGCAGATTTGCTATGGGAGGATAATAGTTCTTGTGATATGGAAGCATGCGCTTGTCATGTTTGGAACAATATAACTATTTACTTTTATCTACATAACAGGCAATAGAAGCTGCTGTAGAGTTTAATTTGAAAACAGTGGAGGCAGGGGCTCAGGGTGAGCACAAAATTCAGCGAGGTTATATGCCTGTACCCACTTATAGCTGCCACTACCTTCTGGATGAAGAATTCAGCAAGGCCATAGAAGAATTTGTAGTGCGCGAGGCAACTCAGGTATGTTACTGAAATGTCATCAGGCGAGAACAACTCATTTATTAATAGCACTATCATCATGTTGTGGTGAACATTCAATCCTTCTCATATGCTGCGAACGCGAGAACATTTTTTGCTTCCTATGTTTATTGTGCGGTTGGCCTAGTGATGCAGTCACAAAGGAGGTAGCAGTAGACATTGTATTCAACTGAACTATCTGTGTCGTAGATGATCATTGTTGATGCCGAACGCTTGCCTTCTTATGTTCATTATCTGTTCGACCGCACTTCATTCCCTAATGCATTTTAGCAAAGTAGATATAAGGAAGGTCCCAGCGGTGAAGTTGGACAATGTTTTCAGACTTAGGTTTGCTTTTCTAAAAGGAGTTTCTTCTTCCTGTATAGCGGATAACTCCATTGCGCCACTATATTTGATATCACCTCTGACTCTTAGTTAAAGGAAAAGGAACATTAAACCACGTATTATCTGAAATCTCCTGTCAGCGTAATCGGAACATTTGCCTTATCTGCAGGTCAAACTTGTGATGAATCTGATCCACGATTCCAGACCCTTTAAAGAAGGCAGATAGTAGACACATGCAGGTAGGAAGTCCATGCCTGTATGGTTGTGGTATATACATCTTGATGAAGGAAAGATCTATCCATTTCTAATGTACAGATCCATTAGTCAACCATTTCATTCTAGTAAAAGAGTCGCTATAGAAACAATGCCTGTGGGTTTTGCGATCTGGCTGCCTTGGTGTGATGTCGATATGGAGACCCTCCCTTCTTGATCTCGAAGCTGCTGATGATCTTAAAGAGGCATAACATCATTAGTGCATGACATCATCAGTGAAAACGTATATCATCAAATCGTCAGCCATGCCTCCAAAGTTCTCCAATTGCGGAAGACTGACGATCGGCCATTTCTTCACTTGGATTGTTCTCTACTTGACTTGTTAAAAACTAAGGTTTGCCCCATACATGGGTGCCTCAAACCGTTGGCAAAAATTGATACCAACAAAGGATCGCAATCGCTAACATAAAGTTCTCAAATAAGATAAAAATAAATGGATTGTATACTTAAGTTGCATTTATTTTGCTAAAGATAAATAATTATAAAATACTTTCTTAATAGTAATCTTTTTTACCCCTTTTATTAATTAGTAGATAATTTTTATAATTATTCATTATAATTTATATTTAAATATTTTCATGAATAATAAAAATATTTTTATTTATTTATTTTTATAAATGATACAAAAAATATATATTTCAAGCTTCCTGAACAAATGAGTTGTAGTATTACATTGTACCGTAGCCCTTGAAAAGATTGGCGCGATACGACAGAACGGATAGATCAATTACATTGTTTCTTTGAAAAAAAAAAAAGAGGAATTATTCAATGATACATAATTTTGCTATCGTGATATTACGAAATTTTGCATTCATAATATTACAACCTTTTCAAAATTTTAAATAAGAAGATAGGGAAAATGACGCAAATTGGGCTTACAATTTCGAGGTAACAAGAAGTCCAGATTAAAAAGGCTCAAACTCCATTGAACACCTTTGATTTAGTCACTGAAGATGATAAAAGTTAAAAAAGGCATGAGCATCACTTTAATCGAAACTCAAAAACTTATATTTCAAAATAATAGGTCTTTACTCCGAAGCGAATAATGCACTTCACCAGCAAAACATGGTATACAATCCTCCATCCAAAGCATGTCACTGCGAGCAAAAATTGTAACCTATCCCCACCCCGCCCCGCCCCGCCCCCCAACCCGACTGAAAAGAGAAAAAAAATTAACAAACCAATCCTTCCAATGAAAGGAACTAATGAAGCTCCGGATGAGACAGTCGGATGGGCAGGCTCCGATATTAATCGCGCAATTTTTATACATGACCACCTAATACTCATTCTTACCTCTATGAAGCATATACATCGACATGTGATTTAATTTAAATACTCAAACCACCAGGAGCAAAGACACCCATCCAACAAGAATGCCTTGAGAGTCATTATCCACCATGATCTTCAAACATCTAGTATCTGTAAGTCAAACCTGACTGTGGGGGTGCAGGCGGTAATCGATTTGGTGTACGCCGGCCACCAGGATTTGATGCCGAGCTGACATCACCATTTTGAGCAGTGTCACTGTTCCGCCGACTGTGCTCGTCCCAAACCGAGATGAATCAGTGTGTCCATTGGAGGCCGCATCGAAAGCGCTCCTCCAGTCATCACCAGATGAGGGTCCATTACTTCTTAGGCTTTCTGCGCAATATAGATATGGTTAACATCAGCAGCTGAGGTAGATTTTTCTTCCTTCTTTTTTCAATTACCAGGAAATAAGTGCAATATAGTAAGCACTGCAGTTAAGTCTTTGATAGTAAATTGCCACACTCAAATATATCAATCGAGAATCAATCAAGAGGCCTTCTATGAAAACATCTCAAATAGGAAGAGGAAGAGGTTCACGTCACAAAGTACTCAAGGATCATGGGAAGGATTCTACCAACCAGTGGTTTCCAAAATCACAAATTCACTTTTCCAAGATAAATACATGAAAATTCAGATTCAAGAAACCTAATTTAAACTGCACTTTAGTCTGCAGCTAGCATTTTCTCAGTTCCCAATTTGAATTTTGATGCAAATTGCAAAAGCTTACCTTTTCTAAAATCACAACACCATTCTTCCACATACAGAGAAATGATCAGATTCGAGAAATTTTCGCCATTTAAATCACAATAAAGACCAGCATCCTTTTCCATTCCCAATTTGAAGTTTCATGCCGATTGGAGAGGCTTTTACCATTCAGTGATTTCTATCATCACAATTCCACATTTCCAGAAACATAAGATTTGAGAAACTTTCAGCATTTAAACCACTTGAGACCTCCAGTTGGAGATTAGATTCTGAAGCACTGGGCACACCATTTTATCACTATAAACCAGGGAAGAAAAAAAAAGAACTTCTCCCGAAGGGTAAGCTCCATTAAACTTTACAGCATAAGCAACAGCCAAAGGCATACTAGCAGAGAGAAATCAATTTGGAAACAGAAAGTCCTTTAAGAAATTAGTTTTCTTAACCCTTCAGACACAACTTATAAGAATTATACTGCCATGGCATACAAGTCCTACTCCATAAGCTGTTCAGATTTTAAAGATGCACTGCACATTTAAGGAAAACCGCACTAGCTATTACCTGCAGGACTGCTGCTATCAGACCAGCTAGAGGCAGCAGATGCTCGATTATCGTGAATGCTGAGTTGTCTTGTGAGTTTCGACAGGAGGGAGGCCTGTTTCTGGCATTTTTCCCTCTTACGTTTTACATTCTGATCCTCTAGAAGCAGTTCTTCAATTCTTGCTGTGCTTTGAGCACTACAATCCAATGTAAACAAGAAAGGATGACTAATCATTCAAGAATAAACCTTCATTAATGATATAGAATAGTGTAAAAAGGTTACATATGAAGCATATTAGTGCTGTAGAATTGGAAACTGTAGCTACAAAACATAACACAATAAATATGTAGTCAATGCAATATTCTAATATATGTTTTCATTATAGGGAACTATTTCCAACAACATATGGTCAGATGCAATAGATGCTACGTGCAGTGGTCTTAACAAACCACCACTCCGAAAAGGAATGCTTTGAATACCTTGCATTTGCACCATGTAGTAAGGAACATGAGCATACTATGAAATATTCAAAAAAAAAAAAAAAAAAATTGATTCACCAAATACAGAAACAATCAATGTGATCTTCAAGCTAACCTGATCGAACTGTATAATTGATTGAGCATGTCCTCTTTGGCTTTCTCTACTTGGCAAGGTACCACGGCCTGCTCAGGGACATAAGAAGCTAGTGAAATAAAAAGCAATGCCACCGTCTCAGCAAACATAAGAACAATAGCACCAAGTAAAGAAAACTGACCTTTGGAACGTTAGCACCAAGGCTGTTGAGAACTGCTTCGACATAACCACAAACTTCTTGGGACATCCACCAAAGTTCTTCCTCTGGATCTGCAGGTCTTCTTGCCATGGTATCCTGAAATACAGGTACCACCAAAAACATATTGCCAGTTTAGTTAGTAATAGTCTTAACAAAGAAAGGTAAAACATTTCAAGGTCTTTTGAGCCTTTGGGATATGTTATCTTCAAAGAAATCCTACAGGAACACTGGACAGTTGGAAGAGTGGAAAATGAAACAGATGGATCTTGCTTGCAGTCGCTAAGGGATAAAACAAACCCACTGATTTTCTATCTCCTTTTAGGGGTTGATGGTTGTTTCTTTTTTCCCCCTTGCGGAAGAAGGGAAAGGGAGAGACTTTGTTACCAAGCAATACCATTAGATGACTCAGCAGAGAACCATCGGAGAGGCTTTGCCAGAGGGGGAGCCCAGATTCTCCCTTCTTTTGACCTCCAGCAGAAGGCGGGACAACATTCCTTAAGTTGTTCAACCACTCAACCTTCTCTGCCATAGTCTCAGCCTTCAATACCACCGCACTGTGAGCTACAACATGGAAGCAGGACATCCAATTGGCAGTTTGAAGGGATAGTCAAAATCCTAAAGATAAAAGATATAATGTATGAAAGAATAAGTACCTTTCAGTACTGTCTTGTAAGGAACCTTGCTAGTTATCTTGAAGACAAGACCAGGTCCTTTTCCAGAGTCTGGACCATTTGATATTTTATCCTTGGAACTTTTTGGTGGGGGTTCATCATCATCGGAGATTTCTTAGAGACCAGGTCCTTTTCCTGATGAATTCATCCAACGGGGTCAACTGCATTACAAATGTGAACTTTTATGCTCTCACGATGAGAATCCGATGGACAGCAATAAATGACAAGAAGTAAACAGAAGAATAAAGGATGGCCACTCAACAAATGAAAGGGACAACAGATGGTTTTGCAGAGGATTTGACAATTTGAAGGGATGACTGGTAAGCATAAGCACAGGCCAACAGATACATGCTTTCTTCAATAACTAGTGTAATGGATACATGCTGCTATACCTATGGAAAAAAGAAAAAGGCAGATACATGCTGTCATTCTTTCCAACATATTCTCCAGATGACAGAGCTTAACAGTATTGTGCAGCAATTCAAGTCAGAAACAAAAAAATAAAAATAAAAAGGAAATGAACCTGGTTTAGATGCACCCAAATTGAAATGATGTGGAGGTAAAATAGTGTTAGTTGATCGGCCAAAGTGCATTTGTCTTACAATAAATAAAAAAAAAGTACACTTGTCTTATTTACACTTTGAATAGCTGCATCCAAGTAATCTGCTTCAGGTGCACTGGTGTGAAGAATTTCAATTGGATACTACCTTACTGGATATCTAAATTTCAGGATGGAGTGAAAAAAATCACTGAACTTCTCTGCATCTAGTTTGGCACTTGAAATAAGCAACTTCATATTAGGGCCTAATGCGAGCAATATCCTATAAGGTGACAACCATAGAAGTTAGAAACTGATAAAAAGATAACTTGACATCAGGCCTCAAGCCAGGTTGAATTCTTAGAAAGCTAATTTAGCAGCAAGCTAGAGATTAGGACTCCTGCCTAACTCAAGTAATTCCACAAAAATTACAATTCACAATTGTGAACTCATTTCTAATGTGTTTGCTTTATCTAAAAAGGAATTGGAATGTGTTATTGCACTTCACATGTATATATAGACTTCCCTCAACTTCGCATCTGAAAAGTTAACATCGAAAGATGGATACTTTTGAATTGGCCTTTTCAGCTTGCTATTCCTTTTCACTTTGAGCATTCAATGGTCTTATGAAAACCAATGACCTTTAAATCCATTCAAAAGAGTCTACACCATGGAAAATGTCACAACCTAAAAAGAAATAAGGAGCGGCCATCATCCAAGCAAGGAGACAATATGGAAATAATCAATAATAAGGAGTCATATATACCGCATCACTTTGTTCAAGAAGACTGCTCTGAAAAATAGTCAAGCCGGCTGAACCGGTTCGCACTCAGAAAAATCTAAAATTCAAGAACACTTCTAACAAAGCTAGCTACAGTTCAACTATTCATGGACGTAATCAAGACACCACACATGATGGATTTTGTCCTCCAGTAGGATAAGGAAGGACCTTGAGAGAATCCATGGCCTCGAAAGGCATCATGACACAAGAGCTCACCGAAATATGAGACTGAATGAAAACTGCTGTCCCTAGAGCCAGCAAATAAGGTAAGATCCTGAAGTTCATCACTATTTCCAAGCATGGTTATTGGTTGCTCAATAAGCTCCAACCTAAAACAACCGATGTTAAGCAAACCCCGGCATAAGGAAATATAAGAATATGCCTTCCAATAAAGCGGAATCGGATTTATAGGAAAATTCTTAACTGAAACAGATTAAAGGAGAGCAATGGAAGTTGAAAAGTGCCGTTGTATGTATATTTTCTTGAGCAAGTGTTTTTCAGCAGAAGAAAAAGCTTTAATACAGTGTTGTGCACATGAACGTATCCATGCCCATGACTAAACTCATTTGTGATCATCAACACAATATTTCCAATATCAAATGAGTAGAGACAGAGCTGAAAGAGGTCAAAACAGCTAAGAGTGCCTTAAGATCATTAGCTGGTCATCATATCTACCAATAGATGCCAAAAGTTTACAAAACTATATGCAAAAGTTGAAGAGAGTTTCTGCAGGTTAGTGAACCTCAGGATTAAATCAAAGGGAATTGTGCAAAAGAGAATGCCTAATAGACGTCTAAAAAATTATCCTGAAAGGCAATAATTTTCTAATGAGCAGTACTTCTGATAATGGCAAATGACAACGACCAGAGAACTAAATGGATTTTAGTGAGCAGACCAAACTTTTCTATCTTCGAGTGGCAGAATGAAGTAAACACAAGTGATTACAACTATGGTACCGTATGGAAGTTCGGTAAAGCATATTTGACATACTCAAGAAAGAGCAGCAGCAGAAAAGGAACTCTGCTGCACAATCCCAGAGAGCAGAGTGAAAACCTACCGGATGCCATTCTCCTGTAAGAGGATCAGGACGATCTCTTGCCACCACTTGGCGCAATCCACAGTAGTTGTGATCCACCCCTGCAATGCTCAGGCATAACTAGCATATCATCTCACTTGTAGTAAGAGCATTGGTCTACTTATGAACATGAAGAATCAATGTAAGGACAAATAGAGGAGGCAAAAGGTGACCAACTGTTCACATTAAATAGGATCTTTACCATCAGTGCATTTTCACAGGAGCTGAAGATACATCACCATTCAATTGTTTTCATATATGAGATTGCATTCACATGAAAAGCTGTGAACGTAGTACCTTAAAAGCAAAGCCATTTCCTTCAAGCTTTGTGTATTTGATCTCCTTTTCATCTCAACAAGCTCTGGAACATCAAACATATGCTTTTTCGAATATACACAAACAAGGTTCCTAGAAAAAATAGAAGATTCGAGTTATGAGCTTGCCTAATCACTCATCAGCATGCTAAACTTTATAACTACTCATAAAGATAGAGATTTTAAGCACCTTCCCATACTGAAGGGCTTGCAGAGTGGATCTGTTACAACTCTATCTCCAGCTACATAAGTCTACACTAGAAGATAAAAGATATGTTCAAGCAAGTGGCCCACTTGTGGCCTATACTCACAATGAGGTAATAATCAAGTCTAATAAAAGATAAAATCTGTACCACATTCTCCGCAATATGTGAATGTGTTCCTTCAAGAAGCAGAGCAATAACAGCTGGATCTGCTTCCCTTTGGTGGTTGGATATCAAAACGACGTTGTGGCCCTGCAATTTAAGATATAAATTAGCATTGTATAACAGTTGGATCCTCTTCTATAGTGATCTATTGCCTCTATTTACTTTGTGAAGCAGCTAAAGGTCAAATTTGATGTGCATGCATACAATAAACCAGAATCATTTATAAACAGTTTCAGATCATAATTCTACATTACAAGCAAGCAGAATGCAATCTACTGAATGGTAATTTCATTCAGTGAAGAGCAATAGGAAAGGCCAAGAAGTGAAATATATAAGAGTCCAAGCTAACACTTGAATCACAGAAAATATACTGTACAAAAAAAAGAACAAGAGGGATATACTATGGCTTTCAGTTATTCTTTAGACTAACAAAAACAATTTCAGTTTAAGAGGCAATGTGAATGCAACAGGTTTCAGTAAGACACAGAGTCATCATCGGTCCATTTAAAGGAGAAGGGTAACAAAAGAACTATTCACCTCCTGAAGTTTCTCACGGATTTCATCAAAAACGGGAATGTTTCCAACATATGAGTTTCTGCAGAAAGGAAAATCAGAAGCAAAGAGCAAATTAAGAGATATGTGAGAGTAAAAACAACTCAGAAATGCTAAGAGATATCTAGAGGAACGCGACCGACGCGACGACCCATGTCCAGAACCCCGAGCGCACGCTTCTGCTTCTTCGTCTCCGTCTTCTGCTTCGTCGTTTCTCTCTCCTCCATTTTCGCCGTCGTGGTTCGATGCGTTGGCGTCGGACGCGTAGGCGGAGGCGGAGGAGACGGGGGCGACGGACTGCGACGCCGACGGAGGCAACCGGCGGAGGGCCGTCGGCGTCGGGCCTTGCTGGAAGAGAGGCGCGACTTCGAGGACGAAAGAGAGAGAGAGAGAGGACTAGAGGTCGCGAGATGGAGGCGGAGGCTGCGTCGGCGTCGGTGTCGGCGTCGGCGTCGGAGGCAACCGGCGGAGGCGGAGGTGGAGGGCCGTCGGCGTCGCGTTTCGCTGGAAGAGAGGCACGACTTCGCGGAGGGGGGAAGAGAGAGAGCAGAGCGAACGTCGCGAGAGGGAGGAGGAGCGTCGGCGGCGTCGGCCTCAGCGTGGGGGCGATGAAAGCAACCGGTGGATGCGGAGGGGAGAGAGAGAACGCAGGTCTCGATCGTTCTCTGTTTGTGCTTCTGCGAGGAGAGAGAAAGCGAGAGTGAGAAAATTGCAGAAAATTTAAGTGAGGAGAGAGAAATCTCTTGGGCGGGAGTCTTGTCTTTTCTTCTGCAGCAGCAAGCCGAGCCGAGCCAAGCCGAGCCCACCCCTATTTTATCGTGAGGAGAGAGAGGAGAGAGACAGAACCGCTGAAACGGAGAATGGACGACGTGGACTGACACGCGGACAGGTGTCACGCAATGAATGGTTCAGAGCACGGATGACGTGGCACTGTTAGGGTACCCAATATTTTCTCCTTGGAACGAGGCTAAGAAAATAGATAATGCAAAAGTGAGGGCGCGCCCTGGCCCACGTCAGCCGCCGGGCCCGCCCCCTTTTGACTTGCAGCGGTTACGTGATCGAACTTACGAAACCGCGTGACGCCACCACCCCCCCTCCTCCCGGTGCCACAAATTGTGATCCCAATATCGGTTTGACAGTTTTCTTTTTGTTTTTGTACTCAACAACCTTGTTAACAAAGATCTCTTTATTTATTTTGATTATGCACCAATCATGACATTCACTTAAATTGTGATGCGCACGTAATTCATTCGATTTGAAGAGCTTACGCAAGAAATTGGAATCAAATGCATCTGACGATAGCAGATTTGTGTGATCATGATTGAGGATGGTTCTAAATGGGGGAATAATTTTTGGGAAGAAAAGTAGTTGATTGTTGTCGGAGTGATTGCTTGTTTGAGAATTCATTGATGGAAATTGGAATCGGGAGGACAAAAGCTGCCATCGCTCGCTCTTTCTCGTCAGAGACGGAATTCCGCGATGATTGAAGAGCTGCAGCTACCGGGGCAGGTGATGTTCTCTCTTGGGCACGCGGTCGATTCGCAACAATGGACCACCCCCATGCACGTCGCATTCTCGAAAAGAATTTTGCTTGCCACTGCTTCGCTTCGAGGCTTCTCGCAGATCGGATGGATTTTCGCGAGGTTCAGCTTTTCTTCGACCTTCTCCCTCTGCCTGTGTCCAGCGCTTTTGAATCTATTCCACCATTCGTTTTTGCTTCGGCTTTTTGGATGAAATGGATTCCGAAAATGAGCCAGTTATGTTGAATTGGGTAATTGCTGTTGTAATATCAAGCTAAGCAAGGTGCATTCTTAACTTAGGTTCTATTCATTCAGCGAAAAATGTAGTATTGTTAGGAAATATTTCCCAGAAAGTCATTTTTCAATAAAATGATAATATTTTCCGGTGGTCGACCAAAACTCGAAAATGAACAAAAAAATATTTTCCATCATTCGCTAAGGAAAATCCTTTCCTCCATACACTCCTTTTATGCATTCCTTTTGATAATTTTTTAAAATCAAATTTTAAATTATTTTTTCTTTTTTTCTTCTTTTCCCATGGCGGGTCGCTAGCCACTATGATGGCCAATAACCCGCCAAAGGTGACCTTTGAGTCTATGGCTTGTGGTTGGCGAACGCCTAGGAAGAAGAGCAAGAAAAATAAAGAAAATGAAAAAAGAAAAGAAAGGAAAAAGAAAAATAATATAAAACTCGATTTTTCAAAAAATATATAAAATTAAAAACGGAAAGAAAAAATAAGAGTAAAAGGAAGACGTGCTTTGTGAAAAAAGAAGTGAGGTGAACGTAGTTCATTTGACCTTGGGTAACTTCTGAAAGCAAAGCAATTTCTTTTCTTTGTCTTTATTGTTAATGTCATCGTCATCCCTCCGATCCTCGCAGCTTCTCAAGGGTCTGCAGGACATTTCATGCTTCAGTTTTCATTATGGCGGTTTCGCCGTATAAGCTTATATAAGCGACCCCTGCACGTTGCATTTAGGAAGTAATACTCTTGGCTCCGCTTCGCTTCAAGGCATCTCGCAGATTGAATCGGTTTCGCAAGGTTCGGCTTCTTCCACTTTCTCCCTCTCCCTCCCTCTCGCTCTGTCTCTGTCATGCGCTTCTGAATCTATTCAACCTTTCGTTTCTGCTTCGGCTCTTCGGATGAAACGGATTCTGGAAATGATCCTTCTTGCTTGCATGGGTGTGCGCGCGTCTGGTAACGTTCTAACTTGAAGATGAAGGCGATGAACCCAAAAATATCGATTTCAGCTTTCCGACAGACTTTTTTTGGTTTCTAACTTTGCACGTGTTGTTGCTGTTGCTTTTTTTCTCGTTCGACGAGGCAAAGGGCTACTTCGGAAACAGACTTAAATGGTTTGGGCGTTCCGGACTACAAACTTGTAGTCACTCTTGCTCTTCACCAACTCCGTCTCATCCCCAGAAGCCCAGTACGCGTGTAACTAATAGGAGGAGGAGCAAAACTCAACGTCCTATCCTACCAAAATAGGGCCGAGCAGCGGGGGTTCGCAGGAACGGGCGTTTAAAATGAGAGATCCCTACTCGGCTTCGGCAGCGGCGACGGAAGGGTGAACTCGAAATGGATCGAGGCCGTCCCGCGGTGTTCCCGAAGCGAGATCCTCGGGAAGGCGACGCAACTCGACACAAATCAAAAAGCTATGCACAAGACCTACCTGGTTCTGGGGAAGCACTGCAAGGACGGCGCTTGACGAACGGACTCTGGCGACGGTCGACCACCCTCTCGAGCTCCCTCACTGTCTGGTTCTTTCCCTCTCACTCGCTTAAAACTCTCTCGAGCTCTTCCAATCTCTCTCTCCCTCTGTAGCTCGAACCCAAATGAGCCCCCTAGAACAAATGAGCGAGCCCCTCTCTTTTAAGGGCGACCGGCAGGCGCGCATGGCCTCCTGCCACTGCCAGCTTGCCGGCCGGACTGATCCGACCCGCGGATCACGCCGCCATCTGCTCCATGGCGATCCCCTGTTTCCTCTGGTTCGTGCTCTCTTATTTTTTCCTTCTTTTTGCAGAAGCGTGGTTGGCATGAGGGAGGAAGATGACCTGCACGCGGGCCGGGTTTAAATAAAAGGAGATGGGCCGGCCCAAGCGCAAAAGGGAGAAAAGGAAAAGAGATAGGTGGGCGAGCCTACGCATGAAGAAAAACCTTCTGCTCGGCCCCATTCGATTTTCTTATACCTTTTAATTGGAAAGTTTTAATTTTTTTCTTTCTTTCTTTCTTTTTTTTTTTTTTACTTTTTTCTTTAATTTTCGATTTTTTTAATTTTTTTAATTTTTAATTTTAATAATTAGTGATAGTTATGTAAATACTCCTAATGTCTACGCGTAATGGATTTTAATGAAAGCATACGCGATGCATTTTAACGAAAGTTATTTATTTTACTCTTTACTTTTTTTTTCTTTTTTTAGCAACTAATTCATAATTTTGTACACGATTAAATCCTAAATAAAATAGTAAAATTTAGGTGTAAACAAGTCTCTACCTATCACTCGTCATTATGGTTTTAGAACAGCGTCCTCTTCTTTCGTCTATCGCATACTGATGAATGCGGTGCATCAAAACAAACTCCGTTGCTGAAGAAAGATTGTCTAAGTATATTGTCAACATAGCCAATAGTTCCACCCAAAAAAAAAAAAAAAAAAAAAAACATAGCCAATCGATATTATACTAGAGATCAAGCAATATAATGAAGATTATAACCATACTCAAATTGCTCAAATACTCTTAGTATTTTCCAAGCCCCAATAACACCAAATAACCGGCGCTGTATTTAGCCCAACAATTCTTCGGTAAATAATCTTTCAATCTCACGATAAAATTACACACAAATCTTAAACTCATAAAATTTAATTGGCTCGAACGCTGTTTCTTTTTGGATGTCGTCCATGAACAAACCCACAAAATAGCCTCGAAAAGCATTGGCTTGAGAAACTGCGCTTGGAGATTTCTTGAATATTTCTTGACCAACAAAAGCAACCCGCACCCACGAGCACATATCTAGATGTATATACCTCTGCCCTAGGAACCCGAATCAACTGCTTTCGCCGACTTCAAATAGGATTTTATTTTCCTTCTTTTTTTTTTTTTTAAATTTCTCTGAAGTCTCACGGTCAAACCCCAACGTCGCACTTAGGGGTGAGCATGGTCCGGGTTGGTCCGGGCCACCCCCTAATCCTAGGACCAACCCGTACAGTGTCGGTCCTCAATTTTTAGGACCGAGGACCGACCCTATTGAGCCTAGGACCAAGGACCGGACCGACCCAATGGGTTCGGTCCGGTTCCAGGGTCAACCTGTGACCGATTGATAATTTTTTCGTCTTAGTTTTTTATACTCCCTAAAAAAGCAAACCTACAAATTCAAATTACACATATATCCACAATGCGACATTGTGCAACTAAACTATAAATACCAATACATATTTAGCAAATTTAAGATGACATAATAATAGAAATTTCATACCTGCTAACACTCATCGAGATATGGGACAAGATAGGGTCCATAAGACGGCGAGTGAAATGTTGCTACTTTGATTTTGGCAAATTGAAGAACAAAGAAGACAGAATGGAAGAGAACGTACTTTGGGGAAGGAAGCCGTGAGGAGATTTACGGCATAAACTTCACGCCATTTTGGATGTCGCGAGTCCGTGACTGTGAGGAGTCCTTGGTCCTCACGGTGAAGGTCCTCACAGTGAAGAACGTACTCTGGACTGTGGAGGAGGAGGCCGTGAAGACCTTTACAGCGTAAACTTCATGCCTTTTGGAATTGGATGCCGTCTGTCCGTGACTGTGAGTCTGAGGAGTCAACAGCTTTAATATCATTTTACTTGGGTTTTTTTTTTCTTTGAACAGATATTTTACTTAGATTTGAATATATAAAAGAATTATAAATAAAATAATATAATATAATATAATAGAAATTTTACTTAGGTTTGAATATATAAAAAAATTATAAATAATATAATATAATAATATACGGGGTTGGTCCAAGGTTGGACCAACCAAAAACTCTCGGGACCGGGGACCGGCCGCGCGGTGTTGGTCCCAGAATTTCGAGACCAAGGACCGACCCGGTCCCCTTGGGAACCGGACCAAGACTGGCAGGGTTGGGCCGGTCCAGGGTCGGTCCAGAGTCGACCCTAGACCGCTGCTCACCTCTAGTCGCACTTTCCTTTTTCTGCCTTGTGTTTCACGATTCAGACTCCAACGTGAGAGCGGTGACGACACAATAGACGCGATGGCTACTCGTGACGGACGAAAAGTGATTAATTTTTTCTAGCAATAAGAGAAGAAGATCATTTTCTTGGGTGCTTCCTCTATCCTTTGCATTGATTTAAAATTCGGTTCATCCTGAAATAGTGTTCAAGAGAATCTTTAGCTAATGGGGCTAAAATGCAAGTTGCAGGCCTTCTATTTGCGGTACTTTTGACTGCGGTGATTACCGATGCTATAAAAGATGCTGTTGGACGACCAAGGCCAGACTTCTTCTGGTGGTGTTTCCCTGATGGAAAAGGGGGGAGGTCTGATCCTCATATTTCAGTTGGTTTTTGCTTAACATTACCCCCCCCTCTTCCGTGCCATGACAGGGACACAAACACAGAGAGGTCAAATTTCTTTAAATAAATCGATACTCTTACAAGCATAAGCAAAAGGCTTTTCATGAATTATTTAATTCCTTAACTTCCAATGTTCATATGCATGCCAGGATTTTGATCCTACAACAAAGGATGTTATCTAAAGAGCATTTTATCGATCTTTTGTTTTTCGCGTTTTTGAAATTTTTCCTTTTCGATTGTGCGGGAGGTCTCTCGCTCCTCGACCCTCTCTAGCGTTGCGGTGCGAATAGGCCCAACTTTTCTTGAAAAGAAATGGCCTGGCATAATTTTCTTGGGCCGATTCGGTATGGGCTGGACATGTGAGAATGGGTTGTAAACCTGTTTTTTAATCCGTATGGGATAGGCTGACTTCAATAAATGGGTTTAAACATAATTTTTTTTTTTTTTTTTGTCTTGCGAAATTAAAAAAGGGCGCTGACTTTGACTTTTTCCTAGACTATGATCACACAAATCTGTTACTAGTTATTGATCTACACTACTATAAAATAAAGTAGAAAGTGCTTACTACTTTTAAGGAAGGGATCTCAATCGGTTTTTTTTTCTCCAATCAAAAATTGAAAAATATTTTTCTTAAAAATAATTTTTTGTTTTGTTTGAAATAAATAATTAGTCGGCGAAAAACATTTTCATTGTGGACAACAATTTTTGTGAAATAAAAGCAATTATTTTTTAGGATTTTTCTTGTTCAAATTAAATCACATATGTTTTTCTCTTCATTTGTAACCTTTTGTAGTAGAGAGCCCACAAATTCCTAAAATCAGTAAACGGAGCTTCGTGGAAAATGAGATTAGCCAATATTGCTGGGGTGTTTGGCAACCCATCCCAATGCTAGTAGCTAAATATTGAAATTATATTTTTTTCTTCCAAACCCCAATAACGTTCAATAACTCACGTAGTATTTAGCCCCACAACTCATCGCTAAATAATCTTTCTATCTCACGATGGAATTACACACAAATCTTGAACTCACAAGATTTAATTAGCTTGAACACTAATTCTTCTTGGACGTCGTTCACGAACAAACCCACAAAATAACCCCGAAAAACACTTGCTTGAGAAACGGGGCTTCAATATTTCTTAACCAACAAAAGCAACCCGCGGCCACGAGCACATATCTAGATGTATATATATATGCCTCTGCCCTAGGAACCCGAATCAACTTGTTTTTGCCGACTTCAAAGTGGAATTTATTTTCCTTTTTCATTCTTCATTTCTCTGAAGCTCATGGTCAAAGTCCAACATTGGACTTTCCTTTTTCTTTCTTTATTTCACGGTTTAGTCTCTAACGTGAGAATTACAAAATTAACGATGTTAACAGAAAGACTTGATCACACAAATTTGATAAGTTTTAAGACTTAATTGTATTTTTTGAAAATTTCAGAATTTAATTGTATCTTCGTGATAAGTTTTAAGACTTATAATAGTACATATATCCCAACTAAATAAGATGAGGAGAGCGGTGACAAGGCAATAGACGCGATCGTGACTCGTGAGGGTGCTCAGGAAGAAAAGTGATTAATTTTTTCTAGCAAAAAGGGTAGAAGATAATTTTCTGGGTCATACAGGCCACAGCTATCTTTGCTCTAGAAAAAGGGTTTCTGGGCCACTAGAGCAGAGAGAGATTCTACAGAGCATTTTATCGATTTCTTTTTTTTTTTTGGTTATTTTGCATTTCTGAAATTTTTCTCTTTCGGCTATGCAGGAGGTCTCTGACTCCCTGACCCTCTCCAGCGTGGAGGTGCGAACGGGTGGAGCTTTTCTAAGAAAGAAATGGCTTGGCACAATTTTCCCGGGCCGATTCGGTTTGGGCTAGACACTTGAGAATGGCTCGTGAATCTATTTTGTAACCCGTATGTGATGGGATGAGTTCAGTAGGCGGCTTATATATATATATATATGCTTAAACAAAAAAAGCATTATGTCTTGCTAAATTAAAGAGGGAGGCCAACTTTGATTCTTATAAATCTGCTTCTGGTTATTGATCTACACGATTATTATATAAAGTAGAAAGAGGTTACTCCTTTTAAGGAAGAGATCTCAATTGTTTTTTTTCTTTCCACCAAAATTTCGCAAAATATCTTTCTTAAAAATAATCCTTTTTGGTTGACATAAATAATTAGTCGGGGATGGAACGGGAGCGATTGAAAGAGAGATGGTAATCTAAAACTAGCTGATAACATCTAACTAATGACAACTTCTCGTTTACAGACAAATAATAATTCGTGGAAGCTTTTTAAATGTTATCGTTTGAATCACAAGCCACAAGCCCAAGCCCCGGGGTTTGCTGCAAAGGTGGTCTTGTTCCTCGATTCTTGGTGTTTGAGGGCGAGAATTTATTGTTCGTCTCTTCCCATGAGCTATCGCCTTCCAATCTCCCACGTGGGCCAGTTAACGGGTTCTGTTGGATGTGGTGTGGGGTTTCGCGTCATTGAATGTCGGACACAAAGAGACCGAGAGACGAGAGAGGTTGAAGAATCTCATATGTTTTTCTAGAACCCACACAGTCCTTATATCAGCAGGGGAGTTTCCCGGAAGGTGAGATATATAATCCTCAAACAATAATGTTGCACGATATGGAATTGGGGAGGGACCGGGGCGGGGGCCCGTCCACATGGATAATTAAAACACCTTTCCGTGATTGGGCTGAAGAGCCAAAACGACGCGGGCGGTCACGAGAAGAGAAGAGCTGAAAAGCACGCAAATGAAACGGCCTTTCGGCAAAGATGCCAGTCGCCGTTCATTTCACGAAAAATTGGCTAAAATTGTGACGTTGCTGGAAAATGTTTTCCAAGAAAATAACAATATTTTTCGATGTTTAGCTGAAACTTGAAATTGAGCTACAAAAAAATTCTCTTCCGTTTGCGTAGGAAAATCTTTTCCTCAATGCACTCTATTCAATAATTTATTTTATAGAATTTTTTTAGATCAAATTTAAAATTATTTTCTATTTTTTCCTTTCCTTTTCTTTCTTTTTTTTTTTTTTTCCTTACTTCTCCTTAACTAGTTGTCGACCACAACGACGGCCGACAACCAGCCATAGGTGAGCTCGAGTCTCGCCACGGGCCAACAAGGCTCCGGCTTGCCGGATTCTAGCGAGGTCCGACGGAGCCATGCTCGCTCGACGGCGGTGAGTCGGAGCCTTGCCGGCTATGGCCAAAGTGGCCGGCTGAGGAAGAAGAGTAGGAAAAATAAAGAAAATGAAAAGAAGAAGAAGAAGAAGAAGAAGAAGAACAAATAAATACTCTATTTTTTAAAAAATATAGAAAAATAAAGAAAAATAAAAGTACTTGAAAAGTGGGAAATATTTTCCCAGTTTTAGAAGACTTTTTTTTTTTCCATTGATGGAGAATGTTTTCCTCAACCAGTTCATTTTTCGTTAAACGAACACGAGAAAATCCAAAAAAAAAAAAAAATAAAAAAAAATCTTTTCCTGTAAGTTATTTTTCTATGAAACAAGTGGATAACCTTCCTTCCTTTTCCTTGCATTTTCTGCAACTCCAAATTGCCCTGATCATTTGGATACATTGTTTCACATATATAAAGATGTATTTTTTCCGATTTTTTTTTTTTTTAATTCCATCGTTCTATATTAAGTGAACCGTAACTTCATCGTAATCCTTCAATTAAATTTATTGATACTTTTAGAGTAAGAATATATGTTGCTGAATGGAAATAATATTATGATCGAAACTAGAAGAACTTTTGTTCCATGGATGGATCGTATTAGTTATTCATTTTTAAATTCTACCTTAATTTGAAATGAAGTAGATTTATTTCAATATAGTTTTGGTCTTAGCGACTCACACTTCAAATGATAATTCCATTAATCGGGTGTATTATCCTTCAAATTTGATGCCTCGATTTAATTCTGAGTGAGCTCGAGCCATTAAAATAAATATATCTTTTCGAATTTGTTTGAGAATTCGTTGACGGAGTCGGAGGAAAAAGAAAGTGGCCTTTGGCTCGCTCGCTCTCTCTTTGGAAAAAAGAACGCCGCTGGCTCGCTGGCTCTCTCTGTGGAAAAAAGCACGCCGCTGGCTCGCTCGTGGGGTCCCTAGAATTTGCAACGGAGATTGCCGCGCGTTTGGTGATGATATACCTTAAGACCCACCTCGGTCTAAATACGAACGGCATCAAATTCATTTTTACAACTTTGCGAAATCAATTTCATTTTTATAACTTTGGAGTTCTTTCGGATCGGCTACATAATTGGGTCAGTAGGATTACGGCAGTCGTCCCCACGTATAAATACAGTCTCAACTGAACCAGGCAAGTGAGTTGGAGCCTTGCTGGCCTGTGGCCAGTGGTCAGTTGAGGAAGAAGAGTAGGAAAAATAAAGAAAATGAAAAGAAGAAGAAAAACAAATAAATACTCTATTCTTTAAAATATAAAAAAATGAAAGTACTTGAAAAGTGGGAAATATTTTCCCCAGTTTTAGAAGACTTTTTTTTTTCATTGATGGAGAATGTTTTCCTCGACCAGTTCATTTTCCGTGAAACAAAGGCCGAAAATCCGGAAAAAAAAAAAAAATTCGTTTCTTGGAAGTTATTTTTCTATGAAACGAGTGGATAACCTTCCTTCCTTTTCCTTGCATTTTCTGCAACTCCAAATTGCCCTGATCATTTGGATACATTGTTTCATATACACAGACGTGTATTTTTCCCCCTTTTTTCCCATTTTTTTTAATTCCATAAAAAAAATTCCATCATTCCATATTAAGTGAATTGTAATTTATTTATTGATACTTTTAGAGTGAGAATATATGTTGCTGAATGGAACTAATATTATGATCGAAACTGGAAGAACTTTCGTTCCGTTGATGGATCGTATTAGTTATTCATTTTCAAATTCTACCTTAATTTGAAATGAAGTAGATTTATTTCAATATATTTTTGGTATTAGCGACTTACACTTCAAATGATAATTCTATTAGTAAGGTGTATTGTCTTTTAAATTTGATGCCTCAATTTAATTCTTAGTGAGCTCGAGTTATTAAAAAGGTTAATACCTTGAAAAACCTCAAACTGGTACACCTATGACAAATTTACCCCAAACTATTTTTTTGACCACCAAAAACCCTAAATTGGTATACATTTGACAAATTTACCCCAAACTAATACACTTGTGACAAATTTACCCTCTGTTAATTTTCGTTAAATTTTATTTGCAAATTATTAAGTTAAATGACGTGTGACAATTGACCAATATACCAATTTGAGATTTTACACTTCGTTTGTCATAGTTTGTGATTTTTTTTGTGGTATTAATCCAATTTAGTGGATGGTATATTTGTTAAAATTTACCGATTTGGGGTTTTTTGGGTCGAATAAATTAGTTTGTAGTAAATTTGTCATAAATGTACTAATTTAGGATTTTTTATGGTCAGTTAGGGTAAATTTGTCACAGGTGTATTAGTTTGGAATTTTTCATGGTTAAAAAAATGATTTTGGGTAAATTTGTCATATATGTATTGGTTTTGAGTTTTTTAAGGTATTAAATCTTATTAAAATAGATATATCTTCTCGAATTTGTTTGAGAATTCGTTGACGGAGTTGGAGGAACGGAAGGTGCCGGTCGCTGGCTCAATCGCTGGCTCCGTAGATTTGATAAGAAAGATAAGCAATGATAATCTGGGACCCCCGCGTCCGCACGGCCGAAGAATCAACGGAGTCAAATTCACTTTTTCGACTTTGGTTCTTTCGGATTGTCTTTTCAGACTTTGGTTCTTTCGGATTGTATTTTCCGACTTTGGTTCTTTCGGACTTGTCTTTCATATAGGCCATCATCAATTCATCTTCGCAAGGGCCGGATTGACATTTCATCCAATGCCAGTATACATTGTCCGACTCCGAACCATGCACGCGCATTGCATTTAGCAAGTGATGCTCTTGTCTCCGTTTCGCTTCAAGGCTTCTCGCAGATCGGATCGGTTTCGCAAGGTTCAGCTTCTTCGACTTTCTCCCCTGTCTCTGTCATATGCTTCTGAACCTATCCGACCCTTTGTTTCTGCTTCCGTTCTTCGGATGAAATGGATTCCGGAAATGGTCCTTCATGCTTGCGTGGGGGGTGTGTGTGGTAACGTTCTAACATGAAGCCGATGAAGGCCAAAGTATCGATTTGAGCTTCGACTTTCTCCCCTGTTTCTATCATGCGCATCTGAATGTACTCGACCATTTGTTTCTGCTTCAGCTTTTCGGATGAAATGGATGCCCGAAATGGTCCTTCTTGCTCGCGTTGGTGTGTGTGTGGTAACGTTTTAACTTGAAGCCGATGAAGACCAAAATATCGATTTGAGCTTCTTCTTCGACTTTCTCCCCTGTTTTTCTGTCATGCGCTTGTGAATCTATTCGACATGGGCGTGTGTGAGTGCGTGTGTGTGGTAACGTTCTTACTTGAAGATGAAGCCAATGAACCCCAAAATATCCATTTCAGCTTCTCGACAGACCTTTTTCGGTTTCTAACTTCGCATGTGCTGTTGCTGTTGCTTTTTTCTTGTTCGGCGAGGCAAAGGGCTACTTCAGAAACAGACTTAAATGGTTTGGGCGTTGCAGACTACGAACTTGTACTCACTCTTGCTCTTCACCAACTCCATATCATCCCCAGAAAGACGGGGGTTTTAACATTCTCTTGATATTTTGCACTGAAGCTTTGTCTATTTACGACTTTTCTAATCTAATCGCAACTTCTCCCCATTTCGTCTTTTCGAGCTGAACTGCAATGTCTACCGATCCATAACTAAAATATGAGCAGCGAATTCCCTTTTTCAGCACCGAAAGCTTTTGACCACCGGGTAAATAGTACAGTTGTAGGGAAAATATCGTCTCTCTTAGGTAACTTGCTGCTTTGTTTTGCTATCTGGTAGTTCCTAGCTTTCAAGATCGCTTGTTTAAAGTATCTGGGTGCTTTTCATGTCCCATGCTTCGTGTGCGAACCCTTTTGTTTATCTGACTTTTCCATGGCTTCTAGTTTTCCTTACTTGCTTCCAAAGTAATCGATTCAGCTGTGCAGGCACGCGATGATGCCGGACGTCGAGTTGGGATCTCCGGCTCCTCAATTCCTTCCATTCAACACGGCAACGGCACATAAGCATGACTGGCTCATTCTTTTGCTTCTCTTGGCGATAGAAGCCATCTTGCTTATGATAGAACCGTTTCGCCGTCTTGTTATAGAAGACGCGATGACCGACATGAAACACCCTCCTCTTAAGACCAACACCGTGCTCTTTGGGCTGTCCCGGTGAGTTTTCTGGCGAGCTCTTGAAAAAAATTCACTCCGCAGGTGCTGCCATCTGCAACGTGATCTCCGTCCTCGTGGCCAATTTCTCTCTCTCTCTCTCTCTCTCTCTCTCAAGAAGACTAATCCTGACCGTTTGTCCTGGGCAGAGTCTCGCCATAGTGCTTCCGTTCGTCGTATTTCTCTTTTACTACTTCACCCGCGATGACGTTCATGACTTCCGTCGTGCGATCTTGGGTGCTTCCTCTATCCTTCCCATCGATTTAGACGAACTCTGTTTGTCCTGAAATATTGTTCGAGAGAACCTTTAGCTGACGTGGAGAGTATATGCAAACTGCAGGGGTTATATCTTCCATGGCTTTGGCTGCGACGATCACCGATGCTCTGAAAGATACTGTCGGACGACCGAGACCAGACTTGTTCTGGCGGAGTTCCCCTGATGGAATAGGGGTAAGTGCCGATTCTCATGCTGCAGGCATTTGGTTTTCGCTTAACACCCCCTCCCTTCCCCAGGCGTAAGCATAAGAATTCTCTTGCGTTATTCAATTCCTTAAACTTCCGATGGTCATTTGCATGCCAGGTTTTTGATCCTATGATGAAGGATGTCATCTGTGATGGAAATAAGGCTGTGATAAAGGAAGGCTACAAAAGCTTCCCCAGTGGGCATACCTCTTGTGAGTATACGTGAAACGACTGGTTTTTTTATCATGCTCGTGTGAAAACATAAGAATGGGTTGATTGGATACTCGTAATGTGGCTTTCTGCAATCCGGAGTTCTCCTCGAAAGGCCTTTTGAACTGGACCACCTGAATAGGAAAAACAGCCAGCACTTTTTAATGTCACACAAGACTTGGCCCTGTTTGCTGGGTCACCAATTTTCTTAGTTTTACTCGATGCGAGACTTCCAAACAATTCTTGCCCAGATGCCAAAGATCATGATACTGGAATTAGAAAAAACGGAGCAATCTTGATATATCTGCAGGTTTTTTTTGCTGGAACGCCAGATTGGTTTACAAATTTTACTCAGGAATTTACACAGCTCAGTATAGTTCGTAACCTTTCAGAAAGATGTCGGTCAGCATGATGCAGCAAATGTTGAGAATAGCTAAACTGCAATTAAAATCTCTCGACAATTCTCAAACTAATGGCGAAATCAGACAGTAACCTGAGACGATTGGTTTTTGTAGTCGACTTTTCGTTTTATTCTTTTGTTTCCATGGCATGACCGTGCAGAAGGCTCATTGATTGTCCACATACAGGGTCCTTCGCAGGTCTCAGTTACCTTTCATGGTATCTAGCGGGGAAAATTAGAGCATTTGACCGTCGGAGCCACATTGCAAAACTCTGCATCATACATTTCCCTTTGCTCCTCGTGGCTTTTGTCGCTATTTCCCGTGTCGATGACTATTGGCACCATTGCCAGGATGTATTTGCCGGAGCTCTTTTAGGTTAGTATCAGAAGTAGCATGAATGATCAAAAAGAAAAGGTCATGCGAATTAGTCTTTACAGATGAAATACATAACTTTCATCCACAACCTTTCCAATTTTTCTTAATGCAGGTTCGGTCGTTGCTGCATTCTGTTACTTGCAGTTCTTCCCTTATCCAAGTGATATGAATGGTATGTCTACGCGCTTTGCAGCTTGCTCGTACAATAAAGCTTCCGAAAATAGTAACTTCTTCCTTTTAAGTCATGTTCTTCATGGGTTATATCCCACTTCAGCTGTATGTTCATATCATTGTTCATCATCAGTATGTCATAAGAAACTTCTCGTGATTTAAAATGATTGGAGGGCACAGCAGAGTCTAGTTCGCATGTTTCAGTTCATTGTCCCGTATGCCACTCATCGACAGTTGTAAAATGTTCATGCAGGTTGGGCGCCTCGTGCATTTTTTCATACTATGGAAGAGAGAAATGGGGTTCATTCTTCAGCTCAAAGGGTTAACTCTTCTCATCCGCAACAACTGCAAGTCGAAGCTTCATTCACGGGATGAAATTATGGCATGGGAAGTTCGGAATCAATGGATACGCTATCGTCCCCATGACTGCTTGCATGATTTTCCTGTCAAAAACTTATTTATATGACAAGCCTAATGTCAAGACTTGACTTAAACCGAGTGATCGATCAGATGCACCAGTTAAGAGTTTATCTGCGACACAGGCTGGTGTCTAAACTCGACTTAAACTGAGTGATCAAGCCGCAGCGACTGGGCTTATACAACTGCTTGTAGAGAAAGCTCTATTGCAGGTTTCGGCACGAAACCATGCTTTTAGTAGCTGGACGTGCTGTGGTCGAATGTTTGTTGGAGGCAGCTATAAAGCACACCTTTGAATCATTTATACGATGTGTGTTGAGCTTGGCCCTTCCACTTAAGGCAAGTCTCTACCTATCACTTGTCATTATGGTTTTAGAACGGCGTCCTCTCCTTCCGGCTATCAAATACTGATGAATGCGGTGCATCCAAACAAACCCTGTCCGTGAAGAGAGATTGTCTAAGTACATTGTCAACATAACCAATAGTTCGACCCAAAAAAAAAAAAAAAAAAAAAAAAAAAAAAACCATAGCCAATCAAAGCGGAAACGAATCCTACTAGACATTAAGCGATATAACAAAGATTACAACTACACTCGAATTGCTCAAACATTCTCAGTGTTTTTCAAGCTCTAATAACATCAATTAATTCATGCAATATTTAGTCATACAATTCTTCGATAAATAATCTTTCAATCTCACGATGAAATTACACACAAATCTTGAACTCATAAAATTTAATTGACTTGAACACTATTTTTTTCTTGGATGTCATTCACGGACAACCCACGAAATAGCCCCGAAAGGCACTCGCTTGAGAAAGTGCGCTTCAATATTTCTTGACCAACAACCGAAGCTACCCGCGGCGTTCACGAACACATATATCTCACGGTCAAATCCAATCCGACTTGTATTTCACGGTTCAGACACCAACGTGAGGAGAGGAGAGCGGTGACAGGGCAACAGACGCGATCGCGTCCGAACTTGGCAGCAACCAAGAAACGGGTTCAATTTTGTAGCTCCCACGACCTTAAGTTCTCCTTGGCTCTAGAAAGAGGGTTTTTGGGCCAGAACAGAGAGAGATTCTAAAAAGCATTTTATCGACCTTTTATTTTTGTATTTTTTTCATTTTGCGTGTCTGAAATTTTTCTTTTTCGGTTGTGCAGGGGGGTCTCTGACTCCCCGACCCTCTCCAGCGTAGCGGTGCAAACGGAAAGGAAACGACCTGCCACAATTTTCCCGGGCTGATTCGGTTTGGGTTAGACATGTGAGAATGGATCGTAAACTTATTTCTTAACCCATATGTGATGGGATGAGTTCAATAGATGGATTTAAACATAAATATTTTTTCTTTTTTCCTTTTTTTTTTTGCTTAAACAACAAAGCATTATGTCTTGCTAAATCAAAGAGGGGGTTTGACTTTGATTTTTTACTAGATTATGATCACATAAAACTGCTTCTAGTTATTGATCTACACGATTATTATATAACGTAGAAAGAGGTTACTACTTTGAAGGAAGAGATCTCAATCGTTTTATTTTCTTCCACCAAATTTCACAAAATATTTTTCCTAAAAATAATCGATTATCTTGCTTGACATATATAATTAGTCGGGGAAAGAAGTTTTCATTGTAGACAATAATTTTCTTTCAAACATTTTCCATGGAACGGGAACGATTAGTTTTAAGGATTTTTCTGTTTCAAATTAAATCTCATTTGTTTTTTCTCTTCATTTTAGAAGAGAACCCACACATTCCTAAAATTGGCGAACCGAGCTTACCGAGCTTCCAGGAAGGTGAAGCCAAACGTAAAGCTCGGTTCGCCAACGTAATGCAAAAGCAAGAATCTCGGACTATGGAATTAGGGAGGGGATGCAGGACGGCCCGGGCCTTCGACATGAAAATACAATCCACCCACCTCTTCCGTGCTCGGGCTGAAATGCAAGAGCGAAGAACGGTGGGAAGCGGTTACGAGAGAAGGAGAGCTGAAACAGCACGCCATGAATCGCCTCCCGGTAAAGATGCCAATCGCTCTTCTACCCACGAAAGAACCGGGCGGGGACGCTGCTTCGCTGAAATGAGCTAGCAGAAATGAAACGCGGGGGTGGGGACGGGATCGCTTCCGGAAGAAGACGAGCTGAAACAGCACGCAATGAATCGCCTTCCGGTAAAAATGCCAGTCCCCGTTCGTTTTGCAAAAAGTTTGGCGTTGTTGGAAAATGTTTTTTAAGAATATGATATTATTTTCCTGGTGTGAAGCTGAAACTTGAAAACGAGCTACAAAATATTTTCTACTTTTTGTTAAGAAAAATCTTTTCCTCCATGCACTCTATTCAATAATTTATTTTCTATTATTTTATTTTTTAGATCAAATTTGAAATTTTCCTTTTCTTTCTTTTTCTTCTTCTTCTTCCTTAGCCAGTTGTCGACCACGACCTATGATCGGCCATAGGCAAGCTCGAGCCTCGCCATAGGCCGGCGAGGCTCCAGCTTGCTAGATTCCAACGAGGTCGAGCCTCGCCAAGTCCGACGAAGCCGAGCTCGCTCGACGATAGCAAGCTAGATAAGAAAGATAATTTTTTATGTCACAGGGGCCACAATTATCTTTGCTTTAGAAAGAGGGCTTTAGGGCCACTAGAAGAGAGAGAGAGAGAGATAGATTCTAAAGAGCATTTCTTCGATTTTTTTTTTTTTTTCGTGTTTCTGAATTTTTTTCTTTTTTGGTTGTGTAGGAGGTCCTTCACTAGAAGAAGAAGAAGAAAATTTTTTATGTCACAGGGGCCACAGTTTTAGAAAGAGGGCTTTAGGGCCACTAGAAGAGTGAGAGAGAGAGAGATTCTAAAGAGCATTTCTTCGATTTTTTTTTCGTGTTTCTGAATTTTTTCTTTTTTGGTTGTGTAGGAGGTCCTTCACTCCCTCAACCCCCTCTAGCATAGCGGTGCGAACAGGCTGACCTTTTCTTAGAAAGAAATGGCCTGGCATAATTTTCCCAAGCTAATTTGGTTTGGGCTAGACATGTGAGAATTGGTCATAAACCTATTTCTTAGCCCGTATTTAATAAGATAAGTTCAGTAAATGGATTTACACATAATTTTTTTTTCTTTTTTTCCTTAAACAAAAAAGCATTATTTCTTGTTAAATTAAAGAGGGGCGCCAACTTTGATTCTTTGCTAGATTATGATGACATAAATCCACTTCTAGTTATTGATCTACACTATTATTATATAAAGTAGAAAGAGCTTACTACTTTTAAGTAAGAGATCTCAATCTTTTTTTTTTCTTCCGCTAAGATTTGGAAAATATTTTTCCTAAAAATACTCCCTTGTCTTGCTTGAAATAAATAATTAGTTTGTGAAAAATACGTTCATTGTAGACAATAATTTTCATCTAAATATTTTCGTGAAACAGAAGTGATTACTTTTAAGGATTTTTCTTTTTTAAATTAAATCTCATATGTTTTTCTCTTCATGTTGGCGGAGAACACTCGGATTACTAAAATCAGCGAACGGAGCATCCCACAATCCAAAAACACGAATCTTGGACTAAGGAATTGGGTAGGGGCCGCGCGAACGCAGGCCCGCCGCTGCCAGAAATTGTGACTTAGGCTCGGCCGCTTGGGCCAGCGCCCCTCCCGACCCACCTCCTCTACTGATTTTGTTGAGGTGAGTGAGGGACCAGCGTGGACAAGCCTGTGCAGGGCCGCTGCTGTCTGCGTTGTCAGATCTCGTTATTTTTCTCGTCCTTTTCGCTTTTCGCTCAGGTCTTTTTAAGGAAATTCTCCCGTGTAAGAACTCGCGCCTATTGTATCCAAGGGAGAAATCGTGGTCCTCGTCTGGTGCTATTTTGAGAAAGTACGGGGCCTGCTTAAATAATGGAGTGGTCTCCATATTTTATCAAAAAAGTTTGACCACCATCTTCAATTCAATAATCACAAATTATATAAAAATAATAGACACTACCAAAAAAAAAAAAAAAAACGACAACCAATTCCTTTATGTTTTCGTAATCAACGACCTTATTAACAAAGACATATTTACTTAGTTTGATTATGCGCCGATTATAACTTCCACTTAAATTGTGATTCGCACAAAATTCATTTGATTCTGAATTTGAAGAGCTTATGCAAGAAATCAGAATCAAATGCATCCGACGATAGCAGATTTATGTGTAGGGTGCTTCTAATTGGAGAAATAATTTTTGGGACGAATGATCTTCTCCCTTCGGATGAAACGGCCACCGAAGATCGCGATGTCGGACAACAAGCCGTTGAAGAGGATCCAGGATGCTTATATGTTAGAAAGACAGTGCGCTTTGCCAGATGAGTTGTCCCGGTGAACAACGACTGTAATCTGCATGCAAGCTGCGCCAAATACCTATGTTCATACACATTATGCCATCATTAAGTCAAAATCAAGCACCATTACATATGATACCTTTTGGTTGACAGCTCATGCATGTAGACATGTAAAAGCTTGGTTGGCAAGACCAGTAGGAGGAGCCTTTGAATGGTAGCTAAGCCAGTTATGACAACAAGAAGTTAAGCAAAGGGATTCTTGTCTTCCTTCCTTTTCCTTGCATTCTGCAACTCCACATTGCTTTGATATTTGCATACCTTGTTTCATATATATAAACATGTGTTTCTCCCCCTTTTTCCGATTTTTAATCCCATCGTTCAATTAAGTGAACTGTCATTTCTTTGTAATCCTTCAATTAAATTTATTGATCCTTTTAGAGTAAGAATATATGTTGCTATCCAATCACAGATAGCACAATTGGTGTGAGTTTTTAGATCGATGGTTCAAACCCTCTTGTTGCTAAAGTGTCTGAAGTGAGGAGTCCTAGTGTCGGGGTTCTGGATTAGCTTCCTCTGAGATTTACGTCTAAATAGCGGCTTGCGGTGAGACGAAGCCTGACGGTGCCACCGGACACTAGACGGTCGCGTGATCCCTAAAAAGTGATCTTCGGCGGTTCCTTGGTTAACAAAAAAAAAAGAAAAAAGAATATATGTTGCTGAATGGAAGTAATATTACGATTGAAACTGTAAAAACTTTTTTTTCCATGGATGGATTGTATTAGTTATTCATTTTTAAATTATACCTTAATTTCAAATGTAGATTTATTTCAATATATTTTTTTGTCTTAGTGACTTACACTTCAAATGATAATTCTATTAATCAGGTGTATTATCTTTTAAATTTGATGCCTTGATTTAATTCTGAGTGAGCTCGAGCTATTAAAATAAATATATCTTTTCGAATTTCTTTGAGAACTCGTTGACGGAGTCAGAGGAACAAAAGGTGCCGGTCGTGTGCGCGCTCGCTCGCTCCCTAGTTTTGGAATAAGAGATTAGGGGTAGATGATGTTCTCCTTTGGTACGCAAATCCCGACGGTCGTAGATCCGGCCCACCTCCCCAGAGAAACCGAAGGTTTTCGTGTTGACTTTTTTGTGACTTCTGATCTGACAACAAAAGCGACTTCTTTTATTTTGGGCGGGCCATCAATGCCATTCCCACGTGTCCGAGCGTCCAGGTTCGGGTCCCAGGTTCGACTAGACAGTTCATTTCATGCTTTGCGTTGCGTTTAGCCTCTGTGTGTACACATTACCATGCACGTTGCACTTAGGAAGTGATGCTCTTGGCTCCGCTTCGCTTCAAGGTTTCTCGCAGATTGGATCAATATCGCAAGGTTCAGCTTCTTCGACTTTCTCCCTCTCCCTCCGTCTCGCTCTATCCGTGTCATGCTCTTTTGAATCTGTTCAACCCTTCGTTTCTGCTTTGGCTCTTCGGATGAAATGGATTGCGGAAAGTGGTCTTTCTTGCTTCCAAACGATTCGGCTGTGCAGGCACGCAAAAATGCCATACACCGAGTGGGGATCTCACACTCCTCAATCCCAGGTGGCGACGACACATAAACATGGATGGCTCATTCTATTGCTTCTCTTGGTGATAGAAGCCATCTTGCTTATGATAGAACCGTTTCGCCGTCTTGCAGGAGAAGACATAATGACAGACATGAAATACCCTCCTCTTAAGACCAACACTGGGCTCTTTTGGGCTGTCCCGGTAAGTGTTCTCACTAGCTCTTGAAATATTCACTCAACAGGTGCTGCCATCTGCAACGTAATCTCCATCCTCATGGCCAATCTCTCTCTCTCTCTCTATATATATCTTGAGAAAGAAGACTAATCCCTTTGTCCTGGGCAGATTCTCACCACCATCTGCAACGTAATCTCCATCCTCATGTCCAATCTCTCTCTCTCTCTCTCTCTCTCTCTCTCTCTCTCTCTCTCTCTCTCTCTCTCTCTCTCTCTATATATATATATATATATCTTGAGAAAGAAGACTAATCCCTTTGTCCTGGGCAGATCCTCACCATAGTGCTTCCGTTTATCGTCTTTCTCGTTTGCTGCTTCACCTACGACAACTTTCATGACTTCCATGCTGCGATCTTGGGTGCTTCCTCTATCCTTCCCATCGATTTAGAAGAACTCTGTTTGTCCTGAAATATTGTTCGAGAGAATCTGTAGCTGACGTGGAGAATATATGCATGTTGCAGGGTGATTGGAAAACGGAATTCCCAAAACAGTGATTCGACACAAAATCGAACCCTAAGAGAAACAACGTAGCAGAAGCAAGCCCACGAAAAACTCATGTATCATCGATCAGAAAGCACGTCACATAATCGAACATACCTCATTTCCATAGACTAAATACCGATGTTGCGAAAAAAGGAAGAATCCACACAATGTTCTTCAAAGGATAATCATGTTATGTTCTTCGGGAGAAAGCGGTGTTGGAAGACATAACTTACAGAGAGAATGTAATCTCTCGTTCTCAAAAATACGTAACTTCACCCCTAATAACCGCCTCTCTGATTTTCCCTTATCTATAATAACTTCCTCCATGGGCCCTCAGCTCATGGGCCAAGCCTTTGTGCCCAACATGGGCGGACGGGCTAACTTAAGTCCATCAAAAGGAAAAATCCATCATCTCCCACTCGCACATGATGGGCCAAAACCAACATGGGTAGACGAGCCCTACTTAGGCCCATCAAAGAAAAAATCCATCATCCGCCACTCGACATGGTGGGCTGAACAGAATCCTCTTTTCCTCACTGCAACATTCATATTGGTGAATAATCTGTGCAACCAGCATACTTTAAGAGCTCGTTACCATACATCTGTTAGGAATATATAGCTGCTTATAATGGGCATCACATCTTGAGTAGATTTAGTATGCAGTACCCTAGATCGATCGATCACATTTATATCTCTCTTCTGATCTCTTTTTAAACAATGATATATTATATTCACAATTATAATTATCCTATAAAACAATCATAATTGGTCGATTAGTGAATACAAAACTATAATGTGATTCTCCAAATTCGATCTTTCTCTTTCCTTGAAATTCTCAATTTCAGTTTAACTTACTTTTTTAGAAATGTCCCATTAGATCGAATCAATTCATGATCATTAGCAACATTCTAAGATAGCAAACATTGAATAGAAATCTTGAGAATAAATAAGAGTCATGAGGGCACTAAATTGAGGAACTCTTTTCCTCAAGAGTCTCACACGACATAAAAATTGAGTTTACATATATACTCATTCACAAAATTCATCAGAATTCACATCTAGCATCATAGACAGATAAAGTAAAATATGTGGGTTATTTTACTTTCAGACATAGAAAATGTTATGTCCTCATTTTAATACCTAGTTAATGCGACATATATATTTTAAGCTTGAACTCTCAATTATCACCTAGATAATAAGCTACCGTCTCATATCTATTTATCACACAGTAAATAGAGGCAATTACCCGTGTGAGTGGGCTAATCTTTCATTTGTCCGACATAATTTCTCAATTATATATAATACACTAAGCATTAAGATGCATAAACGTCAAACAAAGATTCATAGGAATTAATGATGAAAACACAAATTCATCAAATGTAAACACAAATTCATCAAATATGAACACTTAGGGGAAATTATAATATTCAATACGTCAACATCTACGCAGTCCTAGAAATTTCACATTACCACAAAACATATCTCTAGGTATTAGCTTTGTCATTAAATCTGCTACCATTCTATGTGTAAGTATGTACTGTAAGCTCACATCTTTTCATGCAACTATATCTTTGACAAAATTATACTTGGTATCTATATATTTGGTCTTGTCATGATATTTTGGATCTTTGGTATATGCTATTGCTACTTGGCTATTACAGTTAACCAACAATGAGTCTGCAGCATTCTCAATAATATCTAAATGATCCAAAAATCTCTTAAGTCAAACACCTTCTTATATTGCTGCTGATAATACCACGAACTTAGTTTCCATCGTGGACAAGGCTATATACGTTTGTTTCTTACTGCTCCAACATATGGTGCTATTATTTAGTAAGAAAACAAATCCAGAGGTAGATTTCCTTTTATCTAAATCTCATCCCCAATCAACATCTGAATAGCCTTCAAGTCGAAGATCATTTCCTTGATAACTTAGCGTATAATCAGTAGTTCCCTTTAGATACCTTAGTATTCTCTTAACGGCTTTCTAATGTACTTGACCTGAATTGGATTGGTATCTACTCACCATTCCAACTGCAAAACATATGTCAAGTCTTGTATACATCATAGCGTACATCAAGCTCCTAACAGCATTAGCATAAAGAACATATTGCTTTTGTTCCTTCTCTTGTGGAGTCCTTGGACACAATCTGTGACTCAATCATTCGCCTTTTGCAATAGGAGTATTTATGGGTTTACAATCTTGCATACGAAATCGTTCAAGAACCCTATTTATGTATGTTTCTTGCGAAAGAGACAATGATCTCTTCAAACGATTTCTTGAAATCTTAACTCCAAAAATATATGCAGCTTCACCCACGTCTTTCATCTCAAAGTTGGAAGATAGCCAACTTTTGACAATATTGACAAACCCCTTATTGCTTCCGGCAATCAGTATATCATCAACATATAATAATATTATCACAAATTGATCTTTGGACATTTTGATATATACACAATTATCATCATCAATCATTGTAAAATCATATCCCATTATGGCATTATGAAAACGTATATACCATTGTCTCAACGATTGCTTAAAGCCATATATTGATCTCAAAAGTCGACATACCTTTTGTTCTTGGTCTTTCTTAATGAAACCAACTGGTTGTTTCATATAAATTTCTCCGTCTAATTCTCCATTGAGAAAAACAGTATTTACATCCATTTGATGTAACTCAAGATTCATACTTGTCACTATTGCCAGAATAATGCAAATCGAGGTAAATCTCATAACATGAGAAAATGTTTCCTCATAATCAATTCCTTCCTACTGATTATACTCCTTCGCCACAAAGCAAGTTTGATGCCTTTCTATTGAGCCATCAACTTTACACTTTATTTTGAGAACCCATTTGTTTCCAATGGCTTTGCGTTCTTTTGAAAGATCAACCAATTCCCAAACATGGTTTGACTTCATTGACTCAATATCTTCTTTCATTGCATGCATCCATTTTTCTTTATTATGGCAACTTAGAGCCTTATTTACATTCCTTAGCTCATCTTCATATTGCGGAGCAACCATAAAAGTTTCTCTTTCAATGTCAAAACGTCGACGGGAAATACTTTTGCGACTTGTTCGTCGTATGGGAGATGATACACTTTGCACATCATTCCCCATTATACTCCCACTCGGATTAAATAATGATAATATCATCTCATCATGTTGTTGTAATTGAGAGTGAGTTGAATTAAATTCATCACTTCTCATGTTACTTCCACTTGAACGAACTCTACTAAATTCATTATTTGAATCCAAGGTTCCAAATAGGGAGTAGTCCTCACCTATTTCGCTCTTTTTAGGAAAATCATTCTCTAAGAATGTGACATCTCGTGATTCAAATTCAGTTATACTCCCACTTTCTTGCTCACCTATGAACACATATCATTTCGAGTGTTCAGAGTATCTTATGAAAATACTCTTCTTTCATTTGGAACCTAATTTCCCAAACTTGTGAGAGGGCTCATGAGTATAGGCAGCACAACTCCATGACTTAAGAAAACTTAAGTTCGATTTTCTACATTTTCACAACACATATGGAGTGGAAGTAACTGATTTGGAAGGCACATGGTTAAGTATATAGGCAGTAGTTAACAAAGCATCACTCCAAAAAGTGATAGGTAAGTTAGTATGCGCCATCATGGACCTAACCATTTCCAGAAGGGTTTTATTTCTTCTTTCTGCAATACCATTTTGTTGAGGAGTGTAAGGAATAGACAACTGTCTTTCTATTCATTTTTCATCACATAATTTTCTGAACTTATCAGATAAATATTCACGATCTCGATCGGATCTTAATACTTTTATTTTCTTGTCTAATTAATTTTCTACCAAGTTCATAAACTTTTTGAAACAATTCAATGCTTCAGATTTATGAAAAATCAAATAGACATATCCAAATCGAGTATAATCATCTATAAATGTGATGAAATAAACAGCCCTATGCCTTCCTCTCACATTCATTGGACCACATATGTCAGAATTGATTAAATATAAAGGAAATTTAGGTTTTTTTCCTTTTCCAAATGGTTTTCTTGTTGTTTTCCTAATTAGGCAATGCTTACATATGGGCAAATCGACTTTTTCAATGTTACCTAACAAGCCATCTTTGGCTAGCCTATTCATACGTTGTTGGCCAATATGATCAAGTCTAGCATGCAATACTTTCACATCATTATCATATGAAGTAGAAGACGTGAAAATAAAATAACAAATATTGACATTACCACAATCAATATTTAATACAATAAAACCATTCAGGAAATAACCACAACCATATTAGTTTGTATATAAATACAAATCTACACCACTATTATGGAAGTTTATACTAAAATCAAGCTTAACTAATACCAAAACAGACACTAAATTTTGACAAATCTTTAGAGCATATAATACATCATGTAGGAATACGGTGCGTCCACCACGCATGTTCAATTGGTAGATGCCAATTCCTTTAACTTCAGCTCTAGAGTTATTTCCTATGTAAATCCACTTACTTACAGTTGGAACTCGTCAAAATTCTACGAAGGATTCTCTATCATTCGCTACATGGTCTGTTACTCCCAAATCTATGGTCCACAAAGGATTAGATTCAGTCAAGAATACAGAACTTGACACATAAGCAAAGTTCTCAAAAATACAAGGGGTGTTCACCTTCTTTGGCTCACGACAATCGCAAGCATAGTGACCATTCTGGTTACAGTTGAAACACTTCACCCTTGAAATACTCTTCACACGAGAACGTTTTCCTCTCTTCACACGAGGACGTTTTTCTCTCTTATGTTGGTTAATTCTTGGTTTCTTGCAAGAAGGACTTGATCCCTTGCATTTCCACATATTAAACGAATCAATACATTTGCGCTTAAAGCTCGAAGGCCTTCTGAGTTGAAAGCAACACAGCAAATATCTATATCCCGCTCAAATGCCTTGAGGCGGTTCTTTGCTAGCTCAAGGTGGCGCACAACATTCTCAAGATCTTCCAGAACATGGTCAAGAACTTTTAGTGCTTCTTGTTTTTCAAGCACATATTGAATTTTCATATTCAATATTTCACTATTCTCGCCGTTCAATTTGTCTTCTTTGTTCAAATTAGCAATTATGTTCTTAGTTGCTGCATCCATCGATCTGAACATATCAGACATATATGTACGAATTATTAATGCATATCATTTATAAGAAAAAAATTTAAAAATGAAAAAAAGAAAATTAACTAATTGATTAAAAAATTATTATTTAAAAAAAGAAAGAAGAAGAAAAGAATAAGTGAGATCGGGCCGGGGGGTCAGGCCGTCCCAGCCTTCTTTCCCTTTCTTTTCTACCTTTTCTTTTTGCCTAGGCCCAGCCCGGCCCACTTTTCCTTTTCTTTTCCCCAAGCCCAGCCTCTTCCTTCATCTTCTCCCTCACGAGCTCCCACTCGCTCACGCTCTCACGCGTTCAAAAAAAAAAAAACAAAAAGGAGGACGAAGGACGGAAGCGAGAGGCGAGACGAGGAGTGAGGAGCGCGCCTTTTGTGTCGGGGCGGCCGGCACGGCGAGCTGGCGGTGGCAAAGGCGATGCGCGCCTGCCGGGCGTTAGAGAGGGATTCGGGGGGCCCGGACAGAGGGAGAAATGGACGGAGAGGGAAACAGGGAGATAGAGGGGATCCGGCCGAGAGGGAGACCGAGAGTGAGAGAGCAGAAAATTCGCCCGGGCGGAGCGCCGTTCAGCCATCCTCGACACAAACCGGCGTCCCATCGACATACGACCTACCAGACCCACATTATCAAAACACGGGGGCGAAGGGGCCGGAGTTCGCGTGAGCCGGACGGCCGCGAGCGCCGGCTCGACGCGCCCGAAATAGGGCAAAGACATTGCAGTAAAGAAAGGACAAGAAAGGGGCGCCGGAGCGCGCGACCGCCGGGCCTTACCCGGCTTGGGGGCGACGGCCAGAAGCCGGTCTCAATGCGAATCGAATTGTAGCCGGCCATCTCAGTTTCGCTAAGCCGGGAACCACAGGAAAACAGCGGGTCGAAACCGAAACTCAACTCACCAAAAATCGGACGCCGTGAAAGATGGGGGCCCCAGGCTCGGTGGTACCGGCTAGGGGACGCCGGTTTGTGTCGAGGATGGCCGAACGGCGCTCCGCCCGGGCGAATTTTCTGCTCTCTCACTCTCGGTCTCCCTCTCGGCCGGATCCCCTCTATCTCCCTGTTTCCCACTCCGTCCATTTCTCCCTCTGTCCGGGCCCCCCGAATCCCTCTCTAACGCCCGGCAGGCGCGCATCGCCTCTGCCACCGCCAGCTCGCCGTGCCGGCCTGCCCCCGACACAAAAGGCGCGCTCCTCACTCCTTGTCTCGCCTCTGCTTCCGTCCTTCGTCCTCCTTTTTGTTTTTTTCAGAACACGTGAGAGCGTGAGCGAGTGGGAGCTCGTGAGGGAGAAGATGAAGGAAGAGGTTGGGCTTGGGGAAAAGAAAAGGAAAAGTGGGCCGGGCTAGGCCTAGGCAAAAAAGAAAGGTAGAAAAGAAAGGGAAAAGAAGGCGGGCCGGCCCGACCCCGGCCCGATCTCACTTTTCTTTTCTTCTTCTTTCTTTTTTAAATAATAATTTTTTAATCAATTAGTTAATTTTCTTTTTCATTTTTAAATTTTTTAGTGCTTCTTGTTTTTCAAGTACATATTGAATTTTCATATTCAATATTTCACTATTCTCGCCGTTCAATTTGTCTTCTTTGTTCAAATCAGCAATTATGTTCTTAGTTACTGAATCCATCGATCTGAACATATCAGACATATATGTACGAATTAAATTTTTTTACTTAGTTTGATTATGCGCCGATTATAACTTCCACTTAAATTGTGATTCGCATAAAATTCATTTGATTCTGAATTTGAAGAGCTTATGCAAGAAATCATAATCAAATGCATCGGACGATAGCAGATTTATGTGTAGGGTGCTTCTAACTGAAGAAATAATTTTTGGGACGGATGATCTTCTTCCTTCGGATGAAACGGCCACCGAAGATCGCGATGTCGGACAACAAGCCGTTGAAGAGGATCCAGGATGCTTATATGTTAGAAAGACAGTGCGCTTCGCCGGATGAGTTGTCCCGATGAACAACGACGGTAATCTGCATGCAAGCTGCGCCAAATACCTATGTTCATACACATTATGCCATCATTAAGTCAGAATCAAGCACCATTACATATGATATCTTTTGGTTGACAGATCATGTATGTAGACATGTAAAAGCTTGGTTGGCAAGACCAGTAGGAGGAGCCTTTGAATGGTAGCTAAGCCAGTTATGACAACAAGAAGTTAAGCAAAGGGATTCTTGTCTTCCTTCCTTTTCCTTGCATTCTGCAACTCCACATTGCCTTGATATTTGCATACCTTGTTTCATATATATAAACATGTGTTTCTCCCCCTTTTTCCAATTTTTAATCCCATCGTTCAATTAATTGAACTATCATTTCATTGTAATCCTTCAATTAAATTTATTGATCCTTTTAGAGTAAGAATATATGTTGCTATCTAATCACAGGTAGTGCAGTTGGTGTGAGTTCTTTATCCCATTGCAGAGATCGAAGGTTCAAACCTTCTCGTTGCTAAAGTGTCCGAAGTGAGGAGTCTTAGTGTTGGGGTCCTGGATTAGCTTCCTCCGAGATTTATGTTTAAATAGCAGCTTGCAGTGAGGTGAGGCCTAATGGTGCCACCAGGCACTGGAGGGTCGTGTGATCCCCGAAGGGTGATCTTCGACAGTTTCTTGGTTAACAAAAAAAAAAAAAAAAGAATATATGTTACTGAATGGAAGTAATAGTACAATTGAAACTATAAGAACTTTTTTTTTTCCATGGATGGATTGTATTAGTTATTCATTTTTACATTCTACCTTAATTTCAAATGAAGTAGATTTATTTCAACATATTTTTTTGTCTTAGCGACTTACACTTCAAATGATAATTCTATTAATCAGGTGTATTATCTTTTAAATTTGATGCCTTGATTTAATTCTGAGTGAGCTCGAGCTATTAAAATAAATATATCTCTTCGAATTTCTTTGAGAACTCGTTGACGGAGTCAGAGGAACAAAAGGTGCCGGTCGTGTGCGCGCTCGCTCGCTCCCTAGTTTTGGAATAAGAGATTAGGGGTAGATGATGTTCTCCTTTGGTACGCAAATCCCGACGGTCGTAGATCCGGCCCACCTCACCTCCCCAGAGAAACCGAAGGTTTTCGTGTTGACTTTTTTGTGACTTCTGATCTGACAACAAAAGCGACTTCTTTTATTTTGGGCGAGCCATCAATGCCATTCCCACGTGTCCGAGCGTCCAGGTTCGGGTCCCAGGTTCGACTAGACATTTCATTTCATGCTTTGCGTTGCGTTTAGCCTCTGTGGGTACACATTACCATGCACGTTGCACTTAGGAAGTGATGCTCTTGGCTCCGCTTCGCTTCAAGGCTTCTCGCAGATTGGATCGGTATCGCAAGGTTCAGCTTCTTCGACTTTCTCCCTCTCCCTCTGTCTGGCTCTATCCGTGTCATGCTCTTCTGAATCTCGTTTCTGCTTCGGCTCTTTGGATGAAATGGATTGCGGAAAATGGTCCTTCTCGCTTGCTTGGATGTGTGTGTGGGATAACTAGAAAAATTATCCTTTGCGGTGCGTTTGCGCTCTATGTGAGTACAAGTCTAAACCTTTCACGTTGCAGCTACAAAGTGAGCACTTGCCCCGCTTTGGTGAGCTCTTGCTCCGCTTCGCTTCAAGGCTTCTCGCAAATTGGATCGGTTTCGCAAGGTTCAACTTCTTCGACTTTCTCCCTCTCCCTCTGTCTCGCTCTATTCGTGTCATGCTCTTCTGAATCTGTTTAACCCTTTGTTTTTTTTTTTTTTTTTTTTTGATGACCCAGGGAACCTCCGGTCGCCGCTTCGCGGCGGAAGTAAACCCTGGGGAGACACGTGAGAAACCATCACCCACGTGCCCCGGATAAGGCGCGGCTAGCACTGAAGTAACGACGACGCCGTGGATCGATCTTGAGACCTCTCGTGAAAAGTTCCCTTACTCAACCACCTACGCCACCACCACGGGTGATTGTTTAACCCTTTGTTTTGATGGAAGAATAATAATAATTTGAACAACATCGAATCAATGTAGCGGAATAAAATAATCTCCCATCTTGTGCAAATCTAATAGGAATCGATATAGTAGAGTAAAATAAATACTAAGCACGCGAGCACAAGACAGTTTTTTTACGTAGAAAACCTCATTGATGTGAGGAGATCAAAAATCATGAGACCGGATTCCATCCGAAAGTCTTTATTATCAATGAAATTGGGTGAATAATGTTCTTCTCTAGCAAATACTAGAAGTACATAGCAGCAAATACCTTAAGAACATAATTCTTGGCAATACACTTGAATTTCACAAGAGATCAAGGATAAATCTGACAAAAAATGCAGGTTTTGATCAATTCACGTAAAACTTGATGTAGGGAGTTTCAAACGAAAATCAAACCGTTCAGATTCGAAAAAATTGCGCCATGGATATGCTAACAAAATTTCAGCTCAATTGGACCACGAATCGACCTCCAATGTCAGCTTGATGTAAATCAGATTTTACCCAAAACCCTTGATTTTTCTACTTTCTCTTTTTCTCTTGTTACTATTTCCTTTTATGCGGCTACCTCTTTATATAGATAGTGAGAAATCTTATTTCTCCATATAACTTATCATATGGACTCAAGCCCCTTTTTGGGCTTGCATGTCATTGGGCTTTCTCTATATAGAAGTGAACCCAGTTAACAAATCTCCCCCTCATGATAATGTGGAGGGATTCACAATCCCTGCTATCAATTGGCAATGTTCAAACTTCTCTCTTAGTAGAGTCTTCATCATCATATCAGAGCCATTATGATCCGTATGAATTTTCTCAAATTCCAACAACTTTTCATCTAGAACATCTCTTATCTAATAATATCTAACATCAATATATTTCGATCTAGAATGAAAAATAAATTCTTACCAAAATGAATTGCGCTTTGATTATCACAAAATAGCACATACCTCTTTTACTTGAACCCAAGTTCTTCTAAGAACTTTTTCATCCATAGCATCTCTTTACTAGCTTCAGTCACTGTAATAAATTCAGCTTCAATTGTAGAAAGTGTAACACACTTCTGCAATCTTGACTTCCATAACACAGCTCCACGCGCAAAAGAAATCAAATAATCAGAAGTAGATTTACGAATATAAATATCTCATGCCAAGTCAGAATTTATGTATCCAACTAACTCAAGTTTCCCAGTTCCGAAACTGAGTTTTAGATTTGAAGTTTCTCGAAGATACCTCATAATTCACTTCACTGCATTCCAGTGTATTCTGCCTGGATTTGACAAATAGCGACTAACAACGCCAACTACGTGTGCCAAGTCTGGGCGTGTATATACCATCGCATACATTAAGCTTCCCATAGCTGAGGCATATGGAACACTTTTCATATATTTCTTCTCTTTATCAATTGTAGGACTTTATTTCATATTTAATTTAAAGTGGCCAACAATAGGAGTACTAACGATTTTAGCCTTATCCATGTAAAAAAATTTTTTAAGGATCTTCTCAATATATTTCTCTTGCGACAAAAACAACTTCTTAGCATCTCTATCTCGGGTAATTCTAATGCCAAGAATCTGCTTCACCGAGCCCAAGTCTTTCATGGCAAAAGACTTGCTCAACTGTTTCTTCAATAACTCAATTCTTGAAGCGTTCCTACCAACAATCAACATATCATCAACATAAAACAAAAGAATAATAAAGTTACCATCAGAAAATTTTTGGATAAACACACAGTTATCGAGAAAGTCTTCTTATAGTCATGTTCTGTCATAACTAATGCAAACTTTTTGTACCACTGCCTCGGTGCTTATTTTAGGTCATAGAGACTTTTCTTTAATTTGCACACATAATCCTCTTTTCCCTTCACTTTAAAACCCTCAGATTGTTCCATGTATATCTCTTCCTCCAAGTCACCATGTAGGAAGACTATTTTGACATACATTTGCTTAATTTCCAAATTTAGGGTAACTACCAAGCCTAGTACCACACGGATAGAAGACATTTTCACTATCGGAGAAAATATATCATCAAAATCAATACCTTTTCTCTGACCGAATCCCTTAACAACCAATCTAGCTTTGTACCGTAGTTGTGAAGTATGTTCATTTTACTTCAACCTATATATCCACTTGTTCTTCAAAGCTCTTTTACCTTTAGGTAACTTAACAAACTCAAAAGTATGATTATCATAAAGTGACTGCATCTCATCTCGCATAACATCAAACCAATTGCTTTTGTACTCATCTTCTATTGCTTCTACATAGCACTCCGATTCACCTGCATCAGTTAATAATACATACTCATCTTCAGAATACTTGGTGGAACGTCGTCGGTTTCTAACGGATCTCCGAACTGGAACATCCAGTGGAACATCTAATGGAGCCTTTAGTTCAGGAATATTATTATATATTTCAACACGTTCAGGAACATGTGCGTTATTTGGAACATTGACTTTCTACTGCTTTTCATCAACCTGTGTAGGAATATTTGTAAGAGGAATTTGATCCAAATCAACTAAATTATCACTAATCTGTGCTGCTGAAATCATCTCCGCTTTCTCAATATCCTTTATTGTTTGATCTTCCATAAACATAACGTCTTTGCTTCTTACAATTTTCTTTTCAATCGGATCATAAATTTGTGGTCAAGCATATCCTGTCCATAACCAATAAATATACACTATCGTGTTTTCACATCAAGTTTAGACCTCTCATCTTTGGGAATATGCACCAATGCTTTGCATCCAAAGACGTGCAAATAATCATAAGAAACATCTTTGCCTGTTCAAACTCTATTAGGAATATCAAACTCTAAAGGAACGCATGGAGTAAAATTTACTAAATGCACAACTCTACTTAAAGTCTCACTCCAAAATGATCCAGGTAGCTTTGACTATGAAAATAAGCATCTTACCCTTTCAACCAATGTTCTATTCATTCTCTTAGCTAAGCCATTTAACTGAGGCGTCTTGAGAGGTGGCTTTTGATGTTGAATACTTTGTTGTCTGCAATATTCATCAAAAGGTCCAATGTACTCTCCCCTGTTATCAATTCTGATGCATTTCAATTTCTTTCCAGTCTGTCTCTCAATTGAAGCTTGAAATTGCTTAAAAGTATTTAACACTTGATCTTTAGTTTTCAAGGTATGAATCCAAATTTTCCTTAAAAAATCATCTATGAATGTAACAAAGTAAAGAGAGCCACCAAGTGATTTTGTTTTCATAGGACCGCAAACATCAGAATGCACTATCCAATATACCTAACTTTCTTGAAGGATGAGAGCTTTTAAATACAACTCTAATATGTTTTCCTGCTAAATAGTGAGCACACTTCTTTAGCACCGAACTTTTCAATCCTAAAAGGAGTTTCTTATTGGCCAATGTTGACAAACCCTTTTCACTGATGTGACTAAGCCTCTTATGCCATAACTCAGCTGCATCTTCGCTGTCTACTACATTAATTTTGTCTGTGGACAACTTTGCCTGCATAATATACAACGAAGAATATTTTTCACCTCTAGCCACAACAAGAGAACCTTTGGTGAGCTTCCATTAACCATTACTGAAGGTGCTGCAATACCCCTCATCATCCAATTTGCCTGTAGAAATCAAATTCAAACGGATATCAGGTATATGTTTAACATTATTCAATATTAATCTCGTGTCATTGCTGGTTTCTAGGCACACATTACCGATGCCTACAGCTTGAGCTAGCCCATTGTTTCCCATCTTCACAGATCCGAAGTCACCTGACCTATATGATGTAAAGAAATCCTTACAAGACGTAGCATGAACGGATACACTACTATCAATTACCCAACTAGTTTCATGAGATACAAAATTCACCACATCACCATAAAAAAATAGTGAGAAAGTCTTTTAAGTGCAGCAACATGATTGTCATCACTGTCATTATCACTTTTCTTTTATTTACCTTTCTCATTTTGTTTCTCCCTTTTTAATTGGCAACAAAACCTCTGAATATGTCCATTTTGATACAATAATGGCACTAAACATTAGCAAATTTATTATATTTACCTCTACTTTTATCTCTATTTATCGGACCTTAAGACTCACTTCTTCCCCTTTTCTCAACAACCAAGGCATCAGAATGTGAAGAGGGCGATCCTTGTGTCTTCCTTCTAATCTCTTCATTCAAAATACTACTCTTGACCAAATCCATGGTAATCGTACCATCTAGGACAGAATTAGACAAAGATGTTCGGAACGTCTCCTAGGAGTCCAGCAAAGTACCAAGTAACCATAGTACTTGTATCTCATCATCAAACTTGATTCTCATTGCAGCCAACTGATTTATAATTCTTTGAAAAGAATTTAAATGATCAGTCAAATGAGTACCATCTTGATATCTTAGAGCCATCATCTGTTTTATAAAAAATAACTTATTATTCTCAGTCTTTCGAGCATATAACTGTTCGAGCTTATCCCATAAACTGTGTGCATGTGTTTCCTCAATAATATGGTTCAAAACATTATCATCCATCCACTGCCTAATATAACCACATACTTAACGATGAAATATAAACCATTCAGCATCGGTTTTATTCTCTGGTTTCTCCTCGGCAAATACGGGCAAATAAAAATCTTTAACATATAAAAAATCTTCCATCTTCCCTTTCCAAATATGATAATTCGAACCATTTAGTGTAACAATTCTACCCGTATTCATTTCCATTATTTAACACAAAGCAGAAAAATCAAGTAATAACCAGATGCTCTGATACCATTCTGATGAGAGAATGGTAACAATTCGAACAATATCGAATTAATGTAGTGGAATAAAATAATCTCTCCTTTTGTGCAAACCTAATAGGAATCGATATAGTAGAGTAAAATAAATACCAAGTACGCGAACACAAGATGATTTTTTTACGTAAAAAACCTCATCGATGTGAGGAGATCAAAGACCACGGGACTGGAGTCTACCTGAAATTCTTCACTATCGACGAAATTGGGTGAACAATGTTCTTCTCTAGCAAATACTAGAGGTACATAGCAACAAATACCTCAAGAATATAATTCTTAGTAATACACATGAATTTCACAAAATATTAAGGATAAATCTGACAAAAAACGCAGGTTTTGATCAATCCACGAAAAACCTGATGTAGGGAGCTTTAAACGAAAATCAAATCATTCAAATTCAAGAAAATTGCGCCACGAACATTCTAACAAAATTTCAGCTTAATTGGACCACGAATCGACCTCCGATGCCAGCTTGATGTAAATCAAATATTGCCCCAAACGTCAGATTTTCTGCTTTATCTTTTTCTCTTGTTACTATTTCCTTTTATGCGGCTACCTCTTTATATAGATAGTGAAAAACCTTATTTCTCTATATAATTTATCATATGAGTTCAAGCCATTTTTTGGCTTGCAAGTCATTGGGCTTCTTTTACATATGAGTGAACTCAGCTAACATGTTTCTGCTTTGGCTCTTCGGATGAAATGGATTGCGGAAAATGGTCTTTCTTGCTTCCAAACGATTCGGCTGTGCAGGCATGCAAAAATGCCAGCATCGAGTGGGGATCTCACACTCCTCAATCCCAGGTGGCGACGACACATAAACATGGATGGCTCATTCTTTTGCTTCTCTTGGTGATGGAAGCCATCTTGCTTATGATAGAACCGTTTCGCGGTCTTGCTGGAGAAGACATAATGACAGACATGAAATACCCTCCTCTTAAGACCAACGCTGGGCTCTTTTGGGCTGTCCCGGTAAGTGTTCTCGCTAGCTCTTGAAATATTCACTCCACAGGTGCTGCCATCTGCAACGTAATCTCCGTCCTCATGGCCAATCTTTCTCTCTCTCTCTCTCTCTCTCTCTCTATATATGTATATATATATCTCGAGAAAGAAGACTAATCCCTTTGTCCTGGGCAGATTCTCGCCATAGTGCTTCCGTTTGTCGTCTTTCTCGTTTGCTGCTTCACTTGCGACAACTTTTATGACTTCTGTGCTGCGATCTTGGGTGCTTCCTCTATCCTTCCCATCGATTTAGAAGAACTCTGTTCGTCCTGAAATATTGTTCGAGAGAATCTGTAGCTGACGTGGAGAATATATGCATGTTGCAGGGGTTATATCTTCCGTGGTTTTGACTGCGATGATCACTGATGCTCTGAAAGATACTGTTGGACAACAGAGACCAGACTTGTTCTGGCGGAGTTTCCCTCATGGAATAGGGGTGAGTTCCGACCCTCATAATGCATTTGGTTTTTGCTTAACGTCCCCTCCCTTCCCCTTTCAAAACAGAGAGATCAAATTTCTTCGAATAAACCGCTACTTGTACAGGCATAAGCATAAGAATTCTCTTATTTATTCAATTCCTTAAACTTCCGGTGGTCATTCGCATGCCAGGTTTTTGATCCTATGATGAAGGATGTCATCTGTCATGGAGATAAGGCTGTGATAAAGGAAGGCTACAAAAGCTTCCCCAGTGGGCATACCTCTTGTGAGTATACGTGAAACGACTGGTTTTTTTTATGATGCTCGTGTGAAAACATAAGAATGGGTTGATTCGATTCTCGTAATGTGGCTTTCTGCGATCCTGAGTTCTCCTCGAAAGGCCTTTTGAACTGGACCACCTGAATAGGAAAAACAGCCAGCACTTTTTAATGTCACACAAGACTTCGCCCTCTTTGGTGGGTCACCAATTTTTTTAGTTTTACTCGATGCGAGACTTCTAAAAAATTCTTGCCCAGATGCCAAAGATCATGATACTGGAATTAGAAAAAACGGAGCAATCTTGATATATCTGCAGGTTTTTTTTGCTGGAACGCCAGATTAGTTTACAAATTTGACTCAGGAATTCACACAGCTCAGTATAGTTCGTAACCTTTCAGAAAGATGTCGGTCAGCATGATGCAGCAAATGTTGAGAATAGCTAAACTGCAATTAAAATCTCTCGACAATTCTCAAATTAATTACGAAATCAGACAGTAACCTGAGACAATTGGCTTTTGTAGTTGACTTTTCTTTTTATTCTTTTGTTTCCATGGTATGAGCGTGCAGAAGGCTCATTGATTGTCCACATCCAGGGTCTTTCGCAGGTCTCAGTTACCTTTCATGGTATCTAGCGGGGAAAATTAGAGCATTTGACCGTCGGAGCCATATTGCAAAACTCTGCATCATACATTTCCCTTTGCTTCTTGTGGCTTTTGTTGCTATTTCCCGTGTCGATGACTATTGGCGCCATTGCCAGGATGTATTTGCCGGCGCTCTTTTAGGTTATTATCAGAAGTAGCATGAATGATCAAAAAGAAAAGGTCATGCGAATTAGTCTTTACTGATGAAATACATAACTTTCATCCACAACCTTTCCAAATTTTCTTAATGCAGGTTCGGTCGTTGCTGCATTCTGTTACTTGCAGTTCTTCCCTTATCCAAATGATATGAATGGTATGTCTGCACGCTTTTCAGCTAGCTCAAACAATAAAGCTCCGAAAATAGCAACTTCTTTCTTTTTAAGTCATGTCCTTCATGGGTTATATCCTACTTCAGCTGTATGTTCATATCATTGTTCATCATCATTATGTCATAAGAAACTTCTCGTGATTTAAAATGATTGGAGGACACAGCAGAGTCTAGTTCGCATGTTTCAGTTCATTGTCCCGTACGCCACTCATCGACAGTTGTAAAATGTTCATGCAGGTTGGGCGCCTCGTGCATTTTTTCATACGATGGAAGAGAGAAATGGGGTTCATTCTTCAGCTCAAAGGGTTAACTCTTCTCATCCGCAACAACCACAAGTCGAAGCTTCATTCACGGGATGAAATAATGGCATGGAAAGTTCGGAATCAATGGATACGCTATTGTCCCCATGACTGCTTGTATGATTTTCCTGTCCAAAACTTATTTATATGACAAGCCTAATGTCAAGACTTGACTTAAACCGAGTGATCGATCAGATGCACCGGTTAAGAGTTTATCTGCGACATAGGCTGGTGTCTAAACTCGACTTAAACTGAGTGATCAAGCCGCAGCGACTGGGCTTATACAACTACTTGTAGAGAAAGCTCTATTGTAGGTTTCGGCACGAAACCATGCTTTTAATAGCTTGACGTGCTTTGGTCAAATGTTTGTCGGAGGCAGCTATAAAGCACACCTTTGAATCATTTATACGATGTGTGTTGAGCTTGGCCCTTCCACTTAAGGCAAGTCTCTACCTATCACTTGTCATTATGGTTTTAGAATGGCGTCCTCTTCTTCCGCTATCAAATACTGATGAATGTGGTGCATCCAAACAAACTCTGTTCTCGAAGAGAGATTGTCTAAGTACATTGTCAAGCGATACAAAGAAAATTACAACCACACTCGAATTATTCAAACACTCTTAGTGTTTCCAAGCCCCAATAACACTAAATAACTTACGCAGTATTTAGCCAAATAATTTTTCAGTAAATAATCTTTCAATCTCACCATAGAATTACACACAAATCTTGAACTCATAAAATTTAATTGGCTTGAACACTGTTTCTTTTTGGATGTCGTTCACGAAAGACCCACAAAATAGCCCCGAAAAGCACTCACTTGAGAAACTGCGCTTCGATATTTCTTGAATATTTCTTGACCAACAAAAGCAATCCGCGGCCACAAGCACATATCTAGATGTATGTATATGCCTCTGCCCTAGGAACCCGAATCAATTGCTTTTGCCGACTTCAAAGTGGATTTTATTTTCCTTTTTCTTTTTAATTTCTCTGAAGCCATATGTCTCACGGTCAAACCCCAACGTTGCAATTTCCTTTTTCTGCCTTGTATTTCACGGTTCAGACTCCAACGTAACTGGAGCTGTGACGACACAACACGACTCGTGACGGACGAAAAGTGATTAACTTTTTCTAGCAAGAGAGCGAAAAATATAATTTTTTTGGGTCCCACGACGCATGTTATCTTTGTCTTAGAAAGTGGGTTTTTTTTTTTTTTTTTTTTTTTTTTGGTAAAATTAGAAAGTGGGCTGCGCTTCTGAATTTTGTCTTTTCGGTTGTGCGTGGGGAGGACTCTGACTCCCCGACTCTCTCCAGCGTAGCGGCGCAAACAGGAAGGAAATGGCCTGGATTCGGTTTGGCCAAGATACGCGAGAATGGTCATAAATCTATTTCTTAACATAAATATTTTTCTTTGCTCAAAAAAAAAAAAAACATAAATATTTTTCTTTTTTCCTTTTTTTTTCTTAAACAGAAAAGCATTATTGCTTGCCAAATTAAATAGGAGGGTCGACTTTGATTCTTTACTAGATTATGACCACATAAATCTGCTTTTGATTATTGATCTACACGATTATTATATAAAGTAGAAAGAGATTACTACTTTTAAGGAAGAGATCTCAATCGTTTTTTTCTTTCTACCAAAATTTCGCAAAATATTTTTCTTAAGAATAATCGATCTTTTTGCTCGATATAAATAATTAGTTGGGGATGGAATGGGAGCGATTAGTTTTAAGGATTTTTCTTTTTCAAATTAAATCTCATATGTTTTTTTAGAACCCACACATTCCTAAAATCAGCAAAGGAGCTTCCCGGAAGGTGAGATATATAATCCTAAACCAATAATGATGCACGATGGAATTGGGCAGGGGCGATCGGGCGGGGCCCTTCCACATGAATAATTTAAACACCTTTTCGTGATTGGGCTGAAGAGCAACAACGAAGAACCGGGGGGACGCGGTCGCTGAGAAAAGAAGAGCTGAAGTAGCACGCAATGAATGGCGTTCCGGCAAAGATGCCAATCGCCGTTCAATTCGCGAAAAACGTGGCGTTATTGGAAAATTTTTTCCCAAAAAATGACAATATCTTTTTTGTGTTTAGCCGAAACTTGAAATCGAGCTACAAAAAAATTCTCTCCCGTTCGCTTAGGAAAATCTTTTCCTCCATGCACTCTATTCAATAATTTATTTTCTAGAATATTTTAGATCAAATTTAAAATTATTTTCTATTTTTTCCTTTCTTTTTATTTCTTTTTCTTTTTTTCATCCTTCTCCTTAGCTAGTTGTCGACCACAATGACGGCCGACAACCAACCATAGGTGAGCTCGAGCTTCGCCACAAGCCAACAAGGCTCTAGCTTGCCAGATTCTAGTGAGGTCCGACAGAGCCATGCTCGCTCGACGGCGGTGAGTTGGAGCCTTGCTGGCCTGTGGCCAGTGGCTGAGGAAGAAGAATAAGAAAAATAAAGAAGATTTAAAAAAAGAAAAGAAAAAAAAAAAAGAAGAAGAAGAAAAACAAATAAATACTCGATTTTTAAAAAACATATAAAAAAATAAAAGTACTTGAAAAGTGGGAAATATTTTCCCAGTTTTAGAAGATTTTTTTTTTTCCATTGATGGAGAATGTTTTCCTCGACCAGTTCGTCTTCCGTGAAACGAATGTCGGAAAATTCAGAAAAAAAAAATTTTCCTGGAAGTTATTTTTCTATGAAACGAGCAGATAACCTTCCTTCCTTTTCCTTGCATTTTCTGCAACTCCAAATTGCCCTGATCATTTGGATACATTGTTTCATGTATACAGACATGTATTTTTCCCACTTTTTCCCCATTTTTTAATTCCATCATTCCATATTAAGTGAATTGTAATTTCATTGTAATCCTTCGATTAAATTTATTGATACTTTTAGAGTAAGAATATATGTTGCTGAATGGAAATAAAATTACGATCAAAACTAGAAGAACTTTCGTTCCATTGATGGATTGTATTAGTTATTCATTTTTAAATTCAACCTTAATTTGAAATGAAGTAGATTTATGTCAATATATTTTTGGTCTTAGCGACATACACTTCAAATGATAATTCTATTAATAAGGGGTATTGTCTTTTAAATTTGATGCCTCGGTTGAATTCTTAGTAAGCTCGATCTATTAAAATAAATATATCTTTTCGAATTTGTTTGAGAATTCGTTGACGGAGTCAGAGGAACGAAAGGTGTCGGTCGGTCGCTCGACCGCGCAATCACTGGCTCCCTGGATTTGGAAAAAAAGAAAGATTGCCAAAACGCAAGGGTAGGACTGACATTTCACCGTGCGCCTACCTTCTACTATATGCGGGTATATACATCGTCTGAACCATGCCCGCGCGTCGCAGTTAGCAAGTGATACTCTTGGCTTCGCTTCGCTTCAAGGCTTCTGGCAGATCGGATCGGTTTCGCAAGGTCCCGCTTCTCCGACATTCTCCCCTGTTTCCGTCATGCGCTTCTGAATCTATTCGACCCTTGGTTTCTGCTTCGGCTTTCCGGATGAAATGGATTCTGGAAATGATCCTTCTTGTTTGCATGGGTGTGTGTGGTAACGTTCTAAATTGAAGATGAAGCCGATGAACCCGACAATATCGATTTCAGCTTCTTGACAAACCTTTTTTGCTTTCTAACTTTGCATGTGCCTTTGCTTTTTTTTTTTTTTTCCTTTTGTTTTTCCTTGGTTTGGGCGTTGTAGACTACAAATTTGCAGTCACCTTTGCTCTTCACCAACTCCATATCATCCCCAGAAAAAGACGGGTGTTTTCACATTCTCTTGATATTTTGCTCTCGGGGTGAAGCTTTTGTCTACTTACAACTTTTCTAATCTAATCGCAACTTCTCCCCATTTTTTACTTTTCGATCTACACTGCAATGTCGACCTTTCCTTGACTACAATCTGCGTGGTTAATTCCTGGCCTTCAAGATCGCTTGTTTAAAGCATCATGGTGCTTTTCGTTGTCCCATTCTTCGTGTGTGAACCTTTCGTTTAGCTGACTTTTTGTTGGTGTTTTGCGGAAGCGTGAGTGTGTGCAAGTGCGTATGTGTGAAATATGGGCTACAAAGGCAAGGGTGTATGGGTTAAGAAAAATGATTTGCAGCAAGGGAACACAAGGGAACAACAAAAGAAAGCTTTTTTTTATTTAGTTGTAGTACAAAGTACAAGGGAAGGGGAGGAGCTTACCTTTTGCTCTCTACCTTTCTACGCTCCCCCCTCCTTCCCTATTTATAGGGACACTCCACCGACATTAGTACTTCTAGGTGCTTCTCCATTTTTCCTTATTATTCTATTCTCAACTTTACAGCTTTTGTTGACTTGTTGACTTTTTCTTTTGTCCATTTGCTGTCCACGTCTGCTGCCCACGTTCCAGAAAAATCTTCAGCCTTTGAGAGTCTTCGAAGCTTGTTGCTGCCGATTTTGCTCCTTCTCCATTAAGCATGAGTGTTCTAGAGTTTTCACAAAATGGATCATATTTTAACACTCCTCCTTGATCCATTTTTGTGATACTCCAAGCATATTTCTTAATGTCTCGAATTTTGTTGTTGGTAGTGCTTTAGTAAATATGTCCGCAATTTGATCTTCAGTCTTACAATACTTTAGCTCGATCTCTCCTTTACTTTGCACTTCACAAATGAAGTGATATTTTATATCAATATGTTTCGTTCTTCCATGGAATACTGGATTTTTTGATATAGCGATTGCGGACTTATTGTCGCAAAGTATTGGAGTTGCTTCCATTTGTGCCTCTCCAATGTCTTCTAGAATTCTTCGTAGCCATATTGCATGACTAGTAGTTGTAGCAGCCGCAACATATTCTGCTTCAGCAGTAGACTGTGCCACTGAGTCTTGTTTTTTGGATGCCCATGAGAATATTCCAGAACCTAATGTGAAGGCATAGCCAGTAGTACTTCTCCTATCATCAGATGATCCTGCCCAATCGCTATCAGTATAGCCAATGAGCTTGGTGTTAATACTTGGGCAATACTGAATGCCGTAATCTATAGTTCCTCGTAAATATCTAAGAATTCTCTTGGCTGCTCCAAAATGAATTTGACTTGGACTTTGCATGAATCGAGATAGTAAACTTGTCGCGTACATAATATCCGGCCGTGTAGCAGTAAGATATAGTAGACTCCCAATTAGGTTTCTATAGAGTGAAGCATCTGCTTTTTCAGCTCCATCATTTTTCAATAGTTTCTCATTCATCACTAGTGGTGTTGAAACTATTTTGCAATTACTCATTTTGAATTTTTCAAGGAGCTTTTCTGCATATTTCTTTTGTGAGATGAAAATTCCTTTATCTTGATTAACTTCAATACCGAGGAAATAGTTCATCAAGCCCAAGTCCGTCATTTCAAATGTCTTCATCATTTCTTTTTTAAATTCTCGAATCATTGTCTCATTGTTTCCTGTATATATAAGATCATCTACATATAGAGAGACAATGAGAGTGTCGGACTTACCTTGGGTCTTGATGTAGAGTGTCGGCTCACTCATACTCCTCCCGAATCCTTGCTTGATGAAATACTCATCGATTCTACTATACCATGCACGTGGTGCTTGTTTTAACCCATATAGGGCCTTCTTAAGCTTTAAGACTTTTTCTTCTTGGCCTTTGAGAATAAAGCCTTGTGGTTGTTCTATGTATATTTCTTCTTGAAGATATCCATTTAAGAATGCTGATTTTACATCTAATTGATAAATCTTCCATTCTTTTTGTGCCGCCAAGGCTATAAGTGCTCGAATAGTATCAAGGCGAGCGACGGAGCAAAAGTTTCAGTATAGTCAATACCTGGTTGTTGCAAGTATCCTTTCGCCACAAGCCTTGCTTTATGCTTTCGGATTGATCCATCTGCATTGAGCTTTGTCTTGTAAACCCACTTAACGCCTATGATTTCTTTGTCTTCGGGACGATCAACGAGCTCCCAAGTTTCATTTTTCTCTATCATTTTAATTTCTTCCTCCATGGCTTTAATCCAAACTTCTTCTTTGGAAGCGTCTTCATAGTTTTCTGGTTCTAAGGACATAAAATTGCATGTTTCATAGACTTTCCTTAGAGACTTTACCCTTAGTATAGGAGACTCAGAAGTAGACTCCTCTTGTGCTGGGCTTGGAGAGGATGGTGGTGTTACTTCTTGAGTGGAGGAGTCTGGTACTTCTCCTTCTTCTTGTGACGTTGACTCCTCTTGAGCAGGTGGTGTGTCTGGCAAGGTGATGTACTTCTTCTCGATCTTCTTGTCTTCCCAATTCCAGGCAGCATTCTCATCGAACTCGACGTCTCGACTAATCATTAGTTTTTAGTTCTTAGGTTGTAAACCCGATAGCCTTTTGATTGGTCACTATAGCCAAGGAATATTCCTTTTTCTGTCTTTTCGTCTAGCTTACTTCTTTTTGAGCAGGGATGTGGACGTAGCAAATGCATCCAAACACTTTAAGATGCTTTGCTGAAGGCTTCCGTCCACTCCATGCTTCGACTGGTGTTTTATTTTGAACAGCTTTAGTTGGACACCTGTTTAACAGGTATACTGCAGTATAAACCGCTTCGCCTGAGAAAGTGTTGGGAAGGCCTTTCTCTTTTAACATAGACCTTGCCATCTCCATGACGGTTCTATTTTTCCTTTCAGCTACTCCATTTTTTGTTGGGGCGTAGCCAACGGTTAGTTGATGATGGACTCCTTCATCTTCACAAAAATTATTAAACTCCTTTGAATTGTATTCGTGCCTCTGTCACTCCTTAGGACTTTGATTCTTTGGCCACTTTGATTCTCTACGTGATTCTTGAATTTTCTAAAGATAGAGAAAACCTCGGATCTTTCTCGAAGAAAGTATACCCACGTCATTCTTGTATAATCGTCAATGAATAAGATGAAATATTTATTTTGACTGGATGTAGGTGTCCTCATCGGACCGCACACGTCCGTGTGGACAAGTTCCAAAGGCTTCTTAGCTTTCCATGAAACTCCAGATGGGAAGGACTGTCTCTGTTGTTTTCCAAGAAGACAGCCTTCACAAACATCTGAAATTTCTGTGATGGCTGGAAAATCTCTCATCATATTTTTCTGATGGAGAATTTTTAATCCAGCAAAATTGAAGTGGCCAAATCTTCTATGCCATAGCCATGAATCATCAAGTTGAGCTTTCATGGCTATATCTTTGACCAATTTCCATTGAATAGGAAAATTGTTATTTTTCATCTTAACAGAGGCAATGATATTTTTATATTTATCATAGATAATGCAGGCATCTCTATTAAAATATAGAGAATACCCACTTTGTATCATTTGGCCCACACTTAAGAGATTTTGTGCAAGACGAGGGACTAGATATACATTAGGTATATATTTTGGGCCTTTATTCGTTTCCACGGCGATGGTGCCTTTTCCTTTGACATCTACTAATGCACCATTGCCCAACTTTACTTGAGATTTCACCGACTTATCAATATGAGTGAATATAGATTCGTCCCCCGTCATGTGATTGCTACACCCACTATCGATGTACCATGTTTCATTTTTATTGTCATTTGCCGCTTGGCCTGCGTAGAATGTATTCTCTTCACTTTCTTTTTTTTCTACATAGTTTGCTCGATTATTTGTTTTCGAGCGACAATCTTTTCTATGTGGCCATATCTTTTACAAAAGCGGCATTGTTTTTTATTTTTAAACCAACAATCCTTCTCCAAATGATTTGTTTTCTTGCAAATGCCACAAGGTGGATAACTTTCCTTTTTATAATTTCTCCTCCTCTTTTGTTTTTCCATGAACTCCTTCCATCATTTTTAGTTTGATGAGACCGTATATTTACTTTAGACTGAAAGGCACTTTCGACCGAATCTTCATCTTGTGCCATTAGTCTTTTCTCATATGCTTCTAGAGAGCCAATTAATTCACTTATTGATAGGGTCGTCAAGTCTTTAGTTCCTTCTATAGTTGTAACTATGGAGTTGTATTTTTTGGTAAGTGACACCAATATTTTCTCAACAACCCTTTGATCAGTTATCCCATCTCCATAGGCTCTCATTTGATTAACGAGTTCCTTTAATTTTCCACAATATTCTTGTACGGTCTCATAATTTTTCATTTTAGAATTCTCAAAATCTCTTCTTAGTGTTTGAAGGCGAATCGTGCGTACCTTTTCCGATCCTTGAAATTCTTCTCGTAGTATATCCCAAGCCTCTTTTGCAGTCCTCGCTCCAATTATTCTCGGAAATATGGTTTCCGAGAGTGCTTGTTGAATAAAATATAGCGCCCTTGCATCCTTTTGTAGTTGATCCTTCGAAACACTTGCACCTTCTGGTGGAGCCTCGTAACCTTTTTCCAAGATGTCCCATAAGTCTTGGGCCATCAAGAATGTAGTCATTTTTATGCTCCAAAAATCATAGTTGTTCCCATCAAAAATGGGAATGGGAAATGATGATGAGGTAGGGTTGGCCATGGTTTAGTTAGTGAGTATTTAGAAAGGGTAATTTTAGGAATGGTTAGGTTGGACAAACGCCCGACACCAACCAAAGACGTGGCTCTGATACCACTGTTGGTGTTTTGCGGAAGCGTGAGTGTGTGCAAGTGCGTATGTGTGAAATATGGGCTACAAAGGCAAGGGTGTATGGGTTAAGAAAAATGATTTGCAGCAAGGGAACACAAGGGAACAACAAAAGAAAGCTTTTTTTATTTAGTTGTAGTACAAAGTACAAGGGAAGGGGAGGAGCTTACCTTTTGCTCTCTACCTTTCTACGCTCCCCCCTCCTTCCCTATTTATAGGGACACTCCACCGACATTAGTACTTCTAGGTGCTTCTCCATTTTTCCTTATTATTCTATTCTCAACTTTACAGCTTTTGTTGACTTGTTGACTTTTTCTTTTGTCCATTTGCTGTCCACGTCTGCTGCCCACGTTCCAGAAAAATCTTCAGCCTTTGAGAGTCTTCGAAGCTTGTTGCTGCCGATTTTGCTCCTTCTCCATTAAGCATGAGTGTTCTAGAGTTTTCACAAAATGGATCATATTTTAACACTTTTCCATGGTCTATGGCTTCCCTTCTTGCTTCCAAAGTGATCGATTCGGCTGTGCAGGTATCGCAAAAATGCCGGACATCGAGTTGGGATCTCACACTCCTCGATCCCTTCGATTCAAGGTGGCAATGACGCAGAAGCATGACTGGCTCATTCTTTTGCTTCTCTTGGTGATAGAAGCCATCTTGCTTATGATAGAACCGTTTCGCCGTCTTGTTGGAGAAGACATGACGAGCGACACTCTGAAGACCAACACTGCGCTCTTCTGGGCTTGTCCCGGTGAGTGTTCTCGCTAGCTCTTGAAATATTCACTGCACAAGTGCTGCCATCTGCGACGTAATCTCCGTCCTCATAATAATCCCGACCCTTTGTCCTGGGCAGATTCTCGCCATACTGCTTCCGTTCGTCGTCTTTCTCGTTCACTACTTAACCCGCGACGACATCCATGACTTCCGTCCTGCGATCTTGGGTGCTTTCTCTATCCTTCCCATCCATTTAGACGAACTCTGTACGTCCTGAAATATTGTTCGAGAGAATCTTTAGCTGACGTGGAGAATATATGCAAATTGCAGGGATTATTTCTTCCGTGGTGCTGACTGCGATGATTACCGATGCTCTGAAAGACACCGTTGGACGACTGAGACCCGACTTCTTCTGGCGGAGTTTCCCTGATGGAACAGGGGTGAGTTCCGATCCTCATGCTGCAGGCATTTGGTTTTCGCTTGGCACCTTCTCCCTTCCCCTTTCCAAACTGAGAGATCGAATTTCTTCGAATAAACCACTACTCGTACAGGCATAAGCATAAGAATTTCTCGCGTTATTCAATTCCTTAACTTCCAATGGCCATTCACATGCCAGGTTTTTGATCCTATGATGAAGGATGTCATCAAGGCTGTGATAAAGGAAAGCTACAAAAGCTTCCCCAGTGGGCATACCTCTTGTGAGTATACGTGAAATGACTGGTTTTTTTTTTTATCATGCTCGTGTGAAAACATAAGAATGGTTTGATTCGATTATCGTAATGCAGCTTTCTTCAATCCTGAGTTCTCCTCGAAAGGCCTTTTGAACTGGACCACCTGGATAGGAAAAACAACCGGCGGTTTTTAATGTCACGCAAGACTTCGCCCTCTTCGCTGGGTCACCATTTTTGTTAGTTTTACGAGACTTCTAAACAATTCTAGCCCAGATGCCAAAGATCAGGATACTGGAATTAGAAAAAACGGAGCAATCTTGATATATCTGCAGTTTTTTTTTTGCTGGAACGCCAGATTGGTTTACAAATTTGTCTCAGGAATTCATACAGCTCAGTATAGTTCGTAACCTTTCAGAAAGGTGTCGGTCAACATGATGCGGCAAATTTTGAGAATAGCTAAACTGCAATTAAAATCTCTCGACAATTCTCAAATTAATTGCGAAATCAGACAGTAACCTGAGATAATCGGCTTTCATAGTTGACTTTTCCTTTTATTCTTTTGTTTCCATGGTATGACCGTGCAGAAGGCTCATTGATTGTCCACATCCAGGGTCCTTCGCAGGTCTCAGTTACCTTTCATGGTATCTAGCGGGGAAAATTAGAGCATTTGACCGTCGGAGCCACATTGCAAAACTCTGCATCATACATTTCCCTTTGCTCCTCGTGGCTTTTGTCGCTATTTCCCGTGTCGATGACTATTGGCGCCATTGCCAGGATGTATTTGCTGGCGCTCTTTTAGGTTAGTATTACAAGTAGCATGAATGATAAAAAAGAACAGGTCATGCGAATTAGTCTTTACAGATGAAATACATAACTTTCATCCACAACCTTTCCAATTTTTCTTTATGCAGGTTCGGTCGTTGCTGCATTCTGTTACTTGCAGTTCTTCCCTTATCCAAATGATATGAATGGTATGTCTACTCACTTGCAGCTAGCTCATACAATAAAGCACCGAAAATAGCAACTTCTCTCTTTTAAGTCATGTTCTTCATGGGCGATATCCTACTTCAGCTGAATGTTAATATCATTGTTCATCATCAGTATGTCATAAGAAACTTCTCGTGATTTAAAATGATTGGAGGGCACAGTAGAGTCTAGGTCACACGTTTGAGTTCATAGTCCAGTATGCCACTCATCGACGCCTGTAAAATGTTCATGCAGATTGGGCGCCTCGCGCATTTTTTCATACGATGGAAGAGAGAAATGGGGTTAATTCTTCAGCTCAAAGGGTTAACTCTTCTCATCCTCAACAACCACAAGTCGAAGCTTCATTCACGGGATGAAATAATGGCATGGAAAGTAAAGAATAAGTCTCGCGAGAGCATGATACCACCCCCGTTTTTTATGCCATGGAACCTGGGATAAATCTGTTTCTTAACCTCTGTGTGATGGGCTAAGTTCAGCAAATGGGTTCAAACATAGTTTTTTTTTTTTTTTTTCTTTTTTTGCTTAAATAAAAAGCTTAATGTCTTGCTAAATTAAACGGGAGGGGGGGCGACTTTGATTCTTTACCAGCTTATGATCACATAAATCTGCTTCTAGTTATTGATGTACGCTATTATTATATAAAGTAGAAACAGCTTACTACTTTTAAGTAAGAGATCTCAATCATTTTTTTTCTTACACCAAAATTAAAAAAATAATTTTTCTAAAAATAGTTGCTGGTCTTACTTGAAATAAATGATCAATTGGCGAAAGATGTTTTCATTGTAGACAACAATGATATATGCCATTTTGCTTTGGTGTGCAAACCGTTTTGCTTTGCTGTGCCTAGAAAAGAGAATTGTTGTTATATGCTACGTTGACAAAGAATGTGAGAAAATTTCTTGCTCATGAATTCATCTCCTCCATCAGATTGAAAAAGTTTAATATTCCTATCAAGCCAATTTTCAACTAATTTATGAAAAGATAGGAAAATCTCAAAAAAGAAAAAAAATCCGACTTTCGCTTCAATAGATACAACTAACAGTGTCAATAGAAATCATCAATAAATATTATACAATATTGAATTTTTTGTATAGAAAGAATTGGGCTCAGTCTCCAAAGATCACAATGTATTTTCTCCAATGGATGGGAATATTGAAAATGGTAATCTCAACCTTTTACTAGTCTAACAACTTATACATAAACTGCTATGAATTTATTTATCGAAATCAAATCATGAGATTGCAAAGCTGTAAAAATAAGACTATTCGGATGACCAAACTAGAGATGCCACGTAAGTTCATTCGCAACCTTGTTTCTTCGAGAAAAAGAATGTCATGGCTTATTTGTACATAATACTCGACAATTAGTTCTCTTCGGCAATGCCTTATGTGTCTTGCAGTCCTTGATGAAAAGGAAAAAGGAAAATCAGAGGCATCAATCTCTCGTCAATGAAGAGACGGATAATACATGTTTCTTAATTTGTGCAACCGTCAGAATATTATTAAATGAAAATTGACCGGTCCCGACATAAGTAATAATAGATTTTGTGATTGAACAGCCGAAATGCGCTTGCATATGGTGGATCGCATTGATTGATGCTGTCCATTTGACTCTTGGTTTTGGATCATCTCCTCTTCCCCGCTAAGCAATCTTTTTATTTAAAGTTATTGTTACACGTCCATTTGGTCGTTATTCAAGCTTAGATCAATTCTCGATGCCGTTTTGATGGGTCGTATCCTATGTGGCTTTCATCTGCTGCTGCTGTAATCATCGGTGGGCGGACAAACGCATGGACGCTGCTATGTCGAGAAGGGTTTTTGGTGCATTTGGTTCAGTATTCCCAAGAAACTTTCAGCCTTTAAAACTTCTTTGAAAAAATACTAGATTGTATGACAACCATTTTAAAGTAATTTTCAAGTGAAAACCAAGTATTGGGAAGGCTTTCGTATTTGACCAAATGCTGAAACTCATTTTTTTTCCAAAACTATCATCACTCGTTTTCAAATTTCCGATTTTGACCTCATTGTTATTTTTTAAATGCTAAAATAATGTTAAAAAATCAAATGTATATAATTTCTCTAAAAAATTATATATATATATATATATATATATTGGATTTTTTAGCATATATATTTAATTTTTTAGCATTATCATCAAAATTTATATTTAAAAAGTTGCATGCATTATTTTTTTCAATTTTTAACAAAAAAAATTAAAAACTTCCGACGAAGGAGTTGGTCTTTTTTTAAAAAAATTATATATATGTATTTGATTTTTTTTAGCATTATTGTCAAAATGTATATTTAAAAAGTTGCATTCATTATTTTTTTTAATTTTAAACAAATAAAAAATAAAAAATTCCAGTGAAGGGTTTGGTCTTTTTTTAAAAAAATTATATACATGTATTTTACTTTTTAGCATTATTGTAAAAATTTACATTTAAAAAGTTGCATTCATTATTTTTTGTAATCCTAAACAAATAAACAATTAATATTATTTATCCAAAGGACTTTTCAAATGTGTTTTCTATCAAACGGCATTTTTCCTAAAGTTGCTTCTTATAGCATAATTTATCAATCGGTCTTTATATTTACCTAAAATCCTTTTAGCTAAACTGCTTTGTATTTTTGAATAGGTTTTGAAATGTTGAACCAAACGCACCTGGTTGGGCTTGGCTTCGAGGATTCTTGTGGATCGAATCGGTTTTTGAAAGGTACAAGCTCTTTAATTTTTCTCTCACTCTGTGTCTCTGGGATCTATTTAGTCTTTGTTTTATGATCTAGCTTCGCATGAGACCAGTTCCAAAGAAAATTGTTCAAAAAGTCCCAATTGTACTTTCGCTATCGAGGATTCTTGCATATTGAATCTGGGCTCTTCAATTTTTCTCTCACTCTGTGTCTCCATGTGATCAATGTCCGAATCTATTCAACTCTTCGTTTTATGATCTGGCTTTGCATGAGATTAGTTCCGGAGAAAATTGTTCAAAACGTCTCAATTGTACTTTCGCTAATTGAGTTCATTCAGTTAATTTATGTCAGGAATTGTTGACATGAATGTCAACCATTATATATGACACGATCGGAATTGATGTTAACATTTTTTTATACGATTTTAAAATAATTTTTTTATTTTTTTCCCTTTTCCTTTTCTTTTTGTTGATGGCCGCAGGCCATGCCCTGCGAAGACTGGCCTCATTACCTCACCCAGTCGAGGGCAAGCATTGGTGAGGTGGGCCCCCTCGTTGGGCCTCGCTTGGGAGATGATGAGGCTGCCTTGGCCTCACCATCGCTCACCCTCACCGTCCAATGACTCCAAAAAAAAAAGGAAGAAAAAATTATAAAAAACATTCATGCATTGGAGTCCATTTTTGTAACTTGCGATTTAAATTGAATGAATTGATACTAACGCGGAAATGTTTAGGACTGAATCAAGTATTGATGCAATAGATTTATAATTTTTTTAGTATTTTTTTCAATTCTATTAGACCGACCGATTTAGAATGTGAATTAGATGCAAGCCGTCGTTGAATCTCCACATTCCTGCGACTAATTTCATCTTCTGCCACCCATGTAGGCTCTATCTCGCATCGTACCTAGTCCGTAATATCAATTGGAAATTTCATGAATTTGAGATGGACCAACTTCTAATTCGTCTCCCTTACCAAAAAAAAAAAAAAAACTTCTAATTCGTCTCTGTACGGAAGTCAAACTCCACCTACCTTGATAAACGAGTCCGTCTCTTGACAAACTGCTATGCCATCCTCCCTATTGTTAAAACTAAAAATACATACCAGAAAAATAAATAAATTAAGGCATTGTCAGCAATCCAATAATCAATGAACAAATAGGAAGAAGAAGAAGAAGAAGAGGAGGAGGAGGAGCAGGAGGAGAGAGGACCCGAGGAGGAGAGGGAGGAGGAGGAGGAGGAAATATTCAACTAAGTCCCCGCCACGTCAGGATGCAAGATTAGTCAACCGGGTTAGATCTTCCTTTTCCAAAAAAAGTCGGGAGACCAAAACCCAAAACGAGAATTAAGGATTTAACATGTGATTACAATCTATGGATTAGAAATTAACGATTTACATATACTGCGTGCTAAAGACCAAATTAATAATCTTATAGCCAGAGCCCTTTCCTACTTAGAAAGTATACTCTTCACTAGAAAAATCAAGTGGGCAACGTGCAAGTTGATTCTAACTTATCACACACCCAATTTTCTTTTCATCTTCAAGTGTGCAAGGTGGTCTCATCCAAATGTCGAGTCGAGCTCGTTGATACAGGATTGGCAACTTCGTAAGCCAAATGAAATTCATCGGCTTTTTTTTTTTTTTTTTTTTTATCTAAAAAATATATAAAGTTGTGAAACATAGACCCCAGAATCCTTATAATTACATGGCGCTTGAGCTTAGTAAACTCGAACTCGACCTCATTGATAAGTTGATCGTAATAGCCGAGTCAAGTCAAGCTCGGGTATTTTGATTTTCTAGTTAGATCAAGCTCAAGTAGAAAAGTTAAACACTCGATTGAGTTCTAGCCGATTTTCCCAAGTCAAGCTCGGTAGTGTATCAGCTCGAATTGGGTTGATATGCCCCTAGTTCTTAGGATGTATTGGCTCTCCAAAAAAAAAAAAATTCTCTTTCTTACTTTCCTTCTAAAAATTGGAAAGCGGGTTCGAAATTATAAAGAAAACTCCAAAATAATCATAATTTTACTTATAAATATTCCTATGTCTCAAAGATATTAAGTATTCTATATTAAATGAAAATACGATAGAACAAGTTGTAAAATTCAAAAAAAAATATTAAAATTAAAAAGTGAAAAATAAAAATCATCCTCGGGAGCCTGGATATTCTCCTTTGCATCGTGGCCTTGCTCGCCCAACTGCCTTGCTTTCCTTGTAACCAAAGTTAGTTTGCCAAAAAGATGAAGAAACAATTTCACCCAGGTATGATAAAAATAAATTAAAAAAAAAAAGATATGCCCTGAAATTTTTCATGAAAAATATAATTTTTTTTGTGACTCGGAAACCGCTGTACAGCCGGTAGTCGGTGGCGTAAACCCGGGGCGAGTTGGGCCCACCCACCTAACCTGGCCATGAGTGTGAAAAATAAAGTTCTAAAACTTTTAAAAAGCATTATTACATTCTAAAACTTTTCTCAAAATATAATTGAAAGTCACAACTTTTGAAAAATATAATTAAATCTTAAAATTTATCAAGTTGATATAATCATATCCTTTTTGAGTTTTGGATCTCAATCCTACTTTCATTGTAAATTTTAAGATTTATAAATAAATAAAGAGAATTAATAGCCCAAGATCTCATATGAAATCAGCGGGGTCGGTTAGCTGAATACTAAAACTATGAGCGTTCCCTCAGTTTCCAACTGAAACTCTTAACTGTCAGCCGAAGCGACGACTCTCTCCCCGCAGTGCAAATCGCTCAAATCGCAGTCGATCGCGATTTCCATCCCTCCAATTCCGTAGCAATCGATCCTAAGTTCCGAGGTTCTGAAATTCGATTCGAAATTCGACGTCGGCGAGAGTTCGCGCCGTTTTCCGTCGAACTTTCTCGTTTCCGGATCGATCGGTTGGCTCGAATTTGTTCGAGAATTGCTCACGGAACCGGCGGAACAAGGCGGCCGCCGCCGCCGCCGCCGCCGCCGCCGTGCCCGCGCTCTCCCGCCCGCTCGCTTCCGTCGGAGACGATTGAAGGAGCCGCGTCTATCAGGGTAGGTGATGATCTCTCCCGATGCGCATTGCGCGCGTGGATCCCATCGGAGGATGGATTCCGTCCGTTTGACGTTGGGATAACTCCTGCCCGCTAAGGAATCTCTGTTCCTTTTTGTTTAATGTTATTGTCGCGCGTTGGTTGCCGTGTGGTCGTTGTTGGGAGTTTCAATCCTCGCAGCTTCCCATACGTTCCCGAACACCATTTTTATTCGCTTTGTTTATGCGTTTCTGTGGGTCGGACTCGGATGGCGTCAACTCGGTTTTGATGGGGTCGTATCCCGTGCAGCTTTCATCCGGTGTTGCTGTATCTATCTATCAGTCGACTCGCGCACACGTCGCGTTCTTGAAAAGAACTTTCTGGGCTCTGCTTCGGTCCGAGGCTTTCTCGCGGATTGATTCGGTTCTGCAAGGTCAGCTTCTTGCTCCGTCTTGTGTGTCTTGCGCTGTTCGGCTCTTCGTTTCTGGTTTTGGGTTCGGGCCAAAATGGGTTCCCAGGGAATGATCTTTCTTGCACGGTGTTGCGACGTTCTTGAAGATGGGAGTGATGAAGCAAAATTATCGATTTCGGCTTCTTGATGAACCTTTTGTTTTCTAACTTTCTATGCGATGCGTTTTGTCCTAAGAGACAAGGGAAATTTCTGAATCAGACTAGTCGTGACTCTTACTCTTGGCTCTATCTTCATGTTCACCAGCTTTATGTCATCTAGTGTATTGAGAGATGGACAAGGGGTTTTAGGATTCTTTTGAACTCTACTTTCTGGAGTGAAATTTTGTCTGCTTGCAACTTTCTAATCTACTAGTGACTATTCTCCATAATGACTTTTCAAGCTAAACAGCAATGTCTACCGATCTATAACTAAATATGAGCGTTGAATTTTTTATTTTCAGCACTGGGTTCCATCTTAAGTCGGACTCGGGAAGGAGACACAGGCCACGAGAAGGGGGCTATCGCTTTCTAAAAGTCTACAAAACCGCAGAAAACGGTACAGTTCTAGCAAAAACATTGTCTTAGGTATCATGCTTTGTTTAACTATCTGTGGGTTTCGTGGGTTTCAAGATCACTTGATAAGTATCCAGGTGTTTTTTGAGTCCCATGCTTTGCGTGTGAATCCTTTGGTAATCTGAGTTCTCATGAGTTTTCATGGCTTTTAGTTTTCCTTTTTGCTTCCATGGTAATCGATTCTGTTGTGCAGCCACACAAAAATGCCAGACATTGACTTGGGATCTCACACTATACAGTCCCATGGATTCAAGGTGGCAAAAGTGCATAAGCATGACTGGCTCATTCTTTTGCTTCTTGTGGTGATAGAAGCCATTTTACTTAAAATAGAACCATTTCACCGTTTTGTTGGAGAAGACATGATGACAGACATGAAATATCCTCTGAAGGGCAATACCGTGCCCGTTTGGGCTGTCCCAGTAAGTGTCCTTGCTTGCTTTTGAAATTTTTACTCCATAGGTGCTGCCATCTGCAACAGAATCTTATCCCATTGGCCAATTTCTGTCAAGTAAGAAGACTAATGCTGACCTATTATCTTGGGCAGATGATCGCCATACTGTTTCCGTTCGTCATCTTTCTTGTTTACTACTTCACCCGCAGAGACATTTATGATTTCCATCATGCAATTTTGGGTGCTTCCTCAATCCTTTGCATTGATTTAGAATTCTGTTCGTCATGAAATATTGTTCAAGAGAATCTTTAGCTAATGTGGCTAATATGCAAGTTGCAGGCCTTCTATTTGCGGTACTTTTGACTGCGGTGATTACCGATGCTATAAAAGATGCTGTTGGACGACCAAGACCAGACTTCTTCTGGCGGTGTTTCCCTGATGGAAAAGGGGTGAGTTCTGATCCTCATAATTCAGTTGGTTTGTGCTTAACATCCCCTCCCTTCCCCTTTCCATGTCATGACAGGACACAAACAGAGAGAGGTCAAATTTCTTTAAATAAACCGATACTCGTACAAGCATAAGCAAATGGCTTTTCATGAATTATTTAATTCCTTAACTTCCAATGTTCCTATGCATGCCAGGATTTTGATCCTCTAACGAAGGATGTCATCTGTCATGGAGATAAGGCCGTGATAAAGGAAGGCTACAAAAGCTTCCCCAGTGGGCATACCTCTTGTGAGTATATGTGAAATGACTGGTTTTTTATCATGCTTGTGTGAAAAGATAAAAAGGGTCAATTCGATTCTCATAATGTGGCTTTCTTTGATCAACAAATGTCTACCTCACTCTGGAGTTCTCCTCAAAAGGCCTTTTAAACTGGAACACCTGGATTGGAGAGACAGCAAACATTTTTAATGTCATTCCTGATCACACCCTCTTCACTAGGTCATTAGTTCTCTTAATTGTACTCGATGCCAGATTTCTACACTATTCTTGCCCAAATAGTAAAGATTGTGATACTGGAATTAGAAAAACGGAGCAATCTTGATATACCTGCAGGGTTTTTTGCTGGAATCCAGATTGCTTTAAAAATTGGACTCAGGAAATGACACAACTTAGTATGGTTCATACCCTTTGAGAAAGAAGTGAAAGATGTCAGTCAATGTGATGCAGCGGATGTGGGAATATCTAAACTGCAATGAAAATCTCTGGACAGTTCTCATATTAAATGGAGAAATTAGACAGCAACCTGAGAGATATCAGTTTTTGTAGTCGATTTTTCTTTTTTTTGTTTATATGGGATAACCGTGCAGAAGGCTCATTGATTGTCCACATCCAGGGTCCTTTGCAGGTCTCAGTTTCCTTTCATGGTATCTAGCAGGGAAAATTAGAGCATTTGACCGTCAGGGTCACATTGCAAAACTCTGCATCATACTATTCCCTTTGCTTCTTGCGGCCCTTGTCGCTATTTCTCGTGTTGATGACTATTGGCACCATTGGCAGGATGTATTCGCCAGTGCTCTTATAGGTTAGTATTAGAAGTGGCATGAATGATCAAATAAAAATAAATAAATAAAAGGAATGCAAATTAGACTTTGCAGATGAAAAACATAACTTTCATTCAATATTTTTTTAATATTTTCTAATGCAGGATCAATCATTGCTTCGTTTTGCTACTTGCAGTTCTTCCCTTATCCAAATGATACGAATGGTATGTCTATTCGCTTTGCAGCTAGCTCATACAATAAAGCTCTGAAAAAATAGCAACTTCTTTCTTTTAAGTGACATTCTTCATGGGTTATATCCTGCTTCAGCTGTATGTTATATCATTGTTCATTTTCAGTAAGTCATAAGAAAGTTCTCGGCATTTAAAATGATTGGAGGGCACAGCAGAGTCTAGTTCACATGATTCAGTTCATTTTCCAAAATGCTATTCATTGATGATTCATTCAATGATCATGCAGGTTGGGCACCTCACTCATTTTTTCAGATGATGGAAGAAAGAAATAGGGGTCATTCTTCAGCTCAAAGGATTAATTATTTTCATCTGCAAAACTCAGAAGTTGAAGCTTCATTTATGGGAAGAAATAGCGGCGTGGAAAGTATGGAATCAAGCTCACATGAGCATGATACTACCCCTGTTTTAGATGCCATGGAAGCTGGGAGAAAATACTGATGTAAGATAAAATTTGTTGAAATAATATCTTCAGATTTTTGTAAATGCATGTCCGAGGGAATTCTTTACCCTCTGTTGTAGATATCCTTCTTGAAACTATCTGAGGGTGAGGCTTTTATTTTCATACCCTGGGATTACATAGAATGATGTCACATTTTGCCTTGAACATATATGCATGTTAATCTAATGTCTATATAGATTCTTTAATACCTTTTGCAGCCTTTTGGCTAAGATCAAGTGTAGATCTTAGACTCGTTGCACATGCAAACTGAAAGAGTGTTTGGCTTAAGCTTCTTCTTCGATAGTTTTTCATTTGAAAACCAATTTTATGAAGTGATTAAAACAGAAAAAGAAACACAAATTCATGAAGAGAACTGGAGGGTATTGAATCAATGGATATGCAATTGTCCCCTTGACTGAGCTTGCATGATGTACCTGTCAAAAACTTATCTATATGACAAGCCTAATGTCAAGACTTGACTTAAACTGAATGATCAATCATACAATGCATCGGTTAAAGAGATTATCTGTGTCACAGGCTGGTGTTTAAACTTGACTTAAACCGATTGATCAAGCCATAGTGACAGGGCTTCTACAACTACTTGTAGAGAAAGCTCTATTGCAGGCTTTGGCACGAAACTGTGTTCTTAATAGCTGGGCGTGCTTTGGTCAAATATCTGTTGGAGGCAGCAATAAACAACACCTTTTAATCTTCTATGTGATGTTTGTTCAGCTTGGCCCTTCCGCTTAAGACAAGTCTCTGCCTATGAGTCATCATTATGGTTTCGTAACGGTGTCCTCTTCCTCCCTCTATTAAATACTGATTAATGTAGTAAATTAAAAAAACTTTGCTCCTGAAGAGAAATTTGTCAAAGTACATTGTCAACATAGCCAATCAATGCCGAAATATTTGATGGTTCTTGTCATTTTCTGCAAGTTTCGGTGTTAAAGTCTTCATTATTCTACGTTAAGGCCTCTTTTCCTGAAGCTTCAGTTCACTTTAAGTTAGCTTTATAAGAGCCTGACAAGTTACCGCTGACCATTCATATTACCACTTCTCTCGCTCTCTCTCTCTCTCCCTCTCTCTCTCTCTCTCTCTCTCTCTCTCTGCATGATGATGGCATTTAGCAGTTCTCTTAGTGGGAATGAAATGAAGAAGAGAAGGAAGTACCAGAGACTGGAAAATGAGAAGATTTCCGTACCGAATGGGAGAAGTTCCAAGGTTTTAGAACATCAAGAGGATCCTGAAACGGCAACTGAAGATCGCAATGAAGAACAAGAAGCTGTCAAAGAGGATCCAGGATGCTTATGTCAGAAAGATGGTGCGCTTTGCTGGATGTGTTGTCTCGACAAACACCGACAGTAATCCGTTTCCGATATATTCAAGGCTCCCCATAAAAACCGAGCCAGAAACCTATGTCGATCCCCATCTGCAACTGTTCATATGCATGCCATCAATAAGACAAAATCAAGAACCAATACACATGATACTGTTATGTGGTGCTTGCTGTATAGTTTCTTATGTATCTTTTGGTTTATAATTCATATATGCAAACAATATGACCAATATGAGTCCTCTGGTGCAACTTGTAGCTTGGCTGGCATGACCAATATGAGTCCTCTGGTGCAACTTGTAGGTTTGCTTCTGAATTGTAGCTGAGCCAGTTATGTTGAATTGGCTAAATTGTGGCTTGATATCAAGTTATCCAAAGTGGATTCTTACTTAGCCTTTCTTTTCCTTGCATTCTAAAACTCCACATTGCCTTGATTATTTGCATACCTTGTTCCATATATACAAACATGTACTTTTTCCCGTTCTATATTTTTTTCTTCTGTTGTTCATTTTAGTGAACTATAATTTCATTGTAATCCGTCAATTAAATGAATCGATATTTTTAGAGCAAAAATATATTGCTGAATGGAAATAATATTATAATAGCAATTGTAAGAATTTTATTCTATCGATGTATTATATTAGTTTTTCATTTTCAAATTCTAATTTAATTACATGCATATCAATTCATTTTGGAGTCATCACTAATTTATGATGATTAAGGAATCTCAAATAAAATATGGAAGAACATTTTACTTTTGCGAACCACAGATTTCATGGATATAGAGACTTGATTATGCTAGATAAATCAAATGCCCTTTGGGTACCTTTCTTTAGTTTTAAAAATACTTTTTCAAGTAGTCTTCATCAATTTTATTCTTGAGCCACTAACATGTGATAGGTGACCATGTGGGTGCGTAAACAAGAAATGTAACACTAATTAATCAAAAGTATAAATAATTTACTTGAAGAATAGAAAAACTTTGATGTGTTAAAGGAAAAATAAAGCTCTATTTTGTCCAATACATGAAGTGTCTGCAAAATGTTAACTAAAGACCAAACAATGTATCATGACCTAAACATGGTTTCTAAATGCACGTGTGCAATTGTAATTAATCTTTTTGGGTCCTTACTTAGAATGACATGACTTACTTTTAATAGTGCGACTATATGAATACTAATATAGCATGTATTGATGAACTAAAGTGACATCTAAATGACAGGTAAGTTATATTATAATCAAATTAAATGCAACCTATATTCAATTCTAATAACATGGATATATAATTATAGATTAACCATATGTAATTATAGATTAACCATATTATTTAAATTATTGTGAGACTATTTTTATGTTTTCTTTTCATCAAATAAAGACTAAGCTCTAAGATACTAAACACCACATACATGGCTTTTATTAAAGGATAATGACCTAATGATGGAATGTTAACTCTTTTTTATATTTTCTTTTTATGAAATCTAACTATATGCAACATGGATAATGCATGAGAGTAGCTAATCCTCTATGCAATCTATATGACTAGGTGACAATTTTTGATTGATTTTCCTCTTTTACGAATTACTAAAGAGAAAACTGCCTAAATGTACATGATGACCTAAATTAAACTAGGAACTAATTCATATTAAACCCTGAACTAAATTAGGTAACTTTCTAAGTTATTACATGATTCTTAAAGCACTTAAGATATGCATTTCTAACTACCAGGTACGGTTGATTGGGTCTAGGGTGGGTAGGCTCTAAACCTGGACCATGTACCTGACCTTGTTATAATCGGTTCCTCTTTTCTGGACTTTATACCCAATCCTGTTTATATTGGACCCTGTACCCGATCCACCATGTTTTTCCGATCCAGTTCCAAGGTTAACCCTATTTTCACTGGAACTTGTTTTGCAATCTCCCGATATCCTATACAACTTCGAATTTTATACTAATATGCAAGAAAATAACATAATTCTTCTAACTTGTATTGAAACATTAAGCACTTGTAATAAATAAATACATGAACTTTTTGACTAAACAAAAAATTAAGGATCCACAAGGATAATTATAATAAATAAAATCATAAGGTAAAGAATTAGCAACAAACATGAATCTAATATTAGTCTTATTCCCACAATTATTACACGAAGCTACTCATTTATGCAAGTATAACACCTCCTACAAGAGAGAAATTAGGCGAGCCAATCCATGTGATACACAAGAATTTGGCAGCGACAAACACCGTCCGTCCATCGGACGGTGCGAGAGGGAGCCGGTGAGGGAGGGAAGCAAGTGAGGAAGAGGAATGACAAAGGAGGAGTGCCGTGCGTGTTTGAAAGAGCCAAGAGGAAAGACGTCGTGTGATTGCGGGAGTAAGAATAGAAATCGTGAGAAAAAAAAAGTTTTTGGACCTCTACTTACAAAACCGGTCTGGCAACCGGTTCCAAAACCGGTCCAAGAACCGATTTCCAGGTGAGTAATCACTCGGAACCTGTTCTCAGACCGGTTTAAACCGATTTTGAATTTTGGGAATCGGTTCTTGGACTAGTTTCAACGGGAACCGGCTTCCGACCCTATTTTTCGGGTAGGCCGGTCCGGGAACTAGGTATACCCACTCCGGTTGCACACCCCTACTACCAGGGTTTACTCTAGTAGTCACCCTTCTCACATAAGAAAGGGGATATGGGAAATCTGAATCCACACCTTCTTAAAGGGATTTGGATGGGGACAATTTAGCTTTAGATGTGGGTTTCAACTCCTACATACCGTAAGGAGGCAGAGCAAAAGTTTGAAAATAAAAGTTAGAGTAGGAGTAAAGTAAGATTAACAAATATATATATATATGAACTTCTAAATTAGGAAACATGCATGAATGCAATATAAATGAAATGCAATGCAAACTTTTTGATATAGTTTATATAATGCATGTGCCTATTTTAATAACATATGAAATCTAACACTGCACATGATTGATGATTAATTATCACCATGCCCAATTAAAGAAATAAGCTTAATTAGGGGTCTAGTCTTTAGTCCCAAAGATCGGATCCCCAATTAAGCTCATTGGCCCAAGCCTTGCTATGGCTGGGCGAGCTTAGCCTTGCCCAGCCACTGTGAGGTCCGCTTCGCCATGGTCGAGCAAAGCTGATTTCAAGTGCTTAGGTGAGGTCTAGCCTTGCCTAGCCACGGTGAGGCCAAGCCTCGCTTGGCCATGGTGAGGTCGATTGGCTAGAAGAGGAAGAAGAAGAAAATAAAGAAACAAAAAAAGAAAAAATAAATAACTTTTTTTACTTCTTAATTATGTTTCAAATCTAGTCTTGAGAACTTAATAGATTAATTAAGGCATGTTTGGTAGTATTTATGTTATAGAGAACAATTTCTATTGAGAAATAGTTTTTTTTTTTTTAATTTTTATTTCCGAAATAATTTCGAGTAAAAGAATGTGTTCGGGGACGCATTTGGTAACGCTTTTGTTTCCAATAAAAATTTCTAATCGAAATAATTCTTTTTTATTTTGTTCTTAGGAACAATTTCTAAGCAAAAGAACGTATTTTGTAACTGCATAAAATTTTTGATTTTGTAGAATTGCGTTTGGTATCGTGCTAAAAAATTTATACTCCAAATTATTTTCTTTTAATTTTTAAATGATTTTATTACTTTTTTTCCTTTTTCTTTTTTTCTTTTTTATTTTTCTATTTTTCCTTTCATTCTCTTCTTCTTCTTCATGATCGACGACCGGCCAAATGAGGGCCGATGACCTCATTGGAGCGTCGTCGACCCTCGTCGGCCAAGCCTTGCCGGCAGATGGGCAAGCGGCCTCACCCAGATTTGGTGAGGCCGAGCTCACCACCCACCGGTAGGGTTCGACCTCGCCTGGCCAAGCCTCATCAATAGCCGGGCGAGGCTTGGCCAAGCTTCGCCAGGGTTGGGCGAGCCTCGCCGGTGGTTGGGCTTGCCTCCGACGAGCTCACCGGATCTTGCCCTGGCCTGGCAAGCTTGTCGGACCTCACCTAGCCTGGCGAGATCGCCGGACCAGTTACCGGCGATCGGTGGCGGTGGGTGGCGAATGGTGGCGGACATCAGCGGCGGCGGTGGCAATAGATGAAGAAGAATAAAAAGGAAAGAAGAACAAGAAAAAAGAAGAGAAAAAGAGAAAATTGGTGCTTGATTCTAAAATTGTTCTCGGGAACAAGAATCAACTTTTTTTTTATTCTTGATTCTACTCCAAATCTGTTTCCAAGAACAAAAATTTTACCAAACCCATTTCTGCTCCAAATCTACTCCCGGGAACAAAAGAACATAAACAAGCACTTTGTTTGGCAAAGGCCCTTAGTAACTAAATTTCTATTCTCAAAATAGAAAAAGAATAGGAATGTGTTTTGTATGGTCAATAATTTTTTATTTTTGTAATGTAGGATTTTGAAAAAGTTTTAACATTTTTTCTTTTTTTCTTTTCTTTCTTTATTTTCTTCTTCTTCCTCGTTGGTGGTGAGTGGCAACGGGTGGCGGATGGTGGCAGCAAGGGGCAACAAGCAAGTGAGGAAGAAGAAGAAAAGAAAAAAATGACTTATTTCTAGAAATTATTTATGAGAATAAGAAACTATTTTTTTCTATTTCTTGTTTTTGTTTCAAATCTATTCTGCGGTCACTTTTCTATTCCCGAGAGTAGAAAAATTAATTGACGTTATCAAACGGATATCTATTTTTTTCTATTTTGAGGAGATAAAAAATAGAAAAAAAAAAAAAAAGAGAGAAACATTGCCATGCATGCGCTTAGCTAACGTTACTAGAGGTGAGCATGGTTCCCAGTTTTAAGGAGGGAAGTTCCGATTCCCAATTCCTTTTTGTTCGAAATTGGCGATTCTTGGTTCAGTTCCTATAGGAATCAGAATCGAAACCATGATTCGAGAACCAAAACCGGACTAGGATTCCTAAACCTAAAATTGTCTATGCCTTTTGCTTTTCTTTTTACCTTTTACCAATGCGTTTTAGTTCTTACAGGATTTTTATCATTGAATTCACGGAACATAACACTAATGGACTCCATCCATTTGTTTAATTGAGTCGTGCACATTTGGGGTCAATTTAGTGAGCTCTTTGTAAAGACAAACAAGAGATGAATTTAGGTTCATTTCCCATGATTTGTCATGTAATTTAGTGATATACCCATCGGGTTAGGGAATAAAATTTGCTTTGTCTTCCCGTTGCTTTTTCATTCTTTCCTGAGCAAGTATTTTATAAATAAGATATTTGGATAGTCTACAAAGATCTAGATTCATCTTTGTTCTATTTCTTTTCCTTTTTTCATGATTATGGCTGCAACCTACTTATGGTTTCTCTTAAAAGAATGTAGTATGAATGAAATAATCATGGAGAACTCATAGATGAATGATTATCCAAATGTTAGAAAAATTTAAAGTTGAAAGTCAATAGGGTTTATGTATGTTTCTTTTAAGAAATTCTTTTGCCACTTTTCCATCATTTTTAAGAAGCCAAACATGTCTAAGTTTGTTCATTATTGTTGCGTTCATTTCCATTTTGTATAACTAAAAATGAAACCCAAAAAAAAAAAAGAAAAAAAAAAGAACGTGTTGAACTCTAGAACCGACCTTGGAACTTGTGATGGGATAGGTTCCAAGTTCCAGATTTTGACGAGTAGAATCCAAGTTCCAAAAACTGAGGAACTTATATCCGAAGGTAGATTCCAAGTTCCAAGTGGAACCTATGAGGAACTTGAAACTGCTCACTCTTAGATTTTATTGAACAGATTTATGTTCTTATTTTGTTTTGGAAAATAAAAGAACAAAAATAGTTAAGAATTGATTGGTTATCAAACATGCCTTAATTATTTTTCTTACCTAAAAAATTATTCTTTTTAGATATATATTTTGTAATATTTCGTCAGTTAAGAATTCAAATGAAATCTTAAGTTCAATCGAAGAGTTTGAGTATTGTTGTCTTGGTGTGGTGTGATTTTTATCTAATTTCAAAATTAAAAGCAATCCTTGAATCTTGACTTGATTTTGATTGAGATTATTATAATTTTGCTTTGATAAGATTATTTCCTTTTACATCATTTTTTACTATTTCATTAATTCTCCAATTCTTATGAATGAGTCCAATTGATTCATTCGAGTTTCGCTTTCTTTGAGTGTGCACATTGTTTAACTCCGACGTTAAGTGCAATTGGTTAGCTAGTAATTAGGATGTTTAGATATCTATTGGAGATATTTAGGATATTTCTTTGATTTTTCATATCTATTTTAGTCATGCATATCGATTTTTTTTTTATTTCCTCTATCTAAGCTTATAAATAGTCTCTCCGTGTATTTTTTTTTTCTATATATCGAGATATACGAAAATTCCCCATTTCTCTATTCCACATTATTTTCAACTTGGCTCATGCTACGATGCAAGCAATGCGTCACCAAGTCAAACTTCTTTTCTTTTTTCTTGGAGATATTTTCTGACGTCGTGAAGATGCGTCTTCTCATAGTCTTAGTAGCATCAACACCAACACACGACACACCATAACATCATTTCTTAAAAAAATAGAGTATTTCAACATGTCGTGACACATTGTATATCAAATGTATGTTTTTATATATACATGATAAATTATCATTTTATGATTATTTTAATTAAATTAATTTGATTCAAATTTACGAATAAATAAATAAATAAAGAGTCTTGAATGAATCTACACTAAAAGTCATGAGTCTCGAGAAGTGAGAATCATAAGAGAAAGAAAACTAGGTTTTTTCCCCTTTTTTTTTTTAACTTTTTATCATTTACATTTTGACCTCTCATTTATTGAAAATTTTTAAAATTGAATGGTGTATGTCAAAATTCTAGACTTGTGTGTCAAAGCATGTCGGATTTTCTGATACCTATTGACCACATGTTGGAGTGTGTCAGATACGTATTAGAGTTTTGGATACAACTGAAAAGCTCTCGAAGAGCATTGGTGCTTCCTAACTCAGAGTAATCTTTGCTCAACATTTATTGCACTTGTTATAGCTATGCTAAACGTATTGACCGTGTTTGTTAAGTTATTGTCTTGGTAGTAAAGTCAACAGCAAACGATGCCAACTCTAATGCCTCCAATTCTTGACTTTTCACTTCTCCTTCAAGAAGCCAACAACACCACCAAACTTGCAATCATCAAGCGAGCAACTACTGAAATATTCTCGTCAATGGAAGCTTGGAGCCATTACACATGCCACAATGGGCTTTCTCATCTCAAATCTGTTGAGCTCATATTAATTGAGATTTAATCAAAGATTCAGTGACATTGTTCAAATTATTTTTTGAAACTCAAGTTGATTTTTTTTAACTCAACTTAGAGATATATAGGATATTTCCTTTGATTTTCTATATCTATTTTGATTATGCATTTATGATTTATTTCATTTAATTTCTTTTATCTAAGCCTACAAGTAGGCTCTCCATGTACGCTTTCTATATATTGAGATATACTAAAATTCTTTGATTCTCTCTTTTGCATTATTTTCTATCTCAATCTCTGAATCTCTAGTTGATATAAATTAAGGCTATTTTCTACTTTTTCAGAAAAATTATTTTTTTCACATCATTTTTTGTCTTTTTTTGTTAGTTCACTAATTTAATTGAATAGTAAGACTCCATTAAAGGATTTGAGATTCACTTGTTTAAGTGTGTTTCTTTTGCCTTATTCCAATGTTAAGTGCTATTTGGGTTATTTAGGGATAAGTACAGTGGAAGCTCTCAAACTTATTAAGTTGCAATTGAATTCTAAAGCTTTCAAATAGCGTAATGAAATCTTAAAACCTATTAAATTAGTCCAATCAAGTACTTTTGTTGATTGCACTTTTTGAAAGTTTTAGAACTCTATTACACTTTCCTAACAAGTTTTTATATTTGATTGCATTTTTTGAAAGTTTTAGGACTTGATTATACTTTTATAATAAGTTTTAAAACTTAATGCACCTTTTGAAAGTTGTTACACTTTTGTTATAAGTTTTATTATTTATAGTACACTTATTCCAATTATTTACTATTTACTTGTGTAAAGTTTATTTTTCTTCCACGTCCAAGATTTGTTTTCTTTGGAGAATTAAATGTTCCCTTTTCTTTTAAGAGTATTTTACTTAATTTATATGAAATATTTATACAAATAAATTTGGGTCATTCCAGGCCACTTTTGGCTAGGGCATGTGTAGCCCAAAACTTGCTGGATTAAAGAGGCTCTACCCCTTCATTCTGAAAGAGACAATAGACACCAAGCAATTAGTGAAGTGGTTAATTTTTTCACATTCAGGTAACATTCCTATAACTTGTGACCCCAAAACATAGGATCGTGTGCATGTATAACACTAGATGTCCAAAATATGTACAATTTGCTAGTTTCCAAAGATTCCTTAATAAATTGACTCTCTTACATACTATGTCGATGATTTTAGAGAAATGAGGCATCTAGCCTAGTTGTTGGGAAGTTGGGGGAGGGACGTCAAAGTCTAGGGTCCAAAACCCTGGCCAAGAAAAATATATGAGAATGATTATAAATATCAAAAACCTATTATTTATACAAAAGAATTCAGTTTTGTCATGAGAAGCACTCTTTAAGTGTAAAAATCTTAATGACAAAAAATAAGCATCCAAGGCTTCACTTTTCAAAGAAATTATGGTTCTTGCCGATATGACAAACTTATCCTTTGGCCCCTCTAAGAGATGATGCCTTGCAGGGAACATTAGAAGGATCTGCATCCACATTATTTCTAAGAATTTTGGCTTGTTGCACAGTCAAAAGTTAAGTCATGTCCAGCGAAGTATTCTCAAGCTACATTTATTTACAAAGTTTGATTTGACGTTCTACTAAACAACAATATGCGCATTGTGCAAATTAACTACAAAAGTAAGACAATCACAATAATATTGGAGACTATTTTATTTCAATTATATAAAAAAACATCAATCTTGGATAGATATTTAGATGTATTGTTGAATATAATTGTGCAAGGAGTACTAGAAGCCAAGTTGCTGTAGACTTTTTAATGCATATTGTTATATTAGGTTTAATGCCCTCTTGAGATAAGTTTTATGACTTTTGGTGCACCTATTTCGGTTAATTACTACTTTCCTTATGTAAAGTTTATCTTTCTTCCACATCGGGTTTGTTTGTTTCGTGGAAAAAAAAAATTTTGGAAAACACTCCCCATTTTCAAGTGTTTAGTTCATTTAGAAAAAAGAGTTAATAGAAAATGTTTTCCTAATAAACTGAAAAGTTTTTCTTACAAAAGCTTAAATTTAAGAAGATGATTTCCCCTTTAAAAGAACCGAAAAATGTTTTCCAAAATTTTTTCCTAGTCTTAGGGTCTTTAGTTAATGAAATGTTTTTTTTTTTTTTTTGGTAAAATTAGTTAATGAATTTTTTTTTTTCTCTTTTCTTTCTTTTCCTTTCTCCTTCTTCATCCATTGTCACGTGCCTCCGATGGCTAGCAAGCGGCGACCGACTATGAGGTGGGCCAATGAGCTCGAGGTTTAGCCAATTGAGGTGAGCTTGAGCTGGCCGAGGTTGGCGAGATTGTGGCTTGTCATATCCAAGTGAGCTCGAGGCGGGCAAGCTCGCTACTCACTCGATCCTAGCAAGCTCACAACTTGCCTGATCGTGGTGAGGCAGAGCTCACTCATCGTCGAGAGAGCCTCGAGCTCACCTATGGTCATTGTTGGAAGGTAGCAATTGAGAAAGAGGGGAAAATAAAAGGAAAGAACATAAAAAGAGAAAGAGTAAAAGGAAAGGAAAATTAAAAAAGAATTTGAATTTTAAATAAAAAAATTTAAAAAAGAGAGAGAGAGAAAAGAAACGATAATTAAAAATTCAATTTTAAATTTTTTTGCCTGAGATATAGTCATGGGATTGAAATAATTTTCCAATAAGATCCAAACATCAAAAAACATTTTCGATCATATATTTTAAATAAATGAAAACTAATCGTACTTTTGAGAAAGTATTTTCCTTTATCATTGAGTTTTCCACAAAACAAACACATTCCTAGATTTGTTTTCTATGAAAAATTAATGGTTTCATTTTCTTTTAAGAGTATTTGATTTAACTTATTTAAAATATTTATCAAAAGAAATTTGGGTGGAGCTTGGCCATTTTAGGCTCGGATTTGGCCTGATTAGATAGGCTCGAAAAACATTGCCGTTCCTTTTGGACACATCAATCTTGGGCTAATGTGGTTTTTAAAGTCTCTTTTTTTCGCCACTACTCTAGCATAAGCCCCTACACCTTCCTTCCAAAAGGGATAATACACTGAGCAATTAGCCAAGTGGTTAACTTTTTCACATTCACGCAACATTCCTATAACTTGCAAACCCAAAGAATAAGATTGTGAGCATGTACAACACTAGGTGTACAAATTATAGACAACTTAATAAGTTCAAAAGATTCCTTAATAAACTGACTCCCTTACATACCATTCACAATTTTAGAGCTAGTAAGGCATCTTACCCAATGGTTGTGAGGTTTGGTTGGGGATGTCAAAGTCCAAAATCCAAAACCCTAGCCAGGCAAATATATATATATTAGAGTCGGTATTGTTATAAGAAGCACTCCTTTGGTATAAAAAACTTAATGACTAAAACTAGGCATCCAAGGCTTCAATTTTTTGAAGAAACTATGGTTCTTGCCAACATGTGAAACTTATTCTTTAGCCCCTCCAAGAGATGATGCTTCACAAGGAACTCTGGAATGAACTGCATCCACATTATCGCTTAGTATGCTAGCTTGTTGCCTAATCAAAAGTGTTGAGTGGTCCTGGGCCTCTCACCATAAAAGCTAGTTCATGGGGTGGGGTTTTCCCTCATACTTATAAACGGACCGCTAGCTCCTTGCACAATTGATGTGGGATAACCTCAATAATTTCTCACTCACACATGGGGCCCTAGGTCGAAGTCACAACAACTTGTAACTTTCCCTTGTTTTCTCATGTGACTCTTGAGTCCGGACTTGTTGGCAAAAGCTGGGCTCTAATACTAGTGATCTTGGGCCTTTCTTACCTCAAAAGTTAGCTCAAATGGTAAGGTTGACCTCACACTTATAAACCAACTACCAATTCCTTCCACAACCAATGTAGGACAACCTCAACAATCTCTTACTTACACATCGGGTCCACAATCGATGTGGGACAATCTTAACAATCTCTCTCTCACACATCAGGCCTTGGGTAGAAGTTATAACAACCCGTAACTTTCCCGTGTGACTCTTGAGTCCAGACTTGTTGGTAAACCCGAGCTCTTATACTAGTATTGGGTGGTCTTGGGCCTTTCTCACCCAAAAAACTAGCTCAAAGGATGAAAGGGGCCCAAGACTACCTAACTCCAATATCAAAGCTTAGGTTTTGTGAACAAATCTAGAATCAAGAGTCACATGGGAGAGTTACGGATTGTTGTGGCTCCAACTTAAAGCTCTATGTGTGATGGGGAGATTGTTGAGGTTCTCTCACATCATCTATGGAAGGAGTTGATAGTTAGTTTATAAATATAAGGGAAAACCTTATCCCTTGAGCTAGCTTTTGGGGTGAGAAAGAAGTCACATCTATTGAAGTATTCTTATGCTACATTTACTTATGAAGTTTAATTTGACGTTATGCTAGATGGTAATCTATGCATTGGTCAAGATAAGTACATAAATAAGACAATTACAATGATATCGGAGAGTATTTTATTTCAATATTATATAGAATTCATCAATCTCGAATGGATATTTAGATGTACTATTGAATATAAATGTGCAAGGAAAACTAGAAGCCAAGTTGTTGTATACTTCTTAATGCATATTGTTATATTAGATTTAATACACTTTTGTGATAAGTTTTATGATTTCCAGTACACTTGTCCCAATTATTTACTATTTTCCTTAAAATTTTATTTTTTTTCCACATCCAAGATTTATTTTCTATAAAGAATTAAAGGTTTCCTTTTCTTTTTAGAGTATTTGATTTGACTTATTTAAAATATTTATTACAATAAATTTGGGTTAGGCCAAGCCATTTTAGGCTAGGGTGTTGCACTCGTTACGGGACTTAACCCAACACTTTACGGCACGAGCTAACAATAGTCATGCACCACTTGTGTCCATGTTCATGTAGCCCAAACTCGGCCTAATTAAATAGGCTCAGAAAACGTGCCGGTCCTTTTGGACACATCAATCTTGGGCCAATGTGGTTTTTCAGAGTTTCTTTTCACCGTTACTCTGGTGTAAGCCCCTACCACTTTCTTTTGAAAGGAACAATGGACACCGAACAATTAGCCAAGTAGTTAAATTTTTTACATTCATGTAACATTCATATAACTTGTGACTTCAACGAATAAAATTGTGTGCATGTGCAACACCGGATGTACAAAATACTTACAACTTACTATGTGACGTCCCGGTAGCATCACATACTAAGCACAAGCAGAAATTATATGGATTATCTTTTATTTACAGGACTTATTCATTACAAAGGTTTAACTAGCATTCACCTTTAAAGGTTAGCATGTATATCATGGATATTTTAAAATCTAATTTCATATACAAGGTTGTCCTATAATAGTCTTGTCATCTAACAAATAGACAATTCAACCAGGATCATGGATAAGGATTATGAGAAGCTTCATTACTTTCCTTAGTAACATCCGGGCTTACAAAAAATCAACTTGGATCACTTCTAGTCTTGCACCTATATATACATTGCATTTACAAGTTCCAAAAGTGAAGATGCAAGTAAACAGATAGGGAAAAAAGGGTGAGGGGGTTCTAACTCCACTATCCCACACAAGCCCACGTCTATCAAAAAGCAAAAGACATTCCTCCATCTTCTACACAATCCCGGGCGTCTAGGCCCCATTCGTCCCAGCTCCAAGTCCATCAGCACCCAAAGGAAGAGGGCCAAACATCTCTCCTTCGTGGTTCACGAACCACGAGACGAACCTCATCAGAATCATCTCAGCTCTACCATCATCTATCCACAGCGTAGCCTCATATTTTGAGAAAGTCATCTCAACGTCAGGGTCAAACACATCATGAAAAGAAACCTCAAGGCGTGCTACCACCCCGTAACAAGCTACTGGCGGCACATCCATACTATCAATCTGAAAAATATAAGAAATGAGCAAAAACTATGCCCAGTAAAGAAATAATAAGACTCTAACCTAGACAATCCATAGCTATCAAGAATACAAGAAAATCATAACCAAATAGCTTAAGATACTAAGACAGGATTGTCACAGGTATAACTAAATGAACATGGATACATCACATGTATGATCACTCTATGCTAAGCATACTAAATACATCTAAATACATATCATAATCTCAACCTATATCCAAGTGAAATGCAACAGTAATATACACAACTCACACGCCAAGTAGAAATTATGATTTAGTGTGAATATCAAGTCCACCATCGATCAGTTTACCCACCGAAACTTTGCCGGCCCGATCGAGTCACTTCCGGAATCCCACATCCGGACTTCCACAATATTTCTATCATGGGCATCTCACTCCGAGGCATCCTAGTATCACACAACCAAGGCATCTCAAGATCACTTAGCATGGGGCATCTCACTCCAAGGCATCCTAGTATCCCACAACCAAGGCATCCTTGATCACACACAAGGGCATCTCACTCCGAGGCATCTTGGCGTCGTGTTCAACCGAGGCATCCAAGATCACACAACACGGGCATCCCACTCCCCGGGGCATCACCGGCAACTCAGTACCGATGGAAATCTCTTGCTCATTCAAGCACACATCTCACACATTACACATTTGATTAATGTAATCATTGTATGCCAAAGACCTAAAAAATACACAACTATCCCAAGTATAATATATACACTTAACTCTTATGTATGAAACACACATGCGTGTCCATATTATAAGATAAAACCCATTTCGGCACGTCCCATACCATGCCTAACAGATTTTTACCCCATAATCAAGCACTATGCATCACACTCATTGTACACGCATGCCACCATTGGTATCTATACCATAACCATACTTCAAATGATGAATGAGGCATGCTCATGCACAAACTAACCACTATTATGAGATCACTAGACTCCATATGTGTCATGAGAGTCAAGTACAAGAGACACAACAACTATTATATATTCTCGTATCAAAGCAGTCTATGGACTAAAATGAGCAGTTTCGATCACAGACACAGAAAGTATATCTAATCTTATTAGAATGTTACAAAATTTCAGTATGTTATAGAAGAGACATAGATTAACATTTTCCGTGAAGAAACCTAAGTCTATATCTCATTGTATTAAGAGCAGTAATTGCTGTCTTCTTTCCTAAATTCTGTAAAAATTTTCAGATTTAGTACCTACAAAAGAAAAATCGTTTTACTACTCGAACCTTATTTGTTTGTTCTCAAATTTTGATATGTTATTCCTAAGGATGTTTCCTACAACTTTCATCAAGGGTTTAAGGTCCAATTCTATCTAGAAAATTACAGAAAATTCGTAGAATTATCAAAGGTCTTGTTATTTTCTACAATACAGCTTACTGTTTCAAGGAGAATTACTCCCACCTACACGTTTTTGCATGTATATTGCTATAACTAGAAGTCAAACTTAATCTAATGGATGTTCTCTCAAGTAAAATTTTTCTTTTCCTTATATTCATCATAAGAAATCAAGGCGACACAAAAACAAAAGGCTTTCCATCTATATTTCTTTAGAACAGAAACATTTTGCATCGTTTTCTTCATTTCTAGCTCAACTAAACCATTAGTTTCTCTACAAATCTCTCTTACAGCATCTTGACGCTCTTCCACAGCATCTAAGGATAATCACAGTAGGTCTTTACTTACATAGAACCTTTCACAGCTCGATTCAAAACAAATACTCGCACTTCAACTCATCTACCGCAACATGTATCACTTTTACTCACTCGGCCACCACCTCTACACCTTACTTGACAATCACAGCTCACTCACTCTCAAGTTCCGAAACATGCAAGGCTCTAATGCAACATGCAAGGACTCATAGCTTCAATCTAGAGCTCATCTAGCTCAATCCAACACAAAACAGCAACATCACACCTAATCCTCCACCATTCGGCTAGATCCACAAGTTCCTTGACAAAATCAATGCATAACTTCTAGTTTAGAGACTTATCTTTCCTTACCTTTGTTCAGCTACTTGATGATTCAAAACTCTTCAAAGATCAGCACCTATTCTCACGCAAGAAGAAGAAAATTTACTGGAGTTGCTACTGGTTCTTCACTGCTCAACCGAGAGAGAGAGAGAGAGAGAGAGAGAGAGAGAGAGAGAGAGGAAGAAGAAGAGAGTTTCGGCTTTGCTTTGGAGAGAGAGAGATGACGAGAGTTATGAGGGGAAATAGAGCTAATAGAGCTAGTCCCTAGGATAGGTTAATCATTAGATTTGCTAATGATGATGTCTTCCTTGGTTGTTTCGGTTTTAGGAAAGAAAAACCGTGGGAGAAGAGAGAAAAGGGAGAAGAGAAGAGAGGATCGTGGCTTCCATGCACGACTTCCTTTCAACACCTATCAATCAATATCAATAAATCTCTAATCCGTATCGTTAGTCAGTTCATTAGTTTCTAATGTTTTTCACTTAATTCTATTTTGAATCCACTAAATTTCGATTTTCTTGTAATTATACAAATTTATGAAATCATAAGACATATTAGCAATTTAGTGTTAATCTATGAAGAATTTATCACAAGAAATGTTAAAGTTAGAAATCAACATTAGCATTACAATTGCTAATTAAATCATCATAATTATAATCTATAAGCTAAATTGGAAATAAAATTACTCGGGCCTAAATACCTGTCTCTGGCCCAACAGGCTTATTCTATGACAATCCGGCCCACTAAACTTAATTTACTATTCTAACAGATCCAAGTCTTGGCCCGCTCTAAGCCAAGTCCAAGCCCATAATCTCCCATTCGGCTTATCAAGCCCAATTCGTGTGGCCGGCCAACTTCTTAAGCCCACACATTACTCAAGGTCCATCGAGTTTGCTTTCTGGCCTGATTTAAAATAATCCGAGCTCTTAACGATCTGATTACACTAATAGGATTGGTGAAATTCAGGATGTCACATACTAGGTTCAAATGATTCTTTAATAGATTGACTCTATGTTAACGATTTTAGGGCCAATAAGGCATCTGGCCCAATGATTGGGAAGTTGTGGTGGGGATGTCAATGTCCAAGGTCCAAAACCCTAGGCAAGCAAAAAATATGTCAATGATTTCAGATATTAAAAACCTATTAATATGACAAGAGAGGTCAGTATTGTTATACGAAGCAATCCATTGGTGTAAAAATCTTAATGACCAAAAATAAGCATCCAAGGCTTCACTTTTTTTTCTTTGAAGAAATTACGGTTCTTGCCACCACGCCAAATTTATTCTCTAGTCCATCCAGGAGATGATGCCTTGTAGGGAACTTTGAAAGGAACTACATCCATATAATTGCTTAGAATGTTGGCTTGTTGTCCAATCAAAAGTTAAGTCATGTCGAAATATTCTGACGCTACGTTTATTTACTAAGTTGATTTTGACATCATATTAGACAGTGACTTGTGCATTGTGCAAGATAACTATGAAAATAAGACAATCACAATAATGTCGGAAAGTATTTTATTTCAATGTTATATAAATATCAATTACAGATGGATATTTAGATGTACTCTTGAATATAATTGTGCGAGAAATACTAGTGGCCAACTTGGTGTAGGCTTTTTAATGGATATTGTTATATTAAATTAAAAAGAACATAGAAAATGAATTGGGATTGTGTGATAAATCAATACATAACTTAAGACAGTGAAAAATAAAACCACACTCAACAGAACAGCATATTGACTTCTGTTCCCTTTCTTAAACCACCCACTCAATAGCATTTAGAAAGCTCACAAGTATTATAACTCATTATGGGGAGAAATAATTAAGAGATGGTAAAAATTACGCAATTAATTCTTCAATTTCGTTGTAAATACCAGAAGGAAAAATTCTCGAATCGCTATTTAGAGTCCGTGGGTGTCAAATTTGTAGGCCGAACCCTTAGAGCTGCAATCTGTAATGACACGTCATGTAGATGGAAGCAATCTTCTCTACCCAATTTCTCATTAGGTGAATATAAAGATGAAGGTGATCCCACTTTCCTCGCTTATTCTCTCAACCTTACGTGAAATAATTTAGGTTTTGAGATAAGAGATTTCTTCAAAGACATTAACAAGGAACAGAAAGGGAAAGCAGGTAAAGATCAAATCAAATTCTCGAAGAACTTTGACATTGCAACACTCTAGTAGATTTCTCTCCTTTTCCTGACAAAATGCATCCCTTTCCGGCCGTTTGTTCCTGTCCACAAGCCTAAGCGCAAAATATCAAGTAACCAGATGACGTGTGGTGATTGAACCAGAGAGAGGCATGGACACTGTTCCAATTGCTCCCCACCCTCTTTTCCACTGATAAACAACTAGAACCTCCTTTTGGAATATCACAAGAATAGATTATGAATGTGCATGTGAACACAGCGTATATCAAACGCCACCTTAGCTCGCGTGCGATTTGATTCAATTCAACATTCCAAAATCAGTCAGAGAGAGAGAGAGAGAGAGAGAGATTGATGATGCTTTTGTGCGTGTCTGTGTGTAGAGACACTGTTCTAGAGAACCCCAATTTGCCCATTCAAACTTCACTTTTGATCACCACATCCCAAGCCAAAAGGGGAAAGGCACAGACTCCAAAACCATCCCTTTCTCCAAGAATGGCCATCCCTTGGGACCCCCAGAACCCCCCCATTCGTCTCTCCCTTCATCTTTTGAGCAGCAACAGAATGGAGACTGGGTTCCCCGGTGTAGTCATGTCATGTCAAGCTGCTTTTGCTATTATTATCTTCAGAGTCTCCTCTCCTTTGCACTTTTTTTCTTGGTTGCCTAATGCGAATTGGGAAGTTTTGTAATGGTAATTGCGAATTTCAATCATACGATGCCCCGTACCATTCGATTACTACCTCTAGTATTGGACCAGATGTATAATACAGGGCCGTGGTGTTAAGTTAAGGACATGATAGAATTTTTTTCTCCAGCGTATAACAAGTCATGAGCCGATTTCTTTTACTTAAGTGAAAGTAGAATGCTAATGTAGAATTTTTGTGACCTATCCTAGTCCATCATCACTAGGGGTGATCGGGTCCAGGGTGGATAGGGTTTAGATCTGAACCATGTACTCGATCCTGTTATAACCGGTTTTCCTTTTTTGGACCATATACCCGACCATGTTTGTATTGGACCTCGTAACTGACCCACCATGTTTTTTCGATCTGATTACAGAGTTAATCATGTTTCCATTGAAACCTATTTTACAATTTCCCGATATCCTATACAACTTCGAATTTTAAATAACGTAACCCTCTTAATTGTATCGAAACATTAAGCACTTGTAATAAATAACTACATAAACTTTTTGACTAAACAAAAAATTAAGGATCCACAAGGCTAATTATAATAAATAAAATCATAAGGCAAAGAATTAGCAACAAACATGGGTCTAATATTAGTCTTATTCCCATAACTACTACATGAAGCTACTCATTTATGCAAGCATAACTCCTCCTACAAAAGAGAAATTAGGCGAGCTAATCTACATGGTACACAAGAATTTGGCGGCGATGAACACCGTTCGTCTGTTGGACGGTGCAAGAGGGAGCCGATGAGGGAGGGAAGCAAGTGAGGAAGAGGAACGACGAAAGAGGAGTGCCATGCATGTTTGAGAGAGCCAAGAGGAAAAACGTTGTGTAATTGCAAGAGTAAAAATAGAAATAAGGGGAAAAATAGGGTTTTGGACCTATATTTACAAAACCAGTTCCAAAACCGGTCTAGGAACCAGTTCCCGGGTGAATAATCAATCGGACCCGATTCCGGGACTAGTTTAAACAGGTACCGAATTTTGGAAACCGGTTCCCGGACGGGTTTCAATGGGAACCGGTTCCCGATCCTGTTTTCCGGGTGGGCCGGTCGGGTTCTGGGGTATACCCGGCCAGTTGCACACCCCTAATCATCACTTGTAAAGTGACTCATACCAAATCTAAGAAGAGAATAATACATAATTACCATCAAGTTTCACATCATTACTCCTTGTATCCGTGTAGTTAAATGCCTGTTATATATGCTAGTTTTATTACACTGCACCTGCTTACTTGCACCTTGTGGTCTCAAAGACATGTTAGAATGTGCGACTCAAGAACTTGAACTATCGTGTAGAGAAATATAAGGCATATTCTAAGCTCATATTTAAGCAATGCCAGATATATTTGGCACCCAATTTTGACATATGTAAGCAGAAAATAAAGATAGCAACACAGTTATATCTTCAACGTAAATGGCAAACTAGAATATTCAAGGTGACGTTGTCTTGTATAGGGATGATGAAAAGTGAAATAATAATAATTTACTGGCAAAATGATTGACTAAGTCAAGCTCGGAAGATGTGGCTGCAAAAATTTCAACCCAAAAGCATTAAGTCAAAACATGAGTTTATCTGACTTTGACATATTTTCTAACTTTGCCCTCAAATAATATTTTTTTTCCCTAGTCACATGGGAAACAGCAAAAGAGCAAAGTCTCAATTTGCACAGCACTTTCTCTCTAACTAACTCACCTCACATTTCTGACAACCTAGAATCCTCCTCGTCAACTCCTCATACCATCTCCACGTCCTATCATAATCTTCTTTTTATTATTTTCAAACAATAAAATAGAATAGATAATTATAAATCAAACTTATCCTAAGTTACAAATGTCACATCAAAGTAAGCATAACAATAATCGCGCATGCACATAAAATCTGATACTGTTATAAATAAAACTCATTGTCCTCTATATGTTATTCTTTGAAATCTTAAAAGTGCAAAGTATAGATCTCGAAAAGACAAGCATATAAAAGTATAGAACTAGAGAAAGTTAGGATGATTTATGTGTTTATACAACTTTAGAAAAAGTTACTTGAGAAAAGAAAAAGGAAAGGTTTGGTAAGGTCATGAAAGTATCTCGAGGTATCAAATTCTTGAATGAACGGGGCTTGGCTGTGGAAAAAAGAATTCTCTAGGGATACCCATCAGAGTCACATCGGTCACTGTCGTTGGGGCCCAAGGAGGCCGAAAATGGAATGGCGGTCTAAACACGTAAGCCAACAAGCAGGGACGATTTTAATATTCTGTCGTCCTCCACACCGCCCCATTAGGGCAAAACACTCAGAAAAACAGCTGATGACAGAACATGGAATTTATCTTCTTTTTCCGGGAAAAAAATAGAGAAATCGATGGATAAGAGATGTGTGTTGAGGGTTGCTTTGGAGCTTCGCTTTTGTTTTCCCTATCCTCTCCTCTCCTCTCCATGCTTCTTGGCAAGTTGCAGCTCTTTGGAAAAGTAGTCCCTGACGCAAACGTTGCAAGTAACCCCACACGCACACATGCACTCTCTCTCTCTCTCTCTCTCTCTTTCTCTTTCTCTCTCTTCCCTCTCTGGTCGACGATTCCCGAACTCGCGAAAATATCCTACTAATGTCTCGACACGTGAGCGAAAATTCGAACGGATGTGGCAATGATCAATCAAACCCTAGATTGATATTGGATTCTATGGAGAGTGATGTAGAATTATTTGTGCTTGGTGGAGTCGGGAATGGAATCATGTGCGATGCACCCTCACGCGCATGCTTTTCTTTAACCACTAGGTCAATCCATTCTGGCCTGCCCCCCTCCCCCCCTCCCCCTTTCCTTTCTCTCCCCTCTAAACATGCACACCCATTTCTGGCTTGTAAACAGGGCTTCTAGGTGCATTTGCATTAAGTCAGCTGCAGAAGTTGAGGATCCATGATTTCTCAGCATTAATATTTCCTTCCAAGAATTACAAGAGACTTTAGAGATGGTTTGATAGAATACATTATGCTTCTGTGTGAAAAGTAAAACTTGGTGGGGGGGCTCAGGGACGTCTGGGACATCTCTCATTCAGCAAAATCTTGACCCAGTTGACAGAATTTCTAGACATGTACAAATCCAACTCTTTCAAGACCACCTTTTGAGTTATGACTATACATTGCATCGATTATTGAATGGTGATAAATCGATCATGGGGAGATCTTCTTCATTATTTGGAGGAACTCGCGAGCATTTGAGAAAACATTAATTTCCCTACTCCAGGAACTGTGCATGTGCCTTACATTCTTCGGACAGAGAGATGAACGGTGGTCCTAGCTGGGAATTCTAGATTACTATGCACTTTTTGTTACCCTCTTGTTACATCCGTTGGTTTCATTTCTATGAAGAATCATTATTCAGCAACAACTAGCTGCCTCACCACTTGAAGCACTAAGAACGGCCAAAATTGTTAGCTTCCTCATCTGCCCTCTGTCCGCGAAATTCCATACTGGAAAGTCTGCCGGCAAAGGGCACTGTACCATAAAATGACAATGCCATAGGTGTATCACTAATCCGAAAATATGCATATACTCGTTGGATTTTACAATTGGCTCAAATGAAAACCAACATAGAGAATTGGTTTTCTTTTAATTATTTTTTTTCGTTAGCTCACTCGTCAATTTGTATCCATTTGTTCCTCTTTTCATTAAATGAAATAGAAACTGTAGCATACAATGATATCAAAGATGACCTTAACCGCATTTTGCATACCCAACAGCATGTTGAATGGGCTCCATATAGAAGTTGACTTGTGACCTGAAACGTCTTTATCCAAAAGGAAGAAATGGCATCAAACGCACACACTATTTACACCATCCGGGTGTAAAACTTCCAAGAACAGTATGCTGTCTTCGACCCCAATATAGAATTGGGTTTTAGAGCTTCTTATTGGCATTGGTATTTTAGTTTCCTATTCGGTAACATACATACATAGAACGGCTGTTTGATGAACCCGAAGGTGGGAACTTTGCATACATATATTTAAGTTTGGCAGAATGTTTAAAAATATAATCACTTCTTTTAACAGAAAATTGCACTTTTACAGAAGATATTTTCCTTCGTTAATTTCGTTGTTGTAATAAAGAAAATATCAATTGTCTTTTCTTGGCAATTGGTGTTTGACTGCCCAACCACATTCTCCATGAAGCATCTCCAACAATCCCCACAAGTTTTAATGGTAGATTTCTCTTCCCCCCCAACCCCCCAAATGTGGCAATAATAATAATGGCTGTGAACTTTGCCTTTCTCAAAGAGATAAAATCTGAAGGATGTCAGTCTATATAGCTCTTCTTTCACACTCTGCAAAGTCTAATTTGTCAATACATGTAGTCCTTTCTCTTTCATATTTTTCTTTCTTTTAAGAGAAATCAGTTTCGACCCCACTGGTGAGCTTCACTCCTTATCTCTTGGCTCATGCTTGGTCTACTGAGTTTTATAATGCTCATTGGTGGGTCAAGCGCTCGCACACCCACAGTCCTCTACCTCACACGGACACGCTAGAAGAGTATAGCGCGTGATTGAATATAAGTCAACACAGAACGTGAACTTCCAGCAAACTTTTGATTGAACAACTTACTGTCATATCATGCGTCTCTCAATGAAAGGGTTCATGTAGAATTGCTGGTTTTATAATTGATTTCAGAAGATTGGAGAAATCGCAGGGGCACATGGCGAATCATGTAAAAAGCTGCTGCTGCAGTACTAAGAAAGATGGATTTTGTTACAGTACGAAGACGAAAAAATTCCTCAAGATTCAATCCAACCCTCAAGAAAAGGAATTTAAAAATGTCTAAATTCTCACTGAAAAAGTTGTCAAAAATTCTGGGACATCTGTTACTTGAATCTTGGCGTACTCAATAGTCAACACCCACTCTAGATATGGCTCAAAAACTTACCATTTGGGGGAAAAGTCGAATACTTGATAATGGCAGTATGAAATTTCTGACAGATTTGGGTGGAAATATCAATGGGAATATATCTGGAGTACAATTTTTTTTTTCCTGTAGGGTTGTTAGGAAGTTACTGAGGGTGTCCTTTCACTTGAAATTTTCATCTCGTGAGAGGCGGTTACAAAAATAGAGAGAGGACAATTATGAGACAAATCAGTGAGTGGTACAATTGGAATTTTAAAAACAGAGAAACAAAGGTGGAGCAGTATCTACAACTTACCCATTCTTTATATTTTTTAATTATTTTTTCTCTGAGCAGGTAATAACTTTTCCTATTATAAATAGAGGGTACTGGCAGTGCTGTGCATTATAGGTCATCCACAAAAGACCAACCCCACAACACTACACAAACCCTTCTCTCCCCTCTCTCTCTCTCTCTCTCTCTCTCTCTCCCCCTCTCCCTCCATCCCTCTCTCTCTCTCTCTCTCTCTCTCTCTCTCTCTCTGTATTTATGATCTCTCTCTCTCTCTCTCTGTGTATTTATGATAAAGAGGGAAAATGTTTCAATCTTGACACAGTGTTCTAATCCAAAGCACAGCCTAGCTAGGGTAGTGTAAGAGAGGGGGAGGCAACGCTTTGATGAATGTTGGTTGTTGACAGAAGATAGAGAGCACAGATGGGGATGTGCAACTGAAATTTGCATCTCTCTCCTTTGTGCTCTCTATGCTTCTGTCATCACCTCAATTCAGCCTCTCTCTCTCTCTCTCTCTCTCTCTCTCTCTCTCTCTCTCTCTCTCCCTCTCTCCCTCCCTCTCTCCCTCCCTGATTTTCTTTTTTCTCAACCCCCTTTAGTGCCTACTTTAAGATCTTTGTTGGCTTTCTTGAATTTCTCTTTCTCGTGAGAAGGAACTGAATAGCTATTGATCGTTTCTCTGCAGAATTTCCCCTTTACGCTTTCCATACAGCTTATTTATTGTCTTGTTTTTCTTCTTTGTGCAGCTAGAATTGGAATGGAGGAGAATTTAGATAACTTTCAGGGGTTTTTTTTGAAAGAGCACTTGGGATCTTTGCTTCAGGTTCGTGTCTTTTTCTTTGCATATCTTCAATCTGAATTATGGCATATACCAGTTCTTTACTTGTTATCGTGTGCTTAAATATCATTAATCTTGTTGAAAAAGTTTAATTTGGACGTAATTACTCACATGTTGAAATTATATGGAGGTGTAAAATGCGTTTTGGTTTGGTTTTTTTTTACCTATTCTTAGTTTGGACATGTAAAAATTTAAACCATATTATTGTCGCATAACTCGTGTACCTTTCAGAAAAGTTTTTAACCGTGGAAAAACCGTGTAATGGTTCGGCTGATTGTTAATTAAGATTAGGACAGTGTAAAACCTCGAACTTTGTGTTTCCCATGACATTGTTGAAGTTGTATAGACATGACTATGCTTATGTTGAATGATTTTGCTTTGTGTGCGAGTTGCTCTACATATAGGGGTCTCTTATATTTGGATGTTTGGTTTTGAGGATAGAGGACACAAAATGTGATGAAATCTGAATCAATTAAGGAGCTGAGACATATTTGAAATGATGTCCTCCAAAGATCTAATCTATCGTTATTACTTATTTGTTTCAGAATGTAATTTGTTGGTTGGTTAGTTAACGGGTCATGTAGAAGGTGGAGTTTATGATACAAAACTTTCAAAAGATTATAAATTCATGAGATTGACCAAATAAGTAACGGGTCATGGACGAGCTTATCTTGCATACTGATGTCTCAACACATTTGTTTACTGGATGTATACTTCAACCAAAATACTGAAGAACCAGAGGAAAGTTAGCTGAATTTTCAGACAATTTACTCCTGAAAATTTTCCTACCCCTATTATAGATCCGATAATTACACAGGCTCACCATATGCCGTTCTTCAAGAACAATTTGCTCATGCATGCTGCGATGTTTGGATGAGAATTATATAGTATTGTAATTACAACTGAACTCCTTTTGGTCGACACATGAGGGACACCGATCTTTGCTTATTCATTTCGAAATTTTAACACCTTGCTTCATTATGATGTGTTAAGACAATTATAAGTTAATGTACTAATTTTGTCATAACCAGCTTTGCTCTGCTTTCATGATGGTTAAATTTGATCTACCTCTCAAAGAAAGGATTGAGGGTTCTCTTTGCAAATCATCAAATGCTGGATATTTCATCCGTCAAATTGTCTGATATGTTATCAACAAGAGCTTATGACATTGTCCGGCAAAACTGTTTTCTTGTTGATGATTACTACCAGCTGGGTAGACATGGCAAAAGTTATAAAAGAACAGGCTGAAGCATCCATACTCACCAACTCGTGTAATTGCCATTCTTATCGGAAATATCTCCTTTTCAATGGGTATAATAGCGATATGCTTATATTATCATATTTGGATGAAAAAAGACTCAGCTTTTTTATTTACTCTTTTATTACCACTTGCAAATTCACAGCTACTTGTGTGGTGCTGCTACTTTAAGGCCTCGTTATTTGCAACAAGGCTCGTTGCGCCAGTGAAGAAGATCTGAAACTAATGCATCACTGAAGCATCTGAAACAAGAAAGCTTCGCATTTCTTTTCTTTTTTTTTTCTTGATTCGAAGAAGATCCAAAACTAATGAAACACGTTGCGCTGGTGCTGCAAGGTGATTTTGCATATGTAGTTTCTTGTCTCGAGTCTTTGAGAGCATCGTCTATGAAGGCACAAATATTTACACTTCTCTGCAATACGAGCTGTACAGACTGTAAAAGTGGATTAGCATAATCCCATTGTTCCAAACTAAAAACATGGATCATACCGTGCAGGTATAATTCAATAGGTTTCTGTAAGTGTCAAAGAACTCTTGGTAAAATAAACGAATGGTGACCTTTTTTCCCACGTCACTTGATAATTTACTAACAATTTTATGTGATTATCAACTATTTTTGTTTTATATTTTGCAAATTAATTACGAAATTTTGCACTAGCTTACCAACTACCAACCTGCAGTAAAGCGACTTACCAATTATTGCCTGATCATCTTACCAACTAGTTTGGATAACTAACTCTTATGTGAGTTGAGTACCACTGTTTGATTATTTTGTTAATTTATCAACTAGACTATTAATTTACCGTTTATTTGCCCTGGATAGAAACCCTAGCGCAACGCACTAACTTCTCTCCCATTAAATTAACACATAATATTTGGGCTACCAACTTTCATTTGACATACTCTATAAGCTTATTGTTCTTTTAATTACCAACTCTTTTTCTACCTTTCTTAGCTTTGCCTTAATTTACCAACTCTTATGTGAAATTACTCATGTAAGAGTTGATAAATGTAAGGCGTTGGTAAGTTAGGCAAATAAAATTTAGTTAAAAAAGTTTGATAACTAAGGCAAATAATACTGATAAAAAAAAGTTGGTTAATTTAAAAATTAAAAACAAACATACATTGGTAAACAACTCAAATAACCAGAAATTAGCCGGTAATTTAATCAAAGAAAAGTTGTTAGGTTGGGGATGTCATATGATAGTAAATGAATTCAATGCACTGGGATGAAAAATAAATAATAGCTTGCAAAGGATAAGATGAGTTAACTTAAGAATGGCATATAAGAGTTGAAACCAAATAAAAACTGGCAACTAACTCAATCGAAGTTGGTAACGCACAACTTGTAATTTAATTGGTAAAAGTTGGCAACCACTCTAATTGATGTCCATACTTTCTAAAAAATATTGGTAATTCTAAAAAGTGGGTAAACATTGCAAATAAAAGTGATAGCTCAATAGAAAAGTTGGTAAATTATAAAAAGAAAAAGAAATAAAGGTTAGTAAGCAACTCATATGAGAATTAGTAATAAAAAACTAATTGGTAACTAATTGGTAACTTAGTCGACGAAAATTAGTAAGCCAAACAGAGGAGATCGGTATTTGTAAAATAAAAGCTAACAAATCTAAACCATCGGTAAAAAAAAAAAAAGCCAGATAAAAAGATAGTAAAAGAAAAGAGAAGTTCTTTTGTCAAAGATAAGATAAATTTGTCTTTTTAAAAAAAATAAAAATTAGTGATTAATTCAAATAAGACTTAGTAACGCAAAACTAGTTGATTATATAATTAGAGGAAAGTTGGTAGTCACTCTAATTGAGGTTGGAAATTTCTAAAAAGAATTGGTAATTTAAAAAAGTTAGCATGGCAAATAAAAGCGCAACTCAATAAAAGCTAGTAAGTAAAAAACAAATAAAAATTGCTGAGCAACTCAGATGAGAATTGTTAACAAAAAGACAATTTGGTAACTTCGAAAAAAAAAGACTCAATAAGTCATTGTTGATATGCTTTATACAAAATTCTTTCTCATTTCTCTCACAAAGTCAAATTTAGCCATAAATGTAAACTCGCAAGTGATGCAAATAGTGTAATAGTGTTTGGCACCATCAAGCATGTCGACCTTGTTTTCTGTTCTTTTTTGGTTTTCCTTCTCGCATAAAAGATAATGAAACATGTTCACTTTTTTCTCTTAACCACGATTTAGATTATACTAGTGCAAAAACATATGGTAGTTTCTATAATTAGTGTGAAAATACTTTATGTCTTTAATTATGTATTGAAATATAGATAGGCTTTTTCAAAAATGATAAAATATATATTTTATTTGGAAATAACATTTTGAAGGTGCCTAACGTAATTTTACTTCTTAAAATAAAACTCAAAACTCTATCTTCTTCTTCTTTTTTCATAATGTAATGGTGGCTTTATGCATATCCAAATACTACTTGAAATTATTGAAAATAAAATTAACTCAATATTAATTGGGGCCACCTCCTAGTCCCCACTAAACATGTGATGCACATGAATGTGTTAAGGTGTAACATGCACTCTCAACTATCCATGTGATCTCGTTTGCATATGCAAAAACATGTATACAATGTTGTCCTTCCATTGTCGGTGGCCTAAAACGTGGGGTAAAATGTACAAAAACCTCAAAACATTTGCTTCATGTGTTTTGCACAATCCATGAAATTAGCAAGGTATTTCATAGGGAGAGCATGTGAATTCTTAATCTACACGTGTCTTTTCATTACCATAACGTCGGGTTCATTCTTGTTAGGAGAGAATGGACACATAAAATATGGTATGGGAAACTACAATAAAAGTCTTGAATCTATGTACGGAATGCGATCAAGTGCTAATCTTAAAACGGTGGTGATCAAGTTGTCATTGTTTCCTAAAAAATGTCATAAGAGTCCCGAATCTCCAAATTAGAACAACTGAGTCCACAAGTTTGGTCGAAAGATATAGTTAAGTCCGAAACCCACATCAGAAGAACTCAATTCAATTCGTTCACGCAAACTTTTGAGGTTGTGCACACAATTTTCAATTTTGCTGTTCGAAAGGACTCGGTCGCAACAAGCAAAGGGTTTACGACCCAATTACGCGCTTTCCTTTTTCCTTTCGAGGATGGTCATTCACCATCAAATGGGATGGGCAATGGAAATATCCGGCTTTCGTGTGCGGTTTGAACAGAAATGATGGAGCTAATCAAGAAGGGGGGAAGCAGAAAACGATCTTATCGCACAAATGGAAAATGGGGCCGATGGCTACTAGAATCGCTCCCATCAACATGAGAAAAAAGAAGGGGGTCTCTCTCCTTTTGGGGCTAGTGGGTGACACGAATTGATTCATTCACGCTTGTCAGGGTCCAGTGAGCGAGACTGATGTTCTTGGTGGCTCCAGAGATGGAATCTGATGGACGGGCTCTGTTCAATCCATGCTTTATTGGACCAGGAAAAACACCCCCAAGTTGGCAGTTTTTCCAGTGTGAAATCGACTGCGAGTTCGAGAATGTCTAGGAACTGAAAAGTCAAATCTTTCTCTGTCTGTCTGTCGATGTTTGATTAGTTGGAGGTTGTCCTTCGCTCGGTCGAATGATGCCATTTTTTGATACACTAATGGAGGGGTAGCCTGTCCTTGCGTTGAACCCCGGTTGATTGTTTTTTCCCAATATGTAAAAAAAGGGGTTCCACCTCATCGTACAAATAATTCAGACCAGATTTCGTACTTTTCCATACACAAATAAAAAATAAAATCCAAATTCTCGGTCCATATCTTCTATAAATTTGCAGCTGGATTTGTTTAGTAGAAGATAGATGACTTAAAAAGCATTTTTCTAAAAATAATTACTTGCATCACTAGAAATAATTAGGCAACGAAAAAATATGTCATTATAGACAATAATTTATGTGTAAATATTTTCGTAAACAATGAATTTTTTTCATTCGTTCATTTTTGTTTTTGATACGAGAAATTATTTATAAGATTTTTCTTTAAAACATATATTTTTCACAAAACGAACACATCCTAAATTCACTAAATAAAGTATCGGAGAAAAATTACAAGATAAGTGCCAAGATATGACTCGAGGTTTTTGTTGTTGGTCAATCGGGGATTTAAAAAATTTACGTTGATCTATTGAGAATTTAGAAAAACTGAAATTAGATCTTGAGCTCATCGTCACTAGAATACAAGTTTCGAAAATAACATGTGACAAATGACCCAATAGTGCATGTAGATGCCATGTTGGCTCTTTGATGCCTGCATTGCACTAGCAATGAGCTCGAGACTTGATTGGGGCTTTTAAACCTTAAATCCTCCATTAACTGAAATGAAATTTAAAATCCTCCGTTGACCAACGGCCAAAACTTAAGTTATGTACTTTAATTTGCTCTTCTTTAAATTGAGAATAAGAGTACCATAGTTATTTGAAGGGTGCACAAAGTGTGACACACTTACCATAATTTTTTTTGTGACACCAAAGACCCTAAATTTATTTTATTGACACCAAATTTTTAGAATAAATATATCACATGGATACAAGTGTGGGGTTTTTTTATATCACAAGAAGAAGTTTGAGATAAATATGTTATATTGTACAAGTTTTGGATAAATATGTTACATGGGTACAAATTTGGGATTTCTGGTGTTATGACTTTTTTTTTTTTTTGAGGTAAACATATCACAGTGTCATGGTTTAGGATTTTCGGTGGCTTTTACCCTAATATAGATACTATTATAAGATATACATAATATTAATTTCAAAAAGGTCATTATGTCTGTTGTTCCCCCAATTTTAGATTCGAATCTCTATTATCCAATATCCATTTAGATGATATTAAAAATGAATCCAGTATAAGGTTATTGCCTTTTTTACACTTTTATTCACTTTTTTTATGTTTTAAAGAGAACACAAGTTTTATTATTGATGAGGTTTATAGAATATGTTGATTGAAATCAAAGAAAGTGTGATGTTTAATGATATTCCCTCAAATGGTTCATCTAATGTTCTAGCAAGTAATGTTGTTGGTAAAATCACTATTCAAATTGTAGTATCATACAATTTCACGATGTGAAATACACTAAACAATATCGCTCATACCCAGAATCGCGAGTCAATAGAATATTATGGAATTGCAGGTTAAATCCTTACCCTTGATAAATTAGTAAAATTGATACAATTTTTCAAGGTTGCATCTTCGTCTTAAATGGGTCTTTTTGCCCAATCCTTTTCAATTACCATGAGAGAGAGAGAGAGACAGAGAGAGAGAGAGAGAGATAGTGTTAGGGTCTGTTTACTATACTATTACGTAAGCTTGAGGCCCACTTGCAGTTCAAGTTCAACAATGAAACTAATTATGTTGATAATGCCAATTAAAACGATGACAATGGATCCCATGAAGAACTTGATGAGGATGATGATGATGGGGGAAAGTGGAAAAGATTTTAGTCTTGTTTAATTATTGGATTTGTGGGCTTTTGTTGTTAATAAGTTATCGAGTGCAATTGGATAGCCACTTTGTTTCTGTAATGATTTTTGCTATGATAGTCCCTTATTTTTTATCATATCTTAATGACTTCAGTTTATAGGGAAAACTTGCTTCTATGTTATTTTGAGAAAATTGTCAAATTGGTCCTAAACTAAACGTTCTAATTTTGTTAATTAGGGATAACACATTTACGTGAAATTTCAATATGATCCTTTTGTCCAATTTTTGTTGGAAATTACTTTGTGATAGTGTGTCGTGTCTAAAGGAAATTATGATTGTGCAATCAATAGAATTTGGACGATGCACAACATTTCCATGGATTAATTTTTTATTTTCAATTTTTCCCATTAATTGCCATTGTAATGAAAATGTCAAAAGGGAAAGAAATGAAAGGGAAAATTGAAACCCAGCCATATAAATACAAATCTCAGCTAATATAAAAGTCGAAACGTTAACATACATTACTCAAAACCTAATTTGCATAATCATATTGTTTCATGTAGAGCTCTCTCAATCATCCACATGCTGGTCTCCAATATTGCATTGAACTTATTCCACGTAAGAATATGCACCGGTAATTTGGCATGTATTATACTCTTGGAAAATGATAAAAAAAAAAAAAACAATAAAAGGTTCCGACGAAATACTTAGTTAAAGAAGTTATGGGAAATGTTAGAAATCTTCATATTTGGTAATTTGCAATGTTAAAACTCATTTTTGTTGAACAAAACTCACAATATTGAATGTGCCTCGAATGAGGCAATCATAAAATCCTAATTGGCAGCAAAAGTAGTGCAGAAAGCAAGAGAAGTGCCCATTGCAAAGAGATCAATCAGCCTCTTGGTTATGTAGAGTCCTGTGTCAATGTTAGATGACATGAGCGCATCTCAAATTATATAAAGTAGATGTATTCACTAATTTCCCGAAAGAATGTCTTATCGAAACTCATTAACAATCTTTTTGCTCAGAAACCAAAAGTTAAGATAACTTCCCTTTCATCCAATCCGTCCACTCTCGCCAAAAAAAAAAAAAAAAAAAAACCATCAAATCAAATAGATGAGCTTATTAATGTCAATTATTCATACATGTACCAAATGAGCCATGGCCTATAGCTGCAAGGCAAAGCAGAGACTCTCATAATTAAGTTAAGAAAAAGAGAGAGATTACATAGATTTGGTTGTCTTCCATGTGGTGGTGATTGTTGGGTTGGTTTATAATTTAGCAATCATTACTCTATGAATTAGGCATTGATCATAGTGCTCATTGCTCCTCCCTATGAACAGAAGATTTTTCCTTAAAGTGCCGTAGGAGGGAGCTCTTTATGGTGAGACAAGGTCCCACAACTTGGGAATGACACGAATCAGTCAACGAGAACATTAATTTGGGGACAGTGAGGGAGTGTGTTCCCATCACCCAGCCGTCCAAGTTCAAAGTCTCCATAAGTTCCATTCACCATCAGTCATATCACTCGTTAGGATCATCATCGGTCCACTCATCCTAGCGGTGCAATTTCTTTATTTTTCTTGGTTGAAAATCGCAAAAAATTATCGAAAATATGCAGTATCATCGAATCTACTAACTAATTTCGAAAACGCAATTAAATCATTATGTTAATTTTACTAGCATAGAATGACATAAAAAAAATGATTTGCCTTATAGAATAACCAGAACACGTTCTTAAACCTGATTATCTTGACATTAAACTCATTCCTTCATGAATCGGCGACTTTTCTATTTTAGTGTTGATATGCAGGAAATCAACGTCTTGTAGGGCCAAAAAAGGGGAAGAAGGCACCAGTCTCTCTCAGGTTCATTCATAGATAAAAAAAAGCCACTCATGTTGAGAGTAAGAAGTCAACAAGGAATCACTTAACCGTGACGAAAGTCTGATGGAATAGAATCCAACCTAAGGCATTCCACCTTTCAATGATGCAAAAACCCCTCGACCGAGTTGATTGACTCGACGAGGGCTCACGTATCTATCGTCTCCCATGGTAGGCCCGTATCGACTCGGCATAATGATCAAACACTTTTCTCTTATCAAAAGGTCAAAAGGGGCTTCGCAAATTGATCCGTGAGGCAATTGGTGTCGTTCTATTCCTCGCCTCAATCAGTAGTACCTCCAGAGCCCACTTCTTCCCCAAACTGCTACTACGAGAGAGAGAGAGAGAGAGAGAGAGGAAACGGGAAAGACTACAATTAAATCAGCCCAAGCAAGCAAAGGCTTGAGGGCCCAATAGAAATAGGCCCACAATCATCAAAAGCCCAAAATCCCCAAAGCCCAAGAGGCCAAGCCCACTGTATCGTCTCCTCCATGCGGCGTTCCTTCTGTCCACAAACCTAACTTCTCGGAGCTCTTTTCTGCTCCTCCTCCGACCATAGTTCAGCTGCCGATAAGCTTCTTCCCTCCGCCGCCGTGCAGCCGCGCTCCGGTGCCGTCGGACGCGGGCGGAGCAACCGCCGTGACGAAGAATCGGAGGCGCGTCCGACTGGGGAGAAAGCCTCGCCGGAGCCGGGAGCGATGGCGTACTCGGCCATTTTCCACGGCTGCCTGAGGGCGGCAATGTCCGCGCGGCCGCCGCCGCCCGCCGCCGTCCACCTCCGCAGGGCATGCAGGGCCTCCGCGGCTCTCCCGCCCGGCGCCGCCTTGAGGGCTCGGGCGGCGCTGCTTAGGTCGGCGCGCCCGCCGACTTTGTCGGAGCGGCGGATGATCGCGTGCTTGGCCGTGGAGGTGGACCGGAGGCGGAGGAGGGGCGGCGGCGGCGTCGCGTCGCAGTTCCAGCGCCGGCAGAGCTCGAGCTACGGCCGGTTTGCTTATCACGACGTGTCCAGCGACGAGTCGGACCTTGAAGTCGGTTCATCTCAGCAGCAGCAGCAGCAGATGGTGAGTTTGGAGTTTTCGTGATTTTAGTGGAGTGAATGAGTGTCGGTCGTGGTTCTGATTGAGTTTAGTATAGTAAAATTCGGTGAGAACGTTGGGATACGGCAAGTTTCCAATGGTGTCGCTTGGGACTGAATTGGGTGCTAACTATGTGTTAAAGCAAGCCTGCAGTGAAGAAATTTCTGCCATTTGGTTTGAATTTGTCGCTTGTATGCTTCCCAGTAGTTAGTTTTTGAATTGTGCTTACGATGGAACTCGGTTAGACTATGCTTTCACTTTTATTCACGCCACCGAATGCCCTTGTAGGACTTTGTGTACAATTTGTTCCTCAATATGGTTTAAGGTGGAGTCAGGGATGAGTATGCTAAAACATGTGGATGAGGAAACCACAGTGCATGTGCTGTAAACTAAAAGAGTCTGAAAGTTTGAAGTATTGAAATCCCATGTACACTTTGGTTTCTTCAAGGTGTAGTATGGACTTGGAAGTAAGATACATACTGGATGCCTACAGCTTGAGCACTAGAAGGAGTGCCTTTCCATGGCTAGTTATTTGTAGACATAAGCAACAATCAGAAATGAGATTAATGGGAGGGCAATGCATATTGTAAATAAGCACATTCTATCTGGCATGGTGGTGCCATTTATGACTCGATCGGTCACATTTTAAGGAGATTATATGCCTCGATCAGTTATGCTTTGAAGAGTTTTTCTGATAGAATGATATATGATATGATCAAAGCTGCAAGGAATATGCAGGTAGTTTTAAGTATTTGTCTGTTTAAATGTAAAAGGGCTTTGTCAATGAGGATCTCCAGGACACTGATTAAGGACACTTAACAAGGAAATGTTTTGATTTTCAATGCCTTGCTACCCTAACACAAGATGAAAAGTGCCTTGGGAGTTAGATTGTTTCCTTAGATAGGTGTTATTCCTAGGAGCACTCATTAACAATATCCCATGTAAAATTAGATGGTTTTGTCAGATATCCATAGTATACTTGTGCCAATCTCTTGTTTAGCTGTGACATTACATTTGCTTGTAAGCATTCACTGCTGTCTTTAGGAGGTTGAAAAAGGCTAGTATTGTTCCTTTAAATCCATATCAAACAATTTAATCAGAGGAGTCTAATATGCAAAGATTTTACGTTGATTTTATATTAAGAAATCAGTATAAGAAGTCTAGAACATGGCAATAACGTTTTACTTGTGGACTTTCACTATGGTATCATTTCAGCTAATTTGCTGATGAATGTAATTTTTCTGGTAAGTTGAATCAACGGTCCTAATTCTGATGTCATCCTGCCATTTTACTCTTTAAACTTATTAGCTTAATAGATAAGCTTAGCAATTCTCGGGAATTTATTTGGTATGTTGGAGTAGTAGCCTACTGGTCTTTCTGTTGCCAGTAAAAACAGAAGGCTGTGGATCCTTTGTGCCAAGCATCATGGCCCTTGTCTTAAGTGTCAAACAATGATTGCACTTCATAATTAACAAAAATTTGAAGCATCTTGTGAAATATTTGTAGCACATAGCCCCATCATGTATGCACCTGGATAGCAGATGGTTCTTGCTGGCTTTTATGCCTTCTCTTTTTGGGACCTTTCCTATTTTTGCTTAGTTTGTGGAGTAGATTTCTTGTTTAATCTCGATTTATACTATTTTGGTGTTCTGTCGTGTTCTAGCACGCATCAACCCTTGACAATGTGGAAGAGTGGAAGTGGAAGTTGACCATGCTTCTTCGTAATAAAGAGGAGCAGGAGATGGTATCTAGGGAGAGGAAAGACAGACGTGACTTTGATCAACTTTCAGCCCTGGCAACCAGGATGGGATTGTATAGGTACTTAAGCTTATTGCGGATTGTATTACAACTACTTAAGGCCAGTCCTTCCCTGTTTCATCAATTCCACTATTTCTGATAAGCAATTTCCATTTGCAGCCATCAATATTCAAAAGTAGTTGTCTTTAGCAAAGTCCCTCTGCCAAATTACAGATCTGATCTTGATGACAGGCGCCCACAGAGAGAGGTACATTCCTGATATATATACTTTGTTCCTCTCTTTATAACTTTATTTCCACATGCTTATAGGAAGAGAGATATATGGATGAAGTGCCTGGCTAAAGTTGTACTAATAATGTAGTCATGGTTTTAAAACTTGGTGCTTCCGCATGGTGAATTTTCTTGTGCAGTGAAAATGTAGACTAATGCTTTTGTGTGCATCCAGGTGGTATTACCTTATAGATTGCAAATGGAAGTGGATACACACCTCCAAGCACACCTTTCCCGAAAGCCCAAAAGTAGGGATAAGTTATTGTATTCTTCAAAATCATCTGGCGTTGATGGAAGTATTGCTGTTGATGATCTTTATGGCGAGCAGGAGCGTATTACACCAAACAGTGTAGTTGTAGAGAAAATTCAACGCCGGAGAAGTTTACAGTTGCGTAATAAACAGCAAGATTGGCAGGTGAATTTAGCAATGCATTTTGTGGAATATTTTATAGATTGCCACATCTGTTTTGCATAGTAAGTTGGGTCTTGATGATTTGCAACTATTCTTATAACTGACAAGTAGTATTAACGTCCTAGGAATCTCCTGAAGGCCAAAAGATGCTTGAATTTCGTCGAAATCTCCCTGCATACAAAGAGAAGGATGCCTTGCTGAAAGCCATTTCAGAAAATCAGGTTGGTAGGATCTATAAGCTGGTTTCTGGTTTTGCTAAATTTTCATTTGTTCGCCTGAAGTGGAAGTTACATTGTTTGCTGGGGCCGCCTACTAAATTTTCATTTGTAGCACAAAATAATATTTTGATTGGTTATATCTAGTAAGTCTATGTTGGCTCTCTAAAACGTTTGAGGTTAATGGACCTTTTGCTTGACTCTGTGCCTCGGAGGAAGACAGTGACAGTAACTATGATAAACAAATAAAGTTTTCATCACACAGGTTGAAGCTGTAGTTATTTACCACATGGTACTTGCTCTCCTAAGATGCTCCTTCAAGTTCCTCTTTTGATAATTTCTTAGTGCAAACTAAAGCCAATGGTAACAATTAAACGTTTCATAAATTATAGACTAGATACTAAAGGATGGCTTGAAGGATCTCCAATTGTTGCAGAGTCTGTTTGTAAAGCCTTAGAGGAAAATGTCATTAACTGCTTTATATGACGAAAAATTAGGATTCATCTTCAGCATTTTGGTTGCATGTTGTTCTGATCTCCCTTCATGTGACATGAATTGGGCCCTTTTTGAAACCTCGCTTATCTAATCAATGAAGTGGCCATGAGCTTGAGGAACGTGCCTACCCATGCGTCTTATTTTGACAAATTTGTTTGGTATGCCTTTGTCACTGAGGTGTGTATTGCAAACAACAGTTGGGCAGAACACCAAAACAATGAGCAGAAAAATCAGTTTTGGCATCATAGCTCTCCTTTTATCTTTTCATTGAAAACTTTTGAACTTCTTGGTGGTGTAATGGTCTCCCATGTCCTGGAAAAATCCAAATTTTCTTTTTCAAAAAAGCGTATTTTGATGAGTTCAACTGGTACAGAGGCTTGCTTGAATAGTATCAAGAAATTTACAACCAGGTATACAGTGGTTAGAATCTGTTAGGTATGAAGGTATTACATGATTTCTGTTTTACACTATTTTCACGGACAATTGTTGATGGAAAAAAAAATGTGTATCTTTTAGGTGGTGGTTGTCTCTGGTGAAACTGGGTGTGGTAAAACAACTCAACTTCCTCAATACATACTTGAATCTGAGATTGAAGCTGCTCAAGGGGCTGCATGTAGTATAATTTGCACTCAGCCAAGAAGAATATCTGCTATGGCTGTTTCTGAAAGGGTTGCTTCAGAGCGAGGAGAGCAACTGGGAGAATCTGTTAGTTTTTTCATCTGGCTATGTGAATCTTGCTTTTAACTAGTTATGCAAGATGGAGTATTTACTGTCCTGTTGCTGAAGTATTTGTTGTTTTTTCCTAACATAAGGTTGGGTACAAGGTTCGGTTGGAGGGGATGAAAGGGAGGGATACTCGCTTACTTTTTTGCACCACTGGCATATTATTGAGGAGATTACTTGTTGACAGAAACTTGACCGGTGTAACTCATGTTATTGTTGATGAGATTCATGAACGTGGTATGAATGAAGGTAAGTATGGAACTTTATTTTTTTGTGGGGCTATTTGGATATTCCTTTATTGCTGTTCTCAGCTGAATTCTGCATGTTTCAGATTTCCTTCTCATTGTGCTCAAGGATCTTCTTCGTCGCCGACCTGAATTGAGGCTGATTTTGATGAGTGCAACCCTCAATGCTGAGCTTTTCTCTAATTACTTTGGTGGTGCTCCAATGATCCACATACCTGTGAGTTTGAGAAATTAGATATCAAATACCGTACCCCTTTTTTCCATTGGATGCAGTTTTTACTTTGTCTTATTGTGAGCTAGAGGTGTTTGGGCACCTATATTAGCCTGTAGGTTGCTTTTTGAGGATTATTCCTACGTTTTATGACATGATACAGGTACCCGTTTTTGTCATCAGGGAGGTTATAACTTGATACTGCCTGAAAATTAAATTGCTCTATTATGTTATTAAATGGCAAGCATAAAATTCTCTGTCAAGATGTAACTTGAGAAGAATTTACAGTAATTCGGCAGGCTTTGGAAAAAAGTCTCGAAATATGATGGTTCGTTCTCTTTACCGTTGCGCATTTTAAAAAATAAAATTGTCTTAATCTGTGATTTTGTGGGTAGCCATGAATTTTGTGGTCACAATTATGTTTGTGATATTCTCCTAATGGCTTAATATTTTCATTGTCTCCCTTACTATTTTCTGGCTGATCCACTCAATTAGAATTGTGTTCTTGTTTGTTCTGTGTGCTAATGTAATTTTCTTCAGGGTTTCACCTACCCTGTCCGAGCTCATTTTTTGGAGAATATTTTGGAGATGACTGGATATAGATTGACTCCACATAATCAGATTGACGATTATGGTCAAGACAAAAGTTGGAAAATGCAGAGACAAGCTGTTAAGAAGAGGAAGAGCCAAATCGCTACTGCTGTCGAGGTACGTAAATTAGTTGAGCTAGTTTAGTTATTTCATCACTGTTAAATTCTCAGATGATCCAATCTGTCTGCTTTTGCAAAAGGATGCACTTGAATCCGCGGACTTCAGAGGGTACAGTCGGTGGACACGTGAATCTCTGTCTTGTTGGAACCCAGATTCCATTGGCTTTAATCTCATTGAGCATGTACTTTGCCACATAGTTCAAAAGGAAAGGCCTGGAGCTGTATTGCTTTTTATGACTGGTTGGGATGACATAAACTCCTTGAAGGACCAGCTGCAAGCCCATCCTCTCTTGGGTGATCCAAGCAGAGTTCTGTTGCTTGCCTGTCATGGATCTATGGCCAGCTCCGAGCAGGTGATACTCCATCCTTTGTGCATCTTTCAGTCCGTTTGTAACATTGGTATCCTATTTTCATCTTTTGTGACACTTTCGAACTATTTTTATGTCCTTTAAATAATTAAATTGGTGATTACTCTTCTCCTTTTTCTTCACAGAGGTTGATATTTGATAAGCCTCCAGATGGAGTTAGGAAAATAGTCCTTGCTACCAATATGGCTGAGACTAGTATCACCATCAATGATGTAGTCTTTGTGGTCGACTGTGGAAAGGCGAAAGAGACTTCCTACGATGCGATCAATAACACTCCTTGTCTGCTTCCATCTTGGATCTCAAAGGCTGCTGCTCGACAAGTAAGATGATTCCTATTTATCTACTTTTAGGCTTTTGGAGAAGTGGTTCTTTATGCTTCATATATTGCTCATACCTTATTGGCATGAATCTCTTGCTTATAATTGCAAGTTCTGATTGGGGCCCTTGATCTCACTATGCATCTGCAACGTAAAGTTATTGGGGATGTTCTCGCCATTATCATTTATCTTGTCAGCTGATGTTCTCACAATTATCAGTTGTCTTGTCAGTCTGCTATGTGTCCTCTCCTTTCGCCCATGGTCCTCTATACTAATCTTGCATATGATAGGGATATTACATTTTGCTTGCATTTTATCCAAGAGATTGACTGAAATATGCATCGTTTGGCAGTCTATCCTTATTACTGCGACACTTCTATTGAGGACTAGGACATGGTAATTGGTATGGGTTAGCGTATGGATATTCATCTCTAATCTCTACTTCAAACTGGCTAACTTTCACTTCTTGTTATTGCAGTACTACTCTTGCCACTCAACCATCAAAATAAAAATTGTGAAAATGGGTAAAAATTGGAAAGTTTTACTACTGAACATCCTAGATATTATTGAAATTCCCCCATATCTGCACTTTGATGGTGAACCTTATAACCTATCACCATCTTATGAGCATCACCCACATGTAAACTTATTAACATCAAATGTGGGTGAGATCCATGCTCATAATCAACCAATTATAGGCACAGTTCCTCCTACCAGGGATGGAGGAAAACATAATGCTCTCTATGTTGTTATTTTTTGAAGACTTCTAGTGTTCAATTACGATAAATACACATGCAAAGTCATGGACATGGCAGACACCAGGAACATTTTCTTACCTGACATTCAGTTAGCATATGTGCAATTGGTCCGAGCCATTTGTTTCTGGACTCTACCTATGGATTCTGCTGTCGCCACTGCTTTGAGAGTCAGACACCAGGATACATATTCATATCTGAAATTCAATTCCTGAGTCTGACTAGAGTATGTGCAATTGATCTGAGCCATTTGTTCCTGGCCTGGACCTATGTATTCTGCAGTTGCCATTACTTTGAGCTTAGCTAACTTGTCTAAACTATGAAGTGACTGTTGTTGGCACAATTCTGATGTTCTCCATAGAGAATTTGATAAAAAGGCATTTGACATTCTAAGGGTTTGAGCAGGGAAGTGTAATCAGTCGGGCGCTTCTTTTAATGTAGTGGTCATAGGTTTGAGTTAGTCCTCCAATTCTTTTGCAGCATGTGGCCTTCTTTAATTTTTATTTATTTATTTATTTTTAGAATTTTCACATGCATTTCAAGTTTGATCTTTTGTTTGTAGAGAAGAGGAAGAGCTGGTCGTGTTCAATCTGGAGAGTGTTACCACCTCTATCCTAGATGTGTTCATGATGCTTTTGCTGACTACCAGTTGCCAGAACTTCTGAGGACACCATTGCAGTCCTTATGTTTGCAAATAAAAAGTCTGCAACTTGGAAGCATCACAGAATTCCTGTCTAGGGCATTGGAACCACCGGAATCACTTTCGGTATCAGTTTCACTTCCCTGTTCTTATTCGTTTGTTTCTACAATTTCTTGTGGTTGCTAACAGTTTTCAATTCATGTGATATGCATATGGCTTCTGTCTTCTAGTAGATTTATATTGATAATTTCTGTGTTGCTTTAAAATTGTCTCTCTTGTAGGTCCAAAATGCTGTAGAATATCTGAAGGTGATTGGAGCTTTAGATGAAAATGAGAATTTGACAGTGCTAGGTGCTGAAATTATATATTTCCTCCTTATGTTAATTGTTTACTGTGTACGCTACTCTTCCCTGTTTGCAACTGAACTTTTGGAAGGACCTGATCATGCTTGTTTCTTAATAGGTCGCCAGCTTTCAATGCTTCCAGTTGAGCCCAAACTGGGAAAGATGCTTATACTGGGGGCCATTTTCAACTGTCTAGACCCAGTAATGTCAATTGTTGCTGGTCTCAGTGTTAGAGATCCATTCTTGATGCCATTTGACAAGAAGGATGTAAGTTTGTTCTCTTTTCTAGCCATATTAGTATTGGATGCTTCCTCTGGCCATTTTGCTTTAACGTTTACTTCCCCATCACTTAATCATGTCAACTGTTTTGGGAATATGCTTAACATCCTCCCTTGTCTTCAGTGATTTTAAATCCAGACCAAACCGACTGGTTCAAATGGTAAATGTGCTTGACCAGATCTTTAACCATCCTAAATTTTGGACTTGCTCTGGAGATGGTTTGAACCCATAAGCCGTGATATCTGGCAAGAGATGTTGCAATTTGCCTCGACTTCTAGTATGCTTTTAGCGTTAGATGCACAAAACAATTTACTAAAGCATGAGGAGGTGAGGGTAATCGATTGCCTGACCTCTTTCATGGGTGCTCAGTGCCTGATCTTGTGCCATGAGTACCTCAACAGATGATTTGAATATTTTAATGGTTAAGTGTGCAACCAGCTCAACTGGCTGACCCAGTGGGACCTGGTCTTTAGTCAGCGTGGGTTAAAAACACTGCCCATTTTCAATTAGGTGGGAAGACAAGTCTGCTTGAAAAACCCTGTTTTCATGGAATAATTGTGCTGGGAAAGCCCAATATGAAGCTTTTCAGCCATTTTCTGGCTGCTTGTGGAAGGTGAGGATCAGTAACTAGAAACTTACTCGAGAGGAATTGGCAGTTCATCATAAGGAAACATGTTAATTCCTGTGCTGAGATGAGTGGTTTGAGAGTCGTATTGAGCAGAAGTGCAGTGGCCTGTGGTAGCTTACAGTTCATGCAACCCCAGGGTCATATGATTGGCTGAGAAAATTTCAACCTTCTGTATTCTAATTTTATTTGGGTTGATATCTCCTTTCGACTGTGCTATAGAATTGTTGATGATATTCTCATTGTAGTTTCAACTTACTGTAGCTTGCAGAGTCTGCAAAAGCCCAATTTTCTGGCCGTGACTACAGTGACCATCTTGCACTTGCTCGAGCCTATGATGGTTGGAGAGATGCTGAAAGACAACAGGCTGGCTATGAGTACTGTTGGCGAAATTTTTTATCTGTGCAAACTATGAAAGCAATAGGTTCTCTGAGGAGGCAATTCCTTTCTTTGCTCAAGGATAGTGGCATTGTTGATCAAAATACAGAGTTTTCCAATTCATGGAGCCATGATGAGCATCTTATTCGGGCAATCATTTGTGCGGGTTTGTTCCCAGGAATATGTTCTGTTGTGGTGGGTGAGATTGTTTTAACATGTTTTTTAAGTCCATATTGAAATGATTTGTTCTGCTTGTCCCCCACCCCAGCACTCTATTTAAGTTTCCTTTAGTAATTCTATTCTATAAATCTGGGGTCATCGATTGACCAAACTTTGACAAAAGAATAGTTGACACCACTTTATTTAAAGTGACTGCACTTTCTCATGCAGGGTATGTAAAACTATGCCTTTTTGTTTGATGAGATGAATATTATCTATTTGTCCACATTATGTAAGTCAAGTCTCTAATTAGGTGGAAACCAATGCAAACCAATGCAACTCGGGATCCTCTTTTAGTTAGCAAGAGATGTCACCAATCAATAAACATGTAAAGTTGGATTGCCCCTTTCTAGATCTATTGAACTTCTCAATTTGTTTACTTGCAGAACAAAGAAAGGTCGATTTCCTTGAAGACAATGGAGGATGGTCAGGTGCTCCTGTACTCTGTAAGTCTCTTTGTCGCTTTGGACAGCAAATCTTTTTCTGTAGAACATCTTGGAATTGATACATCAAAGTATTTCTTTTAGTTTCTAACATGGAATATATTTGTGGATTATATTTGTTGACATGTGGAATAGAATTCTGTGAATGCGGGGGTCCCAAAGATTCCATACCCATGGTTGGTTTTCAATGAGAAGGTGAAGGTTAATTCAGTTTTCCTTCGGGATTCAACGGGTATCTCTGACTCTGTGCTTCTCTTATTTGGAGGAAACATTTCAAGGGGTGGACTTGTGAGTTCTCTCATCTCAGTTTTTTCATCCGTTGGATATTTTATTTTATTTTTTGTCTTTGGCTAGTTTCATTGGATTCTTAGATGGAAATTCACTTCCCACTGTATGTTCTCATCACACGATGCATTGTCTAAACTCCTTGCATCTGATAGGATGGTCACCTAAAGATGTTGGGAGGATATTTGGAGTTCTTCATGGAACCTTCGTTAGCTGAGACATATTTAAGCCTAAAAAGAGAGCTAGGGGAACTCATCCAGAATAAGGTGAGGGTTTAACTTGTCATCATGAAGTTGAGTCCATTCCAGCAAGCTTTCTTCTTTTCCAGGTTACAATTCCTTTTTGTGTTTCCTGTATTCCTTACCTCAAGGTGCATGTTTGATTGCAGCTTCTGAGTTCCAAATTAGATATACGATCCTCCCATGATCTTCTAATGGCAGTAAGGTTGCTGGTCTCAGAAGACCAATCTGAAGGTAGATTTGTCTTTGGTCGCCAGTTGCCTAAGAAAGTCGCGAAAGTAACATTACAGGCCGCATCATCGAAAGGTGCAAATGGAGCTGCTGGTGATAATTCAAAGACCCAATTGCAAACTCTACTTGTTAGGGCAGGACATGAAGCACCAACCTACAAGACAAAGCAAGTGAAAAACAATCAGTTCCGTTCCACTGTGATCTTCAATGGATTGGATTTCACAGGACGGCCTTGCAGCAATAAGAAGCTCGCGGAGAAGGATGCGGCCGCCCAGGCATTGCTCTGGTTAAGGGGTGAGACTCATGTATCCTCTTCCGATATGGATGCTGTGTCTACACTTCTAAAGAAGAAGAAAGTCAAGAATCAGAGGACAGCACGCAGCAGTAGGTGGGGTTGACTTGACCATAGTGGCTGCTATATCTATACACTTTAATACTGTCAGCCACGAAGAGCAGAGTTCCTAATGGTATCAAAGGTTTGAGAACAAATTCTGGCTCTGAAAGCTTTATCTCTTCAGTTGATGAAGTCACATCAGAGAGAGTGTCTTTAGCACTCCATGACAGATGCTGAACTTCGTTTGCTGGAAAATGATTTTACAGGTCAAATTTCTTTTGGTGCTAGAGAGGCTGGAGGATCAATTCTCTTCAAATATGGCAAAGCTCATCAGCTGGTCCTAACTACTGTAAGCGGTATCTGTGCCTCCTGTCTGAGGCAAGAATTGCTAAGCAAGTCTGCTGGCGATATGACATCCGAGACTCCAACGACACAGGAAACCTAAACCCCTGATGTATTCTTGGCATGGAGGGAATATTCTTCTCTTGATAGTTAGTGGTTTTTTTTTTTCTTTTCTTCCTGCAGTTGATTATCTTGTATATGTAATAGCACAGTTGAAAGTCTGGTGGATGGAAGAATTGCCTCCTCGCATCAAACCATTTGTCGAATTTAGATCGGCAGTGCTGTGCATATGGAAATGATGGATTGAACGGCAACTCGCCTTCCAAAAATTCGATACCCTGGACAGTTGTGTATAATATCGCCTTTTATTTCAAATTGTTCTTGGCCAGATTGGCAAAATATATATATTCAAGGTAAACTTCAGTAAGTACTAGGCGGATGCAATTGCATAAGGGGCTTGTAAGTATCCCGTCTCTCGAAGTGTGAAATTATCATCTAACTCCATTTCAATTTAAATCTGTCGGCGGTTCCGCACTATTTTTATCCTTCCGTGATGCTCAATCTGTGCCTAAAGATAGTCACTAGATGATTCCGGAGGGGGCTAGGCGTCAGCAAGAACACCGTTGCTTTAGTCCTCATGCACGAATTGTTTTGGAGACTCGTGTAAGAAAGCCAGTTTAGTTGTGGTGTCTATTCCTGTAAGGCACTTTTCAATTACTTGCGACAAAGGAAAATTTCGTGATGCCAGGATGGAAAGATCTTATGAGTAACAAAGGTGCAAAGCATGAATTCAATCCCCCAGACAGAGTTTAGGGCCCAGTGGACCAACCTCTGCAATGAGCATGAAAAATTGAGAAACATCATTAAAATTATGAACACTAACGCCTTCTTCTTGCGCCCAACAAGAAAAAGAAGCAACCTCTTCCTATGAATGGACAATAAAAAATATGTTCACTCAATGCAAAAGCTCCATGGCTTTCACCAATGTCTGTCTGAACCTATTCACATCAAGCTCTACATTCTGCTTTTCCAAGTACCTTGACTTGAACAAATTCCAATTATGCTTATGATATGCAACTGGGTCCTTGAAAACCACATGGTCAAGTGGGAACTCCTGTATGAGACTGCTCTCCTTCTCCTTTATGTTGTACTCCATATAATTGATGTTCATATGCCTTGCAGGATCACCAAAGCAAACCTTGGCATGCCATTCGAATTTCCCAATAGGGAGTATCTGAATGAGGACCGCGTTTTCTGGGAGGAAAACCAGGTTCGTTAGGCCAGCTCCGTGAACTCCCATCATCACGTCGCAGGAGTTCACGATCACCGGGGTTCTCGACATGTTGGAGTCCAACTCGGAAGCAACCACTTCGTACCCCAACGTCTCGGCCATGTTCGTGATTTCGGCAAGGTTGGTGAAGGAGCGTGACCGCTTTCTCGACACGATCAAGAGGCGAGGCCGTCTTTTGAGCTCGCCGTCCTGTAATTTGATCGCGTTCTCCTTCTTTAGTGAGTAGGCGCTCCTGAGGAAGGCCCTGAAGTCGCTTATGGAGTAGGGAGATCTCGAAGGATCAATTGTCATCTCCTTGTGATGCTTTAGCCCCACAATCACTCTTGGGAAGCAATGGATGTTCTCCCCTGCACTGTCAATGTCGATAATTTCATACTTCGACAGATTTTCTAGTATGGCGCGGAACTTCTGAAGCCACCGAGGATTTTTATTTGTTACTAGGAGCTTGACTTCTCCTCCAAAATGCCGAGTAGTCGTAAAGAGCGGAATGATGATGTCGGTGAATGCGTGAAAATTGTTTCCTGCATATCCTCCTGTTGAGAAAATGGCTCCCGGAATGCTGTGGTGTTCGGTGCAAATGGGGATAGGTTGACGGGCCACGGCCGACGGTAAGATCGACCATTTCCTAATTGGACCCATTGCCGTTTCGTCGCCTTTTCGTGCATAAGGCCTTATGGTCCACGAGTCATTGCCGGTGAGCATTTCAGAGGGCGCAACGAAAACAGTGGAGGAGCTTCCTTGAACTCTAACATCCCCGGTGATCGAACAGTAATCTGACCTTGGATCCATGACGTTGCAAAGAGGCTCCATCTCCCTCGTGAAATTTTTCTGGACTGTACAGTACATGGCAGAATTAATACAATCAGGTAGAACAAGAAGGTGTCGTCTAATATATAATTTCCATCCAAATCACCAAGATGCTGACGTTAATTTGATTGTCATCACAGCTTACCTGTAATAACTTCTTGCTCCTGAGATGCACTTTTCTCTTCAATCAAATGCATCTTATGATCATCAACGGTTGTCAACCTCAAAGTCACTGCGAACACAACAGATGCAGAGAATTGTCAGAGAATATGCAGAACATGGAGGACTCGAATGCATGATCATCGATCGCTAATTCACCATCTAAAGCACAAATAAATGTGTGAGTTATCAGACCGACTTACGAGCTGGTAGCGCCCCCAGGTGAGACTTGAGAGCAGCGAAAATGCTGGACAAAATGAGTAAGCAAAAAAAGATTGCTCCACAACCCAACTTTTTCTGGTCACTTCTGCTAAAGCTCCTGGAGAGTATCGTGTCATACATCATCTTCACTCTGTTGGCCTCCTGAGCACCCTCAAAGAAGAGTGCAAGACAGAGAATGAATGACGTGTTTTGTTGCCTTTTGTATCTGCAGATTAAAGAAGATCTGCAACCTCAGGGGACTCGCTTATATAGAATGGCTTCCACATTGGAGGATGAGGCAAGAGTTTCAACTCTTAGAAAGTTCATTTAGTCCTTGTATTATTGCTCCCCGAGGTACTACCTTGAGTGACAATTTTTCTTTAGGCCTAACCCGGTTTCTCCGAGATTTATTAAATGGGTTTTGCAAGGGAATCAGAAGTCGACTGATGAGACAAAGAACAGCTCCATCAATGATTGGTTGGGTGGACGTGTCTACATGAATCAAGAATCCATGGGATCCTGCTTCCTCGTGTGTTTACCCCTACAAAGTTGTTGAAATATTTTCAACGCTCTTCTTTCGTGACAAGCATCTTCTTTTGGGTTTCTAATACAATATTGGAGGATTAACAATTTCCAAAACACAAAGGTAAATAAGTTGGTTTTTGCGGGTTTCAACATATAATCTGCGCGTCCTCTCTAAAGTTCGAATTTCCAGGAACTAACGGTCGGACCACTTAATGTTAATTCAACATGTTTTACCTAGTCGCTTACCGAACCATAGAAAAAGCATTTGGAATGGCTCAAATGGGGAAATTTCCATTAGTACGCAGTCAAACGCAGGACGCAGACACCGACCGAGTCGGACAGAGTTTAAGCGGCCAATTGAGCGGTGGTTTGTTAAGTCCACCCGAGGTCATTATTCTTACTATTAACATGTGTAATCAACAGTGCAGATTAAAGAAACTGGAACGAGTCACAAGGCGCATAAAGCTTAGATTAGGTGGTTGAATCGATTTGGACGTCTGAACAGTTTTTTCTTTAGGTTCTGCTTTGGAAGTGATCATTGCGTTAGGCAACCATTATAATATTTTCACCTGTTTGGAGGATTCTTTCAAAGCGAGACGTGTGAGCTTAGAGAAAAGAACGATCATGGGTCCCTTTTGGCTTCATTCGTCTATAAAAATGGCGGTTGTTGAAGGGAAGTTTTCACGCGATAATGCATTTTCCAGGCGATCTCTTCCCCACATGCTGAACGTCAATCTTTCTGCGTAGCAGGTTTCTCTCCTCCAATCGTGACATAAAATATGACTTTGAGCCTTATGAACACTCCATGAAGAGAACCTACCGATGCAGATCTTATATGCTGATGAAGACTATAATTCGGCGATTATATCTTAAACTAATCCCGCCGACAACACGGTTGCGCGGAAGTGGAAACTACATGGTGCCTTAGAACTAATCCCTGGCTGTCAATAAGTACATAGTTTATGGTTGTCCTTGAGTCGTGGCGATGTATGGCCTTCCTCGGTCAGTATAGCTGAATTATTATTTGTTATTATATGGTTTTGATGGGGTCAAATTCATCATCCTTCGACAGCTTATTTCCAGCATTTGTACATATATAAGTAGATCCAAAATAAAAGGTTTTTGTAATAGCATGCAAAGGAGAGGGAAAGAACTGACTCCCAATCCCTTTTTTTAGAATGTTCTAATGTTGAAATTACAATTTGTATTACTTTCTTGGTTTGTTGTACTAACTACGTTGACTTTGAAGAGAGACAGATGCAGCCTACAACATTTGATCAGTCTAACTACTGTGTTGTTCAAATGAGAGAGAGAGAGAGAGAGAGAGGAATTGGTAAAAATGTTTGTTACCAAGACGAAGTATACAATAGGTTTATAAAAAATAAAAGATGGCATATAATATGATATATGCTTAGTTGATTGCGTTAGCAATAGCTATTTAGAGAGATACATAAGCTAGTTGATGGGAATTTTCCAAAATATGTGAGGCCAGTATCATTGTCAACGAATTGAATCTCTTTACTGAGTGATGCTGCACTTTCAAATCATTCATGACCAATTGAAGAAAAATAGCATTTCTTTTTCAAGGATCACGTGTACTTATCTCAATCATTTTCATGCGTTAGCATAGCATCAATTTTTTTTTTCTTATCTCAATCATTTCATGCGTTAGCATAGCATCAAAAAAAAAAAAGTTTCTTTTGATGCGGAGGTTTCTTTTCTTTCTCTTTCTTTTTCTTTTCTCCTTTCCTTGCTTCTTCTTTCAACCGGTTGTCAGCCATTGGCGAGCCTTGCCCTTGCCCGATTGAGCCTTGCCCTCACTAGAAATTTGAAGAATGAGTGACGATAATTTTGGGAAAAAAAATTGATTTTAGCATTTATATAAATTTGATTTTTTTAGCATTATTTTGGCATTTAAAAAATAATAATAACAATGGAAAAATAAGAAATTTGAAGAATGAGTGATGATAATTTTAGAAAAAAAAAAAAGTTTCAGCATTTGGCCAAATGCTTAAAGCTCAAAGCTAATCTTTACAAGCATTAGGCTTTCAACCTTCCTAATGTCAACTTTCACTTGAAAGTTACTTCAAAATGGTTGCCAAACGGTCCAACATTTATCTAATAAGCTTTGGAGGCGAAAGCCGCCGGGAATCTTTGAACCAAACACACACTTAGCAAGGTCATGCCTTGCACTAGGGTTGGCTAGGCTTGAGCCTTGCCAGCAGCTAGGCAAGGTCAACCTCACTGGCCCCCATCTCTAGCCGGTCGTCGACAGTGATTGAAGAAGGAAGGGAAGGGAAAAAAAAAGAAAATAAAAAAAATAAAAAAATAATATATTAAAATATTATTAAAAATTATTCATGTTATGGCTATCCACGTTATATAGGACGACCAATATCCATGTTAGCACCAGTTGACCAAGATTAGCTGAATGAACTAAAATAGCACAAATACAAATGGTTTTTGACTCAATTGGCGAAAAAAAAAAGGATTTAGGATTGAAATTGACATAATTGCAATAAATTTAGAACATTTTTTGTAATTTTCCTATTTGAGATTCTTTTTGAGATAAAAATTAATATGGGGTAAATGTCTCATGAGTGCAAAATTGGGATTTTCGTAAGACGAACATTAGTTTAAGTAAATATGTCATGACTTACAAATTTGTAATTTTTGTTGAAACGATTACTGATTTGAGAAAACTATTTCATGAAGTGTATTAAGACATACTTTTGACATTAGAAATGACAAAGCACGGAAAATTTTTGTATGAAGTTCACTTCAGTCTCTCTCTTTTCTTTTCTCTCTCTTTTTTTCTTTACCTTATACGATAACTACGCTACTATTTCTTTTTAGGCCGAGAGAAATTGTAGTCTTATTGACTTGATGAGATCCTACATTACTCCAATCCCAATTGTTAGGGCTTTCATCGTGGAAAGAGCAAAGCAGCAGCCCAAATCCAATAGGGCCTAGAAAAGCTTCGGTCATTCCATCAAGTTTGGGCTTTCTTGTGAGCCTTAAATCCACATGAGTCCACCAATTTGCAACGCATGAAACTTGCAAGCTACAAAAGGGCCAACCCATCCATTTACTGTGACTTTTCCTTGGTACGCATTGAGAGAGAGAGACACCACTAAGTGCTCCACTAAAATCCAGTGGACACTTGGATTAAACCACTCGCCATGTAATCAATTCCCTCTAGTGGGGTTTATCATGTAATTGAGAGGACAAAGGGGTCATCAAAGGCTCAAGAATTTTGTTAATAATTGAGCGCACAGTTCTACACCGTGCACATGATAATTGTGGCCAATTCCTTTCCTCAAGTCCACATCAAGTATATCTAAGATCTCCCACCACTAAAATACACATATGAACAACACACAAAGCAACAAAACCTTAGCGCAACATTCAATGGCCAATTCGGCATCGCCTCTTCTCTCAAGATCTGGCTCGTCGGAGCTGGAAATTCCAGTCACCGACGAAACCCATTCCGATTCGCTAGACGAGCTGACCGAATGGTGCATCGAAGGGCTCAACTCAAGGCAGTTCCTCCAAGCCATGCTCGTTTCGCTGGCTTGGTTCTTCGATGGACAACAGGCGTCCATCAGCGACTTCACCGATGCCGAGCCGTCATGGCACTGCACCGGCGGGGCTAATACAAAGTGTAGCTCGAGCTCCGACGTCTGCGACCTCCCCGACGGCTCGTGGGCTTGGGATGGGCCCCCTTCCAAGTCCATCGTGTCAGAATGGGCCCTCGAGTGTGCGAACTACTTCATGACGGGCCTACCCACTTCATGTTTCTACTTGGGCTGCCTAGTAGGCGGTTTTGTTTTCGCCACCCTCGCCGACGGCTCGCTTGGCCGCAAGAATTTGCTCGTCCTCTCGTGTTTCATAATGTCATCGGCCGCCCTGGCGACCTCATTTTCCCCCGACGTTTGGGTCTACTCGGCCCTACGGTTCGCGAGCGGGTTCGGACGTGCATCGATCGGCACATGCGCGGTCGTTTTGTCAACCGAGATGGTCGGGAAAAATTCAAGAGGTCTGATTGGGATGATAGGCTTGTTCATGAACACGCTGGGACTACTGTCCTTGCCGGCCATAGCATACCTCCTCAGAGATGCTTCGTGGAGATATCTTTACGTTGCAACCTCCGTACCCGCGCTCATCTACACTTCGGTAACTTTCTTCCTCGTAAGGGAGTCCCCAAAATGGCTCTTCATGCAAGGCCGCGACAAGGAAGCCCTGGCGACACTGACGAGATTCACGTCGCCGGCGAAACGCAGCGGACTGGAACTGTACCTACCGAGGTTGCTCCACAAGCAAGAACCTACGAAACTGGGCCTCTACTCTTCGGTAAAGTACATTCTCGAGCAGCAATGGGCTTCGAAAAGGTTGCTCAAGGTGATGGCGCTAGGGTTCGGCACTGGTATGATGGACTACGGCATGCTGTTGGGGGTCGGAAACCTCGGTTTCGACATTTACCTAAGCGTCACCTTCAATGCCTTGGTAATTCTACTTTCCTATGTGGCTTCCTACTTGTTGTTAGAGAGATGGAAGAGGAGAGATTCAGTACTCGGCTTCACCATGCTCAGCGGGTCGCTCAGCATAGTCTGTGCAATCGTGGGAAGCGGGAGCTTGTTAGAGCTAGGGTTTGAGCTGGCCTCGTTCTTCTGCACCTGCGTGGCGTACAACGTGCTCCTGATCTACACAACCGAACTGTTCCCCACGCGTGTGAGGAACTCGGCCACATCCATGATGAGGCAAGCTGTGGTGCTTGGGGTGCTGTTGGATCCCACGTTGATATCGGCTGGGAGAGACATCAGGTATTTGACGTTCTTGGTGTTCGGACTGACCATCATTTGTTGTGGCTGTGCGGCTGCTTTCTTGCCGGAGACTCGGGGAGTGACCCTCCGTGATACCTTGGATGAACAAGAACAGAGAATCACCACAACGTCATGAGGCCATGGATAATTAACTTGGGGTTGTTTGAAGCTTCTTTTTTTCTTTTTTGTCTCTTCTAGGCATAATATTGCGAAAATTTGAAAGAGTCCTGGGATGGGAAAAGTTCATCTCATATAAATTGAGACAATCGTAAAAAAAATTCTAAACTTACTGTACAATGACCAATTCAATCCTAAATATTTCAATTTGGCAAATTAAAAGTTAAACCTTTTAATGATTTGTTAATATAGTCATTCTAGTCAATTTTGGCTAAAAATCACTAATGTGGACTCCAACCATCCTATATGGTATGGCGAGTACTGATATGAATAATTTATGCATTTTTTTTAATAAAAAAAATTATTTTTTTCATTTCCTTTCCTTTTACTTTTTTTCTTATTTCCTTCCACCGATTGTGGGCCATAGGCAATGATCGCCCTATTAGCCATAGCCCTCATCAAATCTAGGCAACCTCAATCAATCACGGTTGAGGCCTAGTGGCTAGCAGAGGGAAATAGGGAAAAAAGAAAGTGGGAAAAAAAGAAAAGAGAGGATTTTTAAAAAATTATTAAAAAAAAAATTGTCTATATCAGCATCGACTGTACTATATAAAATAACCAGTGCTAACAAGATTACCAAGTCAATCATTTCCGATCAATTACAAACAAGAAAAACACTTGAATGTGCCCCTCTCCCATATTTGTATAAATAGAATAAACCGTTTATACATAATGGTAGAAGGACCCAAATGACCATAGGAATTGACTAGAAAAATGAAGGAAATTGTTAATACTTACCAACTTGATCTTGTTACCCATGGCAATAAACATGCATGAACCATTTCTTGAAGTATGTTTTTAAAAAGCCTAAAGTCTCAATAATTAGCTCTCGGTTGGCAAACTATCATAAAGTTTGGACTAAATTGACTAAACTACAAAATTTAGGATTGAATTGACCATTGTAGAGTGGATTTAGGATTTTTTTAGACAATTTTCTGGTAAAAATCTAATACAATTGACAAGGACTTGGCATGAATATGCGGCGGAGCAAGAAATTTGCTTGACCGTTGTACATGCTCCACCACATATTTTGGTCATAGAGAGAGGGATTCTACGCGTCCCAAAACTGTTTTACGTATATTATTAATTGGTCTTTATATTTGGAACATTAGTCTTTTGCTATATTTATTAGTGAATATCCACACAGAGAAGGAAAGAACTCAGTTAAGCTTATTAGAGAAACTGATTATAGTCAAACCTAAGTTACGAAAAAGGAAAAAATAAATTGAGAAAGGCTAAGGAAATGAAGGATTACTTAAAAAATCTTAAACCTATTATAGGAACACTAATTTAGTTCTAAATCTTTTTACCATTTTTTAATGTAGCCAGCTGTTGACGCCTCAAATTTTAATTAAGTCTATTTTATCTTATTAATTAAGTTTTTATCCTGTCTTTTTTCGGTATAATAAACAAAAAAAAAAAAAAAAAAAAAAGAAGAAACAAAACAACAAACAGAAAAAACAGAAAAGAAGAGAAGCAGCCCCCTCATGGGCCCTCGGCCCATTTTCGCCTCGGCCCGGCCCGGCGGGTCTTCTTCTTCCTCGAGCAGATGCAGCGCACGCGCGGGGAACCGCGATGCCGGAGCGGAGAGGAGGGAGCAGCGATGGGACGTGGAGCGGGGGAGCGCGCGGATGGGACGCCGGTTCGGCGGCGAAGGCTATGGCGATCGGCGGTCGGACTCCGTCAACCCGGCCGCCCCTCGCCTATAAATACCCCCCACCCGACGACGAAGCACACACAGAGAACACCACCGAGAGAGAGGGGGAGCCCGATCGAGTCGCGGCCCTTGGATACCCCGAGAGACTTCGGGGGGGGGCCGAGGGCTCGCGGCCTCAGATCTGAGCCCCGCCGGAGGGAGGGAGAGGCGCAGAGAGAGAAGGAGGATTCGCGTGGGTCTCGGCGTCACCGTCTTCGTCCTCGTCGTGCGGTTGCCGAGCAGGTATCGCGCTGTCCCCGTCGCCGTCGCCGTTGCCATCCCCCTCTCCATAGTCCAATCCCCTTTGCCGCCATCGCCGTGGTCGTCATCGCCATTTGGACCGCTTCGGTCTCCTCTCCGCGCCGCGGATTCGCAAACCCTAGGGTTTGCGATTTTCCGGGTCGCGAAGTGGATCCGAACCAGGAAATCGGGTAGGGTTTGCGGCCCGAGGGGTGGCTGGAGGTTGGGTCGGGTGCTCGGGTCGGATCCGGGCCGCTGTCCGGGTAGGGTTTCGCGAGACGGGTCGCGGCGGCGAGTCGGGTCAAGAGCCGGGTCGGAACCGGGTAGGGTTTCGCCGGGGGTCGGATCCGAGTCGGGTCGTGGATCCGGGTAGTCGGGCCGGGCCGGGCGTCCCCAAACGCCCGCCACGGCGTCGTTTAAATAAAAAAATCCAGTCGGGCCCGCAACGCGGGCCCGTCCTCGTTCAGTCGGCCGGGTCGGACCCAACCCGCGGATCCGGCCGGGTCAGTTTTTATATTATTTTTAATAGAAAATAGTATTTTAAGTAAAAATAAAAAATAAATATTTTATTTCAAAAAAAAATCAAAAAAATCAAAAAATGTTTTATTTTCAAAAAATATTTTAAAAATGTTAAAAAATGTTTCATTTTCCAAAAAATCGAAAAAAAATAAAAAAATAATTTATTTTCCAAAAAAAATTAAAAAAATTAAAAATATTTTATTTTCTAAAAAAAATCAAAAAAATCAAAAATATTTCATATTTTCCAAAAAAGCCAAAAATTCATGAAAAAGCCAAAAAATTCAGAAAAAGCCAAAAATACTTGTATTTTCCCAAAAAAAAAATACCAAAAAATCCCTTTTGTGTCAAAAAATTGGAAAATGACTCAAAAAAAAATGTTTTTTTTCCCAAAAATGCATGGAAAATCCCTCGAACATCCAAAAAAACCTCGGGGTTTAAACAAGATTAGGTACCGAAAGGGCATTAGTGATTAACTAGTGTAATCAAGTCCCCGATCCTAATTTCTGCAGTTGCGCGAGGAGTGAGTATTTCTCCCGATACTTCACTTGGGTTTCTAATCAACCCACCCCAAATTGATTAGTGGCGACTCCATCTTAAAAATTGATTTACAGGTTAAAAACTCAGATTATTAAAGTCGTGAATTGGTGGACTTGGGAGAGTCCAGGCATAACTAAATTCAGCCGAGCCATTAGCCTCCTTAGGCGCTCGAGTCTACTGCGGGCGTCGAAAGAAAAAAAGAGGTCGCGACATAGCCATTCTAGCTAATTTTGGTTGAAAATTACTGACATAAATGCCAACGGTATCATATAGGATGACTAGTGTTAATGTTGACAATTTTTATAAATTTTTAATTATTTTTCTAAATTTTTCCCTCATTCCTTCCCTTTTTACTTTTTTTTTGTTGTTATTATTGTAAAATCGATTCTATTAGGCCTACTTGCAAGGAATACATCCTTTTGATATCAACAAACTATCATCAAGTCTAGGGAATCCATCATCATTGATGAATGTGGACAATTGGCCCTAGCTAGTGTTGCCTGGAACGATTCTATCTCTCCATGTGTAAGATTCCAACAATAAACTCTGATGGTCCATCTTCAAGAGAGAATATGGATTCAAGATCATCATCGTCAAGAGAAATACATATTGTTTCTCAAGCTTTTGGATTATCTTAATATGCTTTCCAAGAAGAAGAGATATAAGTTTCTCTGCAAATCAAAGTTTCTAAGAAGAAAGGAAACTTATGCTTTATTTATGGACAAAATGGACATTTTGCTAAAAGGTGTTCCTTCCTAGGGAAAATCACAAACCATTGCGATTAAAGTTCTCAAAATTCTCAAGGTTTTCGAGGGTCTTTCGGTTTCAAGTGATATGTTTGTGGGCTCCCTGATACTTTCACAAACCTCATGTGGGAATATCAGTATAAAATCTTCAGGAAATATGGCGGGTTGAGTCGTAGGATACCTCATAAAGCCAGTCGATCTTGGAGGATTTAGATCTATGGAAAGGGCCTCATAGAGTTAAGGTAACTAGAAGAGGTAGATTTGTCTTAGGCATTACTTGATGGGGCTAGCTGTCCATGTTCATCAATGATGAGGGACTCCATACACTTGATGACAATCCAAAATCAAAAGGACAGGAGTATCTTGTGAAGGTAATGTTATGGATGTTTTGGATAAAGTATTCGAATCATCACTGGAACTTTCTTCAACTTGATATGGCTCATCCCAACAACAGTTTCTTGTAACCAAGTCTTTGAAGTAGTAAATAGGATTACCACTTGCATCAAAGGACGAGACCGAAGGACCTTTGGCAATATGCTCCCCTGAATAGTAGAACCATCCTTAAGAGACCCAGAACTATCCAAATGGGATATTCTATCTGAATTTGTTAGTGGGTTTATTGGAAGTCAAGAGCAATTTTTCTTAATCCACTTGTAAATGGGTTCATAGAATGGGAAAATCCAGACAAGTCATCTAGTTTCTTCCTTTGACATAAGTGGCAAATTATTTACTACTTCAAAGGTATAAACAAGTTGCTGAAATAACAAATCCTTCAGCAAATTGGCACAACTTTTGGAACCATGCTTGAAGGTTTCGGTGGGTCTAGAGAGGAGATCTGCAAGGACACTCTTATCTCCTTTACTTTCTTTTGCAGGTCACAAAAATCCCCTAACAAGAGGATCTCGGCCCTCACCAAATTTGAGTAAGAGTAAGGGTGCCGTGGCCCTCACTCAAGTCTAGTAAGGGTCTCCTAGTCCTAACCTGTAACTGGTGACCTTCGCTAGCCAATGTTGAGGCTGCTGATCGATGGACACAAATAAGAAAATGAAAACAAAAATAGAAAAAATAAAAATATATATAGAAAATTTATAAGAAATTGTAAAAATTGTTTAGGTCAATGTTGGCTGTACTAGTAAAATGGTCAACTTTCTTGTTGGCAATTGCCAACCAAAATTGGCCATAATTACTATATTAAGAAATTGTCGAAAGGTTTATAACTGAATTGGTCAAATTAAAATATTTAATATTGAATTAACATTTGTATAAATTACGAATTTTTTTTATAATTATTCCGCATAAGATGATCGATTTATATAATCATCAAAAGAAAAGAGGATTATCGAGTCCACTTGGAGTCGGTCAGAGCACGTCTTATGCTCATTTGATAGACTAATGTTTGTTACCTAGAATTAGCTTAAAAACTTCAAAGGACGCAAATTTTTCCTTCACCTATTTCACTTTGAATTTGGCCATCGGTCTCACTCAAACATTGCTCAACACACGAAGAAATGTAAATTTTTCTCATGTGGCAAAAAGAAATTTGTCTTTATCAACTATTTCTTGAAATACTGTCTCGATTAAAAGTAGTTTAAATGGACATGGAAGGTGATTCTGGGAACAAAATGAATAGCTGAGAGCATAGGGATGTGGGAAATTAGGGTTATGATTATGGGTTTTTGTAAATGAGACATCCTAAGAAAGGGCCTAAGGAGGGGTTAATCTCATTGTGTTTATCAAGTGTCAACTTAAATGGGCCGCAAAACCGGAGCGAGAGGTGATTGGTAAGTCCATGGATCATTCAGGGGGCATGGAAAGAAGACATGAGGAGTATTTAATTTGTAATATCAATAGGAGAAATAAATGCAGATCACTTACTAGACGGGGTGAAAAAGCATAGAGTACTTAGTGCACACGCCACCTATTAGAAAACCTAACCGAAAATCTTAAGCTAATAGATAGAGGAAGATCTCTCTCGCACTCACACTCACACACACACACATAAAGCATATAAACTCTCATATACAAGTCGAATTAAGAGTAGTGCACAGGATTTAATTGATAAAGGTGGATACACACATGAAAAAGAGGTAGAACCTGACTCCAGTATCACATTAAATTTTGCAAGACCTTGTCAATTGCTCTAAAACTTTAAACTATTAGATGATGATAAGATTTTATATCCAAATATTTTAGCATCACCTATGTTACCTGAGATAATATGAAATACAGAGTGAAATTCGAATATGACATAAAGACGATACATTTCACCGGTATTATATCACTAGAAGAAGACACGTTTTTGCCGGATTTCAATCATTTGTCTAAACAAAAATCGAGACTTTGTCATTTTACAATGATATAGTGTTCTTGATGGAGAAAGGACGTGCCTTCATGTCAGATCTCTAGACACACTAATCTGCAACATGTGCAAGTGCGTGACAGAAGAAAAGGGTACTGCTGAAACTTATCATTAAAGTTGCATTCCTTTATTAAAGTTGCATTATTTTAGCGAATCAATAATGAATGATGTAAAAAATATTTTACCTAAAATAATAATTTCTATCTCTTACATTGATTAATTATTTCAAATAATACAAATAATCATTTTATAGGAAAATGTTTTTTTTAAATTATTCATTTTTGGCAAAATAAATAGAGTCTAAAATATGAATGAATGAATGGACTCGCCATAAGATGCCGGTCGTTGATGAAGGGGAAATTGTTGATGGAAAGATGGAGGCCAAAAATATGTAGCAATAATAATTAATTGGCTAATAGACTATAAAAAAATCACATTACTTCAGAAATTAGTATTGGGGACTGAAAAATCTGCCAATTTTCTTTGTATTTCCAAAGAAGAGGAGAATGACATGACTAAATCAGTAAACATGGTTAGGAAAACACACAGAAGTTTGGAAGTAATTCCAAATGATGGACTTGTACACTCGGTAGAATTAATGTGAAACCCAAATTATCATGGCTGCCAAATTTGCATCACCAATGGCCGAATGTGGTGTTTTGGCCAGAAAAAAAGTAAGATATGAATGTATTTCGGAAATCTTTCATAAAAATGTCTTATCTCTAGTAGAGAGGTACGTGTTTATTCAACGATGTACAGTTAAGAAGAGCTTGACATTTGCTTCCGAGATGGAAGCCAATTCAACAGACGGACCGAAGCATAATTTTTTCGGCGTGATAGAGAAGTCAGCTGACTTCATCATTTGTTCTCTAAGCGTGATAGCTTGTATCGATGCACCGATGTATTAGGTGGGGGCTAAGATTGATGTAATCTCTTGAAAAAGGTAAGTTTCAGGTCTGGCCACCCTTCCCCCTATCAATTGAGGGTCTACCTCCTAATACCACGCGCGCTGGGACCCCTCAATATCAAATATTGGCCCGTCTCTATGGTGATAGAAACACTTGATTACAAGAATGAGATGGCTTGAAGATAGGATAGGAAATTGACAGGTGCAATCGGAATAACTCCAAAAGACAGACTTAACGTGGAATTAGATAGGAAATCATATGAAGTATATCAACAGCGGATTGGTCCTAAGCAAGACCTTAAAAAGTTTTGACATCCAGAAAAGACTGGATAGAGATCGGGATTCGGGCCTCGAAAAAAGATTCCGGCCCCATTGGTCACCCCGTCCAAAACCCTTACGGGTTAAGGGGGCCACCTTGGAGGGCGTGATGCCGGGCCCGGGCCAATCCCGGGGAGGTACACCCAATGAAAAGTCTCAGCCGAAGAACTCAGCCGGGTGACCGAGTTATGCCACTTTGAAGGTAAGGGCTTAGGCTCCATTGCATCCTCCTCCGCATTAACATTGTCACATTGTTTTCCCGAGCAAAGTAAAAGAAAATGTTCGTTTATACTAGACTTTTTGGATCGTAAATGTTAAATCTCCAACTTTAGAACAAAGAGTTACTGTACCTACCTCATGCAAAAATTGTATTTCCTTACGGTTATTAACCCTCTTTAGCGCCCGCCCTACACATGAATTTTCATGTAACAAATCGCAATTCCACGTCTGTTTTTAGTAAGAAATGCCTCTGTTTGCCCTGAATTCAAAAGTAAATGATAAACAAGATACAGAAAAAATGGCTACTTCGCCCATCACTAGTCTTACTTTTACTTAAATATCTTTTCGTAAATTTGTCAAAGAGGACAAGTAAAAAAAAAAAGAAAAAAAATTGCTTTTCATATTAAATATTAGAGATAACTAAGGAAATAGGAGAAATTCTAATTAAATTTACAAAAGATTCGAAATTAGCATTGCAAGGACATCATAGATCGAAAAGAAAATGGTTATTATCTTGAAAAATCCCAAATTAATATATATATATATGACAAATTTATCTCGAACTTATTTTTTTACCACAAAAAATCTCAAACTGGTAAATCTGTGACAAATTTTTTAATCAAAAATCCGTGACAAATTTACTCTCCTTTAGTTTTCATTAAATTTTATTGGATGACACTTAGTAGTTGACGAGTGTAACAATTTAAGGTTTTACCCTCTATTTGTCACAAATGTGTATTAATCTAATTTAACAGAAATTAATAAAGAGTAAATTTATCACAAATATATCGGTTTAAAACTTTTGGTGGTAAAAAAATTAGTTAAGGCAAATTTATTGCAAGTGTACAAATTTGAGGGTTTTTATGGTAAAAAAATTAGTATAAGTAAATTTATCATAAGTGTATCTAGTTGAGGTTATCAGTAATAATAACAAAAAGAAAAATGACAATGGTGAATTAACCTTGTCACAGCTCGAGGTACCGTCATGAGATCCCCTCACAAAGACAAAACTATGAAAGGCAAATCATGTGGCCAATAGTCGGAACACGTATAAAAGATAAAAGGAAACCTGCGGCAGAACCCACTTTTAGATTTGCCATGTTAAAGGAGTAAAGTCCATCCAAAATTTTAAGGAGCAATTTAATGGAATGTTGGTTGGCATGTCAATTGTCAAAGAGATAGATGAAAATGGGGGTAAGTGGGGCATAGAGTCATCTAGTTAATACCCAAGGTTATTGTGAATCTTTAGGGACCCAATTTGGCTTTAAATTCATGTGGTGACCATCCATGGCAGATTGTGGCCGACTGCTTTTCCTGGGTAAATCAATTAATATCCTTCCTCTATATACAAGACCTTCCACCCCACAAGGATACATGCCCACATTTTTAACATAGAGCCAGCATCGAGATCAAGCAATGGCGAATTCAACGCCCCTCCTCTCACAAATTGAGTCGCCGGAGTCAGGAGTTCTGAACAGCGACGAGGTCAGCCTCCAAACCCTGGACGAGACGATCGAGTGGTGCGTCGAGGGGTTCGGCTGGCGGCAGTTTGCCCAAGCCCTGATCGTCTCGTTGGCCTGGTTCTTCGATGGACAACAGGCGTGCATTAGCGACTACAGCGATGCCGAATCCGCCTGCGACTCGGCCTCGAACGGGACCGCCTACAATTCCATCATAACGGAGTGGGGCCTCGAGTGCGCAAGCTCCTTCGTCACGGGCCTCCCTACCTCGTGCTTCTACTTGGGCTGCCTGATTGGCGGCTTCGCATTCGCCACCCTCGCCGACTCCTCCCTCGGCCGAAAGAACCTGCTCGTCCTCTCCTGTTCGATAATGTCGTTGGCCGCCTTGGCCACCTCATTCTCCCCCAACGTCTGGGTCTACTCGGCGTTGCGGCTTGTCAGTGGGTTCGGACGAGCGTCCATCGGCACGAGTGCACTGGTCCTGTCGACTGAGATAGTCGGGAAAAAGTCGAGAGGACTCATTGGGATGATTGGCTTGTTCTTCGGAACATTAGGGTTATTATCTTTGCCCGCCATAGCCTACCTCCTCAGGGATGCTTCGTGGAGATACCTCTACCTCTCGACCTCTGCACCCGCCATCTTATACTGCCTCCTCATATTCTTCTTCATCCGCGAGTCTCCAAAATGGCTCTTCATGCAGGGCCGCGATGATGAGGCCATGGCCATTCTGAGGAAAATCACACCGCCGACAAAGCATGGCAGGCTGAAGTCGTACCTTTCAAGCTTGCCCCACAAGCAAGAAACCACAAAATTCGACCTCTACTCCTCGATCAAGGACCTATTCCGGAGGCGGTGGGCGCTGACCCGGTTGGCAAAGGTCATGGCGCTCGGATTTGGCATCGGGATGATGTACTACGGAATGCTGTTGGGGGTCGGAAACCTAGGGTTCGACATCTACCTAAGCGTCACCTTCAATGCCTTGCTAATCATACCATCCTACTTTGTGTCCTATTTCTTGCTAAATCGATGGAATAGGAAGAGCACATTGCTTGGCTTCACAATGGTGAGTGGAGTGCTGAGTGTGGCATGTGCTTTTGTGGGGAGTGGGAGTGTGGAAATAGGGCTGGAGCTTGCCTCTTTCTTCTGCACGTGCATGGCTTACAATGTGCTCGTGATCTTCACTATCGAATTGTTTCCAACAAGCGTGAGAAATTCGGCGACATCAATGATGAGACAAGCCATCACACTTGGTGTTCTATTTGATCCAACGTTGATCTCGGCCGGCAGAGAAGTACCACATTTGACCTACACAGTGTTCGGAATCGTGATAGTTTTTTGTGGATTCATGGTTCTTTTCTTGCCCGAGACTAGAGGGACAACGCTCTCCGATACCATGGACGAGCAAGAGCAGAGAGATTTTGGTTTGAATAATTCATGATTTATGTAGTCTTTTTTGGGTGTATTTGATTGTTGCCGAGGTGATTGCTATCTTTCTTATTGAAAATTAGAACAACCAAACAGGAACATCCTTTTTAGTGATCAGCCTCTTATCGTCCCGGCTATGAAGAACCATCTTTTTAAAGTGATTAGAGATAAAGTTATCACCTTCAGAAATGTTGATGATAATTTCAGGAACAGAAGGTTGTAGCGGAGCTAGGGCTTTGACCCAATTATTTTCTCTAGAGACCCTTAATCACCTCCCCAAGTTCAGCTGATGGGTGGAGATGGTTTCCTTTAGGGTGCTGCTGTTTGATTTGGAAGTAGTGGTCTTCTCTCCTTCCTGTTCGAGGTTTCTTGTTTTTTGGTAGCCGGTTGTTCATGCCGTGCTTGTCTTTTGTTTTTTCAGCTTCCTTGGTTTGGTTTGCTGCGTGTTCTAGTTTACATCTCAGCATCCTTCTACTCATAATATCTTCTCATTTTGAGTGTAAGTTTTTGGTACCGTAATCTTTTATACAATTGGTCTTTCCTCAATATATTTATTACCTTTTACCAAAAATAAAAAATAAAAAATCAGTAGCTAATCAAATGCCTTATCCTTACATTTATGTATTATAAGTTCAAGTTATTAACCTCAAAGCCTAATATATAGTTTGATGAGGAAAGAATTAATGTGAAAGTATGAAAAGAACAACATAACATGAAATGAGAAAGAGTTGATTCAGTTGAAAAACGTCAACAAAGGAAGAAGCTATCGTGGTCATTGTAAGAAGGCATCAGTGTGCTCCTCAGAATTATGGTCATGGTGCTATTTGAATTCGCCATAAAGTTTTTTTGCGCCAATCACGCGATTAGCTGACAACATCATATGTTCTTGAGTGGATAAGAAGAAGAAGAGATGATTGATAATGGTTAGAAATATCTAGGGTCATGGACGTTATGTCATGGTCGTTTTGAAGCTTCTTTTACCTTGTGGACTCATTCTGATAATTTGAGAGGCTCCAAAATGAGAAGGATGATCAGAAGTGATGCATGATCTAACAGACAAAGACTTAGCATGGATTGTGGAGGAGGAAGAGATAGGGACCTATGGATAGCTGTACGTTGTCGGATGTAATTCCCCTCTCTCTCTCTCTCATCTACCTTTTTGTCCTTTTGCTTTTAATTTTTTCTGATCAATTTGTCCATGATATCACTTGTCACAATGCTCCACCACTCAAATTTTCTTTTCCCAAGATTCCATTCTAGTCGATTGGCCACGTGATTCAAAAGCTCCCTTTCCATTTATTCCGTGAGATTTAATGAAATTATTATGTCCAATATTCTGAAAATTTAAACTATTAAATAAAAACATAATTGAATATATAAATATTTAGCACCCCCTTTAAACTTGAAAATACACATAATGTGGAGACAAGTAAGGAGTTTGGAAAAATTTGAATTTACAATATCATATTCTTATGCGATATGAGATTTGATCGGACCACTACCAGCTACTTACAAAATTTAAATTAATAAGTGGAGTGAGACTATATATATATATATATAAATCTCATTGTCGAGCAATTTTTGATATTTTACAAATAACTTAAACTGAATTAGGAATTGCACATGAAATTTGAGTAACAGGAGTGGATTCACATGCAAAAGGGACATAACTTGATTTGATACCATAGAAGATTTTTGGAACCACCTCCAACTATTTCAAAAACTTAAACTATTAAACGAATATATGATCTAATATATAAATATATATATATAAATCTAACAAATTCCTTACATGGTGTAGCGATTCACAAGTACATCCAAGAAATATTGAACATCGTGAAAATGGATCCATCTGATTCATCATTCATGACCACACTTGTGACATCTTGAAATTTCTCCATTTCATCTGTGATTTAGGATATTAAGATAATATATGAGTTAACTGAATTATTTGACAACTTTGACAAATTACGACTTTACCATTGAATTTGTTAAGTTAGGACAATTTATAGAAAATTAATTTTCAATACCATGATGTTTAAGTATGTGAATTTGTACGGGCCTATTAAATCTTTTGAAGGGTCAACGCAGAGACAGAATTGATGCAAATGCTTTGAAGGTTCGTGAACATACAGACTTTATAAGAACATAAAATCTATTGGTTTTCGCAGAATTTGAACACATCGTAATTGAGAAAAATCAGTTACTAAAATAATTCTTCTAACTTCCATATTCATAAATAAATAGTAAGTTAGCTCATAAGTCGTTATCTAAAACTAACGCTGCAAAATGGGTCAACATAGTATTTATTGGACAAGATCGATATACCTTGTAAAGCATATATGGTAATTATCGAAGTGAAAATCATCGTGTTAAGATTACTCGGGCATTCTACTAGCCTTGCTATTAATTTGAGTGGTTTCGAAACGTTTCTTTACCTTATCGGCATTTAAAATGGACACTGAGTTCTTTGACTATTTATGAAAATCTAAAGTATCTTCTGAAAAACAATAATGTTGCTCTTAAACCTACACGACCAACCATTGTCACTAATTTTGTATGCCACATCCCTTAGCTTTTTACCTTGTTTCTTACTATCAAATTACAACATGTATGGTGTCTGTTAAAATATGTCTCAAGTTTGAGCTTGTTAAACAAAAACCCGACACGAATAAAATATTTCTTGATAGTGGATGTAGATTTCTTAATTTGGAAAGCTTACATTAGATTTGGATGTTGCCAAATATTGGAGTTTGAATTTTCACATGGTCAGCAATTAGGAAAAGGAACTTAATTCCTCCTTCCAGTCAGTACATGAAAAGCAAAACAGGAACTTAATTCCTCCTTGCCAAATATGGGCTGTTCTTTTTGTCTTCGAAACCGTGTGGTTACACCGTTGTTGATGAAGTCTTTGTGCAATCAATGTCCAGAGAAAGAGCGAAAAGTCTTGAAGCGCCATGGTGACTGAGTGCTTGGCGTGGATTATTTCTCCATGAAATTACATCAATAATTTTAGTGTTGAAGCCAGATTAAATTCTTGTGGCAAGAATTTATTTATAATTCCTTCGCGAGATTAAGAGAATATTTCGTAAGGAATTTCAGGGTTAAACACTACATGCATTTTTGGTGTAATTGGAGCTTGGGAAATACCGAGTGTTTGAAAGACTCAAATATGTAATCTCCTTGTATCACTTGATTTATAGTTAAATCCATCGCTGCTCTACCCATGGACGTAGGTCACTACGACTGAACTACATAAATCTAGTATCCGATTTATATTCCAATTCTGTGTATTTATTGTTTTATCGCTTGTTTTTCACAACAATATCAACTTTCAGGCCATTAATGTTCCTGATAAGCTTGCATATCAACTTACCAAGGCTCCTCATTCATGCATCTACTTGGCCAATCAAGCTCTCTCCCCTCTACAACCGCAAGCTCTGCCAGCTAAAGATAGCCACTTATCACTCATTTAACTTACCACATCTCCTAATTTCTCAACCGTATCTTTCAATCAAGAGAAGACATCATACACGACATCACTTTAATCTTGATTGGTTAATGCATTGAATGGACGAAATGTCAGACTTATGTCTCATTTTCTTTCCAACCACCATTTTTGTCACTTAACTCGTTCCTCGTTCTTGTTCTTCTTTATCAAAACTAAAAGGTCTGTCGCTGAAAGGTACTCCAAATCCCTTGAATTTTAAAAATTTGCAAGCTAAGATCAAGCAGTTCAACTTAGCATGCTCCATTTAATCAACGTTCTTTCAGGTAAGATTTTCTCCCTCAAAGTATCATTAGATTAGGTGTGTCATTTGCATAACTAGTTTTAATTCAATATTGCATCACTTGATTTTAAGGTGGATCAAGCTCTATGTTCAATCAAATCTGTCATCTAAGGTAAATGAATCTTTAGGGACTAAAGTGGGTCGATCCACTTAGGCCTGTTTGGTTCAGCATTTATATAGATTTTGAGACTCTATAGTCCCTTGGAAAAATGTGAATAATGTTTGGTTTGTTTTTTGCTCAACTTTGGAGAAATGCAATTACATTTCCAAAGGGCTCTAAGGGCCTTTAGCCCAAGGTAGATCCGAAGGTTCTTTGGGAAGTGGTATTCTCGGAATGCAAGTCTTACCCTCATTGACTATTCATTCACAATTCATCTTCTCTACGATTTGCACTAAAGAGCTGTACGGAGGCCAACGACTACCACTCGAGGAGTCGCACGATCTCGACAACCACCGCCTAGGGTCGCATGACCCAGGCAACTGTTGGCTTGAGTCGCGTGACCTAGGCAACTACTGCCTAGGCGTCGCGATTGCCGCCTGGGGTCATGTGACCATTGGCCTAAGTCACACAACCTAGGCGATGCCGCTTGAGGTTGTGAGAACCAACCTCAAGCAAGGCTATTTGGTGGAGCCCCAAAGTCAAAAATCGTTTGAAATTTTTTTGAACAAAAAAAAAAATTAGTAAAAGTCATTTACAAAATGTAGTTTTTACCAAATGGCATTTAAGCCAAAGTTGTTTTCCACTGCACTTTAAAGTTACAATATTACCAAACACTATTTGCATTTTAGAAAACTCTTTTAGCCCAAAGGTATTTGCATTTTCACAAAGATATTTTCCTAAAGCCGGACCAAATGAGCCGACAAGCCCCCCAAGTTCATAATGCGATTAGAAGATGCTATAAGTCATCCTATAGATCATGGCTATATTTCATGAATAAAAACATGGTTGAGTAATTTGAAAAGGATTTTGAATGAATTTGGTGAGAAAAAATAATAGAAAGATGGAAACTATGCATGTGAAGAGATAAAATAATAATTTTGTGTAATAAAAAGGCAAAAACATAAATTCACAACATAAAAATTCTTGCGCTTTGCTAGTATAATGGTCTTTGAACTACTATAAGAGTAACAACATGTGAGTCATATTTTCTTGAAGGAGTGAATCCCCCAACAATTTCTAATTATTTGTTTTTTTTAGTACAAAACAAGTTATTATTCTCATTATATATTAAGGACAGTTATATTTCTCTAAATTCTTTTGTGAACGATGAAATTAAGAACATGATTATGAGTTAGTGATTAAGTTAAATTAATTAAAGGAAATAAAATTGAGTAAAATATCTACGTATTGTAGAATAGGGGCAATTTTGTAACTTTCAAATCTTAGGGGCTATATTCTAAAACTGAAAATTCTGGGGACTGTTTATATGTTAATGATGGTTATGACAGGTAGGTTCTTAGTTATTTTTACAATTAATCACCTAATCTAGTCAATTTATTAAACTAGTCCAAATTTGGATTAGACTGCAAAAGTAATGTGAAATGTGGGTTGTTTTGGTAATTGTGCAAGATATATAACATGCCATGATGTCAGTAAGATGTTCATATGCAAATAGCAAAAAAATGGGCTTAGCTAATTAAGTTGATTATTAAAGGTAGATTAAGAGAAAATTTAAGATTTGAACCACATTAGAATTAATGCTATGCGATTTGCATTAATGAATTATGTAGCATGTAGCGTGGAGATATTACAGGGCATAAGATTTTTAAAAGCTCATTTTATTAAATGGAAATCATTAAGAAATTATTGTATTATAAATCGGTGCACTGTTGTGAAGGAAGTTCTATAACGATGTTCTTTGAGACATGTAAATGGTTATATTATTGGTGTTACATTTGCATGTGATTGATGCCATGTATGAGGTGAAATGAGAAAGCTAAGGGCATGTTTGGTAACCATTCATTCTATTTTCCGGGATAATTTCTAATCATAAATGATTTTTTTTATTCTACTTCTCGAACAAATTTCTAAGCATTTGAAGGCATTTGGTAACTGTTCAAAAAAAAATTATTCCCAAAATAAAATTGAAGTTGGCACCGCCCTTAAAATTAAATCTAAGCTATTTTCTTTTAATTTTTTTAAATAATTTTATTACTTTTTTCTTCTTCTTTTTTTATTTTCTTTCTCTTCTTCTTCAAGCTTTGGTTGATTGCCAACCTCAAGATGACTGGTGACTAGCCCAACGAGGGTTGGTCACCTCGTTGGAGCATCACCGACCCCCGACGAGGTTGCACCTCGATTACCAAGACTCGTCGGCAACTAGGTGAGGCTTGGCCGAGCCTTGGCTAGCCGAGGCTCGATCACTTGCCTTGGTAGGGCAACTTTGAACTCATGGTGGCCCAGCAAGGGCAAGCCCCATCAATAGCTAGGCAAGCTCTACCACGCTAGATCTGGACAAGGTCAACCTTGCCCAGCCAAGGCTCGCCAGCGGCCAAGAGAGGTTTGGCCAACCAAGCGAGGCTTAGCCTTGCCCAAATCTGGCAAGGCTGAGCCTCTTCGGTGGCTGGGCGAGCTCATTAAACCTCGCCCAACCGGTCACCGGCAGCCGACAGCAGTGGACAATGGCGACAACAATGGAAGAAGAGGAAGAGAAAAGGAAGAAAAGAAGAAGGGAAAAGAGAACAAAGAACAAAGAAATTTGGGTTGCCTTGATTTCGCAATTGTTTCCTTAAATAGAGAAGCAACTTTTTTTACTCATTAATTCTATTCCAAATATATTCCCAACTAAACGGACTTTTATTCTTTTTTGGTTCTCAAGAACAAAAGAATAAAATCCGGTATTACATACCCTAAGTATCCATTGTGGCTGGATTCATTTAGGTTTTTAATGGCAAATTGGAAATAATTAAAAAATTATATGAGATGAGATTGTTGTGAACACTTGGATTGTTATGATTGTTTTATGATTAACAGTTTGTGGGTTTGCAATAGTGGTAAATGGATATTTGGTTTTCATTGTTAATATTGAAAATGCTAAGAGATTCGTGTGATATTATTTGCACTGCCATGACATAATTTCACGTGACAAGCATAATGTTATGATTTACATGTCAATGATACCATTTGATAAAGACATTTATCATGACCTTTCCGTCAAAAAGTAAATTCCCTTGTATAAGTTTGCTTATAAAATTTTGTGAAAAAGACAAATATTATACCATCTAAGACGGTTTTCTACAAGGTTAAAGGAAATAAAGTCCTATAATTCATACATGAGATGATATATGGCTTGTGTAGCTTGTGAAGTCATATGATGGAATAGTTGTCATGATCGGGTTATATGGTGGTTTATTTATTCTCGCTAATATAGAAGACACCTATGAATGATAGGTTGAGTGAGGTGGCAAAAAATGTGTTTATGATTTTGTCCCTCAAGGGTTGATAATGGCAATGTATCATTAGTTGAGATGTTATCGTTTCATCAGTAACAATACCTCATTAGTCGAGATGAAACTTGACCAATGATAAGTAAGAAATAGATGCATACTTATGTATATCGGTGAGCTACTATATAGTATATGCCCATCATGAGATTTGTACATTCATCTATTTCTATTTGAGTGTTAAATTGGACATCGCATGTTTTATGTCAATAAGGAAGTTAAGTAATATGTTTTGAAAATTTAGGTGAATATTCGCTGTATAGAGTAGGTTGACCTCATTATTAGTATGGTGGGCAAGTGCTAGGGAAATTTGAGATGATTGGTTAGAACTTGTAATGGCTTTTATGAATATGTTCGGTGGAACATGTGGAACTCTGACATCTTTCTGAATCTATGTTATGATACGTGCTCACAAAAGACAAAATGATTACTATGTTAGATTGGGATGGTTACAAGCTCTTAAATCCTATAGAATACATGTACTTTCCTTGTGCGTTCAAATTATTCTATTATGAGCATGTAAATAATAATAGAATAAGTTTAGTATATATTATAAATTTGACAGATGAGTGGTTGGTACTTTGTTTTAATTATAATGATTCCTTGAAATGATATATAATATTACTGGTTGATTGTTATTATATTATTATGCTCTCGGGTCGAGTATTGAGTAGATCTCCTACTTTAGATGTAGAGCTTAGATTTATTGAGTTTAAGATTACTGCAAGATACTTTCCAAATTGGCCAAGTTCAGAATTCAGGGGTGTTTAGATTAGCACTTCTGAAAATCTTTTTGGTGCGTCTTTTGCACATACAGTTTTTATTATGTTTAATAAAAAAAAAGTGTGTAAATCATTTGGGGCCCAATTATTTATTCTTATGATTTTTTTTTTTCGAAAGAAAATTTCATTCATTTGTCAAAATCAAGAGAAACATAGAAAACTTTCAACCAAAGCAAATCGCAAAAGATCTGCAAAACAAAATAAAACCTAGAAACCAAAAGAGTGTCTATAGTTATAAGCACGCTTTCATCTCAAAAGACCAGAGTCATCACAATATTGAAAATAATCAACAACCGATCACTGGAAACATCAGTGATGTGCACAAGCTATGATTTTCTAGAGAACAACTATGGCTTGCGGTGCATGTTTAGATTCGGCATCTTCAACACCAACATATTGAACCACCACAAATCAAACGCTTTCAAAAACTCCCATATTTATATTTAGATCGAGAGAGAAAATCTCTCAAATTTAGATCTACACCTAAATTAAGAGGCAAGAGTTTCTACTAAATCTCGAAGAAATCATAAAACCATGTATTGGGCACCCTATTGGCTGAATTGGTGATGATGTTATTACAAAATTTTCAGCTACAAGTAAATTTATTCACTACAACAACAAAGAAAAGTAACAATAACGAGTAAAAGAAGAAGCTAAACAAGGCAAAAAAAACTATCAAATTAGATAGGGAGAAAAAAAAAAAACAGGAATTCAAGGCCTAAAAAAGAAAAGCAGAGAAAGCATTGCAGTTGAGAGCCTACGGGTGAAAAAAGACAGAATTTAAGGCTTAGAAAAGAAAAGCAGAGCAAAGCATTCAATTTGAGAGCCTGCGGGGGAAATTTCTTTGAGATGGTTTATTTTTGGAAGAGAGAGGATTGCCGACAGAGAAACAATTGTCGAGTTTAGTGGGTTTCCTTTCTCTTTGATTTGCGAGGTTTAATTGTTCGAAAAAATTCAGGTCACGACAATACTTCTCTTGGAAGGTTGTTAGATCCATCTAAAGAATGCCAAATCAAATAGGAACAGTCGATCATGGAGTGAGACCATTTATCACCACTGTAGTCACTAACAGGGATCCAAGAAATGGATCATTTATTGCCTCTGAAATCATTGGTCAAGAAGAAGAACGCGTCTGCCGGCACTGGGGCACAAATTCTGTGGATGGAGAAGAACGCTGCACAAACTCAACACTAAAATTATTGATGGACAGTGCACCAGACTGACGGCATCGCCCTTCGCTGTCGTCCTACGCATGCGCATGATTTCTTTTCTGGTCTAATGAAAATAAAAGGAGAGGATCTTATGCTAATTTGAAAGGCCCCCACCCTAACTTCTTTTTGCTTAAACCTTGCCTCGCTTGGGTATCGATTGGGAAAATGTTTTCCCCTTAAACTATCTCGAATGGACTGGTCGAGCCGAGCCTATGGTCGGGCCTGACTTTGATGCCCAGTCACTAAAAACAACAAAAATGTGCGTGGTAATTTTATGGTTTTGTCGCCACAGTGCCCCACTTGAGCCATAAGATTTTGAGAGAAACGATTCGATTAGTCATAAATTTATTGTACGGATGTCAATTTAACATATAATCATAAAATTTTCGATGAAATACCAGTGTAGTCATTTTCGTCAACTTTCGCTGGAAATCTTTGATGCGGGAATGTGTTATGTATAGAGGTGAGCATAAATTCAGGGTCGACCCTTAACCGATCGACTCTAGATTAGTCCAACCTTATTGGTCTTGATCCGATTCCTAAGGGACTGGATCAGTCCTAAGACCCTTAGCAGATTGGTCCTCAATCCTAAGAGTATAAGGTTAATTCAATCCGGACCAACCTTGTAGATATTATATTATATATAATATGTTATATGTAATATTCTTTTACCTATTCTAAAATTTATAACCCTTACTTAACATAAACGTTGTCAACAAGTCGTCCTCCTCCAGCATTCTGTTCTATCCTTTTCTTTTCTTTTCTTTTTAATATTTGCCAAATAAATTTAGAAACCCTCTTTGTGAGCAACGCTTGACGGTCATCCCACTCCTTGCTCACCATTCGCTCACAACTCGCCGCTCACTATGCAACTTGCCACTCACCCCTAGCAATGCCGCTCCCCCCTCACCCCTTGCCTCCCAGCTTGTCTTTCGCCTCACAAGGGATCGGTCCAACCCTAACCATACTTAATCCTAATTAACAAGATGTGAAGTTGTATATTCATGATTTATAATAAGTATTTTGAACTTCATATGGCTTAATTATATTCCATAGGTACGTTTCACTTACACTATAGTCTAGAATTCTCTTCTCTTAAACTTCCCATCTCATTCCATTTCCCAAGTAAAATTATAGCATGCTTCAGCAAACACTTTATCTCCATGAGTAGTCTTGACTGTTTTTAAGCTTTGTTACTTTTAGCAATTATAAAATTTCTATTGTTATATTATCTTAAATTTATGTTGGATATGCACTGGTGTTTATAGTTTGGTTTATCAACACTGCATTGTTGACGGATATGTAATTTCAAATAGTAAATTTGTCTTTTTACGGAATGCAGAAAATAAAACAAAAAAATTATTAGTCGGTCCCAAGTTGACCCCAAAACTGGACTAGACCGATAGTGTCTGTCTAGTCCTCAATCCTAGGCTCAATAGGATTGGATTTTAATCCCAAAAATTGAGAACCAATAATATTGTGCAGGTTAATCCCTAGATTAGGTGTTGAACTAGCTCAACCTGGATCATACTCACCCTTAGTCATGTAAGATGGTTGTCAATAACTAAATTGCATCTGCAATTTTCAACCAAAATTCATCAGAATGATTAAAATGGAATTTTGCACAAAAATTTATAACCAAATTAGTAAACTTGAAAAGCTTAAGACTAAATTTGTATAATAGGTTTATGATTAATTGGATATTTTTTTCTAAATTTTTGGTAATGCAAATTTTAAGTCTAGAACACCTGGAGTGTTAAAACTTGACACAAGGCAACACTTAAGTGTCAAAAGTTAGGAAAGTAACACTTAAGTGCTAAAATCGAAGCAAAATAAATCAGTTAAGTGCTAACGAAGAGAAAATTAAGGCAAAACGCTGACGTGGCAATTTTCCAACAAGCCAAGTGCAAAACGACATCATTTTAAATGCTAACGTAGCGAGCCAAGTGCAAAACGATGTCGTTTTGCATGCTGATGTGGGTAAATAATTAATATAAAAATTAATTAATTTTAATTTAAAACCAAATTTAAAATAAATAAAAAAACAGGGAAAATGAAGGTAGCCGGTAGGCGAGAGCTCAGCCCTCGCCGCCGCTACCTCCTCCTCATCGTCGGAAAGGTGGGGAGAGGGTCGGCCAAGGTCGCTGAGCCTTAGCCAGGGGCCGGTGACCCCAGTCGACTGGCAGCGAGGGCCTGCGAGCCCTCGCCAAGATCTAGGGCGAGGGTCACGGCCCTCCCCCAAATTCGGCGAGGATCACCAGCCCTCGCCCAATTGAGCCAAGGGTCACCATCCGCTTTGCGAGCCCTCACCACCGGCCCCTAGCCAAGGCTCGGTGACCCTAGCCAATCCTTCCCCTGCCTTTCTGGCGACGGCGATAGCTAAGCCCTCAACTGTTGGTTGCTTTCATCTTCCTTTAAAAAATGATTTTAAATTTAATTTAATTAATTTTTATATTAAAATTAGAATTATATCAAAATGAAGTCGTTTTTGTGTTTTTTTATCGAGTCGGCCTTCCGGCGAGTCACGTAAGATAACAAAATTAATAAAAAAAATTGCCATGTAAGATTTCTAGCAAGATTCGCCGGATGTGGCACTCAAGTGTCTCATTTAAAAGAAAAAAATTGGTATTTAAGTGTCAATTTCCTAACTTTTTGCACTTAAATGTCTCCTTGTGCCAAGTTTTGACACTTGGGATGTTCTTTTGCTTGCATATTTCCCAAAATTGATCCCTTTTAGTTTTGAAGGAGCCGTCGAGGTTATGACCAGGTCTACTTACTAAGTCTGAAAGAGTTAAAAGGTCAGCATTACAAGAAAAATGGCAATCTAGTAGTAGGATTGCAATAATTCGACAGAATTTTCAAATAACGTTATTTTTAGACCAATTTCGTTTTCCCCTTCCCATATTTTATGGTGATCCCTCACTTCTTTCTAATATATTTTTTTTTTAACGGAAACCCTCATTGTATTAAGAGGAAAAGCCCTTACATCCCGCGGCTAGAGCATCCGCGCATAATAAGTTCAAGAGAGCGGGGGGGAATTAAGGGCCCAATTACAAGTCAAAGAAGTGCGATTATGGGCCTTGCAAGCCCAGTCAGCGACGGAATTCGCCTCTCTTCGGCAGAACCCTAGCGAGAGATTGGGAAATAGGGTTAAGAGGAAAGCTGCCTCTACGAATAGAGAACGATCCGTCCAAGGCGGCTGTGAGTGGCTGTTCAGAGTTTCGACCAGAGTAAGGTTATCCGATTCAACAACGATTGTTGCTGTTTGAAGTCGTAGGTGCAGAAGATGCCGAAGCGATAACGAAAGAGCTTGAATCTCAACCTGAAGAGCAGAGACGGCTGCTACCCCAACAGAAAACCCATCGGTAAGCCGGCCTTGATGATCCCTACAAATACAGGCTATCGATCCTTTGTTACTGCCCTGATGAAATGATCCGTCTATATTGACTTTCAATACCCCAAGATCTGGAGGACGCCATAGATGGGATCGATTTGTGACGAACTGTTTTGATGCGCATTTGAGGTGAAGATGATCGATCCACTTGAGCGCCGATTAGAGCGCTTCTACAACTTGAGATGAAGTGGGATAAGTACCTCGGAAAACGAAGGCATTCCGAGCGCGCCAGATCTGCCACAAAATGTGAGAGATAAAGGCCAGCCGAGGCAAACGATCTCCTGTTCCAATCATGGAAGCGATCCATGAATCCAGACGGTGGATATCGATAGGAAGGATTGAAATCCGAATCTGGGGATGATTCCACACCTGTTGAGTCCATGAGCAGAGTAATAGTAAGTGCTCTAAAGTTTCTGGAGTCTTTCTTTTACACAACGTGCAGCAGGGACTATCTAATATATGTCGTCGATGCAGGTTTTCTCTCGTCGCCAAGGCATTATTGCAGATGGACCAAAGAAATACTCGGATTTTGGGAGCGGCAGGCATTTTCCAGATAGAGCGCCATAACCAGGTAGGAGTTTGGTGTGATGTTGATGCAGTTGAGGTTGTGATGGCTGATTGTGTGTGAGTGAGAGCATGATATGCAGATTTCACCGTAAATATGCCTTGCTTGGTTGCTATCCATATGAGTGTATCTGTGGTAAAGTCGTCCGAGGTGAATGTACGTGATCGTTGAATAATTGGCATATCAAAAATCTGGATAACAAATCAATTTTCCATGAACGGTAGTTTGGTCAATAAGATCGGCTACTAGTGTAGGTTCTTGAGGGCTTTAGGTCCAGCTAGAATTCCCATAGGAAGCCATCTGTCTTCTCTTATTTTGATGCTTGATCCATCTCCCACAGACCAACTAATATGAGGTGATATTGCATTCCTTCCACATAATAAGCTTTGCCAGCCCCATGATGGGCGAGAACCCCTGTTTGCTTTTTAAAAAGTGGAAGAATGGAAATATAATCCCCTAAAAAGCTTACTCCACAAAGATGATGGCTGATTCAGTAGATGCCATGCTTGCTTACCAAGCATGGCGAGATTAAAACTCACTAAATCCCTGAATCCCAATCCACCTAGATCTTTTCGGTTCTGTAAATGTTTCCAGCTCTGCCAATGCACTCCAGATCTGCTTGTGTCATTACTCCACCAGAATTTGGCCATTCTTTTCTCAATCTCTTTACATAAGGATATAGGGATTTTAAACACAGACATTGCATACTGAGGGATAGATTGAATAACCGCTTTTAAGATAACTTCTTTCCCTCCCTTAGATATAAGCTTCTCCTTCCATCCTTCTAGTTTGGATTGAACTCTACTCAGCAGCCAAGAAAACATATCTCGTTTAGATCTTCCCAATCAATAGGTATCCCTAGGTACTTCCCACAACGATGTAAAACTGGTACCCGAAATTCAGCAGCTAAATTTTCCTGAAGGTCAATAGGACAAGAGGGACTAAAGAAAATTCCAGATTTATTACGATTGATTGTCTGTCCTGATGCCAAGCAATATTGATTTAAAATGTTAGAGAGGTTCTGACACTCCAAGAAGGTACCATCCAGAAAAAACACAGCATCATCGGCGAAAAAAAGATGTGATAGAGTAGGACACCATTGGTTCAACTTTATCCCTTTGAGAGAGCCCATATTCATGGCATTTCTAATTAGGATGGATAAGAGGTTTGCAATGATAATAAACAAGTAAGGAGATAAGGGATCTCCCTGCCTCAGCCCACAAGTAGGTTGGAATCCTAGTAAAAACTCCCCATTCATTTTAATAGAGAAAGAAGGCGTTGAGATACACTGCATAATTAGATGGACCCAATGTGAATGAAATCCCAATCGAAGTAAATAATCTCGGAGAAAGTCCCACTCAACACGGTCATAAGCTTTTCGCATGTCTACCTTTAAAATGGCTTTGAAATGACGTTTCCGTTGCCTTGTTTTGAGCTGGTGAATGAGTTCCTGTACAAGTAGAACATTATCCTGAATCTGTCTTCCAGCAACAAAGGCGCTCTGTTCCTCGGTGATCAGTAGAGGCAGCAGAGGTTTCAATCGATTCGCAAGCACTTTAGCGAAAATTTTGTAGACATAGTTGCATAAGCTTATAGGGCGATACTAGTCCAAGCTTTCTGGGTTAGGAATTTTGGGAATCAGGGTTATAGCAGTACTGTTTAGGGATGGGGGTAATGTGCCATTCTGAAAAAATTGTTGTACTGCTCTGTGAATGTCCACTTTAATAATTTCCCAATGCGTTCGGTAGAATAATCCGTTTAAACCGTCGGGTCCTGGTGCCTTTGAAACACCTAGTTGAAAAGTAGCAGCGCGAACCTCTTCAAGAGTGGGATGAGCGAGAAGACCTGCATTCATTTCTGCATCCACCAGCCGTGGACATTGTTCTAAGATCTGAGCATAGGGTCTAGGTCCGGAAGAGGTGTATAACTGAGAGTAATAAAGGGTAGTCATATGTCTGATATGTTCACGATCCCTAACCCATTGCTGATTTTCATCTTTCAGTATAGCAATCTGATTGCGTTGCCTTCTTTGAAGAGTAGTAGCATGGAAAAACTTAGTATTACGGTCTCCCCATTGTAACCAGTTTATCCTCGATCGCATTGCCCAATATTGCTCTTCTCTCTGCCATGCTTGTTGAAGTTCTTCTTTAATCCTCTGTTGCTGAGATAGATTTAGTGAAGTAGGGTCGATTTGATAAAGATTGTAACCGTTGTTCTAATTCCATTGCCTTTTGCCTCGTTATGGGAGAAAACCTGGTGACTCCAACGAGATAAAGCAAGAACGACCGCACGAAGTTTGATTGGGAGAGGGAGTCCCTTCGTGAGATTGAGTTCGGGAGGACTTGATCACCGATTGACAGCCCGGGATCCCGATTCCGAAAGCCTCAAAGGTAAAGAATCATTACGCCGAGTCAAGCGGGGATTTGTATGAATAACCGGGGTGTGATCCGAACCTACCGCGGGTAGGGCAATCACTTGGGCGTTGGGGTAAGAGACACGCCATTCGAATTACAGCACGGCTCGATCCAAGCGTTCCTTCACCAAGGCTTCGGCATCTCGTTGTTTGACCACGTATAGGCACAACCATGAGAGGGCAAATCCATCAATCGCAATCATTGAGGACTTCTCTAAAAGAAGAGAGACGGTAAGAGTCCGCCGGTCTAGAGCCTACTTTCTCCCATCGGTTTAGAATTTCATTAAAATCGCCAAAGCACACCCAAGGTAAGATATTGAAGTTGCTAAAATGGCGCAAGGTCTGCCAAAGATACTGACGATCATGATAGACTGCAAGTGCATGAATACAAGAAATCCGCATGGATCTGGCATCAGAGGTATCAAAACAGGTAAAATCCAGTAAATGCGGGGAGGAGGAGAAATCAGACAGAGTGAGCCCAGCATTCCAAAAAAGAGCTAAGCCACCTGCTGATCCAACAGGGGTGACTAGCTTGTGATGCAAAAAACCAGAAGACCGTTTCAACCGAAGGAGAACTTCATCAGCATTTTTCGTCTCCATCAAAAATAAGAGGTCAGGCTTTTCCTTAGCCAAAAGGGCTTTTAAAGATAGGACTGTCAGGGGATTGCCCAAACCCTGACAGTTCCAACCTATAAGTTTCATCTTTGATTTGGTGGCTGTTTAGGGCTAACCACCGTCGCCCGAAACACTTCTTCAGACGCCTCCATTATTGGCGTGTCCAATAAAAGCGAGTCATCATAGACTCCCGAATGCCCTCCTGGTAAGTCATAGGGATTATAGCGCCTGGGTTTCTTTGAAGGACTAATCTTGCTTACTGGTCGTGTACTTTGCCCTTTTTTGTCTCGATTAGATAATGATGGCCATTGCACTCCTTTCATCTTCTCGTCGTCGCGGGGATTAAAAAAAGTAGTTGAGGTGCGTGGCTCGGAGGGAGGGATGGTAGATGAATCGGTTGTGGTCCGAGTTGAGGTGGGAGTAATAGGATGTGGCGAGTGGTTGTAACAGGGATTGGTGGTAAAAGCAGGGGAAGAGGACGAATCTCAGAGGGAGGGGTTTCAGGTATGGTTTCATCTCTATCCTCCTCCAAAATAGATGGGCCATAATAACACTGCCAGTAAGGGCTGTACTTCTTAACTTCAGCTTTTAGCCAGGGGCCTAAAGGAGTAGAGTCAGTTTCAGTAATCATTTTCTCCTCAAAGGGAATAGAAGGACAGGAATCAGTATAATGGCCCAGACGTCCACAAGAATAGCAGTAATGAGGTAATCTTTCATACCGAAAATCCAACCACAAAGTTCGATTTGTAAGTTTAATGAGTCGACCAACCTTCAATGGTTCAGATAAATCCAACTCAACGCGAGCACGGCATGCCTTCAGAGCGGAACCAGTGGCAAACTCAGATTTTACTTGCAGAACAGAGCCTACCGTGCTAACAGCTTTACGGATCATATTGTCGATCTGAGCATTCGAGGTAACCCAAGCACTGAACCCAAAATGCACAGTAGCAAAGTCGTAATGTGAAGAGGGGTATTAGCTACCCATGGTTTAAAATTGATTAGATGACCTGAAAATTGCCAAGGTCCTGTGTCAAGAATTCTCTATTTTTCAGCTTGAGATTTAAATTTGGCTAAATAAATTCCAGCTTCTCTCTGTATGATTTCCACTTGGTCCAGCCTCCATGCACGCTTCAAGACAGACTGAAAAGCTTGGAAATTAAAGGAAGGGTTGGAGAGGACTTTACCAACTAACAGTAACTTACATTCCTCAACTGCATCAGGTACAGGTTCAACTCGCCATTCTTCAATTGCTTTTTATGTAGATAATCGGCCCAGTTTTTGACAAAGGGCAGCAATCCTGGATGCATCAGGATCATCGTCAGTGGCCATCGGTGGAAGGGAGGGTCGACTTAACAGATTAAGGTCAGCGGCATCAAAATTATCGACATGCAGATGAAGAAGAGGGGAGTTTCAGGGAAAACAGAAACCCTCTGTAGAGGGAAAAGGTATATGATGTGTGGAGAAGATAACTGTCTTGGTCTAGGTAAAGAGAAGAGGAAGAAATACTTAAAGATTGCCATTCGCATTTCCTTCGAGAGTGGGTGAAGATTGCAGAGAAGAAGGGGCGAAGAAGAAAAGTCTATCCTGCCGATAGAGAGGAACTCGACAACGACGAGAGGAACTCGACAAGACGAGAGATCAACCCAACCTGCGGAGACATCACTTTGCACAGACAGATTAATTTTCTGTCGCCATCTTCTTCTTTCTAATATCAAAAGCATCTACTTGTGGCATCTAAAAAGGGGTGGTTGATGTGGAAATAACACTACCTTTGCATATTCAAATATTTTGGGAATAAATCTCAATACATTAAAATTTGAATGGTCTTGCATTTTCTTTTTCTCTAAAGCAGCAAATATAAAACGATGAGATAAAGATACTTAATAGAAATTTTGCACGTTGAGATTTATTAAAGAATCTTTTATTAGTAAATCAATGTCCACAAGGTGTCTCGGGATGCCTGAAAGTTTGTGCATTTCACACAAATCTAACTTCTTTCCTTTGAACAAGATTGTATCTTCTCCTATAAATTCCAACCCTTTTAATAGAAGTGAATCAGTTTTTCATTTTTATATATAGAAATATCCCACCAAAAATCCTAACCTTTTTTTCATGTGGAACACATATCTTGAATATTTTTTTGTCTTACCAATTTCCTCAAACGTGTACCGGTGACTCAAAATACATTTCATCATGACTCTGTTCAAAATCCTTCGTGGCTCGTCCCGCAAGGCAATGTTCAGGCTTTTCCAATGCTTTCACTCATCCTCTCCTTGGAGAGAAACTTATGTTAGATGACCTTGTCTTCCCAAATCTAATATCATTGAAGCTAACACTTTCGTTGGTGAGGCAACGTCGGATTGATCGCCGTTTGTACTAAAAAATCGTTATGGTAATGTCAGTGGCAAAACGCGCACCCACTGCATCTGATAATCTTCACCAAACAGGAGACCACAGACTTAGAACTCCATCTGCATTCAAAGCCCATTAGAAAAAACTGTTCAAAAATGTGCTAAAATTATTGCAATTTTGTCAATTTAATTCTATACTTTTTCATTATGTCAATTGAGCCATATTTTTTTCACTTTTTGCCAATTGAGTCCATTCGACTAATTTTAACCGAAAATCGCTAAAATGAATGCATATCATCCTATGTGACATACCTAATGTCAACGTGGATAATTTTTAATACTATTTTATACTTTTTTTCGAATTTTGTAATTTATTTTGAATTCATTTCTTCTCTTGTTCATTCTTTTCTTTTTCTTTTCCTTCTCTCTTGCTGGTCACTATGATGATCAATGACTGGCCAAAAGCAAGGGCTAACAAGGTTAGCCTCACCCAACCATTGGAGATCCTCAACCTTGCGTCGCCTAGTGAGAGGCGAGGTCGAGGCTTCGCCATCACCGAGCTGGTGAGGTAGCCTCACTAGTGGTTGGCGAGGTTGAGTTTCACCAGAGCCAAGTGAGGTCGACTTCATCAGCTAGAGGAAGAAGGGAAGAAAAGAAAGAGAAAGAGAAATAAAAATAAAAATAAAAATAAAAATAAATGAAAATTCTTTAAAAAAAATAAAATATTATTAAAATTGCCAACATTAGTGTTGAATGTGCCATGTAGGATGGCTTAGTGTTCACATCAATGATTTACGGCCAAAATTGACTTGAATAAACTCAATTGGTAAAATATGAAAATGTTCACTCAATTAACATAATTAAAATGTTCGGACTGGATTGACAAAACTGTAATAAATTTATGACTTTTGGATAATTTTCCCATAATCAATATACACATATGTTCCAATGTTATGCGTGTGTCAAATAATCTATGCTTTATCATGAACAATACTATGGTCTAAGGTTTCAAAACAAAAAGGAAACCAAAATATGTAGGATACAAAATTTTGAATCTAGATTGGGCCGGCGGAGCAAACTTTTCATTTAAGGCCATTTTTCGAACTGGCATCTAACTTTAAAAGCTGTACGGCGCTGCCATGACCGTGATCAGCTCTAAGGCAAGTCCCACTTACTTTGGACTTTCAGCTTTGCCAAGGTCACCAAAAGCCGAACCAAACGCCTCATTTTTTTTTTTTCCAATAGCCTCTTGGGAAAGCTTAACTGAACATAATCTAATTTTTTCATAAGTAACCCCAAACATCCTGTTGCAAGTATGCGGAGCACGACTAAAAGTTGTCAATTCGTGAAATTTTCAGGAGGCGGCAAACCCTATACTGTCTCGCATGCGTATTGCTCGCTCCTCAGCAAGTGATTTCAAGGAAAAGGGTTATCAAGCAGATTTCATTGGCATTAGAATCAGGGATGCATGCGCGAGTCTCGAATAAGTCTAACTTGTTCAAAAGATTCTGTAAACAATATTGCTAAGAGAAGTTCTCAGAAGCTGCAGTACAAAGAACCAAGAGGAATGCTAAGGGTACGTTTGTTTGCGTTTGTTTAAAAATTGTTAGGGAATGAAATAGAAAAAAGTGTTTACATTAGGGGAACAATTTTTGAAGCAAAAAAACGCGCGTTTGGTAAAAACTGTTTAGGGAATAAAAAATAAACGTAAACGCATTTGGTAAATTTGTATAATTTTCTTATTTCTTTTATTTTTTTTTTTTTTTTTTTTTTTCCTTTTTTTTTTCTTTTTCTTTTTCCTTTTTTCTTTTTTTTTCTTCTTTTGGCCGGTCGCCGGCCTCGGCCATGGCCGGCGACCGGCCGACGAGGGCCGACGGCCTCGCCCCGGCCACGGCGAGGCTCGCGGCCCGGCGAGGCCGAGCCTCGCCGTAACTGGGCGGGCGAGGCTCGGCCTCGCCGTCGCCGGGCGAGGCTCGGCCTCTCCGGGCCACCGCCAGGCGACGCCGACTCGCCCAGATCCGGCGAGGCCGAGCCTCGCCGGCCGCCGGGCGAGCTCGGCCTCGCCGGATCGGGCGAGATCGAGCTCGCCCGGCCGGCGCAAGGTCGGCCTCGCCAGGGCCACCGCCAGGTCGGTGTCGCCTATTGAGACAGAGGCCGCTGTCGGCGCCGGAGAAGACGATGGACTTCTCTGCTCGCAGGAGGAGACGCTCGTCGCAGGGGGAGAGAGGCGGTGTTCGAAGGGAGCAAGAAATTTTGTTCCTCAGATGTGTTTCGAAATAAGAAACACAAATTTTGTGTTTCTTATTTCATTTTTTTTTTGTTTTTGAACAAAAGAACAAAAAAGGAAAGTAAACGCACCTAAACGCGCGTTTTCCATTTTTTTGTTCTCAGGAACAAAAAAACAGAAAAAGTGTTTAAAAACAAAAAAAAGAAACATAAACAAACACAGCCTAAGTTGTCTTCAGTGAGTCCAACAACATATTTCTTCCTCTCCCAGACCATGACAACTTGGAATAAGCAGTCTTTATTATGCGAGGATTTGGAGAAAGAAAGAAACGGGACACTTTTTTTATAGTAAGAATTCATACTTAAAACAAATCCTGGGGAAAACACTTCACTAAACAGAGTAACAGCAAACCTAACCTAACATCCTTGATTATGTACACATGTGTGCATTCCGAACATTTTCTCATCTCTGTCGTGGATAACTGAGTGTAGATAGAACTGGTTTTAAGATACAAGAATACCTATCAAGTCGATGGAATAGCAATCATCAGACTATCAAAAATTAGTCACGCGGCGACATCGGCACCAGAAAGCAGTTCCTCCGCTTCTCCCTCGAGCAACTGCTATTTCCTCATCAACGTAATACCAGATAAAGAAAGGATCCGTGGTGCTTGGCTCTCTGTCCCCCTGTTGGCCAAGGCCAATTTCTAATGGATTGAAAGGGCCGATTTTAATCCTTATGCGCTCAAAAATAAAGGCCAGTATTCGCTTCTTCCATGACAATCTTCCCTCAAATGTCAAAAAGCCAAGCCCGCCAAGGTACACCCCATTCTCGATCCTCTGTCCCTGGCAATCCAAGTGAGGATCTTTCAAAGTCAAGGAAGTTAAGAAAAAATAGACACACCAAGAACCATGAGGGATTTATGGGATAGTAATGTAGGTGATTTGATTTCTAACAGTGCATTGTGAAGCTTTATAATACACGAGGGGAAAAAGAAAAGACCGCATGACAAGCAAAGCCTAAATGAGGAAGAAATCCGGCAGTACGTTTACGAGCACCAACCTTTCACCATTATTCCTATGCTCTAGCTAAATACAATAAAAATATAAGATGAATCAGCAATGTGGTTATGCTTCAAAATCATGAGAGAGAGAGAGAGAGAGAGAGAGAGAGAGAGAGAGAGAGAGAATTAAAAAACAATCAAGTACAGAATAACCTAAAAAATTTGGCTGAACATTAATGTCATTGACAGATGCAGAAAATAGTCAACAAAGATGAATAGCATAACATCATAATTAACTATGAACGCTGCCTACATACATAAAATAGATCTGTAATCACTTCAAGCAAGAATATCCATCATATCAGAAAGACTAATATCACTGCTAGGTTTGGCCCAAAATGAGGCAAGAAGACAATGCTATTGGAGTATATAGAACTACTTCAATAAAAGCAAGATATAGTTCTCTGTGCTTGCTCTCCTCCAGATCACTGAATTACACATGACAACTTTCTATAGAAGAATTACGTAGACATCACTACTCCATTGACCTAATGAAGCACGAAGCATAGCCACTAGTCATTAGCATCATAGAAATCATGAAGTACCTCTTACTCTTTTTTATCTCCTTTAAATTTTGGCAACCTTATTCAGAGTGCCTTCATTTCAGTAGCATCAAATTGGGAAAGAAATCGCCATGAAAATAAGAGTAATAAGACTTACAGCTGCATCAAACCTCTGAATGGCCGTCAATGGGAAATACCGTCCTTTCTTCAATTTATTCTGCCAATTCAAGTTACAAAAAGAGGGCAGAAAATTAGAAAGCAATACTAGCTTTACTTGATGGTAAACGAATCAAAGTCATGATGCAGACGAGAGGCGGACCACCAACCTCCGCTGTGAAGATGAGCATCCATGTCCTCCCTGGTGATTCTGAACCGCCCAACGTACCAAGAAACCCGGACGGATCAAGCTTCGATTTCTCAATCACAGAAAGAGCAGAAAGAACCTCCTCTGCCGGAACCTTTCTAGTCTTCGCAGCGTCCTTCAGAACTTTTATACCCTCTGCAATTTCCTTAAACCAAGAAAAGCTCCCATGATTAAACACCTATACTGCAATTGAGTGCTTTTTATCTACAATGTTCTTGACACAGTCCAAATTCCTTTCCTTACAGAAGTTGCATGATACAATAAGCTCTAACCTCTGACCCACCAGACAATGTGCAGGCAATAACTTTCAAAATTTTGATCTCTACAGCATCTTCGAAGGACCCAGATCGGCAGACACTTAGATATGCAAACTCGACGAAAGATAGCAGCGGACGCTTACTCTGTTGGGCTGCTCTTCTTGAACAAGAAGTGGGGTGGTCGCAATCTGGTCCCTTTCATCCAGAGTTGCTCTGATTCCTGTCCTCGGGCATCTCACGAGAGGAGGGCTCGCACCTCTGGAGGAAGGAAAACCGGCGAATCTGGTACGAGGGAACTGTCGGAGGGGGGAATTGGAGTGCTTGATTGAGGATGCTTGGGACGAACTTCTTGAGAACAAACAGGAAGAAACAGAGGCCTGTGAACTCATTGTTGTAATAACCAAAGCTGATAATTCTTCTGGGGTCTTGCGAGAGTTCCCATTTTTTCTACATTTTCTCCAGGCTCTTTTATTGCGATTGAGTGGACAGGATTTGGCCGGCGTTTTTTCCTCGTTGCATGTGGCACTGAAAACATACCAAACATTCAGGCGTTGTTTAGCTCGGTTGTGAAACGCACAACACGACCATTACACCTCTCTCTCTCTCTCTCTCTCTCAATGTTTACTTATATTGGTAAAAAGAAGGGAGGGGCCACAAACCCAAAGGTTCAAGATTAAGTAAAACGCTACTATAGTCCTATCAGGATATTAATTATCAAGAAGTTTCTCCTCACGAGAAATATTGCAACTAGACTGTCTCTATGTTTGAGAGACTGTGCCCAGCAGGCCCAGAGAAGGGGCACGAACCCTTCTCGCCTAAGTCAATGTCCAGGCTCTGGATAACTCAACCATTTAATTGAACAAGTGTTTGTTTTAATTAATTTTTAATTAACTACTTTGAAGAATATAAATAAATAAATAAACAAGCTATAGAATAACATGCTCGAGCCTAGCATAGGGATTGTGCCATGCTTGGCCCATTACAAGTATGGTTCATGGTCATTGCTAATCATCAATAAACAATGCGGTGCGAAAAATTCAAAGGATTACTCAGGATATTGATTCTAACGTGATCTCATGGAATAGGCTCATCAAATAGATGAGTCAGGTCGGTTCAAGTCTGGTTAAGTCTGGGTCAAATCATATGGTCCAACCCAGATAACCTTAACATATTTTAGCCAGTTTCCACGCAATGCAAATGTAATGAACTATACTCAACCCATATTGTTAAAACACTTTCATATTTAACTCAATCTAGAAAAACTCATAGCCAAACTAAAAATGAGAGTGTGTTATAATATTTAAATAATAAATCACGACTTCATTTAACAACTTAAACTTTTAGAGCAATTATCAATAGTCTTACAAAGTCTCAAATAGTATCAGAGCTTGAGGTTTTGAGTTCAAATCTTTCTAAACCTCATTTGCCTCCCCAATTAAATATTTCCACAGTTAGTACTAGGTGAAAAGACTGGATTAAGCATGAGGAGGATAATGCCTTTATCTATCAGCTTAAGTTTTCATATTGCAAACTGAGTGAAAGTGAGGAAGACCGAAGAAAGTCAACAAAAGAGTTAGGTCTAAATAAGTTGTAAATCCATATATAACACATTTAACATTATAAATCCATTTATGACTCAATTACTCAATATAACTAACCCTAAGCTTTCAGATTGCAGACTGAGTGAAAGCAAGAAAGACTCAAGAGAGTCATAAAAAGGATTAGGTCTAAATAAGTTGTAAATCCATATATAACACATTTAATATTGTAATCTCATTTATGACTCAATTCCTCAATATAAATAACCCATTCATAACTCATTTAACATTCATATCATATGAGAAATGAGTTTTTGACCCATTTTGACAGATCTATGTGTGACTCTACCACTAGACTAATTACTTGATGACGCTTGAATCAATGTTTGATTAAAATTTATCTTGCAAATATGGTGGTGACCTCCTCATCCTTGGCAGCCTGGGGGGACGAGGGGTGGGGAATTGGGCAAGTCAAATATTGAGAAGTTATTAAGTAGCTTGATTTCACAAATCTTATTACGTTGATGGTGTCCTAGCCTCATTATCATCACAGAACAATTCCTCAATGGGAAGGCCTTTTAGGCTAAGTAGAATTTGAGCATCAAAAGTAAACTTTTTATTATCTGTCTAGTAGAATTTGAGATGGTGTCTACCTCTTGTTTTGCCTTTGTTTAGTTCTTGAGAATCTCGTCCACAAATTCAAAACTTTTAAGTTACAATCAATTCGCTCAAATATCAATTACATTTCCCTTTCAAAGAAAAGATCGTGAGGATTATTATCCATCATTAGAGAAAATATTTAGTGTTTTCATAGCATCACTGCTAATGTGGTACATGTTCAGGTACTAAAATCCGATTATCGATTGACACGTGGGCATTGTTGGAATAATAAAATTAAAATATTGATTTCTCTCTTCCTTCTTCATCCATAAAGGGCTGGCCGTCCGGCCATCCATGCTTGTGGACGGCCATCCATGCTTGTGTCACGGTCCGTGAATCATCCCGTATCCGTGACACTTGTGAATGGCGCTTGGGGTTATCTGGTGAAGAGTGTGAGGCAAAAAGGTAGAACACAACTAGTCCGTGGGAGTGGCGTCAGAACGGTTGGTGCTAGGAGTTTTGGAATAGAAGGATTATATCACTTAGGAGCTCTGAAAACGGGGTAGGCCTCCTGTGCACAAATTAGTCGAGAGCTGATGTTGCTCTTCTGACGAGACCATGGCAGGTCGAAACCAGTTGTTATGCCTAAAGAGAACTACTGTCTCACTCGATGGACTAGATGCCCGAGCGAAGTTAGGCGTGATAGGATCTCGTACGAAGAATCATTCACCGTATCATTCATGGAACAACTAAAGAAGAAAGGCTGGCCTGGTAAATTCCGCTCGCCAGGTGCCCGCGGGTCATTCCGAGGCCAAGGAAACTCTCGGCCCGTGACAAGTGGTATCAGAGCAGGAATCCCTCTAGTAAGCAAGTGAGCAAGTTGGAAAATCGAGTTTCTCGCTCTAGGGCGTCGAACTGATGAGTGCCCGGTCCGGTCTTAGGGCAGCGGAAAGTGAATGGCCAGGGCAAAAGATGCTCGAACGAAGCTGCATTCTCTGCTCCTAGGATGGCAATGATATTAGGACGAGTCGATTCCTTGCCGAGCCGATAGGGATTTCGAGAAGAACCGAATCCTTGCTGAATGGGGATAACGTTCCTAGATCGATCGATGAATTCGAAGAAGAGGTCTACTATCACGTTTTCAATAAGAAAAAAACCTCCATTGGTTTGTTGGGGTCAAGATGCTGGTTAGGCTGAAATGGTGCTGCCAAAAGATGTGGTTGGCAAAAAATGCCACTTGCCAGAAAGCGTAGGTGACTGAAGGGCCGAGCGGCTGAGATCAAAAGAGGCTACCGATGAAGCAAAACCTGTTTTGTTATGCGAGCGTGACCGTTCGATGTAAATTCCCAAAAGTGGCACATCAGTGGTTAATTTACGCAAGAAAACGGCAAAACAAATCACAACAAGGGCGTTGCGAATTGAGTGGGGGAGAATGTCACGGTCCGTGAATCCTCCGTACTCGTGACACTTGTAAGTGGCACTTGGGTTATCTGGTGAAGAGTGTAAGGCAGAAGGGTAGAACACAACTGGTCCGTGGGAGTGACGTTAGGACGGTTGGTGCTAAGAGTTTTGGGATAAAAGAATTATATCATTTAGGAGCTCTTAAGACAAGGTAGGCCTCCCGTGCACAAACTGGTCGGGAGCTAATGCCGCTCTCCTAACGAGGCCATGGCAGGCCGAAACCAGTTGTTATGCCTAAAGAGAACCGCTGTTCTACTCAATGGACTAGATGCTCGAACGAAGTTGAGCGTGGTAAGATCTCGCATGAAAAATTATTCACCGTATCATTCATGAAACAGCTAATGAAGAAAGGCTGGCATGGTGAATTCCGCTCGCCAAGCACCCGCAGGTCGTTCCGAGGCCAAAGGCCAAAGAAACTCTCGGCCCGTGACACTTGCCTATGTCACCAGTTATGGACCAACAACATCATCGACTTGTTAGCCAGGCCGAGCCGCGTTCATGCCCTCCATCTGGACGAGCAAGGACAGGGTCTTCTAATGGCTTTGAGGACTGGAATGAGCAAGAAAAGTTCTGAGCTCTTGCAAATTCACATCTGTATGAGCAACAATTGAGTAAACTACAAGCAACAACCGGGGGTGTCTCGGTCTAGCCACGAGAAACGTCGGAAGTGATGGAGATTGCTCGATGGGATGGTGTCGTCATAGTCGAAGGACTAGGGGTCGATAAAGAGCTCCACTGCCATGGAGGAGGAACTCGCTGCTAGGCTCCATCTTCCCAACGAAGGTAGAGGGAAGGAACTCGCCATGTAACCGTGGTGACGACTCACCCAAGGTCAGGGAAGATGGAGCCAACCAGATCTGATCGAACAACACAAACAACGGCCATGTACGAGCATCGAGCGACTCAGCATCGCTCGCAAGCCCAACTCATCCATGGTTGGTCGATGACAGTATTGTCCATCAATGGTTGGTGACACCACCGTCCATGATCTGCTCGTCCACGACCGCAAGCCCTGACGACAGCCCTAGACGTGCTAAGACGTCAATCACAAGCCTAGCTCATCCATGGCTAGTGACGCTGCCATCCATGGCCGCAGGCCTTTGTCGTCCATGGCCCCAAAAATCCAAAAGAAAAAACAAGGGCAAGCCATTCGTCTGAAGTCAATGGCCCGCAGAAGAAAAAGAAATTTTCACTTTGCCATTTAATTCCATATCAGCGGACATGTATCAATTAATGAGTGAATGTGAATAAAACATGCGTGCACATCATTCCGAGTGGAAAACACGAAGCCGGAAAAAATGAAACTCGATTCCCAACATGAAGGGAGAAACTAACTATGAAGTCATTGTCCATCAACAGAGAAGTTAACATCACTGATTCACCGTGGCTGACCACAGCAGAGGTCCAAAATCTAAAAAGAACATAAATGGAAAGACACAGTAACATTCCAGTGCTCAAGAACACTTTGCGCATCTCCGGATAAGTATAAAAAGTGCGGATTGGACTATTGTCTCATTGCAATAGAGAAATCCTCAAATAACTTTTTCAAGTGTATGCAAACATTTCCAACTCTCAGAAAATTCAAAGAGAAGAAGGAAGACCAATGTGTAAACTCAAAGGATGATAAGAGTGGAGAGGACAATAAACCTATAGGCTCGTAAGGGTAAAATCAGATAGCTCATGTCATTCTGCTCCCCATGAAATCACACGGCACAAAACCCATCCAACTCATCTCGACAAAATCATACCAAAACTCTTTTTTAGCTGTATAAAAATGTAGCTGATAACTTTATCATTACCCCTTCCAAACACACGGGGCACGATGATGTAAGAACACCCTTAAATGTGCATTGAACCACCATTGACCCTGCTCTCCATCACGCCCCAGGCTCCAGTACAGACTATTAAGGACTAAACATATATGACCAAGTAAAAGGTGCTGCCGCAACAATTCAAGAACACAGCTGTAGCCCTTCCAATGTGGTAGACTTGAGATTTATGGCATCTCTGCCTCCTGTAAGAGCACAACCCTTCAGTATCTGGTCTGAAATCTCCTTTTTACAAACTATTGTTGGGTTTCATGAAGCTGTGGGCGAAAACTCTGCTAAATCTGTCTACCATGATGAAAAGCATTTTCAAAAATGTATTATGTACCATTTAACCCGTGATAAACAGCGGGGTCAGGATATTACAATTCACAAGCTCCTTAAACTTCGGCCAAAAAGAAAAATGAAAAAAAAGCTCCTTAAACTTTAGCAAGTGAAAAAGGACGGCCTTAAGAAAAACCTACCTAACACCAAAACTGTTTAAGCTCTCGCAATTGATGGCAAATCAGTCACCTTCCCCACAGCAACTGTTTTTCCTGTAAAAGAGATCTACCCAGTGAGTCCCATACTTCAAAGTGCATAGAAAAAATCATTGATTTAATATGTAGACGGGAAATATGATTTTTCTTCACCTTCAGTGCGAAGGGTAAATCTTCCAAGCTGTGCAAAATCAGAGAATTTCTCAATGCATATTAGGTTATTCACCTGAAATACATGTTCACAAGATGAAGTCAACATTAGGAAAAGGCACGAGACATAATTCTAAATACTACATGTTATTCCAGCATAGATCAACCTGAATCCGGCATACAACAATAGCACCATTCTTCACAAACAGAACTTTCTTTTTCATTGGCTTCCTCGTCTTGGGATCAATTTGTTGTAGCAACTCAACAATCTCACATTCCTCCACCACCGAATGAATATGTAGCACTGCCTTATAACCAGCCGTAAAGATTGCCTGTGATGGTGATGCAGGTCAAGGTATCAAATACATGAATGACAGAAGGCATGATGCTCCTTCAAAGTGACTAGCTAAAAAACAAAGTTCCGAATACATACATTGTCCAGCAACTCAAGGAATACCAGTTGAGCAATAAACTCGGTAACTGCAACTATTGGTTTGGCTGCACATGGATAAAAGAAGTTAAGGCCATATTTAAGTACTTATATTGCCCAACTCACATACAGAAAAGGAGATTAGGAGGGACAGAGGGTGGGAGATGCACCAATGCTCGACAAGACAAATCCTGATAATATGTCCTCTTCCTCAATCCCAGATAATCTAACCCGGAGATTTTCGCCAGGTCCTGCACGTTTAACCCTGTTGTCATCAATGAATATTGCGAGCACTTTCACTGATGCCTGCGAGAAACAGGAAGAGGGAAGAAGTGTCAAAATCAAGCCTGACATATATCTAACTTTAATGATATCAAAATAAAGCTGGGTAATTTGACCTTATTTGGCATGACAATCAAGGATTCGCTTTCACATATACTGCCAGATTCTACTTTACCCATAACAACCGTTCCCATGTCCTTGAATTTGTCAATTATAGGCATCCTGCAAGTTGATTCAAATGATCAACTGCACAAGCAAAATCTAAGCATCGTCCCAATCAATAAAGAACACAGGCTGAAAGCATGTGTGGACATGTGCATGTGTGTATGTGCATGAGAGAGAGAGAGAGTGAGAGAGAGAGTTCAAATTTTTACTAATCAAACAATTCGCATCAGCCCAAAGTTGCATCATTTCTCACAAAATACACATAAAATATTATTCAATTAATTTTTAATTCCTCTCCTCAAGAAATCAGCAATAAACTTATCAAAGAAAGAAATTATGGCTCACAATAATTTCAAGATATGATATGCACCACACCAATAAATTCAAATGAGAGACTTCGAATACAGCAGAGTGAAGATATCAATCCCAGAACATAGTCCTTGAAGAAAAACAAGGAGTCTATTTCAGTCTCAGCTCCCCATTAAACTGCAGAGATAATAACTCAATAGGCTTACAGATAAATTATCAGCATAACACTGGAGAAAACATCCTTACAACACATCTGTCAAACAGAAAGTCACAGTCATAATACTATAGCAGGCATTACAAATTTCAAGCATTAAGAGAGCTCGGTTCCACTGATTAACCATTAAAGCAAAATCATGTAATGGTAAGGAAGCGGTCACAGAGGCCTTTGACAATTCATTGTACCTAAAAGGGCCTTGGGGATCACGTGGAGGACCCTCAATAGTATCCAGAGCTTCAAAGAGGCAGGGACCATTCCACCACGGGCAAATACTTTTGTCCAACTTGGTTTTCATGTTCACTCCAAGCAGGCCAGAAATAGGTAAGAACTGCACATCTGCAATGAAATCAGTATTGGTAATTACCATCAACACAAAAACAGGGTTCAAAATTTCACATTGAAACTTATGCAAACTATAAAGCTGTCAAAAGAGAATCTCATACTAGAGCATTGCATATCAGAACCACATAGAAATGACAAAGAATTTGCTATTTGTAACCAAACCTGACAAGACCAGTCATAATGTCTGACCATCTTTGCTAAGGTAGACAACACTCAAAACCCAACATACATAGAGAAAATTCCTGCCTCCCATCAATTAGGACTTTCCATAAGAATGAAGATATTAAAGTTAAACCAAATATACTCACAGAAATAAGATTGTCCTAGTATAAACTGTGCTAGGCGTGGAAAGAGAAGAGGATGGGGCAAGAGGGACTGCATGTATACGTGGCTTGCAGCATTGTAATAAAGAGCAATATATTTGTTAATTCTAGTTTAAATCCATGCATTCAATTAGTTTAACTACCTGACAATTCAAATCTCTTGAATGCTATCATACCATTTGCCAACTATACTTGTTCACAACGCTCCACTTCAGCATGATGAAATGAAAAAAATTACAAAAACCAAAACTGTCCTGAGTTCCGTATTCTCATTTTGCTCCTGAACATTTTCATGTGAATGTAGAAGTAGAGTGATAGCTTTGTTCAATTCTTTAATGACATGCATAGAAGAAACAACCACAAAGTCAAGTCAGCAATGCATACGGAATTTATGCCAACCACCTCCACAGGGGATGGAAGAAATTTCTCGAGCTAATATCTTAATTAAACAGTTAATCTTCTAGCACATAAGCATTTAAAGAGAACAAGAAGCCGGAGAAAGATAGTGGCTTACCTTTCTTAACATTGTATCCTGAGGATTTCAAGAAAGGAATCATCTTGGATTCAATTTCATCATACCTGGAGAACAGACCAATGGGAAAACTCAATATTGTTAAAATACAGGATCAACAAGCATGCGCCTGCATCACCATATTAGCCTTTCTTCTTGTTTGGTGGGGGGAATTGTGTAAGTCATGAATCACCTTTCTTTGGACCAATTGACAGTGGGATCATCCATTTTATTTACAACTACAAGTAGCTTCGAAACACCCAACGTTTTTGCAAGCTGAACATGCTCACGGGTCTGACCACCTTTCTCATAACCAGTTTCGAACTCACCCTTCCGAGCAGAAATTACCTGTGAACGACACAGAGAAAGCTTTATAAATAATCAACAAAACGAATGACACTGTGAAAGTGATAACACTATCTTACCAGCACGCCTATATCAGCCTGGGATGCCCCACTGATCATGTTGGGGACATAACTTTTATGGCCCTAAAGCACAGAGAAGCACAATAAAACACCATGAGAGATACAAATGAAGGGAAAATGACCATGTACAAGTAAATGCCTATGAGAATGACAAACATTCTCTGCATGCATAGCATAAGCCTAACACAATAATGCAATCGGTCCTTCTCTGCACATTCTTCACAATAACAGGAAATTTGGCAAAAGCATTTGATTAACTCCTTAATGTGTAATTAGCACACAAAGTCCAGATAATAAAGTCATAACAAAGGGTGCATTTGGTTCAGCTTTGCAAACGAGGTTTTAGCGCAATGCAAATGCTGAAAGTGAAAGCTATTTGGGGAATGTAAATGGACTTGGAGCTAATTGTGTGTTTGGCAAAAAAAACTTTTGCACTGAGCTTTGGGTATTATATATATAAATGAAACTCTGCCGGACCGACGAAGGGCTACAGCCGTTGGCCGCCGTTAGTTGAGGTTGCCCAAGGTCAGGCAACCTCCGTCAAGGATCGCTCGACCCAGGCATGGGCCACCTAAGGCCATGCAACCCACACGGCGATCACCTGAGTCGCAGGCTGCCTGGGTTGAGTGGGTCTTGCCGAGGGTCACTCGAAGTCATGCAACCTCTGGCAACACTCAGCTAGGTTGCGCAACCCTCGCCGGAGGTCGCCCAACCTCAACCAACAGCCACCAACGCCAAATCTGGCTCGCCAATGACCATAGCCCTTCACCAGTCCGGCAAAGGGCTGTCTCCTTTTTTCTAATAAAAATAAATTAAGCAAGGACAACCAAAAATTTGAAGCATTTGTGAAAATAGTTTTGGAAGGAAAAAATTAGTTTCAACATTAGGCCAAATGCTGAAAGCCAATGCTAATCCCACTAGCATTGGCTTTTAGCTTTCCCAAGGCAGCATTTGGCCAAAAGTTCATTCAAAATAGTTGTCAAATGGTCCAGCATTTTCCCAAGGGGCTTTGGAGGCTAAAAGCCTGAAATGCTGAGCCCAACACACCCAAAGAACCATTGCACAGGAAACAAAGGACTTACCGGTGCATCAAGAATAGTAAATCTAGTGGTCTCCGTTTCAAAATGTGCTCTTCCAACCTCAACAGTTATACCCTGCAGGAGCAGTATAATTACAGAATTCAAAACCCAACCTGGCTGAACCTCAGTCCTAAGCACATCTATAACTCTTAAGAAAATAAGAGAAGCTTCATGAAACTCAGACCACTATCACGTTACCTTAACTCTTTCCTCTTCATTGGTATCCATAATATATGCCATGTACCTGATTCAAACCAAATGATCAATAAAGCATGGTCTAAAGCTCCAACGTGCAATGTATAAGAAAGCCTTGCCATAGAAAACAGCTCCCGCAAGAGACTGTCATTCACTATATCATAGCTAAGGAGAGTCAACCATCTATTCATGTAAAATGTACCGCTAACTATTAAAAGAGCTAGGTGCAATATAATCGAAAAATCAATTACTTCATTGCATAAAAGCAAAAAGAAGCTGCATGAATGATGATTATCAGATTCTAAAATCCAACAGAAGTCTCACCAACTTTCCCTGCTTTTATCCTTGGCTTCCTTTTCATACTTCTGTATGGTACGATCATCAACCTGATTACTGAGAAACAGTATCTGTCCTCCAATTGTTGATTTCCCAGCATCTGCAGCCAACAAGATTTTCAACCATTAATGAGTCAACAGAATCAATGAAAGACTCATAGAAATAGAACTAATCAGAAAGAGGATAGATGTAAATTTTTGCAGCATTACAACCAGCAATTGAAAACAACATTCAAATGTCAGACTCAAATGAGGTAGAATAGTCAAAGAGAAATAGAGGCAATGAGAATCAACCTACCAACATGGCCAATGAAAACAACATTCAAATGTCGTTTGTTGTCTTCTTCCATCGCATCCACTGAATCATGTTCTTCCGGAACAGCTATTTCCTTACCTAATCCAAACAGCAAGATCAACAATATAAATTATTTAAACATATAATAATGCGGAATAAAAAAATAGGCTGTCGTGTTATGGATGCTTCACATTGGCCACAAAGAGTTTGAATGCATCACACCCATAAAACAAAAGAACCTCATAACAGCACCTTTCCGCTCAACCTGGACCGGATGAGGTTTTGGAGCCGCCTCCCCCTTCCAACCTGCGAAAGACCATCCTGACTTACCATGAGAATACGGAAAGCAGTAAATAGGCAAGTATATTGCTTAAAGAATGATTCATCTTGTCTTGTTCCATAATGTTATTTTTAATTCTTTCTGCTTTTGAGTGAGAAGGGTGGGTGTGACGTCAAGAAACATATTGACAACAAAGCAAAGCAAGAAACAGCTCTAGAGATAGCTAAGAAAAACGTCAAGACATATCCAGAATCTTGTGGCCATAGCTAGAACCTACCAAGCATCTGAATCTACTGAGCAATTTATTCAAATAGCAGTCCTAATTGACAGTCATCTATAAGGCACACAGTGCATCCTAGTTTTCGCCCAAAAAAACTCAAAATAACAACCAAAACAACAAATACAACAACAAATATTTGCAGAACCAGAGTCATGGTTAACTGATAATCTTGTCCCTAAAATGTACAGGTACGAATATTAGGTGCGTAAATATGTTGAAGTGAGCATTTCAGGTGCATTGATGGACTAGTCTGCCAATCAACATCATGAATTCCATTCATAGACCCAAAACATGCATTATCTGCTACAATATACAGGAAATAAACACACTGCGAAGCTCACTCAACACAAATGGGAAGAGCAACCAACACAAAAGTTTTCAAACTCAAGCAACTTATGCATGTCAAATCCTCGGTAGATACACATAGAAGAAACACATTTTGCCAATTTCTCACTGACCTTCATCAACTCCATCCATCTTCTCAACTTCTTCTGGCTTTGCATCTTCAGGATTGATAGCCCCATTATCATCTTCTGCTAAAATTGAAGCAATAAGTTCTCAAAAGACATCCAGAGGCAATAACAAAACCGATTTTCAACCCAGGATTCACCACCAGAAAAGATTGGTAAAAGAAAATGATGCAGAGAACATATGTAGTCGGTCTCCTTACAGTACCTGCTGATTCGAGCTGCAGCGACCGAATGTCTTCCTCAAGATCTATCATATTAAAAAGACAACAAAAAGAATGTCATGCTCATGTAACTCACAGAATTCAGCGGACAACTAACAGTCACATAGTCACAGAGACATTCACTCGGTTTCTTATCCTTAGGCATCACCAATGCACCACAAGAGCACAGCAAACCATTGATACACCATTGCTTTTCTCCCCACATGCACCTTCGCAACTTAGACCAGAAGTAGCCGTGACCAATTGCCCATAACAACCCCCCGCTTAAACTACGGCTCACTGGAAATGCTTTCGCAATCCAACCCAATAAACCCACAAGCCAAATCAACCCAGAGAGGCAATTCCCACTCCGGGGGGCAATAGTACCACACCAAGCAAGTTCAACTTTCAAGAAAGCCCCTATCCAACAAGGCAAAACGCGCAAAATCAACCAAGAACTAAATTCCCACTAATCCACAACCCAAGTTCCGATCAAACGAGAATAATCAACAAAGTTTCAGATACGGCATCACCAATGCACCACACGAGCACAGCAAACCATTGTGGAACATATTTTATATAAGGCCCCAAGGACGCATCATTGCTCCGCATGCACCTTCGCACCTTAGACCAGAAGTAGCTGCGACCCATTGCTCATAACAAGCCCCTCCCCCCCAGCGCTTAAACTACAGCTTACCGGAAATGCTTTCGCAATCCAACCAGGTAAACCGACAAGCCAAATCGACCCAGAGAGGCAATTCCCACTCCGGGGGGCAATAGTACCACACCAAGCAAGTTCGACTTTCAAGAAAGCCCCTACCCAACAAGGCAAAACGCGCGAAATCAACCAAGAACTGAATTCCCACCAATCCCACAACCCGAGTTCCGATCAAACGAGAACAACAACAACAACAACAAGGTTTCGGATTCGAACCAGCCCGTGATCAATCCGACAGAAACGGACACAGAACCGGAGGAGATCCGGAAAAAAGACCCGCGAAACGATCGAAATGCTCGAGGGGAGAGAAGGGAGAGGCGTCGAGAGGCTTACCCATGTCGAGAAGAGATTCACTGAAGCTGGCTAGAGAGAGAAAGAAGAGAGAGAGAGAGAGAGAGAAGGAGGGGAGGGTGGTGTTAGGGCAGAGAGATGGCAGGGAAGGGGGACTTGTGAAGCGCAGAGATGCCTTGTTTTATTCGTATTTATATGCGAGTCCCGTTCTCGGGGTGGCACTGCGTTCTGCTCCGGGTTTCGGTTTTCTTTAACCCCGAGTAAGTTGAGCTGTAAAAAGACCATTAATAAAAGAAAAAACAGGGAGAGAGAGAAAATTTTGAGCTGTAAAAAGATATTTTATTTTTCTCTTTCGAACTTGAGTTGATATTTAATAATCTTTAGATTATTGTCTGGTACTTTCAAATGGCAAAGGTCGCACATGAACTCATATGCGCTTTTCGAAAAATTTTAATATTCAATTGCACATTCATACGACTTTTAATATACTTCTTCCATAAAAAAAAAATTTAAGCTATGAGAAAAACTTTCTTTTCCTTTTTTATTTTCAGAAAATCGTCTTCCATGTTGCTGCAACAATTTCAACTTCAACATGTGTGTGGTTTTTTTTTTTTTAATATAACGCCTCCGAATATGACTCATTAAGTACACTTCATTTTGAAGATCTTTTTTAGACGTGTGGTATTAGGGCAAATCGCAGAGTCTTGTTCTAAAATTGATAACCAAACCAAGTGAGCTTAGCTAAAATGAGGATTTTAGAGGCCACTTCGACTTTTGATCTATACAACATTTACTCCCCCTAAAAAAAAAAAAAAAAAACTACTTATATGTACAACCTAGAAAGCAATTTAATTTAACCCAAGTTGTGACCATGGAAAGAACAGGAAAATTGTCCAAAAAGTTATTAATTTTATTGTATTTTTATCAATTCATTCATGAACTTTTTAATTACGTTAATTGAGTCCATCCAATCAATTTTGATTGAAAATTGTTAATGTTGACATTTTTTAAAAAATTTAAATTGTTTTTTGTTTTTTTTTCCTTTTCTTTACTTTTTTTTCTAGATTAAGGGTTGGCAACCCTTGCCAACACTAGCTGAGGGCGTTGTGACCCTCACTAGATTTTTGAGTAGGGGCTCAAATGCCCTCAATTTGGCCAGCAAGGGTGTCATGACCCTCACTAGGTCTAGGCGAGGATTGCGATGCCCTCAATGTGCCAACGACCCTTGATCCAAAAAATGAGAAAAAAAAAAGAGTAAAGAAAAGGAAAGAAAAAACCAAAAAAAAAAAAAGAAGAAGAAAAAATCATAGAACATTAAACCTATTATTTAAATATGTCTAGGTCAGCGTCAGCCATGCTAAAAAAGCCAGTTTCATGTTAGTAATTTTCAGCCAAGATAGTCCAGATAGACTCAATTGGCAAAAATATGAAAATGTTTAAGACTCAATTGGTAAAATTGAAAGGTTTATGATCAAATTAGCAAAAGTATAATAAATTTATAACTTTTTTGACAATCATCCCTAAAAACATTTGTTGTCAAACGTGAGTCATTTGAGCACTCTAGTTCAAGTTAGAATACTTCATGTTTGAGTTCGATTGATTATTGATTGTTGGTAAACTTTGGATCGTTACTATGACTTGCATTATTTTAATCTAGATCGCTCTAATAAAGTAAAGCCATCTCTCGCGTCTTACTCAAGCCCTTAACCAGCCCATAATTGGCTAGTGACAGCTCCTAAGCAACAATGAAAAATAAAATCGAATGAGGAGAAATCAAGTTTCAATTGATAAAATTTGGGAGAGCCTGTGTGAAGAACAAATGTCACCTCACAAGATGATTATTTGCTCACATTTAGGGGTTATTTGGCAACTTGCCAAACAGTGATAATTTATGTTATTCTGTTCCTGAGAATAGATATTGAACAGAAATTCGTTTGGTAAAATTTTTGTTCCCAGGAACAAATTCCTATTTTTTTGTTCCCGAAAGTAAATTTGGAACATAATCGAGAAGTAAAAAATAGTTTATTCTTTGTTCTTGAGAACAATTCTAAAATCAATGTCATTATTTTCTCTCTTTTCTTTTCTTTTCTTTTCTTTTTTTCTTGTTCTTCTTCCCTCTTTCTTCATCTACTGCCGTCGCCATCGTCGCCGTCTACCACCCCCCATCGCCGATCGCCAGCAACCGGTCCGACAAGCCCAAATCTGGTGAGGCTGAGCCTCGCCGGTGGCCAAATGGGCCTCCTTCAGCCACCAACAAGGCTCGTCTGACCAGGCGCTCACCCAGCCCTAGTGAGGCTCGGCTAGCCCCACTAAGGCTCGATTGAGCTCACCCAACCATGGCTCGACCGAGCCTCACCCAATTGCTGACGAGGCTCAACTAATGAGATACAACCTTGCCGAGGGCCAGCAACACTTCGATGAGGTCGCTGGTCATCCCAAGGTCGGCAACCAGCGACTTGAAGAAGAAGAAGAAAGGAAAAAAAGAAAAGAAAAAAAAATTATTTAAAAATTAAAAGAAAATGATTTATAGTAGAAATTTTAAGCACAATACCAAATACTTCTAGGAATTAAAATTTTGAACAGTTACCAAACGACTTTAAATGTTAAGAAATTGTTCCCGAGAACAGAATAAAAAAGAATCATTTCTGATCAAAAATTGTTTCCGAGAACAGAAGCGTTACTAAATCCGTCTTTAATAACACATTTAGTAACCTCACCTCCTCGAAAGGGTCGCGACAATTTCTACAACAAGCCATTTACAAAAGCCCTTTTTTCCCATTGCATTCTTCAACCCTTCATGTTATTTGTCCACTATAGCCGCCTGCATCCTCGGCGCAAAAGCGTACAAGAGACTTCGACATGATTAATAATGAAGGTTTTGACAAAGGCTGGAGTGGGCCGACTCACTAAAACAGCCTAGAATATTCCACCACGTTCACTTATCAGCGGTTTAATATGATTGCTTGATTGAGCCCATTCCAAAGTCCAATAATGATGTTTTACATCCCACAAAAAATGGGAACTCGCGGCTACAAGGAATAGAGCAGAATCTTATTGTTGCCTCGGATTAGGTAATGACCATGAAATTGTTCCTGGTTTGATAACTATGAGGCATTCGAATCTCTTTTTATTAGTATGATCTCCTTCTTGTATACATATAGTGTCTTGAGTTAAACTGTGCTAACTATGGTCACTAGTTTTTTCCTCTATTCTTACCCTATACATTATTGAACAAAATCCACACCTCAAAGTATAACACGTGGGGTCATGATATGTCCATCTGCCCCATCACAAAAAATCTGTTGTCTTTTAGTGCTAGTCAAATCAATTTCTGCAAATTAGAAGCCTTATAAGGTCACTCTATGGACATCGGTGGCGCATCATCTTTTTTTTTTTTCTTCTTCTTCAAAAATGCAAAATTAGAGTATCGAAAGTCCTTTTTTTCCTCTCTTTGGATAAGTGGAACTATTGACATCTTTATTAAGGGTAAAAAGCCAAGCCTTTTTTAATGAAGGATATGGGGTGACGAGAGGTAAATCTTTTATCTGAAAAAAAATGGTATTGAGACTCTACTATCAAGGAAAATGACCCATATCAAGGAAGATGATATCAGAGAAAAATGTCGAAGATTATGTGGGGATTTGCCCTGTTCCCTTTCTTGCCCACATGGGCTTATTGCCAGTGCAGCAGAATGCTGAAGCTCAGAAAAGTTGCAATCACTTATACACACGGAGATCATCATATCTAGCAGAAAAAAAAAAGTAAGGTCATAATCATTACCGACTACTAAATTATGATTAGTTCTATCTATCGCGAAACGAGTTTAAGAACTATGTCGGCATATTCATTTGCTCAGATTTTAGGTGGACACACATATTTACCATAGTAATAGTCAAATAAATGGCCTCTACAACCACAAAGTAGCTACACCACCAAACTCGGAGTTCAAATTACAAGAAACCCCAAAAAAAAAAAGACGTGAAAGTTTTAGGTACATGAGAGGGTTACAGAGCTTCCAAGAATGTTGGTGTGTTGTTGTATTATGCATCAAAGCTCAAGTTGAGAACTTTGGCAGGGTCATGGCTAGTGACCATGGGTGGCAATGGCGGCAATTTTTGAGCCAAGGATCGTAGCTTGAGCGCTAGTGCAAATATTCTCTGGGCCTTGGTCATGGTGTCCTGGGTTTCATTGTTATCAGTAGCGTCATCAGAATCAAATGTTGACACTACCAAGCAGGTAAGAGGTGGGACACTCACGCTGGCAATTAATTAATCTTAAATCAGATGATGTAACGTATGTAGTTTCTATATCTCTAGATCTTTATTCAATTTTTTTGTGGGCAGATTTGATATTAATATAGAAGAGTGAGCTAGATTTGGGAGTTATGTTTGTGTGAACATGCTAGTTTTACTAGGTTTAGCTGCCTACAAATTCTATGCCGCATATGGTACTAGTTGACCCATGTTTTATGAGAAACAACACGACAAACAAAGGATGAACCCTTTGTTGGTATGGTTCAGTGACGTTTTTATTGAAGCCTCGGGCGATAAGAGAGTCTTGATTTGGTAGGCTTGATGTGATCCTCGATGGAAAGATTTGGCATAATCGTAATCCTTTATAATGGGCTTTTTGTCGATCACTATACTTATTACACGTGGAACCATATAACTCGCTCATGTCTCATGACATTGGTTATCGCTGTTGGTAAATATGCTCATAACATGTGGCAATCATACATACCATTGATTTCACTAAACTTAGATAACCACGGGGAGAAATCTTGTTCTTTAACCATTGGATCTCTCTTTTTATAAATACCCAAATTGATTTATTCATAAGAGCTTTGGCCATTTGCATACTACCAATAAAGGTGGCAAGATGGGTGAGAAACTCATTTATTAACTCAATTTTAGTGGGCTAGATTGAATATGGGTCACTTAAAATTGTAAAAACAAATCATAATGATTTCTAACATTAAAAACTTAAGTTAAAATGGTTTGAATATGGGTTTGTTGCAATCTCATTGTTACATGGTGAGACCTTTCCTATGCAGTCGAAATTGGTTGTTACACAATGAGACATCTTCGAAACTCCTTCTTGTTACATGATGAGAGTTCCTCTTCGGTTGAAACCTAGTTACACAATGAGACCTCTCTTTTTCACTCAAAACTCATTTTTTACATGTTGAGACTTCCCCTGGCCGAAATCTATTGTTAGATGATGAGATCCCCTTTATCAAAACCCATCATGATAAGACATTACCTCAATCAAAACAATTTCTACATGTTAAGACCCTTTTTCAAATAAAAGGGATTCCCCTATCTGATGAGTATCCTTAAAAAGAAAAAAGAAAAAACTCTGTGTTCATGCTCTTTACACTTGCATTTTGGCTACTTGTAAGGAAAAATTTAGATGTCACCTAATTTTTAAAGAGAGTCAGCTAGCACTTTATTTTCTAATAATAATTAAAAAGGGTAAAAAAATTAATAATAAAAAAGTAAAATACAAAAAGCATGGCTAATAAGATCACAGGAATAAAGTAAGTAGAGAATTTTTTTATAAAAAATTAAAAAAAGTAATAAAAACAATCGAGTGGACCGATTTTACCTAGCCCATGTTTCCTTTAGTCAAATTCTCAGCCCGCTATGCATCCAGCCCACTCTCCCTCTCTAACCCAACTAGTTACTTCTTTTCGGCCCGGTTTTAGTTCAATTTCTTTAACCCATGAATTAAGCCTAAGAGAGTAAAAATAATAGAAATGTAGCCCGGCCCCTTGACTATTTTCCTCTCTCACGCACCCACGTGTCACGGCCCAAGAGTTGGTCGACCCGAGAGGTTCCCCGAGGACGACCTCGACTCGTCCGTGGACAACCTCCTACTCCAACTCGGATTTCCACCAAGTCTTCTTCCCGAAGTTTCCAAGGGAGGACGACACCGTCATTTTGCCTAATTCTAGAAGTCTCCTTTCATTTATGTCGGTAGATGGTAGTTAAGCACTTATGTCGGTAGTTGAGGCGGTGCGATCTCGCCTGTCGGATGAAAAGTAGATCAACGGATGTAATCCGAGGCCCTCAATTATAAAAGGGGTGTCCTCCTTCAGTTGTAATCATCCACCCAACATTTCAGTAATATCAAAGCTTCCGCTTCCTTTTCAGAGCTCCTCTCTCTAGCTTTCTCTCTCAACGATCCGGGTAAGCGAGCGGGTAAGCGTTCGATCGAGCAAGGCTTGGCTTGGGTAGTCCAAATTCGCCCGAGTCGCCGCACGATCACGATCCCAATCGATTGGCCCGTGACAAGTGGTATCAGAGCCAAAGAGAGATCCGTTCGAGAGATCAAGGAGCGCCAACTGTTCGAAGGAATGTCGAGCCAAGAAGCTGTCATGGTTGGAGAGGCCGTGCAAGTCCAGGAAGACCGCAGCCGTGGAAAGAAAAGAGACGCCTCGAGGGACGTCGTAGCTGCGTTCGATGAGAAGATCGCGAATGTCCGGAGCGCTGTGCGCGAACTCATGGATGGTCTTGACGACGTGCGAGACCGGATCATGGAGGTCGACAGCTCACTCCGTGAAGATTTCACGTCATGCCTCAACGAAGCTACCACGCCATTACACGACAAGGACGAAGCCCTTGAAGCATCGATCGATGTGTTGAAGGAGCGCGTCCAAGTGGTCGAGGAAGAAGCTCCGCGCAGGGACGAGGTCGAAGCCATGAAGGCCGAGATCCAAGAGCTCAAGACCGAGCTCGCCTTGTGCAAACTAAGCATCACCAATGGTGCTGTGCCGAACCAAGCGGTGCCCAAAATTGAGGTGCTAAAGCCGAAAGAATTCAAAGGCGAACGCTTCGCCAAGGAGGTGGACAACTTCGTTTGGAGCATGGAGCAATACTTTAGCGCCGTCAACATGCACGACGAGACGACCAAGGTACGAACCGCTTCCATGTTCCTGTTTGATACGGCAATACTTTGGTGGCGAAATAGGTGTGATGAGGTTAAACGCGGCGCCGATCCCGTGTGCACATGGGACGACTTCGTGAGAGAGTTCCGGGACTACTTTTTCCCCGAGTTCGCTCAGCAAGAAGCCCGTAGCAAGCTCCATCGCCTCGAGCAAAGAGGCACGATCCGAGAGTACGTGAAAGAGTTCACGGAACTCAAACTCCAGATTCGCAACCTAAGCGAAGAGGAGGCTCTCGGAGCGTTCATGGATGGGTTGAAGCCATGGGCACTTCTCGAGCTCAAGAGACGGGACGCGAGTAGCCTGGCGCGTGCGCTGAGTGTGGCCGAGTCACTCGTCGACCTTACCAAGACCGAACCAAGGAGTCGACAAAGAGATTGGAGGTCGGATCGACCTTGCGAGGATGAAGTTTGGAAGAAACACTCCCGAGTCGCGCATGAGCAAAGCGGCCGAGCCAAAGCATGGGGAGAAGGGTCTTCCAAGCCATCCTTCCAAAGGGGTAGATCATCGACGGACTACGCAAACAGGTTCAATCAACCCCTACCTTCTCCTTGTTTCATTTGCCAAGGTCCGCACTGGACCCAAAAGTGCCCGAAGAAGGGCCGAATCAACGCCCTCCTTGCCCTTGAGGAAGAAAAGGAGGAGTCCAAAGAAGACAAGAGACAAATCCGACTTGGAGCCGTGAAGATAATCAACTCCGTCCAAGCTCGGTCCCCAACCAAAGAAGCCGTGCCGGACACAGAAATGTTCTTCGTACAAGTCGACGTGTGCGGCCGAACGCTATATGCCTTGGTCGACACGGGTGCGTCGAACATGTTCATGTCGAAGGAAGTGGCAAAGGCCTTGAACCTTCGCGTGGAGCCGACCGGGAACACCTTCAAGCCGGTCAATTCGGAAGGCGTCCGTGGCGTAGGATCGACTTCGGATGTGGACGTCAAGATTGGCGATTGGAGGGGCAAGATGGATTTCGAGGTAATCCCGCTTGACGATTACGATCTCATTCTTGGCATGCAATTTTTCAATAGTGTGAGATCCATGATCGACATGAGGACCAAATGCCTCGTGATCCTCGATCCGAAGTGTCCGACGACGGTCCCCATGATCAAAGGGATGGTCAACACCAAGACCATCGCGTCGATCCGACACCTCGACAAGAGCTTGAAGGCCGTCATGCGCATCAACAAACTGTCCGAGGTAAAGCCAAAGGTTGAGTTGGGACCTACCCCAACAAATGCCATGCCAATCCAAGCACTCTTCCCCGAAGTTGAGTGCGCACCGTGTGCTCCGTCCAAGCCGAAGACCGAGCCGCGAGACAAAACCGAATTCATCAATGAAGGTTGCGGTCCATCATATGAGAGCGTCCGCACCAAGCAAAAGAAGAACAAGAGAGCCCGCGCCAAAGCCCGTGCTCATGCCAAGAAGGCCAACCTCCGAGCTGTGAGCGACGAGGGCGTCGCTCGAATGAGTGGGGGAGAATGTCACGGCCCAAGAGTTGGTCGACCTGAGAGGTTCCCCGAGGACGACCTCGACTCGTCCGTGGACAACCTCCTGCTCCAACTCGGATTTCCACCAAGTCTTCTTCCCGAAGTTTCCAAGGGAGGACGACACCGTCATTTTGCCTAATTCTAGAAGTCTCCTTTCATTTATGTCGGTAGATGGTAGTTAAGCACTTATGTCGGTAGTTGAGGCAGCGCGATCTCGCCCGTCGGATGAAAAGTAGATCAACGGATGTAATCCGAGGCCCTCAACTATAAAAGGAGTGTCCTCCTTCAGTTGTAATCATCCACCCAACATTTCAGTAATATCAAAGCTTCCGCTTCCTTTTCAGAGCTCCTTTCTCTAGCTTTCTCTCTCAACGATCCGGGTAAGCGAGCGGGTAAGCGTTCGATCGAGCAAGGCTTGGCTTGGGTAGTCCAAATTCGCCCGAGTCGCCGCACGGTCACGATCCCAATCGATCGACCCGTGACACACGCCTGTGAGTTGGACTATCGATGAGCAAAGAGATAAACGGTGAGTCGAACGACCGTGACGTAGAGAACCATTGCCGCATGAAGAAGAAAGTGAGTGGTGTATGAGCAAAGCATAGCAAGCTCAGGAATGAGGTGAGCAAATCCTAAAGGTTCCAGAACCCGGCGAGCTGTCTGAGTTTGTTATGCAACGAAAAAGAATCTCGGTTTATTAGAGGGGTGCTCGGCTAAGAGACAAAGAAAAGAGAGGGAACATTCATTGATTTTCTAAAGAAATCCAAGAGAGAAGAGGCACGAGAGAGAGAGAAGCGGAGAAAAAACACTTTCTCAGTTGTCGATTGTCCAGAATTTCTTCAAAGTTCATTGTTTCATGTAGGCCGGAAATTGCATTTTTCCAATCGCCGATTCCCCACCTTCTTCACAGTTGAGCGACGAGGATATTGTTGAAGCTATTCGTCGAACAACGTCTTCGTTAACTAGATCATCTTAAGCTTTTATCTACATTCTCGGCTAGGTAAAGTATCTTCCCTAAATGCTCTACTCTATCCCTATTGTTAAGGGAAGAAAATATTATCTCTTAGAGTTTTATATCTTATCTCTTGGAGTCATTTATGTACATTGTATTTGCAACACAATTATATATAGAAAAAAGGAATAAACTTTTTAAATTTGGTATCAAAGCATCTTTAGTGAAAGCCTCACCAATCCATGTTTGAAAAAACATTATCTTCTTCATCTTCTTCACGTGCAGCAATGTCACCATTAACACTATCATCAACCGTCTTGAGTAACCCCACTCTCGTGTCACCGCCAAGTATTGGGGAGAAGCTAATCAAGACGAACTTTCCGATCTAGAAAGCACAAACCTCGTCGTATTTATGAGCTACCGGTTTTTGTCCATTTTGGACAGCACTGAACCTCAGTCGGAGGAGACTGTCAAGGAGATTGCACGAGGAAAGGCTGTTATGCAGATAACCAATCCAACATTTGAAAATTGGAAATTTCAAGAGTCCATTGCCTTGGTTTGGATCCTCAATTCGTCGACCGCTTCAATAGTTGCCCAACTGACGAGTCACACATCCACGGCAAGTGTTTGGAAGTATCTTGCAGACTTGTATGTTGCTCGATCAATTGCTCAAGCATCCGCTTTACCGGTTCAACTTCAATCACTCTCAAAAGGTCATTGATCCATCACGGAATTCCTACAAGAAGCCACCGGCCTCACTGTTGAAATCCGTGGTACAACGAAAACGGATCGTAATTTTGCAATTATGTCGAGAGGTGCTATAGAATTGATAGAAATAAACTGAGGAACAATTGTCTAAATGTCAGAACCTATGTCAATAGGGAGAGCCAGCAAATAATCCACTATAAATTGGAGAATTATAGGATTTCAATCACTCAAGCACTCAAGTGTTTCACAACCCTAGTATATACCCAATACTCACAGTGTTTAAAAACTTAACTCAATGAACCTAACTCTACGCACAATTCTCTCCGAGCTCACTCCTTTCTTTGTCACTTGAGCTCTATCCTCTCACTCTGCCTTCTCTATGCCCCTCTGATGTCCTCCATTTATAGGAGAATGAGTGTGAAGACAAGACAAATGTGAACTCCACGAATTTCACAGTAACACCTACTTCTGAACCCTGCACATACATGTAATTAATGATGGTATGTGTGCATGACCATCATGCACTGACCTAAGGCACGACTCCTGCCTTTTCTTCTTCATCATTTACTAATAAAGGACAAACTTAGTCCACAATTGGCACCGACTTCAAACAAATCTATGTGCATGCCTTTAAAGAAATGGAGGAAGAGTGGTCGTGAGAAACCTGTGCATGGGCTACTTTCCTCTTTCTTTGACTTCTATAAACCCATGTGCGGAAGGATTTGTTAAACTTCATTTAGTGCTACATGCTGGCCTATGACAAAAAGAATTATCAAGGTTAAAGAATCCTTTTATTTATGTAAACCATGCACCAATTCTCATTAAATGCTCCGTGGACATGCTTTCTCATTTAGGCATGTAAATTATGCGTGCGGGTCAAGTATCATTTATGGGCTCAAACTCGAGACATAATTTAACAATTCTCTATCTTGGCTCGATGTTTACAGTCAAGTTATAGTGCTCATTTTTCATGCCTAGCTCTAGCAACGCCTCGATAGGTGCTTACTCTATGCAAACGCCAATCGAGCTCCAACAAAGCTCGAGCTTTGCTAGTGGAATGGGCTTCGTCATCATGTCTACAAGGTTCTCTGCTATTGCTATTTTCTTCACAACAATCTTGTCCTTCATTATGACATCTCGAATGAAATGATACCTAATATTGATATGCTTCATTCGCTCATGATATATTGGATTATAAGCCAAATATATCATCACACTTTGATTGTCACAGTGTACAGTGACACTTTTCTGCTCCAATCCAAGGTCCAAGAGCAAACCTCTTAACCATATTGACTCATTTGCTATAAAGGTCAGTGCCATGTACTCGATCTTAGTCGAAGACAAGGCAACATTATCTTGTAAAGATGTCTTCCATCTTACTCCACTACTTGCTAGCGTAAACACGTACCCCACTAACAATTTGCGATTATCCAAGTACCATGTGATCCGAATCCACATACCTTGTGGTCTCACTCACATTGTTGTTCCTCTAATATATAATGTCAACGTCTGCTGTCCCCTTTAAATACCTAAGGATCCATTTCACAGCTTCGCAATACATCTTACTTGGGCATTTCATGTAATAGCTGACAACACTTATAGCTTGTGGAATGTCAGGCCTAGTGCATACCATGTAGGGGTGATCGGGTCTAGGGTGGTAGGGTCCAGACCTGGACCCTATACCCGACCATGTTATAACCGGTTCCCTTTTTTTGGACCATATACTCGACCCTGTTTGCATTGGACCTTGTACCCGACCTACCATGTTTTTCCGGTCTAAGAACCAGGTTAACCCTCTTTATATTGGAACCTGTTTTGCATAAAAACGCATGCCACAAAATAAAACTATATCCATAAGTGATTAGCACAGCACATACACAATTGATCATTGTCTGAGCACCAATAGCAACACAGAAGTTTCAAATGTACACCAATAGCTAAACAAACAATTACCCTAATAAAACTACAACAACGCAGCAGGTAAGAAAATAAAGCTAGGAGAATTTCACACCTGTGTAAATAGGTCTGCAAGGCACACTAACAGGTTATCTTCATCTCTAACGCTTTTGTTATTTGCATAGTAATCAAGCAGTTGGTCTCGAAAGGGCACGCAAAAATAGAGGGCCTGACGAGGAATCGGCAAAACAACATACACAAAATCACTGTGAATGGAAATTTAGAGAATCTAATGATCAAACTCCACAACAAAAGTTTGTCGTAATCTAAGGAACACGCCCCCCAAAAAAAATCTACTTCCCCACGACAGATAACTTGTGAAATGCACATCAAATGACCAAACAGAACAACACGCGGCTGTCTCTTGAAAAATTTCCAATAGGGTGATCATCCAACCATCAAAAGAGCCAAATGATTAGGCGGATTATGTAATACCACCACAAGCACAGCTTTCAAAATCCATCCCAACCAGCAATCAACTCTACAACCACCCTTCATATCTCTGCAACATAAAAAGAACCTCCCCACAAGCAATCAACTTTGCAAACAAAGAAAGTCAAACTAGACCCAAATCAACAAAAACCAAACAAAACCCATTTCATAATCGACCCAAAACAACCCGATTCCGGCATCATCATCATCATCATCCGCCGAGGCGGCGGCGGCGGCGGCCATCATCAGATTGAGGGAGAAGAAAGACAGAGGGGGAGGGAAAACAACAACCAGACTTGCAAGACGCTATTGCAATTAGGGGTGAGCGCCGTTCCCAGGTAGAACCGGGAACCAGGGAAGGTTCGGTTCCATTCCCGATTCCAAAGGGACCGGTTCCGGATCCCAGTTCCCTTTTTCTGGCAACTGGCGATTCCCGGTTCCAAAACTGGCACTAGGAACCGGTTAGGGCTAAAAAAAAGTCCCTATTTGATTTTCACTCACGGCACTTTCAATCTCGGTCTCAGACGGATACCTGTGTTCTCTCTTCACCCTCTACTAACTGCTCGACACCACTTGAGATTCTCTCTTCGCCATTTGCTTTGCACTTATGCCAGCTGCTGCGTCTCCGAGTGACCCATGCTCGCTTGCGCCAACATCAGAAGCCCTCTGCAGCAGATCCCAAGCCCCACCGCGCCTCGCCTGTAGCCCGCACCAACTCGCAACAACCCGATGTTGCTCCTACTTCGCTCGCTGCTACTACCCGATGCCACTGCTCTACCTTTGCCATGCCTCAAAGCCCGCAACGCAGCTGCTCTACCTTCGCCGTGCCTCAAAGCCCGCGACCTACAGCGCCCTCGCCCAGCTCCGAGCTTTCCCCGAGCGACGCTGCTGCAGGTTCTCCCTCTCTCCCTCTCTCTCTCTCGATCGCTCTGTCTTGCGCTCGATCTATCTTCTCTTGAAGTTTCGTTAGTGGAAAAGTTTGTCTAGGTTTGATATTTGAACCGAACGAGCTCTGAATTTTGAAATAACAATGCTCTGATAGGCCGATTTTGTTTGTGGATCTTTCTTTAACTGCTTTTGTTTACTGGCTGCTGAATTGGCAGTTATTGTAAGTCTGGTGTTGCTGCTCAGTTTGCATTGTTTGTATATATTTGATGGAAGCCTGTTCATTATTGGTGTTAAGCAGGTTTTACCTGAATCGGGCGACAAACTAAGACTATTTCTTTCTCCTTGGTCACTGAGACCAACTTCAACATTGAAATTTGCTAGGTTCATTGGTAGGACATCTAATAGAATCCGATGAGTTGAAAATGGCTTAACCGATCGGGTTTAGGATTCGACTTTAGATTTACATAATATGCTTAGGTCTGGTGATTGATGATGTTATTGGATGATTTTCTGTGGATTGACGATCAATGATCATGAACTTGAGGTTGATTGAGCTTGATTTGTATTAATCTGCAATTTCGTACCTTTGTGATGGACTTACTGTTTTGGCTAAAAACAAAGTGCTAAATGAGGTTTTTTGACCTTGAGCCCTTCTAAACATAAAAATTACGCTTCTAGAAATTCGATTTGATATGTCACACGCCCATAGTAGATGTCGTTTGGTCGCTGAAAAACACCTTTGAAATCTGTCAATTCTGCACCAGTTTTAGATTGATTTGTTGTTCTAACTTACTGATGTTCTGTTTTAACTAGACTATGCTGGTATATGATGTTATTAGGATTTAATGTCTTCTGGAGATTTGTAATAGACTTCTCAAGCTTTTCATAGACATATTATATGTGCGATTTGGCCATCGTTTGCACTGCCTAACACTTCTTGCAAAGATCGAGCACTAATCTGGTGTCGCAAGTGTTTTGCTCTGATGTTCTATTTTAATTAATTTCTGTTCAGATTTTTTAAGTCAATGTCTCATGATAGATGATCATGACATTCCCTTCTATCTCACTATTTTTAATTCCTCATATTATATTTGCTGCTATCTACATCAGCAATGCATTGCGAATATGAAGATGTTGATATTGTGTCATGATACCCTACTATTTTGTTGCATTTCCAACGTAGTGTTGTGCATTCTTGCATTTTCATAAATTTCTAATTATATTCCGTTATTATTGTGTAGTGTGAAGTTAATGTATCAAGATAACACATCAATGGAGATGGAGGGACCTGAGAAGATGACTCCGATCACGGAATTGGAGTTTTCTGGCCATGAAAATGAAGAAGAGGCACCCTCTACTATGAATGCCATAAGTAAGATACTAGATTCTTATCTTACTTATGATAAGAAATATACATCTGAATGCTTGAATCATTATACAAGAATCAATGATAAGGATGGAAAACTAAATCAAGTGAAGTGCATTCATTGTGGGACCATGCTTAAGTATCATGTTACCAACGGTACTTCCGCGATGATGAAGCACTTGACCACATGCAGGTTTCCCCGTAATGTAGATAAGAAACAGAAATTCTTTACACCACATAATGTAGACATGGCTGGCAAGGCAAGAGGAGATTCTAGTACTGGTAGTGTCTTAACAACATGGTCGTTTAATCAAGAACATTGTAGGAAAATGCTTACTCGGTTCATCATCCTTGATGAGCAACCTTTTTCCTTGGTTAAGCATGCTGGATTTCGTAAATTTGTTAGTGAGTTACAACCTCTCTTCAAACATATATCACATTTCACAATGGCAAAAGATTGCATGAAGTTGTATTTAGATGAAAGAACTTTTTTGAAAAATTATTTTCGAAAGATTAATTCTAGGATTGCACTCACGACTAATACATAGAGTTCTATTTAAAGTCTGAATTATTTGTATATCACTGCATATTTTATTGATGAAAATTAGAAGTTGTATAAAAGAATCATCAACTTTATGGTGATGCATAGTCACAGGGGTAAGGAAATTGGGAGAATGGTGGAGAAATGCATTCAAAAGTGGGTAATAGAAAAAAATGTGTCTACAATTACTATGGATAATACTAGCTCGAATGATGTTGCAATTAGTTATTTGAGGAATAAATTTTCAAAAGAAAAGTCGTTAATATTGGATGGTAGTGTTTTGCACATGAGGTGCACAGCTCATATATTAAATTTGATTATAAGAGATGGCTTGACTACGGTACATGACTCCATTACACATATCCGAAATGTGGTTAAGTATGTAATGAGTTCTCCCACGAGAGCCAAAGCATTTCAGTCTTGCATTGAGAGCAAAGAGATCACTTATAAGGATTCGGTAGTTCTTAACGTTGCCACTAGATGGAATTCCACTTATCTTATATTAGACACCGCCATGAAGTTAAAAAAAGCTTTCCAAAGAATGGAAGATGACGATTTATCTTTTACAAGTGAGCTTAATCATGAAACTCCTAGTGATGATGATTGGGAAAATGCTATTATTTTTTCGGAATTTCTAAAAGTATTCTATGATGCCACCAATCAGATGTCGGGGAGTTCATATATTACTTCAAATGATTATTTTGAAGAAATAGCTCTTTCGTATAGATATTTGAAAGATGCGGTCGATGCTTCGAATCCTAAACTTCAAGTTATGAGTTTGAAAATGAAATATAAACTTGATAAATATTATAAAAGCTTGGATAAAGTAAATATTATGGTATTGATTGCGGTTGTGTTAGATCCTAGAGCCAAGTTGAATTATGTGACTTTCTTGTATTGACAAATTTATGATAATGAATTGAAAGTTAAAGAGATGCATTACAATGTGAATAATACATTAGAGCGTTTGTATGAATTTTATGAGCAATCTTCTATTATTTCAAGTAATCGAAATTTTGGTGGCCATAGTTCGGGTGCAAGTAGTAGTGCTTCCAATGCCGATTCGGGTGGTAGTGAAGAAATAAAGAAGTATGATGCCCAAACATGAAAGAAAATGTTTTTATACTCGAATGAATAAGGGTGCAATGACAACAAGTCCGAGCTTGATGAGTATCTTCAAGAAAAAAAATGAAAAGGATCTTGATCTTGACCTTTTGATGTGGTGGAAGACTAATGGCTCAAAATATAAGATCTTTTCTTTGATGGCTCGAGATATTTTGTCCATTCCCGTAACTACGGTTGCTTCCGAGTTAACTTTTAGTACATCGGGTCGTGTGCTTGATGGCTTTCGAAATTCTTTAACTCTCAAAGTAGTTGAAGTTTTGATTTGCACTAAAGATTGATTGAGAGCCATTCGTGTACCGATTGATGTTGAGGAGTGCATCAAGAATGCAGAAAAATTTGAATTGGGTAAGTGACATTATTTATATCTTTGTATATTGTAATTCTTTTTGTATATCCATAAGTGAATATTTTATTTAATCTCTTCTTCTTCTTTTTTATAGATATGGATGGTCTTAATGCGGAGATTATCGCTAGTAAATAGAGTTTATCATTGGGAGGATGCCTTGTATTGAAAAGTAAAGCATAGCTTTTATTTCAGCTTTCAAGAGAGAGTATGAACCAAATATAACTATGTTGTATATCTTTTTTATGTTTCAGGAGCAGTAGGTCTTATGTGAGCTAAGTGAAAGTGCTGGTGTGGAATTAGAATTCTAAGGATGTTGCTGGAATAGTAACAGGTTCTTTACTTAAACCTGCATGTTTAAGTTAGTTCCATTACAAAGTGCTATTTCATTTTGTTGATTCAATAATATGCATTTATGGCAGATCCTATCCTTTAATTTGGTAACTCTGCCAACCAATCATTCATTTGTTTGATCTGCTGAGCCGCCATTATGATACTCTATCCTTCCGTTAGTAATATCATCAAAGCATCTGCATGTTGAAGAGGACCAAAAGAGACTGAGGTGAATGTAGATACTGCTAGCAATAGTTAAAAGGCTAGAAAGAAACTAAGTAACTGAAACATTTTCATGGCATAAAAATATTGCTTTTATGGAAATGTGATGTGGTGGACTAGTTAAATCATGCGGCCAACATTGATACTATCACACATTTGTGAAGAATCTTCCTTTATTAATTTTCTGTTCTGGTTGTAGGTGATGAGAATTGCTGACAAGGGAGCTGATATTGTCTGGATAACAATTCAAGGAAAGAGAGAAGCAGATGCATGCTTTGAGATAAAGAACTCTCTTGTGCAGAAAAAAGTAGGTCTTTATCTATTGCTATTGAAAGTTATGGAACGATTCGTGTAGAGTGATATATATATATCTGTTGATTTTGACAGTTACAATATCCCGCCGGTAGCAGATATTCATTTCGCACCTTCAGTTGCACTGTGGGTGGCTGAATGCTTTGACAAGATTCGTGTTAATCCAGGAAATTTTGGTATGTAGAAGTACTTCTTGGTTGTTAATTGTGTATAATGTACACTTCCTCAACAAGGTTGTATAGTGTAGCTGATAGGAGGGCTCAGTTCGAGCAGATAGAATACACAGAAGAGGAGTACTAGAAAGAACTTGAGCATATTGAATAGGTTATGTTACTGATCCATCAATCGCTCAACCTCTTGTGGCACATTTGACTTGAACCCCTTCCTTGTAGCTGTAGAAGTGGATGCATGACTTGCATATATTCTATCTATAGTGATGAGATTTTATAGTAAAACAAATTTACAAGATAGAGGGTAAATGCCATAACAATTTATCTTTAGGCATGAATTGTATGATTTTAGATTCCCAACCTGCACCACAAGAAAGAAGTGTCAATGTGGCGGCGAGTCTTTCTTTTTCCCGTCGCAAAATGAAAGAAGGGTCATTCGACAATGACTAGCTCTTTTTATGTGTGTGAGCTTGAATTTGGTGGAAAGAGGGCTTTGGACTAAATTGTGGAGTTGTCTCAGTAGAAGCAATCTGAATTCGCAAGTACCTAGTTTCTTATTTTTGATTCGATTGTTTTACTCTACTTGGTATTCACTCCGTTGGTTGAGAAGTGCAAAAAGTATGGAAGGGCGATGCATTGGCACAAATCATGGTAGCCTTTCAGATCGTATCATGAGCTACCACGGGGATTCTCCTACGGGAATGGTGAACAATTATTCTCTCTAAATCTATTAAAAGTTCTTTTACCTTTTCTTTTTTTCTTTTTCTTTTTTTCGTTTTTGGCTTTTCAATTTTTTTATGATCTGAACTCTGAAACTGAAAGGTATTCATTCAAATAGATTGAATCTGCATTTGAGTTTGCAAGAATATGCCGAAAGTTAGATTTCCACAATTTTGTCTTCTCAATGAAAGCAAGCAATCCTGTTGTCATGGTTCAGGCATACCGTCTTCTCGCAACTGAAATGAATGTTCAGGGATGGGATTACCCATTACAATTGGGAGTGACTGAAGCTGGAGAAGGTGAAGATGGACGCATGAAGTCTGCAATTGGCATTGGAACCCTTCTTCAAGTCTCCTTTACACCCTGCGGCTCGGTGCAACTGTCCCGAACATGATTAGAACCCCGTTGATCTAGATGTATCACACTGCAATTCAGTGATTGGGTGGTTTAAAATGCTTTGCAAAATTTGTTTTCATTTATATTTTTGAATGATTGGAGTCATTTTGTTTTTGGTAGATTGCGCATAACAGGCCATTGTTGGTGATATTTGAAATGCTCCTTGTACCCTAATTAGACCTTGAAGTTCATGGAACATTTTAATGCAAGATGGTTTAGGTGATACAATCAGAGTCTCTCTTACTGAACCACCTAAAGAAGAGATAGATCCCTGTAGAAGGCTGGCAAATCTCGGTATGAGGGCAGCAGAGCTTCAGAAGGGGTGGTAGGTTTTTAATTTAGTTTATTGTATCATTCTACATTAGTCGACCATTTTGGGATTCTTATTCGCCCCGTCTTTATTTCTAATTACCATCATCAGGCACCATTTGAGGAAAAGCACAAACATCATTTTGACTTCCAGCGACGATCGGATCAATTGCCAATGCAAAAGGAGGTTGGTCATCAACTTGAAAATGACATTGGCCATAAAATTTTAGATAGTTCCATTTTCTAACAACCATACTTACATGGGAGTAGGGCGAGGAGGTGGATTACAGAGGTGTCCTCCACCGTGATGGTTCCGTTCTCATGTCTATCTCCTTGAATCAGTTGAAGGTATCGTTTCAACTTTCACAAAATAGAAAATATTTGAGAACCTTTTCACTTAGGTGTACTTTCCTTCTTCTTCTTCTTCTTCTCTCTCTCTCTCTTTTTGGGTGGGGGGAGGATGCAAGTATGTTGTAAGTTTTGGTGAAGTGGTCTTCATCAAGAATTTGTTAGTGCAAGCCCTAGAAAATTTCTACCGTTCTCTTGCTACAAAGCTTGTTCTTGGAATGCCATTTAAGGTCTATCCCTTTCTCAGATTTATCCAGTCATTTACTCTTTTGCTAAAAGAAGTATATAATGGTATATGGATTTTGATCATAAATTCAATGCATTTCTCTCTTAATTTTAGGATCTGGCAACAGTAGACTCAATTTTACAGAGAGAGCTTCCACTAGTTGATGATGCTGATGCTGGAAGAAGTTCTAAGAACCAAATTTTCATGAGTGTAAAAACTAAAAACAATTTGTTTATTATTGCTTCTAAAATGTTGTTTGCTGTTTGTGTTATATTCTCTTTGATGAATGACAAGTTTGTTTATTATTGCTGCATTCATTTCCATTTTTTTAACTAAAAATGAAAAAACAAAACACAAAAAAAAAAAACCAAAAAACCTATTGGAATCTATTGGAACTTGAAACCAACCCCGGAACCTGTGACAGGGTAGGTTTTAGGTTCTTGGTTCTGACGGGTAGGTTCCAAGTTCCAAAAAATGAGGAACCTGTACCCGAGGGTAGGTTCCAAGTTCCAAGCGGAACCTACAAGGAACCGGGAACCGCTCACCCCCAGTTGCAGTAGCAGGTGTTGCCGAAGTTCTCAAGGCCGAAGTAGCGCTCGCCCTCGGGAACTGATCGCTGAGGGCCTTCTCGAGCTTAGACCCTGCTGCACCCATGACCCTCAAACCACGAATCGAGAGCGGGCGGAGGTGGGAGAGAGGATGAGGAAGCCGGCGATGGATGAAATAGAGCAACGGGGAGCTGGCGATGGCGCGACGAGGAAGCAGATGAATGCAGATGAGGAAGCAGCACGACGGGGAGCTGGATCTAGCGATGGTGCGACAAAGGAAATCGCTGTGAACTGTGAAGTTTGCGGGTGTGAGGGGTAAAGAAAGAAATAGTTGGGGGGAGCTCATCAAAGGAAAACACTGAGAACAAATTAGGGTTTTGGTCCTTTTGGACTTTTGGGCTGCCTTAAAAACCGGTTCTCAAACCGATTCTTGAACCGGTCCGGTCGATCCGGTTCCCGGGTGAGTAATCCCTCGGAACCGGTTCCCAAACCTGTTCGAACAAGGTTTGAATTTTGGGAACCGATTCCGGGACCGGTTTCAACCGGAACCTGTTCCCGACTCTGTTTTCCGGATGGGCCGGACCGGGACCCGGGTAAACCCGATCCGGTTGCACACCCCTAATACCATGGAGTACATAATACTACCCACTGCACTAGAATAAGAAAAATGGACATATGCTCCTCCTTCTCCTTAGTTTGCGATGATAACTTGTCAGAAAATTTAAAATGTGTGGCTAAATGAGTACTTATAAATTTTGCTGACTGCATGTTAAAACGTGCCATAGTTTTCTCAATGTATTTCTTTTGAGACAAACGCAATGTTTTGGCAACTTTGTCACGCAAAATCTCCATACCCGATATTTTCTTAACAGCGTCTAAATCTTTCATTTCAAACTTAGCACTCAATTGCTGCTTCAACACATCAATATCAGACCTATTTTTAACTACTATCAATATGTCATCAACATATAATAATAGGTAAATCAAAAACCCATCATTTGATCTCCTAAAATAAATATAGCTATAAAAATGACTTTTCAAATAGTCTTGACTAGGCATGAAAGCATTAAAACACTTATACCACTGTCTAGGAGATTATTTTAACCTATACAAAGATTTCTTCAACAGGCAAATATGATCTTTCTTATCCGGAATAGCAAATCTCTCAGGCTACTTCATGTAAATTCTTTCCTCCAATTTGCCATAAAGAAATGTCATTTTCACATCTAGCTACTCCAGCTTGAGATCCTGTGCAACTACTAAGGTAAGTAATACACGAATAGAGGTGTGCATTACCACAAGAGAAAACACTCCATTGTAGTCAATGTCCTTTCGCTAAGTATACCATGCCTTACCACATGAGAAAATACCTCATTGTAGTCAATGTCATCTCGCTAAGTATACCCATTTGTAACAAGTTTTGCTTTGAACCTAGCTACCTACACCAAGAATGCCTTCTTTCTATTTGTAAACCCATTTGCATTTGATAATCTTCTGACTTTTGGGTACTTTAACCAACTCCCATGTCTAATTTCGATATAGTGATTCTATTTCTTTACTCATAGCCTCTTGCCACTATGATGACTCGGCACTAACCATCGCCTCAAAGTAGGATGAAGACTCATCTGTCTCCACCCCATCACCTACAGTCAATGCATAGGCAACATTATAATAACCATAACGTACTGGCAGTCTAATTTGCCTTTTCTGTCTACCCGTGGTTATATTGTGATGTGGTTCTACTAGTTGTTCAATATCACCATCTTCAAGAACTATAGCCTCATCCGCAGTCTCTTGTTATGTTACCTCTGAGATCTCTGAAAGCTCTACCTGACTTCTGACAAGATGATCCGTTCACTTTGCCTATTGAGTCTTAGGACTCCTCCTTTAAAGCATTGCAGTCTCGTCAAAGATCCCATCTCTATTGATTAGAAAACTAGGTGATCTTGGATCAGTGCACCATAACGGATAGCCTTTCACCCCTTGTGCATAACCCAAAAATATGCAATTTTTCATATTCAGCTCAAGCTTATTATCACTTGCATGAATAGGCATCCGAATATCTATAATTCAGAGTAATCAACAGGTTTCCCCGACCATACTTTCTTAGAAGTCTTTCACTTGATAGCAGATGATAGAGATCGATTAACCAAATAATAGGTCTATTCACTACTTCGACCCAAAATTTCTTGCCTAGTCCTACATGCAAAAGTATGCACCAAGCTCGCTCAAGTAAAGTTTTGTTCCTCCATTCTAGAACGCCATTATGCTATGATGTCTTGAGAATCATGCAGTGTCCTACAATCCCTTCCTTTTGGCAAAACTCGGTAAAGTCCTTACCTCCTAACTCCATGTCATTATTAGTTTTCAGGCAATTGATATATTTACCAGACTACTTCTCAATTAATGCTTTAAAATTCTTGAATTGATCAAATACCTCGAATTTGTTATTCAGGAAGTATACCCATACCTACCTCGAGTAATCATCGATGAATGTCAACATATATTGAGCACCTCCTTTTGATGGAAATGGAAACGGCCTTAGACGTTTGAATGAATATATTCGACCGGTTGCTTGATCGAATGCATAATGTACCAAATTTAACACAGCGCTGCTTTCCGAAGATGTAGTGCTCACAAAGGTCCAGATTTACTGTTTTCTGACCTTTCAACATTCCGCTTTCACTTAGTATCGTCATACATACCCCACGCATATGCCCTAATTGTATATGCCATAACTAAGTCAAGTTTGAATCTGACTCACCTGATGAGACTATAACAACTCCAATCACGGTTTCTCCCAGTAAATGATAAGGAGAATTCACCTTCTTCCCTTTCATCATTGTTAAGACACTTCAAAAGATCTTCAGTATTCAACCTTCAGTGATGTACTTGTACCCGATATCATCAAGTGTCCCTAGAGAAATAAGGTTCATTTTTAAGTTTCGATACATGCTTTACATCCGTCAACATCAGCTCTACGCCATTGTGCATCCTGATTCGAACCATCCCTATCCCCACAACCTTGCAGGCTGCCTTATTCCCCACAAGAACTCTACCACCATCTGTAATATGGTAGATAGTTAACCAATTCCTATGAGGAGTCATGTGATAGGAACATACGGAATCTAGCACTTATTCATTTCCTAACAAACTTGTAGACACAAATAGGATGGCATCGGCGTCACTGATACACTCCTCGGCAACATTGGCCACATTGCTTGTGGTATTTTGCCCACCGCCTTTATTTCTTAACTGAGGACAATCTCTTTGTATGTACCCCTCCTCATAACACTCAAAGCACTTCACACAACCTTTTGATTTTCTATGTCGCGACTTCAACTTGCTCTTGCTTCTACTGCAGGGCCTCCAATGTTGGTCTCCGCCCCGAATCACCAATCCATGCACTACATCTTGTGCTAAATTGTCATCACGCAACTTTCTCTGCTACTCCTTTGAGAACATGGCGGAGTTTATCTCTTATGAGATAATCATAGTACTCCCTTGTAACAAAGAGTCGGTAAAGTGCTCCCATGACTTCGGTAGAGACGCCAACAACATCATGCGTTATTCTTCATCATCTAAAATCTTACCAACATTCTTCAAGTCCATCATAAGTTTATTAAACTCATCTAGGGGGATCTAATGGACGTAATTTAAGTGTATCGAAACTGGAACATTCTCTTCAGCATGTATAAGCAATTGTCAAACCTTTTTGTTGACACATAAATTTTGACGACCCAGTCATTCATTTATTACATAAAAAAATATGGATTAACCTTTAGTCACTAAATAAAAATATTGAAATTAATTTGCATAGCATGTAGTTGTAGGAGCATTTGTTATTTAGTTTATTGCATTTTCATTGGATCAGTGGCTGATGAATTTAAGTGAATGGCTCTGAACTTAATAGGACTAAACTTGTGGTCACGTTAGATTTCAAATCGAAAGAGCAAAATACACGGACTAACTCATAATCAACGGGAGAATCGATCGATCGATTCACCAGGAGAACCCAAAATCGAATTCGTCTTCCACTCACTTCTCCCTCTTCAGTTTGGTGGAGAGATTGGGCTCGGCTCTGGCTCACTTCTCAGAAACAGATTTCCCGGTCTACATTGTTGAGTTCTCCCTTATTCAGTAACAATCGACCTTGATGAATGTAAATCCAAAACGAAATTACGATATCCAGAATTTTTCACATTCTTCATTATATTTCTTTTATGTCCTGTCGATTAGTGTAAAAAATTTCCGTCAATTTTTTTTTTTTTGGTGCATATCATTATCGTGTTTCATTGGGGTTACCTGCTCAAACACCATAGCACTAGGACTCATGTACTCCCGAGCAAGACTAGTCCATGCTTTAGATTTCATATTCTTGCATATGAATATCATGTGTCATCTACAATAATATCATAACATCGGAATTCACTTCATCTGTCTTTATGGTGACCCAATATTACTTTAATACCCCAGAAGCTTGGGATTTTTTAATTCCATCGTCGATATATCCATGATGGATATATCAGCTCTTCCTCCATTTCTGCTGAACTTTTATTAAACATCCTTCATCATGCTACGCACATTAAGTCAAAAAACTACACAGGTTCGGCCGCTCAGGTCACAACATTTGAGTCAAATACAAAGAAATCAAAGCATTCTGCACCAGAATTTCCACATTCAACAACGAGGAACCAATTTCTATGCTTGAAAACGTTAAGAGCACTATGAAAGTAAATCATCCTGTCCGGCCTTTAAACAAAGATCTTAAGATGCATCCAAAATTTGATTGTCCAGACAGATGGAGGAAGAAATGGTACAAGATTGCTGATAAGAATACAGGCTAACTATCTATTGATACAATCCAGACGGGTTAACCTACTTCCTCCATCCATTGCTGGCATTCGGCAATACATCAGCAAGGAGAATCAGCAGCAGCATCAAGAGAGTTACTTGCAACTTTTGAAGATATACCACCAAGTCAATACATGTACTAGCTAACCCTACAAGAAAGGGTCGGGATTATCAGCAGAGTATATCGGTAAGACCTAGTGGCATAGTATATCATAAGAGCCAAGAAGAGGAAGAAAAAGGAATCCCAAAATGCATGAAGAAATTAACAGTAGCTTCACAATAGTCAGAATAGTCAGTAGGCTATACATTCAGTTCTTGTTCTTTAGAAAACAATGAAGGGGTTAGAAAGGCTCATAGATTCCCACTTAAATAATGTAATATTAACCACATAAACTGAGGGAGATCCTAAATTAAGCGAGCAGGCGTACCTTAGTGATCTCAAGGTAGAGAAGGACCATTCTCCATAGTGGCTTCCAACTTCCAACCCCTAAAGAGATAATCAATAGTTAATTTCGAAGATAGCCCAGAACCTATACTGGAAAATATGTGAAAAAGGCCATTACCTCTCTGCAGCCTCTCTCTTTAGCTCTTCTAGCTCATTTTCAATATTGACACAAGCAGCCTGAATTTCTATATTTTTATGACAAAGCTCCCTCCACTGTGTAGACAGAGCACTAAGCTCATATGCAGTATTTTGCTGTTAATACAAGAATTTTCAGATCACTCACGTGCAAGATTATGTAAATGAAAATATCGAGATACATATGGAAACTGCAAAGACAACATACCTGATGATATTTTCTTTCACGGTTCACAGTCTCAATCTGTTCATTTTGCTCACTAGCTAACTTTTGCAGCCTGAAAAAGGGAAAATGTTCGACAAAATAACCAGCTCAGGACTTAGTAGTAGGAATCAAATAAGATGGCAGAAATGATTGCGACTTATCAAATAAGATGGCAGAAATGATTGCGACTTATCAAATTGAAGAAAGAAAAAATCATCTGGAATGAGCCTGTCAGTCAATCATGTGAAAAAATTACCAGAGAAAGTATTGGTTGTCGCAATATATAAATGCTATAAGGTTTACACCAAATTAATATAAGACAACACTCCATAAAAGAGGAATGGTGTGATGGCATTGTTTTTTATATATTAAACATAATGTAATCAGGAAATTCAATAAACCATCAGATTGATGAACTATCATGCTACCAAATATAACCATCAGATTTCACATGAATTCAATGACAACAATATTGTAAGTCAGACCTACCTCGCTAAAAATCCCTCCAACTGCCGGTTATGCTTAATCCAGACATCAGCACCATGTTTAGACATCAAATCAAGATTTTCCAGCCTGCAAACCAAGCGGTAAATTCAACTAGGAAAAGGAACAAGTGAAACAGAGCATGTCAAAGGCTGCAAATGTATAGAATACCATATCTCGAATTTGGCTGTTCTCGAGAAAAAGAACATACAGAATCATGTAATACCTGACAACCTCATACTGCAGCAAGCGCTGATTTCTTTGCAGTGCCTGCTTCCAAAGATTTTGATCATCCCTTCTATGTGGAGGCACCATATCAATATTGTACCGCGAGGAATCAAAAGGCGCAGGGGGCCTTCCTGCCATCACACGCTCATACTCTCTAGCAAGCATAGGATTATTCTGCATTCAAGTTTAATGAGTAGGTGGGCAATCAGTACAACCAAACAATTCTGCATTCCAAAATGAAACTTTGACTCCAGTAGGTGCTGTGTTTTCTCTCTCTCTCTCTCTCCATATATATATAAAGATGTCTTGGTATTCTTTTTTGTTTCAAATCGTAAAGTATCATCCTTTCCTGCATTTTTTAAAAAGTAAGGAATCATTGCTTGTGCTGGAAGCATGCCATATGTGAATTCACTGCAAGCTTGTAGCTCAACTCTGTAAATTTTTACTCCTTTGGGATTCAGTCCAATTCTTTCAAGTACATGAAGACCAGAAGAAATGTGCTATTAAGTCATTGGGGCTCATGAACCTCACACATTGACTGATGCTAAATAGTCAATGGAAAAAAAGGGGAGCACAAAAGGATCAAAGTGCGGGCATCTGCCCACTGCAAGTCCCAAGTTTCAAAGACAACTTTGGCAATTCAATTAATGCAGCAAAACAGGCATGTCTCTCTCACAGGATCACGGCCGCAGCAAGCGACCATGAGGAGTTCGGAAAAGGGATACCTGCTCCCGATTTTTCAATCTTTACCAATCAAATTCAACACGAAAAGAGTAACGGGAACCATCCTAGCAAGGTCAACTCTAAAGAGTTTCCCATATGGTATTGAGAATTTGCATCATTTTCTGTCACAATTCTGTTTCACAGCTGTCCTATGCCTAAACGATTCTCGTATTGCTGGATACGGACGGTCGCTAAGCTAAGTAAGTATTAGTAAAAGCTTTTCCAATTCAAGCCTCCTAAATTCAACAAAGGAAAACGAACTAGCGAGATCTCCATTCTTGATTGTTGTTTCCCCGGCAGACAAACGCTAATTCCGTACGTACGGAAGCCGTAAACTCTATACTCGAGAGCAAACGCAGCACCGAAACTGAACGCCTTCGAGAAACCCTAACGAGCGAGAGAAGTCGGGAATTTTCACCTGAAACTTGAGCTTGGGGACCGGAGGCAGCTCCTTGAGGAAATCCGAGGGCTTCTTGGAGCTCCGCCGCATCTCCTCCTCGACCAGCCGGTCCACCTCGCCCTTGACGGCGGGGTGGCCGTAGTCCTCGTCGATGTAGGGCAGGGCGTCGATCGTCTCCGCGTTGGACGGCGTCGTCCACGGCCGGGCGAGAGCGTCCGGCGGGGCCTCGAGCATGAGTACGTCGCCGTTGGCGTCGGCGCCGCCATCGCCGGCGGCGGCGGAGGCGGAGGCGGAGGCGTCGCTGCTCCGACCCATTCGCACGACGGGAGTTGGCAGTGGGGAAGAATGAAAGCGAGCCTCTCTGTACGAATTGCGCGGTTCTTGGATAGGAAAATTACACAAATAATCTCTAAATTTATTTATACCGTGAATTCCCAACTTTTAATTTGTCTAATGTCTAAACTATAATTTCCCAAATTTTCAATTTACTCGATGTAATCTCTAAAATTTTAATGTGTATTTTATTTAATTTTTAAATTATATGAAAATATTCGATATTATCTGTCAAATTAAATTTAAAAAATGATAATATTAAATATTTCATATATGTATGTATCAAAATTTTATGAATCATATTAAATGAATTAAAATTTTAAAAATCATATTATATATTGAGTTAAAATTTAAAAAGTAGGTGTATCATTTTCCTTTCTCAATTTCAATTTGCTCACCTCTTTATTCTTAAATGAAAACCGCAAGTTTCATTTTCATTTGTATTTATCACTTTTCCTTTTTCTTTTACAATTAAGAACAAAAGAAAACCGCACAAGTGCAATATGAAAAGAAAGGATATAAAATTGCCCCCCTCCCATCTTTTTTGTTCCCTTTTGTTTATCTCGTGATCAAATATGGGGAAAATTCCAAATAAGAGCTCGAAGCACTCTTAGCGATTAGTATAATATTCTGACCAATCAAAGATATTTTCATCCAAATACAAATTAAATTTAAATTAAATTAGATTAACAAAAAAAAATAGACATAGGAGGGTGGGGTCGCCGCCTCACCATTGATGAAGCGGCTATAAAGGCCAATGAGGTCATCGGCACCTTGGCGAGGGTTGGCCAACCTTCACCAACCAAAGGCAAGGGCCTAAAGCATCCTAATCTGGCGAGGGTTGCCCACCCTCGCCTCAGCCTATGCAAGGATAGCCAAGCCTATGCGAGGGTCGACAGCCCTCACCTAGGGTAGGGTGAGGACAAGCAAATCTTGCTCAAATCTAGGAGAGGTTTATAGCCCTTCCCCCACTTTTGGTAAAGGCCTATTAACTTCGCCTCTAGTCGAAAAGGGTCACCACCCCTTAACGAGGCGCTGGCCACTCCCTTTCCCCCATGTTTTCCTTTTCTTTTTAAGTTTTTTTTTTGTTTTTTAGAAAAAGAAAAAAGGAAAAAGTTACAATTTTAAAAGACAAGATTACCCTTCACAACCAATAAATTCAAGCCCTTTTTTAAGTCTAATATGGTACTTCAAGCTCTTATTTGAAAAAATAAATAAATAAAAACATTTTGGACCTTTATTTAAAATAATATTCACTCTAAGTCTTTATTTAAAAAAAAAATGAGAGCACTTCATTCCCTTATTTAGAATTGTCCAAATGAAAAAAAAATAATTTAGCTAATTTTTGAAGGTTCTGTCCTTGTCTCTCTCATGATCAAATCGATGTATATAACCACATAAAAAATTTCGAAAATGTATTATCCGAAGATATTAGTTAAATTTGAAGAATCACCCATCCGATAAACACTACAAGTTATCCCATTGTCTTGGAGTTTTTGGTGATTAACTATTATATAGATTTTGAAGATATCTTGAAATAGGTATGGTTCAAAGAAAATAAAACCCAAACAAAAGAATTTATTTTGGCATTTTTCCAAAACCAAGATGACACGGGGTCACACAAATCACAATATAGCACCCCAGTTGCAAAGGAATTCACTCCACAAAAAGAGCCTCCAGAATTCATGAAATGTTATCAAATATAAACGATACTGGTGCTTAATATATAATTTACCAAAAGTAAAAGCACAAGAAACGTTAATCCCTTAGAACATATTTATTTCCATAAGAAAAATAAAAAGAGTCAGGAAGCCTCAAGGTTGTCTGGAACCATTTCTGGACAATTGGGTATGCATCAGAATGAACAGAATTGGCAACTTGGGAAAGTTCTTGCCTCCATCATGAAGCTTTATCTTAGTAGGAGTCAGCACTACAACATCAATACATCTGCTTGCACAATCTACCAGTTCAAGACACTGGACAACATAAGTGCTTGAGAAAAAAGAATCACATGAATAATGCACCCAACCAACACCCATCTTCCCTCATTATTCCTCTCGGAAGTGCCGAAACCTAACCCAAAAAATTACCAAACCTAGCTCCTTTTCAAGTTTTTTCTTTTCGTTTCTTTTTACATAGAAGCGTCTGTTTCGTGGATGAATTTAAACTACAGACTATGCCTACTTGCTTCCTATGAATTCGGCATATTTGTGTATAGAAGAGTGAAAAAGAGTTCGACATCCGGAGAGTCTCTAATTATCTGGATGAAACGGTTCTTGCTCGGTTCTTCGAGAAGTAGAGGCCCCATCTGTGCCACTCGAGGTACGAGTTTAGCTAGTGGTATCCCTGAAGCAGCACTGCTTCCTCCAGCTTGAAGTCCAAATTCCTCGACCAGTGCGTGCACAACCATTTTCAATGACCCATCAACTACACCCCCAAATTCAGCACTGCAGGAAAATTCAGGAAATCAATCCAAAAAGGAGGTCACAATATACTTTGCTCGATAGAAGACTCCAAGTCCAAAAACAGTCGACCAACTACTTGACCAATGAGGTACATTGCAGAATAGTTCTAATGTAATGCACCCTTTCATCAAGAACTGAATATAAAAGTATGACCTACCCCTAAAGATATCTACAATGAACCATTATTCCTTGCCAAGCTCGAACTACTCTAAAAGCAAGGGCATTTCCCATCAAATTATTGACAGAGAACAGTCTCAAAGATAGCATTTTCTAAGCAAAATTACTTCTCACAAAGTTGATGCAATTGTGAATGTCCATTGCTCATATTCTTAGTATGGACAGACAAACCTTGATATCACAGTTCGAGCCTCCACCATTAGCTGATCAAACTTGGTAAAATCAGGGACAATTGTATCCTCGTTGCCAGAAGTGTTACTGATCTTATGCAATCTAGCGTCCTCAGGCATCAAATAGCCCACCCACTGAAGGGGGCTTCCCATGATCATGAAGGTGTCGAGTATTTGTAAAATCGTCTCATGCAGTACCGCATTGTCAAAGAAATCTCTCAATTGCTTCCTGCAAGTGACTTTCAAATACTGCATTAAGAAAGCAAGATCAAGCAAATCTCTGATGAAACATGCTGGAGGTGCATTTTTTTGTGAAATTTCTAAGCATACCCTATAAGTACAAAGTTAGCCTCGGAGAGAAATCATGTAAAGATAGCTTAGCAGAGGGCCCAGTGGCTGTATCTAACAAAACACCACAATTACCACCACAGCCTCCAGTCATCCACACAGAACCCATATTGGCCAGGCACCAAAGAATGCCTTAAGCGCTCTGAGGCGAGACCCAAGGACCAAAGACGGAATTAAAAGGAGGCTCACACACTCTCTCATAGAGATGGACATGTCGATGCAGGTGACAAAGAGCCTTACCCCTTGAGAACTTCAGCGGCAGCTGCCTGCATATTATATATCAAGGCTGCCAAGCCATGATTGGAGAGAAAATCAGCACTTGCAAGGAACTTCTGCTGGTCCTCCATGTCAATGAGATCAGCATCGTCCTGTCATGAACAATATTAACAAACAGTATTGACATGAACTTAGGACCGGTGCATTATACCTGTGAATAGTCAGGCAAGAGATAGAAGTACACTATACGAAAAGCAGCAACTTCAGATTGAATGCAATAACTTAAGAAGTATCTGCTACAAACAACTCCAACAACAACAAGAAGCCACATCCCACCAGGTGTGGTCAGCTGAATGGAACCTCTCATCTTATAGCGCTTTGTTTTTCGTAGAATTGTCACTAAACTCACAATACTACATCACTAATATCAGAGATTTATGCTATATCTACATTTAACTGTTCAGATTCTGCTTTCAGATACATACTAAGCCTGCTCTTTAAGAGGGAGTCCAGAAATTGTCAACACACCTCACACTTCATATCAAGATAGAGATATGGAAGAGCATTTGAACCACATATAATAAATATACAGACATTAGTAATATGGAACTAAAAGGCAAATAAAAAGTTACTAATGGACCCTTCTAATAATGGCGTCTAGCAATTAAGAACATTGCATGGACCTCTGCACGTGCCATAGTTTCGTCTAACATCTCACCATGCTTATGTATAACTTGAATATCTCCTTGAAGCAGGAGGACAAGGAGCAGGAAAAAATCAAAAGCATGCACGATCCAAAGGTAATTGGACCTGTATCAGGATATAGACTGATCTCCTAGTTACGATCATAAAGTGTAAACAATAATGACAAATTTGAAAATTTTAAATTGTCTAAAAAGCCAAAGCATTCTTGCTATGAGGAGAGGTTCACGGAAGGTGATGATGAAGCCTACATCTACGCAGGGAGAAAGGCCTACACACCAAATGCAAAAGCTCATATCCAACAGTTTATGATAAGAAGATTCTGAAGGAGCAATTTTGATGATTTATTGTTAAAGCAACAAGATTGTCAAACATTGTAATGCGTGAAACGCAACAGTATGGGTGAAAGTTGCTTCATCCATCCTGAAGTAATAACTACTTAAATGATCCTGATATGACAACATATGCCAAATTATATCCAAATCGTCTCTTTAGTCCCTAACTAGCTTCTGCTTCGTTTGCAATTCCTGAATCTTCAAACTATATACTAGTTCAGCTAGTCTAACATCTGTCTATAAATATGGTCTGTAGCACAATAACTTTCCAAAATCATGTTCCAAGTGATAGGATCCATAATTGCTTAAAGTTATACAAGTGGAGACAGCCAAAACTGAACAAAACAGATCAACAGAATTATTAACTTAGGTAGTGATAGCAAGTGCATTTGAAAATGTGCCTTCACTTGGTACTCATAAGGTCAAGAAAAGCATCAACTGCATTTTCATGAGGGCAAAGAAATGCAACAGAAGATAAGTTGTTATCTGAAAAATGAGTAAACAACAATCCACTGTGATCTTGACTATAGTAAACACACTGGAAACTCGATGAGAACGCCTTAAAGCAAGTCTTAGATGACTATGACAAGAAAAGCACTCGTATTTCCACCAGACCCAATTACTGAACAGAAAGATGCGTCAGAAGATATGCTTTAAAAGAAATTAATATGGAAGAGGCCTTTACGAGTAATTGAGGGCTTCCAAGGCCCCGAGCAGTGTCAATATACAGATGTCTCCCAAGGATATTGACTTGAACCCTGATGTATAAGCTGAGTAATGTCATTGCCCAAAGTGAGGCTAACATTCTTGTAAAACCTGGAGGAAAGAATTAACAAGAAGAAGTGAAATGCTGTTATGAAGTAGACTGGTTTGTCATAGGATTACAGTATGACTAAGAAGCATACTCATAAGATGTCACAGCCCAATGGCATATAGGAAAGCAAGATAAATAGCGCAGAATCATACTCAGAATTTTCAGTTGATCCCACAATTCAAGTTTCTCTGCAGACGTCAACGTGTTGGGTTGGCCTTTTCCTCTCATTAACCTCTCTGTCAAGTGCGTCAAGTCCAACTCTTCCGCTATCCGGCTACTTACATAGTGCATTGCATGAGGCATGGTTGCCGTATTGGCTATTCCTTGGATACTCTCGAAATGGGTTTGCATACTGTCAATCAAAATTCACAAACCATAGCATGAGAGCATGTCGTTAGCTGTGGTAACATCCCACAGCCGTTACATTAAGAAAAACAACAGATGGGAAGCTAAATTCTCTTAACTGAGCCTTGACGAGTTCCTCATTTTCGCGCTCACCGGCCAACACCTTTTCAAGATCCAAAAGCTGCTTCTTACGGGCATCATAAAGCTTATACAGAAGGTATCCACTACCCAAAATGCCAGCACCAAACAAAATCTTTCTCCGATGCCGCCTCCAAAAATCCCTGTATTCACACAAGCTTGAAGATAAATCAACCCAGCCTTCGTGCTTTTCTTGTACTTAGCAACAGAAACAGGACACACAACACAACCTCACTAGGATGTGGATAGAACCCAGAAACACAGTCAAGAATATACATCAAACAAAGGCCATAGTTCGGCTAGATATCAACCATACGTGAAAAAATGCAAGTGCCCATATGGCAAAGACCAATTTTTTAGGCAAGAAAGCGGCACAACGACACCGTAGCATCGCAAAGACAGCGAGCAAACCGACTGACCTAATCATCTTTCTTGGTGCTACGGAGACCAGAAATTCATGCTAAGCCATCGCTGGAGATCCGAAACCACAACACGAGCGGTGGCTCCAAGGAGCGAGCGAAAGAGACGATACTGATTCAAGAAAAGGGTCTTCTGGGCAACCGCAGAATCTTTAATTCGTGGGGGTGCGGATTTTTCCAAGGGGGTTCTTCCCCTCTTGAAGTACAGATTCACGGAGCAAGATGAGGAGAACGAGGAGATGATGGAGATGGAGATGGAGATGTCTGCAGACGGAGAATCGGGGGAAACCTAGAGATGGGGGGTTCCATCCAAGAAACATTAAAATTCGTGCCTACCAATGTCGATTCGAAGACGGGAATGATCTCTGGACGAGAAAAAAAAAAAGTACCCAAAATCAAGAATTATATCTCGGCTTTTGTCTGTAATTTTCTCCTGTCGTCCTCCTCGTTTGTTCTTTACGGAGGAGAAAAGAGATTCTGTGAAATCCAGTGACGATTTGGGAAGGTTCCTGTGAGTAGGGCGTTGATTAGATTTAACCAAAAAAAAATGGTCCCAAATTTAGTGCATTGAAATTAACATTATTTAATTTAAGAAGTGTCTAAGAATACAAATTTTAATGAAATGAGGATAAAAGATTTACCAAGGGGATTTGGTTTTGACTTTGTTACCGGAAAGATATCTAACGTCACCGGTGACCAAAAGATTAGATGGGACTAGGTTTTATTATATATTCTCATAACTTTTGGGTATTCATTAGATTATCGCACAAGTTATATATTGGAAAAAAAATCTCAACTTATATTTATTGCAATACATTTATCATATACTTTTTTTGTGACATCAAGAACCCTGAACAATGTCCTTGTGTCGAAATCTCAAACTTTTATTTAAGTTATACGTTTGCTCTCTATCAATAATCTATCAGATGATTTTTCAATCAAAATAATGTTATTTTTACTTCATTTAAGTCACATGAAGTCATGTCAACAAAATTTGCTTTCCAACATCCATATGAGTAAAACCACTGGGGGTTCGCCCCAGTGGCCACCCTTCCAACATGGAAGGGGGAGGTGAGGGGTTCAAATCCCCACCTTCTCAGGGGGGATGGGGGTAGGGACGCGTAAGTTTCGAGAGTGGGTTGCGGCCCCACGCCCGCAAGGCGGGCGCAAGTCTGCAAGTGAGTGTAGAGTAGGAATAGAGTAGGACTGACCAAAAAAATAAAAAAAAAAACATCCATATGAGTAGATTTTTAATGGTAATTATTGGGCAAGCGTAAATATGTATAAGTTTGAGTTTTTAATGTCACGGAAATTTTTTTGAGTAAATGTGTTACGGCTAGCATAATTTATAATTTTTTATGATTTTTTCTCTAAAATATTTAATGGCCTGTTTGTTTACACTTAAAAATAGAATATGTACTTTTTTTTTTTGGTAAAGATAATATGTACTTTTTTATTTCTCATCAAAACTTAAAATTTGTTCAAATTTCAAGGAAAATAGATAAATAAATGTGAATTTGTGCATTAACTCTAAAATGGTAGAGCCGTGACATATTTATCTCAAAAAACTTCAAGTTGGTACTCCAATAACAAATATATCATTAGTTTCTATCAAAATTTACCTTAAATTACTAAATTGAATGACATATGATAGGTAATAGGTGTATCAATTTAGATTTTACCCTCTATTTATCATATCAGTTTATGATTTTTTATGATATTAAGTTGAGGGACCTTGGCAGTGGATTGCTAGGCTAGCTTCCCCTAAGGTATAGTTGTTCAGATAGCTTCGGCAAGGTTTGCCAATGCCACCGGGCACCAAAGGGCCGTGTGACCCCGACTAGCATAAGCAAAAGGAGGCTCAAGTGGATCATCGGTTACCCAAAAAAAAAAATGGATAGTAAATGTATCAAAAATGTATTAATTTAAGGTTTTTGACAAAATAAATTTATCACCAATATATTAATTTTTAATTTTTCGTGATATTAATCAAACATATAGATATCAATTCATAGCAGATTTTAAAAGTAATTGATCAAATCAAACAATCTCTCCATCTGTCTCCAAAAAGGTTGATAGTCTCCATTTGCACTAGGGGTGTGCAAAAGAATCGGGATCTGCCCGAACCGCCTGGAACTGGATTGAAACCGCCCGGAACCGATGATTCTTAAGGGAACCGGTCCGGTTCCCATTTCCATGGGCGGATCCGTCCACTCGCCCACCCGGACCGGACCGAGTCTAGTTTAGGAAAATGCTAGCTTTGAGCTTCTCTTGTGCCTAGGATTGTCCAAAGAATAGGCTGAGTTTCAATTGGCGTGGCGATCGCGGTCTACTTGGATTGGTGGTGAACGTAGTATTGTATCTTTTCAACTGGTTACACTCTAATTTAGCTCTAGATGCTTGCTGCTTGGTCTCTGACTAGAGGATTGTGATTGTTCGGGTTTAGATGAATGGATTGTGCATATCAGGAGAATATTGTAGCATTCTAAATGTTACATTTCTTTCAATTGCAGTTCCTTATTTTGTTTTGATTGAAATTGAAGTCGAATTTGAGTAGTGTTCTTGGGAGTTTCGACGGAGTAACATAAGCTTACTTTTGTCGTGATTGCACGGGTTGAGAATTAGTGCTGTTTTTTGCATGGTTGCGTACTTGTGTGATGATGTTGGGGTTGAATCTATGATGATGTCCGGTTCCATGAATTCACCCGGGAACCCTACCGGATCAGCGGTCCAGTTCTCGGGTGGATCCATGCAACAAACGGGTGGATTCCAATTCCAATTTTTCGGAACCGGTCCTTAACAAGCGGTTCCCTGTTCTAGGTCGGGAACCGCCCGTCCGAACCATGCACACCCCTAATTTGCACACCATATGAAATTTCTAGATAGTTCGACTTCCTATCATGTGCGTTACTGTTGAATGTTTACTCTTTTGGCCAAAATTATATGTAATATATGCCCGTCCATATTCCTATTATGTCTCTTTTTTGCTGGCTCGGACGATTTTACCTTTTATTTGCAATCTAGTTGACTGACGAATGAGAAAATGAAAAACAAGAAAAATATGCTGTTTGGGTTACTTCTAAGGATGAATCCAAATTTTCAAAGAAAGATAACAATTTAAATTGAAAATGAGTAAAAAATTTTATGCAATGAGATAACATTTATGTTGACCCTTTTGTACTTTGATTTTGTTGGTTTATTTAAAACTCACGATTATCAATTTGACTTTTATCTCACGGGAATTCTATTGAAAGCTTACATAAATTATTGAGATATGAGGATGGTCTTGAAGTGTTTTGCAGTATAAAGAATTAAAAATACTTAATAGCTGAATATTTTCCTGCCTTTTCTCTCTATACCTGTTTGGACTGCTCTTTGACAGAAGAAATGGAGAGAGGTGAGATTTGTGTGACTGTCTCGGGGATGTCGTTGTAAGAGTCTAATGCCCACTATGCATATAATTCAGCGATATGGACATAATAAAAGCCAATAAGGAAAATATTTGGTTTGAGTTACATTACTCAAGACTGCCGAAATCTAAGATTACATTAGATAGTCAAGACTAATCATGATAACAGTTGAGATAGAATAAAATTTATTATATTTTCTACTTAATGCTTACTCGAGATAGAATAAAGTCAGATATAGAAAAAATATAGTAAAAAAAAATCCCATAAATGAAGTGAGATAAAGGTAGATATAATTTATTATTTTTCTTGAATAATAAATTTCCAAACTTAAAAAAAATTAATATAATAATTAAATATAAAATAGTACTTGGATTCTAATATAAATGAAAATTCAAAGTAACAAAAAAATGATGGACACTTTTCAATAATTTTTTTTATATATTTGAATTTCTTTATATTATATGATATACTATATATTTATTTTCTATATTTATTAGTTAATATAAATTTTATTGTGGAAGGGAATAAAAAATAAAAAAGAGAGGAAAATAAATTAAATAAGAATCAAAATGAAGTAGAATAACCCCAATTTTAAATGAATAATTTCAAACTTGAAACGAATCTTTTTAATTCTATCCATCTCCTCTTTCGCATTTCTAATTCATGTTGAAGCTTCGACTCCTTTGTAGCTCTTTATTTATGTCAAAGCTCCACTTAAACGAGACAGTCGTGGCTACTTTTCTTTTGTGAGTCTCTAGTTCAGAACGAAGGTCCATGAAAAGCAACAAAAAAGTCGAATCTCCTTTTCCATGAACTTGTGGTTTATGTTGAAATTTTCACAAAAGTGTTGAGAAAATCAAGTCACTGTATATTTTCGGAATTGCAAAGTTAAATAATCACATTTTCACTCTTTTATTAGATTTGGCGCATGCTGGTTGATTTATCTCGTCAATGTTGCCATAGTCCTTTTATATTTCTGATCATAATTGAACCCACGATTCTAAAATGCTACAACGATCTTATTTTTTGTTTAAGAGGTAGATCTTACAATAATCATACATCGATTGATGGAGGTTGTGCATTATTTTTTTAGCAGTGAACCAAAATAAATTCTTATTATTTCTATATGTGCAATTTTAGATTTATTTACATCGATATGCTCTTATACCAAATAATTAATAAATAACATATGAAAATATCATATTTTGTTAAAACAATTCACCAAACAGTAGATGAGATATAATAAAATTTCAAAATTTTATGTTATATCATCTTTAATCTTATTCTTATTAGAAATCCATATGGTGAAATACAACCTAAGATTTAAGCCCGAACTAATTATAGGTCTAGGAACACCTAGCCTCAACTAGGCTCATCCATGCTAAGACAAATTTGAGTGAATCCTTATAAGGGCATTTAGCTATAAAAGCATGTTCCAACTCGAGCCAGGCTTTTGCAATGCAAAAAATGGCGCGTACTCTGTGCCAATACGAGTGCGGTTGGTATAGTTTTTCCAAGAGGCTATCGACCTTCAAAGTTCCTCAAGGAAATAGCAAGGTATTTAAATTAGCCCAAGGAGCTTTGGGGGTTCAAAGTGGTTTCTAAATGCCACTCTCAAACGCACCCTTAGTAAGTTTTCCCAAGGGGGTTTTTGGCCGAATACTAGCCTAAGAAAAGCTGAAAGCCCAATGCTAGTCGTAGGGACTATCATTGGGCCTTCAACATTCGACATAATACTAAAATTAGTTTTTTTTTCCAAAACTATCCTCACAAATTCTTCAAATTTTCTCTTTTGTCCCTAGTTATATTTTTTTAATTAAAAAATGACTCAAACCTTTGGTCGGTTTGGCAAAGGCTACGATCGCCAATGAGCTAGATCTAACGTTGGTGGCCATCAATTGAGGTTGTCTGACCTCAAGCAACCTCCAATGAGGGTCGCTCGACCCACGTAGCGCGCAACTGAGGTGATCACTACTTGAGTCTTACGACCTCAAGCAACAATTGCTTAGGGTCGTGCGAGCCCTAACTTGGGTCTCTTGAGGGTTGCACAACTTAGCTGACTACCGTGACCTTCGGCAACCCTCACCTAATTCCCTCGACACTAGAGGATACTCTCGTATTTTTTTTGCGAGAACTAGGTGTTGGGGGTCACTAGAGGTTGCTTGACCTCGAGCAACCTCAATCGATGGCCATCGGCATTAGATTTGGCTCACCGGTGGCCATAGCTTTTCGCCAAATTGGGAAAAGATTTGCGTCTTTTTTAATAATAAAAAAATATATAAATATATACCCAAAGATTATTGCAAAAGTTTTTTTATTAAATACAATTTGAAGTCAAAGTTCATTTGTAAAGAATTTTTATCAAACACAATTTGTATTTTTTCAAGTAGCTTTGACTTTCAGCATTTGTATTATAGTCAAGGCCGTTTGCAAGTACCTAATTCAAGGGCACGATCCGATCTTGGACACTCCCCTTAATCATCTCTAGTTCAAGGCAGGCGAACGCATTGCGGATAGCTTCTACTCAGCCAATGCCCAAAAGCACAAGTCGCCGCCTCCTAAGTCCTAATGATGACATGGCTTGACCGAAGCAATCAAATCATGCATCGATGTGAGCCCCGTCCATAAATTTCGAATGATGAAGTGGGGCCCCGTGATATCGGGTTTGTGGATCTCGAATTTAGGTAAGGGTTTCTTGGAATAAGTACATTAAAGGTCGTTCGTTTCGCGAAAAATAATTTTCGAATTTCCGACATTCGTTTCACGGAAAATAAATTTATTAAAGAAAATATTTTTCATCATAAGAAAAAAGTCTTCTAAAGTAGGGGAAAATATTTTCTACTTTTAAAAAGTGGAAAACATTTTCCCCATTTGATCTCTCTTATCTCACACTCCTACAAATCATTACTTCTTCGTCCCTTTTCTTCTTCTTCTTTCCTTTTCTTATTTGAATTATTTTTAATTTCATTTTTTCTTTTTCTTTTTCTTTTTTTTTCTTCTTCTTTTCTTCTTTTCTTTTTTTTTTCTTTTTTCTTTTCTTTGTTTCCCATATTCTTCCTTCTTGACTAGTTGTCGAATCGAGTGAACCTCAACCTCGTTGATCTCAAACTTGCGCTCATCGATCTGGCAAGCCTCGATCTTGACGCTCATGTTCGCCAATCTGGGGAGCGGAAAATATTTTCCTTACTGTACATCGGAAAATATTTTCCGAAACATTTTCAAGTTTTAGCCGAACATCAGAAAATATTATCATTTTTCTGGAAAATAACTTTTGGAAAAATATTTTTCGGAAATTGCCAATTTTCCGCGAAACGAACGGATCCTAAGAGTGTCACAATTTTCGTATGGACCTCGCTTTAGTGTTATAACTCTTTTTTCATTTACTTAAGTGCTATAAATTTGAAAAATTAATTATTTAAATACTATTAGTGAACTACCTTATTGGAAAATCCGATGTGGACACCGGTTATCCTACGCGACATTGTCAATGCTGACATGGATAATTAATAAAAATATTAAAAAATTCACCTTGAAATGGAAAATTAATTAAAAAAAAGTCCATATAGGATGATTTGCCGAAAATAACACTCAAATGATCGGTTTTACTTTGATGACACTTAAGGGTGCGTTTGGTAACATTTTTGTTTAAAAATTGTTATAGGGAAAAAAAAAAAAAAAAGTGTTTCTATTCCGAGGAACAATTTTTGAGCGTTTAGTAAACTTGTTCGGGAATAAAAAAATGAATGTAAACACATTTAGTAAATTTGTGTTCTTTTTTGTTTCTTTTAATTTTTTAATTTTTAATTTTTTCTTTCTTTTTTAATTTTTTAATTTTTTTCTTCTTTTGGCCGGCGGCGGCCTCGCCCACCACGGCAAGGCTCGTTGGCCCTTGGCGAGGCTCGGCCTCGCCTTGGCCGGGTGAGCTCGGGCTCACCGGCCTCGCTAAGGGCCGACGACGCTCCGGTGAGGTCGCCATCCCTCGACGGCCGGTCACCGGCCATGGCCGAGTCCGGCGACCGGTCAAAAAAAAAAAAAAAAAAAAAAAAAAAAAAAAAGAGAAGAAAAATAGAGGAGAGAGAAAATTTGTTCTTAAAAATTGTTAAAAACAAGAAATACGTTTTTTTTGTGTTGCTTGTTTGCATTCCAAATGTGTTACTGGGAACAAAAAAAGTAGATTTGGAACAAAAACGTAAATAAATACGTTTCTGTTCTTTTTTTGTTCTCTGAAACAAAAAAAACAGAAATTTTGTTCATAAACGGAAATAAAGAACATTAAGAAATAGGCCCTAAGTGAGCAAAAAAAATTCATGGTACTTGAGTAAGCTCTATAAAAGGGTTATAACACTCTTGTTAACAGTATCTCGACATTTTTATTTATAAACAAAAAGATTGGGAATGGCCAATGCAGCTATCCCTATAAACTTTACCAGGAGGGTTCACACACACACACACACACACACACATAGGTACTTCTCATTAATGAGGCCTATTGCATATAAAATCCAAAATATTTTAAATTTAATGTTCAATAAAGATCAAAAATAAAATATTATCAAAATAATTTTTATGTATTAATACATAAGTAGTATTAATTATAAATTACCTTCTTCACCTCTCCTTTTTCCCAATCACCATACAACCCCCGATTCTTGAAATTTATCATACTTTCTCTTATTTTACTAGCATAAACTCAAATATAAATAAATAGATTAGGTTTAACATTTAAATGAGCAATTATGTGAAAATGATAAATGCATAAAGACCTGCACTTTTTCCACCAAATTTTTGGCTTCCAATGCCTCCTTTTACCTCTCTTACATGTCCCATGTTAAAATTATTTATTACCTTTTTTCTTTGCTTTCTTTGAAAATTTTGATGCATTTCAAATTGACAAAAAATATGTATATGCCAAAAGTTTGATTGAATCGTCTTATAATGCAATTACAATTTTCACATCTTTCTTGTCAACAATTAATTATTCCACTTAATCAAGCCTACTTATTAGCTTGATCATTGTAATCCTAAGCTTTTGAGCTAAATTTCTAATGTAGTGTTTTATGCTAATTACCACCGAAAATCATTGATATGATATCGAATTATTGCCGACATGCTGATGGGGGCAATTTGTTAACTTCCATGTCACAATTTACGACAACAATTGGTAGGGAATCTTGCACTTAAATATTGTGCAAATCTGTCATACTATATTAATAAAATTGGAAAGTTAAAGTTAAATTGACATTCGTATTATAGGTAGAAGACTAAATTGATATTTTTCCAAATATTTAAGTAATCGCTCCTTCAACGAACACATGTATGACCATTTTTTGAATAAATATATTAGAAATATCATAATTTTCGTGCGGCCCTTCTTTTAGTACCACAAATTTAAAAAATAAATTGCTTCAATACTATCAACAATTTGCCTTATTGAAAAATTCGACATGGACGTTAGTTATCTTACATAACATTATCAATATTGACATGAACAATTAATAATTTTTTTTAAAAGTTAAAAAAAAATTCAGTAGAAATGGGAAATTATTGAAAAAAAATTCATGTGGGATAATTTATTGAAAGTGACATTTAAATGATCGATTTATAACGTATTTAAGCGAGTGGAAAGGAATTTATGGTAGGCAAGTGAGAGTTCTTATCCCATTCGAAATAGCAAAGCAAACCTTCAAAACCCTAACCGGGGAAGCTATATAAAAACCACATCTACGCCCCCATCCTCGCGCCTCCTCTCAGTCTCTTCTCTTCCTCTCCGTCGCCGCTCTCTCTCTCTCGAGCTCCTCCTCCTCCTCCCGCAGCAGCAGCAGAGAAACCCTAAAAGCGAAGAGCAGACATGGCGGAGGGGCTGCACCTGAAGGGGACGATGAAGGCCCACACGGACATGGTGACGGCGATCGCCGTCCCGATCGACAACGCCGACATGATCGTGACCTCCTCCCGCGACAAGTCCATCATCCTCTGGCACCTCACCAAGGAGGACAAGGTCTACGGCGTCGCCCGCCGCCGCCTCACCGGCCACTCCCACTTCGTCCAGGACGTCGTCCTCTCCTCCGACGGCCAGTTCGCCCTCTCCGGCTCCTGGGACGGCGAGCTCCGCCTCTGGGACCTCGCCACCGGCGTCTCCGCCCGCAGGTCACCCCTCTCTCTGCATCCTTTCCTGTGGATCTGTGCTCGATTCGAGGATCTTGAGTGATTTTGGGTTGATTTGTTGTCTTATTGCCTTGATTGATCAGTAAAAGGAATTGTTTTTATGTCATTCTAGTGCCCAGTGATGCTCTTCGAGATCTAAAGTTAGTTTTTTTTATTCAGTTTGATGATGGGTCTGTTCTTTCTAGATTTCGATAGCAGTTCGTAGATTCAGCAAGTAGCCTCGTTCCCCACTAATTTTGGAAATTCTTGGACATTGATTTGATTGATGCGCTGGGTTTTTTGATTCCTGAGTTGCAGGTGCTGTCCTGATTGAATGACTAAGAGCATAGCTTGGTTCTATTTCACGCTAGTGTTGGACGTTTTTGGACGTTAATTTCGTAATTAGCTGGTTACGAGCTCTGTGAAATTGAGTTGGTAGTTTGATGATCCCTTAGTTGCAAGTGCTGTCCTGATAGGATGACTAAGAGCATGACTTGGTTCCATTTTATTCTGTCGTAGGTTCGTGGGCCACACCAAGGATGTGCTCTCGGTGGCCTTCTCCATCGATAACCGGCAGATTGTGTCGGCGTCTCGTGACCGCACGATCAAGCTGTGGAACACTCTGGGAGAGTGCAAGTACACCATTCAGGAAGGTGAGGCTCACAATGATTGGGTGAGCTGCGTCAGGTTCAGTCCCAACACCCTTCAGCCGACCATCGTGTCCGCATCGTGGGACCGCACTGTGAAAGTGTGGAATTTGACCAACTGCAAGCTGAGGAACACCCTGCAGGGGCATTCTGGCTATGTGAACACCGTGGCTGTGTCTCCTGATGGGTCACTTTGCGCTAGTGGTGGCAAGGATGGAGTGATATTGCTTTGGGACTTGGCAGAAGGGAAGAAGCTCTACTCGCTGGAGGCTGGTGCCATTATTCACTCACTTTGCTTCAGTCCAAATAGGTACTGGCTCTGCGCAGCCACAGAGAACAGCATTAAGATCTGGGATCTGGAGAGCAAGAGCATTGTCGAGGACCTGAGGGTTGATTTAAAGAATGAAGCTGATATGAGTGATGGAACTACGGGGGCTATGAGCTCAAATAAGAAGGTAGATTTTTCTGCTGGTTATGCTATGAAGTTTCTTTTTTCGATCCTCCAGCAATATTATTGCTTGATACAGTAGTGTGCATCCATGTTTCCTATTCACCTTATATTGCGACTGGTTCTTCTGTTTCTATACTCTTCTGATACTTTGTGTTGGAAATATGTGGTGGAAGCACATTCAAAAGATGTGAATACAGAGGTAGTTGTTCTTGTAACATTGATGTGGTGTATGCTCTATCCTGCTTGATCACATTTTTGCAAAGTCTCTAGACTGTGTGTGCCAGGCATGACCAACTGCATCTCAGTAATACTCGATGGTACACATCTTTCCTACACTGCCAAATTAGAAATTTATTCATCGTTCACTCAATTTGTATGTTACTTTCTCTGGTTTGTATGATGAATTCCTGTAAATCTGTTATTTTTCTGCAGCTCAAGATGCCTTATAGTCATACATTCTTGATTGAGAATACTTTGCTGCATAATTGGCTTTTCTGCATAAGGAATTTCTTTGATGTTACTTTCTCTGGTTTACTTTGATACCTGCCCGAGTTGACTATCCATTGGGAAAGAGCAAAAGACTGGCTGAATGGCCAGTACCCGTATCTTGAGTGACCAAAGCATATGATCAGCTTATTGGATGACTACAACTAGCACCTCACCATTATCGAACTGTATAATTGTGCTTGCCTGCTATTATTTCTTCATAGGAGGCATGAACTTTTTGGTATCAATGGGAATGTTAACTGTCGGATGACATTCTGCATGGAAAAAACTGCAGGTCATCTACTGCACGAGCTTGAACTGGAGCGCTGATGGAAGCACCTTGTTCAGTGGTTACAATGATGGCGTGATCAGAGTCTGGGGAATCGGGCGTTATTAGGAAATTTTTGACGATCGCTACTGCTGAACTGTTTTTCAAAGATTCCCTTTTTCGTATGTCTTTTTAGTGGTTGAAAGAACCTTTTAGGATCTTGTTTAAGATGCTTGGAGCAATATGCCTGCCTCTACTCTTTATGTTTAGAAGATTTGGCCTTTGGGCAGTCATATTTTTTGAGAACAGAGATATAATACCTGTTTTTACGGCAAATCCAGTTCATGTTGTCTTCTAAATGATTTACTTAGGCCCCGCCTGGCGTTGAAGGCTGAGCTCTTCCCCTCTCTACCATCAATCTCATGGTAGAGATGATATTTAGTGTAATTGTTACATTATATGACTATGACGGTGACACGTATCACAACAATGACAGGGACACGTAGAATAAAAACACTCTAAAATTTTAGCACTTCGTAAGGTATTTTTTCTCTTGTGATGCGGAAGTAATTTCTCGGATTTTAGGAGTATGGATTGTAATGGCTTTTTGGCTGATATGAGGGATGTGGCCATAAGCGTTTTGAGTCTTACCAAGAAGCCATCTCCTGAAGGCAACGAGCCAAGGGTAGCTGATCCACATTTTAGAATACATGAATTATAAATTTATTAATTTGTATGACTTTAAAAATGATAAAATGAAATATATTTTCATTATTCATAAGCTTTTTAAAAAATATTTTTGAAAACATTTCACTTTTTATGAAACATAAGCGTCTCATGCTATTTGACACTACGTCACAGCGAATAATTCTGTCTCGCAGAGAGAGAGAGAGAGGGGGGAAGAGGAAATGCCTAGAGCTTAGGCTAAAAGTATGACTTGCTGCTTTAAAGATGAAGCAAATGAGCAGTCAAATTCCTTTTCGAATCACAATTCACTCCGCCCATAAAAATCACTACCAGTGCGTGGCAGAGGAAAGCTCCCTCACGCTTCGCAGGTTCGCATCATCAAGTGCATTAGACGTTTCAATTCGGCAATTGTTCGTTCGCATTGTCCATGGACAGCTCAGAAATAAGAATTAAACCAAACGTGAAGCAAATAAAAAAGAAACGCTGCTAGCGCGGCTTTGTCATAAACTTAAATTTGAGACCGAATTGGATGCAAGTCGACTAATTAACCACGCTGTTCACGAAACAAAAAGTGCCGCCTGTATATATTTCTCTAGAAACATGTATTATATATATGTACATTTCGCAGGGGTTGCCCCAACCAAAAACCGAGAGGCTATCGCACAAAATTGCTGATTCTTGCATGTGGAGATTCAATAAGATCCCCAATGCCAAGAATGGTTTACAGCATAACCTCATCCTCTCACTCAATCACTGCACCGTCGCACTCTTACAGAAAATAGGAGACCAAGAGAAATTTAAGATCCATCGAGAATCTCGTAGGCGCATACTTGCGCCTAGTGCCATCTGGAACGCGCACATCAAAAGTTAGGAAGTGTTTTGTTGGCTCCGATATCATTATAACACAGCATACCAGAGACTTCAGATCCATCTGCTCATTCTGAAGCAAACCGAGAATGCTCAATCGCATCAGACGACAAGTGCGAGCTCCTACACCAGCTTGTAAACTCAAGGTCTCTTCTTCATAAACTTATTGTGCAAAAAGCACGCCAAACTGATGTCACCATCCTCACGGTCGAAGGCCAGATCATTCCTCGTCTTTTCTCTGGTGGGTCCCCCGGATGGAGCATTCCTGTTGGAGGGACCTAGCAGATTAGGTTCCTTGCCCCTACATACAGCATCAGGGGGCATTTGGTCTACATCAGATGGCATGCCATTTCCTCCGCTCGATGTAAGAACAGCTTTCTTCTTCTGTTTCTTGATAAGCAAGCTAGCAAGTGTGACGTCGCAGTTATCTGTACCTGGAACTTGCTGGGAAACAGGCTCATTCCCAGTCATTAGCTGTTCAGGCCCATCTTTCTCACAATAGATTGATACTGGTTGTGACCTGTTGAGTTTCTCTGGCAAAGCAGGAATGCATTCAGAATTAGAGTAGCATGTGTCAGGAGGAGCGACATTTCTCTTTCTTCTTTTATACGTCTTATAATTTCCATGTTCCTTTGAAGCAATCAATTCCGCAGAGACATCTTCCACCACATCATCTTTGCTCCCGTGAGAATGGCCATCGTTTCTTGTCTTCTCGGGTCCCAACTTCTTCTGAGCACTATAGGAACCAATATTTACCAAATCCACAAATTAGACTAAGATGCATAATGAAGTTACCAATGAGAATATGTACAGAGAACTAATCCCTAATTAAACGAAACTAAATCGAGAAGATTTACCAAGAAGGGATATTCTTCTTTTCTGTCATATTAGCTGTGTCGTGCGCTTCCATGTTTTTGCCCTTTATCGTCAACGATGATGATGGATCGGGCTGAGATGATTGCTGATCTTTTGAGCGTTCATTATGGTTGTCCTTTCTTACACGTGCATTTGATAACTTTCTCTTCTTTGAAACAGTATTATCTCTAGTCACTCTTTCTTCCTCATTGCAACTAATTATTTCCACGGCTTGCTCCAAATCAAGTTGACTGTCAACTCTTGGTCTCTTGTTCCCTACTTTCTGGTCACTGCAAGAAGGAAGGATGAGTCAATCAACAGCTAAGAGAGAAAAACTACAGATACCTCTAAAGAAAAAAAGGTACTCCAGAAATTTTTGCCATCTCTATTTTGTATAGTCTTTTTTCTCCATAAACTGAGCTGTGAATGAACAAAGATCCATAATTACCAAGTAACAGTTTTCGAGCTAGAATCGGACATCCCTTGCACTTGACAATTTTCATCGTTAGCCATGATTAGCGACGTCAGATCCAGCTGACATGGCGAATGATCTACCGCATGTCCATTTGGTCTACCCTCATTTGACTGCAGTTTTGTGACCTTCTTGTTCCTTAAAAGTGAACCATGTTTTGCCAGTGTCTCATCATTTTTGCAACTGGCCTTTTTCACAACAAGACCAGAGTTAATTTGGGGTTTCTTGGGAGCCACCTTCTTCTTAACACTGCAGGGAGAGGATACATGGACCATAAGTTAAATAAAGAGGTACGTCTGTGATGTTAGGTGGACAAATGTGCACTGAGGTGCTAACATGTATTACTAACATAGATATAAGGTGGTTAACTGTAATATCTGTTTTGAGGAAATGAGAAAAAAATGAAAAATTTACCGAGAAGAGATTTTCCCTTGTTCTCCTATGCAAGAAAGACCATTCACTTCACTGATTTCACCATTTGCCACTGCTGTTGTTGAAACGGGCTGTGATATATGATATTTAGCTTGCTTTCGATGCCTACTCTTTCCTGAGAATGGTTTCGTCACTCGTGTCTTCTTTGAGGAGCCATGCTCAGCCAATTCATCATAATCAACCTCATTGTAACTACTTCTTGACACTTGCACGGCATTTGATTGATTTGCTTTTCTTTTCCTCCTGGAGCCCACCTTCTCTAAATCACTGCAGGGGGGAGAAAATAACAAACTAAAATTAAAACTACTGACTTTGAAAAGGGATTTGGTTTCTATTTTCAAGAGAATGAGACCTACAAAAACTACTTAAAAATTAAAAAGATTTTTCTTGCAGTGTTTCTCGGATGAAATGAGGGCCAACTTAGAAAATCTTCATCTAATTACCTCAAGCCTGTCTTCTGTTTCATTGAGGGATTTAGAGAATCTGGGTCAGATACACAACTTGTCGTTGGTAATGGGAGGAAATCACCAGGACCAAGCGCAGGGCGCTCTGACTCTCGATCGACAAAGTTTCTTACCAGAGCTGCTTTTTGTACTTTCCTAGCTTCCCGTAGTAAAGGCACTTCATTTGGAAACACGACTTTCCATCTCCTACTCATGGAAAGGAGCATCAAAGGCAAGAGGGAAGTCAACTTTAGCTGATATATGCATAAATTGCAGAAAAACCACATAATTATCCATAGAACTATAAGTATGAATACCTTCTGCACTGATTATCAGTTCGAGGAGCCAAACATGCAGCGATTTTAGACCAGCAATATCCATGTTCTGCTATTGCTGCCTCCAACATGGTATCCTCTTCTGGTGTCCATGGATTCCAATTCAGCGATGGATCTAAAGAGTTGACCCATCTGCAGTCAGAAAAAAAGTCTTTTAAATGCTGTCATATCTAAGTTATCTAAATTGACATTAGGTCAAATCTGTACAAACCTCTCTCTGCACTGTACTTGAGTTCGACCTGGTACAAAATCAGCTATCTTCATCCAATTTTTAGGGCCAAAGAGCTTCACAGCTACTCTCAAACGTTTATCTTCATCTGCAGTCCACCTACCAACCCTTTGCCTAGCAGGATGAAGAGTTTTCTTCCATCTGCAAGTTTCATATTCATATATAAACAACCAATATAATACACTTACAAATGCTGAAAGCAAGCTAAATCTATTCAAGCAAGTTCAATGAGCTTGATAACTAAAATTTGCATCATCTCCTTGACATTACTTTTCCAGTCAATTTCCTAGCCTGTAAAGCATGGTGGACATAGAGTGACATAACTGCTGGCACTCACATTTAATGCTAATGAAACGTGCTAAGTGAAGATAAGACAGAGAAGTTGGTTCTTTGGGTTAGTTGTTGGAATAGAGTGCAACGTTTCAGACTATAAAAGCAGCAAATGTAAATGAGAGATATTCTATAGTCCAAAGGTGTTGAGAAGATGCACCAATGTATCGGCCCAGAGAAAGTTGCTACAGCAATATCTATAAACTGCAAGCGACAATATACCAGCAACAGCAATTCCACATGAGTTTGAGGTCTCATACGTAATGATCTAGGACAATTGCCAGGTCTAACCACCCAACAGCCTCTGTTGCTCTCAAACGAAAGGAAGGCGGGTGATATGCTTCAAGGCTTTAAGTAGAGAAAATTCATGCAATGTGGTGATGCTGTAAGCAACTGGTAAACAGACCTAAAACTCTCAATCATAAGACAGTTTCTGAATGGGAGTCTTTTTTGGATTAACACCACCCTCATGTTCATAACCATGAGTGAGAACACCTTTTTTCCATCATTACAGCAGAATGTCAGGTTTTAGTTTTGAAACAATCCTTCTTTATCACCTAAGTTTCTCTGTGGCTTAGTCATATTTTCCTCTCTTCATTTAAGAACCCAATATTAAATAAAAGTGACAAGGGTCAACCCAAGTGGCTAAGACAGTAAGGAAAATTTGACAATTATTTAGAGTTATTTATATCCTCAATATGCAACCCATTCTTTTATGCTACAGACAATTCTTTACCAGAAATTAATTCAGAAATCAGGCAGATGAGGTACTGACCGATTGGAGCATTGAGTTCCAGTTCGTCCTTCCAAAGCTGAAGCTACAGCTTGCCAATCACCCTCACCCAAAATCTCCACTGTAGCACGAAGCTGAGCATCCTCATCAGGAGTCCACTCACTTTTCAGTATGCAAGGATTTAAGCTCCTTTGATAGCGGGCCAAGCATTGAAATGGCGTTCTTTTTGTCCCTAAAGATACTACTACCTCAAACCAATTATTTATCCCTTTTTCTTGGATGGAAAACAAAAGACGTTTATCTTCTTCAACTGTCCATTTGCCGTGATTGATCAAGGGGTCTTCCCAATTCAACCATCTGCAGTTCATATGAGCAAATGAGCATAAGAAGCAGTCCAATTATCAACAGTCATCATGGCTCAAGGGAAAGAACATTATAGTGTCCCACATAAAAGTCACTAATCACCAGTTGTGCACACTGCATAGTAGACCCCCTCAATGATTCTCAAATTGCTTCACGTCTCTAAAAGATTACGATATGCTGGTTTTTTTTTTTGAATGAAATGAGTCTATCCTCTCTTCCCTATTCATATTCCCCCAAAAAGATATCAAAACAGATCAATAATCCAAGACCAAAATACAAGTGCTAAATGGCAAACAGTTTCTGAAGTTATATAGCTCTAACAGGTGTTATATACTGATTTAATCACTGTGGATCTAGATCTAGATGGTCTCAGCAGACAATTAAAGGAATTCAAATGGAATTAGATAAATCAAACACCACATCATTTCGAGGACCTAGCACAGAAAAGGACCAGCTCAGTATACTTTATTCTATAGCAGGGCATCATTTTTTTTTCTTTTTGCTCCCATATGGCAGGAGTTATTCAGATTGGTTTCCTAGGTTTTCTATATGTACCCTATCATCAGCTGTATCACCAATAGAGATCGAACAGAGTCATCAAGACAAAACAAGTTTAAGTTACATTGGCCAAGTTTGGTAAAGATGGATTCTTGCAATAATTCTTAAGTCAAACCCTAACAGCACTGGCATAACATCTGTTTAAATTTTTGTAAAGCTAAAAATTGTGCTCTTGCAAAGATTATTTTGTGTCCCATCTATTAGCATCACTTGCCAATTAAATTTTTTCATAAGTTCCTTTTCTAGATAGAGAAGTTGTCTACATTTCCTATTTCTACTCGTGTAGAATTTCAGAGTGGTCTACATAGTGGTAATTCTCCCTTAATGATAAAATAATTAATTGAAGAAAAATTTCTGAAGCAATTGTGTTCCTAAAAGTAATGCCTATAAAATCCAGGTGTGAGTTGGCCAAATAAAAGCAAAAAGAAATTCAGGTGTGATGTTTAAAAGGTTTTTAACTTGATGCTCTCGTGTAATGTCTTCCTGACTTCATTACCATGCATATGGACACTCCTTTCAAATCCCAATCTCAATCAGGCTCAGATCCAAATTTTTTTCAAAGGCTGAATTCAGAGTATTACTGACTAACAAATAGACAAATAAAAATAACAACGCTAGAAATTGAAATAAAACTGCATGACAAAAAGTTTTAATTGTATGAATTGCTTACCTGGCCTCACATTCAGCACCAGCTCTACCCGGAATGTATAGGGAGGCCAACTGATCCCAATTAACCTTTGGCAAAAATTCTCTGATACTTTCAGGCGTGATATCAAGATCTCTAATTGATGAAAGTATATCTTCGAAGCCATATTGCTCTCCATCTGAAGCACTGTCAGCAAATGGAATCAGAAAAAAATAAAAATAAAAATAAAAATAAAAAATAAAAAGTAAAAAATAAAAAATAAAAAATAAAAAACTATTAACTTCAAAAAGACTCTGAAAAAATAAGAGAAGTTATAACAGAGAAGTACTTATATCTATGATGGAGAAAAGACCATACTTTTTTTGACAGGTTGGAGAATGTATTTCCACATGCACCTAACATAGATCTCTTCAGTTCGAGGGTAGCTTTATTACTAATATCTAAATATGGAAGCCATTTAAAATTTCATCCACCATCAAAAAGATTTTTTTCCGCATGTCATCTTGTGGCATTGTCAACACCACCTGAGGCATGATTTTCCTTTTGGGCATTTCCTTCCCTGATACAAATTGGGGCGAAATAGCTCAGTTTGAACCACTGGTTGCCTTTCACCTACCATATTGCCAACATCCTTTTTCTGAACGATATTCTATCACACAAGCAACGTTATTGGTCAATGTACCTGAGAGAAGAAAAACCCAAAGAAGTCCTTCATGGGACTTCCAGATAGTACTCAATCCTATCTACAGTTAGAGAACTCTACAAGTCAACGCTACAACATAAGAACTTAATAGTATCGTCGGCCATCAAGATTCAGCCTATGTAATTCTAACATTATTCCCATAGTTCAAAAGAAAGATACTGCCAAAAAAAATTATAATTTTTCTTTTGGGGAGATTATAACGTTTCCACTGATTGCATAACAACAAATATTCCATGCATTAGGTAAAGATGTATATAAAGACCTATCCAAAAATGGAACCAAGTGTGGGGTCTTTCCATAAACAAAATGGTTCAGCTGATGACAAAATGAACTCATCTATAATCAAATGAAAACAAATGGCTGTGAAAAAATTAAAAAACAAGTGCAGCCATATAACTCAAAGCATAAATGTAAGCATCTCAGCAATTTATGACAATTTTACCTGAATCGTTCCAGGCTAATTTGAAGCAATGTTTCTTGAAATTGTTGTTTTATTCCTTTTCCAAGATTTTCCTTCTCTACCTCTGACCATTTGCTTCGCTGAAGTGAAAGGGGAAATCTTGTCAGCGCCATTCTATAACTAGAGACATGGGAATTCTCAGCTGGCCCATAATGCATGGCAGAAACCTTTCTATCATTGACCTGCAGAATCAGTGTGTAGTGAAATGAGCAGAAAGCTACAAATATCAAAACAATTAAGGACATTGATGCCACCAGTATCACCAGCTACCTAAACTGAAAGTACTACATCTGCATTACTTAAGGTTGACAAATGCTGGAGATCAAGAATTAGGAACATCCTATTTACGCACAAGTTCACAACACTTCATCCGTCAAAAACACGATTATGACACTCAATACCTTTGAATCTTTAATAGTCTTCCATGCTGATATAAGTTGAACACGGGGGTCCTTCTTCTGGGATAATGCCTTCCCAGTTCTTTGTCTGCAAGAAATCTGAAAATCTTTAAGGATTTTGACACGTTCCTTCAGCTTTTTGATCTCCTCGATTCTTGCTTCAATCTGAATTAACTTACTTCTAATAACCTTCTGACAAGACCTGTTCTTCTTAAGGGCTTCAATAAATATCTGGCCAGATTTTGGAAAGGAAGAATATTTGGCCAGCCCTTGCTGCTTCTGAGCTGGCTGGTGCCACTCAATAATAGCAGAAGGCTGGCACTCATCTTTATTCGATGTCTGATTGCTGTCATGAGCATCCTCATCATCTGGAAGGGCTTTACAACCGCCAAAAACATTTACATTCATAGCATTGGACATGCTACCAGTGCTAGATAAGCCATTCTTGCTGTTCTCCGTGTTACCTGCATATCAAATGGATATAAGCAACAAAAACACAGAAAAACATGCGAAACAGAAGAAGTTTCTGATCTGATCAGAAATTCTAAGAGGATTTGATGATGAATAAAACCAACAGTGTATAAGCAGATGTGCATGTGCACAAACACATATACCAACAATCTAGATATCTCCATTCCTAGCAACTCTTCCACTTTCTAAGGAATTCAAGCCCACATTCTCCTAGTAAAGGGTGATCAGGAGCCTTTGTATAAAAAAGAGAGCTTATTATCTCCACAATATGATCATAAAGCAAAAGGCAAATAAGCATGCCCATCGTACTTTTACTTCCCTTGGCCAACAGTTGTAAGTTGTGTGGCCAATACCTTTTTCTAATCAAAGTGGCCTACTCAACAAAGAATTCATTGAGCTCATTACCTAACTACAGCAAGCAACTTAATAGACCTTCTAAAAGTATGAGATTAGGAGAATCATTGTACTTCAAGTTCAGTTTCATAGTTTTAACTGTGAGGAAAGGAGCACAAGCATACAAACATCTTCCTAAAGCATGATTATAGAGATGAGAAAGATCTTAGGTCCACACTATCTAAACTAAATTGTAGACCTTTTGACTTTATTAGAGATTTAAAGCTCAGCAAGAGGAATCAGGTCAGTACCCTGTCTGCAACAGCCAGAGAAACCTCGTTGTTCGGATATTCAGGATGTTCCGCAATCTAATGAGGACAGTCCATTCCATGTACTTACTTGCATCTTAACATAACTGGAAAAGTCAGCGTAACAGCAGAGAACAGCAGATTAGTTTGAATTCTCTTCACTTTACAAACACTAAAATTGCTAGTTATGTTCTCAGTTCCCAACAAAACGAGTCCAAGAGTTCTGCTCTCGTATTTCCCATACAGCTCAGCACTTTCTTCCCAACAGTACATATTGATCAGAACATTCATTATCAGCGAGCTAGAAGGTGGTATCTGGGCAGTGAAAGAATGCTCTCCAGATGCTACTAGCTCAATGAAAAAAAGAGTAATCTACTGACTCAAATCATTCATCAGAATGGACTTCAAACCATCAAAAACAGCGAAACAGGATTTATGTTTCTCTCAACCCAAGAAACGCAGGGAAAAAGAAAATAACTACAGAATGCAGAAGCAACAAAACCCTAAGGTTTTACAGAATATGCAATTCTAGTTGACCCATTTCAGTAGGGAGAGCAAAGAAACATATTCCAATTGCCAAATCATATAATAATGTCGAAGAGTCGCAACTACGTTAACTTACGAACTTCATTTAAAATTGCTGATATCTGTCATGTGTAAAACAACGTACGACATTGCTTCTTTTGAGAGCTTTTTATGCGCTGATAAGTTCCTGGACTCGCCAAGCGCATAGGTTTTACCGAAGATAATCTCGACAGTTCGTACCAATTCGTCATCTTGAAAGGACGTCATTCATTCAAGTATCAAAGCATGCACAAATATTCATCGCACGACGACGGGGGCACTTACTGTGATCATAAGCGCAGAACCGGTTCTGAATCGCGCGGAGCGTCTCGAAGTCGTCCTCGTCCTCGTCGGACGTCGCCGCCGCCGCGGCAGCAGCCGTCGGCGGATGGAGCGACGCCAGGGGCTTCAGCGTCAGGGGATTCGCCAAGTCCGCGGAGAACCGCTCCTGCAACCTCCTCACCAGCTGGAGATCGTCTTCGTCGTCGTCGTCGTCGTCGTCGTCGTCGCTGCCGGGATCCGGCGCCGCAAAGTCGAGGCCGTCCGCCCGGACGACGTCGGCGCCGGTGAGCATGCAGGCGCGCCTCAGAGCCTCCATGTCCTCGTCGAACGAAGCGCCGCCGTCCTCGCTGCCGCTCGACACCTCGTCGTCGTCGTCGTCGTCGTCGCTGCCGCCGCCGCGGCCGCCGAGGCCGTGAGACATTCCTAGGCGGAAGCGGCGGAGCCTACGGGAGGAACGAGGAGCGCCGCCGCCGCCGTCGCGCGGAGGCGCCGATCGATGCGGGGAGAGGAGTTGGGAGCGGGCGAGGGTTTGGAATTCAGGGGGTTTAGAGAGGCTTTTCGATTTTGAACGTGATGAACGGAGATCGGTACGACGGTGGTGGTCGCTGACGACGAAGAAGAAGAAGAGAAGGAGGGTTTCGGAACCGACTCAAGAAAGGAGGCCGAGAGATGGGCCAGACTCCTGTTCGTGGTTTGGGCCCAATCGCATTCGGCCCAACGTTATTGTTGTGTATGTTTGGGCCCAATCACGGAAAGAGGCCGGTAGATGGGTAGGGTTTCTTTGGACCCGTTTGGTTTGGCTTTTGGAAAATGCATTTGCAAAAATGTAAATACCTCTGGGTGAAGAGGGTTTTCCGAAATGCAGATATTGTTTGGTAAAATTTGTATTGAGATACAATTTTGGCTAAAATACTATTTGATAAAATTTACATTTATAAATTACTTTTATTAAATTAGAAAAACAAAAAAATATTTGCATTTTTTTTTAAGTTCGGCCACCGGACCGTCAGATCTGGCGGTCGGATGGCCAAATCTAGCCTCTGGACAATCGCCGAGGTCGGGCACCTAGTTTTAATTGGTTAGCATGTATAACATAGATATTATATGATGTGAAACTTTTCTAACATATGATTATCCTGTAATGGTCCTGTCGCCTAGTGAGGAATTGTGAAGTGTAATACTATAGCCACTGGTGAGGAATTTAAAAATTCTCCTTTTGTTTTCTGCAGCTAGATTTGCAAGTATCTTTACTCGCTCATACCGATTAGGCTAGACATCTTGGGTCTCACCGTTATGAACTTGCCATGGGGTTCAAAACAATGCTTACATGAATTCAGTGCACATGGACCCAATGCATCTGGATCATCAAGTACAGAGAAATCGATTGATTTCCACTAGGTCCAGTATCTTAGTTTCTAATCTTACTCCTTTATTTTTATATACTACGAAGCCGCATAATACGTCCACGAGCTCAAACACACATGCTGATATGTCCACAAGCTTAAAGTTCATCCAATGAGTCCAAAATCTAGAACAATTGAAAGTCCAACACAAATGGACGCACCAAAGAGCAAAATGATAAATCAGGCTAAACTAAAAACATGTTGGCTGGCAAGTAAATAGGGACACTAGTCACCGACTTGGAGACGTATCAGACACAGGCCCCGTTTGGTTGGGCTTTCCGAAGGGGCTTTCGGCCCCGAAAGCCCCTTGGGGAAAATATTTGGCGTTTGGCAATTATTTTCGAAAAGCTACTTGGCCAAATATCGCATTCCGGATCTGCCGAAAGCCCAATCTTTGGGAGGACGGCTTTGAGCATTGAGCATTTCGGAAATGCCCAATCACTGTTCATCTTCTTCCTCCTCCTTTCCCGTTCGTCGACTCACGTTCTTCGTCTTCCCCGCCGCCGAGAGTTCGGCTTCCCGGCAGCGCCGCCACCGCCGCGTGGGGGTCCCGCGTCCCCGGTGACCACCGCCCGGGGTGGCGGGACCCGCGACCCAGGCGGCGTCGCCTGGGTCGCGCGAACCCAGGCCACGCCGCCTGAGGTCGCGCGGCGTGCGACCCGGGCAGTGCAGCATCGCCCGGGTTCGCCGCGCGCCCTCGGGCGGCCGCGCGACCTCAAGCGGCGTCGCCTAAGGTCCGCGGCGAACCCGGGCGACGCCCGCCCGAGTCGCATGCCGCGCGACCTCAGCGGCATCGCGGGTTCGCGCGACCCGGGCGACGCCGCCCGAGGTCGCGCGGACCTCCGCCGGCGTCGCCCGGTCTCGCGCGACCGGGCGACGCCGCCCGAGGTCGCGCGGACCTCGCCCGGCGTCGCCGACCAGGAGGCGATCGGCCGTCGAACGGCCGGATCTCGGCGGTCTTGAGGCCGGATCTGGCCGCGGAACGGCCAGATCTGGCGGTCTTGAGGCCAGATCTGGCCGCCGGAAGGCCAGATCTGGCATCCGCGACCTCCGGCGGCCAGATCTGGCGGTCCGGCGACGGCCAGATCTGGCCGTCCGGCGGTGGCCGGCGGTTGGCCGGCAGTGGCCGGCCGTCGGAATTTGATTTCAGACTTTAAAAAAAATAAAAAATAACCAAAGCTAATTCCAAATGCAAATTTTGCCAAACGGTGTTTATGCTAAGTTGCATTTCAATGCTAAAATTTACCAAACGGTCTAACATTTCCGAAAGCCTCTTTCTCTCAAAGATATTTGCATTCCCCCAATGGCATTCCCCAAAAGCCGAACCAAACGGGCCCACAATCAGGGCAATGCCCTTCTTTGAAGTGGCGCGTTGAAATTCGGATTTCACAATGAAATTTTCACCTGTGCTCGTGAGTCCAAACAACCGGTATAGCAAATACACTAAATCAAGATAATTATGTCATGTGAGATATAGGGCCGTTGTTCCACCATCCATTCAATTAGAATAGGGTTGAAATTGAGAAAGGTAAATACGAACCTAAATAATGTGATTGTGTCCATTAGAGCGAACACAACATAATGTTTGATTCAAGTTAGCAAGAGTACAAGTTCGAACCAACTATTTTTTCTAGAAAAGTAGTCCTAACAAAACAAAGGATAGACAAAAAAAAAATGCACCTAATTTGCAAGACACTTAAATGGTGCACATTATGACTTAATTCCTGCATCTTCTTGTTAGTCTTTTGCACCTTCTCATCAATCTTCTTGAGTTCATCCTTCAAATGCTTAAGCAAATACTTAATGTTTCTCATATCATCTTCAAGCATTGCAGGCGAACCCTTCAAGAAAGAACAAGCCACATCACTTGCAGGCGAACACCAAAAAAAGAAGTCACACGTCTTGTTCTCACAATTATAGTGGAGTCTATGTTTGTTTTTCTTGGATTTTGAAATTCTCAAGACAACACGTTTACCACAGTTTCACACTTTGTTTTAAAAGGTCAATTTGCTCCACTCTTGACCTCACCTCCAGAATCATGAGCAATATGATATGAGCAAGAGTGACACAGAACTGCAAGTTAGAAAGAACCTATTATTGATGGAAAAGTACCAAAATAGTCCTAAACCTTTTGCATTGATATCAATTCAGTCTTAAACTTTTTAATTGAACTATTTTAATCCTAAACCTTTTTACATTTGTATCAATTCAATCCATCCGGCTAATTTAAGCCAAAAATTGCTGACGTGGCCGCCGATGGTCTTATATGGCACCACGTGGGCAAATTTTATAATTTTGTATATTTTTTTTCAGATTTTTAAATTATCTTTTTCCTTTTTTTTCTTTTCTCCTTACCCCTTGGCTGGTTAGGTCGCCGGCCGGCTGACCATCGCCGGCCACGGGCGGTCAAGGCGAGGGACCCCGTGCCCTCGCCGGCCACAGGCGAGGGCGTCAGCCCCTGTCCAGATCTAGGCGAGGGCCGAAACCCTCGCCTGTTGGCCGGCGAGGGCCTCTGCGCCCTCGCTCGTGGCGGGCGAGGGTGCGGCGGCCCTTGCCTAGATCCGAGCGAGGGTGTGGCCCTCGGCAGTTTCAAGCCTTGTAGCTATCGACAAAGGAAGCGGTGGTGGTCAAGGCTCGTGTCGGCATTCTCACAAACATGTCTCGTGCAAGACGCGATTACTCGCGGAAGGAAGTGAACATGCGTGCGTGCGGGTAGGCGGGAGAGAGAGAGAGTACCGTTGAGCTTGATTGACAGAAGGGAGAGACGCTTCGCAGCTAGAGGAGATGAGAAGCCCCGCTGCCGCGCCCTCGCCTGGATCTGGGTGAGGGCCGCCGCACCCTCGCCCGCCACGAGCGAGGGCTACCGTGCACCTGGATTTGGGCGGGGGCCGACACCCTCGCCTATGGCTGGTGAGGGTTTCGGCCCTCACTTGGATCTAGGCAGGGGCCGACGCCCTCGCTAGTGGCCGGCAAGGGCGCGGGGCCCGTCGCCCTGACCAGCCTGTGGCTGGCAATGGTCGGCCGGCTGGCCGGCGACCTTGCCAGCCAATGGTAAGGAGAAAAGGAAAAAAAAGAGAAAAAAAGGAAAAAAAATAATTTTAAAAAATCTGAAAAAAATATAAAAGATTATAAAATTTATCCACGTGGCGCCACATAAGATCTCCAGTCACCACGTTAGCATTTTCCGACTTAAATTAGCCAGATGGACTGAATTGGTACCAATGTGAAAAGGTTTAGGACTAAATTGGTCCAATTAAAAAGTTTATGACTGAATTTGTACTAATACAAAAAGTTTAGGACTATTTTGATACTTTTTCCTATTATTGATAGTCCATAAACTACAAGCACATTCATCCTTAACTCATCTTCCCCATAAAGGAAAGTGCTAGTGACAATGCATTGGTACAAGAATTGAAGACGCTTTTTAAGCTCGAGATGAAAAACATGTGCGCAGATATAAAATAAACTACAAGAAAGGACACTTGATACACCAATAAATTGGTTCCATATCAATGATTCATAAACTGCTCCATATGAACGAAGAAAAGATTATTGCTTTGGTGAAATTAGCAATTGGAGTTATAGATAAGAGGACCTATTTGTTAAAATGTTCCACTCGGTATTCCGTCTCATTCTCTGCCATGCCAAAATCTGCCAAAGTAAAGACTCATAAGTGCAATGCGCGATTTCAATGACAACAACAAGCAAATCATCTTGGGAAAGATTGGTTAAGTCCATTGAACGTAACAAAGACTTCAAATCATTTTCTCCAAAAAATTCAACCATCACGGAGGAAAGAGAGAGGGCAGAGCGGAGGTTGCAAGAGTGAGGGAAAAACATGACGGTGAAGGCAATCGACGGAGGTGGTGGCGTTATCGTTCACGAGTAGAGAGCTTCGAAAGAGAGAGAGAGAGAGCAGAGCGAAGGTCACGAAGAGCGAGGGAAATATCGATGGTGGAAGCAGAGGCAGCGGTGTTGATGTCGTGATTCACGAGCAGAGGTGCTTCACGAAGGGTAAGGAGAGAGAGAGAGCAGAGCGGAGGGCATGAAGAGGAAGGAAAAAGAAAGTGAAAGATGTGATTTTCACCAACTCGAGAGAGTGATTTTTTTTCCTCCGTAATGGAACGGAGCAATTTCTAATGGGGCGAGACAAGAGAGGAGAGAGAGGGTCTGTTGCGGCTACAATAAATAAATTTCGAACTTGGTGGGCTAGGGTTTTTGATAGAGAGAGAGAGAGAGAGCAATAAATTTTGAATATTTTCCACATGGAATTGGTATGACACATGTCCATTACTGAATGATTTTTCACATGGCCTACATAAAGTATTCTATTCACCTAATATTCTCTCATGAGAGTGGAAAGAAAGGTATCCAATTTTTTTATAGGTGGGCCCGATTGCCACGTGTCGATTCGTGGGTGGTTTGTTACATATGCCTACTTGGCATATTAAACACAGCCTATAATTTTCACGATAATGGGTAAAAGAGAAAACTCTGAAATAGGAGGCGGGAACCACCGCTAAAAATTTAAACGCATATCGCGGTAAAACGGCGTCGGGAGGTTTTCGTACCCGAAAATCATTTTTCCTCCTGTTCGTTCACTCTTCTCCCGGTTACGTCACGGACCAATAAGAGCTCCCGCCTTCCTTCCCCATTCTCTCCCCGCAACACCTGGCGCTTATCCATTGGCCGGTTCGAATGAGGATCGTGACAGCCGCGTTCGTTCAATCTCGAGCCTTTTTTTTTTTGGCCCTTTTACCATTTGTTATCATTCCCGCCATTTTCTCCGCCGCTAAAACACGAAACCTAGGAAAACACCCCCCAACCAAATAAAAAAAAAAAAAAACAAAAAAACAAGAGTCAACGGATCAAAACCAGCTCGTGAAAAAGAGGGTAAAAAAAAGAAAAGAAGAAGCTGCCGAAATCAAGAAATCCGAACGAAATCTGGAGGAAGAACGATGGGGATCAAGGATCTCCTCAGGTTCATGAAGCCTTACATCGAGCCGGTCCACATCAAGAAATTCGCCGGCAAACGCGTAACCATCCGAACCCCGATTCCAGTTCCATCCTCGATTTCGCATTTTCCTAACGTTCTTGATGATTCATGTCTCTTTTTTGATTCTTTTCTTGTCTCTTTTGGCAGGTGGGTATCGATGCCTATTCATGGCTTCACAAGGGAGGTAGAGTTTTGTCTGTTCTTTTTTCATTTTGCCAATACCCATTTGGTTTTTCTTGTTTTTGGATTCTTGGGTCGACTGAAAGATCGAAACTTTGTTCCCAGCTTACTCGTGCAGCATGGAGCTCTGCCTCAACACGGATGGGCCCAAGAAGTTGCAGTACCTGAGATATTTCATGCACCGGATCAACCTGCTTCGTCACTACGAAGTGACTCCCGTGGTTGTGTTTGATGGGGGGAGCATCCCGTGTAAAGGTGCCACTGAGGATGAGAGGCAGAGGTCGGGTCATTGATTGCCCACATTTTGTTATGAGTTTCCGGTTCGACGGCAACGATTGATATGATTTTCGCGTGACATTTAGATTGTGAATTGTGTTCATGGGTTGGCTGTTGTGCTTCAGGAGGAGGAAAGCTAATCGCGACCTGGCCCTGCAGAAGCTTAAAGAGGGAGATGTTAAGGCTGCCTCGGAACTCTTCCAGGTACCGACCGACCATCCATTCATTGATTATCTGGTGCTAGGTTTGAACAGGGTGGTTTATCAGGAATTGACCCAATGTTTTGCTTAGCTGTCCATACAATTAGTTTTATCGACAATGCATTTGGTGATGATGAATCGTTAAGTGCAATTAGTGCAGTTCCTCGTGAGTTGGCCCTCTCCTCTCTTTCCCACTCAAATTAGTCGTGTGTGCTATAGCTCGAAATGAGCAGGTCATTTGGGCGTTTCAGCTATTTGATGGGCCAACAGAAGTACAGTTGGCTTCGTCATGCTTCTGTCAATCATCAATATACAATTCTCAAGGCCAAGACACTTGGTGTGCATTTAAAGTAGGCAATCTGAATGAAGCTTTTGTTATACAAGAAACCGCTGTTACTTGGGGATTGTACATTTTGGCAAGTGAGTGGCACAGAAAGGCCAATGCAATTGTTTTGTCTAAGAAGGTGCAAGTTCTTTGTGTTAAAGTATTGTGTATTAAACCGTAACTTCATCTACTAGCTTAAACTTTCATATAGATTTGAAGGGGCTTCCGAAAATTTTTTATGCTTTATCCAGCTAAAAGGCAGGAAAGCAGTCTCTTGCCTGCACAGTCAAGATTTAACCTTTTGCTCATTGGATGGTGCTTGATCTCATAAAAAAAACTCTCTATCTTTTGCAGAGAGGAGTGAGTATTACCCCATCCATGGCACATCAATTGATTCAGGTACATGATTGCTGCACTATAGATGCATTTTAATCATCTGTCGAAGTTCAGAATCTGGGAGAGACCTTATAGAGATGAGTGATCTGAATCCTCTAGTACTAATCTTGCAAGTCTCTTCATTGGTGGGTTTCTAGATATTGAAGTCGGAAAACATTGAATTCATAGTAGCTCCTTATGAGGCTGATGCACAATTAGCATATCTCTCAAGTCTTGAGGCAGAGAAAGGTGGAGTTGCAGCTGTTATCACAGAAGACAGCGATCTGGTAGCATATGGCTGTCAAGCTGTAAGAAACTCTACAGAAAAGTCATACAATTTGAAAAAATATCCATCATTCTCGTTACGGCTTCATCTTTTGACATTGGGTCTTGTTTTCCTTTCGTCTGCACCACCTGCAAACAGATTGTATTTAAAATGGATAGGTACGGCAATGGTGAGGAGATGTTGCTGCAGAAGGTTTTTGATTCCACAACTAGTACACCTTCCTTTAAAAATTTTGACATGGCACTATTTACTGGTGAGTTACTACCATTTACAGGCAAGTTTTGGATATTAGATTGTGTTGATATCGTTAGAAGTAAGACACAAGTTTGAAGTTAAAATTTAGCACCATAATGACATGATTGTGTTTCCATTTTTGTTGGGCATTTTTGCGCCTGTTATAACTTTCTCCGAAAACCAATGAAGTCCTTAATTTCCAGAAAGTGTAAAAGAACAAGAGTTTTAATTCTCAATGCTTCTCTGTGGATGAGATTTATTCCCAAGAAAGAGGATCAATCTGAAAATGGAAATGCTTCATGTCCCTTTGCAGGTATGTGTGTCTTAGCCGGCTGCGATTTCCTTCCATCTGTTCCTGGAATAGGGATAAAGAAAGCTTACTCTCTGGTTTCCAAGTATCGAAACATTGACCGTGTAAGTTCTCTCTTTGCTTCTCAAACGGCAAAATAGCTCACTTATAACTCCCAATGCCCATATAGTTGAAATTACACGTAGAAAAGTAGTTCTAATAGCATAAGAGTGCAACATTATCAATTTTGAAGCATGTATTTGTAACTACTAGCCCTGATAAAATGCTAAAACTTCCAGAAAAGGTTATGATTAAACTCCATATGGGCGGTTTTGTTGCAGGCATTATCAGTTCTGAAGCTTGAAAAGGGAAATCAGATGCCTGAATATTATAGCAAATTTTTCCAAGAGGCAGTAGCAGTATTCCAGCATGCTCGAATGTAGGTGAAGCTCCCAACTTAAGTTTCATTTATCTGTATTTAATTGCAGTCCTTTTAATGTACATAAGTTAACTTAGTTTGCTCTCAATACAGATATGACACCATCACGAAGAAACTCAGATACATGAGACCTCTTTCGGAAAAGCTCCTACAGGCTCTAGATGGAGAGCTGGATTTCCTTGGACCGTATCCTCTTTTTGCATACGCTGTTGGATCATTCCAGTTTCATACAAAGATAAGAACAGCCTACTTAAAAACTTGGTGGAAGTTCAGTGAGACCTATGGGCCCTGTTAAAGTGTGCCAATAAATGTAATTTTCTTATTCACAAACAAAAGGAAAAACAGTTTACTCCTTAACTGTCAGTCATAAAATAGGGATGTCCCTCCCTCAATAGCTATTGCAATTGCAGAGGGAAGAGTGGACCCATCAAACATGGAAGCATTTGATACTCATCAAACTTCTGGATGCCATGTACCTATCGACATCATACCAGCTTCACGTCAACTTTGGCAAGATGAGGCTACTGCTTTATCTGCAGAGAAAGACTGCTTCTTCATCAACATCTCAAATGAATATATGAAGGCAGACTTTACAGGTGTACTTGCATAATGTGCATCCGTTTATATATTATTGAAATGGTTTTTCATTTGCTTTCCTAATTCAATGAATTATTTACCATATAGGATTGAGCATCTTTAGCCTTTTAAATTACGCGTGAAACACATGTTTGTCACTCAAACTTGTCTTGTTGGCTCACAAGTGTGATGCAACTTTCACCTTTGATGACCGTATACTTGGTTTGTGGCATGTACAGCAATGAAGGAGGAGCTCAATTTACAGGAAAGGAAGTTCAGCAATGAAGCAGCTGTGCTTTCGAGATTAATGTTGCCACCGGAAACCTCAGGAGCTGTGGGGAGTGTTGCAGTCTCTGAAAGCACGTCTATAAAAATCCCCAACAACAATCCTTTCAAGATAAGAAAAGTTGGTAAAATTCACTTGAGTCCAGTGAAGAAAAGCAGCGACGAAGTTTCCCTTCTGATAGACGTCGAAGAATTGGATTCGCTAAGTCCAAGTTCCAACTACGTTTCATTAGACATGTCTGAAAACAACCATTACATGAAAAGAAAACGGGATCAGATTAGCAATGATCTCAAGGACGGTGATACTGGACATCGTTCTGTATTGACTGAGGTGGGAAATTCAGGCATCTTCTGCAGTGCATTAGCGTCTCAGGAGAGCGTAACTTCTACTCCTAACTTCAACACTAGTGAGAATAAGCAAGCTAGACAGACAAAGAAAGTGAAAAGAAGTAACTGCAAGGGATCAGAAAACAGGACAACTATTTTGAATTATTTTTCTCGTGTTTGATACATTAAAATCTTTTTTTCCCCAATTGAGCTATTTTGATATGAGGCTTTTAAGTAAATTTTTTGTTTCACTTATATACTCATGAATCCTTTAGTAGAATAGATCAAAGCCATTACCGATAGATCAAAATTAATCTAGAAGCCAGAATTGTCTGGATAAAGGAATGAAATTGCTGCTAATTTTCAGTTAATTTCATAATTTTGATCATTTTAAAAGTATACTCTTCTTGATTCCTTTTCAACTGTAAGTATGTCCAAGCGGATCATCAGAATCACGAGTAGCATTCATGAGTTTGAAACTATCCCACAAGTTCTCTGCCCAATGGCATCACTCGGTGAGTGTTAACTTGGTGATGGACTGATAAGGAAATGCAAGTCATTTGCTTATCCTGATTACTTGGTAACCTGTGCGTTGAAAAGTAGAGTCAACTCTTGAACTGGTGCACATTTACATGAAGAGTTGGCTGTTCATCTCTTTTCTTCTGATATGATTTTCAGGTACTTTTTGCCATTTTGAGAATCTAGAGAAGGCAGATGATGTTTCTGTGAGCACAATTTTAAAGATTCCAAGGCCTCTCGCAATTAGCTTTTACTAGACAGCATGAATGAAAACTGAACATGGCATTTGGCATGCGTGCAACAAATTTGAGCTGTTTACGATAGCCACACAGAAGATTTGCCTCTGCATTTCCTTGAGTTATAGCATAATGTTCAAGGAAATCGACTGTTCTTGTGCAGTGCAATAGCAGGATCCTTCAACCGAGTTTTGTATTTGGTCTTTCCTGGGTTAGAAATTCTATAGGACATTTGTAGTGTTCCTACTTTTCCAAATTTATGTTTATCAGCAGAGTAACTAGAGTGACTCTACAAGCGATTCTCGACTCATAACCTCGCAAATTACAGCATTGTCATGCAACACCATTTCTTTTATTACATTGACCTGCCTTAAGGTCAAATTCGTCAGCACCCTCTTTTTACCAAAAGAAAGCAAAACATAGAACCTGAGAACGAAGAAAACAGCAGAACCTCACCATTCATGATGACAAGCACTTCATGATTGACATCAATTATTCTTTTCTGAATTCTAAACCAAGGAAAAAAACTTCATCTATGGATCACCTCAGTTCTTGTTCCTGGTGAGCAGCTGCTTAAACCAATAGGCCGACATTTTTGGGTATCTCTTGAGGTTGGTATAGTCGACATAGACAATTCCAAACCGTGATGTGTATCCCGACCTCCACTCGAAGTTGTCGAGCAAAGACCATGCGAAGTAGCCCACTACATTGGCTCCATCATCAACAGCCTTCTTCAGTTGGGTTAAGTAGCCCTTGTAGAAGTTGATCCTCGTGGTGTCATGCAGTCCTTGAGAAAGCGTGACGTTGCCCGGATCATCCATGCCTAAAGTTGTAACATAAAGAGCTGAATCATTAGAAACGCTTCAATTACTTGGTAGAAGACGATTCAGGACTTATTGCACAGAGATGTACCATTTTCGGATAGAATCACGGTGGGGTTGCCATAACGCTCCTTGATGTACATCACAGCTTTGTACAATCCCCAGGGTACATTATAAAGCCAGTAAGAATGTGCCTGCAGCGATTTCAACGTGAAGTTGGTTGCATGTAATTCACATAGATTAATGATTAAAACAAAGATCAGGACCAAAGTCTAAACTGAGTGAATGTACTTCTTACCTTTGGACCAATAGGCACTCCAAGTTTTGCATCTGCAAAAATCTCAAGAAGATATTCTCTCAATACATGATCAAGTACAGTACAGTATAGTGTACACTCTATCTGACTATAATGAAAGAATGAAGTATCTTACAGGCAAATCCGGCATTCCAGTCCTGCTGATACCCTGGGACTTTAGCTTTCGGCTGATGTGGGTCATTTATGTAGTAAGCTGTGTATTGGTTAATGCCGACAAAATCCATTGAGCCCTTCACCATCTTAACCTCTTCTTTGGTGAATTTCGGCAGCCTGTCCCCGACAATTTCTTGGATCGTCCTCGGGTACTCTCCATACACAATTGGATGAATAAACCTATATTAGGACGATGTGACTTTAAGTTCTCAATCTATGACTTACACAGGTCGCCTTGATTGGGAATGCTTCCAAAATCATGTAAAGCTCAAGTTCTCAATGCAAATTGAAATGTGCAGAGACCAAATTGGAAATCAAGTTTAAGCAACATTGATTGGCAGTACTTCAGCTAGATCTTGTAAGATGTAATAGCATTATTACCATCCAACGTGAAAGTCTCTTGCTCTTTGAGCTGCATAATTGTCGGCCTTCGATCTAGTAAGAGGCTCGTACCAAACAAAATCCAAAAGAATACCAATCCTTCCCTTTTGCTTCTCCTGAAAACGTGCACACATTCACCATTCATGGACAAAGTAGAGCTCAAATAGAAACAGATGAACACTACTCCTTGGGCAATAATAGTTGCATACCAGAAAGAACATATAAAAAATTGCATTCATACTTGATACTTTTCTCGGTATCTCTGAACCGCTGCAGCATGAGACAGGATCAAATGATGGGCCACAATGTAAGGCTCGGTTCCTGAGTTTCCTTCTGTGCAGTTCCCATAGGCTTTCGAGCACCTCGCAGGGGCGAAGAGCCCATTATCGTATCCAAGAGCAGCCACCACTCTTGGCTCATTGAAAGTCATCCAGTTCTTAACTCTATCGCCAAATGTCTTGAAGCAAAAATCTGCATAATCGGCAAAATCTTTCCTGCATGGTCATTGTAGCCCCAATCAAATTCCAATGTAGCCAAACATCATTTGTTGATCAAGTTAAATAAGGCACACCTGATGATACTTACACTACATTGGGACTCAACAGTCCCTTGTACTTCTTCTCTAAAGCCTCCGGAAGATCATAGTGATACAAATTAGCGTAGGGTGTGATGCCTGCAAATAGATATTGCATAAAATAACACGATTATCTTAGTAAAAGATATTGTGAAATCGAAACATGTTTTGGAACTCTTTTTCGTATTCATTTATCCATCTACCTTTCCTAAGCAAGTAGTTGATCAACCTGTTGTAGTAAGCAACTCCCTTCCAATTCACCTTCCCGGTTCCATCTGCATTATGTCAAAAGTCAAGTGTTACGTTAACTGCTTGTTTGGCCGGGTCAGCTCCAAAGCAATAGGAACAAAAGATTTTGTTATTACCAGGGAAAATCCTCGACCATGAAATTGAGAAGCGGTAGGCATCGAAATTCAGCTTCGCCATTAGATCCACATCTTCCTGTAACAGCACGACAGGATTGATTAGTGCCCGGAAACATATTGGATACACTGCTAAGTGGAACCAAGACATAATTATGGCGGGTTCATGTTTCTTTATGCACAATATCAAGCGGGTTGAACTACACTAGGAAAGAGCTTTGCTTATAAGATATCACATTTGAGAAACCGTTTCTCTCAGAAAATTGTCAAGAAGCAGGACCATAAAGCGAATATATGAATGGACCGTACATAAGAACTATAATAAATTGTCAAATATGATATAAATTAAACAAAGCTTAGAAATATTAGGACACCATATATGTGTCTGAACCAAAATCTTTTGTTTTAGCCCTCAAGAGATCCAATGCAAATAATAGATTCCTTCTTTCTTTCCCAAACCACACTATCTTTAAAAAGGGATATTGTTGTCCCATCTATGAATGCGTCGAGAGATCTTTTAGTCACGGACCGATAAGAACTTTACAAACAGACGGCGACAAGGAAAGAAACACCCACTTTGTACCGATGATACTGGTCCACCGACACCTCCCCAGTTGCATTACCGGCCACAATTCCTGTACACATCACATGACCAGGACACATTTAACACCATTATCAACGACAAGCATCAACAGCGAAAAGAGAAACCCAGGAAACTGTGATGTGCATCATGTTCTCTGCTACCGTGCGCAGGTTCGAACTCGCGACCTCGCACTGGAAAAGAGTAGCCCGTATCTTAGGCCGCTACCCAGTGGTGTGTAGTATCTCATTTATTACCTCAAGGTTCAATGGCATTTGGGGTGAAACTCCATTACTTCAACCGTCGTCATCGCTTGATAAAAGAAGATTTGAATTTGAGAAGCATTGATGCATGCAAATGACGGAAGAAGTACCTGGAATCTTGACGAAGACGTCCCAGATGCTAGGCCCGCGTCCTTCTTTGTCGGCCATGCCTTCGACTTGATAAGCCGAGGTCGCCGTCCCCCAGACGAAGCCCTTCGGGAAGGCCGATCTGCTCAGCTCACCGGTGTCGAAACGCGTTGTCTCGGGGATCACCGTCTCTTCGGCCATTGTCAACCTCGCCATGAGGCCCGACAGTGACCACAACAACAGTATCAACGGCACTCGAAGTCTCATCCTAACACTTCAACACTCTCAAGAGGGAGAGTTTAGCTTTGCCTTGTGAAGGAGAGCGACTGTTTATTTATGGAGCAAGGACGATGAAAGAAATCTTGAAAGAAAGAAAACAGAAAGAAAATCTTAAACTATGATTTTCCTCCTTTTGGTAAGTAATACAGAACAATAATGCAGGCCCCTCGTGGACGGGAATCCAGAATGGCGGGTCCACATCCCAAGGTCACACATTGATCAGTACATTGAACTATCCATATGGTTGGGAGCCCTGACAGCCCAGTTGATGACTTGTTAATTTATTTTTTCCAAAACCTTTCCTTTGTTTATTTTTTCACCGCAAGGTAATAAAATGAGATAAGGTTGACTTATTAATCTATCCTCTTGAGGAGAGGTTTCGTTTCGAACCTGGTTCGAATAGGAGAAGTATGCTATGCTAATATGCCTTGGACGATCCAATGTAGATCCAACTAAGGTTTGTTCTGGACTATCAAACGTCGGACACGGGGAGCCATCAAAGACAAGAACATTTATGTTTTTGAGGTTTAGGTTGCACATAAACCGACGAGCATGTAAGAGGAATTAGCAAAGTGAGAACACCTTATCCATGACTCATAATGCTTTGCTCGTGCTTTACTTGATTTGTACTGTTATGAACATATTTCATGGACTGGAAATTTATGTACCCAATATTGTTATGGAAAGACGAATAATAGAAAAGGACGATAGGATGTGGGTTGTAACAATCAAAGTTGAGGAATTGGTTAGAGTTTTGAGAGGAATTTCAACTTAGGAATTGGATGTTATTTGTTGGAAATCTCATTAACTAAGTGCACATTGCTCCAAGTTAGCGTTAGCTACATAGGTCAAGAGCCTAAATAACTGACTCATGGAACGTGTGAGTTGTTCCATAAGTCTCCAGGTAGCTGGTAGTGGCTGTTATGATTAATTGTTGAACTACCTTCTCAGCACATCTAATGTATTTGGCGAGGGTTCAATGAGGTATCTTCAATCTTTTTCTATTTTCTCCATGACAAAAGACCAACCTAGCATATGGGAACTTGGCATAAGCAAAAGACAAAAGAGAAAGGCTAAATGAAATGACAGTGATTTATAAGATTATTATATGAATTCAATACTATATTATAAGTGAAAGACTGACAAGAAACAGGTCTTTTGCCTTGAGGAGAGGACATGTCGTGCGATCATGGGAAGATAATGTGTTTGTCCCTGCCACTGAATACGGCCCGCTTCCTAATTATTCACTTATATACTCATGAATCCTTTAGCAGAATAGATCAGAGCCATTACCGATGGATCAAAATTAATCTAGAAGCCAGAATTGTCTGGATAAAGGGGTGAAATTGCTACTGATTTTCAGTTAACTTCATAATTTTGATCATGTTAAAAGTATACTCCTCTTGATTCCTTTTCAACTGTAAGCATGTCCAAGCGGATCATCAGAAGCACGAGTAGCATTCATGAGTTTGAAACTATCCCACAAGTTCTCTGCCCAGTGGCATCACTCGGTGAGTGTTAACTTGGTGATGGACTGATAAGTAAATGCGAGTTATTTGCTTATCCTGATTACTTGGTAACCTGTGCGTTGAAAAGTAGAGTCAATTCTTGAACTGGTGCAAATTTACATCAAGAGTTGGCTGTTCATCTCTTTTCTTCTGATATGATTTTCAGGTACTTTTTGCCATTTTGAGAATCTAGAGAAGGCAGATGATGTTTCTGTGAGCACAATTTTAAAGATTCCAAGGCCTCTCGCAATTAGCTTTTACTAGACAGCATGAATGAAAACTGAACATGGCATTTGGCATGCGTGCAACAAATTTGAGCTGTTTACGATAGCCACACAGAAGATTTGCCTCTGCATTTCCTTGAGTTATAGCATAATGTTCAAGGAAATCGACTGTTCTTGTGCAGTGCAATAGCAGGATCCTTCAACCGAATTTTGCATTTGGTCTTTCCTGGGTTAGGAATTCTATATGACATTTGTAGTGTTCCTACTTTTCCAAATTTATGTTTATCAGCAGAGTAACTAGAGTTACTCTACAAGCGATTCTGGACTCATAACCTTGCAAATTACAGCATTGTCATGCAACGCCATTTCTTTTATTATATTAACCCGCCTTAAGGTCAAATTCGTCAGCACCCTCTTTTTACCAAAAGAAGGCAAAACATAGAACCTGAGAACGAAGAAAACAGCAGAACCTCACCATTCATGATGACAAGCACTTCATGACTGACATCAATTATTCTTTTCTGAATTCTAAACCAAGGAAAAAAACTTCATCTTTGGGTCATCTCAGTTCTTTTTCCTGGTAAGCAGCTGTTTAAACCAATAGGCTGACATTTTCGGGTATCTCTTGAGGTTGGTATAGTCAACATAGACAATTCCGAACCGTGATGTGTATCCTGACCTCCACTCGAAGTTGTCGAGCAAAGACCATGCGAAGTAGCCCACTGCATTGGCTCCATCATCAACAGCCTTCTTCAGTTGGGTTAAGTAGCCCTTGTAGAAGTTGATCCTCGTGGTGTCATGCAGTCCTTGAGAAAGCGTGACGTTGCCCGGATCATCCATGCCTAAAGTTGTAACATAAATAGCTGAATCGTTAGAAACACTTCAATTGCTTGCTAGAAGACAATTCAGCAGTTATTGCACAGAGATGTACCGTTTTCGGACAGAATCACAGTGGGGTTCCCATAACGCTCCTTGATGTACATCAAAGCTTTGTACAATCCCCAGGGTACATTATAAAGCCAGTAAGAATGTGCCTGCAGTGATTTCAACGCAAGGTCGGTCACATGTAATTCACATAGATTAATGATTAAAACAAAGATCAGGACCATAGTCTAAAATGAGTGAATGTACTTCTTACCTTTGGACCAATAGGCACTCCAAGTTTTGCATCTGCAAAAATCTCAAGAAGATATTCTCTCAATACATGATCAAGCACAGTACAGTATAGTGTACACTCTATTTGACTATAATGAAAGAATGAAGTATCTTACAGGCAAATTCGGCATTCCAGTCCTGCTGATACCCTGGGACTTTAGCTTTTGGCTGATTTGGGTCATTTATGTAGTAAGCTGTGTATTGGTTAATGCCGACAAAATCCATTGAGCCCTTCACCATCTTAACCTCTTCTTTGGTGAATTTTGGCAGCCTGTCCCCGACAATTTCTTGGATCGTCCTCGGGTACTCTCCATACACAATTGGATGAATAAACCTACATTAGGATGACGTGACTTTAAGTTCTCAATCTATGACTTACACAGGTCGCCTTGATTGGGAATGCTTCCAAAATCATGTAAAGCTCAAGTTCTCAATCCAAATTGAAATGTGCAGAGACCAAATTGGTAATCAAGTTTAAGCAACATTGATTGGCAGTAGTTTGGCTAGATCTTGTAAGATGTAAGTAGCATTATTACCATCCAACGTGAAAGTCTCTTGCTCTTTGAGCTGCATAATTGTCGGCCTTTGATCTAGTAAGAGGCTCGTACCAAACAAAATCCAAAAGAATACCAATCCTTCCCTTTTGCTTCTCCTGAAAATGTGCACACATTCACCATTCATGGACAAAGTAGAGCTCAAATAGAAACAGATGAACACTGCTCCTTGGGCAATAATAGTTGCATACCAGAAAGAACATATAAAAAATCGCATTCATACTTGATACTTTCCTCGGTATCTCTGAACCGCTGCAGCATGAGACAGGATCAAATGATGGGCCACAATGTAAGGCTCGGTTCCTGAGTTTCCTGCTGTGCAGTTCCCATAGGCTTTCGAGCACCTCCCAGGGGCAAAGAACCCGTTATCATATCCAAGAGCAGCCACCACTCTTGGCTCATTGAAAGTCATCCAGTTCTTAACTCTATCGCCAAATGTCTTGAAGCAAAAATCTGCATAATCGGCAAAATCTTTCCTGCATGGTCATTGTAGCCCCAATCAAATTCCAATGTAGCCAAACATCATTTGTTGATCAAGTTAAATAAATAAGGCACACCTGATGATACTTACACTACATTGGGACTCAACAGTCCCAGGTACTTCTTCTCTAAAGCCTCTGGAAGATCATAGTGATACAGATTTGCGTAGGGTGTGATGCCTGCAAATAGATATTGGATAACATAACACGATTGTCTTAGTAAAAGATATTGTGAAATTGAGACATGTTTTGGAACTCTTTTTCGGATTCATTTATCCATCTACCTTTCCTAAGCAAGTAGTCGATCAACCTGTTGTAGTAAGCAACTCCCTTCCAATTCACCTTCCCGGTTCCATCTGCATTATATCAAAAGTCAAGTGTTACATTAACTACTTGTTTGGCCGGGTCAGCTCCAAAGCAAAAGGAACAAAAGATTTTGTTATTACCAGGGAAAATCCTCGACCATGAAATTGAGAAGCGGTAGGCATCAAAATTCAGCTTCGCCATTAGATCCACATCTTCCTGTAACAGCACAACACGATTGATTAGTGCCTGGAAACATATTGGATACACCGCTAAGTGGAACCAAGACATAGTTATGGCGAGTTCATGTTTCTTTATGCACAATATCAAGCGGGTTGAACTACACCGGGAAAGAGCTTTGATTATTAAGATATCACATTTGAGAAACCCTTTCTCTCAGAAAATTGTCAAGAAGCAGGACCATAAAGCGAATATATGAATGGACCGTACATAAGAACTATAATAAATTGTCAAATATGATATAAATTAAACAAAGCTTAGAAATATTAGGACACCATATGTGTGTCTGAACCAAAATCTTTTGTTTTAGCCCTCAAGAGATCCAATGTAAATAATAGATTCCTTCTTTCTTTCACAGACCACACTCTCTTTGAAAAGGGATATTGTTGTCCCATCTATGAATGCATCGAGAGATCTTTTAGTAACGGACCGATAAGAACTTTACAAACAGATGGCGACAAGGAAAGAAACACCCACTTTGTACCGATGATACTGGTCCACCGAGACCTCCCCAGTTCCATTACCGGCCACAATTCCTGTACACATCACATGACCAGGATACTTTTAACACCATTAACAAATACAACTATCAACAGCGAAAAGAGAAACCCAGGAAACTGTGATGTGCATCATGTTCTCTGCTACCGTGCGCAGGTTCGAACTCGCGGCCTCGCACTGGAAAAGAGTAGCCCGTATCTTAGGCCGCTACCCAGTGGTGTGTAGTATCTCATTTATTACCTCAAGGTTCAATGGCATTTGGGGTGAAACTCCATTACTTCAACCGTCGTCATCGCTTGATAAAAGAAGATTTGAATTTGAGAAGCATTGATGCATGCAAATGACGGAAGAAGTACCTGGAATCTTGACGAAGGCGTCCCAGATGCTAGGCCCGCGTCCTTCTTTGTCGGCCATGCCTTCGACTTGATAAGCCGAGGTCGCCGTCCCCCAGACGAAGCCCTTCGGGAAGGCCGATCTGCTCAGCCCACCGGTGTCGAAACGCGTTGTCTCGGGGATCACCGTCTCTTCGGCCACTGTCGACCTCGCCACGAGGCCCAACAGTGACCACAACAACAGCATCAACGGCACTCGAATTCTCATCCTTACACTTCAACACTCTCAAGTGGGAGAGAGAGAGAGAGAGGGAGTTTAGCTTTGCCTTGTGAAGGAGAGCGACTGTTTATTTATGGAGCAAGGATGGTGAAAAAAATCTTGAAAGTTAGCCTCTCCACATCATCTGATCATTCTCTGTCTTCGCACAAAACAAGAAGAAAATCTTCTACTATGATTTTCCTTCCTCCTTTGGGTGAGTAAATCCAGAACCATAAATGCGTTTATCCTTTGGGTGAGTAATCCAGAACAATAAATGCGGCGCCTCGTGGACGGTAATCCAGACTGGCGGGTCCCTGTCGTGGTACGAATGTGGTAAGATGCATTGAGTTCAACCGGATAGGGATGAGAAGATAATCAACCTTATCTCATCTTATTTACCTTGCGGTGATAAGGTTTGTTATGGACCATCAAACGGCCGACACGCGCGGAGCCATCAAAGACGAGAACGTTTATGTTTTTGAGGTTTAAGTTGCACATGAATGGACAGGCATGTAAGGGCCCGTTTGATTCGGTTTTGGAGAAATGTCTTTAAGAAAATGTAAATACCTTTAAAATAAAGAAATTTTTCGAAATACTAGACTATTTGGTAAATTATAACTGAAAAGTGCCTTAGGGAAATGCAAGACTATTTGATAAACATATATTTGAAAAGTCTTTTAGTATGATCAAATTAAGTTTTTTAGTTTTAATATTTTTAAAATTGCAAAAAAGAAACAATGACTATATAACCAACCTTTTACATTTTCATGTTAAGAGTAATGTAAAAGATATATATTAGCAAATTTATTTAAAAATTATATTAAAAGAATTTGATTATAGATTAGATGCAAAACTCAACTTTTGGCCTAGGATTTTTTTAGGTTTGTTTTCAAATTTAAATAATTTTTTTAATTATTGTAGTATTAATCATCTTCATTAATTAATGATCATTCTAATGTATTGATAAAAAATTGGGCTATTGATTGTCAAAAAAAAAGAGAAGGTGAACCAAACATTTGCAAAGGGTTTTTATTATTTTTTTTAAAAATAAAAATAAAATCCAATGAAACTCCGTCGCTGATCAACGGCGGTTGGGGGTGTAGGGAAGATGATCGGTTTTAAAAAAAAAAAGTCAACGGATGAATAGTAGAAGTGGACTTGCATTTCCGAAATGCTGAAAGCCCAAAATAGGTCCTCATCTACTTTGGGCTTTCAACATTTCAAAGGTCAGCATTTGACCAATGACACTTCAAAATACTGAACCAAACACCTCAATTTTTTCCTAAGGGGCTTTCGGGGCTGAAAGCCCATTGGGAGTGCTGAACCAAACGGGGTCTAAAAGGAATTAGCAAAGTGAGAACACCTAATTTGTGACTCATAATGCTTTGCTCGTGCTTGAATTGATTTGTACTGTTACGGACATATTTCATGGACCGAAAATTTATATACCTAATGTTGTTATGTAAAGACAAATTTTAGAAAAAGGACAATAAGATGTGGGTCGTAACAATCAAAGGCCGACAGTTAGGGTTTTGGGAGGAATTTCAATTAGAGAATTAGATGTTTTCCGTTTGAAATCTCATTAATTAAGTGCACATTACTCCAAGTTAGCGTTAGCTACATAGGTCAAGAGCCTAAATAATTGACTCATGGAACCTGTGAGCTGTTCCATAAGTCTCCAAGTAGATGGTAGTGACTGTTATGATTGATTGTTGAACTACCTTCTCAGCACATCTAATGTATTTGGTGAGGGTTCAGTAAGGTATCTTCTTCGACCCAAAAAAAAAAGGTGTCTTCAATCTTTTTCCATTTTCTCCTTGACAAAAGACTGACCTAGCATATGGGAATTTGCATAAGCAAAAGACAAGAGAAAGGCTAAACGAACTGACATTGATTTATAAGATTATTATATGAATTCAATACTATATTATAAGTGAATAATTAGGAAGCGGGCCATATTCAGTGGCAGGGACAAACACATTATCTTCCCATGATCGTACGACGTGTTCTCTCCTCAAGGCAAAAGACCTGTTTCGTGTCAGTCTTTCAGTCAATGATGGAGTGCTCTTTCATGAGCCCAAAGTCTTCCAAGTTGAGCATGCGCTTGAAATTTAGCCCCTCCAAGCCCCATCATGATTGCAGAAGCATGAATGTCTTTCTCAGCTCCTTTGTCTCTATGTCCTGTCCCACGTGAAATTCAACTGAAAAGTTTGAATGGGCCTGACAAGCAGAGCACGAGATTCCATGGAATTGATCATTTTCGAGCTTTGTCCAATCCATGCCGACATGTGTGTGGACCGTTTGGTGTTGATGTATTATTGGCTCCTTTCGCAATAATTTACATTTTAAGAGAAAACTGTTCGTATAAAGTATCCGGAAAACAAGAGTTCAAATGCTGTGACACACCGTATTCTATCTATTTTTTTGTTCCCCCATCTATTCCGTTAATTTGATTTCGTCTGTATCATGTTTTGCGCGCGGCAAGGAACGGCTTACATGCGATGGAGAGTGATGAGCAATCTGCCGTCCCCCCTCCTCCTCCTCCCCTCTCTTCCCCTTCTTCTAGTAGCTTAAATTTTTACGAGAAAAAAAGACCCGTCCGATGATGTTATCGGGTGGCCGAAAAGCATGACAAAATGGGGACCGGAATTGCTGAGGTGGTTTAGTAGATACTATTGGGCTTTTAACGTGACGATTCGTCATGCTTTATATGGTTTAATCAGCACATTACATTTTGAGGAGACATGTACTAAAAATGTGACCAAAGGTGAGGGAGTGGGAACGATTTGGGGAATGCATATATGCAGCTATGTGGAGATGGGTTTCATGTTATCCACAGGCATTTGCAATCAAGATATTTCCTTTATTTTCGTATATCATTTATATGTAGGAAATTTTCCATCTATATCTTTTATATATGACTGATTGATTCTAATTGATTATTGACAGAAAGTGTAATGGAGATTTGGGAAAAGACTTTTCCTCTGTATTTCATTGTATGCATTTACATTACATTGGTAAATATATAGTGTAAGAGATAAAAGAATAAAACAGGAAAAAATAATAAATGAATCTCTATTTTCCTATTTACCAAAACTAATTCACAATTGACTGGATTACAATCAACATAATCGGAATCTTCAAGATATATTTCTAACACTCCCCCTTAAGCTGATGGCCTGTAGATGTCAAGGATACCAAGCTTGCTCAATAGGTACCTATGTTGTCTCTGACATAACGCTTTAGTGAAAATGTCTGTAGGTTGCTCCGTTGTTCCAATTCCTTTTGTCACGAGGACTCCATCTTTGATTCTATCCCGAGTGAAATGATAATCCACTTCTATGTGTTTTGTTCTTTCATAAAAACTGGGTTTGCCGCTAAATTGAGTGCAACATCATTATCACAAAACAATTCAGTTGGTCCACTGACCTGTATTCCAAGATCCAAGAGTAGTCCTCGTATCCAGATTATTTCGTAGGTAGCTTTTGCCATGGCCCGATATTCTGATTCCGCAGATGATAGTGAGACAGTTGACTGCTTCTTTGTCTTCCAAGAAATTAGTGACTTTCCCAGCTTTATGCAAAAACTAGTAATAGATCTTCTGATCATTCGGCATGTGGCATAATCTGTGTCGCAAAAAGCCGTCATCTTCATATTGCAGTCATGAGACAGAAGTATTCCAAGGCCTGGATATCCCTTCAGATACTTCACAACCTTCAACACTGCATCCATATGTGATTGCTTTGGCATATGCATGAATTGACTAAGTATTTGTATCGCATATGAAATGTCAGGTCTTGTCATTGTAAGATATATCAGTTTTCCAACAAGTCGCTGATATTCAGAAGGATCTCTGAGCACTGAATCCTTGATGGTTGAAGGGGAACTAATGTCATAATCATGTGTCGTCAACTTCACATTCTGCTCAACTGGGATGATTGCTGGTTTACATCCCGATAAACCTACTTCAGAAACAATCTCCAAGATGAACTTCCTTTGACTAAGACAAATTCCTTCATTAGATCGAGCAATCTCGATGCCGAGAAAATATTTTGGTGGTCCCAAATCTTTAATGTGAAAGGTGGAGTGCAAATACCTTTTGAACTTGGCAACATCAGAATTATTATTTCCCATGACAAGTATGTCATCGACATATATCAACAAATAAATTGATGAGTCTTTTGTAGTACGTGTAAACAAGGCATAATCATACTTAGAATGCTCAAAACCTGCATTGGTTAGTGCAGTAGTGAATTTGGCATACCATTGTCTAGATGCCTGTTTTAATCCATATAAGGATTTGCGAAGACGACATACCTGAGACTCCCCCTGTCTGCGTAATCCTTGAGGAATATCCATGTAGATTTCTTCATCTAGATCACCGTGGAGAAAAGCATTATGCACATCCATCTGATGAAGGGACCAATTCCGTATAGCTGCAACGGACAAGAAGGAACGTACAGTGACTTCTTTAGCTACTGGAGAGAAGTCTCATGGTAGTCAAAACCTTCTTTTTGAGTGAATCCCTTGGCAACCAAACGAGCCTTATAGCGCTCAATAGAGCCATCTGCCTTGAATTTTATCTTATAGACCCATTTACAGCCAATCGGTTTTCTTCTTGGAGGCAAGGGGACAATATCCCAGGTGTTGTTCTCAATTAGAGCAGTAAGTTCGGATTCCATCGCCTGTTGCCATTTAGAATCTCGTGCTGCCTCAGCAAATGATGATGGTTCCTGTTCTTCCGATATACGGCTGATACAGCACATATGTCCTGGCGATAACTGATTAAATGACACATATGAGGTAATAGGATGTTGTGTACCTGAAGAACTCCTTGCAGAACATATGTAATCCTTGGTCCATGTAGGTGGACGAGTGTGCCGTCCAGAACGTCGAGGCTGCTCGATTACATTTTGTGCTGGAGGATCCGATGATTCAGGAATAACTGGTGAAGCAGCTGCTGTTGAAGAAGATTGAGAAATGTCCTCAGATAAGTTTGACGGTGTAGAATCCATTGGTACAGACGGAGATGGTCCTAATGATATGTCTGGTCTTGGTACAATAAGGAACCCTGGTGCTGAGGATAAAGATTCATCAGACAAAAAAAGTCTGTCTGGCCCTGATTGTAAAGAGGGTTGTGATGAAGAAATCATTTCTTCAAATGGAAATACATCTTCGTGGAAAACAACATCCCTGCTAATGAAGAAAGTCCCTGTAGATATTTCCATAACTCTATATCCTTTTTGAAGAGGAGGATATCCCATGAAAATGCACTGAGTAGCCCGATGGCTCATTTTATCTCGAGGACCCACATTTGTGGCATAACATAAACAACCAAAAACTTTAAGATGACTATTATCAGGCTGTTTGTTGTAAAGCATCTCAAAAGGGGTCCTACCATTAAGAATCCGAGTTGGCATGCGATTAATCAAGTAAGCTGCTGTGACCACACAATCTCCCCAAAAATCTTCTGGAATAGAAGCTTGGTATTTTAGGGCACATGCTACTTCTAACAGATGTCTGTGTTTGCGCTCAACAACCCCATTTTATTGTGGAGTGTAAGTGCAGGAGCTCTCATGAAGCATATCATGAGAAGATAATAATGTGTTGCAATCAGAAGTGAAAAATTCATGCCCGTTATCTGTACGAATTCGTTGTACAGATCTACCAAACTGATTCCTAATTATGGAAAGGAATTTTGACAAATTACCAAAAGTTTGGCTTTTCGATTGCATAAGATACACTTAGCTGGCACGAGTGTAATCATCAACAATTGTAAGGAAGAATCGAGATCCGTCACGGTGAGGGGTATGATATGGTCCCCAGATGTCCATATGAAGCAATGAGAAAGGATTTGTTGTACTTGATGTACTTTTTGGAAAAGATGCTCGAGATTGTTTAGCTAAAGGACATATTGGACATTTTGGATTAGGAAAAGAAGCACTGTGACCCAATCGTTGATGAGAAAGGAGATTTTTATTTTTACTGATAGCATTACAAGAAGCATGCTTATTTAATAAATCTAAATCTCCTGGGGAATTGTTCCAGAAATACAATCCCTGTGCCATACTACCCAAGCCCATCACTCTGCCAGTCGAATGGTCCTGAAAGAGACAATTGTCTAAATTGAATAGTGCATGGCAAGGGTTATCCTCGCAAACTCTTGAGACAGATAGAAGATTGAATTCAAATTCTGGAATACATAGAACATTTCTGAGGATAAAATTTTGACCAAGATTTACAGTGCCAATTTTGGTAACATTTGTGATGTTCCCATTTGGAAGATGCACCGTGACAGGGAATTCTGGCGTTTTGTATATGTGAGAAAACAGATTTTTGTTGCATACTATGTGGTCACTAGCACCTGAATCAATTATCCATATATCAACTGAAATTGAATTCTTATTGTAAAGGAAAGTACCTGAGAATCCTGCACCCTTGTCACTAATCTTGAATTGATCTAGCATCTGAACAATATTCTGATATTGCTCTTGGGTTATTGTTTGATGAGGTGATCCACCGGCCCTTTGTGTAAAGACTTGTGAAACTGTTGATTCCCTTTTTTTGTCTTTATCATTAGGCTTTCCATGCAGCTTCCAACATGTCTCAACAGTATGGTGCGGGCGTTTACAATAATCGCAATATTTATTTTTAAAATGCGAAGTTTGCCCACTAACCTTTCTTGCAAATGTGGTATTCCTCAGCCCATACCCTTTCTCATAAAAGGGTGCTGACATGGCACGATCCCAGCCGTCCATCTCTGTTGAAACCGCGGACAGATGGTAGCCGTCCGATCCAACGCGTCGATTGTGGCCGTTTATTCCAGCGCCAAGATCCCAGCCATCCGATCTAGCGCGTCGATCGCGGCCGTTTATTCCAGCGCCAAGATCCCAACCGTCAGATCCCCCCTTTTGATCCAGACCGTCCGTTCACAATGTCTTAGGGTTTCCCCCATTTCGCCTTGCCGCAGCCACAACTCTCTGTTTCTCTAGATCCGTAGGGTTTGTGAGGTGATTTCTGCCGGAGGTCTTCTCGCCGGAGGGTAGGATGGTGAGGCTCATACCCTCACCTACCCGAGTGTGTTCGGCAGCGACCACACGATGGTGTTCTTCTTGCACGGCCAACTGATAGATGCGGCCGAGCGGCGGCGGAGGGTCCATCGCGAGGATCTGCGACCGAAAGGCCGAGAACGACTCATTGAGAATCAGTAAGAATCGAGTAGCCTTTTCTCTTTCTCGGATCTCTTTGTACTGTTTTAACGTCGCCTCGGGTCCTTGTAGTCTTTCTTCGGCTGATTCTAGTTCATTCCATAGGGAGGAAAGCCGGTTGAAGCAAGCGGTAACCGAGAGGTTCCCTTGCTTCAACTCGGTCAAAGTTTGAGTAATATTGAAGAGCCGTGCTCGATCGAGCCGGCCATACATCTCCTTGATGTCGTCCCAGATCTGCTTGGAGTCCTCTGTAAGCGGCAACCCAGCAGCAACGTTGGGGGTGAGGGTGTTGCCGATCCAGGTGCGAACCAACTGGTTGCACTTCCGCCAATGGCGTTGAAGGCGTTCGTCGGTCGGGAACGGCACAGATCCATCAACGAAGCCATCTTTGTCTTTTGTTACAAGAGCTTGCCGGAGATCCCGAGCCCACGAGGAGTAGTTTCCTGGTCCGGTGAGTTGAAGGCTGATGAGGCGAAGTTCGGGATTGTCCGCCGGTAATGTGTAAAGAGGGTCGCCGGATTTGAGCCGGCTGCCGCTGCCAACCGGAAAGAACAGCGGCGCGTATCCAGGTTGAAATCCCGGGTAGGGATTCGTTCCCTGACCCGGATCAGATCCGGATTCCTGACCCGACGATGCGTATCTGGGTTGAAATCCCGGGTAGGGATTCATCCCTTGACCCGGGATGGATCCAAGTCCTTGACCCGGAATGGGTCCAAATTTAGGGGCCAGATTCGTCTGGCCAGAAGCTTCTATTGAGCTTGCTACTGGCGGCGATGGCCCAAATGGATATTGGGGCCACACCTGTCCTGGCGATGGCCCAAAATGGTATTGTGCCCATACCTGTCCATATGCTGGAGGAAAGGTTGAAGGCCACTGGGTTGCGCCGGAAGACTGGCCCAACGTTGGAATCATCCTTGCAGAGAGAGTTTCCTCTGATGGTTAAACAGAAGGTCTGTCTTCACGAGGAAGAACAACTGGGTCTGAGGTAGGTGTCTCCTCTGTTGAGGAGTTCTCAACATTGTTTGTCATGGCACCAAAAAAGAGGTTGAATTCCTTACCGGTTTGCTGGTCTGTTTCACAGGTAAAGCTTATGCGACAACAGCCCAAAAAAGAACGGTGGCAATTCAGTAATATGCAGAAGCTAAGCCAGGAGTATCTGCTCTGATACCATGACAGAAAGTGTAATGGAGATTTGGGAAAAGACTTTTCCTCTGTATTTCATTGTATGCATTTACATTACATTGGTAAATATATAGTGTAAGAGATAAAAGAATAAAACAGGAAAAAATAATAAATGAATCTCTATTTTCCTATTTTCCTATTTTCCTATTTACCAAAACTAATTCACAATTGACTGGATTACAATCAACATAATCGGAATCTTCAAGATATATTTCCAACAATTATCTTGCTCTTTGTAAACATGCGGTCTTTTTTCACCTATTGATTAAAATTTTTTGATTAGATTTTTCTTATAGGATATTACAGCGTCCAGATTTCCAGTTTGTCAAATTTCATGTGTCACTCATAAAGGGATTTGCACATGAGGGAGGGTGATGAAATGTCCAACGTCGCATGATTGTAGGGTTTATGTGCTCTCTATACACATGTAATCTTCCTTAACTTATAGGCTTAGACCTTCTAGTAGTCTCCATCCACTAGGATTGAATTTCATTAAACAAAAATATGAGAGTTAACGAGTTATTATCTTCTTGGCAAGGTGATAAGGGTAAAATTCTCACTTTGTAATTTCTGCTTTTGATAGAAAATCCAAGAAATGTGAGGACAAATAGTCAATAAGAATATTCCTATAAAGTGATAAAGAATATCTCACATCCACTTGTTGACCAATAAAAGAAACAAAGGATATACAAAAACAAGATATTTGAACTATCATTAATTACATATCATAGCTAGAGCCATCAAATTAGTAAGTCGAGTTAGGTCGAAAATGATCCGATCTAAATTGACCAATTTATAATGAACTATACCCGACCCGACCATCTACCAAAATACTTCAATATTTAATCCAACTTATAAAAATCCATATCCACCTAGTTATCCCCCTTTAAGTTCTTCACGTATATGTTATTTGGACCGCTATTTCGGCCATATAATACTAAAGAATTGGCTTTTAACATTGCATGGAATTTTCAAATTTTATATTGATTAATAAGAAAGTTAGTACTTGATAGCGAATTTATAAAATTATAGTAACAAATAATTGGGAGTTTTTGAATATCTAATTAAATGATATGTAAGATATTGAAAAAGATGATTTATGTAGACCGTGATTTGCAACGACAAGAATTAAAATTATAATCTTACATGAAAATAAGAATGCCAAACACAACTAAGGAAATATATATTATAATAAAGAAAAGTCTTCGTGGGCCCATCTTTCGAGCCCACCAAGACTTTTTTGTACTTGGAACATTCTGATGAGTCCATTATTTCCTTTTAGTGGGTGAATAGAGAGTCACAAAAAAAAGGTTAGGTTTGGATAAATTGCGAATCCATTTAACAATCATATATTTTTGAGCTTTGCCATTTGAAACTCATTTATAATCCATCTACCGAACATAATAACCCATATAATGACTTAGCCCATTAAACATAAGTTAAGAAAAACTTTTGGGTTGCTAGGAAGCTAACCAGTGGCTCCTAGGCCCTTGTTGAACCTAAGGAGTGATTTTCGGATGACTTTCTACTGGAAAATTGGTGATGTCCAAACAATCTCTTTTTGGTTTGATAATTGGCACCCTAGGGGGCCCCTGAACCTTCTTTTCTCAAATTCACTTATCTACAGCTTAGGACTCTCTAAGCAGGCCTATGTTGCTGACCTCTTCTTAGATGCTAGCCAAGCTCTCAAGATGGTGCTTGAATCGTGGGGTCATCCTCTCCCGGTCCTGTCGGGTGACCCGGATCATTTCTGCTGGCGAGAAAGGTCTTCGGGCCGGTTCACGGCGGCAATGGCATGGAACTCCATCAGGAAGAAGAGATCGCAGGTCCATTGGCACTCCTTCGTGTGGGACAATGCCATAGTGCCTCGCTATCAACTTAATCTTTGGCTCATTGCTAAGTGCAGATTTCCAACTCAGGCTTTCCTTCTATCCTATGGTAGAATTGGAAGTGTTGCCTGTGCGTTTTGCAAGAGTATGCCCGACTCTGTTGATCACCTATTTTTTGATTGCTGTGTCACGGCTGGCGTTGCTTTCTTTTGGGCTTTCAGGTGCAATTTGCCTTGGCGCAACAAAACTTGGAGGGAGAACCTCTTATTGGGTGGCTACCTATTTGATGGGTAAAGATTTCTACAAGTGCATTGCCTGTTTTTCCTTGGCGCGCTTTGTCATATCATTTGGAAAAATAGGAATAACATCATCTTTAGAGACCAGCCCCTGATGGTCCCGGCCATGAAGAACCACCTCTTCAAAGTGGTCCGAGACAAGGTTATCACCTTTAGGAACGTCGAAGATAATTTCATAAACAGAAGGTTGCAGAGAAGTTGGGGCCTAGACTCGATTATTTTCACTGGGGACTCATAGGTAGTTCATTCCGATGGTGACCTCTTCCTCGCCTGTGGCGTCTTTTGTAGCCGGTTGACCATGCCGTGCTTCTTTTTGGTCTAGGTGTTGTAGTGTATGTGCCGCGTTTTGCGGCTTTTTCATCTCGTCACCCTTTTACTCCTTTTGTTCCTGCATTTGGAGTGTAAGTTTATGGTGATGAGATCTTTTGTACATCTGGCCTTTCCTCAATATATTTCTTACCTTTTACCAAAAAAAGAAAAAAAAAAGAAATGGTTCTATGACCCATTTTGACAGGTCTAATTATAATTTAACAATTTTGATTCACTGTTCCTGTATTCTTCCCTCAAAGAAGTTACCAATTACGGGGTAGCAACTAAAGTAAAAACATTTATTCAGTCACACTTTTTAAACTATCAAATTGATATCTACCCACAAAAGGATGAACAAGAAGTTCATGTAACATATAAATTCATTTTGAGGTAGGAACAACAACAACAACAACAACAACAATTAGGAGATTCTCTGTATCTCCTTTGATTGTGAATCAAGGAAGCAAGAGAAATACTGAGAATCTCTTAACTGATGTAATGTTTTCCAAAAATGACAATTATTAGCAACATATTACAATGTCAATTACAATCATGTAAGATCAATAAGATATGCACAATTGAGTGACATGCATGCACAATTAAAAGAAATATAGAGAACTAAGGAAAACGAAAAGAATCTCCTAATTATTTCTGGCAATAACAATCCTCAAATCATATCATCTCCGATTGAGCCTTGTCCATCAAACAACTGGCTTCTTCAAGCGACTAGCTTCAATGGACGGATCATCGCGTTGTCTTCATGATCAAGAATCTGCATCACCATTCCGAACACAATGCATTTAGTTTTTCTCTACGTCGACATACACTTCCGATTATGTTTTATCAAAATAAGGCAAGTGGTGAGGAAAAAGTTGTGTCCGAGTCTTACGTGACAATGATACACGTAGTTAGGTTCCGTGGTGGCGTCGAACGGATAGGGCGCATCGTTCTCGATCAAGTTGAACTTGACCAGGATCGTCGTTTGGTACCTAGGCTCCATCTTCACTACGTTCTTCCATGTCTTCTCGTACGAAGGTATCTTGAGCGACTTTCCCTTCGCATGGCCCGTCACGTTGCACGCGACCGCGTCGTTCTTCTCGGTCATGCACGACTTGAAACTTTCCAGATCCAACAGTTGTCGCCCTTTGATGGCATGAAATGTCGCGAGATGAATGTGCAGCGGGTGGTTGTCCTCCGTCAAGTTAATCACCTCCCACGTCTCGGTGCTACCGGTTTTCGGAGTCTCGGTCGCCGGATCTGTCGGTGTCTTCCCGTTGATGTACAAATGGGTGGGATCTCCGGTTGCGCTCTCATATTCATACAGCACTATGTACCTATGCAAGGATTAAGCAAATTGCTATTGATCTTTCCGCGTGTTAAGAATTAAATGCATCCGATCCATGCATCGACATTCATTACAATTTAAACGAATACCTCTTAACAGTTGGTTTTTGGGTCGTCGAGTAGACCTTCAAAGATGGTGGCACACGGGATCTGTCTGGCGGGTTAGGGTTTCCAGACAATACCACGAACTTCATTACCTCCCCGTTCAGCCTGTCAACAGAACTGCCACTAGGATAAGGGTATGGAGCACCGTTCTTGAGCATTACTTCTTTCGCTTCTGTCGTGGAGAAGTCGATGATGACGTCGACAGTTTCCGATGGAGATAAGAGAATCGATTTGGTGATCACCGGCGAGGGCAAATAGGATGCATCGGAGGCGACCGTGATGAATGACAAGCCTGTGGTCAATGAGAATTTGTAGTAGCGCGCGTTGGAGGAGTTGATTATGCGGAATCTGTATTTCCTACGTTGGACCTTGAGGTAGGGCCAAGCTTTGCCGTTGACTATGATGGCGTCGCCGAAGTACTCCGGCTGCCACTGCGGGTGTATGTTAGGGTTGTCGCCGGTGGAGTTCATGTACAACGATCCGTCCTTGGTGAAACTCCGGTCAAACACCATCAGATGGTGGTCGAAATGGGGCCCCGACGGGAGATCAAGCTCCGCCTCCAACGCCGGATCACGTATCACATAGGCGCCGATCAGACCGGCTAGGAGGTTGACACGCGTCAGGCCGACCGTGTGATCGTGGTACCAAAGGTTTCCGGCATGCTGCACGTTGGGGTATGCGTAGGTCTTGCGAGTCCATTTCGGACCGGTCTCGTGAAAACCCGAGGTGAACCACGCGAAAGCGTTGCCGTCCGAGTCCGGCGGGTGGACGCCACCGTGAAGGTGGACGACGGTCGGGACGCCGCCGTGCTTGGGGATGGCCGTGGGGACGGTTGGGTCCCACGGGAGGATGTGGGATCGAGGGAGGAAATTGAGCCACGTCACCGAAGTGGGGACGCCTTGAAGTGCTTCAATGGTTGGACCGGGCACGGTCGCAGCGGCAGCTGATGTACCATAGGCGAAGACAGTAGTGGCCGGTAAATCTCGATGGAATTTCTGTAGATAAGACATGAAAATCATAAAAATATATAAGTTACTGTATGACCTATTCAATATCTATATGTAAAGTCGATTAAGACAATAATAATTTAACTAAGGCTTCGGATGTTATTAATCTAAAAATTTGTTTTGTTGCTGATAAAAAGAAAATAAAGCTCACCCATTTCTTCTCGTACATGCCAATGATGAGATTTCCAGGAAGGAGCAAACCTTCGCGCCTGGAGTAACCGTAGAGCCTCGGCATTTGGGGGAGTTCGTCGACGAACATGTCCAGTGAAGCCGCTATCTTATGAAGGGCCGCCTCCGTGACTGGCGGCGGTGGGGCTTTGTGCTCCGACGTACCCTGGCTTATGAAGCTCGCAACAGACACCAACATGAGCAATACATTGATCTCCATTCTTCACCGATCTTCGTCTACACTGAAAAAAAGATTAAAGTAAGAAGATTAGAGCCGCACACATTGTGATGATACATGCCAGTTCTCCATTTTCAATCTTTTCCCAACCCCAATCCGTCTATGGACATGCATCACATCTTGGCTCAATCTCTACCAGATATATCGAGCATTAATCAATCCGGTCATTAACTAGTTAAGTTGCTGATGAAACCTCGATAGGCTCATGTTTTCCTTCAACCACCCTTCTGGATGGTGGGCTGCACAGTCACCGACATCATCGTCGTTACGTTTGGTCAATTTCAGATGTGAGTGGTGCCCACAACTTGTAACATGCAAATCAGAGGGCTGTTGGAGGAAATTATCGCTAAAAGTAGACAGATGGCAAGGCTACTATGCTCCGATTGGCGATAAACTCCAACCCCAACTATAGAAACCAAAACTTTAGTCATACTTTATATAGGTATTGAACTGAACCGACCCAGCCCCACCCGTATGACACCCCTGGCCATGGTTGCACTCGGAGAATAGAGCAGGATCGATATCGACCTAAGTTGGTGAGTCCAATATATGAACTTGTACTAAAAAATAACTCACCCTATATAACCGTAAGAAGAGAACCCTCTAGAGAATGAGTGCAAATATGCAAATGATATGAAGAGAGGAGAGAGAGAAAGAGAAAGAGACGACTTGCGAGGGTGGGGTGATCAGAAGTGGTGAATTGGAGGACTCCAACTCCCGCGTCGATTTATACTCTTGGAAAGCCACTGATTTTTGCAATCCTTCGTTAGACATGATCAATCGATATTAACCAAAACGTGTGAGCGAGCAGCTTACGTTCGATCCCCAATGGGTATTCTTCCCTTTCGATTAGATCAATAAGCACTTGAGTAGTTTCCACTGTTTCAATTGGTCACATTATAAAAGCTAGGGTTTCGCGCGTGGTCGTTGGGAAGCGACTCGATTATAATAAGATCGAGCGTTCTGCGAGCATACGCCATTCGGCACTTGCCATTCCCAGCGTGCCGTGATGTTGAGAGGCCAGCTCAAGCACAGGAAGAGATCTAAGGAAGGTGCAAAGGAAATTAGCAATTAATAATTGGTTAATTTAATTAATTTGGTGGGTTCTTTTATAAATATATATGAGCAAGTTGGCACGACGTTCTATCCTAATTCCCACTCGATCATCGGATGAGAGTCCATTTTGACATTCTAAATTCCAATTAATTTCTGACCAAAAAAAAAAAATTCCAATTAATTAAGAGTTTGAAAAATTGTGGGTTTTTGAATATCTTAGTCTTGAGGGGGCTGGTGACCTTCCAACTTCTTCTTCACACTGTTTTTTTAACTCTCCTGGTGGGTTTCTGCATCGTCAAACCACTCTTGAATCATTGAATCTGACATTGTACCAATCACGTTGCTTGGACTGCAAAAAATGGGAGAAGAAAAAGAAATGTTGGGGAAGCAACAATGGCGTGTGGTCGACTGCTGCCCTGAATTAATTTAGGATATATTGTTAGAGTAATTAGATATTAAATTACGCCTAGCATCTAGAACAATTGGTAGTGATATCACAAAATCTTATATGATATCAGATGTATGACTTTGGAGCTTCTCTACAAGGAGAGAGCTCATCTAGAAAAACCACAAAAACCTTTCATCCGGAGGAGGGGAGTTTCGAACTCCGCGCCTCGCCATTCCCATATGTGTATGGACATTCAACTAATTTTTGGGCTCCTAGCCTGTTATTGACTTACCATTCATATTTGTTTTCTTGATTTTGCCATAAATATGTATTCTTGATTAAATGGTGGAGCACAATTGAATTTTCTTGATGAAGCCATTAGGTTCTGTAACTTTTAACTTTTAATTTAACACATTCATTTTGATTCCAAGGCCTAGTCCAAATCTTGTGTATAACAATTCAAAGCTGAAGCAATATAAAGGCACGTACTTCTTCACCAATTCTAGCTTACAATTTATTTTTATATTTATTAGGACGTAAAATAGGATGCGCGGACCTCAATTGCCCGGTGTGGGCGGGACAGCGAGTGGAAATCGCTGTCACCTAATTTAGATTAGTCGATTTTTAAAAAAAGCCTCGAACATTTCATTATTAGACGAGAGAGAGAGAGAGAAAGTCAATGTCTTTTAACAAATAACAAGTAGGTTATACTTTTCTAACAAATGCTTTCTGTTCGACCAACCCCAACCCCCCCCAAAATTGCTTTCCGAGGGAAATTAAATTAGGGGTGAGCACAGTAGTATTCAAAACAACTATAAAAAATTATCCAAAAAGTCATAAATCTATCATACAACAGTCAATTTAATCTTAAAATTTCCAATTGTGTCAATTTAGTTCTAAACCCTTTGATGATTTGTCAATTTATTTCTCAACCTTTTAATAATTTGCCAATTTAATTATTTTGGTAAAATTTTGGCTAATGTGATTGTTTAATTAGCGCTAACCATTCTACGTGGCATTGATTATTGATTGAAATGGATGTGGATAATTATATATATATTTTAATTTTTTAAAAATATTTTTTATTATACTTTTAATAATTTTTGCATTTTCTTTTCTTTCCTTTTTTTTTTCTTTGTCCTCTAGCCAGTGAAAGATAGCCTTGTCCACCTTTGGCAAGGCTCAACCTCGCCAACATTTGGCAAAGCTAATGAGGTTGACCTTGCCCTGTCATTGGTGATGCTCACCTTAACCCTCACCAAATCCAACAAGGGCAAGCCTTGTTGTCATTGACTCACTGGCGAGGTCGACCTTGCCTTGAGCTTGGCAAGGTTTGACCCTCGCCTGAGGCTAGGGAGGTTAACCTCGCTAGCCTTTGGGGAAGCCGATGAGGCCTTGCCATTGGTGAGGCTCGACCCTTGCCAGATTTGGTGAGATCAACTTGGCTAGCCTGGCAAGGGAGAGTCTTTTGAAGCTTGACTTTGCCGTCATATGGTTAGGTGGCAAGGTCAACCCTCACTCGAGGTGAGGGAGGCCGGCCTCATCCAATGACTAATGCAAATATATATAATGTCATTCTAAGCTTGTGATATCTTGAATAGAGAATGTATGTTGCGATGTACATGATGTTTTTTATGAACTGTAAGTGTGTCCATAACTAAACTATTCATTATATACTTTGACAATATCATTTTTCACGCATTCAAAGTCTATAATAAACTATCTCTAAGTTCTCTTGTAGAAACGGCCATGTACTCATTGATGATGTCTGACTATATCAACTTGCTTGCCAATACTAATACTTAACTTTAAGCTTATATTGTTGCAAGCAACCTTTATTCATATCTTTTTAAATCAATGATTTTGTTATTTGTATGGAAGGTTTTGTCATTATCAAAAAGGGAGAAACTATCGAGAAAACCTCCTAATATATTTTGAAGATTGACAAAACTATTTATAATATATTGATACTTTGATATATGCACCAAGTTGTTTTGTTTCAAGTAATGTTTGCGTAAAAAAGAACTTTGAGATGATGAGGAAAAAGATTCGAAATTGTTTGAAGGACCTATGTGACCAAGTTTAGAAGAAGGGGAAGTTCATAAAGACTTGGAGATACCATTGTGAACAGTTTACAAGATCTATATCACTATTATACTTGAAGTGCATAATAAGAAGTGGTATGATATAATCAAAATCTAATATAAGCAGAAGACTAGTCATAGTTTGATATCATCAAATAACTGGGAAGTTTGATATAATTAGAAATTGCTGATATAAGCAGAACATCTACATTACTTGCGACAACAACTTTGACACATGGCTTAAGATTATTATTTCGAGATATGTCATTTTATCCACTGACAGCTTGTGATATGGTATGGATTTCTACTATAGAAGATTTAAATTGACCAAGATTATTTAATTATGTGAGATATCTCGATTGGTTTACAATCATCCCAAAGGCATGATACTTTCCACATTCAAACTACTCTACTTCTAAATACTAAGATTTGATTGTATGGGCAATGAAATCTATGGTTATTCTAATTGAGCGACTTAAATGGCTAATTGATCTTCTTAATAACTATCGAACGGTCTGATTGGAGATTGGTCCTCTTGAAAATTGTTCAAGGGGAAGATTGGATGTTGAGGAGTATAAAAGAAGATCAATGTGCCTAAGAGAGATTGATCAAGCATTCAAAATATCCAAATTTAGAGAAAGCTTTACACTTTACATTTTCCTTCTAAGAGCATTTACATTTTAATTTATCGAGAAGTGTTGATAGTGTTGTAGTTTGGACTTAGGTGTGAGATAGTGAGTCCTATTAGTTTGAATAAAAGTAGTATTGGCTTTGAGAAAAAGTGCTCGAGTATAAGTGGCACATTCTTCTGTAACTTCTCCAAGATTACTAGTGGAATCTAGTCAATAAGTAGTTAATGTGGGAGAGTAGATGTAAGTTCACATTAAGTGAAACCGCTATAACCCTGTATGCATCATTCTCTATCTCCTTGCTCATATTCATTTATTGCTTGATGATGTACTGAGCTATATTGCTTGATATAACCAATTGCTTTTATATCAATTCTCTTCATTGCTCAATCACAATTATATTTAACTTAACGCTTTTAATTCCACAATTTTATTTATTTATTTATTAAAGTTTCTTAGATTCACCTATTAACCCTCTCTAGGTGATAATATTAGCCAACATCATATTGTTGTCACGGGTAGGGTAGTAACCTCACTTGTATTAACAGTCCTTCGTTATATCAAGCTTCCGAGTGATATCTGAAGCTCCCACTTATGTCAGGCTTCTGCTAATATTAGACTCCAATTATATTAGACTTCTTGGTTATATCTAATTGCTTCTCATCAGGCACTTTGACTACAATGGTGATGTGGATCCTATAGACTGTTTGTGACATCCTGAATTTCTAGTTCTTTTTTTAATTGAATGAATCGAACTTTTCATCAACATGCCTATAGTTTTATTCTCTGAGTTGATCACTCACGAGGTAACTAGTCTATCTAGTGAAACGTTTAGGAATTTTAACACAATGGATTTGAGAATTTGATCAGAAATCGACTGCTCGATCGTGCTAGTCTGTAAGGGTCATTATGGCACAGTTAAAACTCGATTAGAGACCAGAGATAGGTCGACTCAATTGAGCCATGTTATTAAGTGTGGGTGATTCCACCTAATTGCAAAATTCTTGTCGATCAGCACTAGACCGATTTTTATGTCGTTTTGGTACCTTATGTTCGCATTTGAAATCTCGAGATTTTCACGATAATCAAGAGTCGCTAATGTGTTGAAGATGTACAATGTGGCTAAAAAATAATCGACCATGGGTCAATTGCACTAAAACTTTCTAAAAGCTACCGGTAGGTTAGGTCATGCTAAAATCGCGCCAGATTAACCGTGAATTTAAACTCGATTTCAGAAATTGAAAGTTCTGTCATGTTACAATTTATTTGAGGACCGTCGACTCACCATTCAAAGATTTTTTTGCAAACCGAGATTTTTGGCGAAATTTCAAAGTAGAGTTGTTCTTGATTGGAAAAATCAGATGAATGTTTTTTGTTGCATTTTTGGCATTCAAATTGGACAAATTGATAAGGAAAAATGTTAATTTGGTCGAGGACACCTTGGTTGGATTTATGTGGATCGAATTGAATTCAATTGAAGGAGAATTGATTCAATTTGGGGAGGATTGGCTAAAATTCTTAGGCCAAGGGTCCATTAACATTTTGGACCACTTGGGATTGCTTTTAGGGGGAATTTTGTGTACCAAATTGGCTGAGAATAGGGCTGAACAAGTGGGGGCCAAGCCATGATCAAATTAAGAGATATTTAGGCCATTGGGTCCCTCCAAGTCTTCAACTGTCTCCTTCTTTCTCAGCAGACCTGCTTTCTCCATTTTCAGACCTTTTGAAGCTCTAAAGAACCAAAGAAGCTGAGCAACACCTCCCCCTAGCCAGTCGCACACTGCCGGAGCCCCTGCCGTCGCTACATGCCGGCCGCGAGCCCGAGCCAGCCCCGCCTACCCATCTGCCCGTTCTTGCTAATCTCATTTGTTTTATCGCCCAGCCGTGTCCCCGAGCCACCTCAAGCCACTGTCGAAGTTGCCAGGCCATCATTCAGGCTGCCGAAATTGCTGTTGTTGCCTGCCGTTGCCCACAGCAGCCCCGTCCGCCTGTCCCGTGCCGTTTCCAGCTCAAGCCGAGCCCATTCCAGCTTGCTTGGCCCAGCAATCAGAACCAAAGACTAGCAAGGTTCCTTGGACTTCAAGGCCAGTTTTCAGGCCCTTTCGGTCCTTGTTTGGTGTTGCCGCCAGGAGGTTTGTCGCCGTGGACTCACCGGATCACTAAACCGGTGAGTTTACTTGCTAAACTCTGCTTAGGGAGTTAATGACGTTTAATGGGTGATTATTTTAGGCTAAGTATGTTTATGTGGTTAGTTAGAATGGATTAGCGATTTAATTATTCGTTTGTGCATGTTAGGTGGTTAAAACAAATAGATTAGAGACTAGATAAGTTGTACTATTTATCTAGATAGATTCGGAAATTTTCCCGGCCTGTTTAAGCGATTAATTAAGCATTTCCGGCCTAAGTTTGCATTTTTGGTAATTAATTATTTTTGGTATTTATTTAATTATTTATTATTTTCCGAAAATTATATCGGGATAGCCGGTGATTGGAATTTTGTGCTGATTGCAATGGTGTGTTCAATTTATGCAATTGAATGCTATTTTATGCAAATTGAGTGGTGATTGTAATTTTGGGTATTTATCTCAAAATTGTGTAATTTCGGTATTTAATTAGAAAATATCAAGGCGTCGGTTTTTAACGCCAAAAATATCTTTATGCACTATATTAAATAATGAGATTTTTGAAAAGAAAGATATAACATTTTGGCTTAGACCGACCGTGAACCCACACGATTATTTTTATCGGGTATATTTTAACACGATGATGTTAGGCCAAGTTCATTATTTTATTTTAGGAATTGGTGTGCAAAGCACAAAGTCCTTGACCGGGATTGATTTATCGTGTATCAGCTTGTGCGAGCATAATCGTTAGCTTGTGCGAGCTACTATCTATTTATCTATCTATCTATCTATCTATCTATATCAACTTGTGAGAGCTATTACCATATATTTTAGCTTGTGTGAGCAATGATGATATTGATTGATTGATAGATAGTATTGATTGATAGATGGTATCGATGGTGTTGAATCGATGAGACTGATTTGATTGGTTGAGATTATGAATTGTACTGACGTGCAGGAGGGAATTGATGCAAGGTAAGTCTTTTGACTTGTGTGTATAGCTGCCTCTGGGCGTATTTCCTTCCTAGTCGGAGTTTAGAGGGAGAACTTGTTGAGACATTATTTCACTTTGTTGTGGGCTCAACCTTTTTAGGTCCTTAGATGACGGTTCTTCCATAATGTTTTGGTCGGCCGATGAGGGTTACTGAGCGGAGTTTTGATTACCATGCCCCAAGGGGTCAATGGGTCTATGAACTTATGGTGACCACCGTTTGGGTCGATGAGAGCCTACCTCAGAGGGTACCTCATCGGTTCAGAGCATGGTTTTGCTATGGTTTCAATGGATTTCATGTGGGTCCCCTCCAGGGTTTTGAAATTCTTGCTATGGTAGTCGATGCCACTCTAGGTGAGAGTGCAGTTGACCCTCCTGACGGTGCTATGGAGGACCCAGTGCCCCCGGAGCTTGTGGAGACCGAAGGATTGGCGAACGTGTCCGGCTAGCTGGTCATAGGACAACTTTGTTTTGAGGACTGGTCTTTTGTAGACTTTTGACTTAGTCTTTTGTTGTATATAAACCGGGGTGTTTATAAAAGTGTTTTGGTTGTGAATGTGTTTCTTTCTTTTCTATCCCCTGTTGGTTGTTGTCAGGGGTATTGCTTCGCTTTCGCATGTGCATTAAAATGAATGGGTCGGCAACGCGTTTTGGGACGTCGCAAATTTAATCGACCACTGAGGGATGGGCACGTGCTCGAGGTTCCCGGGCGTGACACTGTTCACCTTGTATGAACTAATTTTTATGAAATCTCTATTCTTCTAGACTTGTTCACGTAGGTTCTTCTAGTTATTTTGAGTCTTTTTACTTAGCACATCAAGTTCCTTTTATGTGGATATAACCGGAAACATGAGCAACTCATATTAAGTTGTAATAAATCATGAATTATTTTGTTAACTTCAAAATGTATTATGAGTTTTTCTCAACTATTTACTCATGAATCCTCTAGCACAATAAATAATAGCCATTACCGACAAATCTATGTTAATCTAAAAGCCAGAGTTTTATGATCAAAGGAGTGAAATTGCCACTGATTTTCAGTCAATTCATAGTTTTTATCATGTAAAATTTTACTCTTCTTGATTCCTTGTCGGCCGTAAGAATGTCTGAGCGGATCTTCGGAGTCACGAGTAGAATTCATAAGCTTAAAATTATCCTCAAGTTATCTGTCCAATGGCATTTCTTTGTGAGTGTTAACTTGGTAGACTGATAAGTACATGCCAATCATTTGCATATCTAGTTACTTGTTAATTAGTGCGTTGAAAGGTACTCAACTCTTGAACTGGTGCATATTTACATCAAGAATTGACTGGTCATCTCCTTCCTTTTGATATAATTTGTTGAAAATTTGTTTGTAAAACAAAATAAGTGTGTTTTTACTTTACTTGTCCCACATTGAAAAGTTGAGAGGACATAGGCCAGCATTCTCTAATGTGTTTAAAGAAAGGATTAAGTGTGGACTAGACCCTACCATACTTTGTGTGCGAGTGCATGGATAATTATGCGATTATTAAGTACACTTAGCACTTGGCACACTTGTACGCCCACAGTTTAATTAGGACTAATCCATTTATTTTTATTTTATTTCATATGGTTATTTTATTAACTTTTATTAGTTCAAAGGTTGTTTTTGTTTATTAAGTATTTTTGGAAATTATGAAATTTTATTATTATAAAAATTATTATTATTATTACTTTTATTATTCGAATTTTTATATATGTGTTTTTTCAAGACAACCTTTAGAAATGATATTCGTTCGGTTTGCAACCTTTCTCGAAGGGTTGCATTTGTTAATTTTGCAACCTTTTTCGAGATGATATCTTTGTTCATTTTACAACTTCTTTCAAGAGGATATCTATTAGATCAAAAGCTGTTTTTGTTTATTAAGTATTTTTAGAAATTATGAAAATTCGAAATTTTATTTATTTTTCATTATATTTTATTATTCCGAATTTTTATATATATGTCTTTTCAAGACAACATTTGTAAATAATACTCGTTTAGTTTGCAACTTTTTCCAAAAGGGTTGCATTTGTTCATTTTGCAACTTCTTTCGAAAGGATATCTTTATTCACTTTGCAACTTTTCATGAAAAGTCACATATATTATTTAAAATTGATTATATATATATGTCAGTTTTTAGATGAACGAGTATGAGATCATTTTCGAGTTTTCTTTTCAAAATTACAGCTATTTTTTTTTCAATTATTTCCTAGAGAGATTCTAGAGATATATTATAATTTTGTTGTATCCTGAAGGATATTTGCCGGTGATCATTAACAATATTGTGGAACAAATAAATCCTTAAAAAAAATGATATTACATCTCAAAGTTTGATTTGATTGCCCTATTAATTTTAAGCCACATTTTCCAACATAGTTATAAGGTATTTCTTACCATTTTGAGAATCTAGTAAGGCAGATGATGTTTCTGTGAGCCCATTGTTAAAGATTCCGAGGCCTCTTGCAATCAGCTTTTACTAGATGGCATGAACGAAAACTGAGCATGGCATTTGGCACGCGTGCAACAAATTTGAGCTATTTACAATAGCCGCGCAGAACATTTGCCTCTGCATTTCCTCGATCAATAGCATAACATTCAAGGAAATCAATCGTTCCTTGTGCGGTGCAATACCAGGACCCATCAACCGAATTTAGTATTTTGTCTTTCCTGGTTAGACATTCTATAGGACGATCATGGTGTTGCTACATTTCCAAATTTATGTTTATCAGCAGAGTAGCTAGAATGACTCTACAAGCGGTTCTCGACTCAGAACCCTGCAAATTGTTAGCAATTGTCATGCAACACCATTTCTTTTATTACGTTGAGAAAGCAAAACATAGAACCTGCATATGAAGAATACAGCAGAAGCTTACAATTTATGATGACAAGCACTTCACGATCGACATCATTCATCCTCTTCTAAATTCTAAACTGAGGATAAAAACTTCATCCCTGGGTAACCTCAGTTCTTTTTTCTGGTGAGCAGCTGCTTAAACCAATAGGCCGACATTTTCGGGTATCTCTTGAGGTTGGTATAGTCAATATAGACGATTCCAAACCGTGATGTGTAGCCTGACCTCCACTCGAAGTTGTCAAGCAAAGACCATGCGAAGTAGCCCACTACATTAGCTCCATCATCAACAGCCTTCTTCAGTTGGGTTATATAGCCCTTGTAGAAGTTGATCCTTGTGGTGTCATGCAGTCCTTGAGGGAGCGTGACATTGCCCGGATCGTCCATCCCTAAAATTGTAATATAAATTACTAAATTGTTAAAAACACTGGCATTACTTGCTAGAGGATGATTCAGTACTTATTGCATAGAGGTGTACCATTTTCGGACAGAATCACAGTGGGGTTCCCATAACGCTCCTTGATGTACATCACAGCTTTGTACAATCCCCAGGGTACATTATAAAGCCAGGAAGAATGTGCCTGCAGCAATTTTAAAGCGAGTTTGATCACATGCAATTCACATAGATCAATAATAAAACAGAGATCAGGACCATCGTCCAAATTGAGTGAATGTACTTCTTACCCTTGGACCAATAGGCACTCCATGTTTTTCAACTGAAAAAATTTCAAGAAGATAATCTCTCAGTACATGATCAATTACAATACAGTATAGTGTACACTCTATTCGACTATAATGAAAAAATGAAGTATCTTACAGGCAAATCCGGCATTCCAGTCCTGCTGGTACCCTGAAACTTTAGCTTTCGGTTGATGCGGGTCATACATGTAGTAAGCTGTGTATTGGTTAATACCGACAAAATCCATTGAGCCCTTCACCATCTTAACCTCTTCTTTGGTGAATTTTGGAAGCCTGTCCCCGACAATTTCTTGCATTGTCCTCGGGTACTCTCCATACACAATTGGATGAATAAACCTACAGTGGGATGCTTGGACTTTAAGTTTGCAATCTATGACTTCCACAGGTTGCCTTAATTGGGAATGCTACCAAAACCATGTAATGCTCAAGTTTTTCAATGCAAATTGAAATGTGCATAGAGTTCTTGATTTGAATCCAACACACCGAAAAGATTCCGAATTGGTTATCGAGCTTAAGCAACATTGATTAGCACTACTTCGGCAAGATCTTGTAAGATGTAGGGTCATTATTACCATCCAACGTGAAAGTCTCTTGCTCTTTGGGCTGCATCATTGTCGGCCTTCGATCTGGTAAGAGGCTCGTACCAAGTAAAATCCAAAAGAATACCGATCCTTCCCTTTTGCTTCTCCTGAACATGCGCACACATTCACCATTCGTAGACAAAGTAGAGCTTAAATAGAAACAGATAAACACTACTCTGCTAACAATAGTTTCATAGCAGAAAGAACATATAAGAAATTGTATTCATACTTGATACTTTTCTCGGTATCTCTGAACTGCTGCTGCATGAGACAGGATCAAATGATGGGCCACGATGTAAGGCTCGGTTCCTGAGTTTCCGGCTGTGCAGTTCCCATAGGCTAATGAGCACCTCCCGGGGGCGAATAACCCGTTATCATATCCGAGAGAAGCCACCACTCTCGGTTCATTGAAAGTCATCCAGTTCTTCACTCTATCGCCAAAAGTCTCGAAACAAAAATCTGCGTAATCAGCAAAATCTTTCCTGCATGGTCAATGTAGCCCCAATCAAATCCCAATGTTGACAAACATATTTTGTTCATCAATTTAAATAAGGTGCACCTGATGATACTTACACTACATTGGGACTCAACAGTCCCTTATACTTCTTCTCCAGAGCCTCTGGAAGATCATAGTGATACAGATTTGCATACGGTGTGATGCCTGCAAAGAGAAAGTCCTTTGGCTCATTTCGTAGCTTAACATAACACAACACAAACACAATTGTCTTGGTAAATAATATTGTGAAATCAAGACAGGTTTTTGAACTCTTTTTCGGATTCATTTATCCATCTACCTTTCTTAAGCAAGTAGTTGATCAACCTGTTGTAGTAAGCAACTCCCTTCCAATTCACCTTCCCGGTTCCATCTGCATCATGTCAAACATCACGTGTTACTTTAACTACTTGTTTGGCAGGGTCAGCTGCGAAGCAATAAGAACAATTGCTATTACCAGGGAAAATCCTCGACCACGAAATTGAGAAACGGTAGGCGTCGAAGTTCAGCTTCGCCATTAGATCCACATCTTCCTGTAACAGCATAACAGGATTGAAGAGTGCCAGAAATGTATTGGATACATCGCTAAGTGGGGCAAAAGAATAAATGTAGCATGTTCATGTTTCTTTATGTACAATACCAACCGGGTAGAACAACATTGGGAGAGAGCTTGAATTATTAAGATATGACATGTGACGATTCGTTTTTCTCATGAAATTGTCAAGAAGCAGGTCCATAAGCGAATAAATGAATGGACCGTACATAAGAGGTATAATAATTAGGAGATATAGTATAAAGGGATAAGTGTGGCGAAGTCGCCAAAACATCACGAAAAATACAATTGAGTTTAAAATTTACAAAAAGTGCAATCAAGTCATAAAATTTGTCAAATTATTTCAATCGAGTCCTAAAATTAACGCCATCGACTTTTTAATGGAAAATGTTGACGTGATATTTAAAATTAATTTTTATTTTCCATGTGGCTTTTTAATTTTTTAATTTAAATTATATTTAAAAATTAGAAAAGAAAAGTTAAAATTTATTTACTTTTTTTTTTTTTAAAAAAAAAGCCGACGACAGTTGCCGGCCCCTTCGGTGATAGCGGCGGCGGCAGCAAGAGAGGAGCTGCCTTTTTAACTTTTCTTTTTTAATTTTTAAATCTAATTTTTTAAATTGAATAAAAAATAATTAAAAAAAGCCACGTGGAAAATGAAAAATTATTTAAAATTTCATGTCCATGCTACGTCAGCATTTTCCATTAAAAAAGTCAACGGTGTTAACTTTAGGACTCGATTGAAACAATTTGATAAGTTTTATAACTTAATTACATTTTTTGCAAGTTTTAGGATTCAATTGTATTTTCGTGACAAGTTTTAGGATTTTTGTAGCATTTATTCCTAGCATAAACCAAACAAAGGTTAGAAACATTAGGACACCATATATACGTCTGAACCGAAATCTTTTGTTTAGTCCTCAAGAGACCCAATGTAAGCGCTAGATTCCTTTTGTCTTACATTCACACACCAGAAAATCTTGGGGAGGGAATCTTTTTGTCCAATCTATGTATGCACCAAGAGCTCTTTTATTCTCGGTCTGATGAGAACTTTACAAACAGATGGCGACAAGGAAAGAAACACTCACTTTGTATCTGTGATATTGGTCCACTGAAACCTCCCCAGTTGCATTATTGGCCACAGTTCCTGTACACATCACATTACCAGGACACTTTAACAACATAATCAACGAAAAGCATCAACAGCAAAATGGGAAACCCAGGAAACTGTGATGTGTATCATGTTCGCTGCTACCGTTAGCAGGTTCTAACTCGTGACCTCACGCTTGAAAATATTAGCACGCATCATTATGCCGCCACAGAGTGGAGTGTGGTATCTCATCGATTACAGCAAGGTCAAATGGCATTTGGAGTGTGAAACTTCATTTCTTCAACTGTCATCATCGCTTGATAAAAGAAGATCGATTTGAGAAGCAGTAATAGATGGAAATGATAAAAGAAATACCTGGAATTTTGACGAAGACGTCCCAGATGCTCGGCCCGCGGCCTTCTTTGTCAGCCATGCCTTCGACTTGATATGCTGAGGTTGCAGTCCCCCAGATGAAACCCTTCGGGAAGGCCGATCGACTCAGCCCGCCAGTGTCGAACCGCATTGTTTCGGGGATCACCTTCTCTTCGGCCATTGTCGACCTCGTCATAAGGCCCAAAAGCGACCACAACAACAACTTCAATGGCACTTGAATTCTCATCTTCACACTTCAACACTCTCGGGGAAGGGTTGGGGGTAGGGAGAGCGGGGGAGAGTTTAGCTTTGCCTTGTGAAGGAGAGTGAGTGTTCATTTATAGAGCAACGATGGGTAAAGAAATCTTGAACGTCAGCGTTTCTCCATCATCTGATCATTCTTGTCATCGCCCAAATCAAAAGGAAAATTAAAGTACGATTTTTTTTTCTTTCAACGAGAAATCCAAACAATAAATATGAGTATTCTATTAAAATATTTAAATATTAAATCACACATTCATTAACAACTTAACTTTTAAAAATAGTTAACAGTGGTAAAAAAAAATCTCTCATGATATTAGAACAATGGGGTATTGAGTTCAAATTTTCTAAACCTCTATTCGCCTTCTCAATTATATATTTCCACGTTTGACTTAGGCTGAAATCCAGCCAACGCATGAGTGAGAGGTATTATAAATTTAAATATTAAACCACATATTCATCTAACAATTTAAATTTTTAGAACAATTTACATTGTCTCACAAAATATCATATTGTATTAGAGCAAAATTTTTTAGTTCAAATCTTTCCAAACCTCATTTGTCTTCCCAATTAAATATATGGTTATGCTTAGTTTTAGGCAAAAAAACGACTAAACATGAGGGTAATAAAATAATTAAATATTAAATTACGCTTTCATCAACAACCTAAACTTCCCTCATTGAGGGGAATTTACAATGGTGGGTCCTTGGCAAATGCCTTTTTGAATTCAATGATCGGACAAGTGTCACGGACAAAAGTTTGTCACGTCATTAACCCAAATCAATCCAAGGGGTTTCTTAGAACCGTTAGATTGATAAGGGGTTGATCTCTACCATCAGATTTATTTGATAAGAATTAATGCCCTCAACCATTGAGATAAATTCAATCTCCACTATGAGATTAATGTGATGAGGATCAATATCCACCACCATTAGGTCAAGTGGATCTCTACCGTTGGATCAATTAGATGAGGATTAACATCATCTACTGTTAGATCACAAAGAGATCAATAGTTGTAATCAGTGGGCTTTCATATAAATAGGGTAGCCCTTTCCCTCGCTTGTATAATCTACTTTCATTTGAACAATATAAGTATTCTCTAGAGTTCCTCTCTCTAAGAATTCTCTTCCTCATGTGAGAGTAAGAGTGAAAGTAAGGCATGTGAGAGTGAGAGTAGAAGTAAGGCTTACTTTGACCAAAGAAGGTCATTTGAAATCTAAGTGCCACACAGTTTGTGATTGAAAGAATTATCTCGGGACATAGGGATGAGAATACCGTCGGTGTTATTTACCTTATTTATTTTATGATGATAAGGTTCATTTGGGGATATCAACGGTGGCATGATGCGATATAAAATTGATGAATGATTGAATGTTAATTTGGAGTAAGCTAAGCCACGAAAGATGAGTACCTTTAGGTTTCTAAGGTTTGAGTTGCATGTGAATTGATGGACGTGAAAATACCTAATTCGTAAATTTAATGCTTTGCTTGTGTTTTACTTGATTCATGTGATTATGAAAAAGTTCATGGACCAGAAATTATTTACCATATCGCTATGAGAAGACAAATATTAAGAAAGGCTAATTGCAAGAATATTGATAGTAATCAGCAGGGTTGGGTGTTTGATTAAGTCTTCAGGGATTTTCAGTTTAGAAATTAGATGTTATTCTTTTGAATTTCATAAACTGCGTGCAAATTATATTGAATTAGGGCCAATTGTATAAGCTAAAGGCATGGATTAATCAATTCATAGGGTGTGCAGGGTATTCTAAGGCCTCTAGATAACCAGATCTCAATACTTATGGCCCCAAATTATAAATTAAAAAGAAAAAAAGAGAAGAAGTAAATTATGGATGCAGGTATATTCTTTCTTCCAACAGATCAATAAAGGGCGGAACGGATATTAAATTAAGGAAGGTGAAGCAGGTTGACACATCTAAACAACGGCCGACAATCTTCTTTCATCCAAGGGGAGCTAAAGAGGTGTAGCTTTGGCCAGTCCTTGGGAAAAGAGCAACTTAACCTATATCAAATTGAAATAGGCAAAAACAACAGGAAAAAGAAAAAGAAAAAGAAAGGCCAAGTAATCGGATGTCGCCCTCTTCTCATGGCAAAGGACCTTTTCTTTATCATTTTTCAGTCAATGATGGAGTGCTGATGATTATTTTAGGCCGATGGGCCAATTAAGACACGCGCACCTGAAATTTAGCCCCTTCCACGTCCTAGTAATATTGCAAAAACATAAATATCTTCCTCAGCTTCTTTGACTCCATCCTCATGTCCCACGTGAAATTAAACTTAAAAGGATGCATGATCCTTGTTGAATAAGTCAAAGATATGATCTTTTCTCGATAAGATATGATCTTGATTTGTTCCTCATCTTTAGCAGAAAATACGATCTTTTCTGATTTTAGATACAAGATGCTTAAAATATATATATTAAATACGATCCTGATCTTTCACTTTTCTCATCCATTTATTTTCCTATTATCCTTTGATCAGATCCTCCGACAAACTTGGTATTAGAGCTCCTTTGGCGAAAGCCCTTTTGCATAAAGAAAATTAATGGCTTTTGTATCAGCCTCTCTGTCATCTGTTCCCCAAGTTTCCGCTTAAACCATCTATGTTTCCTTTGTTCTCTCAGTTCCAATTAATCCAAATGTAATCTCCACTCCCTCATTTGGTGAAAGATTCGATGGAACGAATTTTGTGAGTTGGAAAACACGTCTCACTCGCTTCCTCCTGGTTTCCCAACTTCTTTCTATTGTAGAAGGCACCGAGCAAACTTTACCACAGCACATCCTGCAACAAGAGAGCAACCCCAACTCAACTTCATCTCAAAATCCATAATACACAACCTGATTAATAAGAGACCATACAGCCCTTGGGTGGATAATGGCCACATCCACCACACTAATGGTCACCCACTTATCCAAACACTGCGATTCGGCTTCAGCATGGGCTTATCTTTCTTCTTCATATGTGACTCAATCTTTAGCCCGGGCTTTATCTCTTCAAATGCAACTGCAAACAATTAACAAAGGTGGAAGATAAGTCATAGAATACATACAACATGTGACTGAAATCTGTGATCAACTATTAGCCATAGGTGAGATTATTTCTGGAAGTGAATCTCAAACTCATCTATTCCATGGCCTTGGCAGTGAATACGACCAACTATCTGTTGAGAAGATCACCGCCTCTCTCTCTCTAGAATTCTCCAGATTTCTCTCACTCTCTGCTCCTCCAGATTTTTCTCTCTAGAGAATTCCTCAGCTGCAATTGCTGACACATAATCAGAAAGTTGTAATAAAATAATAATAGGAAGAGTGTGGAAGGCGGTTCATTGACCGACCTTACGCCCTATAAATAGGGCTCTTGTCCATGGAGAGGAGTGTGGTAGAGAGTCTTGTGCGTGTGTGAGTGGAGTGTGTAGTGGGTGGAGTAGGTGACGTGAGTGTAGAGTGATAGAGAGTGAGTGGGTGTGTGCAAGAATTGTGTTCGTGTGAGGGTTGGGAGTGAGTAGGAAAGCAAGTACAATGAGTAGTTGTGAGAGTGTAATAGAATAGAGAGTTATAATATTGTTCTATAATAAAAGTATTATTTTACTTGTACATCCACTTGCTTTTCAACAAGTGGTATCAGAGCAGGTTGTCGGAGACCGTGCAAAGACAGTGGTCGGGGACCATTGTAAGTAAGCAAGGCGGTTAGGTTCGTCGAGCCAAGGAGCGGAGCGGAGTACATTAGAGTTCTGCTAGTGCACAATCTGAGATTGTGAAGTCGGTTGATCTGGGACCAGGCTTACTTAGTATAGTGCGGGGCATTATACTCAAGTCACCATGATGGATTTCTCAAGTTCGGTGAACGGGATGGAGAAGCTCAATGACTTTAATTATAATAATTGGAGTACTCGCATGCAGTATTATTTGCTTGGACAAGATTTATGGGATATAGTTGGCGGCAACAACACCATATAACCCACAAATGATAGTGATTTAAGAAAGTGGAACGTCAACTCAGGTAAGGCTCTTTACGTTCTTGCCGTGACTGTCGAAGATGAATTATTACAACACATAAAGAGTGTAAAAGACCCCGAAAGAGGCCTGGGATAACTTGGCGACTTTGTTTGCGAGGACAAATGATGCCAAGTTACAATGCCTGGAGAACGAGGTCCTCTCAATCTCGCAACAAAGTATGATGGTAAGTCAATACTTTTCTAAAGTTAAATCTATTTGCGAAGAAATTTCAAAATTAGATCCTCAAAATGCCATCTTTGAGACAAGAATAATAATTCACGGGTTAAGGCCGGAGTATAATGGTATCATTACGGCCACCCGTGGATGGGCAAATGAGCCAACTCTAACTAAGTTGGAAAATATATTAGCCAATCAAGAGGCCTTAGATAAACAAATCCCTAAGGTCACAATAAAAGAGGATGAAAGTGTCATCTTCAGTAATAAAAGAGGGTTCAAGGGATAGAATAGAAATAGAGCAGGTGCAAGAGATGGCAAACCATGGAAAAATCATGGAGATTGGCGGAGGCAACTGGAAGAGAAGGTTATCAGCCAGGGGGAGCTCATCAAAATCATGATGACGACAACGACGAAGATAAGAGCACTATTTGCTACACCTTTTGTTGGTACAGGCGGGAAGAAGGAAATGTCGTCACTTCCTACAAGAAGGAGATTGAAAGCGAAGAAGAATGGGACTTTCAAGTGCCTGTTGCAATAAAGGAACGAGAAGAGCTTGCAACCGCTTGTATAATTGAGTTGGATAATTCGACAGATTCTATCACAACCCCGAAAAAGAGCAAGCCAAGGAAGAACTCGAAGAAGCAACTAACAACGCCAACAAGCAATTGTGAAAAGAAACTGCAAGAGATGCAGGAGATGATAAAGAAGCTAAAAGTTGAAAAAGGCAAAGATGGAGAATATGTTGAAAAAGAGGGATGGGATGATAAGGCAGAAGGATCGAGAGCTCAAGACAAAAGAAAGTGAGCTAGAGAAGTTCCGATGTGAGTTCAAGAAGTTACAAAAGCTTCAGGACCTTAAGCCCACTATGATGTTCCCAATTGGTCATACTGAGAGAGATATCAAACACATGAAGGAGAAAAAGAAATTTTTCTTTGAGAAAAGGAGGCCATCCACACCTTACATCCTGTGTAAGAATCGGTGGAATAAAATCGAGGGGAAGAAATTTTATGAGGAAAAGGATCAAGAGGTCTACATTGAAGTGCTTCGGATGAGACTGAATCGGTTGAAGCACGAAATGAAAATCACGAATGAGAGGCTTGATCGAATGAGTTCCAATCTCACAATTCTTATAGGAGATATGTCGAATACGAAGACCAAATTGAGTGAGAAGAAGGAAAAGGAGACTAAAGGGCAGAATGAATTGGCATTGCAAAAATTCAATGATCACAAAACTCTATGGAAAGATGCAGCAGGAGAAGCAACTGAAGATGGAGCCATGGGGCCATCCACATATGAGGAAGCTTCGCAATATGCTAAATGGAGGAAGACAGTTGAAGAGTCCAAAAGTAATATCGGCACGGCTACTATATCTAAATTAAGAGAGAGTAGTCGGTGAGGGGGAGTGTTGAGAAGATCATCGCCTCTCTCTCTCTAGAATTCTCCAGATTTCTCTCACTCTCTGCTCCTCCAGATTTTTCTCTCTAGAGAATTCCTCAGCTGCAATTACTGACACATAATCAGAAAGTTGTAATAAAATAATAATAGGAAGAGTGTGGAAGGCGGTTCATTGACCGACCTTACGCCCTATAAATAGGGCTCTTGTCCATGGAGAGGAGTGTGGAAGAGAGTCTTGTGCGTGTGTGAGTGGAGTGTGTAGTGGGTGGAGTAGGCGACGTGAGTGCAGAGTGATAGAGAGTGAGTGGGTGTGTGCAAGAATTGTGTTCGTGTGAGGGTTGGGAGTGAGTAGGAAAGCAAGTACAATGAGTAGTTGTGAGAGTGTAATAGAATAGAGAGTTGTAATATTGTTCTATAATAAAAGGTATTATTTTACTTATACATCCACTTGCTTCTCAAAACTATCATCTACGATTTCGGTGCAAACCCAAGCCAATCCACTCTCCCGTGAGGACCTCCATGGTCTCCTCTAATCTCATGAAGGCCGAATTGAATTGCCCAATTTCAACAGAGCACAACCACCACTGCCGCATTTGTAACATACAAAGGAACAACACCAATTTCAACCAATCTGAGAAGCTTCTCCCCTACTGGCAAAAACAACTCTTCAGGTCCCCATACAAGGCAACAAAGTGGAATTTTACCCACTCCCAACCCGCCGCCAGTTGGTCTTGGTCGTGGTCGTGGTTGTCGCAACATTGTCTATTGCCAATTATGCCGACGTCTAGGTCACAAAGTTGCCATGTGTGGGGAAAGGCATAACTTACATTTTGCACCTCCACCAACTCCCAATCACGCTCAATACGCCCACCCAAATCAGCCTACGTATTATCCACCCTCAACTCAAACACAAACTCAACCCCGACAACTTGCACCATCTCCTCAGGCTTACTACAATTCTCTTCCCCCACCTGTTAGTCACTATACTCTTTTACTTCTGCCACTCTCTGCTCTTGCTACTGCATCATGAACTCATCGTGGGTGATAGAGTCTCTTTTCCTATCACCCACCCAACTCGAACCTACTCCATCTAATCCTTTTCGTCTTTCAGTGTTTTAGTTGTTACTTTTATTACTACAAATTTCTTGTCTGTCATTCAATTTACCATTGACAATAATTGTGTCTTCATGTTTTATAAAACTCACTTTCGTGCCATTTCTCTCCGAACCGGTCAGATTCTACTCCACGGCAAAGCTTCAACATGGTCTCTACTGTGTTTTTCCATTCAACTCCGTAGCACCTCCGTTAGCATTTACTGCGTCTTGTGCTGTTTCATTTACTCTACGGCATGTGCTTTTAGCAAGAGCCATTGCCATTCCCATCCATCTACTAGTTCTCGAGCATCTTTTCCGCTCCAACTAGTTCATTTTGATATTTGAGGGCCTTTTCTTGTAACGTCTCTAAGTGAATATAAATATAAATATTATATTTGCTTAATTAATGACTTCTCTCATTTTTCTTGGTTCTACCCTTTGGCTACTCATGTGCAATTCCTCACCACCTTTATCACTTTTCATAAATATGTGAAAACTCAGCTTCAATGTAGATTGCAGGCAATTCAATGTGATGGTGCACCTGAATTTCTCCCTTCGGCAATTAAAACTCACCTGCATCAACATGGGATCCATCAATGAATTTCACGTCCCTATTATCCATTTTAGAATGGCACTGCAGAACGTAAGCATCGTCACATAGTTGAAGCTGGACTGGCTCTCCTGTATCAAGCTGGAATTTTATCAAATTTCTGGGAATATGCCTTTGAGACTACAATATTTCTAATAAATAGGCTTCCCTCAAGGGTCATTGGCGATATTAGTCCTTGGCAAACACTTTTTCGGACACCACTTGATATTTCGTCTTTAAGAGTTTTTGGTTGTGTAGTATTTCCGTATCTGCCGCCATATGCTCCTCATAAATTGGCCCCACGCCCTCAAGCTTGCATTTTTCTTGTATACCTTCCAAGTTTTAAGGGTTACAGGTGTTATTGCTCATTGAACCACTAGTTTTTTATTGCCGCAGATGCGATTTTTGACGAAACCTCATTTCCCCTCAGCACTATGTTTTCCCCAACGCCACCAGCTCCAAATTTAGACATCGTACTGCCTCTACCTCCACTACCTATGCCACTTCCAGTATAAAAAACTTATGTACGACCACCCCCATCAACATCACCATTAGACATGTCTCAAATAGCTACTGCCTAAACTGATTCACAACCAGCAAGTACACTCATGAAATCTTGGAGCAAACAATGATGACAAATGCCTGTGCAGTTTCTACGCCGTGCACAACTGATGAACCAATCTCTTGTAGACATGGCGAGCCTTTATCGGACCCTTTACTTTATTGCAGCATAGTCAATGCCCTTCAGTACTTGACTCTTACCAGACTTAACATTGCATATTCTATCAATACAGCATGTCAGTTTCTCCATGCTCCTACAAAAGCTCATTGGCAATTCATCAAGCGTATACTACGTTATTTGGCATATACTCCCTGTCTTGGTATTCTTTTCACTCGTGATTCTTCCAAAGCTCTTCATGCCTTTTCTGATGTTGGATGGGTTCGTGATAATGGTGATCGATGCTTAATTGGAGGTTATTGTGTCTTTCTTTGTTGCAATCTTTTTTCCTGGTGTTCTTGCAAGTAACGAACCGTGGCCCACTCAAGTATAGAAGCTAAATATAAGTGCTTCGTTGACACAACAGCAGAAGTGATGTGGATTATTTATGTATTGAAAGATCTTCATGCTCTTCCACAACATCCACCAACTCTTATGTGTGATAATATATCGGCTTTGTACCTCACCTGCGAATCTTGTATTCCATGCTCGAACAAAGCACGCGAAAATTGATTATCATTTTATCTGTGAATGCCTAGCACGTGGACAGATCAACATCCACTTCATTTCATCTATGGATCAGCCAACCGGTATCTTCACTAATAAAGGTCTCACTTCTACACGCTTTAGACTTTTGAGGTCCAAGTTAATTATTCGTATCGCACCGTCAGCTTATGGGGGGATCTTGAACAAGTTAAAGATATGATCTTTTCCTGATAAGATATGATCTTGATTTGTTCCTCATCTTTAGTAGAAGATACAATCTTTTCTGATCTTCAGCACAAGATGAATATTGCTTGAGGTACATATATCAAAACAAGATACAATCTTGATTTTTTCCTGACCTTCTGCACAAGATGAATATTATTTGAAGTGTATATAGAGAGACTTCTCTTTGTAAAATAGTGTAGAGTGAAAAAACGATCAATACAGAAATTACTATTTCACTTTTCTCATCTCTACATCCATTTATTTTCCTATTATCTCTTTGATCAGATCCTCTTCCAGACTTTCCTAATTACAAGAGCACAGGATTCCATGAAATTGACCAATTTCGAGCTCCATCCAATTCATTCCAAACATACGCGTGGACTCAGCTGCTGTAAATTATTATTTACTTGTTTCTTGATAGTTTAAACTTTTAGGAAAAAATTGTTTGTATAATATGATATTAGGGCATAATAGGTCAAGAGTTAAAATCTCGATACACCCCTAATTTTCTCCTATTTTTTGTTTATGGTATTCCATCTATTTTCTTGTTACGCTGGCTATCCTGTTAATATGATTTTGTTTATATCATATTTTGCGCATGTAATAAGGAACGGCTTAGACGTGATGAAGAATGCTAATTTATTCGCCATAAGTATCTTGTTGGCCAGTTTTCTGATTACTTAAATTTAAAGAAAAAAATGGGCCGTTTAATGATGTAATCGCGTAGCCGAAAAGCATGACAATAAGGGAAATGCTGAGGTGGTTTAGTAGATAATGTTGGGCTTTTAGCGTGATAATTCATCATGCTTTATATGGTTTCATTGGCTCATGACTTTTGGGGGAGATACGAACAAAGAATTTGACCAAGTTGGAGGAGTGTGAGTGATTTGGGGAACGGATATTTGGCTATTTGAGGAAATAATAATAATTGTTGGAAATGATTATGAGATTCTCCATATCTTCCATGATTGTACATCATATCAAGAGAGATATGGAGCATCAAGAGAGACAATGAGAATCAATTAATTGAGGGAAAAGTGTCAGAAAAGTACTAAATCTTTTAATGATGTTAATTTAATTATAAATCTTTTGATTTAAAAATTCAGTCTTTACAACTAATTTTGATTGGATATTGTTGATGTGGACATCAATTGGTCTATGTGGCATAGCCGGTGTTGACATAGATAACTTTTAATAATATTTTAAATAATTTATTTATTTTTTATTTTATTCTCTCTCTTTCTCTCTATCTTTCCCCCCTCCATTCCATCTAATTTGTCGCTGCGAGACTCAAGCCCTCCCCACAGGTTGGGGAGGGAGCTGAAGGGAGTAGAAGGAAAAAAAAAAGAGAAAAGAAAAAAGAAAAAAAAAGTATTAAAATATTATTAAAAATTGTCTATGTTCGTGCTGGCTGTGCTACATAGGTCGGCTAGGTTCTTATCAGCAATATTCGGCCAAAATTAGTTGGAAGGACTGAATTGACTCTATAACAAAATATTTATGACTAAATTGATATCAATCAAATGTTTGAAACTAAATTAGCATCAATGCAATAAGTTCAAGACTTTTTTGACAATTTTCCCTTAATTGATGTAGCAGCACATTGATTATGTAGTCGGCGAAATTTGGAGGGGTTCAAGATTTGGGTTGTGTGAAGGCAGCAAGTTTGATGGTTTTGTTGGGTTTTTCTTCTTTTCTCTTTTAAAGAAACAATTTAACATGTCGAATCGACATTTAAGGGCGATGCTAGGCCATCGTCCAGAGTGACTCAATGGGCACTTCCTCCGGAAATAGCCTAGATACCAAGATTATAATATGCGGAAGATAATTGTATAATTTCTGTATACTGCATAGTAAAGAGTAACACGTAATATTTATAAATTTTCCGAGAATGACCATCGGCAAGATATTATAATCTCAATTACAATCAAATAATAAAAGATCTGCACAATTGAGAAAGATATATTCACAATTAAGAGAGATTAAGAGAATATGGAGAATGTCCTAAGCATTACAGCAATAACAATCCTGAAATCGTATCATCTTCAATCGAGTCTTGTGCATCAAAGAACTAACTTCTTCAAGCTACTGGGTTTAATGGACGGATCATAGCGTTATCTTCATTACGCATTAACATTTGGAATGCAATGCATTTAGTTTTTATCTACATTAACGTATACTTCTGGTTACATATTTTCAAAATAAGGCAATTTGTGAAAAAAAGTGTTCAAGGCTTACATGACAGTGGGACACATAGGTTCTGTATTGGCGTCGAATGGATAGGGGGCATCGTTCTTGATCTTTGTTTCCCAGGCTTTATCTTTATCATGTTCTTCCATGCTTTCTTAGGATACAAATAGGTGGAGTGTCATAATTTTTATACGATGCTTACTTGAGTGCCATAATTTTTTCTCCACTTACTTAAGCGTCACATTGGAGTAAAATTGATAATTTGAGTGCCACTTCAGCAAATCATTCTACATGGATCTTTTTGCATTTTTTTAATTTTTAATTTTATTTTAATTTTGAAATATTTTAGTTTTTATACTTTTTCCTTTTTTTTTTGGGTGCATCGGCTATAGAGGCCTCCCCCTCGGCTAGCGAGGCTATGAAGGCCCTAGGCAAGGCCACCTCTAACTATGGGTGTGGGCCTTTGCAATGAGGCCGCCTCACTCGTGGCCAACAAAAGCCTTCGCGCCCTCACCTATGGCTAGGCTGTAATGGCCTTGCCTAGGCCCTTCACGCCCTTGCTAGATCTAGGAGAGGTTGGTGGTGGATTTTCCAGCGAGACACAATTTAATGATTGATTTTTCAAATTTGTGGCACTTAAGCGAGCGAAAAAAAAAAATATTACAAAAACTGTCTTCATTGGTGTTGATGGTGCCACATAGGACAACCGGCATCCACGTTGGATTTTCGAATGAGACAAATCGCCGATGGCACTAAAGTGATTGATTTTTTTAAATTTGTGGTGCTTAAGTGAGTGAAAAAAATTATGGCACTTAAGTGAGCGTCGTACGAAAATTGCAGCAATCATGCTGCTCTTATCCCATGTTTATTTTTTATTTTTCGTAATAATGGAAGTTGTGCATCTTTCCCTTTGTGTAGCTTGTCATGTTGCATGTGATTGCATTGATCTTCTTGATCATGCATGGCTTGAAACTGTCCAAATGCAACAATTCTCTTGCTTTGATTGCTTGAAAGTACACGAGATGAATGTGTAACGGTTGGTTGTCCTTAGACCTATTAAATAGGTGGGTCAGGTTAGGTCATAAATGGTCTAACCAAAATTGAACATTTAATCTATTTATGACCCATTTATTGTAATGCAAATTTGTTGACCCATACTAAACCTAACCCCTTAACCAAAACTAGGAAATATTATTTCTTATGATATTTAAAAAAAATGATATTACTAAAATATTTTCATGCTATTCAAATTTAATGACCAATATATATATATTTTTTAAATTGAAGCTTCGTTTTTTTTTTTTTTTTTTGGAAAATGTTCTCCAAGAAAATAACAATATTTTCTAGTATTTGCTTGGAACCTAAAAAGAAAATTATTTTATTTTTTAAAATCCAATTTTTAATTATATATTTTTATATTTTTATTTTAATTTTTCTTTAGTTGGTCGCTGGCCATGGCGTTGGCAAATGACTAGCTGTTCGCTAGACTTTGGCGAGGCCTCAAGCTCGCCTTAGGCTAGTGAAGCTTCCAATGAGCTCCTCCCTTGCCTAGCTGTTTGCCAGTTGAAGAAGATGGAAGAAGGAATAAGAAAGGAAAAAAAGGAAAGAAAAAAAGTAGAAGAGAAAACAATAGTAAAAAATAAGAAATAATTACAATTTAGATTTTTTTAAATATTATTATAAGGTTGGAGAGAGAGAGAGAGAGAGAGAGAGAGAGAGAGAGAGAGAGAGAGAGAGAGAGAGAGAGAGAGAGAGAGAGAGAGAGTTAGGTTGGAAATAGGTTCTAAACTCAACTTATTTAGATCCATTTATTTTAAGCTTTAAACTTTTTTGACCCATTTAAAGAAGGCTCTTCAAAATTGAAATGACTCATATATGACCCATTTATGTTTTAGATGAGTTGGACCCATTTTGATAGGTTTAGTTGTCCATTATCAGGTTGATTACCTCCAGATCTCTGTGCTATTGGTTTTTTGGAGTCTTGATTGTTAGATCCGTCAGTCTCTTTACGTTTATGTACAAATGGGTCGCATCTCCGGTTGTGCTAAAATATTCATACAACACTATGTACCTATGAAAGAAGCATTTGATCAATTGGTCGAATGATTAAAGAAATAACGATTGATCTTTACGTGTGTTAAGAATCCCACGCATCCAATCCATGAATCGATAATTGATACAATTTAAGTAAACACCTCTTAACAGTTGGTTTTTAAGTCGTTGAGTAGAACTTCGAAGATGTGGGTACACGGTGTTAGACGCAAATTGCGTAACCCCAAGATCTCCATAACTAGAACAAGAACATGCATAATTGAGTAGAAAGATTAACGCACCTGTTTTGGGATCCATTGTTCTTGAAGCGGAAGCGAAAACACAATGTTCCATGCGCAAGTCATTCTCCTTTATTGCCCTTCGTATCACTGGCTCAATGAGGCGGCCCCCCTCACGTGTAGCGTTAGGTAAACGCCCCTTAGGTGAGGATACATGTGAGAATAATTAGGGTTAGAGGAGAGACTTGAGCATTATTTATAGAGTTTCCAGCCAGTCCCTCTCATTACGGGCCAGGCTCAACTCGGCTCACACTAGCCAGCCCATATTAGACTAATTAAGAAACCTTCTATCTCACCTTAGACCAACCCTGTTTTACGGTAACCGTAAAAACAGTAAATTACAATATCAGTTAATTTAGTCCACATTATGAAAACTTTTACATTCTCCCGCTTGGACTATATTAATTGAAATCGTACCGTATGTGCGCACATTTGGTCCAAAGATAATTCTTAATAGTCAATCCTATCCCATAAAGTTTTAAACACCGAATCATGGCGGTAACTGCATGTATACACACAGAGGCTTCCATGATCACGAATGTTCTCAACTTTATTGATATGGATTCAATATGGTAATGTGTCAAATGGATAACATCTCTCATAGAGAGATCCCATTTGTCAATCACCATTCTCTTACCTTAGGTGTCACAAAAAACTTGTGCCACTAGAGAATGCTTTATGGTTCCAATGAACCACATATGTCTTGTCCTTATGGTTAACCTTTCTTTATGTATCACAAGACATATGCACAAGGCTAATAACCGGATGCCCGGATGTCCCTAGCCTTCACTCAAGGTTTATACAATCCCTTGAGACTTTATCAATATGTATTCAACATAATAACAATACATTCAAAAATATGTTATTGAATGCAAAAGTTGATACATATCAAACCGTTACAAAGTGTAACGAACACAGATGAAACCTTTATCAGAGTAAAGCCAAAATAGCTCCCACTAAACAACAGTATCCGAAGATACTCCTAGGCCCATGCTAATGACATGTCACTCAAATACACATGGGCGTAGGCCTTTAGTTAGTGGATCTACAACCACATCATCGTGAAAATATATTATATTAAAACGTCACCTTTCTGTACCGTTTGCTTTTGGTCAAAAATTTTGACCACCATATATTTAGACCCATTGAGACCTCTGTAGTAAATAAATAATACTACAAATTTGTTATCTCAATATAACCGTATGGATCTATCCATAAAGTTAAAACGATCAACTCCTTCATGAGGTTCTGGAGCCTAAAAGCTCAAGTAACAGCCTAAAAGAATGTTACTAACACTGCTTACATAGTAGAAGATGGCATAAAACTTTATTTACTGCACTTACTGCTAACATAAATATGTATTCTGTTATTGATATTATATCATCCTAACAACCAGCAAGTTTTACATCTAAATATCCTGCTAACTGCAAGAATTGAACATGTCTGTAAATTAGCATATAATCTCTTGTCTTCTTTAAGTACCTTAAAACCTTCTTGACAAAGAACCCGGTGATCATGTCCTGGATTTAATCGATATCTGCCTAGAAGTCCCGTCACAAAGACAACATCTAGTTTAGTGCAAATTCGAGTATACATTATACTATTGTAAGAGTTTTCATAATGTGGATTAAATTAATTGATATTGTAATTTACTGTTTTTACGGTTACCGTAAAACAGGGTTGGTCTAAGGTGAGATAGAAGGTTTCTTAATTAGTCTAATATGGGCTGGCTAGTGTGGGCCGAGTTGAGCCGGCCCGTAATGAGAGGGATCGGGCTGGAAACTCTATAAATAGTGCTCAAGTCTCTCCTCTAACCCTAATTATTCTCACATGTATCCTCACCTAAGGGCGTTTACCTAACGCTACAAGTGAGGGAGCCGCCTCATTGAGCCGGTGATACGAGGGCAATAGAGGAGAATGACTTGCGCGTGGAACATTGTGTTTCCGCTTTCGCTTCAAGAATAATGGATCCCAAAACAGGTGCGTTAATTTTTCTACTCAATTATACATGTTCTTGTTCTAGTTATGGAGATCTTGGGGTTACGCAATTTGCGTCTAACATGTGGTATCAGAGCAACCATAATCCTAGAACAAGAACATTCATAATTGAGTAGAAAGATTAACGCACATGTTTTGGGATCCATTGTTCTTGAAGCGGAAGCGGAAACACAATGTTCCATGCGCAAGTCATTCTCCTCTATTGTCCTCCGTATCACTGGCTCAATGAGGCGGCCCCTCTCACGTGTAGCGTTAGGTAAACGCCCCTTAGGTGAGGATACATGTGAGAATAATTAGGGTTAGAGGAGAGACTTGAGCACTATTTATAGAGTTTCCAGCCTGGGCCCCTCTCATTACGGGCCAGGCTCAACTCGGCCCACACTAGCCAGCCCATATTAGACTAATTAAGAAACCTTCTATCTCACCTTAGACCAACCATGTTTTACGGTAACCGTAAAAACAGTAAATTACAATATCAATTAATTTAGTCCACATTATGAAAACTCTTACACACGGGATTTGTCCGGCGGGTTAGGGTTTCCAGACAATACCACGAACTTCATTACCTCCCCGTCCAGCTTGTCAACGATACTGCCACCGGGCTAAAGGTATAGAGCAGTGTTCTTGAGCATTACTTCTTTCGCCTCTGTCGTGGAGAAGTTGAGATGACGTGGCGGTTTCCGTCGGCGCTAAGAGAATCGATTTGGTGATCACCAGGGACGGCAAATAGGATGAATCATTGGCAACCATGATGAATGACAAGCCCCCGGTCAATGAGAATCTGTAGCAGCACGTGTTAGAGGAGTTGATTTTACAGAATCTATATTTTCTATGTTGGATCGTAGATTATGTAAGTACCAATCAGACTGGATAGGAGATTGACATGTTTCTAGTCAATCGAGTACGTGTGCCCATCGTACCAAAGATTTCGAGATAATATTAGGTAGAGCTTTGAGTTTAACGTGTCAAAATCTTAGTCCATCTACCGGGTGACACATGTCGCCCAGGCCCATTGTGCCGAGTCCTCTGCTCCCTCACTGTCTCGGCCTCTCTTTCGTCCCTCTATTCTTTTTTCCTTTATTTTTTCTTCTTCTTCCCTTTCACTCCAATGGGGATGACGACATAATTTCGTCCCCTTCCACCACCACCACCTTATTGCCGTCTCAATCCAACACCTCGCCGCCGTTTTAGCCCTATGTCGTTGAGCTTGAGCTCGGTTGGCGAAGTTGGGCCTCAGATTTTAGATTTAAGGTTGAGCGAGCCCTAGATTTGTGATCTAAAGCTTAGCTGGACCTCGAATATGAGTTAATTTGAGGTCGACTAGGGTTGGCTTAGACAACAAATGAGGTAGAGGCGGCAGTGTGGTTCATCAATGCGGCATAGGGCCTTCACGCTCTAGCTGAAGCTAGTGCAGATGCAGAGCATGCAGGAGGAGTTGGACTAGAGGCGGCAGCATTAGAGGTTAGAGAAGGAGTAGGCAAAGATGGAGTTAGAGATGATGGTGACGTGTCCGAGGTGGTGGCGAGTTTGAGGTCAGGCTCAAGGTTGATGTTGGAGAAGGGAAAATGGGGCAAGCAGAGGAGAGAGAGAAAGAGGAAGACCGTGAAAAGATGGCAGAGAGAGGTGAGATAATGAAAGAGGGAAAAGTACTAAAAAAGTCATAAACCTATTACATTGGTACCAATTTAGTCTTAAATTTTCAATTGGACCAATTCAGTCCTAAATCTTTTAATATTTGTACCAATTCAGTTCATCCGGCTAATTTTGGTCGGCCGGCGTTGACGTGGACGTTGGCTGGTGGCCGGGCATTGACGTGGAAATTTTTTTATGATTTTTATGATTTTTATGAATTTTTATGAATTTTTATGAATTATATTTATTTTTCATTTTATTTTTTGCCTTCTTCTTGGCGATGGCCAGCGAGCCTCTGGTGAGGCTTGCCGACCACTGGACAAGGGCCGTGAAGCCCTCGCCTGCTGCTGGCGAGGCGGTTACGCCCGGATTTGGGTGAGGCCAGCCTCACTCGTGGCTGGCGAGTCCATGGTGGCCATCGCCAGGGTGGAGGCGAGGGTTGCGAAGCCCTCGCTAGTCTCCGGTGAGGGTCGCGACCCTCGCTTGGCCTTGCCTAGGACCGTGGGCGAGGCGGCTTGGCCCAGATCTAGGCGAGGCCAGCCTCGCCTTGGCCTTGCCGTTGAGTCCTAGGTGCCTCATTCGCTGTTGACCCCGGAGCTTCTCGACCTTGTCACCGTCGCCCTCACCTCCACGAAATCCGAATTCGAGGCCCTGGTCCCCCACCTCCCGCGCCTCACGCCGCAGCTCCTTCGCTCAATCTTTGCCTTTGAAACCCTAGCCCGCCGCCCCAACACCCTCCTCTCCTTCTTCCGATGGTGCTAGTCCCACAACCCGTCCCTCGCCCGCTCCCCGTCCCCCTCCTCTCGTGGCAAGGCCAGGGCGAGGCCACCTTCGCCCAAATTTGGGCTAAGCCGCCTCGCCCGTGGCCTTGGGCAAGGGCTGCAACCCTTGTCGGCGGCAGGCGAGGGTTTAGCAGCCCTCACTCAGTGGCTGGCGAGTCTCACTGGAGGCTCGCTGGCCACTGCCAGGAAGAAAGCAGAAAAGAAAAGAAAAAGAAAAATTAATAAAAAATTCGAAAAAATAATAAAAAAATCATAAAAATTGCCACGTCAACGTCCGACCATCGGCCGACATCCATGTCAGCATCAGCCAGCCAAAATTGGCCGGATGGATTGAATTGGTACCAATATTAAAAGGTTTAGGACTGAATTAGTTCAATTGAAAAGTTTAGGGCTGAATTGGTAACAATGCAATATGTTTAGGACTTTTTGGGTACTTTTCCCCATTGAAGGAGGGAGAGACCATGATAAACAAGTGGGCTTGCCTATGGCACGTGTCGGGAAATGAATGGACTGAGATTTTGACACGTTGGATTTAGAGCTCTTTATGTAATATTTTTTCAAAGATTTCCGGGATGTTGCATGTTTGGGTATGTGTAGGTCTTGTGAGTCCCCTGGACCGCTCTCGTGAAATGCGAGGTCCGAGTTTGGCGGGTAGACTCCATTGTGAAGAATGAATATGGAAGATTGTCGAGACACCACTGTGCTTGGGGATAGCCATAAGGATTGTTGGGTCCCACGGGAGGATGTGGGATCTAGGGAGGAAACTGAGTCACATCGCAGAAGTGGCCATGCCCTGAAGCACTTCAATGGATGGACTAGGCACAATTGTTGCTATAGCGGATGTACCCTAGGCAAAGACAATAGTAACTGTTAATACCTAGATCTTGGTGACTAATTTATTGCATAAAAAATTAAGAATCAACCCATGGTCCCTAAATAAAAATATTGTTAAATTGCATATAGATATTGTTGGAATATAATAAGTGAAAATGATAGGACTTTACAATTTATGTTAACGCAAAATTATTAGAGAAATAAATGAGAAATAATAAGGATACTAGAAATTTACGTTGTTCGGTCTAAGTATTAATACCTACGTCCACGGGGAGAGTTAGCAGCAAACAATCCACTGTAATCGGAGAATTATAGTTTACAATCACTCATACGCTCGAGTGTTTTGCATACCTAGATTTAAGTTTAAACCCAAAGTGTTTATAAATAAACAACTCACTGCACAAAATTACCGCGTGTTCAAGCTCAAAGTAAAATGTTCTACATATGCTGCGGCTTCTATGTGCGGCTCCTTTTTCTTTCGTAGGGCTTCAATAGCTCCTCTTCTGGACATTCCGCTTTTTATTTATGTGTGCCCAAGGTAAAAAAATTTGACCTGGGCCCACCAACTTTAGTCTTCAATGTAAACAAGGCTTTTGCAGAAAAAAGAAATCCTTACTTTATCTTTTATTTTATTTCCTCTTTTGTCTTGTAGTGATAGGTTAACTTCCTTCTTTTGTTTTCTTGCTTATTTTGCAGTCCGAAAGAAAGTCCAATAAGAAGAAAGACTTCTTCGTCCAATTTGTAATTTGCTTGGGAAAATTTTCCTCAACAAAATTCGATTTAACAAATCATTATCCGAATTCAAACTTGAAACATTAATTTAACATATATTATAAGCATTGTAATATAGACCACATAAACTGTATTCTAATTGGATTGAACCTAATGGACTTAAGCAGAGAGACTTTGAACTTGATCAAATTATCTGGATGAAACCTGTAGAGACATAAAATTTGGCCAAGCCCATTCAATACCTATTGTGGCCGAAGTCCTAAACTAGGTGAGATTCAATTGTTATTCAAATTTGAAAATAAAAAAGGCATACCCTTTATAATTCTTGGCTATGAAAAGAAGAGATGGAAAATATGTTCTTGCGCAAAGTAAAGAGAAGATATGGTCTAAATATGTATGTGGTTCTTGGCAAGAAAGGGCTAATGGGCGTGTGATCAATTAATGACTGAAGAGGGAAGATTTGGCCACGAGAAAGACCATTTGGGCACATATAAAGGGAAATGGTGGAATTAAACTAATTGGCACATGCTTAATGCGTGAAATCGAGCAAATATTTCCAAAATATGTTTAGTCAATCCTCTCGGGCCCAGTACAAGGAAGGGAATGACATAGTGCACATTGTGCCTATACTTCATCATCTCGAAAGTATAGACCACAATATAAAAGAGAATTCACACTCTATAGAAAGGGGAGAGAAATACATGAAGAAAAGAAAAAAAAGGAATGGAACTCTCTGCTTATGGCTGTGGCTAAACGCTCGCCTTCATTTGTCACCTGCTGTCATGCTTGCTGGTGTACCTGCACCAGCCATCTCTCCGGCCATCTCACTATTGTCGTTACTATCCCGACACACTAGGCTACTATTTCTGTGATAAAATATTTAAATATTAAATCACTTATTCATTTAACAAATTAAGATTTTTGAGTAATTGACAATTATTCCACAAATCTCACATGGTATCAGTGCGGAGGTGAATCTTTCTAGACCTCTATTTGTCTCCGAAATGAAATATTTCCATGTTTAGTATTAGGCAAAAAAAAAAAAAAAGACAGCGTAAAAGGGAGTGATAAAATATTTAAATATTAAATCACACATTTATCTAACTATTTAAGCTTTTAGTAGTAATGGTTTCATAAAATTTGACTTTCTGTTATTGTTCTAAGCCAATTCATTCAACATTTGGCCTTCGAATCAGGACTGCAAAATTGTCCCCCTTCTTTTGTCTTTGTGAGTGCTCTAGGTGAAGGCACACCACACATGAAGCAACTCTTGTCCAAGAGTGAGCATCGGTCCAAGGTTAACCCTGGACTGGCCTGACCTTGTCAATCCTGATTCAGCTCCTAGGAGGATTGGGTTGGTCCTCGGTCTTGAGATTCTTGGACCAGCACTTCTGAGAGTTTATGGTTGGTCCATTCCGGACCAACCCCGACTGTATATATTATATATAATATATCTAAAATATATTATATATTACATATTTAATATATTATATATAATTTTTTTTATATATTCTAAACCCTAAGTCAAACAGCGTCAACGGCTTCTCACGGTGTCCAAAACGGTGTAAACAACATTAAATGGCTCTTCATGATGTCCTCCTCCAATACTCGTTCTCTTCTATCTTCTTTGTCTTCTTAGTCTTCAATTTGCCAAAATTGAATAAACAACTTCCTCGCTCGTCACTCAACTTCTCATCTTGTCCAATATCTCTATGATGGTCTTAATCGTTTTTATGGTTTTTTGCTTTTAGCAGGTGTAGAATTTTTATTGTTATCTTATCTTAAATTTGTTGAATATGTACTAGTATTTATAGTTTGGTTTCACAACATTGCATTATCGATGAATATGTAATTTGAAATGATAGATTTGCCTTTTCAAGGAGTATAAAAAATGAAATAAAAAAATTATTAGTTGGTCCCGAATTAGCCATGGAATTGGACCGAACCCATTGGGTTCATCTGATCCTCTGTCCCCGGCTCAATAGGGTTGGTTCTCGGTCTCGGAAATTGAGGATCAATACTTGTCATGACCTACCCTTGGGGGGAGGGAATAGGTTTAGGGGTATTGCCTAAAGGACAGGCCTAAGGCCCATGATTAGGCGTGGGCTCTCCCAAGCCCATATCCCGCGTGATATTGGGATATTTTTTAAGAATTTTGCACAAAAGGAGTCGCCACTAGCCTATTGGGGTCGGTTAGAAATCAGGTGAGGCATGGGAGTGTACCTCACTTTTTACGCGACTAGAGAATCTAGAGTTGGGGACTTGATTACACTATTATGACCAATTAGTGCTCTTTCGGTACCTAATCTTGTTCATTTTAAAAGAAAAGATTTTTATCAGGCAGTTTGTATTGATTTTATACTTATTAACTAACATGTGAAGTGATCATGCAGGTGCGCGATCATTAACATAATAATTATAGCTACCAAGATCTTAATTGCCCCAAAATTAGATACGTGCAATTAAACATAATAACATACACAAATTAAACACGCGATATAATCAACATAAAAGCAAATAAAGGCCTAATTACACTAAAATGACAATACATAGCAATTTCTAACCAAATCCTACAATTTTTGGATTTTCGAATTTTTTTAAATTTATTATTATTATTTTTAAATAATAAAAAATATTTTGTTTTTGTTTTTTAGGGCCGGACCGGGTCGGGTCCAGTCTGACTCGACCCGGGTCCAATCAGATCGAGTTCGGCCTGGTTAGGGCGGGTTGGGTCTAGCCCGCGCAGGTTCGGCCTAGTTGGGTTAGGCTCGACCGCCCCTGGTTGGGCCTCCATAGCCCGACTTGGGCCCGAGAGACAGGCCCAAGCGGAAACAAGAGCCGAGTGGGCTAGATCACAGATTTAGCCCACTCAGCCTACACCCCTTGGTTGCGACTACTCAGTGGCGACTAGGGGTGCCCGGACGGTGCACGTCGGCGATAGCGCCACGGGGGCTAGGCGGGGGGGACGGCTCAGCTTTCCTGGCTGTGGCGGCGTCCCTCCAGCGACCAAGAGTCTTAGGGCTCTACGCGGAGGAGCTTAGGGGAGGGAGAGCTCGCTTGGGCATTTTGGCGAACAGGTGGTGGGCACGAGCAGTTGGGGAGACTTCCAACCTAAATGGGGCTTGAGGCAGCGGTGGCGGTGACCAGCAAGTTACCGACAAAAAGCAAGGACCTAAGGGGGACCTATGGAGGCCGGAGATTGCCTGAAAAGGATGGAGCGAGCTTCGGCCAGCTCGACTTAAATAATTGCACATTAGGTATTCAGTGAAATTCCTACCTGGATTCCAGTGAGGTTGGACGCAGTTGGCGGCAGCGGCGGTGGCCCGGAGACGCGTCGGCGACGTTCCGAATAGGGCTCTTGGCTCCTTCTTTGCTCTCTCTCCCTCTCGCCTCTCTCGAGCTCTCTCCATCTTTCAGTGCTCTCCATGTTCCCATTCTGTTCTCATTTGGGGGGAAGAGCTGTGGCGGACAACGGCTGCCGGACAGGCCTTTGACAACGGCTAGCTACTCCCTCGAGCTTCCTTCCTCCCTCTGGTTCCCTATGTGTTTCTCTTTATGGTGTTGATTGTGTTGCTGTTCCTCCCCTTTCACCCCACGTTTTTCTTCCTTTTGTTCTCTTTTTCTTTTGCAGGTCGTCACGCGAAGACCCCCTGCCATGCCAGCTGCCAATCGAGCTGCTCTCGACCTGCAGATCACGCTAGTTGCCTGCCACCCCGATCCCCCTGCTCCTCCTGCTCTCTGTTGCCTTGTTCTCTTTGTTGTAGGACTTGCAGCGAAGACCAATCGGAGGGAGGAAGAATGGGTGTGGGCCGGGCCGCGCGCACGTGGGAGAAGAAAAGGTGGAGGTTGGTTGGACCGACAGAGGAAGGAAGAAGCTGAGACGAAGGAGCTAGGCCACGCGCAGTGGGAGAGAAGAGGAAGGAATGAGGGCGGGCCGGATCCAGCCCGACTTGACCCTTAAGGCTTTTATTTTTATTTTTAAAATAAATAAGTAATTAATTTTAATTCATTAATTTTTTGATTTGATTTTTTTTTTTGGCGACTAATTCCTAGTTTTGTACACGATTAAATCTTAAATGAAATCGTAAAATTTAGGTGTCAACATTTGTCCCTCTTTGAATGGAGGCTCGAAGGAATTCCATTCAAAGACAGAAGACACCTAAATTATTTCGGTGGTAGAGAAACCCTGGGTGCATAAGCACACGCTGGTTCAAGCTATGGAAGTGCGTTATGTCAATAAGAGGAAGGGGGACTCTAGGCTACAGGAGCACACCATGTCATAGGAAGAAGAAGAGATCCCGAGCTACAGAAGCACGCCGTGTCATAAGAAAAAGATCTCGGGCTACAGAAGCACGCCGTGTCATAAGAAAAAGACTATGGGCTACAGAAGCACGCTATGTCATAAAAAAAAGACCCCGGGCTACAAAAGCACACCGTGTCATAAGAAGAAGGAAAGACCCCGGGTTACAGAAGCACGCCGTGTTATAAGAAGAAGGAAAGACCCCGAGCTACAGAAGCACGCTGTGTCATAAAAAGAAGACCCCGGGCTACAAAAGTACGCCATGTCATAAGAAGAATGAAGGACCCCGTGCTACAAAAGCACGCCGTTCATAAGAAAAAGACCCTGGGCTACAGAAGCACGCCGTGTCATAAGAAAAAGATCTCGGATTACAGAAGCATGCCGTGTCATAAAAAGAAGACCCCGGGTTACAAAAGCACGCCGTGTTATAAGAAGAAGGAAAGACCTTGAGCTACAGAAGTACGCCGTATCATAAGAAAAAGACCCCGGGCTACAAAAGCACGCCGTGTCATGAGAAAAGACCCCGGGCTACAGAAGCACGTCGTGTCATGAGAAAAAGACCCTAGGCTACAGAAGCACGTTGTGTCATAAGAAGAAAGAGAGATGTGGTCTCATCGTATAACAACGGGTTTTGACCGAGTTAGAAATACATGATTTAAGGAAAACCAATGAACCTTTGTAGATGACATGGTTTAAGGTTGACCATGAACCTTTGGAGATGGCATGATTTAAAGCTGACTATGAACTTTTGGAGACGGCACGGTTTAAGGTTGACCATGAACCTTTGAAGACGACATGGTTTAAGGCTGTGACCATGAATCTTTAGAGATGACATGGTTTAAGGTTGACCATGAACTTCTGGTGACGGCATGGTTTAAAGTTGACTATGAACCTTTGAAGACGACATGGTTTAAGGCTGGCCATGAACCTTTGGAGATGACATGGTTTAAGGCTAACCATAAACCTTTGGTGACGGCATGGTTTAAGGCTGACCATGAACCTTTGGAAATGACATGGTTTAAGGCTAACCATGAACCTTTGGTTTTTAGAGAAGCACCTGCCAACTCCTTGCATGGCTTCACTGAGGAATCCTGTTGAACTCAACTTGAGCAAATGTCATTAGGGATGTATTGGCAATAACGCAGCATTAATTGAATAAGCTAATCAAGCTAAGTCCGACTGTTTTTTTTTTTTTTTTTTTTTTTTTTGAATATTCGATGTCAATCAGCATCTTGTGACGCAAAACTGTCATATTGTTTTGGGATGTATTATTAATCATCAAATTCTCTAGGAGTCAAGTTCTTATCAAAACATTTACGACTCGTGAAAAAGGCTCATTAAGCATGCCAAACTAGAGCTTCTTAGTCAGAAAGGGTTTCTCACACTCTTTCGATAAAATGGCTGCTTGATCCTATCAATTCACGTGGGAAGTAGCTGATTACTGATGGTATCTCATATAACCCATGTCAAAGGCTTTCAGAAATATTTGCGATGAGCACAATTTGATCGATCAAAAATGTCTTTTAAAAGGACCGCAATATAGGTTTCGTCATGGGCTTACACAAATGGATTATTACTTTGAGGCCAATAAATGAACACTTGTCGCTATCTTCATCAGGTTTACAAGTCGAGAACTTGGAAGATAAGACAAGATAGAATTACTTCTACTCCTTCAAGCAATAGCTTTTTTGTGGCATTCTCATTTTCACTCAAACTATCCCAATCAGAAAAGATTTTGTAAGAGGGTTGTAATGTTAGCTTGAGAGAGGCTTAAAAGGCTTAAAATTTTCAAGAGGGTTTTTAAGTATCAGTGATCATCATGGCATCGTGACCGGGTCACTCGACCATTCGAAAGCATTTGGCTTTTGAAACACAGCACATCTCGAAAGTCCCTTGATTAATCATTTCTGCATGGGGGCTTTGCTCATTTTTCTAATTTCCTTTGCACTTGCGATGATTTTTTTACGCGGGCACTTAGACTTTGATAATTTTTTTTTTCACATAAGATGCAGCATTTTGGCTCTTTTTCTTGACGGGCATTGTCCTTGCTTTTACCAAGCACACTGTTTTTTCATGCCCCCTAGTTTGTCGAACTTTTTATTCTTTGAACTTTTGTAACTCTTATGACTTTCAAGATGTTTTTTACATTTTCCCGTGACTGTCAATTGTATTTGGTCAATTCTTATGCCTTACCCCAGTGAAGGGAGATGATCACCACTTGGGGTTTAGTAATGAATAATCATGCTCAAATTCGTTAAAGCAATGGACATCAGTGTTTGTGTAGAGAATGAAATGTTTTTCTTCACATTGGGATGAGTCAAGATCTAATGAGAATTCCTCTGAGCTATCACCAGAAGATTGATGCAAGTGAAAATAATAGAATCTTTCTCAACCATTTGCTCTACAACACGACCGTAATCTCCTATGCTGCCCCAATGTAGGGTCGTTCTCGATAGGGGTACTTTGAAGGATTATCTTTATTCTGCCCAAAGGGGTAGTAAGAGATTAGTGCAATGCTTGAGATTGATGAAGGAAACACCTTTATCATTTCGATCTTTATACTCAATGCGAATGAATCATTTGTCCTAAGAGAAGGTTGTTTTTCACTCAACTCTCAAAAGTGTTTGAAGGATGTGTTTGGGAATGGCTTGCCTTTCTTCATCCTAAGCACTTCTTGTTTGGCATGGTTCCATCTCACTCTATTGATATCATATGAGTAGATCAATCTTCATAGGGAAATTGATTCAAAATGAATAATCTACAAAACGAGAAAACAATTTTGAGATCAAAAGGATGCTCAAAAAGTTTGTAGAAATTTTTTCTTTTCTCAATTATTATTTTTTTTGCTTGTCTCTAGGAAAGTGTCAAAGGTTCTCTCTTGTAATGGAAATTATCTTTTTTTTTTCTTTTTTCTTTACTTAAAAAAAAAATTGAGAAGAAGGGTACTTACCTGCGGCATGGCGACCTGGTAACCCTATAAAGAATGTAAAGAATATGTTAGTGCAAAAAAATCCTTAGGGATTGAAATGTTGGAAACGATACATTATTACCCTTCACTCGCTTTTATCCTTTGTGAGCTAATATCTCTTGGATTCATTCTCATGGATATTTGGTAACTCAATAATACCCTTCCCTTGCATTCGCTTTTAAGTGTTTGATGTTTTCCTAATTCCTTGGTAGAAGGCGCCACTTCTATTGTCAAGATGCAACTTTTTTTTTCATTTATCACCCTGTAAGAATGGGGAGATGAAATGAGTTATCTTCATTCTTAATCAGGTTCAATTGAGGAACAATACATCATTCTTGATGAATTTGACAATGTTGTTCCACCACACTTCATTGGTGGGTGAATGAGAGATTTTTCTCTAAATCAAACGTTGCTCTTCCATCTTTATTGGACAAACCTTTGTTCTGTTCGAATCCGTCCTGTATCAAAGAAAATGACATGTCATTTTTTTATGCTGAAGAGAATCAAGTTTAGGAATGGGATACATCATTTTCAAAGTTGGGCGATCAACATTCCAAGGTATCTCTCATGGAGGAAGGGATAATATTGCCCATCTATTTCATCATTTGAATCTTTCTTTGTTTAAGGTGAACGAGACTCAATAATGCTCCATCGCGTTTGTTGGAACATTACAAAACTTGGTACTCTTGATGTCTACTAAGGCATTTGCGAATAACGAAACTTCCTAGAATGGAATTCAACTTTGCTCCGCCTCTATGGAAAATTGGCGCTGACGAAGCCTTGACGCATGCTTGTTCCTCAAGTTCCATGAGCCTACACTTTTATATTTTAGAAGGGGTGGTATAAACTCTTCATCCTACTTGAGAAAGTGACCACGTGAAGAGAGAGCCTTAAGCAAAGTTTTCTTGAAATTCATTCTAGAAGGTAGATGTAAAGGTTTGCTTGAAACACTTCTGAATTTGTCATTTTTTTTTTTAGAAGGATGATTTTCACAAAATTGAATTTCCCTCGTTAAAAAAAATGTGAGTCACATGATTTACAAAAGTATCCATTGGGTTCGCAATCAAAGCCCAATACGGAAAACATGATTCTTAACGAGAATAAGAACAATGATAAAATACAAGAAACTCTTTATAAATGAGAGTAAAAATCAACTTTTGTCATAGTTCTAGAATTCACTTCTCCATGTGGTCGAATACTAGAATGTCAATAAGCATCATGCATAACCTGCAAAAAAACGACGATGTAAGTATGTGAATGAGAAAATGCTCTCTCAACGAGGTTGCTTCTTACAACAAAATCGAGGCGACGATACAAGCCCCATAGTCCTTATTACAGGGTTTTAGTATTTCACCAAGACTTTATCATAAGAGAAGGGGCATCATTAAAAGATCAATCGACGGCTATCAATCGAACGTCCACTCTTATTCTAAAAGTTTCATATGCAAAAGTGGCATTGATTTTTTTTTTTTTTGTTGAAGATATTGATTTTATGATTTTACTCTTGCAAAAAATGAAGTGACTTCTATTTTGAGAAATCTATACACAAAATGTGATTTGCATTTTAGTCACAAAATGTGAGAATGAGAGAATTTAACAAAAAAAATGCAATTTCAATTTTTGTGCCCCAATATAAAATCACAACTTGAAAGTTTTTTTTTTAAAAAATGATTTTTAGCTCATAATTAGAAATTTAAACAAAAGCATGTGTTCAATAGGGCCAAATCAAAGTGTTTAGAACTTGCATTCAATGTTCACTTGTCAAAAATGATTGCCAATTTTTTTTTTCAATTATAAGGTTACAGCATTGAGGGCAATCGATTGATGTTCGCAAATTTCAAGATGGAGGTTCATACAAAATGAGCAAATAAAAAGGAAAATGATACTTACAATGCATGTCGACCTTTGTTTTTTCTTTTTTAATTACATAGACATGCACATGGGATGTGGTCCGATTTCTACTCTATATGGCTCAAAATGGAGCCATAGGATCACCGGATTGAACTAGCAAGATCGCGGTTAGGTTGTGTTACCCATTGACTCTGGTTTTGTCAAAAAACCAACCCGTGTTGCATGATTGCAGATTGGGGTGGGTACCTTCGACATGAAGAAAGAAATTTTGCGGGGTAGAGATGGGCGACTCGTACTATATGGTTGTAGTCGGAGTAGTATCCACCTCAACACCATCTTAAGGGATCCTATCTAGCCTAGGTCCAGTAGTAGGTAGTGTGTGCTATGGTGTAGTACAATGCAGGGGACACAAATATGACAATTTATAAGCAATCAACACTTCATATATAAAAAATAAATCATACATTCTTACACCTCCCTGCAAGACAAAGATGAGCAAACACTTTCCCTTATACCTCTCATTCTGCAAAAACATTTAACACCTTTAATATTAGGGACGCACCTGGAATCCTCGTTGTCAAACAAAATATTTTTAAATAAGATTAATTTTGGCCTAAGTCCTCTAAAGTCTAAAACCAAGTCCCCAGTGGAGTTGCCAAGCTGTCGCGACCTACCCTCGGGGGAGGGAACGGGTTTAGGGGTATTGCTTAAAGGACGGGCCTAAGGCCGATAATTAGGCGTGAGCTCTCCCAAGTCCATACCTCGTGTGAAATTGTGATATTTTTTAGGAATTTTGCACAAAAGGAGTCGCCACTAACCTATTGGGGTAAGCTAGAAACCATGTGAGGCATGGAAGTGCACCTCACTTCCTACGCAACCATAGAATCTAGGGTCGGGGACTTGATTACACTAATTGACCAATTAGTGTCCTTTCGGTACCTAATATTATTAATTTTAAAAGAAAAGATTTTTGTTAGGCAATTTGTATTGATTTTATACTTATCCACTAACATGTAAAGTGATCATATGGGTGCGCAATCATTAATATAATAATTATAGCTACCAAGATTCTAATTGCCCCAAAATTAGACAGTTGCAATTAAATATAATAACATACGCAAATTAAACACGTGATATAATCAACATACAAGCAAATAAAGACCTAATTACACTAAAATGACAATACATAGCAATTTCTAACCAAACCCCGCAAATTAAAGGGCTGGACTAGTTCGGGTCTAGTCTGACTTGACCTGAGACCGACCGGATTGAGTTTGGCCCGATCAGGGCGGGTTGGGTCTAGATCGCCTAGGTCCAGCCCGGTTGGGTTAGGCTCGACCGCCCTTGGTTGGGCCTCCACAGCCTGACTTAGGCCCGAGAGCCGGGCCCAAGCGAAAACAAGAGTCAAGTGGGTCAGATCTGTGATCTGGCCCACTCAGCCTGCACTCCTTGGTTGTGACTACTCTGTCGTAACCAGGGGTGCCCGAATGGCGCGCGTTGGCAACAACACCACGGGGGCTAGGTGGGGGTGATGGATTGGCTTTTCTTGCCGCGGCGGCGTCCCTCCGGCGAATAAGAGTCCTAGGGCTCTACGTGGAGGAGATTCGGGGAGGGAGAGCTCGCTCGGGCATTTTGACGAACAGGTGGTGGGCATGAGCGGTCGAGGAGACTTCCGACCTAAATGGGGCTTGAGGCGGTGGCGGCAGTGACCAGCAAGTTACTGACAAAAAGCAAGGACCTAAGGGGGACTTACGGAGGCCGGAGCTCGCCCGAAACGGATGGAGCGAGCTTCGGCAACTCGACTTAAAGAACTGCACACCGGGTATTTGGTGAAATTCCTATCTGGATTCCGATGAGGTTGGAGGCGGTCGGAGACGCGTTGGCGGCAGCGGCGATGGCCTGGAGACGCATCGATGGCGTTTCAGATGGGGCTCTCGGCTCTTTCTTCAATCTCTCTCCCTCTCGCCTCTCTCGAGCTCTCTCCCTCTTTCGGTGCTCTCCTTGTTCTCATTCTGTTCTCGTTTAGGGGGAAGAGTTGCGGTGGACAATGGCGGCTGGACGGACCTCTGGCAATGGTTAGCTACTCCCTCGAGCTTCCTTCCTCCCTCTGGTTCCCTCTGTGTTTGTCTCTGTGGTGCTGATTGTGTTGCCGTTCCTCCCTTTTCTCCCCATGTTTTTCTTCATTTTCTTCTCTTTTTCTTTTGCAGGTCATCGCGTGAAGACCCCCTGCCATGCTAGCTGCCGGCCAGGCTGCTCCCGACCTGTAGATCACGCCGGCCGGGCTACTCCCGACCTGTAGGTCAAGCCGGCTGCCTACCACCCCAATCCCCCTGCTCCTCCTACTGCCTTGTTCTCTTTGTTGTAGGTCCTGCAGCGAAGACCAGCCGGAGGGAGGAAGAATGGGCGCGGGCCGGGCCGCACGCATGTGGGAGAAGAAAAGGGGGAGGCCGGTTTGGTCGATGGGGGAAGGAAGAAGTCGGGTCGAAGAAGCCGGGCCACGTGCGGGGGAGAGAAGAGGAAGGAAGGGGGCGGGCCGAGCCAAGGCCGATCCGGCCTAACCCAACCCTTAAGGCTTTTTAAAAAAAAATAATTAATTTTAATTAATTAATTATTTTTGATTTTTTGATTTGATTATTTTCTTTTTCTTTTTATTTTTTTGGCGACTAATTCCTAGTTTTGTACACGATTAAATCATAAATAAAATTGTAAAATTTAGGTGTCAACAATACTGTGCAGGTTGGTCCTAAGGTTAGGGGGTGGACTGACCCAACCTAAACCATGCTTATCCCTATTCTTGTCTTTTGTTTTGTTTTTGATTTTTGACTTCTTTTTTTTTTCCTTTTATTAATGTTAGTTGGGCACCACATAAGTAGACCTAGCCAACAAATCTCTCCCTCCGCCTCATGTGGGCATGAGTGTTGGGTGGTCTTGTGCCTTTCTCACTACAAGAGATAGCTCAAAGGGTGAGACTTCCCCTTACTTATAAACCAACCATCAGCCCCTCTTTTAACCTCCCCCTCACCCATAAGGCTTAGGTTAGAGCTGCAACTAGGAGTGTCAAAAAAACTCGACCCAACCTGACCCAAACACGAAACAAATATAATACATGTTTCGTGTTCGGGTTGTGTTCAAGTAACAAATATGAAACAAGCGGAATACATGTTTCGAGTTGGGTTCAAGGTTGGAACATTGTTCGACCCAAAACATGTTAACACCCCTGTTCCAAACAAGTCACCAAACACAAACAGACGTGTTTTCGAAAACCCCTCCCCTTCGGCTTCTTCTTCGACAACTGCGCTTCTCGTGGATTCCGTTCCACTGCCGCCCTTCGGTCGACGCGACTCTGCCTCGCTGTCGCCACCCGTTGTCTCAACGCCGGAACCCTAGCCGCTGCCGATTCCTATTGTTTTAGTGGGAAAACGCTGGAGCTATGGATTTCGGTTTTTCCTCGGAGTCGGGAGAAATTTTGCCGCAACTTCTCACGCGCGCGTTTACACGACGGCTTGATGACCCAGGGTCTTTAAATTCGTCGGCATGCATCGGAGCTCTTCTCGTTCTTGGTAAGGTTTGGTTCTTCAAACGCCATCTCTGCTCCTTTTTTTTTTTTTTTTTTTTTGTTTCTTGGATGCTTATCTTCAATTGGTGTTTCTTTCTTTCTTTTGGGTATATCGTGGTTTTGTGGTGTCTCGTCTGGTGCTCTGGTTCTTGGTGGGTCTCTCTGTTGATGGGTCTTTCTTGTTCGAGCTTATCTTATTAAAATGAATGGTTGGTTGGAGTGTGAATGGGGAATTCTGTGGATAGGCTTCGGCGAAGCGGTTCAGGGTGACGGGGAGAGGGAAGATTGTGCGGAGGAGAGCTGGGAAGCAGCATCTACGGGCGAAGAAGAATACCAAAAGGAAGTTGCGGTTGTCGAAGTTGGTGGGTTCTTTTTTTTTTTTGTTTTTGTGCAATTCTTGCTGTCGTTGTTGCTATTGCTAGTTTTGTGCTGTTGTTGTTATTAATTTGATATCTTGCTACTACTTTCTGCTAGAAATGCATGTTTGTTGCAAAATTTGACTAGAACTAGAGCACTTTTCTTGATGATTATTTTCGATAGGGACAGGTTGCATAAAATGATCGCTGAATTTTGCTGAAACTGTGTTTTGAGTACTAGTTACCAACTGTAGGATCATTTGTAGATTAATAGACAAGCCGGTGCACTCACTTCTTTCTCATCATCCACCTTCTTATGTGATTCAGTCATGGACTTGCTTCTTTAGCATTCTATGTGCGGAGTGATGGTTTTTGCTTTGTTGGATTGTTTGCCTGGAGGATTAAGATGCCGATGCCCTGCCTCATGCTATTTTGAAGAAGACTCTGACTATTTGTACTATGGTTAAATTCTTCAACGGAGTCTTTCTTTCTTCTACTAGGTTCAGATCCCTACTAAAAAGTTTTATAATTTTGAGTTATCAAGATATTTGTGAACCTAAAATGGATGTTGTGCCAATGAACTACATGTAATTTAAAACTCAAAATCTGCTTTTACTTTTATTTCAGTGATGAGTTCCTTAAAGTTTACATATAACATATTACTAGGAGATAGGTTTTTGTGCAAGGAACTGCTACTGTTTATTGACACTAACATATTCTTAGTGTACGAGCTTGAGCAAAGCATAACAGAATAATCACTACTTAAAAGTTTTATCTCGAGTCCTCTTGTATTTGTTTTCTGCTGATGATTGAAGTGAACTGGCTGGTCATCTGCTCTGTCTCCCTCAAGTTCTTTGCTTATTTTGTTTTCAGCTTTAAAATATTCAACAGCAGTGCCGGTGATTTTTCTCTCAGCCCTTAAATATCATCTTCTAGGATTGCTAGATGTCTTCAGTAGGGGAATTTAATGTCACAAATAGAAGGGGGAGATCTACAATGTGGGAGCATTTTAAAGAGATTCTTGGTCAAGAAAAGGCTTAGTGTTTATATTGTAGCGCCCTTAGTGGTTGTGCTAGTGGGCAAGGGACTAACTCAATGCATCATCATTTAGCTAGATGTAAGGAGTATCCATATGCAGATGCCGGAAAAAGGCAAAGAAGTGCCTCGAGTCAAGTTGTTGGGGGTGGTAGTTCATCAGGTCCTTGGAAATTTGATCAGGATGCTAGCAAAAAAGAACCGGCAATCATGTTTATTCTTAACGAATTGCCTTTTAAGTTGGTAGAGCATGAGGGATTTCATCGATTTGTGAATAGAATTCAGCCAAAATTCTTAATCCTGTCACGCAATACATTGAGGCATGATTGTTATGATTTATACATGGAGGAAAGAAGCAAATTGAAGAAATATTTTTCCGAGACATCTCCTAGAGTATGTCTAACAACTGACACATAGACATCTTGTCAAAACTTAAGTTACATGTGTCTGATTGCTCATTTTGTTGATGCTGATTGGAAATTGCAGAAGAAGATATTAAATTTTTGTCAGATCTCAGGTCAATTTGCTGAGATAATAGGAAAAGCAATTGAGAAATGTTTGACCGATTGGGGGATCCACAATGTTTTTTTTATCACTGTAGATAATGCTAGCTCGAATGACTTGGGAGTTCAATACCTGAAAAAGATATTTAACTCTTGGAACTCTCTATTGTTAAGAGGTGAGTTACTTCATGTGAGATGTTATGCCCATATATTAAGTTTGATTGTTAGAGATGGGTTAAAAGACATAAACGATTCAATTGCTAGAATACGTTCAGCCATACGTTACGTCAGATCTTCCCCTAGCAGGCCAAGAAAGTTCAAGGCTTGTGTTGAGTTATAGAATATTGAGTCAAAGAGTCTTGTATGTTTGGATGTGGAAACTCGTTGGAACTCAACATATTTGATGTTGGAATAAGCTTTAAAGTTTGAAAGAGCTTTTAGCAATATGGAATTTCGGGATAGCAAATATGCTCAAGAGCTTTCCAAGGGGAAAGGGTTGCCCACTAGTGAAGATTGGAATTATGCACGTCGCTTTCTTCTTTTTATGAAGTTGTTATTTGATACAACTATAAAAGTTTCAGGTTCTTCTTATGTCACTAGCAATAATATGGCGAAGGACGTGTATGAGATTTATATGATGATTGAGAGATATTGTACAAATGAGGAGCAAAGCTTGCAAGAAATGGCTCAAAGAATGAAAACGAAATTCCGTAAGTATTTTGGCAATGTAAACAACATTAATATCACTTTATTCATTGCTTGCGTACTTGACCCACGACATAAGTGGGACTATGTGAAGTGGATGATTAGTCATGTTTATGAAAGCAGGGAGACAGAAACTTTACAAGAGAAAGTGATAACATCTTTGACATTATTGTTTGAGCAATATCGTACGGGTGTATGCCCTCAAAGCAACTTGAGGCTAAAGAGCACAAGGATGGTAAGCATGTCAAGATCCCTAGTGGTTGGTGTTGATATTATGACTGAAATGTATTTTAGTCAAACTGGACAACAATTTTTGGATGAAAAATCAGAACTAGACAAATACTTAGAGGAAGCATGTGAACGTTATAACTCTGAATTTGATATATTAAGTTGGTGGAAAGGAAATTTATCGAGATATCCTATACTTTCTATTGTTGCTCGAGATATTTTGGCTGTGCCCATCTCGATTGTAGCATCGGAGGCGGCATTTAGCACGGGAGGTCGTGTGCTCGATGTGTTTCGTAGTTCCTTGACCCCAACCATGGCGGAAGCTCTTATATGTGCTCAAGATTGGTTGCAATCCGCGCCACTCTTACGTTCGATTGAGGAGGACTTAGAAGACCTTGAAATCTTTGAGTCGGGTGAGAAAATATGATTGTAGAATATTTATACATTTCTTTATTTTAATGCATATGTTAGTGTTCTCATTTTCATCGTGAATTTATTGTAGAATTGCCAAATACGACCATGGAGTCAAGCTCGATGTTGACTTCTCTCGATGAATGACGTATTATAGGTTAGTATTTTATAATATGCAACTTGTGTAAGTCCTATTTCTTTTTTTGCACTCCTAACAATATCTTTTGGCTTGCCTACCCAAGCTATTGACAGTTGTGGTTAATCTTGTTATCTGGGACAAGCATTCCAAACTGCTAGGAATAGTGGGGCTTTTAATTTGCATGATTGGAGGGATCATGTATCAGCAATCTACAAGCAAACCTAAGCTTGAGAAACAAGTAGAAGCCGAAGAGACTGAGGAGGAACGGTAGCAGCTAATTGAGATGCAATCTAGCAAGCAAAGCTCCGGTGATTATGAGGAGAAATGAGCATTTTGGTGAAAGAAAATCATTTCAGTTTTCACATTTCTGTGTCTCAAAATATTATGGTGGATTGTCCACACTCCATGGTTAGATTGTTCTTTGTGTACTCTTACATTTTACATGTAGGAATCAGATATGGTACAGTGATGGCTTAAGTAGCCATTTCAATTGTTGCAGGATATTGCATGCTTTTGACATTGGATTGAATTGATCTTGGTCAGAGTTCCTTTACCGATAATTTTGCTGCCATGAAGCTTTGATGACACCACATGCACAACTCATTTTTGGTTCCCCCTCGGGTTGGCTTAGTGTGGATTAATCTTGTTATCTCATATCTAGATGAGCATTTTCTAGGAACAGTGTGGCTTTTGATTTTGTGTGCTTGGTGTGTTCGCGCTTCAGCAATCAACGAGCATGCCTAAGCTTGTAAGAGAAGTAGAAGCCAAAGAGAAAGAAGCAGAACAGCGACAGTGACTTGAGATGCAATCATTGGCGAAGTAAACCGCGACAATGATGAATGATGAGTAGAGAATCGAACGTTTCCATGAAAGGAGAATTGTTCCATATGTATGTTTCTCATTTTCTTGTCTGCAAGATATTTCAACTGATTGTAATGATAGGTGGCATTCTCATACGTGGGTTGTATCAAGCCTCCGTCACATTAGATGGTCTAATGTGAAAAAGAAGAAGAAGAAGGTGAAAACCCAGAAACCCGACCCGACCCGAAACACATTCGATAGTTTGATGTGTTTCGGGTCGGGTCGGGTCGGGTCATAATGCGTGACCCTTATGTTTCGGGTCGGGTCGGGTAACATCAAGACCCGACCCGATCCGACCCATTTACACCCCTAGCTGCAACAATCCTCTTCGAATGACTTTTGAGTTCAGATTTATTGGTAACCTGGGCTCTAATACCAATGTTAGGTGGTCTTAGGCCTCTCTCCTTCTGAGAGCCAACTCAAAGGGTGAAATTTTCCATATACTTATAAACTGACAACTAGCCCCTTCCACAACCGATGTGGATAAACCCCAACAGATTCCACGATGATATTCTTAATCAAATATTAGCATAGGTTGTGGAAGATTGGCTTTATCGGTGGGATTGGCACAAATTATGGAAGATTTGCTCTATCATAACAAAATCTCGTAACTTTCTTGTAATTATTTAAATATTGTTTTAACTTTCTTTACATTCATATAAAATTACGCGGAATTCCATTATAAGTAATATACACGTACGTATTTTGACCTTGTTAATGATCGCCAAAAATGGCAGTTCACTCCTTTAGGATACTATCAAGTGTCAGGAGTTGTCTCACCCTATGCCGACACAATTAGTCTTTCTTTGCCTCTGGTTCATTACCTTAAGCAGTAAGCTCGACCGTCAAACCGGATTGATTATTTGGGATAATGAATGTACGAAAATGTTTGAGATTCGTAATAAAGTCCGATGTGGATTCCACAATGGTATTTTTAAAAATGACGTGTTTCATGCACGTTTGAGCAAAAGAAAAACGTCCAATCTTATAAACCAGATCCAATACCTTCGTCGAGTATTATTGCAGATAAAACCTCCCGGGGGAAGTCCTCGATCCAGTCAGGGCATACATTTTTAAAAGGGTGGGAAAGAAATTTCCAGCTTGAGCCCTATAGGCTTTGCATATTTATTTTGCATCATAGTCAACCTTCAACCTGAGAATCAAAGCTACATTTTGCAGGAGAAGATCCCCTTCTTCAGTGAACAAGCTTCATAGGACGGATCATTGCATTGTCTTCGTGATCAAGAATCTGCACAGGCAGATCATCAATCATATCACAAGCCTTCATACAAAATAATACAAAACCCTACTATAGAAACAACGAAAAATAACTATGAAGTAAAAGGCTTTCGAAGTTAAAAAAAGATCATGCGTGATTGAATTTAAGCGGAGCTTACATGGCAGTGATAAACGTAACCAGGCTCCGCAGTCGCGTCAAACGGGTACGGTGAGTACGCGTCGTCAACTACGAAGAACTGCACCACGAGCGTCGTCATGTACCCGGGCGCCATCTTCACCACGTTCTTCCACGTCCTCTCTGTAAGCGGCACGTCCACCAGCGGGCCTGTCGCGTGGCCCGTGATGTTGCATGAGATGGCATCGTTCAGCTGGGTCATGCAGGAGGTGAACCCAGCCAGGTCCACCAGCTGCTGGATCTTCACGGCCTGGAACGCAGCCAAGTGCATGTGAAACGGGTGGTTATCCCCCGTCAAGTTGATCACCTCCCAGATCTCCGTCGTCCCGACTCTCGGAGTCTCCGTGACTGGGTCCTCGAATCTCAACCCGTTTATATACAGATGGGTCGAAGTGCCGGCCGGAGTTAGGTACTCATAGAGTGTAATGTACCGGGTGGCGTTGGCCATGCCGATGGCATTTGAGGCTACCGGGTAAGTTTTTAGGTTTGGAGGGACACTGGACTTGTCAGTTGGGCTCGGAGCCCCGGGTTGGATGATGAATTTCATTACCTTACTGTTTAGCTGATCCACTGGATTGCCGCCCGGGTACGGGTACGGCGCGTCATTGGTCAGGACGATCTCATTTGCTGCGGTCATGGAGAAGTCGACCACTGCATCGGCACCCTCGGAAGGGCCCAGGAGGATCGTCTGAGTGGTCACCGGGTTCGGGAGGTAAGACCCGTCCGACCCGATCTGGGTGAAAGTCAAATTGTTGGTCAAGGAGAGGCGGTAGTACCTGGCATTGGACGTATTGATTATGCGGAACCTGTACTTTCTGCGCTGGACCTTGAGGTACGGCCAGGCCTTGCCGTTGACTATGACAGCGTCGCCGAAGTACTCCGGCTGCCACTGGGGATGGATGCCGGGGTTCACGCCGGTGGAGTTGATGTATAGCGAGCCGTCCGTGTTGAAGCTTCGATCAAAGATCATGAGGATCTGGTCAAACACAGGACCGAGAGGGAGGTTCAACCTGGCGTCCAGGGAGACGTTCCTTATGATGTAAGGTCCGATCAGGCCGGCCAAGAGGTTGACGCGCGTTAGTCCCACGGCATGGTCGTGGTACCAGAGGTTGCCGGCGTGCTGCGTGTTCGGATAGGTGTAGGTTCGCTGGGTCCATGTGGGCCCCGTCTCGTTGAAATTGGCGGTGAACCAGGCCAAGGCGTGGCCGTCCGACTGCGGCGGGCTGATCCCACCGTGTAGATGCACCACGGTCGGGACGCCCCCATTCTTGGGGATGGCCGTTGGGATGGTCGGATCCCACGGGAGGATGTGGGATTGGGGGAGGAAGTTCTGCCACGTCACGTAGGTAGGCACATTCTGGATGGCTTCGATGGCTGGGCCGGGTACGGTGGCTTTTGCTGCCGATGCACCGTATGCAAATACGGTAGTGGCCGGTAAATCACGATGGAATTTCTGCTAACCAAATAAATTCAATGAGTATGGGATGGTTTAAATATTGATTTAGTCACTTGAAAGTATTTTATATAATCGTTACATCGTATGGTCCAAACATGATAATATATGTTCATGGCGGTGATTAATTGATGTCACTATCTCATTACTTGGGATATGGTGTAACCATAGTTGAAAATACTTTCTTGATAGCAAGAGACGTACCCATGTTGTCTCGTACATGCCGATGGTGAGATTGGCAGGCTGCGGCACGCTGTTGACCATGTTGTAACCGAAGAGCTTGGGAATCTGTGGGAGTTCGTCAACGTACATTTGAAGCGAAGATGCCACTTGGAACAAGGTTGCATCTGTCACTGGAGGCGGAGGAGGCGTTTGGGCCTCCGTCGCGGCCCAACCCACAAGAATCATCGAGAGAACCCAACCGGACAATAGCCCAACGTCCATTTGTTCAATGGTAGCAGGTCGCCCCTCAAGTGTGCCCTAATGCAATAGATTCGATGTGAAAATCAGAGTATGTTCTCCATTCACGTAAACGGGATGATTTGAGTAGATCCGTGAGATTAGTTGAACTATGGTGTTAGAATACATTAAATTACTAAAGAAAAATCATGGTTAAAACAATTAGAAGAAATCCAATACTTCCAATCATGCATACGAGGGTCCATAACGAAGAGTATGAATTAAAAATAATGTAGCTAATGATACCTAAATAGTGAGATGGAATCTGCTCGGCTAATTCATCATCCACGAATGACACCGATGCATTCTAAATGTGGGAATGGGAGTGATATGGGCCTGATTAAGTCAAACAAAACGGACGGCTTACCTTATCTGTATCTCTATCAACTGAGCGAGGACAAACCCGAAGGAAGAAGAATAAAGAGAGGGGCGTGTGGCGGGCACAAGCCGGGATGGTGAAATGGACGTCCACCTCAGTCTCCTTTATATGCACAAACGAAAGAATGCCAATTATCCGACGTGTCGAGCGTTGTCCGAACGTGGCTGCATGAATGCCTGCACATGAACATGATCTCCGCACCGTCCGTTGCGGTTCCCAGCCCCATCACTTGTCGGAATCTTCAATCTTTTCTTATTACGATCACCGGTTTGTCAACGAGAGCCCACTTTATATTTAATTTTTTAAATGAAAAGTTTCTCAATTATAAAACAATTATTAGCTAATTCTTTGAGAAAATAACATAAATATTTTTTAAATTTTAACTCAATATGTGATCCTTGAACTTTTGATTTATTGAATGTAATTTATGAGCTTGAATCCAATATGCAATGTGGTCACCAAAGTTTTGGTAATATTCAATTTGATCTATGGACTAGATAATCTATGGATTAGATTTGAATCAAGAGATATAATAATCTATGGACTAGATAATCTATGGATTAGATTGAATCAAGAGATATAATAATCTATGGACTAGATTAAAAATTTACCAAAAGGTTAGGGATCACATTGACTATATTAAAATTTTAGGGATGATATTGCACGTTGGGCTAAAGTTCATGGACCATATTATATAGTGAGCCAATGTATAGATTGTTCGTGTAATTATCCTTAATTCTTTTTTCTTTCAAAAAAACCTTCTCACATGTTGAAATTACCGCTTATGTATCTGAGTTGGATGAAATGGAGTGACTCCTTCAGATCAACCCTAGCCAGAACCATACTCTTACAATCACTGACATATGTTATAGCTACTGCTCGGGGAATCTCGATTTCATAGGACTCTTCGGAACATAATTCATATTTCGAGGAGGAGTCGGTATCGCAGTTTGACGGACTTGGCAGCATAAGGGATGTTCTTTCTTATGGACTTGCAAGAGCATCAAACTTTATTATTATTATTATTATTGGTCAGAAGAGTATCGAACTTTACAAGCTCATGAGAAAGCAATCGGGTGTCATCCTTGCTGGTCGAACACGCTTGGAGGTAACATGGGTGGACCTCTATCGTGTCTGAGTTGTCTCAGGGTGGAGTGTTCACTACGATGGTGATATGCGTCTGAGATGACGCAAGCAAAGTATTAAGTTCATTTTAATATTTATTTGGGGGCAAATTCCAGCTGCCATGAATACTTTTTCATAAAGAATATGATATTCAACATTTGACATTTGATATGATTTGGTACGAAAAACGGGTCTATCCCGAGGAAGATCAAACTGGAGCACAGCCAACAATCGGCCAAACATATTTTCTTGAACATGCAAAAGTCGTAGCTGCTTTCAAGGCGAGGAGGCGAGGCAGCCTTGCCTGTGGCTGTCGAGGGAACCCCGGCCTTCACCTTCACCGATGGCTGGCAATCGGCAGAGGGAAATAAGAAAAAAAAGAAAACGCTTTGTTAGTACAACAGTCTTTAAGTTATTGTGAGAATAATAACTTATTGTAAGTCACAAATATTTGTAAGAGTGGACCTCACAACAATTAATAATTATTTGTTATTTTTTTTATGGTCCAGAATATACTGTTATTCTTACAATAAATTAAAGATTGTCACCTAATTATTTCTTAAAGAAAAAAGAGAAAGTTAGCGTGCTAGCTACAACTAGGTATAACCCCTACTTTATTGTATTGTTGGGATATTTGAAGAAACCTGCTGAAAAACCGAAGTGCGCTAACGCGCAAGGGCTGAAAAGCCAGCAACTTGTTAGGAGTAGGTTTTGGCTTGTCCCTTTCCACTTATTAGGGGGATAGGTTTGGAACCCTATACAAGGTGCTCTAGGGCAGAGCCCCTATCTCTAAAGGGGCTTATGCACTCCACTCGTTACCACTAAACGACGAAGCCAGGAGCAGAAGGAGGGACTTGAACCCTCAACCTCAGCTCGACTCGAGACCAAGACTCCTTACAACTCGCACCAATAGCGGCACTGAGCGGCCAGAGATTGATTGAACAGCCCCTATCCCCCTGCCTACCTACTCGTGCTCCCATACGGCCTGGTTTCGACGGTAGAACGGGGAGAGGGGGAAGGGAGAAGCAGGGCTTGAAGAACGAGCCGAGCCGTGCAAGAACGCGGGGATATAGCAAGTAAGCAGCAAGGTTCTCCCTTTAGGACCGACTACAACAAGCTCGCGACTCTAATAGAAACAAAGGGTAAGCTCTCTGCTCTATTTGCTTGCAATGCTATACCTATCCAAGTTGGCGAACGCTTCTGTAAGCTCAAAGGTTCTGACGGCGGAGAGCTAGAGAGTATACCTGGATGGTAAGAACTAGAGTAGATCCCTACAACATGAAGCCTTTTCTTTCCGAGGAAAATGGACAGCAAAGCAGGGCTCAAAGACTCAAACCGTATAGGTTTCCGCATTTTGAGGGACAACTACAACTACGGCTTATCCATAAGCAAAGCAAGGGCCAAGAGATTGATAGTTGAACCTGGCCGAAGTCAATGTTGTGTTCAACTCTGCGGGTTGGCTGGTTGGAAGGATTGCTTTGCCCCCAGCGTTACTTTGCTTGGGACTCTGGCTTTGGTCGACATTAATTGGTGCCTCAGCTTTGTTTTTTTCCTCATGATATGAACATCCCAGTTCCAGTTTCGCTAACTACTTACATGTAGGATGACTTATATTGATTGAACCACCAAGTTAGTGATTTCTAGCCAAAATTACCCAGGAGAATTACATTGGCGAATCCTGAAAAGGTTTAGGACCAAATTAGCAAATCGTCAAAATATTTAAAATTCAATTGACACAATTGTAAGGTTTGGGATTAAATTGACAAAGAGTCAAAATATTTAGGACTAAATTTTCCAAATCGATAGGTTTAGGATTGAATTGACATAAGTACAATAGATTTGTGACTTTTTTTGGTAATTTACCCCTACTTTCAATGATTAACCTAGTATTTGGATTAATTTGTGAGTTTTATTTTAGTATATAATCATGTGTTTGGAGTGACTTTTCATTTTTCAATTTTTGTCTTCTTTTAATTGCTTTTGATACTTGAGATTATGTTTTTTGTGGAATTATGAGCATCTAGATGTCTTAACATAAAGACATTAGATATTTAGGATGTGTTTGCTTTGCGGAAAATGAAATGTTTGAAAAATACTTTCCTAAAAATAATCATTTGTGTTCCTTATAAAAAATAATAAACAGAAAATATTTTTATCATACACGAAAATATTTGACATAAATTGTTGCGAGATAGTGAAAATATTTTTCATTGACTAATTATTTCGAATGATACAAGCGATCACTTTTTAGAAAATTATTTTCTAAATCATTCATTTTCTTCCAAACAAATAGAGCCTTAACATCATTTGAATTCGTGTGGAATTTCTTCATAGTTATCCAAATTGATATGAGAATGAAAGCCAAAAAAACTCTGTTTTATCCTCTTGAGACTATGGTGCAAACACACTTATGATGGCATTTCAACTTTTCAAAATGTTAGTTGAAAATTAAAAATTTACATATTAATATGTTCATATAATAACAGCTAAGTCTGTTAAAATATCTCATATCGTTTGTCTATGGATTTGTATACTTTTTATATACATTTGATCTCCTTCACTTATAATCTTACAATTTTAGGTTTGACATAGCTTTCAGTTCAAATCTTCTTACATGGTATCAAAGCATATGAATCCCATAGACAAACGAGGTAAATTACCCATTCGTTGATTCTTTAAGAGAATTTATCGGCTTTTTTATGCTATTTTTCCCTCTTAAGCTACTGGTCAACTTCATTTACTAGTGAGGATAATATATGGTATATAGATACGTACAAGAGTAAAAGGTCATTGTATACAAAGATACGAAGATTTCCATTGCACCCTTTTGATATTAAAAAACAAAAAACAAAAGAAAATCAAGTTACCATATTTTCAATAAACATAAAATAAAGCAATAAGGTCTCAAGACTATTCCAGATCCATTTGATTTGTGCTGAAGGAGAATTTATTATCTTCCACTTCATCCTCACGCTATTGAGACATTATTTAGCTTTGAAGTGCTAATTAGCAAGGCTGTACTATCTCTCTCTCTCTCTCTCTCTCTCTCTCGAATTATGTCAATGAGTGCCTAGAGCCACTTGTCGAATATGCTTAGTGATGTGATTTGTCAAGTACATATTATTCATATTGCGAAATGAGTTTGATATAATATGGCAGAGTTTTCAATCTCTCATCTAAGTACAATTTCGTCACAAAATCCTTCAAAAAAATTGAAAAGTCTTGGATTTTTTTTTGTTCAAATATTTAGATATTAAAGCATAAATTCATCTATCAATTTAAACTTTTAAAATTGTCGGCCCTACAAAATTTACATCCTATTAGAGTATGAGGTCCCGTGTTCTAACTTTTCTAGACCCCTTGTTTACATCCGTCCATGAGTGAGGAGCAATATTAGAATATTTATATACTAAACCACGCATTAATTTATTTTATATGTTTGTAAAAATACATATGAAACCCTAAATACTTGTATTTTTGGGGTTTTTTTTTGTGTGCATATTTTCCTGTATTTTTCTATGATTTTAGAAATACAAGTGCTGGCTCGCATGAATATCATCACATGAAGAATGGGTAGAGTGTGATTCATTGATAACATATGTAAGGTTCAACATATATCAATAAATGAGGTAATATAATTGGCATGATATGTGATTTAAGTGACAAATTACCCTTGTTATCAAGTCTAAAATAATGTGTATATAGTGAATGTAAGACATGAAGTTTATATCCCTTATATGAAAAGGTTTTAAGGATTTAATTGAGTTGTGACTGCCAAAGTAGTATATTTGATTAGGTTTGAGAAATATCGATATCATATTATAGTGGGATGTCTCATGTACTAATGTATGGTCATACTTCTAAATGAGGTGATTATGTATTAGTTAATGGAGGGATATATGGTTGAGAAGTGACTAATCTTAGTGGTTCATAAACATAAATGTGATGAATTTACGAAGGTTAAAGTATATTCTTGTGGCCGCTATTGAGGATAAGCATGGTCCGAGTGGATAGTTTTGTCTTGGAATTGGGAACCACCCATAAGGACCGGTTCCAAAAAATTGGAACCGAGACCTGCCCATTGGTTCCATGGATTTACCCGAGAGTCATACCACTAGTCCAGTTTGGTTCCTGGGTGAGTCATGCAAGGTAGTCCCACGGTGCTTGGGAGAAGCCCTTTGATCTGCTTTATAGCCGCTGCGGTTCCTCTCACCTCACAAGATGTGTTTTGAGGCTGAGTCCCCCTAGATTTGTGGATCCATGTTTATGCTGATCCTTTTTTGCTACTATACAAGGCAATCCCATATCGCTTGGGAAAAACCCTCTGACCTGCTTTATAACCGTTGTAGCTCCCCTAACCTCATAAGACATTTTTTGAGGCTGAGTCCTCCCCAATCTCTATAAAGCTTGTTCGGGTTCGGGTTAAATTGCGAGCCATTGAATTTGATTAATGATTGAAAACTATAAGGCAAAACGAATAGACAATACTTGTTAACTAAAAACTTAATTTCTTCGAAAGTCATGATGTGGTCCTCTTAAGATTTCCTGACACTGGAAACATGTATAGAATTAGACTCCACATTAAAAGTCCTAACCTCTATAGAAGTTAAAACATTAATCACTTGATTCATCTTTTTCTAACGTCAACCTAAATTAATCATGGGAATGGCTAAAGAGAGATCTAATTATACTCTTAAAACAAACAGTTGGTTCTTTGGACATCTCTAATCAGTTCTCTCTTTCCTCTACGTTTGTTTATTTTGTTTTGGTTGAGAAAGTGAATAAATGGACTATTAGAATGAAAAAAAAAAAGAGTAAGGGATTAATCCTATTACATACCCAATAGACAAAATTAATCAATAATGCCCAATAACTACAAATACACATATATGTACAAATATATTTGTAGAAAAACTATAAAATAATTAAATAATTGAAATAAAATTTCTTTTTAAAAAATATATAAATATATACTGGTCTGGTCTAGGTGGACGGGTGGGTGGCTCTACGCCTAGAATCGGGAACCAAACTGGCACTCATCGGTTCCACTGAATTGGAACTGGGAACCAGATCGGCTCCCATGGGAACTGCCGATTTTGGTCCGGTTTGATCCAATTCTGGGCATATCCCAATTCTTTTGCACACCCCTAACAGCTGTCATGTGGAAATTATACAACTGCATATCATGTTTTTTACCCAAATGTGATTATATAATCATGTACGTAACTCTTTGTATGTGTACTTGTACGATTTCAAGTTACATAGTACTCATCTGATGCTAATTGTAGACATTGCTTGTTATTTAGTTACATTTACTGCAAACGACATCTCCATTAGAATTGAGATTTATGGAAAGAGGATTTCCTGTTTGCGATGGAGCTAGCGAATATTCCACATAAAGTATATTTTATTGTTTGAGAAAAGAGCAATCAGATTTGCTTATTATCAATGAAACGATCCATTCATGAACACTTAAAGAATGGTTTGCTAGCTAGATGCACTGCTAAACAAATGATAGAAGCCTTTATGGCTTAAAACTGTGCCTTGTCTAATGTTGAGATTAAGACACATCTGTAAGGACTCTTTAATATAAGGTATGATAGTTCTAGTTAAGTTAGGGATCACATCTTAAGGATGGAAGACATGAAGTCCAAAAATCATACTCATAAAGGAACTCATGAAATTTACCAGCCGTTCTAACAGTTTGGGTTCTAAGATAGAATCTTTTAAGAAGGATTGGTGACCGCTACTTTTTTTTTAAAAAGAAAGGTCTCATAAATATAGAAGCAAATATATAAAACTTGGTTGTCCAAGTGTGAGCCTATAGTTAATAATTATTTGATATTCATTTATGAATCCAATTTCTTTCGAAAGCCTCGTCCACTTTATGGTGGCTAGATAGTGGTGTACCAAATCATGTTACGTTTGCCATACAAGAATTCATAAATTGAAGGAAGTCAAATCAAGATGAATCATAGCTCAACGTGGGAAATAACGATAAAGTCAATGTTGAGTTCATGGGATATATCATTTTAATTCTAGATTTTGGTTTTAATTTGATACTAAGAAACATAATTTATGTACTTTCTTGGAGACGGAACTTTTTATATACTTTCATTGAGATGGAACTTAGTTTTCATATCATGTTTGGACACGTGTGGCTACTTTTTTGAAATAAAGAACAATGTTATTTCTATGTTCTTTTATTCAAATGAGGTTGGGTGTTACAATAAGTCCAATCGATTGTACAGATTATGTTTATTTTCCAATGATTTATACGTCGCTTATATAGTTGAAAAAATTGTTTCTAAAAAATTTCTATTTAAGGAATAGTCTTATGTATTGTAGCATAAATGTTTTGGTTGCATCTCTAGAGATAAAGTAGAAAGGTTGATAAAGCTAACATCATGTGTACACTTAAAAGTTTCCTAAAGACTTGCGTAGATTGTTGTAAATGTAAGATGACTAAGATAAAGAATAAAACTACATTTTGAAGTTCATACCTGTTGGAGGTCATTTACATTAATCTTAGTGGACCCTCTATCGTAACATTGTGTAGAAATTTTTATTTCAACACATTCATTGATGACTATTTCTTCTGTACTTGATTAAGAAAAAGTCAGAATCTCTTGATAAGTTCGAGATTTTTTAAGAGTGAAATTGAGAAACAATTGGGATAAGTCATAAAGGTTGTTAGATTTGACCATGGTGGTGAGTATTTTGGCAGGCATGGCGATGCTTGATAGCTTAAAGGACCATTTGCCAAATACTTGGAGAATTCTATGATAGTAACTCAGTTTACTATGTTTGGAAATCCTGAAAAAAATGGTGTGGTTGAAGGGCACAATCGCACCTTAATGGACGTGATGATGAGAATGATTAGTAGGACTAATTGATCCCGATTTTCTATGAGGTGATGCTTTGAAAGCAGCCTTTCACATACAAAACTGTGTTCTTACCAAAACTGTTCTATTGACTTTTTTTGAGTTATGGATTGGATGTAAATATAGCTTGAACCATCTTAAAGTTTGGGTTGTCCTGTAGAAGTAAGGTCATATAATGCAATATTAGGTAAGTTGGAATCCGGAACCAATCAACATTACTTCGATCTTACCTAGATCATTCGAAGGGGTATCGAATTTATTATCCCAATAGAGGCACAAGAATTGTAGAATCACAGACAACAAAGTTTCTAGAATTCAACATAGCCACAACAGATAAATGCTTTTAGATTATTGAGAATAATAGTACAGTGGAGACCACCGTATCTGTCTTTGCCTATGCAAACAATTATAGAGTCTCCTACACTATAGACTGAGCTTGTTGAGGTCCAGGCTATTGTTGTTGAGACAGTTTCTGATGAAATTTCTCAAGCCTCCCAAATGTAGGATGAGGTTGTAGTAACTCCACTCAAGAGATTTATTAGGGAGAAACGATTAGTTATACCATCATACTATCTAATTTATTTATGAGAGTATGACTACGATATTTTCTATGCTATTGATCTAGTGACTTATACATATGTTATTTCTTGTTCTTATCAAATTTGTGGTTAGATACGATGAAAGACGAGATGCAGTCTATGAAATATAATGGTGTTTGGGAGGTTATTGCGTTGCCCAAACGTCACAAGCTCATCGTTTACAAATGAGTGTGTAAGACTAAAAGGGACTCCAAAGGAAAGAATAAGAAGTTTAAAGCCAGATTGATAACCAAGGTTTTCACTCAGAAAGAATGAGTGGACTGTGAAGAAACATTTTTTTTCCTCCAGTCTCTTCTAAAGATTCTTTTAGAGTGACCATGATATTAGTAACTCATTTTGATGTGAAGTTATGCTAGATGGATGTTAAAACTGTCTTTCTAAATGGAGACCTTGATAAGGAGGTTTATATGGTTCAACCTAAAATTTTTGTAGTAGATAATTTTGGTAAGTTTGTGTGTAGAATGAAAAGTTTATTTATGGTCTCAAGCAATCTTTTAGACAATAGTACTTGAAGTTTCATTGTGTTATCATTTTGTTCAATTTTGTTGAGAACAAAGTAAATTAGTGTATGTACTAGTAGGAGAAAATTTATTTTTCTCATATGCTCTGTACACAATATCTTGTGTGCAAACAATGATATTGAATTGCTGCATGAGATACTATCAAAAATTTTTGATATGGAGGACCTTAATGAGACATCTTTTGTCCTTGCCATTGAGATCCGTAAGGATCATTCTCGTTGTAGATTAGTTTGTCTCAGAGGACATATGTTGATCGTATTTTGAAAAGATTCAGTATATGTCCTTATTTAGACATTGAGAAAACCCAATTGAATATGTATCTTATGCTGGTGCACTTGGAAGTATCATATATACTAAAATTTGCACCAGATTAGAAATCACTTTTGCGATAGTACTATATAGTATTTATTGACATGCTTAGGTCTTGCAATCAGTAAGGTATTCGGATGCAAATTTTGCTAACTGTTAGGATGACATGAAGTCAAGAATATGATACATCTTTATGTTAGCAGGAGGTGCAATATCATGGAAAAGCTAGAAATAGAAACCTATGTCATTCGCTATCGTGAAGTCCTTTAGGTCATATTGCAATGCCCCAATATGACCCGCGAAGCCCACAGGTTTATAATAAAGTGATGGGAAGCTTTTATGTTAAATGGAAGTTGCAGTCCTCTAAGCTCGCATTGGCCTATGACCTGAAGGAGATGCAGTCCTTGATGAGGCGGGCGGTCCAGCCACAGATTCCGATAAAATGAGGCCCATACTAGAGAAAATATATTTATGGCCCATGCTAGAAAAAAGGGAACTTAATCGATTTTTTCATAGAGCGAGTGTGGGTTAATGTCTACGGAATAGAAAACAATTTCAACGAGGATTTTCAACCTCCTACTTAAAAAAAATAAAAAATTCATGTAATGCATGTCTTTGTTTCAGATATATCATAGTGACATAATAAAACAAAATGGAGAAAATAGTTATTAAAAATAGTTAAAGATATAAACGTTGAAATTCCTAGATTACCAACATTGCATTTAAATCTCAAAATTATTTAAATATCTATATATTTAACTCTCTCCACACATTTAAATCTACATATTTCAATTAATGCGAAAAAACAACTTTTTGCATTAATTTAACAACTTAAATATCAATCGGGTTGATTAGTTTAATGTTGTAAAATACATAATATGCACAAATGGTCATCAATTTTCAGCTGTGCACTTGGCACGAGCACCTTGTGACATAACTAAGTAATGTATGAATGGAAGTGCCCAGTAATTTTGGTAAATTAGTATAAAGAACATATTGATTGTGCTCAAAATGGAGTTTCGATAGTCGGGCTAGTTATGGGTGGGCAGGCGAGTGAGGAATTAGGCTTGGATTTGTCCATCTTGCTCTTTATTATGAAACCATTTTGACAGGTTTACCATCAAGTTGATCACCTCCGGATCTCGGTGTTGGTCGCCATATCCATCTTCTCGTTAATGTACAAATGGGTTGCATCCTCGGTTGCCCTCAGATATTTGTTGACATCTAAATTTTGTCGATCCTAGTAATTCATTTATTATATAGAAAATTAGAGATTAATTTTTAACCTATAAACAAAAATATTAGAATTAAATTGCATAATATATAGTTTTAGGAGCTTTTTATTTTTTTTATTGCATTTGCATTGGACCAATGATGGATGGGCTTGACTTGATGGTTCTAAGCTTAAATTTGGTGAGTCAGACTAAGTCCATGGTGAGAGGAAATTAGCCCAAGCTCACTATTCTCTGATAGCTAAGAATCGACTTGAAAATGACAAATTGGAAGATTGATGTATATTTTAGAAAAGATTTATATTATTCTTCCAATATTCAGGAGATTTTTTGTATATTCATGCAATTTATTCATATATTCTCAGTGAGGGCAAGCATAGGAATGAGATATTGCAAGCTCATCTTTGCAAGATTTGGAATTTGGGAAAATTCTATTACAATCTTGAATTTTTAGCATAATATTCAGCCAATATGCGGGCAAGTATTTGGTTGGAGAACATTCAATTTGCATAAGGACAGAAAATGATATGTTTTCTGGATCTTCCAAGAAAAAAAGATGAAAGTGTGTAGACAAAGATTTGGCCACGAGAGAGACCGTCTTGAGTGCCCGTGAAATTGAGTCAATACTCTCAAAATCTTTAGACAATTCTCTTGGCCGTAATGCAAGGAGGAGGATCAGCAGATTTTGTATCTTTTTTTTTTGGTAATCCAGAGAACCCCGTAAGCCGACAGCTGGCGAGCAAACCCTGGGGAACGACTGCAGGACTCACCATTACAACTCCAGGTAAGAATTCCTAACGACGTCTCTGAGATTGAAACTTCTCCTTTTCGTGAGGGGAAGAGAGCCCGAGCCAGTTGCGCCGCTGAGGGCGGTGGTGCAGATTTTGTATCTTTTTTTTTTTTTTTTGGTACCCAGAGAACTTCTGTGCGCCACTTCGCGGCGGAGTAAACTCTGGAGGAGCAGGAGAGTCACTACCACCCTTTCTGCCCCAGGCAAGTCGTGGGTTCCTTTCCAACAAGGCAGACGACGCAGGATTCGAACTCTAGACCTCTCCCGAAAGGAATTGAAGCTCAACCCATCAGGAATTCTTTCTTTTTTTTTGTGACTTTTTCTTTCTGCCCACTTGGATGGATATGTGAAGACTAAATCCCACTTTCATTTTTTATTGATTTCCCTTGTACAAAGATACAAAATCTTTAACCACCCGTGTTTCAAGGGGGAAGACGTCACGGGGATCCAGGCTACCCCTACCCCCCAAAGGGGGTTGTGGACGGGAGGAGCAATGGGGTTGAAATCTTTATCAAGGCTCAACCCAGCCTCTACCCGGACTTTTCCAGTGGTCAGAGCCTTTTAAGGTCCTGCTCGGGACCATACATATCCATCCAAGTGGGCAAAAAGAAAAAGTCACAAAAAAAAAAGAAGAAAGAATTCCTGATGGGTGGTCGGCGAGACATGAATAATACATGCAAGATTTCAAGAGAATTTTCATGCAATGCAATAGAAGGAAATAAAGCCTACGACAACCATAGTCCACTCACCTATAAAAAGGTTACTACACTACAGACAAAGCGGGGGCAAAAAAATAAGAATTTCAGAGAATAGATAGACACACGTGAGGGAGGAATAGAGAGAAAAAGCAAGTCCCACCTTCTGCACGTTCGCGAAGCAAGAGAGAGATAAGAGAAAGATAAGTTTTCTTTGATCCTTTCTTACAGGTCACAAGGGGACACACCCCCAACACTCCACTACGTCCAAGAGGAGAAGATATCTTGGAACGTCGGACACTTGGAGGACGTCCCTCGAATCAACATTCTGCGCATTGGAGAGCGCACTTGAGGTCTCCACGGAGCACTACGGACTCTTAAAGGCTCGAACGTAGACACGTATACGAAAGAGGAGACGTATTTTACAGCCTTGCCGAACCTACGTAGCAGCGAAGTAGCGGTGCTAAGCGCTGACGATCCCTATTGTCGTGAACCGAAGTGGCACCATCCCTGACGTGCTGCCTTCCACTCGAGACCCACGTGTTGCACCCGCCGTGTTCGAACCGCCCACGACGACCTGCTGCCATTGCAACGCCGGTTGTCCTGATGAGTTTATCTCATCGTCACCTGCTGCTATCCCCGACGTGTCCTATCCCGTCGAGCTAACCGTGCTGCGGAGCTCTGACCCGAGCTGCTGTCAAGCTTGTCCTTAAGTCAAGCCGATCCTTGAAGTTTCTATTCTTTTGCAAGTTCATTGGTCGTGAGCCCACTGTCACTGAGCCTATCTTGACGCAAATTATTGTTCATCAATCCTTCGCACCGGTCCCATTTTGGAAGCAAATAATCCAAACAAGGTAATTTTCTTGAACCAAATTTCATCTCGATATTATTGCCTCAATTAGAATATTTGATGCTAATAGTGATTTCATTGAGACTTTAAGCATTATCCAATTAGGATATTATTGACAAAAAATCACCATAATTACTAATTTGATCCGTAAGACTTCGGATCACTTTTTAATTATTTTGATTTTTTGTGCATTTATGATATTTTAGCTTTAAAATCATAATAATTATTAATTTGATTCATGAGATTTCAGATCAATTTTTTTTAGTTATTTTTATTTTTCTTGCTTATTGTGGGGTTTAGGATTAGAATACTGGTTAATTTAATCCTTAAGACAATAGATTACTTTTACAATTAATTTGACCCTTTATTTGAATTATCGATGAATATCTTGTGTGGATTGGATATCATGCTTATATTTGAAAATTGCAAGTTTTGGAAAATACCTAAAAAATCGAATTGTGTATCAGATATGATAGTTTCCTAAGTTAAGATTATTTATTTTTTTTAGATTAGATTGCATGTTAGAATATATAAGATTTCTCGATAACATTTCCTAGTTTGAATAGGATTGCATGTTTAGGTAATTCTAGAATAAATCATAGATAGGGTCCTAAATAATGCTTGCATGTTTAGATAATGTTGCATCTTTAAAATAGTTTTCTAAGATAGGATAGGGTGTAGGTCAAATTAATCCCTAAGATAGATTAGATAACTATTTATTTTAGATAGTTTAATTAGGATTTTTATTAATTTCGAATTTTGATATAAAAATACAAAAATAGCTTGTGCATGTCGTATAGGTTTTAATTTCAAGACAAGAAAACCCAAAAAAATTATTTTTTTGCTTTGTTGTATTTAATTCTTTTGGTGCAATTTATTTGATTCATTAAGTGTTTAATTGTGGCTGTGCACCCGCATGATCACCCTATTGCATGATAGTGATTTAGGCTAAAACCAATTTAGCACAAATATTTTTGAAAATAAAAAAAATGGTACCGAAAGGACATTAGATAAATCTAGTGTAACCAAGTCTCCGTATTCAAATTCTTTCTTCTTATGACATGTTGTGCTTTTGTAGCCCAGGGTCTCTCTTTCTTCTTATGACATGGCGTGCTTTTGTAACCCAGAGTCTCTCTTTCTTTTTATGACATGACATGTTTCTGTAGCCCAGGGTCTTTCTTTTTCTTATGACACGGCATGCTTCTGTAACCGAGGGTGTTTCTTCTTCTTATGACAAGGCGTGCTTTTGTAGCCTGGGTCTTCCTTCTTCCTATGACAGAGCGTACTTCTGTAACCCGGGGTCTTTCCTTCTTCCTATGATAGGGTGTGCTTCTATAGCCCGGGGTCTCTTTTTCTTCTTATGAGTTTTTCCTTCTTCTTATGACACGGCATGCTTCTGTAGCCTGGAGTCTTTCTTTCTTCTTATGACATGACGGGCTTTTGTAGCATGGGGTCTTCATTTTTCCTATGATACGGGGTGCTTTTGTAGCCTGGAGTCTCTATTTCTTCTTATGACACGGCGTACTTCTATAGCTCGGGGTCTTTCTTCCTCTTATTGACACGACATGCTTCCATAGCTCGACCTAGTGCGAACCTATGCAGTTAGGGTTTCTCTACCGTAGAAATAATTTAGATGTCTTTTGTATTTGAATGCAACCTCTTCGAGGCTATAATCAAAGAGGAGCACCTATTGACACCTATATTTAAACAGAAAAAAAAACAACAAAACAACAAAAAAATAAAAAAAAAAATAGAAAAACACCTAGAGGTCTGGTCTGGCCGGATTCGGCCTTGGCCCGACCCATTGCCTGCCTCTCTTTCCCTTGCGTGGCCCAGGCCCGTTTCCCCCCCGTGCGACCTGGCCCTTTTCTCCTCATGCCCAGCATGCACCTAGCTGGTAGTCCTCCTCCTATCCATGTCTTCATGCGTGCAAGACCTGCAAAAGAGAAAAAGTAGGTGGCAGCAAAAGTAGAAAAGCAGCAGAACAGAAGAGGTCAGAGTAGAGAAGATAAGGGAGAGCAAAGTAGAAGGAGGGGACGGGGACGCCAAAGGGAAAGGGAGGGACGGCACCGCAGGGGCGGAGAGAGGAGAGCAGAAAGAAGAGGGGGAAACGAAACAGAATAGGGAGAAAGGGGAGAAGAGAACTGGGGTAGAGAGGGAAGCTGAGGAGCCGACGCATCTCCAAGCCATCGCTGACGCCGCCGACGAGTCTTTGAGCCGCCGATTGTCGCAATCTTCTCTGGAAACTCAGGTAGGCATTTTATCGAACATCTTGTGTGCATTCTCGGAGTTGAGCTAGTTGGAGCTCACTTCGACCAATTTTGGTGGAGCTCCGGCCACCACTTGTCCCCCTCGCATTTCCTATTGCTTTGGTTCGCCTCATTGGTGGTTTGGACTCGCGCTCAAGCCTCGGTTGAGCCCGAAGCCCCCCGATTCCTGTGTGCCCCCCACCTGCTTGTCCAAATGCCCACCCGAAAACTAGCTTTGTTGTTCCTAACCTCAACTCAGTTTTTCGATTGCCGGATCACCGCCATGGTCTAGTTGGAAACTGAGCCGTGCCCTTACTTAGTTGAAGCAGAATCATCATGCCCTAGTCAGACATCACTCGCGTCGATCGCCGGTGCCGCTTCCTCTATCACAACCGAACAGTCGTGGAGCAGGGGCCACGGGCCGGCGGAATGTCGGAGCTTGGCCCGAGGCAGTCCTCACCACAGCTGCCGCAACCCCTGACCTCAGAGGTCGAGGATCACTCCTGCTCGCCTAGTCAAGGCGGTGCCAACCGGAGAGACCGCTTGTGCCGTCCCTGTTGCGGAACAGTGTCAGGGGCCAAGCTGGGCCAAATTATAGATTCGACCCGCTTGGCCCCCCTTTCATTTGGGCCTACAAGGGCCCTTTTTTAAAATAAAAAGGGGGGTTGGGCTGGTCGGTTGGGCCCAACCCTTATTTGAACGTAGGCCTGACCAGGTTTGGTTGGGCTTGGCCCTTTTCGGGTGGGTCTGACCGACCCACCCCGACCGGGTCAAATCGAACTGGACCCGGTTCGCCCCATTTAAAAAAAATTTAAATTATTTTTTAAAAAAATCTAAAAAATGTAGGGTTTGTTTTGGAATTGTTATGTCTTGCATTCTTAGTGTAATTAGGCATTTATTTACTCTTATATTGATTATATCGCGTGTTTAATTTGCATATATAATTATGTTTGCGAATGTTTAATTGCACATGTTAAAGTTTACTGCAATTAGGATCTTAGTTGCTAATCGTCTCACCTCACATGTTAGCGGATATGTATAAAATCAATCCAAACTGCTTGGCAAAAATATTTTCTTTTAAAATGAACAAGATTAGATATCGAAAGGGCACTAATTGGTCAATTAATGTAATTAAGTCCTTGACCCTAAATTCTCTGGTTACGAAGGAAGCGAGGCATACTCCCATACCCCGCTTGGTTCCTAGCCGACCTCAATAGGCTAGTGGCGAGTCCTTATTGTAAAATTCTTAAAAATACTCCAATGTCACGCGAGGTATGGGATTGGGAGAGCTCAAGCCTAATCATGGGCCTTAGGTTCGTCCTTTAGGCAATGCCCTTAAACCTGTTCCCTCCCCATGAGGGGTAGGTTGCGACACCTAGTTTGTCAAATTTCATGTGTCACTCATAAAGGGGTTTGCACGTGAGGGTGGGTGATGAATTGTCTAACATTGCATGATTGTCGGGTTTATGTGCTCTCTATATACATGTAATTTCTGCTTTTGATAGAAAATCCTAAAAATGTGCGGACAAATAGTCAACAAGATATAAGAATATTCTTATAAAGTGAAAAAGAATAATATCTTGTATCCACTTGTTGACCAATAAAAGAAACAAAGAATAGATAGAAACAAGAGATTTGAATTGTCAATAAATGATGTAAATTACATATCATAGCTAGAGCCATCAAATTGGTGAGTCGAGTTAGGTCGAAAATGGTCAAACCTAAATTGATCAATTTCTCCCGTTTTGACCCATTTATATGTACTATAAATTTAGGGAACTATACCCGACCCGAGCGTCTATTAGAATACTTCAATATTTAATCCAACCTATGAAAATCCATATCCACCTAGTTAACCCACTTTAAGGTCTTCATGTATATGTTATTTGGATAAAATTGCTATTTCAACTATATAATGCTAAAGAATTGACTTTTAACATTGCATGGAATTTTCAAATTTTATATTGATTCATAATGAAAAATAAGAAAGTTAGTACTTGGTAGTGAATTTATAAAATTACATTAACAAATAACTGGGAGTTTTTGAATATCTAATTAAATGAAATGTAAGATATTGAAAAAGATGATTTATGTTGACCATGAATTGCAACGACAAGAATTAATATTATAATTTACATGAAAATAAGAATGCCAAACGCAACTAAGGAAAGATATATTCTAATAAAGAAAAGTCTTGGTGGGCCCATCTTTCGAGCCCACCAAGAGCTTTCTTTACTTGGAACAATCCAATGAGCCCATTATTTTCTCATAGTGGATAGAGAGTCACAAAAATAGGCTAGGTTTGGATAAATTGCGAATCCATTTAACAAACATATATTTTTGAGTTTTGCCATTTGAAACTCATTTATAATCCATTGACCAAACATAACTAACCCATATAATGATTTAGCCCATTAAACATAGTTTAACAATGTTGATTTGCTATTCTCATATTCTTCCCTCAAAGAAGTTACCAATTACGGGGTAGCAACTGAAGTAAAAACATTTATTTGGTCACACTTTTTAAATTATCAAATTGATATCTACCCACAAAAGGATGAACAAGAAGTTCATGTAACATATAAATTCATTTCGTGGTAGGAACAACGACGACAACGACGACGACGACGACGACAACAACGACAACAATTAGGAGATTCTCCATATCTCCCTTGATTGTGAATCAAATCAAGGGAGATATAAGCAAGAGAAATATTGAGAATCTCTTAACTGATGTAATGTTTTCGAAAAATGACAATTATTAGCAACGTATTACAATATCAATTACAATCATGTAAGATCATCAAGATATGCACAATCGAGTGACATACATGCACAATTAAAAGAGGTATAGAGAACTAAGAAAAACAAAAAGAATCTCCTAATTACTTCTGGCAATAACAATCCTCAAATCATATTATCTCCGATTGAGTCTTGTCCATCAAACAACTGGCTTCTTTAAGCGACTAGCTTCAATGGACGGATCATCGCGTTATCTTCATGATCAAGAATCTGCATCACCATTCCGAACATTAGCATTTAGTTTTTCTCTACGTCGACATACACTTCCGATTATGTTTTATCAAATTAAGGCAAGTGGTGAGGAAAAAGTTGTGTCCGAGTCTTACGTGGCAATGATACACGTAGTTAGGTTCCGTGGTGGCGTCGAACGGATAGGGCGCATCGTTCTCGATCAAGTTGAACTTGACCACGATCGTCGTTTGGTACCTAGGCTCCATCTTCACTACGTTCTTCCATGTCTTCTCGTACGAAGGTATCTTGAGCGACTTTCCCTTCGCATGGCCCGTCACGTTGCACGCGACCGCGTCGTTCTTCTCGGTCATGCACGACTTGAAACTTTCCAGATCCAACAGTTGTCGCCCTTTGATGGCATGAAATGTCGCGAGATGAATGTGCAGCGGGTGGTTGTCCTCCGTCAAGTTAATCACCTCCCACGTCTCGGTGCTACCGGTTTTCGGAGTCTCGGTCGCCGGATCTGTCGGTGTCTTCCCGTTGATGTACAAATGGGTGGGATCTCCGGTTGCGCTCTCATATTCATACAGCACTATGTACCTATGCAAGGATTAAGCAAATTGCTATTGATCTTTCCGCGTGTTAAGAATTAAATGCATCCGATCCATGCATCGACATTCATTACAATTTAAACGAATACCTCTTAACAGTTGGTTTTTGGGTCGTCGAGTAGACCTTCAAAGATGGTGGCACACGGGATCTGTCTGGCGGGTTAGGGTTTCCAGACAATACCACGAACTTCATTACCTCCCCGTTCAGCCTGTCAACAGAACTGCCACTAGGATAAGGGTATGGAGCACCGTTCTTGAGCATTACTTCTTTCGCTTCTGTCGTGGAGAAGTCGATGATGACGTCGACAGTTTCCGATGGAGATAAGAGAATCGATTTGGTGATCACCGGCGAGGGCAAATAGGATGCATCGGAGGCGACCGTGATGAATGACAAGCCTGTGGTCAATGAGAATTTGTAGTAGCGCGCGTTGGAGGAGTTGATTATGCGGAATCTGTATTTTCTACGTTGGACCTTGAGGTAGGGCCAAGCTTTGCCGTTGACTACGATGGCGTCGCCGAAGTACTCCGGTTGCCACTGCGGGTGTATGTTAGGGTTGTCGCCGGTGGAGTTCATGTACAACGATCCGTCCTTGGTGAAACTCCGGTCAAACACCATCAGATGGTGGTCGAAATCAGGCCCCGACGGGAGATCAAGCTCCGCCTCCAACGCCGGATCACGTATCACATAGGCGCCGATCAGACCAGCTAGGAGGTTGACACGCGTCAGGCCGACCGTGTGATCGTGGTACCAAAGGTTTCCGGCATGCTGCACGTTGGGGTATGCGTAGGTCTTGCGAGTCCATTTCGGACCGGTCTCGTGAAAACCCGAGGTGAACCACGCGAAAGCGTTGCCGTCCGAGTCCGGCGGGTGGACCCCACCGTGAAGGTGGACGACCGTCGGGACGCCGCCGTGCTTGGGGATGGCCGTGGGGATGGTTGGGTCCCACGGGAGGATGTGGGATCTAGGGAGGAAATTGAGCCATGTCACCGAAGTGGGGACGCCTTGAAGTGCTTCAATGGTTGGACCGGGCACGGTCGCAGCGGCAGCTGATGTACCAAAGGCGAAGACAGTAGTGGCCGGTAAATCTCGATGGAATTTCTGTAGATAAGACATGAAAATCATAAAAATACATAAGTTACCGTATGACCTATTCAATATCTATATGTAAAGTCGATTAAGACAATAATAATTTAACTAAGGCTTCGGATGTTATTAATCTAAAAATTTGTTTTGTTGCTGATAAAAAGAAAATAAAGCTCACCCATTTCTTCTCGTACATGCCAATGGTGAGATTTCCAGGAAGGAGCAAACCTTCACGCCTGGAGTAACCGTAGAGCCTCGGCATCTGGGGAAGTTCGTCGACGAACATGTCCAGTGAAGCCGCTATCCTATGAAGGGCCGCCTCTGTGACAGGCGGCGGGGGAGCTTTCTGCTCCGACGTACCCTGACTTACGAAGCTTGCAATAGATACCAACGTGAGCAGTACCTTGATCTCCATTCTTCACCGATCTTCGTCTACACTGAAAAAAATATTAAAGTAAGAAGATTAGAGCCGCACACATTGTGATGATACGTGCCAGTTCTCCATTTTCAATTTTTTCCCAACCCCAATCCGTCTATGGAGATGCATCACATCTCGGCTGAATCTATCCGGTCATTAAATAATTAAGTTGCTGATGAAACCTCGATAGGCTCATGTTTTCCTTCAGCCACCCTTTAGGATTGGTGGGCTGCACAGTCACTGACGTCGTCGTTACGTTTAGTCAATTTCAGATGTGAGTGGTGCCCACAACTTTTAACATGCAAATCAGAGGGCTGTTGGAGGAAATTATCGCTAAAAGTAGACGGATGGCAAGGCTACTATGCTCCGATTGGCGAATAAACTCAAACCCCAATCATAGAAACCAAAACTTTAGTCATACTTTAGATACGTAATTGAACTGAACCGACCCAGTCCCACCCATATGACACCCCTGGCCATAGTTGCACTCGGAGAATAGAGCAAGATCGATTTCGACCTAAGTTGGTGAGTCCAATATACGAACTTGTACTAAAAAATAACTCACCCTATATAACTGTAAGAAGAGAACCCCCTGGAGAATGAGTGCAAATATGCAAATGATATGAAGAGAGGAGAGAAAGAGAAAGAGACGAGAGAAATTGCGAGGGTGGGGTGATTAGAAGTGGTGAATCGGAGGACTCCAACTCCCGCGTCGATTTATACTCTTGGAAAACCACTGGTTTTTGCCGTCCTTGGTTGGATAGGACTGGTTTCTGCCGTCCTTGGTTGGACATGATCGATCGATATTTAACCAAAAGGCGTGAGCGAGCAGCTTACATTCGATCCCCAATGGGTACGTGTCCCTTTCGATTAGGTAAGTATTTGGGTAGTTTCCACTGTTTCAATTGGTCACATTATAAAAGCTGGGGTTTCGCGCGTGGTCGTTGGGAAGCAACTTGATTATAATAAGATCGAGCGTTTTGCGTGGCATGCGACCATTCGGCACTTGCCATTTTCAGCGTGCCGTGATGTTGAGAGGCCAGCTCAAGCACATGACGAGATCTAAGGAAAGTGCAAAGGAAATTAGCAATTAATAATTGGTTAATATAATTAATTTGGTGGGTTCTTTTATAAATATATATGAGCAAGCTGGCACGACGTTCTATCCTAATTTCCACTTGGTCATCGGATGAGAGTCCATTTTGACATTCTAAATTCCAATTAATCAGGAGTTTGAAAAATTCCAATTAATTAAGAGTTTGAAAATTTGTGGGGTTTTGAATATCTTAGTCTTGAGGGGGCTGGTGAACTTCCAACTTCTTCTTCACACTGCTTTTTTTAACTCTCCTGGTGGGTTTCTGCATCGTCAAACTGCTCTTGAATCATTGAATCTAACATTGTACCAATCACGTTGCTTGGACTGCAAAAAATGGGAGAAGAAAAAGAAATGTTGGGGAAGTAACAATGGCGTGTGGTGGACTCCTGCTCTTAATTGATTCAGGATATATTGTTAAAGCAATTAGATATTAAATTACACCTAGCATCTAGAACAATTGGTAGTGATATCACAAAATCTCATATGATATCGGATGTATGACTTTGAAGCTTCTTTACAAGGAAAGAGCTCATCTAGAAAAACCACAAAAACCCTCAATCCAGAGGAGGGTAGTTTTGAACTCCACACCTCGCCATTCCCATATGTGTATGGACATTCAACTAATTTTTCGGCTCCTAGCCTGTTATTGACTTACCATTCATATTTGTTTTCTTGAATTTGCCATAAATATGTATTCTTGATTAAATGGTGGAGCACCATTGAATTTTCTTGATGAAGCCATAAGGTTCTGTAACTTTTAACTTTTAATTTAACACATTCATTTTGATTCCAAAGCCTAGTCCAAATCTTGTGCATAACAATTCAAAGCAGAAGCAATATAAAGGCACGTACTTCTTCACCAATTCTAACTTACAATTTATTTTTATATTTATTACGATGTAAAATAGGATGCACGGACCTCAATTGCCCGGTGTGGGCGGGACAGCGAGTGGAACTCGCTATCACCTGTTTAGATTAGTCGATTTTTTTGAAAAAGCCTCGAACCTTTCACTATTAGACAAAAAAAAAAGAAGAAGAAGAAGAAGAAGAGAGAAACTCGATGTCTTTTAACCAATAACACGTAGGTTGTACTTTTCTAACAAATGCTTTCTGTTCGACACCCCCCGGCCCAAAAATGCTATCGGAGAAAATTTGATTAGGGGTGAACACGGTAGTACTCAAAACAACTAGAGAAAATTATTTAAAAAATCATAAATCTATCATACGGCAATTAATTTAATTTTAAAGTTTTCAATTGTGTCAATTTAGTTCTAAACCCTTTGATGATTTGTTAATTTATTCCTAAATCTTTTAATAATTTGTCAATTTAATTATTTTGGTAAAATTTTGTTGGAAATCGCTAATGTGGTTGTCTAATCAAAGACCGATCGTTCTACATGGCATTGATCAGAATGGATGTGCACAATTTTTTATATATTTTTAAATTTGTTTTCTTATTTTTATTATAATTTTAATAATTTTTACATTTTCTTTTCTTTCCTTTTTTTTTTTTTCTTTGTCCTCTAGCTAGAGAAGGATAGCCTTGTCCACCTTTGGCAAGGCTCAACCTCGCCAACATTTGGCAAAGCTAACAAGGTTGACCTCACCCTATCATTGGTACGCTCAGCTCAACTCTCACCAAATCTAACAAGAGCGAGCCTTGTTGTCATTGACTCACTAGCGAGGTTGACCTTGCCTTGCGGTTAGCAAGGTTTGACCCTCGCCTAAGGCTAGTGAGGTCAACCTTGCTAGCCTTTGGGGAAGCCGATGAGGCCTTGCCATTGGCGAGGCTCGACCCTCGCCAAATCCAATGAGATCAACCTAGCCAGCCTAGCAAGGGTGAGTCTTGTTGAAGCTTGACTTTGCCGTCGCTAGGCATGGTTAGGCAGCAAGGTTGACCCTTGCTTGAGGGGGGTGAGGCCGGCCTTGTCCAATGACTAATGCAAATGTATATAATGTCATTCTAAACTTATGATATCTTTAACAAAGAATGTATGTTGTGATGTACATGATGTTTTTTATGAACTGTAAGTGTGTACATATTAAACTATTCATTATATACTTTGACAATATCAATTTTCACGCATTCAAAGTCTATAATAAACTACTTACATTTAGTTACAAATCTCTCCCTAAGTTCTCTTGTAGAAACGGTAATGTACTCATTGATGATGTCTGAGTATATCAACTTGCTTGCCAAGACTAATACTTAACTTTAAGTTTGAATTGTTGCAAGCAATCTTTATTCATATCTTTTCAAATCAATTATTTTGTTATTTGCGTGGAAGGTTTTGTCATTATAAAAAAGGGAGATAGTTATCGAGAAAACCTACTAATATATTTTGAAGGTTGACAAAACTATCCATAAAGAGAGGGGTGTGTGGCGGGCACGAGCCGGGATGGTGAAATGAACGTCCACCTCAGTCTCCTTCATATACCCAAACGAAATAATGTGAATTATCCGACGTGTCGAGCGTTGTCCGAACGTGGCTGCATGAATGCCTGCACATGAACATGATCTCCGCACCGTCCGTTGCGGTTCCCCGCCCCATCGCTCGTCGGAATCTTCAATCTTTTCTTATCAAGATCACCGGTTTGTCAACGAGAGCCCACTTTACATTCAATTTTTGAAATGAAAAGTATTAGCTAATTCTTTGAGAAAATAACGTAAATGATATTTAAACTTTAACTCAATATGTGATTCTTGAACTTTTGATTTATTTAATGTGATGCATGAGCTTTAATCCAATATGCAATGTGGTCATTGAACTTTTGATAATATTTAATTTGGTCTATGGACTAGATAATTTATAGATTACATTGAATCGAGAGATATAATAATCTATGGACTAGATTAAAATTTTTACCAAAAGGTTAGGGATCACATTGATTATATTAAAATTTCAGGAACAACATTGCATGTTAGGCTAAAGTTCAATGATCATATTACACAGTGAGCCAGTGCATAGGCTGTTTGTATAGTTATTCTTAATTCTTTTTTCTTTCAAAAACATGCTCACATGGTGAAATTACTAGTTAGGTGTCTGAGTTGGATGAAATGGAGTGACACTTTCAAATCAACCCTAGCCAGAGCCGTACTCTTACAATCTCTGAAATGGTTAGGATAGTCTCATTTGCTGCCGTCATGGAGAAGTCGACCACCACGTCGGCACCCTCGGAAGGGCCCAGGAGGACAGTCTGGGTGCCCACCGGGTTCGGGAGGTAAGACCCATCCGACCCGATCTGGGTGAACGACAAATTGTTGGTCAAGGAGAGGCGGTAGTACCTGGCATTGGACGTGTTGATTATGCGGAACCTGTACCTTCTGCGCTGGACCTGGAGGTACGGCCAGGCCTTGCCGTTGACTATGATGGCATCACCGAAGTACTCCGGCTGCCACTGAGGATGGATGCTGGGGTTTACTCCGGTCGAGTTCATGTACAGTGAACCGTCCGTATTGAAGCTTCGATCAAAGATCATGAGGACCCGGTCGAACTCAGGACCGAGAGGGAGGTTCAACCGGGCGTCCAGGGGGGCGTTCCTTATGATGTACGGTGCGATCAGGCCGGCCAAGAGGTTGACGCGCGTTAGTCCCACAGCGAGGTCTGGTACCAGAGGTTGCCGGCGTGCTGCGCGTTCGGATAGGTGTAGGTTTGCTGGGTCCACGTGGGCCCCGTCTCGGCGAAATTGGCTGTGAACCAAGCAAACGGGTGGCCGTCCGACTGTGGCGGGCTGATCCCGCCGTGCAGGTGCACCACCGTTGGGACGCCACCGTTCTTGGGGATGGCCGTCGGGATGGTCGGATCCCACGGGAGGATGTGGGATTGGGGGAGGAAGTTCTGCCACGTCACGTACGTAGGCACATTTTGGATGGCCTCGATGGTGGGGCCGGGCACGGTGGCATTTGCTGCCGATGTACCGTATGCAAATACAGTAGTGGCGGGTAAATCGCGATGGAATTTCTGATAACAAGATGAATTCAGTGAGTAAGGGATGGTTTTATATTGATTGAGTCACTTGAAAGCAATCACGCATATAGGTTATAAACTTATTAGTACACATACAAATTTTAAGTTGAGAGGGACGAGTTTTATAATCACATCTTTTTTTGAAAATTAAGTTGACGATAATGAGGAGAATGTATTTTACATAATGGTTATGTTGAGTAGCAATGACATATGACATAATAAATCAATGAAAAGGGAGATCTATAGTGCACATGTTGTCAAATAGGATAAAATATATTCATTGCATTACAAGAGTGAGGCAGCCTCTTGGAACAAGGTCGTGTCTGTCACCGGAGGTGGAGGAGGTGTTTGGGCCTCCGTCAAGGCCCAACCCACGAGAATCATCAAGAGAATCCAACTAGACAATAGCCCAGTTTTCATTTGTTCAATGATCGCAGGTCGCCCCTCAAATATGCCCTATCGTAAGATTCCATGTGAAAATTAGAGTCTGTTTTTCATTTAGAGTAACTTTAAGGTCACACCTTATTATGCGGATATAATTCTACTTGATGCATGCAAATGGGATGATTTGAGTAGATCCATCAGATTAGTTGAACAATTATGTTTGAATACATCGAATTATTAAGAAAAAGCAAAGTTAAAGCGATTAGAGGAGGTTCGATATTTTCAATCATGCATATGAGAGTTCATAACAATAAGTATGAATTAAAAATATTGTATCTAATCATCACCCACGAATGATACCGATGCATTCTAAATGAGGGAATGGGAGTGACATGAGCTTGATTAAGTCAAAGAAAATGGACGGCTTACCTTCTCTATATCTCTATCGGCAGAACGAGGACGAATCCGAAAGGAAGAAGCGAAAGAGAGGGCGTGTGGCGGGCACGAGTTGGGATGGTAAATGGACGACCACCTCAGTCTCCTTTAATAACCAAACGAAGGGATCTCAATCATTGACGTGTCGAATCTTCAATCTTTTCTTATTAAGAACGCTGATGCTTACAAGCCCAATTGTCAACGAGAGCCCATTAGAACGACTATAGCTCCTTTTCTTTTCTTTTTATAACTAAAATGAAAAATTCCTTTCAAAATAAAAAATGCACGTGCCATTGTTGAAAATACTGCTAAGGTTTTTAGGTTTGATTGAGTGAAGGCGCTTTTCGATCAGCCCGAGGGATCCCTCTTGAGGATAGCTATTAGAGTCCTACGATCATTGATTAATGTCATAGCTTCTGCTAAAAGAAATCTCGATTTCATAAGCCTCTCCCAAATATAATTAATGTTTTAAGGAGGAATCCATAATGGCACCCCATGGACTTCCTAGCATAAGGAGTGCTCTTTTTTTGTTTCCTTTTTTTTTTTTAATTTTTAAATTTGGTATAAAATGTAAGTGTTATTTATCAAATGAAGTATAAAAGCTTGGGGCATCCCTCAGTATTGCAAATAGAACTAGTAATGTGGGAAGATGGAGATAGAACGTCTTGGCACAGCAGCCAATGCAATATTATTCCGAGAATGTCTAAATTTTTTGTAAAGTGAAGCTACCACTAACTATTCGATGCACCTTAAACAAAATAAAATGGATAGTATTTGACTTTTTTTAAAAATGTCTACGGTTGCACTTCATTCAAATGTAATATATGGTCACCAAAATGATACCTTGAGGAGTCTCCCTAACCAGTCTTTACTACTGACAGCCTTGATCATCCATTGAAGTTCATCATTCATCCTCGTGCAAAATGTTGAAACCCATGTTATGCTAGGATACTATGTCATATTCTTCCAATCTGGTTGCATTAGAAGCACCAATGTGTTCCGTCTTCTGTACCAATCCGACAGAATTTTGCACTGGATATTAACCGACGGCATCCGCTATGATACAATCTCTTCCGCATTAATTTCGACTTGCAAAAGTATCAAACTTACAAGCACGCAAAAAGGCCATTGGGTGCGATTCTTGCTGGTCCAACACGCTTGGCGGTAAAACGGACGGACCCCTATCTTGTTTGAGCTGTCCAAGTGTAGAGTGCTCGCAACGATGGCGATAACGTCTGAGATGATGCAAGGAAATATAAGCTCATTTAATATTTATGCGGGGGCAAATTCCGGCTAGCACGAATCTAGATGAGAATTTTCCATAAAGGATATAATATTCGACCTTTGACATTTGATATCATTTGGTATTTTCTTGAACATGCAAAAGTCGGAGCTACTTTGAGTGGTCAACCCCGTGTTTGAATTAATTTACGAGTACCAATATAGTGTAATCATATGTGCTCGGAAAGAATTTTACTTTTTAAACATTGTATTTTCTTTTTACAATTTTGATATTTGAAAATTTTCTTTTGTGGAATTCTAAGCATCTAAATCTTTAAACATAGAGACACGTGAATATTTAACGTCATTTGAAATGGTGTGGAATTTCTTCGTAATTTTCTAAATTAATATGAGAATGAAAGCAAAAAAAAAAAAAAAAAAAAAAAAAAAATCTTTGTTAATCTCTTGAGATTTTAATGCAAACACACTTATGGCGGCATTTTAACTGTTCAAGATGTTAATTGAAAAATAAAATTTCACTTATTAAGATGTTTGGAGAATAATCGTAATGAGGTTTGTTAAATAATCTCACATCGCCTATGTATGGGTTTGTATGTTGTTTATATACATAAAATCTCCCTCCACCTCTAATATTCAAGGTTTAGTTTGATATAGCTTTTGGTTCAAATATTCTCGCATGGCGTTAGAGTATATGAATTTCATAGATAAGCAATGTGAAATACTCATTCATCAATTCTTTAAAAGAATTTATAAATCACATTTTTTGTTGCTATTTTTCCCTCTTAAGCTAAAGGTCGACTTCATTTCTAAGTGAGGATAATACATAGTATATAGATACGTACAAGGATAACGGTTCATTATAAACAAAGATTTCCATTGCACCCTTTTGAAATCAAAAGCTAAAGAATATCAAGTTGCCATATTTTCAATTAACATACAATAGAGGAAACCATGTGATCTCAAGGTTATTTCAAATCCCTTCGATTTGTGCTTGATGACTCCTAAATTTTAGCTATCTCATTTATTGATGGAAAATATGGCTTCAAATGGGTAGAACAATAAATTCGAACTTTGATGCATGATATCACTTTCTTTAAGAAATTATTTGACCCACAACATTGCTAGTGGTCATTAGCAAATTTCTTTCATGATACAACAAAGTTTCAATTGAGAATATTAGATATTAATTCTAGTATTTCTCCAAAATCTCTCGAGGGGGGAAACAATGGCTATATTTTCTTTTCAAGGAAAATGAAAATGGAAAGAAGATTATATTTGAACAGACACATTCAGTAATTTATAAAAAGAAGCAATGTTGGAACAAACACCATTTTCCAAGAATTAAGAAGTTATGTCTAAACACGCATGAACTCCGAGATAACCGTTGGAAGAAATAATAATAATTCGGAATTAAATAAATAATAAATAATAGTTTCTTTCATGAACAGTCACATACTCAAACGGGACGCTATGGTTAATTTTAATAAAAATAAATCTGAATTTTTAAATCATTAATAAAATGGTTGTTGGTTAGTGTCGCATTTTGTCCATGTATGCATTCACATCTTTTCGACATTGGATAAGGAACCTTTTAGTTTGTTTTACAAACAAACTATCAACAATCCCTCATTTTGTTTGTAAAACAAAAATAGAAATAAAACATTAAAAATGTACAACCAAAATTTCCGTGAGATTGATATATATACACAGAGGTCTTTTTCAACTTAAACATTTACTTAGTATAAGTTCTTAAAACTCTATCAAAGTGAGAAGTAGCTCGACTTTAAACATATACTTTTAAACAATAGAATCGGACATACTGTACATACACTAATATCTTGTTTTATCTAGAAGTTCTATATTATTCCTCATTATTATGGCCTTGTGCTTGATCCTGTCTTATGAGCCCACTAGAAAATAACTCTAACTTTCGTAATAAGCGATACTTCTCCTAAGCTCATATAGGTGAAATATATATCATGTGTTTCTGTTACTATCAACACATTATAAATTTGTACTATACTTCATTAAGAATTCAATTCAACTTACAAAACATAACAAACAATACTAACTTCTCATATTAGGGCTATGTTAGTATCAAACAATCATATTCAGTAACTTGTTTTTATTCATTAAACCTTGTAATTGGTGATGTTTTAGAATAATGTTGAGTTACCATTACTAGTGATTTTAATTAAAGGGTTTCGGCCCCAATTCTTGTGAGGTCATTTATACCATGTCTCTTAGTAAAGTCTTTATTAAGGGATCAGCTACATTACTAATTGACCTCATGTAGACAATTATTATAATACCATCTTTAATTAATTGTCTCACATATTCATGTATCAGACTATTATGTCTAGACTTACCATTATAGGTGCTACTATAAGCTCTTACCAAAGTGACATGACTATCACAATGGATAGAAATAAGAGGCAGAGGACTATGCCATAATTTCATATCCAAGAACAAATCTCTAATCTATTCAACCTCTTTCCTAGTTGCTACTAAAAAAAACCACTCAAGTTCCATAGTTGAGTGAGTTATGCACATCTATTTTTTGCTAGCCCAAGAAACAACACATTCACATGATGTGAAAATTCACCCAAAAATAGATTGTTTATCACCCATAAGTGTGTCATTCTAATACAGCCAGATAATTATTATAGAACAGTCATAATTTTTTTGTTTTTTTGGTAATCCAAGGAACCCCGTAAACCAATAGCTGGCGAGCAAACCATGGGGGAGCGACTGTAGGACCCACCACCACAGTACTCCAGGTAAGAATCCCTAATGACGCCTCTGGGATTCAAACTTCTCCCATTCGTGAGGGGAGAGAGCCCGAGCCAATTACGCCACTGAGAGCGGTGGTGTCACAAATTTTTTAGTTCTCTTAAAATAACAAAAAAATTTGGTAATAGCCTTCAATGTTCTATATTTGGATTACTAGTATACTTATTTAACTTCCACACAGAATAAGCAATATTGGGTTAAACACAATGCATCACATTTATTGAAGACCCTATAGTACTCACATATTTAAGTTATATTACTGCTCTACCAATTAACTTAATTTACTGGAATCAAATGGAATACTTATCTCTTTGAAACCAAGATTTAAATTTATGTAACATATATTCCACATAATCACTTTGGTTCAAAGAATGACCCCCGCTATGTTCTTTAATTTTAAAGCCTAAGATAATATCTACTTCACACAAATTCTTCATTTTAAAATGTAAAAGTTAGATACATCTTAGTCTCATTAACTCTAGTCATATTGGTTCCAAAAATAAGCATATAAGCACAATAAAACATCATGGCATAAGAACAATAGGAGTGTCAAAACTTTTGTACGGTGCTCATTTGAATGCCAAATTTTTTTTTTTTGGCTCACTTGAGTACCACATCGGAGAAAAAGTTATCATTTGAGTGCCAAATGTCGTATGTGGAATTTTATATTTTTGAATTATTTATTTTTATTTGTATTTTGCTTTTTTTTTTTCTTTAGGGCTAGTGAAGGTCAATGGCGACCCTCATTGGCCATGGTTGCCTTGCCTTTGGTCGCAAGGGCCCTCGCCAACCGTTGGGCTGCCGTGAGCAATGCTACACAGAGCAAGTGAAGGTCGTCATGGCCAAATTTGGGTGAGGGCCGCCTCACCCTTGTCGCAAAGGCCTTGGGCGAGGCCGTCGGGGCCTCATTGACCATTGACAAGGCCACGATAGCCCTTGCCCACTTTGGGCGGCATCACTCGTGGCTGCTCAGAGCTAGTCACTGCCTAGAGCGAGCGAGGGTCATAGTGGCCTCACCTAGGGCCTTCATGACTGAGGGCAAGGTCGTCTTCACCCAATCTTGGTAAGGCAACCTTGATGAATGAGGGTTGTTGATCATCCTTACCAATCCTAAAGGCAAAAAAAAGCAAAAAATATAAATATAAATATAAATATAAAATTCAAAAAATATAATAATAAATAATAAATATTAAAAGTATTAAAAAATATTTTTCAGTGGCCACGTTAGATGATTGGCGGCCACATATGCTTTTTTGGGGGGAAATTGGAAGTAGCAATCAAGTGATCAATTTTTCAAATTTGTGACATATAAGTAAGCGAAAAAAAAGTTTTAACACTTAAGTGAGCGCCGTACAAAAGTATTGACACTTGTACTATTCTTATCCCAAAACACCATATTCTTTAGTGAATTAAGAATAAATATGCTTATTTGCACTTGTGCCTTCTCCTCCTACAGAAGATATGCAAACTCAATTTTTGAAGAATCACCACTTCCCAAGCAATGAGTGCTTTTCGCTTGATCTAGGGTTTTGGGCCCCCATGGTCATGGATGGGAAGCCTTTGTAAATGATGTGAAAGATGAAAGAGTTAAGGCATTGTGAAGAAGACTCTTGACTTCATTGTTGCACAAATAATTCCTTAAAACTATTGGAAAATATGGCTTTGAACTGGTAGAATAATAAAGTTGCACCTTGAGGCATGATATAATTTATTTTTTAAAAAATTATTTGTCCCACATCGTTACTAATGGTTATTGGAAAATTTATTCCAAGATACAACAAAGTCTTGATTGGGAATATTAGATAGCAATTATAGTATTTTTCTAGGGTCTCTCAAGAAAAACACTTAAAAATAATTATTGTATTTTCTTTCGAAAGAAAACGAAAATGGAAGAAGAAGATTATAATTGAATAGACATGTTCAGTAATATATAGCAAAATATATATATTTGAATAGAAACAACCTTCCAAAGATTCATAAGTTATGTCTAAATAGGTATGAACTCTAAAATGACAATTGGAAGAAATAATAAAATTCAGAATTAAATAAATGAAAAATAAAAAGATAACCGTAACTCTTTCATGAATAGTCCCACTATTTCAATGGGACATGATGGTTTTTTTTTTTGGTAAGGGTAATAAAACTATCCAAAAGTTAATTTTTATTTATCCGAATTTTTCAATAAATAATATATAATGATCGTTGATTAGTGTCACATTTCGTCCATGTGTGCACTTACATCTTTTTGATGTGGGATAAGGCACCTCTTAGTTTGTTTAACCAACATTACTTGCATAAGAAAATTAGCTAATGAAAAAAAAAAACATTTGCATAAATTACTGTTTTTTGACTAGATGAGTGCAAATGAAGCTCTAAGCTTAATCATATTTCGGATTATGCCTGCGCAAGCTTGATTCCTGTTAATGAACTCGATCACGCCTCACTTGACATAGCTAAAGAGGTCACCATCCAGCCATTTTTGGGAAATGAGGTCTGATGGAAAGAATTTGGCAGAAAAATGGCATGCATATTCGATCAGTCGGCAAAAAGGAAAAGGAAAAAAACTTTGTTTCCAACTTGCAAACGCGCAACCGCAATTGATTCAGAGATTGGCTGGAGATTTGAATTGATGGGGGAAAAAGAAGAGAAATAGGGGCTGGATATCCTCAGTTCTTGACAAGAAAGGATGGTGGAGGTGCGTGAAAGCCTCTTTGATCAAGGTGGGAGAGTTGTTTTCTGTGCAATATTACGAGGAGGCAATGTATAAAGACATTCTGTTTATATATCTCTTGAATTCATATATCTATTCAGTACATGATTTCTCAAATTTTATAATTGATTTGAGCAATTCTTCATTCTAGTGAGAACAAGAAGAAAAACCTTGCATCTCTTCACTTTAATTTTTCTCAAAGCGTGCCAGTTTCGATAAGTGTTCGATAGAGTCCTATATGCATAGTACTAATTCTAACGAGTTTGAGGTTATCTATCTTGAGTGACATAGTTTGTGAAGTTGCTTAGTATTGTTAGTGGAAACTAATTGCTTTAAGGAGATTTAATTAGCCGTACCTCACCTCCTATTTAGTTTTGTTACATTTTTAAAGCAAATTTTGTTAGTTTATATTTGGTTTGCATTGGTGTACTCTTCACTTGTTAAGAAGAATTATTGAATAAATAAACTCATTGACTTAGTCATTATTAAAGTTGTAATCGCTCTCTCAGAGTTATTATTTTCTGGTTCGAACAAATAGTGTTATGTATTTTTCCTTTAATATGTTATTTCCAATAATCTTAAAGCTATTATATTTATTGTTTGTTGGGTTTATCAAAAAATCGTGATGATTGATAACAATGAAATACTCAAAAATGTCTCAAATGTTTTTGAAGACATTCCTATGGTCGACTCCACTCGTGAGAGGTTCACACCTTGGGGCTTCGCGCTGTGACAGCAAATGCTATAGACCTTTGGGTTGAGACCATGAATGGTGGTATGGATATCGATCAACAGGCTTTTGCCTTCTTCAATAGTACCATCTCCAATGAGAAACCGAAGAAATTCACTTGTATGGAGTTTATATATTCATATCATTTTAATTGAATCATTTTCATAACCAAAGAAATACTCTAAACGAGTCAATGACATTGCCTTCTCATGAAATAAAATGCGTGCACATCATTACATATTATTGTTCCCTAATGAAAGATTGTAGAGACACTTAACAGATGAATACGGATCAATTATTGATTGCATACATGCTCTAGTTTCTTAATGTTTTAAGCAATTTATTTAGGAACAAGCTTTTTCCACTCTATTTTTGGCTTATACAATATACACTCCTTGAATTAGTGTTTTGACTTTCTCTTGTGGATTCCACGTTTTAAGCACATTATACCCATTGATGATTATTAAAGACAAAAGTACGTGCTCTAGTTTCTTAATGTTTTAAGCAATTTATTTAGGAACAAGCTTTTTCCACTCTATTTTTGGCTTATACAATATACACTCCTTGAATTAGTGTTTTGACTTTCTCTTGTGGATTCCACGTTTTAAGTACATTATACCCATTGATGATTATTAAAGACAATTGTAGAGACACTTAACAGATGAATAGGGATCAATTATTGATTCCATACGTGCTCTAGTTTCTTAATGTTTTAAGCAATTTATTTAGGAACAAGCTTTTTCCACTCTATTTTTGGCTTATACAATATACACTCCTTGAATTAGTGTTTTGACTTTCTCTTGTGGATTCCACGTTTTAAGCACATTATACCCATTGATGATTATTAAAGACAAAAGTGGGCCCCATTTTGTGTCTTACTTTCTTCTTCTTCTTTTTCTTCTCTATCTATTATCTATCTTTACGTTTGTCATCTTCTTCCTCATCGCCGCCTTCTCCACCTATGTCCTCCACTGCGCCCACAACCCCAAAGGCTCCACTGGTCGCACCATTCCCTCTCTTTTCTCCGCCCCTCGCAGCCTCGACCCACCATCATTGAGACCTTCCTAACTATTATATACTCTGTTGTGAAGAGGCACAAGATTGGTAAGGCGTTGCTTGACCCCACCGTGTGCCCGAACAACTTCGAGGACAAAGATCCAACCAGTGATGATGAACTTGAAGAACTTAAGAGAGAGAGTATCACCAAGGAAAGAGGGGCTTTTTCCCTGTTTGGATTTACAAATGGAGGAATTGTAACCGAAGAGAAGTGGCATTTTCACCTTGAGAGCACCGAGGCGTCTCCCGATAACCGTTGGTTACCGACTCGAAAAAGCTGTTGAAGATGTCTAATTCGTCGTCAACGTTGTCGTGGACACAATTGCAACAGTTGCAGCTGCACTTCGCACCAATTGCCCTCGTTCCACATGATCACCCCCTTGTCCATCCTGTGAAAAATCCTCTCCATTGCGGCCCTCCACTCTATCGAAGTCGAACCCACCTCCTTGCTCACCATCAATAGCTCCCCTCTTTATCAACTCGTGCATCCTATCTCTACACCTCACGCCTGGGAACTACCGGTCGAATAAGCAAAGAGAGAGAATAGAGTGATACATAAGAAAAATGAAGAAGAACAAAGTAAAAAAGTGGGACACTCCAAAAAGGTTGAGATCTAGAAAGTTGAAACCCACAAAAGGATAATATAGTCAAAACATAATTTTAGAGAGTGCACATGCCAAAGAAATAGTGGAAAAAGTGTAGCCCTTTAATTATTGCTTTGATTATTGAGTGTTCAATAATGTAATTGCTGACCACTCTTGCATGATAGTGGCTTAAATTTAAAATTAGTCAAGATTGTTTGCAAAATATTTTTGAAAATAAAGAGAAAAAGTATCGGGTATTAGATTAATCTAATGTAATCAAATTCCTAAACTTATGAAATCTCTGATTCACAAAAGTAAAGTATTTTCTTATACTTTATTTAGATTACTAATTGACCTTAGTTGGTTAGTGGTGACTTCCAAAAGATAAGAAAGTTGCACATTACAATACGAAGGGTAACCATCACCTTATCATGAGTGCAAACATCGATGCAGAAAAATTCTTCACCACTAGTTGATTTACAATTACCTTAACTCCATCAAGTCATTTTCATGGATCTGAATCCTTCAAGATTGATTAGCTTCATTGAAGTATCCTAAGGTTTGTGAGAGTCCGTGCCAAACATGAATTATAGTCTCATGAGATGAACATTTGTTCTTGTTTAGTAGTTCATTAACTTCTCTTTGGTGGTTCACCTCCAGGAAGATGGCGACAGATTCTGTCAATTATTTTGATTTTTTTATCTCTCTTTCGGACAAAAGAGATATTTTGAGTGTGTGTGTGTGTGTGTGTGTGTGTGTGTGAGAGAGAGAGAGAGAGAGAGAGAGAGAGAGAATGTATTAGACTGTCCATGAAAAGATAGTACACACAATATTCGCTTCCTTATGCGAGCGATCACATCATCAATAGATACAAATCATGGACTCACAAGAAGATCTACAATCTCAATCTCAATCTCAATCTCAATCTCAATCTCAATTATTGCACGAGAAAACACTACCTTGAGAGATAGATATAAAATGCATTACACTGTCCAAAAAAATATAGTACACACACTATTCACTTCCTTATTTGAGCGATCACATCATCAATAGATACAAATCATAGACTCACAAGAAGATCTACAATCTCAATCTCAATCTCGGTTACTGCACGAACACACACTACGTAGACATGTATTGCTCTTAAATCCTCGGTCAATGCATTCTTCGGGCGACCAACTTCATTGGTCGTATCATAGCATTGTCCTCATGATCAAGAATCTGCATAGCATTAATCAGTCAGAAGATTCCGGACTTCGACGGAAGATAACCAACAGAACATAAATCCAAAAAGAAGAAGGTTTCATAGAGTCAACTTACATGACAGTGATACACATAACCTGGTTCTGCGGTAGCATCGAATGGATACGGGGCATAACTCTCATCAATCACATAAAACTGAACCACGAGCGTCGTCTTATACCCTGGCGCGATCTTCACCACGTTCTTCCACGTCCTCTCTGTCATGGGCACATCTGCCAATGGCCCCGCCGCATGGCTCGTGACGTTGCATACGATGGCGTCGTTCAACTGGGTCATGCATGAAGTGAACCCGGCCAGATCCACCAGTTGCTGGATCTTCACGGCCTGGAATTGCACCAAATGCATGTGAAAGGGTTGGTCGTCGCCCGTCAGGTTGATCACTTCCCAGATCTCCTCGGTCCCGACTTTCGGGGTCTCAGTCACCGGGTCCTCGAACCTCAACCCATTTATGTACAAATGGGTCGAAGTCCCGGCTGCACTTTGGTACTCATACAGCGTTATGTACCTGGTTCTTGTGGCCTCAGCGGTCGTGGCCGGAGGGTATGGTTTCAGCTTTGGCGGGACCTCCGAGTCATCACACGGGTTCGGAGCCCCTGGTTGGATGATGAACTTCATGATCTTACTGTTCAGCTGATCCACGGGGCTGCCGATCGGGTATGGGTACGAAGCGTCGTTGGTCAAAATGGATTCATTAGCGTTCGCCAAGGAAAAGTCGATGACCACGTCAGCACCTTCGGAGGGAGCCAAGAGGATGGATATCATGGTCACCGGGTTGGGAAGGTAGGACGCGTCCGACCCGATTTGGTCGAAGGTCAAGTTGTTGGTCAATGAGAAGCGGAAGTATCTCGCGTTAGAAGTGTTGATTATACGGAACCTGTACTTTCTACGTTCGACCTGGAGGTAAGGCCAGGCCTTGCCGTTGACGATGATGGCATCACCGAAGTACTCCGGCTGCCATTGAGGATGGATAGTCGGGTTGTTTCCGGTGGAGTTCATGTACAGCGAGCCGTCAGTGTTGAAGCTCCGATCGAAGATCACTAAGACCCGGTCGTACTGCGGGCCTAGGGGAAGCCTCAGCTTCGCGTCGAGGGCGGTATTCCGGATGATGTATGGGCCAATCAGGCCTGCCAAGAGGTTGACACGGGTGAGACCCACGGCGTGGTCATGGTACCAAAGGTTGCCGGCATGCTGCGCGTTCGGGTAAGTGTACGTCGATTGGGACCAGGTGGGCCCGGTCTCGGCGAAATCCGCGGTGAACCAAGCATTGGCGTGGCCATCCGATTGGGGCGGGTTGATCCCGCCGTGGAGGTGGACGACGGTCGGGACTCCCCCTTTCTTCGGGACGGCGGTAGGGATGGTCGGGTCCCACGGGAGTATGTGCGACTGGGGGAGGTGATTTTGCCATATCACGAGCGTAGGCACGCCCTGGAGTGCCTCGATCTGGGGTCCGGGGACGGTGGCTGCTGCAGCCGACGTTCCATACGCAAACACGGTGGTGGCTGGCAAGTCCCGGTGGAATTTCTGTTAAAAAGGGAAAAAAAATAATTAATCAATTTGTAACTACTTGTAGATCATGTGTATAGAACCTCAATAAAGCTGTAGTTGTCTCCTAGAATATGATATCAACATATGTTTAGACCGCCTAATGGACGTACCCATGAGGTTTGGTACATGCCAATGGTCAAAGTGGCCGACGTGGGGACGCCATTAACGGTGGTGTATCCATATAGCTCGGGCAATTGAGGTAGTTCGTCTACGTACATCTGAAGAGAAGCGGCCACTCGCAAGAGAGTTGCATCGGTCACGGTTGGACTTTGTGCATCGCTTGTCGTGACGATACAACTCAGGACAATTAGGAATGCCCCGTACATAAGTTTAGTGCTCGTCATGCAGCTGGTCATCCCACGAAAGTTATCCTACAACAATGTCGAATTTTGCCATCATTGAAACCATTGTAATAAGCATGTAATGCTGAACAAATGAACTGTTCTATGATTAGGGTTCAATCAACAGTAATTGAGGCAAGAACGTCCCAGCTATGATCTAGCGAATACTACGTGTGTATGGACAGCTTTTTCAACCCTACGTTTAGCTACATAATAAAAGCTACTTCTTACGTAAATTAATATATGAAGTGACCAAAGAAGAACATGACCAAAACGATGTATTTTCATGCAATACGGGGACAATATAGATGAGTAATCACTGGAAATTCCTAGGCTTGGGATATTAAGGTTAAAAAACTTATTTCCTTGCCTTTGTGATGGAGACGGTGACCAAAGAAGAACATCCAAATGAGAGAGACAGACAGACAGACGGAGAGAGGAGAAGGAGAAGAAGCTAGGCGTGTGCTCAGCACAAGAGAGGACAGGGAGAAGAATCTAGGCGTGTGCTCAGCACAAGAGAGGACAAGGAGAAGAAGCTAGGCGTGTGCTCGGCACAAACTTTGTGATGGAAAATGAACGAAGATCTCACACCCTTTATATACTATAAAGAAAATAGAATCACCTTGTCCGTTGTTTATCATATTTGGACATTGTTGGATGTTTCGTGAGCTGTACCCAACCACCACCCCGTTGCTCGGTTCTCTTTCTTATCTTACCAAGGTCAGAATCTTGTGGAAATAATTGTGAATTCCCACAATTTTTTAAGGTTCATCTTCGACTCCAACTTGTCTTTAAGACAATGAAATCTCTCTTTGGCTCTGCTCTCTTAGCTTTTCGGGCATATGTGTGCACACACACAGAAATTAAGTTGTAATCGGCCATCGGTTTTCTGGTCTCTACCCAGATTTTCTTGGTTTATTATGAGCAAGCTGACAAGAACTGTGTTGACTTGGTTGTTTGTGGGGTTATGATTTGACCTTGTAGACGAGTTGAAGATGAGCTGTACAAGGAGTGAGAGGACAAAAGTGGGCTCCAAGATGAAGACTTTGGAAGCTACTTTCATGTTTCCTCTGACAAATATGTCTTGTCTTAGAAGATTCGATATGCCGTGTTTTTCTATTGTATCGGCGGAAATATAATCTACTATTAAAAAGCCCGATACAAAAGTTTGAGTTATCGTGCGGAGGGAGATTATATGTACATAAATCCTGTAAAAATTTTACATATGAGTGATATAGAACACTTTAAAGGCACAAACGAATAAAACTGTTATCCTTGATTCTACTCCAAGGTGGGAGTGATTTTGAAACTAATTGCAACGTGGAATTTCCAAATGTAAGGCTTTTCGTTTATTTTTTTCGATAAGTGAATTAATTAACCTTTATTCCAGCCCTCAATCAAATGTGGCAGGACAATCTCCAAAGGTAATTAGTGAACTCTTTTCTTTTACTTTATACATTTAGCTGAACAATATAGGGGCATGATGGGGATAAAACAAAACAGGATACGTGCATTGTTCATCTTTCTTTTAAGTGTGAAATGGGATTATTCTCTTTTCTCAAGCGGACCCCATGATTTGAGACCTTTTAGATCAGTAATTCAAATTGATCTCTACGAGGGTCGTATTTCCTTTCTTTGTTTGCCGTTTTAGGGGACATGGGCGTCGTTTCACGAGTTAGTAGGGTCTTGGCTCACATGATAAGCTTGAAGGACAGGAAAAAGGAAAGAGAGATGATGGCACGTTTTCTCCATCTCTCATGGTCGTTCCCTCTTTTGTCAACAATTTGATATCGCAGCCGACTTCCCTACAGTAACTTTCATACGACATTCGTAATCTCATTTTCTTATGTAATTCACGTTGTATCTAAACACGATTCATTAGTAGATGACCTAGCTAAGCTTTGGCACAAGGAAATTGTCTAATCAATTATGAACTTAGGGAAATTTCCAAAAAGGGACCCAAAGTTCTCTCTTTTTTTCAAATAAGGGCTCGAAGTAGATTTTGTTTTAAATAAGGACATGAAATGCCTTCATTTTCTCAAATAAGGGTTTAAAGTAGATGTTATTTCAAATGAGGACCTAAAGTGGTTATGTTTATTTCAAATAAGAGCCTAATGTGGCTATGTCCATTTCAAATAAGGACCCGACTTTCTAGCGATCAAGGGTACTTTTGTCATTTGTCATTTTTCCCTTTTTTTTTTTTCCATTTTTTTGGCTTGTTCTTCTTCCTCTTCGTCGGTGGCTAGCTAGCCACTGGCAATGCCCACAAAGGGCTGGGCGAGGGATGGCCTCACCTGGGTATGGTGACCCTCACCCAGGGGCCATTCGTGAGGTCGGCCCTCGTGAGGGTCACCACGCTCAAGTGAGGCCGTCCCCCACTTGTGCCCAGGGTGGGTGGCCCTCGCCAACAGGGGCGACCCTCGCTTAGCCCTCTGTGGGTATCACTGATGGCCGGTCGACCACCGGCGAAGTGGAAGAATAAGAATTAGGAAAAAAAAGGTGAAATGCAAAATGACAAAAATACCTGTGACCGGTTGGAAAATTTAGCCAGTCGGCGATCGGCGAGATCGAGTCCTTATTTGAAACAAACAAAGCCACTTCAAGCCCTTATTTGAAACAACTAAGGCCACTTTAGGTCCTTATTTAAAACAAAATACACTTCGGGCCCTTATTTGAGAAAACAATAACACTTCGGGTATAAATGGCTTTGTTTGTTAGATTCTGCGTTTGAGTCTAGTCTTTTCCTCTTCTTTTGTTTTGCTGTAAAAGTTCATTCATTCAAGCATTGAAGATATTGTACATTCAATAACGCCTAGTTTTCTAAATGTTTTTAGTTTCTATGTGTATAAATGACCGTTAGATTCTAGGTTTGAGTCTAGTCTTTTCCTCTTCTTTTGTTTTGTTGTAAAAGGTCATCAAGTCTATGTAGAACACACACCGAATTTGATTGATGAAAATTTGCTTAGTGCAATTCCTTTGAACCTTGAAGAGTTCAAACCCCCTTGAAAACTTAAAAGAGTTTTCACTCTATCTTTGAAGAGTCAGAGCTTTTAAAGTCTACATCCTTGAAGAGTTGTAGCGATCAAATTGATGACATTTCAACTTCCATGTAGACCTAGAAGAGCAGCCATTTAAGTTTCTATCATTTTGTCATTCTATCCAATCCCATTTGGTCCAATTCCTTCCACAATCGACAAGCTTATAGTGCTTATCTGAGAAAACTCAAAACATAAAAGTTGTAGATCCAAGAGTCTCCGTTCTTTTGGTTTTAGAATCAAGTCATTCTGATGTAAATTAACAAAGTTATGCTCATTTTCCTAAGGTAGTGCAAAACTAAAATTTCTTCTCAATTTTGTTATCAAGTTTTTGTGTGTGTAACTTACTCTCCCAATCCTATTATTTGAGTAGCTAATCTTGGGCTACATCATTTGGTATTAGAGCTTTGGAGGAGAGGACAATGCCCCCAAGACAAGTAAGACGTCAAGGTGGCAGAACCATTTCATTGAGCAAAGTGCAAACACCTACTGAGAATTTGAAGCGGTATATGCAACAACAATTTGATTAATTGACTCGAGAAGTTCAATGTCTAAGGGCTAAAGCCAAAAACCTCCCACCCCGTTCCAAAATCGGAGAATCCAATGGTGATTCCTTCTTTTCAGAAAGTGTTCACTCATTTTTGCGAAGGAGGAATGCCCCATATCACACACAAGAAGTTCGTGAACCAAATTGGGAAAAAGGAAATCAAGGGAAACATTCTAGAAATTTTAGATATCGATTCCACTGATGAAATTGTCGATTTGTTGACACTTGTAAATGAAGTTTTTGAGCATAGGAATGTACCAGATGATCGGCGGGTTGGCATTATTGCTATGCAATTCTGAAGTAAGGCCATAGCTTGGTGGAGAAGTGAGACTCGTTAATCTATTGGTAAGGCTCCAGTCACTTCATGGAAAAAAATGGAGGACAAGACTCAAAAGTATTTCCTTCCTAAAGGATACAATAAAGAACTCTACAAAAAGTACCAAAAGCTGAGACAAGGAACACGAACGGTCGGTCAATATATCAATGAGTTGGTGATTTGCAACAACATTCAAGATCTGGAAGAGGTGCTTGTGAATAAGCATTTGAATGGTCTTCAACTTTATATCCAAGATGCCTTAGAGGTTCTTGACATTTTGAACTTGAGATATGCACATTAGTAGGCACTCAAGGTGGAGCATCCTTGCTCTAGGAGATAATAGCCCTCTACCTTGCCAAATCAAGCAACTAAGAGTACCATTGGCACCGCCAAAAGTTCCTGAAGCTACGACCCAACGTACTAGAAAGCTTTCTAGTCAGCCAAACATTTCAAAACGATCAATTACTACTGCTATACATTATTATTCTTGTGGGTCATCATATTAGTAATTGTCGAACTAACAAGAATCGACCAGTTGGTAAAGCTTTCTTGGTGGAAAATGAATCTAATGAGGATGCAGAAGAGCTACCTAAAGAAGAATTAAAAGATGACAAAGTTGTTGTAGAAGATGAACAAATAATACGTGCTGATTTCGGCGAGCTTCTCATAATCAGAATTTTTTTTGTTACTCTTAAAGATAACACCGGAGATAAGTGGTTGCGCGTAAATATTTTTCACTTAGTCTGCACTATTTCGGGGAAGGTATGTCAATTAATGATTGACTTGGGTTGTTGTGAAAATGTGATTTCTGAAGTGGCGGCAAGTAAGCTGAAATTGGAGTTGAAAGCACATCCCACACCTTACAAATGTCTTGGTTGAAGAGAGGTACCGTGTAACCATTTTCAAATGATGCATTGTCAATCTTTTCATTAGTTTTATCTATTTTGACAAAATATGTGATGTTCTCCTCATGGATGCTAATCACATTATTTTTGGCTGACTATGGCAATTAAATAAAAAGATTATCCATGATAGTTATCAAAATACGTATTCTTTTGAGTATGGAAGAGAAAAAAATTATTTTGATGCCGAGTAAGGAACCTCTTAAGGACCTTTTGATTGAAAATTCCTTATCCCTACTTTGCTCACAATGAAAGAAGTGATGCCATGAAGGAGGTTGGTATTGTATTTTTTATCCAAACGGATGGACAAACTGAAGTTGTCAATTGGTCCTTGGAAAACATATTGAGAACTTTGATCAATGATAATCCTCATTTTTGGGAAACTCAGTTGTCACTTAGAGAATTTGCCCATAATTGTTTGGTGAATTGTACCATTGGATATAGTCCCTTTGTGATCGTGTATGGATGACATCGAATACTGCTCTCAATCTTGCACTTATTCCTTTTGTTACAAAGCTGATTGATAAGGTGAATGATATTGTATTTCCAATGAGAATAATTCATGAAGAAGTGCGCCAAAGGTTGAAGAGCAAAACTGGGTCCTATAAAAAGGAAGTCGATAAATGGCTACTTGAAATTATCTTTGAACCTTGAAAATTTGTTTGGGCTTATTTGCCACTGAAGCGTCATCTTGTTGGGAGCTACAACAAGTTTAGTGATCAAAAGCTTAGTCCACTTGAAGTTCTTGAATGCATTAATCCTAATGCATATCAACGGAAGCTTTCTTCTCATATGAAGATACATGATGTGTTCAATGTTCGATATTTAACACCTTATGTGGGTGATTCATCCAATAATGGTAATTCAAATTCGTGGACTAATTCTTTTGAAGAAGAGGTAATGATGTTGCCCATATTCAAGACCTTGTCGCGACCTCTTTTTTTTCCGGCGCCCGCAGTCGTGTACGGGCGCCTAAGGAGGCTAATGGCTCGGCTGAATTTATTAAGCCCGGACTCTCCCAAGTCCACCAATTCACGACTTAATGGTTCTGGTTTTTTAACCTGTAAATCAATTTTTAAAATGGAGTCGCCACTAATCAATTTGGGGTGGGTTGATTAGAAACCCAAGCGAAGTATCGGGAGAAATACTTGCTCCTGCGCAACCAGAGAAATTAGGATCGGGGACTTGATTACACTAGTTAATCACTAATGCCCTTTCGGTACCTAATCTTGTTTAAACCCTAAGGTTTTTGGATGCTCGAGGGTTTTCCACACATTTTGGATGTTCGAGGGGTTTTCCATGTATTTTTGGAGGAAAACATTTTTGAGTCTTTTTCTATTTTTTTTTTTTGACATGAAAGAGATTTTTTGGACCCTTTTTGGTATTTTTGAAAAAATACAAGTCTTTTTGGCTTTTTCTGATTTTTTTGTTTTTTTTATGAAATTTTGACCTTTTTGGATTTTTGGCATTTTTTGAAAAATATGAAATATTTTTGATTTTTTGATTTTTCGGAAAATAAAATATTTTTTTTAAATATTTTTAATATTTTTGGAAAATAAATTATTTTTTGATTTTTCTCGATTTTTTAGAAAATAAAACATTTTCAACATTTTTAAAATATTTTTTGATTTTCTGGAAATTAAAACATTTTTTAATATTTTTAATATTTTCGGAAAATAAATTATTTTTATTTATTTATATTATTTAAAATATTATTTTATATTAAAATAATATAAAAACTGACCCGGGTCGGATCCGCGGGTTGGGTCCGCCGGGCCGGCCGAACAGCACACGGGCCCGCAACGCGGGCCCGACTCGGATTTTTCTCCCCTTTTTTCTTTTTTAAGTTTAAAAGCCCAAACCTAATTTTTGGCCCACTTCACAACAATTTTAGCCTAACATAACCCAGCCCACGCGCATACCCGGCCCAGACGGAACCCTACCCGGCTACTGGGAGACCGGGTCGGACGGACCCGCGAGCTGACCCGGTTCCCGACCTCCTTTCTCCTTCGCTCGCTCGCGGCGCTGGCAGACGGGCTGGGACGGCGGATCGATGGCGCTACAGAGGACAGAAGCCGTGCGGCATGGCGGCACGACGGCGGCGGGGGTGGAGATGCAGAGGGAACGGTGGACAGAACGCGGCCAAGGACCGGATCTCGCGGTGGCTCGGTGCGGCGAGGAGGGTTTCGGCGGAGACGGCGACACCAAGCGGGGTTGATACTGTTTGTGGCGATGGCGTCGGATGGTGGTGGGTGGGCAACTCGGTTTCCCGATCCGGCGCGGCGTCGACGGACCGAGGCGAACGGCTGCGGCACGGCGTCCGGCGGCAACAACAACGGCAAAAAAACCGGATCCACTTTGCGTAGGTCTCGACCGGACCCTCCTCGGCCTTGATTTCTCCTCACTCGGGCCGGATCCGAGCCTCCACCGGCCGGATCGACCTTCTCGAAGTCACTCGCCGCCCGCCTTCCCGAAGTCTCGGTGGAGGGTGGGCTGAGCTCGCGACTCGAGCTCTCTCTTGCGCTCGCCCTTCGATCCTTCCCGACGTCTCTCAGTGAAGGATCTCCAAGCTTGCCACCCCCCTCGACGATGCTTGCGGCCACCTATTTATAGGCGAAGGAACTCCGGTCGACGGAGGGGTTCGGTCGCCGGCCTCCGGCTTACCCATCGGTTCCGCTCGGCCGAACCGGTGTCCCATCGAGCTTTCCAGCGGCTCGCTCGGCATTAATGGCGCCCGATCTTATCCTCTCCGGCCGACGTCGGCCTACTCCCCTCGGCCGTAGGCCGTCCCCCGCGCGCGTCGCCGGCCACCGCGCGTGAACTACAGAGGCGGAGAAAGATGGAGCGAGGAAGAAGAAGAGGGAAGAAGCAGAAGGGAGGAGGGTGGGGCCAAGCCGCACAAGCCCACGTGAAGAAAATGGGGGGGGGTGCTTTTGTTTTTCTTTTCTTTTGTTTTTACTATTTTTTTTTGTTGTTTTTGCTATTTATTTGGTTTTTGTTATCTAAAAGAAATTAAGACCTAATTAAACCTAATTAAAATTTTTGGTGTCAACAGACCTACTTGTTCAATCAAGAATATCAGCATGCATTTAAGATCGACGACACTCTCATTGAAAAGTCCCTTATTGATAAGGCATCATCTTTGACTTTATCATAAAAACTTTGGCATTTCACATGCATCGAAGCTTGCATCAAGACACTTTGGGACAGTCACGAGCATTGAAAATGTTGTACATTTAATAGAGCGTAGTTTTCTAAATGTTTCTAGTTTCCGTGTACATAAATGATTGTTAGATTCTATGTTTGAGTCTAGTCTTCTTTTCTTCTTTTGTTTTGCTATAAAAGGTCATTGAGTCTCTATAGAACACACACTAAATTTGATTAATGAAAATTTGCTTAGTGCAATTTCCTTAAATTTTGAAGAGTTCAAATCACTTGAAAACCTAGAAGAGTTTTCATTATGTCATTAAAGAGTTGGAGCTTTTAAGACTTGCATCCTTGAAGAGTTGCAGCCATCAAATTGATGCCATTTCAACTTCCTTTGAGATCCGACCAAAAAAAAAAAAAAAAAAAACTTCCTTGGAGGTCTAGAAGAGCAACCATTGAAGTTTCTATCCTTTTTTTTTTTTTTTCATTCTATTTGATTTCATTTTATCCACTTCCTTCCAAAATCGACTAGCCTATAGTGTTATGTGAAAACTCAAAACATAAAGTTGTAGATTCAAGAGTCTCCATTCTTTTGGCTTTGGAATCAAGTCATTGTAATCCGAATTACCAAGTCTATGTCCATTTTCTTGAGCTAGCACAAAACTAAAAATTTTGCTCGATCTTGTGATCAAGTTTTCGTGTGTGTAAATCACTCATTCAATCCTATTGCTTGAGTAGCCAACATTGAGCTACATTATAATATCAATAAAATTGAAAAGTTTAAAACTAATTAGGTAAATTTTCCATTGGCGTTGACTAATGCAACTAAGCAAGCATGTTTATTTGAATTTGGACCCGACTTATAACATTTCGGCTGCGCACATAGAAATTTGGAAATGCATGCTTGGTTCCCTAAAGTCTTTATCCATTAAACTCCACACCCAAAGATTAGATTGACATCTGTTGTCACTTATTCATCTTCCCATTTTCAGTTAGATTTTCAAGGTTTAGTCTTTGGGACATATCATGGCCTATACATGAATGAAAAAGTTACATGCGTCGGTCACGTGACTGACGAGGTATCAATGCACCAATCATATCGCCAGCATAACATGCATCGCAACTGATTTTTATGTTCGAACGTCAAAACTCTCCTTTTTTACTGGTCGATTTTTTCGCGTGTCATTATCATGAGGCATGACCGTCATGTAGACTACTTTCTCAAGTGCATTCGTCTAACATGTTAATTAAGCTTTTCGACATATAAGTTGGGAAAGGCTTCGAAAGTTTTACCTTCATCATCCATTTGGTTGGGTAAATAATAAAATATACCGATTAAGCCACGAATTGTGGTTCCTTTCCGTTGGTCCGCACAATGCACAGAACAATGATGAAGTAATTAAGCATGAAAAATCTTATATCCTAATCGCAAGTAATTTGGTTGTTGATTTTTTCAATGTCCAACTATCTCGATCATCTTCAAGACAAATCTCGCATCAGGACATCTTGCATTTTCTTAACCAAACCCAATTTAATCATCAAGTCTAATGTGCATCGCAACCGACAATTTGAATTTTTGTGTCTCATTTTTAACATATAGATATTGCCTTATTGGATTGCTAGGAAGTCAAAGTCCTCTACTTGAGGTGGATATAATTTGGAATTTTTATTAGGTTCACTGTCGATATAACATATAAATTACGATAATCTCATAAGTCAAATTTATGAATTTTTGTGTCTCATTCTTAATTATAACGCGTTTTAGAGGTAAATTCAACGCAAATTATTTGACTTTGACTTTCATCGCATGGCTTGGGGGAGTTATCTTATTGTTGGCCGCCACGGAGGCGCAAAAAAAGAAGAAAAACCGGTTAATCAGTCCGCAGGAAAGGAGGCTAAAAGGACCCAGTTTTGGCTCGTTTCTTCATGTTATCTCCTCGTACCTAAATGAATTTATTTAGTTTATGTAGGCACCTAATCGAACATTCTGACCAATCTAGAATTTTGAAGATTAGGTTGCTAAACATTGTTGACAATCATGTAATCACCTTAGGGAACTCGAATAAAATAATGTTGATTGGATTCTATACGTCTTGCCATGAATGGCTATGCACGTAGAGGTCCAAGTCAATCTAACAGCGTGCATTCATGAGGTATGTATACTCTATAATTCTTCAATAAATTCTATTATTCGACATTTTATAGAGAAGTTATTATATGATTAAACAGCTCAGAGTGTCAAAAGTGGGCAAAGTTTGTTGAATCATTATAGTTCATTGAATCTTTAATAATCATGAGATTTATTTAAGATTGCTGTCAATTATTTTAGAATCTTTTGCTGGTACGTAAATAAATAATTTAATATTTAAATATTCTAATAGAAATTTGGCTCGTTTATGCGAAACCCATCAAATACCACGCCTTTCATAGTTCTAGATAACATTACAAGTATATTCATGTTGGTCTCGACTCTCGAATCACTCTCTTTCACATGAACATTAATTCACCCTTGAACTGGAGAAGGAAGAAAACAGACGACACAACTTAAGGACATGAGTATGTCACATCAACATTAATTCACGCTTGAAAACGCCATCTCGAAGCTCGCGCACAAGAACAATATCTTCTCATTTTACCAGCATCAGGGGCCGGATCATCTCATTATCTTCATGATCCAATATCTGCACGTAGAATTCATTCAACAGTGTCATAACAAAGAGAAAAAAGATTTGAGTAAATAACCAGGTCGAGTCGAGCAGTGAGGTGGCCACCATATAAAAGACTTCAAATTTCTTTAAAATATGACCTAGCTTGAGAAAGAACATGCTCGGCTAGCCCTCTATTATCCGGGTTTATGGAGTCACCACGCCCATGGTCACGTTTAGTTTATGAAAGGCTTCAAATTTTCTTTCAAAGATGACCATGCTTAAAGAAAGAACGTGCTTCGCTAGTCCTCTATAATCTGGGTTAAGGGAGTCGCCATGCCCATGATCAATTTTAGTTTACATCAATTGATAAAAAGTTAGGAAATTTATGGTAGCTTACGTGGCAGTGGTAAACATATCCTGGAGCTGACGTGGCATCAAAAGGGTACGGAGCATTGTCTTGTTCCACCAAATTGAAGTGCACGACGACCGTCGTTTTGTAACCGGGCTCGATCTTGACGACGTTCTTCCACGCCCTCTCATGGGGCGGAACTTCGAGAGTGGGCCCAGTTGCATGGCCCGTTACGTTGCATGCCACTGCGTCGTTCTTGCTGGTCATGCAGTTCAAGAATCCTTGCTCATCCATCAGCTGCTGCACTTTGATCGCCTGAAAAGTCGCTAGGTGAATATGAAGCGGATGGTTGTCTCCGGTCAAGTTGATTACCTCCCACACCTCGGTGGATCCGGACTTTGGAGTCTCCGTGGCCGGGTCGAGGAAGCTCTTGCCATTTATGTATAGATGGGTGGGCAAACTGGCCGGGCTCAGGTACTCGTACAATGTGATGTATCGCGTGAGGGAGGCTCCGACGGTCACCGCCGCCTGGCTTGGCACCAGACTTGCTGGGACACGGGAAGTGTCGGGTGGGCTGGGGGCTCCAGGCTTGATGATGAACTTCATGACCTGGCCCATTCGTTGATCGGGCCGAGTCCCAGTCGGATACGGGTAAGGGGCGTCGTTGGTCAATATGGATTCGGTCGCAGTGGCGGTGGAGAAGTCGACAACCACGTCGAAGGTCTCAGAAGGCGATAGGAGAATCCGCTGGGTGGTGACGGGTGAGGCTAAGTACGACGAGTCCGATCCCACCACCGTGAACGATAGGCCGTCGGTCAATGCGAGATTGTAATACCGCGCGTTAGAGACGTTGATTATGCGGAATCGGTATTTTCTACGCTGGACTCGGAGATAAGGCCACGCCTTGCCGTTGACTATGATGGCCTCTCCGAAATACTCCGGTTGCCACTGAGGATGGATAGTTGGGTTGTTTCCGGTGTAGTTTAAGTACAAGGATCCGTCCTTATAGAAGCTTCGATCAAAGATCATCAACTGGCGATCAAACTCCGGGCCAACAGGTAGGTTCATCCTCGCATCGAGGGCCGGGTCTCGAAGGACGTAGGAGCCAATCAGGCCAGCCAAGATGTTGACCCGGGTTAGACCGAGGGCGTGGTCGTGGTACCATAAGGTCCCGGAGTGCTGTACGTTTGGGTATGTGTATGTGGACCGGGACCATGCGGAACCGGTCTCCTTGAAGTCGGAGGTGAACCAAGCGAGAGCACTGCCGTCCGATTCTGGGGGGTGGACACCGCCGTGGAGATGCACGACTGTGGGGACACCTCCGTGCCTGGGGACCTCGGTGGGAATAGTCGGGTCCCATGGCAGTATGTGCGACTTGGGTAGGTGGTTTTCCCATTTCACGGACGTCGACACGCCTCGGATCGCTTCGATGGTGGGGCCGGGCACCGTGGCTGTTTGAGCTGATGTTCCATAGGCAAATACAGTGGTTGCAGGTAAATCGCGGTGAAATTTCTGTTCATAGATAGAAAATCAAAGTTAGGTGAACTTCAATAAGGAAAACATGAGAATAATACATTGGAAGGCCTTAACTATTCTTCTTTTTTACTCATTGGAGATTTGTTCTCCATGAAAGACACGAAAGTTGGCCCATGTTGCAAGTGGAAAACGTTGAAAGATTAAACAACTGATCGGATTGACACATACTTTAGATGTTAAGAGGAAGAGAAACTTAGTACATACCCATTTGGTCTTGTACATGCCAATGGTGAGATTACCGGGTTTAGGCGAACCGGTGTCGAGGGTGTATCCAAAGAGCTTGGGCATTTGAGGGAGCTCATCAACGTACATTTGGAGAGAAGCGGCCACTTGACGTAGAATCGCCTCCGTCACCGGCGGTGGCTGTTGGGCCATCGACACCCCACGGCCACCCATCACTATCAACATGATCAGTTCCCATATCATCTCTGCCTTCCTTCTCATGAAAACCTTCAAATCTTCGCCTTCAGAATCATGAATTATAGTTAATAATCTTGATCAGGATATGAATTTTTTGCATAGTACTCTACTGGTGTTCAACAAAGTAAATAAGAACAATATATACGGTGAGTTCACTTAGCAAAGTGATCTTACGAGCACGAATTATAGAAAATCTTAAAAATCTCTAATATAATATTGCTAACATCCATTTCAAAATCAAGGTCACATTGTAGTAGTCAACTAGAGTTTAAATTGTAGAACAGTGCCATGAAAACTTGTTTCTCTAATGACACCGCAGGGCATTAGGCTTGTTGATCCATGGTGGGGCGGTGTGTGAGGCAGTGTCTTCCAAATCTAGCTCATCTAAGGGTGGCGAGTCTAGTGGTGTCCTCTTCTCGAAATGACACATGAAAGGTTGAGAATTGGAGGGAAAACAAAAAGTGACCAATGGGTTAGCTTCCGAAATAGTAACTGAGTGATGCAGTCTATACGACTGGCATTGTAGCATCAAGAGGCCTATATAGCTGGCTTGGGAAATAGTTACTGGGATGCGGCCCATGTTACTGGCATCGAAAGAAAGCCACCTTCATGAGAAAGGCTCGACGGGACGACGTGTTCAATGCGATTAGCATCAAAACATGACTATTATGGAAATGACTCATAATGGTCTCTAACATAGGATAATATTTTATAGAAATTCTTAAAAGTCTCTACTATAATATTGCTAACATCCCCCCCCCAAAACTCAAGGTAACATCATAATAGTCAACTAGAGTATGAATTAATGTCGAACAAGGACACAAAAACTTATGTCTCTAATGACACTACGGGGCATCAAGCTTGTTGGTTCGTGGGGCGGTGTGTGAAGCAGCGTCTTCCAGATTTGGCTCATTTGAGGGTGGCAAGTCTAGTGGTAGTGTCAGCTTCTTGAAACTACTTGTGAAAGTTCAAGAATCAAAGGGAAAACAGCAAGCTACCGATGTAGCTAGCTTGCAAAATAGTAACTGAGCGACACTGCCTATACAGCTGGCTTGGGAAAATACTTTTGTGACGCAGCTGGCATCGAAAGAAAAGCCACCTCTGTGAAAGGCTCGATAGGATGATATGGCCATTGCAGTTGGCATTGAAATGCGACCATCATGGAATGGATTTGACTAAGCGATTCCTCATATAAGAGGGCTTTATAGACTATGCAACAAAAGTCCACTGGCTATCGGATAAGATGAATAATGTTGAAATCAATGTTGACCGAAGGATATTAGGAATTTTTGGGAAAAAAATAACAAGAAGCAAAATTAGCTCTGGATGGGCACTTGGGTGTGCATCGGGTGCGGGTGCACCCAGTGCACTTTAGGATCAATTATCTAATACCAAATTGAGAATAAGAAAGATATGCTGAAAAGAGGAATTGCATATATTTCAATATATCATAATGAACGTTATATACAAGCTTTATGAGACAACTATTTAAATAATATATATCAACCAAAATATGCATAATCAAAGAAGATATTAGTGCAATCTTGATTGATATGGATAATCAATAGTAATATCTTAATAGTCTTTGACATAGGATAATATTCTATAGAAATATTAAGAATCTCTAATAAAATATGACTAACAGACATGATGGTTCGCAAAATTCAGATAACTAACTAGAGTCCTCTACGGAAAAAAATGAATCTACTGAATAAAAAGAGAAGGATATACATATTTCGTGATGAATCGACGAGGTGTGTTTAGGAGGAGTATTTCCCAAGATTTTTGGGCCACCAAAGATCCTTATGCCAAAAGGTTGAGGTGTTTGGAAACACAATTCCAAAAGTGACAAAGTTGAGCATTTCTAAAGTCCTTTGAGACAATGCATCTCCCACCCGACATTGGATTTCGGCATTTTTGGAATGCTATATTATGGGTTAGTGATTCCCGGAGGAGGTCAGGGATGACAATCGAGGGCCGCAGGACGCCTATCAAGCTCTTGGTTGACGCTGACTAACTCCAGACTCCGAATGTGGCTTGGCTCGCCTTGTCAAGGTCTCTCTTTCGGTTCTTTCCAAATCTAGCTCACTGACCATTTTGCAGCACCGACCGAGGGTTACGCGCCACTTGTGCTCAACTTTGAGCCCTAGTCGATGGCGTCGAGCGAGCCCTAATTGAGGATGACGAGTTCTAATCTGAAGGCTCATTGATATCATTAACAACGATAGCGACAACGACGCGATGCAAAACTGAGATTGGAATAGAGCAGAGGGGAAGAAAGATGACAGGCACAAAGATGGTGGGATCGATTTGTTTTTAGTTGGAGACATAGAGTTGGGGGAAGAGAGGGTTTATATTTGGCGCAAAGATGTAGACAACATCGTTTAGGAATACATATACTGAATGGGCACACTAATGAGCCATGTCAATTGGAGAAATTAATAAAATATGGCAACATCAAATTTCTGACAACTCAAATTGAAGTTGACACTTAAGTTATAATTTTATTTTAAAAATGGCACTCAAGTGATTCAAAAAAATACATTTAACATCAAAGTGAGCACCGTACGAAACTTTAGCACTTCTTTTGTCCTTATGCCCTTTCTTTTGTAAGCAAACATGAAGCAAGATTGAGAAATGGTAAATGTGGTAAACCATTTTAATTTGTGACCAACGAACAACTTATATACAAATTAAGGGTGCATTTATTTGGTGGAAAATGAATTAATTAAAAATCATTTCCCTAAAAATGATTTTTCTTATTTCTTACAAAAGTAAATTATCAAAAAATATTTTGTTCGTTCACGAAAATGTTTAGACATAAATCATTAACAATAATGAAAATATTTTGTATTGATTAATTATTTCAATCAATATAAATGATCATTGTTAGGAAATATTTATCAAATAATTCCTTTTTCACAAAATAAATGGAGCTTAAAATGCCATCATCTTTGAATTAATTGCTCCAATTCTCCGAAGGCACAGTGACCAAGCAAGTTTCAAATCGATGGAGACCTGCTAATCAAAAGGCCGTCCAGGGATGAAACTTCTGCCCCTTGTGGACCCAAATTGGACCCGATTGAAAGAAAAAGTAACCCGATTCGATCCCTCCTTTCGCCAATGTTATTCGTGAAAGGTGGTGACTGGAAAGCTGTCGCAATTCACGGGGGAATCATTTTAAAGTGTTGCGTTCTCTCTACTTTCCTTTTATATAAAGTTCATCCTATCGATGACAGTTTAGTCTTTCAAGAAAAAATCATTCTGCGGTCCACTGCAACCTCCCAAGTTGCACTATTGGCCACAATTCCTGTGCACATCACATGACCAGGACACTTTTAACACCATAATCATCGACAAGCATCAACAGTAAGCACGTGACCAGGACACTTTTAACACCATAATCAACGACAAGGTTCAACGGCATTTGGAGTGAAACTACATTACTTCAACTGTCATCATCGCTTGACAAAAGAAAATTTGATTTCAAAAGCATTAGCGGATGGAGATGATGGAAGAAGTACCTGGAATTTTGACGAAGACGTCCCAGATGCTAGGCCCGCATCCTTCTCTGTCGGCCATGCCTTCGACTTGATAAGCTGAGGTCATAGTCCCCCGAGCGAAGCCCTTCGGGAAGGCTGGCCGGCTTGGCCCACCGGTGCCGAGATGCATTGCTTTAGGGATCACCGTCTCTTGGGCCATGGTCGAACTTGTCACGAGGCCCGACAGCCACCACAGCCACCACAACAACAACATCAATTGGACTTGGATACTCATCTTCATACTTCAGCGCTCTCAAGAGGGAGGGAGGGCGAGAGGGAGTTTAGGTTTGCCTTGAGAAGGAGAGCGTCTATTTATAGAGCAAGAACAGCGAAAGAAATCTTGAACGTCGGCGTTTCTGCATCACCTGAACATTCTCGGTATTGCACAAAACAAAACAATATGAAATTTTTCTTCCCTTTCGGCGAGAAATCCAAACAATAAATGCATATGTATGCTCCTACTGACGGGAATTCAGAAGGTGGGTCCCTGTTATGGTACAAAAGTGGTATGATGCTTTTCGAACACAATGATCGGACAGGGACGAGAGTACCTTCGATGTTACTTACCTTGCGATTATAACTGGTAAGGGTTCGTTTTGGAATATCAAGGGTCGACGCCAGAAGCGACATAGAGTTGATCAAAGACGAGAATGTTTATGTTTCCTAGGTTTAAGTTGCCCGTGAACTGACAGACATGCAAGGGAAAAAGCAAAGTGAGAACATAGTTCGTGACTTGAATGCTTTGCTCATGTTTTGTCTTGAGAAGAGCACGATGTGCGATCATGAGGAGAAGTGCTCTTTTATGGGCCCAAAAGCTTCAAGTTGATGATGAAAGGGCCAAATGATCCAACCAAGGACAGACATGCCCTTGAGATTTAGCCCCTCCAAGCCCTAGCGTGACTGCAGAAACATAAATATCTACCTCAGCTCCTTTGTCTCTATCCTCGCGTGGCACGTTAAATTTAACCGAAAAGCATCAAATGGGCCTAACAGGAAGAGCACGAGATTCCATGAAATTGACCATTTTCGAGCTCTATCCAATCCTTTCCAAAATGGATGTGGACTGTTTGGTGTAGATGTACTATTGGCTCGTTTCTTAAAATTTTAAATTTTTAGAGAAATTGTTCATATAACGTGGTATAATAGGTCGAGAGTTCAAATGCTGACCCACTGTACTCTGTTTGTAATTTTGGTCCGTTAGTTGTTCCGTCAATATGATTCTTTCTTATCATGTTTTGCACGTGCAATAAGGAATGGTTTACATGTGTTGGAAAGTATTAAGTAATCCGTCGTATACACCCTTGGTGGCCCATTTTTTGATAGCTTAATTCTGAGGGGAAAAAATCAGCCCGCTTAACGATTGATTGGGTGGCCGAAAAGTATGACGAAAAAGGGACCTGAATTGCTGAGGTGGTTTAGTAGATAATGTAGGGCTTGTAATGTGACAACTCGTTATGTTTTGTAGGGTTTCATCGGCACAATGCTTTTTGGGGACTGGAATAGAAAACGTGACCAAGTTGGGGAAGTGGGAGTGCCTTGGGAAATGGATATGTGGCTTTTGGGGGCAGAAGTCCAGCACAAGTGCCATAACTTGGCACGACGACAAGTAAGTAAGCATAACTTCAAAACTGTGACACTTAAGTGCCACTTTTTTTTTTTCAGTGGGACACTTAAGTCACCTCCAGGCGACCCTTCTTAGGAAATCCATGTGGCAATATTTTATTATTATTTTTTTGCCTACGTGGCTTTTTAGAAGCTCCAAATCAGCATAAAAATTAAAAAAAATTAAAAAAAAAGAAAATTTTAAAATTTTTAATTTTAAAAAATTAAAAAAAAAATTAAAAAAATAATAAAATTTAAAAAAAAATTAAAAAAAAAATTTAAAAAAAAGGGGTGGGGGGGCGAGGTCGAACGGGCGGGTGAGGGCCGAGCCCTCGCCACCGTCGCCTCCCCGCCATCGCGGAAAGGGAAGGGCGACGACGGAGGGGGAGGGTCGGCGGGGGTCGCCGTCGCCGGCCCTTCCCGGCGACGGCGGGGAGGCGGTTATTTTTAATTTTTAAAACTTTTAAATTTTTCTTAATTTTTAAATTTTTCTTAATTTTTAAATTTTTTAATTTTTTTTAATTTTTGAATACTTTATAAATTAATTAATTTTTATATTATTATTTACACGTAGACACGAAACGGCGTCGTTTTTGCGTTTTCTCCGCCACGTCGGCGTGCAAAACGACGCCATTTTGGACTAAACTCGCCGGAAAATTGCCACGTCGTCACCATTTGGCCGGATTTTTATTTGGAGTGGCACTTAAGTGTCCCACTTTACTCCGATGATGGCACTTAAGTGTACCATTTTAAAGTTATGGCAGACTTAAGTGTCGGCGTCTTGAAGTTATGGCACTCAGGATGTCCTCACCTCCTTTTGGGAGACGGGTTTCATGTTATCCACAAGCAATTATAATTATGACATTTTGTTTATTTTTCATATATTTCTCATGATTATACATTTATTTAGGATACTCTCCATCCCTACCTTTTTGCATATGGTTGATTGATCCTAATTGATCATTTTGTTACTACTATTTTTATAAATATGTAGTCACCCTCCACTTATTGATTTAAACTTCCAAGTTAGGTTTTCTTGCAGGATATCAAAGGGTGCGTTTGGGAACTATTTTTGGGGAAAGTCATTGGGAAAATGCAAAGACCTTTGAATTAAAGGTGTTTTCCAAAATGTAACCGTGTTTGGTAAATTGTACTTTGAAAGCCTCTTTGTGAAGCACTTTGAACAAAATAGTGTTTGGGGAATTACATTTACGAAAGATCTTTGTGATAAAAAAAATTAGCAAAAGAAAAATTTTTAAAAATTGACCGGCAAAGGCGGCGACCGCCGGCGACCTCCGGCGACCTCCGGCGACCCCGGATCTGGGGCGGTGAGGTCGCGCGATGCCGCCTCAACCTCAGGCGACCCCGGATCTAGGGCGGCGAGGTCGTGCGACGCCGCCTCGACCTCCGGCGACCTCGATCCGGGGCGTCGAGGTTGCAGGAGGACCTCGCCGCCCCGGATTTGGGTCGCGGTGGGGTCGCGTGACCTCACCACCCCCGGATCTGGGGCGGCGAGGTCGCGAGAGGTCGCACGGCGCTGCCGCGACCCAGATCCGAGGGTGGCGAGGCGCGACCTAGATCTGGTCGCTGCTCGAGCCTTCGGCACCAGATCTGGTCGCGACCAGACCTGCGACTAGATGGGTCGCGCAGCCCCGGCGAGCTCCATGCAGAGGTTGCGGTGTGGCAGGCGACGGTCGCCGGCGACCGCGTGCGTTTGGCCACCAGATCTGCGACTCGCGGAGGTCGCCCGAATCTCCGACGAAGATTGCCTAGGTTGTGGCGTCTCTCTACGCCCGGAGAAGATGAACAGTGCTTGACAAGGGCACACACCCGGAAAATCAAAAAATTCGTGAGGATAATTTCGGGAAAAAAAAATGTGAATAGTGCGAGGCGTGGGCATACCGAAAAAGCTGAAAGCCCAAGGCAGGTCTCCACCTGCCTTGGGCTTTCAGCCTTCACAAGGCTGGCATTTGGAGAAGGAGGGTTCAAAATTTTTTGCCAAACGGGCTGGCATTTGCCCAAGTATCTTTAGGCCTCCAAAGGGCTTTGGTAAGTGGTTCCCAAACGGACCCAAAATCCTTAGATTTCCCTATTCGTCAAATTTCACGAGTCACTTGTAAACAGGTTTGCAAGGGAGGGAGGATGATCAAGTGCTCTACATAACATGACAATGAGATTTATGTAATCTTTATATACATGTAATCTCCCACCTATAGGCTTGGGACTTTTCAACAATCTCCATGCACCTGGATTGAATTTTATTCAACAATAAGAAGAGAGGTGAGAAGTTATTATTTCTTGGCTAGGTGATATGGGCAAAATTACACTTTGTAATTTCTGCTATTGATATAAATTCATAGAAATTTATGGACAAATAATCAATAAGATATAAAAATATTCCAATGGTATAAAGTGGGACTTGTTTGAGTGCCATAACTTTTTGTTTTTTTGGACTACTTAAGAGCCATAACTTCTAAAAATTATTCACTTAAGTGCCATTACTTTCAACCAATCATTTAAGTGCAATATATTTTTTAAAATGTTCATCTAAGTCCTGAAAATCTGACCCTGCATAGCACTTATGGTGAACATTTTTAAAATGTTATTATATTCAAATGATCGATTAAAAAATTATATGGCACTCAAGTAATCGAAAAAAAAAAGTTATGGAACTCAAGTAAGGTTGTACAAAGTTATGGCACTCGAGTGATAAAAAAAATTATGGCATTCAAGTGAGTGCCGTACAAAAGTTATGGAATTTGTGATATTATTTTCCCATATGAAATGATAAAGAATAATATCCCACACCAACTTGTAGACCAACATAAGGAAAAAGAGTAGATAGAAGCAAGAGATTTGAATTGTCAATATATTATGTAAATTACATATCAATAGCTAGGGTTGTCAAATGGTGTGCCAGTTCAGGTTGGATTGGGTTAAAACTTGTCCAACTTGAATTGACATTTTAATTCATTTTGACCTATTTATAATGCAATATAAATTAAGTGACCCATACCTGACTCAACCAATACTCGATCCATTTACTAAAATACTCTCATATTTAATTCAACCTATGAAAATCTGTATCCACCTAGTTAACCAACTTTAAGCTCTTTGTGTATTACTTATTTGGATAAAAATCATTGTTTCGACTATAAGATGCTAAAGAATTGGCTTTCAATGTTACATAGACATTTCAATTTTATATTTATTCACAATGAAGAATAAAAGAAAGTACCTGGCAATGAATTCATAAAATTACACCAACAAATAACGTGGAGGAATTGATATTTTACTTAAAAAGAATGTCAGATATTGAAAAAGATGACTTATGCTGACTATGGATTGTAAAGACAAGAATTAAAATTAGAATATTATATAAAGATAATAATGCCAAATGCAACTAAGGATAGATAGACTCCAATAACTAACGTACAAAACTTGCAAGATTAATGAAAGTAAAAAATAAAGAGGAAAAAAGAAGTCGTGTTAATATTTTTAATAAGGATGAGTCGAGCCTACCTTTTTGCCCAACAAGAGTTAGTTGAACTTGGACAGTTCGAAGAGTCCATTATCTTCTCATAAAAGATGAAGAGAAAGTCACTGTTGCGACCTACCCTTAGAGGAGGGAGTAGGTTTAAGGGTATTGCCTAAAGGACGGGTTTAAGGCCCATGATTAGACGCAAGCTCTCCCAAGCCCATATCCTGCGTGACATTTGGATATTATAAAGAAATTCGCAAAAGAGAATTGCCACTAGCCTATTGGAGTCAACTAGAAACCAGGTGAGGCATAAGAATATATCTCATTTCCTATACAACCAAAGAATCTAGGGTCGGAGACTTAATTACACTAATTGATCAATTAGTGCCCTTTCAGTACATAATCTTGTTCATTTTAAAATAAATAATTTTTGTCAGCTAGTTTGAATTAACTTTACACATATCCACTAACATGTGAGGTGATCATACGGGTGCACAATCATTAAAGTAACAACCATAGTTACCACGATTCTAATCGCAACAAAATTAAATATGTGTAATTAAACATAACTAGATATGCAAATTAAACATACAATATAATCATCATGCAAGCAAATAGAGGTCTAATTACCCTAAGAATGCAAAATATAGCAATTCCTAACCAAACCCTATATTTTTTTATTTTTTGAAATTCTTTTTTAATTTTTTAAATTTTAAATTTTAAAAATAAATATATATTTTTAATTATTATTATTTTTGCCCAAACTGGGTCGGGTCAGGTCGAGTCGACCCGGTTCGACCCGATCGGGTCCGGCTCGACCGAGTCCGGCTTAACCGTGTCCGGCTGGTTTGGTTAGCTGGGCCGGGATTGGGCCTTAATCAGCAAGCCCAATCCCCTACGAACAAAAAGAATTTCGCAGGCCCATAGCCCAAACCAAATCTGGGCTGTGGGCTGCGAAAAGAGAGAGACCGGGTGGGCTAGAAAGATCTAGCCCAGCTCGGTCCGCCCCCTCTGGTCAGTGACGGCATAGTCATGACCAGAGGAGCCGCGACGGTGCGGTCCCGGCAATTCGCCGACCAAAGTGCAACGGCGCCGTTCCAGTTGCGCGTGAAGAGGGGGGGAGCAGCCTTCACTCCCCCACGAGGGCAAAGAGCTTCGACGGTGACGACAAAAAGGGGTCCGGGGAGCAAGCTCTGGCGACGCGTGCGAGGACTCGCGACTTCGACCCCTACGACCCTGACGACGTAGTGCCTGGGAACGTGACTTAGACCAAGTAAACGAGAGAGAGAGAGAGAGAGAGAGAGAGAGAGAGAGAGAGAGAGAGAGAGAGAGAGAGAGATGGAAGGAGAGAGACGCGGCCTGCAGCTCCAAAAGGCGAGAACAAGGGAAAACTTCGGCTTGGCATTTCGTTGAGCAGGTAGCGTGCACCCATGAATCATGAAGTTTTAGATCCAACTGAGACCCGAGACGGCAACGGTGGTAACCAGCAAGCAACTAACAGTAAACGGAGAATTAAGGGGAACCTACGGAGGCCGGAGCTCGCCTGAAACGAACGGAACGAGCTCCGGCCAACTCGACTTCAAAAATTGCACACCGATGTTTGACGAGATATCAACATGAGTCCAGCGGGAATGGTGGCTCGAAGACGCGTCGGCGGCGGCAGCGGTGACCTAGAGTTGTGTCAGCGGCGGTAGCAGCAACTGGTTCTCCCTCCTCCTCCTGTTTTCTCTCTCTTTCACTCTCTATTCACTCTCCTTACTCTTTCCTCATTTTTTTTCTTTTTCTGTTCTTTGGGTTCCGACAAGGTCGGAAGCAATGGGTAGCTCCGGCAGCGATTGACGATTCCTCTGAGTGTCTCCTCCTCCTTTTTCTCTGTTTCGCTCCTTCTTCCCCCACCCCCCCTCTCTCTTTCTTGCCCTTCCTTTTCTTTTCTCTTTTCCCGTTTAGCTCGCTCGCGTGACTTCGTCTGACGAATTAGCCGCCCTTGCCAGCCAGCTCTCAACCGAGGATTGCGTCGCATGCCTACCCCCGTGAGATGATGATATCTCCCTGTTACGGCTCCTTTCTGATCCAAGCGGCTCTGTTTTTGGCTTCGCGGATTCCCCGTGCAGACAACGGTCGAAGGAGATGATAGAGACACGGGCTGGGCTGCGCGAGGGAAAAAGAAAAAGGAAAAGAGAAGGGTTGGGCCGGAGGCCCATGCGGGGGAAGAGAAGAGGAAGAGGGGCGGGCCGGGCCGAGCCGGGTCGGGCCAAGGCGGATCCGGCCCAACCCGACCCCCGCGGCCCTTTTTTTTAATCAATTTTTAATTAAATTTTTTTATGTGCTTGAAAATAAAAATTAGGTGTCAACAAATCACAAAGGTGAGTTAGGTTTAGATAAATTGTGAACTAATATAAAACCCTTATTTTTTAGGCTTCACCATTCGTAATGCATTTATAACCTATTTATTGAACTTAACTAATCCATATAATGACTTAGCCCATCAAATATAGGTTAAGAATTGGACCTCCATTTGATTCATTGTACCTATATTCTCCCCTTAAAGGGGTTACAACTTTTGGGAGTAGCAACTAAAGCCAAAACATTTATTTATTGCACTTCTTAAATTATCAAATTGGCATCTACCCACAAAAGAATGGACACGAAATTTATGTAACATATGAATTCATTTTGAGGGAATAAAAATAATAATAGAAATGATTAGTAGATTCTCCATATCTCCCTTGATTTGTAATCAAGGAAGATGTGGAGAACTAAGAGAAATAATGAGAATCTCTTAATTGATGCAACAACATGTGGGGGCATGTGTGGTGGCAGACTTCGGTGAAATTTCAAGATTTTGGAGGTGTGAGGCTAGTGATTTTGATGGTTGTGTTTAAGGGTGGTTGGTTTCCAAGATGGATAGGTTCCAAAGTTGGAACCTGGAACCTATCTTGTTTGCCTAGAACTAGTTATGGAATCTACAATGTTTTTCCAATATAATTCTAGGGTCTAACCAAGAACCTGTTATATTATTTTGTTCCTTTTTTGGTTCACTTTTTTACATCAAAATCATATGAGGCTATGAGAAACAAAATGATTCAAATTAAAAGATAAATAACAAAAATCCTAATTTGCTAAAAACAACAATCCATAAGATGAATACGTAGTTGTGTACAATTATAAATGATAAAAAGTTCAAACACATAATATAAAATATAAATTATAAAACTCCATTCCCCATTCATCCATAAAAATTTAGGAGAGTAGGAAAGATTGGTGAAGAGTTTTAAAGAAGGACATAGAACAATGGAGTACTGAGGTTAGAATTTAGGAGAAAAAGAAATTAGAATCTTCACTTTTGAGCTTATAAAACCAGTTCCAAAATAAGATGATCCAATCCAATTCCCAAGTGAGTATTCACTTGAAACTTGTTTTCAAATTAGTTACAATTGGTTTCAAATTTTTGGAACTTGTTCTTGGACCTATCTTTTGGGTGATCTGATCGGGTTTCTGAGTAGAGCTGATTTGGTTGCATATCCCTAGTTGTTCTAGTTTTTTGAAAGAAAAACATTGTAAAATGACGAGTCAACACTCAAAATACATATAAGGCCAAGAATTACATATTAATGAGGCCAAGTTGGAATCTGATTTGATAAATATCGTACTTGGAAGATAATTCAATTGTTTTTAATGAAAAATTCAACTAGAGGAAATGATCATAAGTTTGTCAAAATTGGATATCAAGAGTAGGAAATAAAAACCCTAGGTTTGCTATTATAAATAGAGATTGTTTGGGTTTGAAAAAGAAGAGATACGGCCATACACTCAAAAAAGAAAAGAGAGAGAGAGAGAGAATACAAGTAAGGGAGAAAGGAAGGAAAAAGGCATGAGCACAAGCCTTCTTGTTTCGATTCCACTTGGTTCGGAGTCACTCGAATGGTGGACCACACCCTTCCAACTTCAGCTTGTGCATGGCACTCGGCAAGCACTCGACCTCGGGGAAGAGCACTTGGATTGGCATGTCACGAGTTGGAGTAGGAGGATCCAACTCTTCCTTCGGCTTCTCCAAGTTTTGCAGCTTGTGCGTGCACTTCTCGGCCTTCAAACTCTTGTCAAGGTGTCGGATCGTGGCGATGGTCTTGGTGTCGATCACTCCTTTCATCATGGGGATCATCGCTGGGCATTTTGAATCGAGGATCATGATGCACTCGGTCCTCATGTCAATCATGGACCTCACACTATGGAAGAATTGCATACCCAGAATGAGATCATAATCGTCGAGAGGAATTACCTCAAATGATAGTTTGCCCTTCCATTCGCCGATTTGGACATCCACATTGGGAGTTGATCCTACACCATTGAGGCCATTTGAGTTAACGGCCTTGAGTGACTTCCCGGTTGGCTCTATGCGAAGTCCCAAGGCTTTCGCCACCTCGGTCGACATAAACATGTTCGAGGCTCCAGTGTCAACAAAGGCGTATAGTGCTCAACCACACACTTCGACCTCCAAGAAGAACAAGTCCGTGTTTGGGGTAGCTTCTTTTTCTTTATACGACAATCAAGCTTGGACGGTGTTGACAACCTTCATGGTTCCAAGCCGAATTTGCCGCTTCTCTTCTATGGGCTCCTCCTCTTCTTCGATGGCAAGGAGGGCGTTGATCTTGCTCTTCTTTGGGCACTTTTGGGTCCAATGCGGACCTTTGCAAATGAAGCAAGGAGAGGGCGGGGATTGATCGAACTTACTCGTCGTGTAGTTCGTTTGTGGTCGACCCTTTTAGAAGCACAGCTTGGAAGTTCCTTCCCCCCATGTCTTGACTCGGCCGCCTTGATCTTTCGGCGCACGGGGAGTGCTTCCACCTTTGTCCTAGGAGGATCGATCCAACCTCCTTGTTCGGTTCTTTGGCTCAGCTTTAGTGAGGTCGATGAGGGATTCGGCCACGCTTAGCGCTCTCGCGAGACTCTGCACATCCCGTCGCTTAAGCTCGAGTTGTGCCCACGGCTTTAGTCCATCCATGAACGCGCTGAGAGCCTCCTCCTCTCCTAGATCGCGGATTTGGAGTTTGAGCTCCATGAATACCATCACGTACTCTCAGATCGTGCCTCTTTGTTCGAGGCAATAGAGCTTGCTACGGGCTTCTTATTGAGCAAACCCGGGGAAGAAGTACTCTCGAAACTCCCTTACGAAGTCATCCTATGTGTGCATGGGATCGACATCACGCTTGGTCTCGTCGCACCTATTGCACCACCAAAGCATTGCAGTATCGGTAAGGAACATTGAAGTGGTTCTTATCTTGATCGACTCGTCTTGAATGTTGATAGCACCAAGGTGTTGCTCCATGCTCCAAACGAAGTTATCCACCTCCTTGGCGGATCGGTTGCCTTTGAATTCTTTAGGTATCGGCACCTCAAGTTGGGCACCGCTTGTGTAGGCATCAACACATTGGTGATGCTTAGCTTGCATAGGGCTAGCTCAGTCTTGAGCTCTTGGATCTCCGCCTTCATGACTTCGACCTCATCCCTGCAATGGCTTCTTTCCTCGATCACTTGGACGCGCTCCTTCAATACGTCGATCGATGCTTCAAGGGCTTCGTCCTTATCGTGCAACGGGGCTGTAGCTTGGTTGATGCCGGTTGTGAAGTCTTCACGGAGCGAGACTTCAACCTCCATGATGCAGTCTCTCAAGTCATCGAGTCCTTCTCATCCAATGCAGCTACGACGTCCATTGAGGCTTCTCCTTTTTTTTGTTCGGCCGCGAGTCTCCTTGACTTGGATGACTTCTCCATCCATAACAGCTTTTTGGCTCGACATTTTCTCGAACAATTGGTGCTCCTCAATCTCTCGAAACGGATCCCTCCTTTGCTTTGTTATCACTTGTCACGGGCCGATCAATTATGATCGAGATCATGCGGTGACTCAGGCACTTTTGAATCGACTTGGATCGTCAGGATGCCTAAGCCAAACCTTGCTCCATCGATCGCACACTCACTCGCTTCACCCGGATCGTAGAGAGAGAAAGTTCCTAGAGAGAGAAGCTCTAGAAAGAAAAGAGCATTTGTATTGCTAAATGGTTTGGATGATTACAAATGAGGGGGAGGGTACCCCTTCTTATACTAGAGGCCCTCAGATTACATTCATTGATCAACTATTCATCCGATGGACGAGATCATACCACCAAACCTACCAACTACCGACACTTATGACAGGAGACTTCTAGAATTTGTCGTAATGACCATATGGCCCGCCCCTGGAACGTTCTAGAAGCTTACTTGTTGGGGATCCTAGCGAGCACAGGAGGTCCTCTTCAAGAAGGCACGGCCCTTTAGCTCTAGAAACCTCTTGGCCATGACACAAACACATCAACATTTTAAGTACCTAGTTGTGAGAGAAGGAGTCCAAAATCATATTGTATCCATTCAGTATATTAGTATGAAAGCCATGTTAGCGAATCTCATGATGAAAGGCATACCACCCAATCTCTTTCAAGAACATGTTGCTAGTATGGGTTTGGTTAATAGCCTTTAATTTAGACCATGGTTTTGGACATATGACATGTTTTTATTTATTTTGCAATCACCTTATTTAATGGATTTGAATTTATTGTTTGTTGCTTCTTATTATATGTACACCTTTGAAGCCTTTTGAAACAAACAATAATGTATTGACCTCGTGAACATATTTAAATTATGAAACATTATAGTTCATGACTATTAAGCCATTAAATTTTGTGTTTGATGTTTGTGCTAGGATTGTAATTGGAGAACGTTATAGTGGCATTGGAACATGGATATTGGCTCCAATTCTTTTCTATATGAATGTCAGGCATTGCTTTATTTAAGAGATGTTGTCTATGCTTGATTATGTTGTGTTAAGTCTCATGAATTAGATCGATAATAGAACCTTTTGCCAAGTGGGAGAATGTTGAAATTTACAAGGTTCAACCCTTTTTTTTTTGTGAAAGTTAAGAATTATATTGAGCTTTAACTAACTATACAAGAAGAGTCACGGCACCAAAACATACACTCAAAACGACCAAGTCGTAGCGAGTGGAAGGGTGCTGAGACGGAAAAGGAGCAGCCAAACAACGGCAAATCAAACAGCTCACATTAGGCACCAGGACAACAAGGAAGCCAAAATAGTGGCAAACTAGCAAAAACAACAAGGACAAAAGGAAGACAAGAGGGACAAAATGGACGTAGCCAAAGCAGTCCCAAGCAGACTTCGACAGCCAATCAAACTTCAAGAGCAAAACTCCCAACCCACCGAAGGAAGCGGCAGAGGAACGAAGGAGCTAAGAAGCAACGGCACACAAAGAAACTCCGGAGAACCAATGAACCCCCAAGGCCGCCGGAGCAACAGAGGGACGAACACAACAGCAAGGCCAGATAGCTACAAGGAGGGTCAGCAGCCCTGGACTGCCAACAAAAGCCAGCCAACACCCGAACTAGGGAAAGCCAGATTAGTAGCCAAAACAGGCAGAGGCAGACCCATCACGGAAGCGAAAAATAAAAAACTGCCACCACAAAACTGAGATTAGTTAGGTCGAAGAGGTGGCGGTTCAGGGTTCAACCCATTTATGTGGGTTATCAGGTCTATTATTTAACATTTGATATATGCCCAATTTAATTAAATATATTATGGGCAATATATTTAAGACATCCAATTAAAGATGTAGGATTAATTTCTTAAAACTTTGATGAAAGGTTGAGATTTGATAGCTCTAGGATTGGCTCTATCACTCTCTCTATATAAGGTCTCTCTTTGGTGGATTATGTTTGCATACCATTATCATGCTTTCGTAATTTCCACAAAATTGTTGAGAGAAAAATATACACCCATAATAACCATCATAGAGGAGAGTGGTGAAGATTCACACCTACATGACGACATCTTCTCTCGTTGGATCAATGATGACTTTCTTTGATCCGGGTATGTTATATTTAATGTGATTGAAAGATTTTATTACAGGCACCACATTGAAAAAAATAAAAGTTTCGGGACAACATTGCAAATAGGGCTGAAATTCAAAGTCCATTTGTTTATTTTTCCTTGTATTAGATAAGTCTTGGTAATCAATGTCTTAAGGAACCGGTGATACATACTTCATTCAAAATAATTCAACTTTCAAAGTATTGATTGCTCCACAAATGTCGCATGGGAATTTGTTAAGCGACTATTAAAAAGTTTTGTGGTTTTTAGTAATCAAATATCAAATCATGCTTTTATTTAACAGTTTAAACTTTTAAAATAGTTGGCAGAGGTCTTAAAAATTTTATACGGTATCATAGTAGAATACCTTTTCAAATCCCTTATTTGCCTCCGTATTATATATTTCAATCCTTATTTTTAAGCCAAAGTCCAGCCTAAGTGTGAATAGGGCAAAATCAATGTATGTGTGAAGAGGTGTTGAGATATTTAAATATTAAATTACACCTTATTTTAAGAACTTCAGTTTTTAGAACAATTAACAATGATCTCATAACACATTATGTAATGTTTATCTCATTTTCTAACTACATGCCCCACACGAGTCCGTGCGTTTTATATAACTTTTCTTTTCTATCGTGATTCATTAGTCCTATTAGCCTATGTCATTTTTTATGAATTCACACTCTTATCAGCAACTATATTTTTTTCCTATCTTGACAATGACTATATATGAGAAGGCCAAAGGGGCTAGATGACAAGATTGAGCAATCACCGAACTCAACAAACGCCACCAGTAATATGTTATCAAACTAAGGCTTCATCTCCCTCTTGCCTTTAAATCAACATAAGTTACTCGAGCTATAAATTAAAATATTTATTGAAGATAAGAATTGAAAATTGTAAATTTGAACCTCTTGCTCCATGATTCTGATGGGATTCATTTGTCCTTTTTTGGGCAGAAGAGAACTATTAGGGTGCGTTTGTTTGTGTTTTGTTCAAAAAGTGTTTCGAACAGAAATAGAAAAAACTATTTACATTAGGGAACAATTTTGACCAAAAAAAATGCGTTTGGTAAACTTGTTCCGAGAATAAAAAAGAATAGAAACATGTTTGATAAATTTGTGTTCTTTTTTTTTTATTTCTTTTAATTTTTTTAATATTTTTATTTTATTTTTCCTTTTTTTCTTTATTTTTTATTTTTTATTTTTTTCTTCTTTTGGCGGTCGCCGCCTCGGCCATGGCCGACGACCGGGCCGATGAGGGTGGCGGCCTCGCCTTGGCTAGGCGAGCTCGAGCTCACCCAGATCCGGCGAGGCCGAGCTTGCCCGACCAGGTTGCTGGCGAGGCCGAGCTCGCCTAGCCACGGCAAGGCTCGGCCTCGCCGAGCCACCACCAGCGACGCCGACCTAGTGGTGGTCCGGGCAACGCCGAGCCTCGCCGGGGGCCGGCAACGCTCCGGCGAGGTTCTTGGCCCTTGATGGTCGGTCGCCGGCCATGGCCAAGGCCGGCGACCGACCAAAGAAAAAGAAGAAAAAAGAAGAAGAAAAAAATAGAAATGAGAGAGAAAATTTGTTCTTAAAAATTGTTCTGAAATAATAAACAAGTTTTTTTTTTTTGTTTCTTGTTTTTATTCCAATTTTGTTCCCGAGAACAAAAAACAGATTTGGAACAAAAAAAACGCAAACAAACGCGTTTTTGTTCTTTTTTTGTTCCCGGAAACAAAAAAACAAAAAATCTGTTCTTGAATAGAAAAAAAGAGTACAACCATGGAGGCCCTTAGTTTCCAAGCGCAAAGTACATACAATCCTAAATTGTACAAGAATATTTTTTTTTTTTTTAGAGTGACGATAACTCCATCTAAACATTTAGTTTAATGGAATTTATTAAAGCAATAATACATTTTTTTTTGCAAAGCAATGCATTATCGACGCAAAGAGAATGTATCAAGAAAAACAATGCCAATAGCTGGTGTGGTTATGGAAAGTACTTTCACATTATAGCTTTGTTTACTTTGTGAAAAGTTAACAATTTGAAAATTATTTTCCCAACTTAAACCACTTATATCTCTTAGGAAAAAAAGGGTAATGGCAAATATCCTCATTATCAAAATGGAAATATTTTTCATCAATTCATTTTTATAAACGATAACAATGATTAAAATTAGGAAAGTATTTTTTTAATTTGTTCATTTTTTACAAAACGAACAGAGTGTATATTACTGATATATTTTCTAGTCCAAGGCGATCACAGTGAATTTTCTAATGGTAAACAATTTATATAACGGGTGTATGGATTTTAAAGTTATAATCAATTTATAAAGTTGTGTAACGGACTCTTATTGGGGGTTTAATGTAACCTACTTTTTAAATTACTTATTTATAATTTTAGTGTATTGTTTTTTTTTTTAATTACTGCATCTTGTAGTATGTCGATTTTATGAATCAAAATCGTTAATATGAATACATTCCACTGGCTCGGCGTGACAAATCAATCAGGCTTTGGTGGCTGTTAGTTCCCATCGAGCCTCAAACTATGCAAATGTGTTGTGGGCCCTATTTTTAATTACTAAGTAGGCCCAAATCTCAGGCCCAAAAATCACAGATGAAATTTCAAAATTAGACAATTATGAGGGCCTGATGTGTCAGAAGAGCCCCCGTGAACCATCAATAAGAGGAAGACTGACCAGTTCATCTACATATTAAATGGTTAGAAATTAGCATAGTTTGAAAAGATAATTCATATGATTGAATTTAGTCAAAGTATTTTATGGCACGCAAATTATGTTCGCACTCTCCATCTGTTCTACGGCACAGTATTTTATTGAAATGGTTAGGTTTTTCCCTTTGATGATGAGAAAAGCCACGTGAAATTTGTCATCGACCCAAATTACAACAAAATCTTCATAGTTCATAGTGGTTTTGAAGATGAAAAGAATTCCATCAATCGACATAATGAGTTGAGATTTACGTCGTTGGATTCATTCTGTGTACTTATTGTTGCACGTTCTTATCTACCTCAACTAGCAAAATCCCCACTGGGGGTTCGCCCCAGTGGCCACCCTTCCAACATGGAAGGGGGAGGTGAGGGGTTCAAATCCCCACCTTCTCAGGGGTGGATGGGGATAGGGACGCATAAGTTTCGAGAGTGGGTTGCGACTCCCACGCCCGCAAAGAGGCGGGGCACAAGTCTGCAGTGAGTGTAGAGTAGAATAAGTAGAAGAGACTGACCAAAAAAAAAACTAGCAAAATCATTGTTGGGGTTTTCATTTTTATTTTCTTTTTTTATAAATTAAGGGCCCAAGCGTGAAGAGTTAGTTAAGCTCACAAAACGCCCCTCAATCCCCATGAACTGGTTAAAACTGAATTTTTGGCCAGAGCTAATGAAGCGGACTCGAGCAGTTTATAGGAAGGTAATGTAATTGGAACGAGTGGTCTTTAGTTCTTGAACTCGAAATCTTGAATGCCCCAACTAATTGCGCCAACACAAAGTGATTTGAATTTTTTTTATCAACAATGACCTTGGTAATTGTATTTTTTGTATTTTAGTCTTGATTGTATTGTTTTTTTTTTTTTGATACCCATCTTGATTGTATTGTTCGATCTTGTTAAGTTGAAGAACAATTAAGAAAATTCCTTTCTCTCAATTTTGTCGATGAGAATGCTTCAGGCTACTCGTTGAACGGTAGCTAATGTAAGTCGGAAATGGAACAAATAGCTTTTGCATGTTCAGTTTTTATAATAAAATTTGGTTGTAATATGTTATGACCCCATACTATGATTGAATTGAGTCGCATGCAAAGCAAAGAGAATGGATTGAAAGAGTAATCTCTGTAGTGAAGAGAACAAGAGAAATGTGAAGTATTTGATGCATACTTGTATCAATATTCCTTCATAGATAAAGAATGTCAGGTGTATGCAAATTTTCCAGAACCATCCTTTTCTGGGCATCCTTCTTCCATCTCGTGCATTTGAAAGATTGGACCAGACGCCGAGGAGGGTCTTTTTGTGAATCTCTGTCTTGACTTTCTGTTGACTTTTCGTGATGCTCACTTTTCCTCTACCTTTAGGAGGGAAAGTGCTCCTTAGAAATTCAGTTTGACCATCCATTCAGAGACACGTGGCACGGCAGCACTTCTAGTTGCACCCGAGACTGGACAAATCCCAATCTGTCGGCTCATTAACTTCCGTTTTTGTCTTCTCCTGGAGGCCCGAAGGAAGATCAAACTGCATCTGCTTCTTACACGTGTGCGCCATCGGCTTATCCACCTTTGTTTTCAGCTGTGAAGAACTTGTTTCAGAGCTAACGGTCAACGTGAGAATCATGTGATTCACCCTACCAACATCTCATGATTCTGCTTGGTAGGAATCGCAACTGGAAACCCTACCCTCGTATTTTCCCAAGTTCTGGTTTTGAGGTTTATTCACCAAATATTATAATAGCCAATATTTTATTAATTTGTATATTATGTTTTAATAATAGCCTGGGAATCTAAGCGAGAAATCTAGGATCCTCTTCGTGTGTGCAGAATAGAAGATAACTTTTTCAGGCTACTTAACTGAAAGTCACAAACAATCCAACGTAATAAGTTTAGTTAGGGTTTGTGAATTTCAACTTCCTTTGAGGTACCATTTTACAGGTAGAGTCCAATTTCAAGATATGACCATGAGTTGAATTAAGTCATTATGAACGAAGTCGCAATTGACGCCAAAAGTTGTAAGGACATTGTACCAAAACTATAAAGGTCCCTTCTTGAAAATTTTAATTCTCAAGTCACTCGGATGAGAATCCTCAATCTCAATTATTAGGGATATTTGCATTGAAGGTATTAAAACTTGTCATGAAAGTGTAACTAAATCATAAAACTTTCAACAAGTGCTATTAATTTCTAAATCTTGTCATGTAAGTAAAATTGAGTTCTTAAACTTTCAAAAAGTGTAATCAAGTAATAAAAGTTATCAAATTGATCCGATCAAGTCATTCCATTGATTGCAATATTTAAAAATTTTAGAACTCGATTGCTCTTTAGTAATGAATGAGTTTTAGGATTTGATTATATTTTTTTAAAGTTATAAGACTTAATTGCACTTTTATGGCATGTTTTAAAACTTTTAGTATACTTATCTCCAATTGTTGTTACAACCATTTGCCTCTTTCGTCGTGTGGTAGGATTTCTATTTTTCACATGTTCTAATTAAAGACACCTAACCAACTCTCAAACCTTAACGACTCATTTTTCTCTATATATAACTTAAGCGAAGGACGGGTTTTTGAAGTTAGGTTATCCTTGTGGGATCGTGACCCTTTGATGAATTACACCAAAAATGTTTAAGAGCGAATTAGGGTTTGCAAAGCACGTCATGATGGATCTTCATAGTTCCATAATGCTAACTCAGTAAATGAAAGGTTGTTAGAAATATCAGCATATTTTGCCACTCATCTTTATGTAAAATCTTTGGAAACGAGATATTATTTTATCAATTGAATCGATGCGAAAAAACAAGTCTCAAAGCAATATTTAGATCAACTGTTATGGCTTCTATGATGCTTGAGGAACCAATTCACTATAGTCACAATATGGATTGATTTTTTCTGTTTGAAATGGCACCTGACAACGCAAAAAATTATGTATTATATAGTAATTACAAAGACGATGGAGTTTCAACATTAATACATATTATGAAAAATCATTGGTATAGTACATCAAAAGTAGATAATAACAATTCCTATGTCAGTGTACCATAAAGAGAAAGTTTAGATACGAAAAAATTTTCTAGAAAAAAATTGCATGGACTAAACGTACATAGAACAAATTTGTGTTCTTGGTGTGGACTTGAAATATGGCTAGTCATTAGAAATGTCATACAAGCAATCCTGAAAGAGTAGTTTCGAAAACGGGTTTCATCGACCGTCCCTAAAAAGTCATCGCTTATTGTTGCGTCCTCATCGTACGTACAAAATGCAGTAATTTTAAAAACATTAAGGACAAGTAATGGTTGGGACCATAGTTAGTTTTTTAATCCCAAGTTCCAAAGAATGAGCTTTCCAAAGATATTGTGTAAACCCTATGGGCTTTTTACTCACCAGCCCTTTGGAGAACCTTTCCTCTGGCGACACTAGGTTAAATGGAAGCATACCCTCCTATGGATATGTTGTATCATCTACCACATTCTGCTATGGGGCCCGCGGATGAACACTTGTCAGCCATCTGTCGAGATTAGCAGGTGTGCTGGCATCAAAATATAGGAAGAGAGGCCTACGTGGCAGACCTTGGACATGCACTCACTTTTGAGTACAGTAATTAGCCCCCTCACCAACTCTCTCTCTACTCTTCTACGTGTTCTTCTAAAGTCTCCCTCTACTTTTTCCTTCAACGGCCAGTCCAAGCTTTTGTGGTTTGACCAGCTTAGTCTCTCTTATATTTCACACCAAGCGTCGCTCTCCCTCCTATCGAATTTTCTCTCTCTCTCTCTCTCTCTCTCTCTCTCTCTCTCTCTCTCTCTCTCTCCCTCTGGCCTTTGAGAAGGAAAATGAGGAAGCCCTGTTGCGAGAAGAAAGGGACGATGAACAAAGGGGCGTGGACAAAGCAAGAAGACCAAAAGCTCATTGACTACATCCACAAACATGGCGAAGGTTGCTGGCGCTCTCTCCCCCAAGCTGCAGGTACTTTCGTGCACGAGTTTTTGCATTTTTCCTCTCCTCGTGGCTTTGAAACAGCGGTGGGCCCAGAAACTTGCCTTACGAGCGAAACATAGAAATTCAAGCCAGGATGTAGTATAAGTTATCTATGAGATTGGCAAAGAATTGCACCGAGACAACTGAAACTAAGCTACACGTAAAATGTTGCAATGCATGTACACTTCCCTTATTTGCAAGTAATTCTCGAAACTCTTGAAAAACTGTAATGTGTGGTTAAGGTTTCTCTTTTTTTATTTTCATTTTTTATTATTTTTTTTGGCTTATTTGGGGGGTTTTATATCTGGGTTGTGCCAGGTTTGCTGCGTTGTGGGAAGAGCTGTCGACTGAGATGGGTCAACTACTTGAGACCAGACCTTAAACGTGGCAACTTTGGTGAGGATGAAGAAGACCTCATCATCAAGCTGCATGCACTCCTCGGAAATAGGTGAGAGCGAGAGAGAGATGACACTTTCTCTTCATGCACAGCTTCGGTCTTCGAGCATTTAATGAGGTTTTCCGTATGCATGTTTAGTCATTTCACTGCTCATGTTATATACTTGTATACATGATTAGAGGGAAAAAGAACCTTTTTTTTTTTTTGGTTTCCATTGAAAATGCCCCAGAACAAAAGAAACAATGTGAGATATTTCAAGAGAGAAGAAAGAAAAGCTCATTCTGGACTTGCTTTGGTATTCTTTGTTGATAAGTAGCATAATTATTGGGTATTTCATTAGACAAGATTGGCATTTGGTCTTCGCAAGTGTCAAGTCTGAAGAGCTTCACTGCTAAAATTAGAAGGTCGCTTTGAAAGTTAATAGTCGACAGTTCAAATGGCAGAACAAAACGGAAGCTTTAGTAGTTTCGTTTCAGTAGACTAACAAGAAAATACTCTGGCCTACTTAAGGTGCAACTATCAACGTCATCTCGAGCATCGCGTTGCATTCCTTTTCAAACTGAGCCAAAAGCTTCCAACTCTTCGTTCTGTTAGCTCACCACTGTAGTTTTTAGGACCCTTGCATAAATTATTGGGACCTGCCGTCGGATTGAGTGATAGCTTTTGTTTTTCCGCATTCTCGGTTGAACAATGTTAAATGATTCAACTGTCTACTAAAAGTAAACGAAATGATTTGACAATGATTGGCCAAGTGGATAAAATTTTAACTGACAAAAAATTTTGTGTCCGTGTGTGTTTTGGAAATGCGAAATCCTTGTGCTCCTGATTGTTGAACAATCTATCCGTACAAAACGTACTAATCCCGGTGCAACGATCCATGTTCCGTTGACTCAGGTGGTCCCTCATTGCCGGAAGATTACCGGGACGGACAGACAATGAAGTGAAGAATTACTGGAACACCCACTTGAGAAGAAAACTCATGCAGATGGGGATTGATCCAAACAATCATCGGCCCCGACCTGCTGTCTCTGTTTCGAACAAATCGCTCGGGTCAGACCATAGTTCAACGTGCAAACCCGAGAACTCGCAGGAAGAAGAAGACATAGGCTCTGTGCTGCAATGCTCGAGTAAACCCGAGAGCAATACTGGCTTCCTGCCCGACCTGAATCTCGAACTCACAATAGGGCCCCCGTTGATCGAAGAGCGACTACAGTTATCGCACATAGACTCTACTCAACTTAGTTTCTCGAATTTTTCGACTGTTATAAGCTGATGGCTAAATAGTCTGGGTACAATTTGAGATCATCTGATCAGATGAGATGAGTCTTTTGTTATCAAAACGATTCGCTCACAGCAAGCACGAGTGGAAACATGGTAAAAGAATTTTTTGACATAGCTCATTGTCACACGTTCCTTGTCATGGGGGACGTAAAAACCCCATTTTTCTTTGGTTTGTAGGGTTTAATCTCAAAGTTAAACTTTGAGACTTCTGATTGTGGATCTGTGATCCACAAGAGCTAGTCCATTTGAAAAGCTTTGCATGGGCAGGAAAGCATTTTACCTAAGCCTGACAAATCTGAAAAATTCAACATCCACCCGTGTACATGATTAAGTCTGTGAATACGGGCGCTATTAAGATGCTCTAAAATCATATAAAAGTATCCGAACCTGTAAATGTGAATAGAAGATCACTTGGGCTTTCAGTATAATCCGATTATTTTCTCTTAACATGAAGGGCTCAAGGGATTTCTTTCACCTTGGTTATCTTCAATTTCATTTGCGTCTTTAAATACGGAAGTATATATTCTTCCCCTCTATATATTCTTCCTTCCCATACAGACACAAGGGCAAAGTCAAAAAGAATCAAAACGAGCAACGTATTCCAAGAAAATGTATAAACATGGCGGGGATTGTCAGGGCAGCTTTTGATTATCTTATGGAACCCCATCCTAGGAAATTATCGAAACTCGGTCCTCAAAAGTCACTCAATGACTAGGAAACCATTTCGAAGATAAGGGGCAGATCTGGAAGTTTGCTGGAAATATTGTCAGAGAGAGTCAGAGAGAGAGAGAGAGAGAGAGAGAGAGGGAAAAATAATGCTTTCGTGTGAGCCAAAAGACTGCAACAAAAATCTAGGTCTGGGTTCGGCATTCCCTCCGATGAACTAATAAAATAGCTAAAATCAATGCGTGACATATTAAACATCGTCTGTTAAAATCATCTTTACCAGATTCCTGCTGGATGCTTGAGCCCATCGACTTTTATTTGCGTACTTATAAAGCGTTACATCACCTTACAATCAATTTGGTAGTTTGAATTTTAATTAAGCTAAAAATCACTTACTCAACATATCTAACGAGAAATAATTTGATATTCAAAACATTAACTATAAACGATGTGGACAAGAGCAAAGTGGTGGAACTTGTTAAATAAATCCATAGAGCATTACGAGGGTTTAATGGCAAATGTTCGAGGAAAAAAGACAATTCTCGTGAAACCGTAAGCGTGACATTTTCGTGGCGAAGGTCAAAAGACATTTGGAAGGCCCTAGTAAAAACCAAACGTTCAAAGGAGCAGCTTCCAACTTCACATGAAGGTGTTAGGAACAGTTCGTGCCTAGCAGTTTTCAATGTCACTTCGAGAAATCGTGAATGGACAGCCGGTGGAGACTCTGCCCGTCCATTTGGTTTGAAAAAAGCTTCGACCAACCACGGTTCTCTCCGAAGAGATAAATTATTATTTTATATATATATATATATATATATATATATATATATATGTTCAAAATTGGAATTTAATGCCAACCTCACTTGGGAAATGGGAATGTTCATCTACCGTTCAAGACAAAAAGGCGCCGGGCCTCACCGGATGTTCCTTTCTCTGCGATTGCTGCGTTTCTTGATTTGTAAATTTACGTTTGATGCCACCCGCATTTACTTTCGTCGTTCTCGCTTTGACGCTTTTAGGGTTTTTAAATATGGAGGATGTAGGCCTAGCTAAGCTATAGGTTTGGAAAAGAAAATAAATGTGACGCAAGGCTTTCCACAGACATTGGTCCACAAATCCGTTCTGTATAATTAGGTTTCGGAATACAAATGACAGTTAGATTTCATTTTGGAGCTAGCACATGTTCTTTTCCATGCATCCTCCAAGACCCCTCCTTTTTTTGTCCTTTTTATCTATTAACTATTCGAATATCTTTAAGAGAATTTATCTTTTAAACAGTATTAATGAAATGTAATTATGGGTCATCATGATTTTTTGAATTTTATGGGAAGCTATGGAGAGAATTATACAGTTCCGCTAAGCAACCTGAGTCCCATAAACTTTTTGATCGATTTTTGTTTCTTCGATAATCGGCATATATTTTTCTTTTAAAATATCTATTTTAAATTAGTTTTAGTCTTTCAACATTTGGTACACAAAATTATTATTTTACATATAGATTCCATAGTTGGGTTAGATAGGTCATAAGGAATCCGAAGGAGATCAATTGCTATGTATTCTCTTCATCATCCTGCACGTTTTCTATGCATAATTTTCCTCTACCAAAGCAGTTGAAAATGACTAAGAAACCATCAGAAAAAATGGCTATTGAAGTTTTTCCAACTAATTTTCTCCATAGGATGAATGAATGCTTTTTCAATTTATTTTGGCTAGGAAATTTATCTGACTGATTCAGGGTGTTCATTCTAGTGATTAATATGCTCTAATTAACATCATTTTCTTGTAGATTGAGGATTAATTATTGTTGAACAGCAGAATAATTTTCGTGGAGATGCTCAAAAATAATTTCCTCCATTATTGGGGCTATGTTACTCGTGGTTCGCATGTAAAAAGATGAAGTCTTTAGATACCATTAATTGATTTGTGACGGTAAAGCTCTTGTTTTCAGGGTCAATCAAATGCATTAAAGAATTTGCAGTGCTCCAAACCTTGCATCAACCTCACTAGATTATATATAATGTGCACAAATTGTGAGATTTGTGAAATCACTACTAATTATTTTAGCTTGAGTTATTAGAGGAATGTGTCATTTAATGTTTAAATATTTAATCACTCTTCCTCATGTTTAGTCTGATCTTTTTTACTAATACTACATATGGAAATATTTTCATTGTGAGATAAATAGGGATTCCAAAATATTCAAACTTAGGACCTCTTACTCTGGTACCATGTAATATTACTATTGAATGTTCTAAAAACTTAAGTCATTAAAGAAACATGTGATTTAATATTTAAATATTTTATTCTTGAGTTGAAATCTTCGAAGCTCTTATTTGTCCCCTAATTAAGCAAATGTCCAGCTTATACCTGATGGGGAGTATTAAAATATTTCTATACTAGATCACATCTTCATTTAACAATTTAAATTTTGATTATGAAATCTCATATATACAGTACTTAATATTATACAAACATAAACCAGGAAAATTGGAATTTACCTGAAAAATACCATCCGTTCAAGGAAAAAGGACTTAAATCAATCCTAAGCCTAGCGATCATCTCGCATAATCGGACTTGATTTGTACCATCAACTGGGATCAGGTATCTCTCTCTCTCTCTCTCTCAAGGATTTTTCATTGGTTGGATTTTTCAACCGTATGTCAACTTCATGTACTTCACGGTGCCCTTGTGTTCTGTGCACTTTCACAACCCCACCTTTTATGTAGTTGAAAATCATATGCTTCTCTAACCTCCTGCTTTCTCTCTGCCCAGGAGCACACCCACCACTCTCTCTCTCTCTCTCTCTCTCTCTCTCTCTCTCTCTCACATAATGAGGAATCCTTGTTGTGACAAGCAAAATACCAACAAAGGAGCTTGGTCCGAGCAAGAAGACCAGAAGCTCATCGACTACGTCCAAAAGCACGGTGAGGGTAACTGGAATTCCCTGCCAAAAGCTGCAGGTAAACTTCTGTCCCCAATAGAATAGAAGAAGCCGAAAACAAGAAACATAAGCAAAAAAACGCGCATGTTTGTACGATTCTGTGAGCGTATTGAGATATAGAGCATGAGAAGCCCTTGAAGTCGCTTTCTTTCTCACTAGCCCTAATCATACTTACCCTAATTATGCCACCCAGACAAATTGTCAGTTATGTGAACGCTCTTGTTTTGATTCGAATAGGATTGCTTCGCTGTGGAAAAAGTTGTAGGCTAAGATGGCTGAACTATCTGAGGCCCGACCTTAAAAGAGGGAACTTTGGTGAGGATGAAGAGGACCTTATTATCAAGCTCCATGCTCTTCTAGGGAACAGGTTAGTGTGATTTATAACCCTAGAAAATCAAAAGCAAATTCGTTCTGATCATACTAAAGTCGACATCGAAATAATCAGTTCATCCAAAAGCTGACGCAATATTGCTCCGTAAATTGTCTTTCTAGGTGGTCTCTCATAGCCGGAAGATTGCCCGGAAGGACTGATAATGAAGTGAAGAACTATTGGAACTCTCATCTACGGCGAAAGCTACCAAGCAAAGGCATCATCCACCGCCGACCATCAGCAGCAAAAATCAAATCCTCGACTGAGGATAAGACAGTTCATCAGTCAAGTGCAGCAATCTCCATCAAAGAAAAAGGAGTATCACCAGATGGTGATCGTTTGGACCTCAAGCTCGGGGTGTCCAGTGGTCTGGCAAAGCACTCGAAGCATGCTCGAAGCAAGGAGATTAACGAGGGGAAACCGTATACTACGTTACTATTGTTTAAATGATTGTTTACATAGACTTTATGACCTGAGATATGGGTTGAGGTTTTAGTGTGCTTCCCTTATCTACAAGTTTATCTAACTCTGATAATTGGGTGAAGAAAGAAAGACCCAACATGTGTGTAAGTTATTTGCATGCTTTCTCCATCCACAAATATTGCAGAGGATGGAGCTATGCATGTGGGATTTAGAGGCATTATTATGTAATAAATGTAATGGCGTGTGTTTGATATGAATCTTGAATTTCAATTTGCAGGAAAATCTTGTACTGCACACAGATCGGTCTATGCATGTGCATGATACAGATTCCTTTTCCAGGAGACGACCTATTGATCATTTAATTTTCTAAGATGGCGCGCCTAGAGATAGGTGAATGAGAAGTGTGCATAGTAAACCGTCAAGGGTAACGGAGTTAATTGAGGTTTTTTGGAGATTTCCAACTCAGAATTCCGAATTCATTTGTTCTATTCCCACTTGCATGCAAACTGCTCTTGTAGGGAAACTTAAAAAGGCCAAAGACTGAAACTTAACTATTTCATATAACTTGTACGGTGTCTTATAAACCTTCCGAGAGTCAGACCTCTAGGCTCGTATTCTAGATCACTAAAAAAAAAAAAAACTAAAGAAAAGAAAAGATACTTGTGCATTTTCATCCACTATCGGTTTGCTATTAAGATGTGCCTTAGCGAGTGAGAATAGAGAAAATTTCTTGGAAGTCTTCGCATTCATGATTATAAACCCATTTGTGGATGCTGTAGGAAAACGTCGCACGATTGTTTCCAGTCAATAAGCCGAGCAAAAGCAAAATTGGTGATGACCCTGAGGGCAGGACAATCATTCTTTTGACCGCGGCAGTGGGTGAAGAGAAAAGGAGTTGTGTGCACGAGGGAGAGAGAGAGAGAGAGAGAGAGAGAAATAGAGCACTTGCTGTAAAATTGCATTTACAGCCGGTTCAAAAACAGGGATAATATTATAAGCCTGTTATGTAATAGTTATTACGCTGTAATATAATAGAACTGTAAAATTTATCAAGTTGCTTGGTTTAAGTAATGCAATACCATTTACACCGTACGGTTTTATGAATGAGATATGCAATAAGATGAAAATAGTCTTCGATTTCCCAAATTACCCATATAATCCACACTATAGGGAATATAACGATTACTAATTTATAGTATCACCATTATTCATGAGTTTAATACCACATATAAATCCTTAGATATATAATTTCGTATGTCAAACATTTTACTATACGTGTGACAACATGGAAATAAATATTACATCATAGCAATGGCACCTGATACTAAGCAACTAATATGAATGGCGATGTCCTTTCTAGGGTACTGCATGTCTCTTTATCAGTTTCTATATGTGCTCTACATATCATGCAAGTCTTGTACTTGTCATTCGGTGATAAACATAAAATTCTCGAGATCAGTGGCGAACGTAGCCACTAAGATCATGACGAGCAAAATATATAAATTTACATGCGATTTTTTAGATTATATTATATACTTGCAAAAGAAAAATTTAACCAATTACCAGAGGAGGTCGGAGAGAGCGGCCCTGCGAGTCATCGTTGGTACCTCCATACTGCTTGTGCCCCCGAAAACTTGTTGCTTTTGCTGAAACAGGTAATTGTGGTTTTAGAATTAGCGGACTACCCTGCGGTACTTACGCATGCATGTATGAGATCAAATAATCTTTTTCTATATGATATAATGGCCTTGTGGCTCCCATAAGACACATTTTATCTTGAGATCCGCGGTTTGAACAAGTTATTTTTGTACAGATTAATCGTATATTCTACCAAACTACTAAAACCGATTTACAAAATTACATCCTAAGGTAGATGACAAATTACAATAGGATGCTCGGCATGACTATCATGGAAAATCTAGGCTTTATAGGCCATCATGCTATAATAATTATGGCCCTTAACCACCGGGATCTGCTTAAAATAATGTTGGTCTTCTCATTAAAGGTACACTTTTTAAATAATCTTCATGTCAAGGCTTCGTTTTTCTTTGTTCGATTGCTTTTTGTGGGTAGCTGCCATTTCGTGGTGGTAGTCTCTTATCAGACCGGCAGAAGTTGATGTTCCTTCGCCAATTTCTGCCCAGTGCATCTCTAAGTGTCAACTCAAAGTGGATTTGCAGTAGACTTTTTGCAGCTTTGCCGTGCAACGGTGACGGAAAATCCGCCTGACCTCGTTAGGAGAGCGAGAAGTTCTATCACCAACTTTTCTCGCCAAATATCAGGAAGATCAAGCAAGAAATGAGATCTTTCTGGCCAGGAGTTGGGGTACTGTCATAAACTGAACTGCCATTTTTTTTTAGAAGAAATTTTTGATGGAGTGAGTATTAAAATTAAGAGCAGATGAATTTATAGAAAACAATGGGTGGATACAAACTAATTTATTCAGTTCAATCTCTATTCGAATATTAAATTGCTCCCCGAATCTTCCATGACCTCTCTACAACCCTATCTTGTAAGTTCTAACGCTTCCATCTAGCTTTACACCATTTTTCAAAGAGGTGGTCAATGATGTTTGATTATTTTTGTGCCCAAAATGTGGTCAGTCTATCTATGACTATGACAATGTCTTGCTTTCATGTTCTTTCTACTTTGGTTTTCCATTCAAGAATCAGAATTCTCTTGCAGAACAACATGATTGTAAATACATAACGAGGGAAAGTCGATGATTTTCAATGCACTACCAAATGAAGCATCAGAGATATTTAAGCGAATGGATCGTGTTGAACATCTGATTGGAGTCCGGCATATAGCTTAGATATATCAATTCTACACGTAAGTGTTGATATACCTAGCACTATTTAATGCATCCTTCTTATTTTGCAGAGTAAGTTCAGACGCTAGAAGGTCCTTGCGAGCTCATCGAGAGAGCACCACATATTCTCGGACACCAAATAGGGTTTGTGCAGGGAAGATGCTTTGAACTTTCAGGACAGTACCTTGGTCCACCAAACATTCCGTCAAGTTGAAAGAGGAAATGAGATGAATTTGGTAAGCTTTTCTTATTTATTCATTTTCTCTTTGCAGTTTTAAGTCTTCAGTGGTAGTTGCATGTGATTTTAGCCGCTCAACCAAAGCGTATCCTCATAAGGTGCGACCTTCTACTGAGAGAGAGAGAGAGAGAGAGAGAGAGAGAGAGAGAGAGAGAGAGAGCACTTTTTCATCTACCATTCAAGATAAAGATGTCTGCGCGTGCATGTCTGCTTGCAGTTCCATCGGAAGGACCTATTCACGCTTAGATCATGGTTCGCACTTTAGAATAGTTTATATACTTATTACCAACTTAATAGGTTAATTAAATCGAGGAATATTAAAAATTCGCGTCATTGACACGTTGAGGAAAATGAAGATGGTAGCTGCGGAAAAACGATTTCCTTGGTGTAAGCTTCCGACACGAGTTTGATTTTGAGGAGTACGTTGTCAAAAGTAAGAGCTAAATGCCTTTTTGACGAATCCGTGTTTTTGCATTTAACAAAAGTATGTGGTCCCTGAACTTCTTGTGTTTTATCAGTTTAGTCCTCAGGGTGCTTTTTTGACTTGGGTTGCCCGAACTTCCTTACATTTCTACACTAGCTCAGAAAAATGATAGCACAGACAAAAGAGAGATTATTTGTGGATTGGCTTTCAATTAGTATATTGATTATGACGAAGAAGTTCGTAAGTTAAACAATGGCTAGCCAAGTAGAGGGGGAGAGATTTTTGAGGGAAAAATTGTCTAAAAAATAAAAAATCTATTATATTTTTATCAATTCAGTCATAACCTTTTTTATTGTGTTAATTGAATTCATTTGGCCAATTTGGCCGCAAATCAATGACATGAATGCCGATCGTCCTAAATGGCACAACCATTGTTGACGTAAACAATTTTTAATAAAATTTTAAAATTTTAAAATTTTTGAATTTTTTACATTTTGTTTTTATTTTCTTTCTTTTTCTTCTTTTTCCACTGGTCACCGAGCCTCGGCAACTAGCTAGAGGCAACCACCGGCTGAGGGTTGCCCTTGCCAAAGGCCAATGAGGACCGAGCTGCTAGAGTAAGAGGTGCAGGCGGGATTACTCATCTTGCAAGCCATTTGATTCCAAATCAGCTTTCAAGGAGAGAAGCTTGAGCAACGGTTCCTCATCTGATTTGGGGGAAGAGATGTGGCGACTGAGGCTTGTTCAGCGTAAGTTGACCTCCCTGGAGTCACCTGGTCCTCGCTCGGCCTTGGAGTCGGTTCTCACTCTGCCCTCGCTGGCCTCAAGTGACCCTCACCGGTAGTTGCCTTTGGCCGGTTGCTGACCATCACCAAGGCATGACGATCAGTGGAGGAAGAAGGACAAAAAATAAAGAAAAATAAAGTAAAAAAAATAGAAAAAAATTATCTAAAATTGTTCACATCATCATGTTTGTCCTAAGTGATACAACTGACGACGTCCATATCAACGATTTCCAATTAAAATTGGTTAAATTGACTCAATTAATAAAACATGAAAATGTTTAGGATTCAATTGACATAACTTAAAGGTTTAGTTAATAAAATATGAAAATGTTTAGGATTCAATTGACATAATTAAAAGGTTTAGGTATGAATTAATAAAAGTATAATGAATTTATGATTTTTCGGATAATTTTTCCATTTTTGAGTGGTCCTTAAGCAACTGTACATTGTTGATTGCATTCACCATTAAAAAGTTATTATGCGAACAGCAATATTTTCCTCCAACTTCGGTTGAAGAAAATTCTCTCCAACCATATCTTTGATGGGGGTTACAAGTTGTAGACACTGACTTCTATGAAAATTTAACCAAAATTAAGTAAAGGTTATGTCCATGCCTAGAAGCCATCAATCAAAATATGTGGTGGGATAGTTGGAGGAAAAACACGACTTTTCCATAATTAACAATTATTCTTTTCCTTTCGTGTTCGACACACCCTTTTAGGTGGTACAAAGGGAAAACCATGATTTGCTCTAGTAAACATTCTGGCCCACATTACATATGAGAACCATTTATTTGTAACCTCGAATGGGAAGACAGCATTCTGTTGTTCAGTTCTGATATCTTTCTTAATATATGATCTCCTTGGGAGTTTTTTCTTGAAAAGAAGCTCAACCAAGATTCCGGTATTACCCTCTCCTCCTTTCTGGATAGGCAGTTGTGAGAACTCAAGCTTAATAATTCGTGCTAACCCTGGATGCAGATTGTTGATGGAAGGCTCATCCTGGCATATTTGCAGAAGCTAGAGGACCTAGAGAGGCTGCTGACTCATGAGAAAATGCGCAGCGCTACTTTCGCCTGATTTGGCGCTCGCTCTTCCGAAGGCACCAAAAGCAAAACTGAAGCATTGGTCTAGTTTGCATGTATCTCCAGTGATAGTGAAGTTTGGTCAAGTTTTAACATAACAAGAGCACGATTTTTAGGAGGCGATGCCGATACAAATGCATTTTCGGTGCAGTAATTTGTTTCGGTGGTTGGGTTTTTAGAGCTCAAGAAATAATTTAATTGGAATGTGCATGTTTATTTGGGAAGGGGCCTTTCATGTTTCTTGCGCATTCAATTGGTGTTTAAGCCTTGTAGCATGCGGTAGTACATCTCATTTGTGGCCGTGCTCATCTTCTTGCTCGTTCACATTCATGAAAGGTCTCCAAATAGAATTGCATTGAGTACTTCCTCATTGCTAATACTTTAAGATTTGAATCCGATTGCTATATTTCCTTTTGATGAAAAAATACAATTGATGTTGTAATAATTGATTGACAAGTATGTTGTTGCGTAGCAAATTTATAACTTGCTCATCAACTGAGATGTGTAGATCTGGAAAATATGATCAGAAGAAGATAAATTATTATGGATTTTTCTTTTTGTCAAAAAAATGCAAGTTGAAATTTCATCAAGCCCAATGCGTTAAGACTTCATCATCAACACCAAAACCCGAACCTCTTTCATTATTTATAAATGGCCCAAGTCAGACTATCACCACTGCCTTGACTCCTTGTCCATAATTCGATCTCCAAACTCCCTCACTAACTCAGCGAGCTGGTTTATGAAGCCACCAATTCTTCAAAAGCAACAATTAAAGGAGAAAAATTGCTAAAAATGAATCCTGAGTATAGTTGCGGGCTAAGTTAGGAATGAGTCGCTAAATTTGTATTACATATAAATGGATTAATTTGGGTCAAACCATTTTTGACCCGACCCAATCATTTGATAGGCCTAATTATGGATACATGTAAGATTTACTGTTAAGTGAGAGAACTGAGTATATAAATGAAGCATACAATGTTATCACTGCAAAGATCACTATAACCCTTGATATTGTATATCAACATAGATACTTGACAAAGACTTTATAAAACCTAATTGGGTATTTCCAATGAGGTCGAAAAATCAAAATTCGAACCAAACTCGAAGTTAAGGCATTTCCCTTCTCTTTTAGCATTTACATTGGAACTTGGCCAAATAAATTCAGCGCAACCAGAAAAGAGAAACCGACCTCTCCTTCCCAAATGTTTTGGGGGCCTGAAGCCCTAATTGATTCTACGTTTGTCTTCCATTACTTGACTTCATCTGGGCCCGATAAAACGAAAAACTTGGCTGCTTCACTACCAATTTGGGCCTCACCTTAGGCTGGCTATACTCAGCAGACAGACACTTCCTTTGGGCTTGAAAACACTTGCTTCCCCGCTTCCAAAAGATGGGCCATCATGTTTTCAAATCTTTGAAGGCCCGCTCTTGCAAAAGTAACTTTGAAAGACAGAATGAAAAAACAGGTGAGATTTTGGGAGTCTTTGGCTCTAGGTCTACGCGCCTTCCGTGGTTCATGAACGTGCCCGATTTGAAGGCCGTCCTGGTTGGAGAAAACTTCATGCCCAACAATACTACTGATTGATGCGTTACAATCTATGGACATCACTCCATACGAATTTAATATATGTAAATATGAACGATGACAAAATTTGTAATCCACCGATTGGAATACTAGTGGGAAGAAATTTTCTTCAATTGGAGATGAAGGAAAGCACAGCCCTTTAAAGAGTGAGTTATTCAACCCCAAGATTGTTACTTTCGAGAAATCCGATAAAATCGTCATTAAACTTTGAGATACTCTAAGGATTGACCGCTAACTCCCAGTCTTACTTTGCTGGCTACTATTCACCTTCCAAACATTTTTCATCCAAGCTCTTTGGGGTCATAATAGGTTGAGAAAATAATTTCCAACACGCATGCGACTATCGAATCCAATATAATGCTTTATACGTCATCTGAAACATCGCATGATGATGACATGAAAACATATAAAAAAAAGTTACATTAAGTCGCAACTTCTTGTAAGCATTTATAGGAAGACATATAAATCATTTTTTTTTGTATGGAATATCTAATCTAATGGAAAGCTTTTCATCCATCGTCCCAAGCTACAAGTGAATCCCTTTTGCTTTCTTGTTGCTAAGGCTACAAATTTGAGTCCACAATAGGTTCTCCTCTTATTCCTCTTGCATGTACTTGTATTGGAAGATAGTGGGTACGATCGAATAAAGAAAGCTTTACAAACTTGTGAAGCAAATAAGAAAAATTGACCTATAGGGACCATAAAAAATGCCAAGCAGATCCCAACGTATGTGGGCGACAGAGTGCTTCACGTGTGGTCCGACTTCAGAGAATGGCCTGGAACTGGTCACTCATCTAACTGATCGAGACATCCAATCGACAACTACGTTCACAGCTCATAAAGGCTTATAAGGTAGCCAAGATTGGACAAAGCCAAGTGGGTCTAGAGAGTCATTCAAATGGTCCTGGAAAATATCTTTTAGTTATTGTTAGAGAAAATATCTTTCTAATATGGTATCAGACACTACCGTCATACTCACCGTTGTTAAATGATCCACTTATTGTAATCTCGTTGTCAATCTTATGTCTAATTTCAGGTGATTAAAGATTTTGGGACATCGTTTGGATTATTTTTCAAATTCAAATTGATTTGTTCCAACCTTACGTTAGAGGGGATATTTGCGATTTAGATGTCTACAATTGATTAATTATGTTTGATATGTTATCTTGTTATCTCAAGTAGTTATCCAATAAAGCCTATAAATAGGCATATGAGCTATTCATCATATATATCTAAATATATTGAAAATTCCCCATTTTCTCCATTTCGCATTTTTACGTTCAACTGTTATAAAGCCCCGCTGGATTGGCCCTGAGACAAGCCTGAACCGACCTAAGAATATCACGTGTTTCTCTCGGGGATAGATTGGCCTAGGCAAAAAATAAGGCTCGAGCTTAAAGCCAAGCTTGAGCTCGACTCCACTGATTACTTCTATTACAAATATAAAATTAGAAGTCCTCTTTGATCAACACAAGTACATTCACTTGCTATTCATCTTGTTCGCTTTATGTGTTAAATATGGGCCATTTCCACTCCCGTTTAAAGTACATTCATTCTTTGCTTTAAACAAAAAATCTAGTTGTCTTATGGAATCACACTTTTAATTTTTGGATCCAGAACTCATAATGGGTAGATGAATAAATCAAAGGAAAAAATATTTTGGGGTTATTTCCATCCCTAAATTGAATTGAGAGTACGTAAATTACTCAAATAATGTTATTTATTGCCTGAATTGGCATTAATTGACTGAGGGCGCTTTTCGCTTTACATTTAAAAAAAAAAATGATTCCATTCAAAATGACGTGGAAGTAGCCACACCCAAATTGAAAGTATCTTTGTGAGTATTAGCTGTCGAAGAAAAATTTGTCATCGACCAGCCGAAGAATTCGCATAAATTGTATAACGTTCAAGTGAAATTTTTGTCGTATGTTATTATTATATCACTTGTCTTGCTTTCACCAGAATGTCTTCCGCTGAAACCGAGAGACCCTCTGCTCCGATTGACCGCATCTCGCTGACATGGACTGCTAGCTGAAGGACTACTATCGGTTGGTCGTAGGAGAACTGCCCCGGTGTTTTCTATTGTTTGATTTCCCCTTTCTCTTTTCTCTTTCTGCTGTCCATTTTATTTTTTGGTACAACGAGAATTCGTTCGGGAGACAATTACAAGATAAGTCCTCAAACTTATCATGATAATGCTCTTGAGTCTTGAAACTTTCATTTTGTACATTTAAATCCTAAAACTTGCCACTTTGATGTAATTAAATTTTTTGTTAGTCGTACATAAAGTATCACTTATCATTTTTAGTGTATATATTTTTTTTCAATTTTATGTGGCCGCCATGAAAAAATGTCCCTTTAGTTTTCCGTTTGCTAAAACCTTGTTAGTTTTCTGTCTGCTAAAACCTTATGGAGTTGGCTGAAGGACTAAGTTGGACGACAAATGACAAAATTTAGGACTTAAATGTATGAAGTGAAAGTTTTAGTACTTAAATGCATTATCACAACAAATTTTAACCTCCGTTTATTTTGTGAAAAATATTTTTCGGGAAAACATTTTTCTATTTTCCGACATTTAGATCATTTAGAAAAATGAGTCAACGGAAGATTTATACTTAAATTCTCGAATATGATTTCATTTTTAAAAATTTGTAAATTATTTTCCAAAATATGACTAGATCTCGTACTTGAATTAGAAATTTTGTGCTTGGGTATAGAAACCCCAACACTTGTTCATGAGAACTTGGCAGCTGACTTGGTTCTAGGCACAGGGGCTAGGTCCACAAGGATCCATTAAGACCAAACTCATGTCCATAGAGGCCAACCCATTTCCATCGAGGTTGGGCTCGAGAACCCAACACACATGCCTAGTCCACTAAGGTTGGGCCTAAATCCCCAGGGCCTACCCTAGGCCCATTGAGGCCAAGGTTGAGTCCCAGGTGCTCGTACCTAGTTCCTCAAGGCTTGCACCCGAGTCCATTTGGGCCATGCCTGAGACACTTGTGCCGATGCCCAAGTCCCCAAACCCCAAGCCTAGGTCCCCTTGGGTCCATTAAGGCTAGCCCCGAGTTGTGGGATGCCTGGGCCCATGTCCATCAATCTTGGGCTCAAATCCCCTACTCCATTGAGGTTGACACCCGCCTCTGACGCCCATGCCCTTGAGTCCCAAGTGCTCATGCTCAGGTCCATCGAGGTTAGGCCATCATCTGTTGAGGTTGGGCCCAAGTTGGGTCCTACAACGAGGTTTGATTGCTGGGATCTAGGCTAGACCTAAATGAACCCGAACTTTGGTTTCGCGAACCCAGGCATGGGCGTCAAGGTCTTGGACCTCATCCCCGATGGACTCAAGCTTGGGCGTAGGGAATCTAGGTACATGCATAAGGGTCTCAAGCCTAGCCTCAATTGATTTGGGCCTGACCTCTATAGAATTAGGCCTAGGTGTTGAGGACCTAGGCTTTGTTGTCCGGGATTTGAGTATGGGCATTGGGGTTCTGGACTAGGGCTCGACTATAGGGGACCCAAGCCCCAATGCTAGGGACTCAGGCAAGGGCATTGAGGCCGCCCCAGGCAAAGGGTTTTGCACTTGGCCTTTGTGGACTTGAGACCGTTACTACCACAAAACATATCTTTAGCAACCCAACTTTGGCGGCGGATTTTTATGATAATCAAAAAAGTCTCAAGTCTTTCGTCTAATTATTTGCCTTCATTTTTCAGCCAACATCTTTCTCTTGCTAATTACTTCAGCGTTATCTTTTAACAAATGTGCCGTCTTAGTCAAACTCCTCACCTAACAATGTCTCTTGTATGGATTGGCCCGCATGCCATAGGTTAAGGCCAGAAAAAATTTCGATTAAGGCATTCTGCATATGCCATAGATTTCGGAAGCAATTCTCAATCGAGTCCCCATAAAATTTATCGAGCTACCATTGAAAAAATATTACGATCTGAATTTTTTTTTTCCAAATTTTCCGAGGCACTAATCGTGAATCAGTTAACTACACGTATCCGCTTCGTTAACTACACGTATTCGCTTCGTAATCAACATATTTACTTGGTAATCTAGCCAGTTAGCTACGAAAGACTCATCCAACCCCCAAGGATCGAGACGCGAAAGCTGAAGTGCAACTGACATATTCCGAAAATGTGTGGCCGTGCTGTCGAGGAATCCTAGGTGAATACTTAATGCGGTATCAGGAAACTTCTCCTGCTCTGTCGCAGGTTGCAGCGTACAAGTTCGGGTAGGGTTTGGTGCTGCCCCACCTAACCACTTTATATGAGAATCATGAATGTGAGCTGCTGCTTCTCGTCAGTTTCCATTGGACCAAAACTAGAACTCAACAGTCTAATCATTTTGGTAACAAAAGGGAAGGTATACTTTCAACAGTTGCAGCTGCCCTAGATAGAAAGTTAGCCAGCCAAATATGTTTCAATTCCGGCCAGCTATCTCCTTCTCGGGACCGCGACACACACACACACACACATATATATATATATATGCTTTGTCACAGCCACCCATCACTAACCAAAACCCTAGCACTCCTCTTGCTTTGTCCTCCCTCTTTCCACCTCGGTTACGTCTGCCAACCACATCGTTGCCATCGTCAATGACAACCTTTGCCGCTCCCTAAGAGTGCTAATGACAATCATTTTGTTCTAGAAATAAATTTTTCTACTTCTATTCCTAGATGAGTTTTGACCAAAAATACATGTTTGAGAACAATATAAAATTTATGTTCCTAGAACAGAAATTGGAATAGAAATTCATTTGATAGCGACACAAAATTTTTCCTTTCCAGCTAATTGGTGGGCGGCAACAAGAGGTGGTTGGTAGCAAATGGTGCGTGAAGGACAACAATGGGCAGTAGGTGGCGATGACAAGTTGGTGGCTGGTTAGTAATGAGGGCGAGTAATGAAAATAGTTTTTGTTTCTCAATTTTGCTTTAAAAATATGAAGGTAGAAAATCTTTTTTTTTTGGGGTAAAAAGAAAGTAGAAAATCTTTACTTTTTATTTATGTTAGAAACATATTTTTGGATTATAAATTTTTTCAGAAATAGAAAATAAAATTATATCATTAAATAGATTTCTGCTTAAACCTATTACTGGGAACAAAAAATAGAAAAACAAAGAAGCAAAATAGTTGTCATGTGCACCCTAAGTGTGACAGGGTAGGTAGGAAAATTACTCTGAATAATCAATCTACACAATCTACTAAACAAGTCTTCACTGTCCATAATCAATTTCTTTTTCCCATACTTATGAGAAACTTTCTTTAATAAAAAACTCTCTTCACAATTGAGTCGATTAAAACTCTATGGCCAAGTGATTCGGTCGGTAAACGTAAATGTGAATATTGTCAACGTTTGTAGCACACAAATTAGTATACCGGTTCAAGGAAGTTTCGTCCAACCGTGAATAGAGGAAAACACGGCCCTCATTTATATGTACGTATTTTGAAAATGAGTGTCCAAAGGTACTTTTTAAGTAAGTAATTCAGTGAACTTTAAAGTCTCCAATGCACCATAGTCATTGTATTATGCATAATTGGTGCCTTGAAATTAAAATTGTTCGAGGGCACTTGTCAACAACATCCTACATTTAACATTAAAACACCCTCTAACTACTAAAATTGGTTGACGAGAATCAATTTGATTGTCGCACAGATGCCATTTGTCATTAATCACTCTTTACCATTCGTTCGAAACATGAAGAGAACCATGTACTTATTTTCATATAAAAAAAATACTTAATCAGTGTCCCGAAGGCACTATTCTCACATTTAACACTAAACACTCTCTAACGGCTTACATTGGTTGAAGAGGATCGATTTGATTCTCACAACGATGCCATTCGTCGTTAGTCACTCTTTAGCACGTTGTTTGAAACACGAAGAGGACTGTGTAACCATTTTCCAAGAGAATTAGTTTATCCCATTGAACTAATCCCAATGTAGAAAGCAAAAAGCAGTTGATTGGTAAAGCCAACCATGAATACCGGTTATTGCCTAATTTGATTCTGCTTCTCCTAAGTTTACTGTATGGAGGTTAGCACGACATGATGATTAAATGTGAATATATATATATTACCGTCCAAAATAGATTACTGAGCAAAATGGTTCACTACAAGTTACTTCCTAATTAATGGGTGTGACATTGTCTTTCGGAGGGATCCTATTTGTTTGAATATTCATCTATTATTATCTCATCGTCAATCAGATGACAGTGCACATTCTTAATTCTCTAGTATTGCTGTTTCATTTGTATATGATGCTGTTTACACACAAAAAAAAAACAAAAACAAAAACAAAAAAAAAACAAAAAAAGAAGAAAAAAAGAAAAGAAGAAGACCAAATCGTCGACATGGATAAACATGGGATTAATGTGTGGATATTGTCATGCACGTAATGCATCGTTAATGACCACGAGGACCAATGTCGATTTTAATAATCAATATTAGCACACATTGACGGCGCGTTTTGATGGTCACTACCAATCGATGATCAATATATGATAACGAATGGCTAACGATCATCAACAGAGGTATCGACGAGTAAGGAGTAGCAAACCATCAAGGTCTTTGAATGCATAGGGAGGATTGGGATATAGCTACAAATCCAAGGTCACTAGGGGACAAAACAATCGAGATTGTTGAGCAATCGACATGCCTTTTTAAGGGAAAAAAAGCCACTCGAGATCAAGATCATGTGATCACGAGAGTATGGGCACAAGACTTTTGAAAATGAACGAATATGGATTCAACTACAGGAAACCGCTTGGGATGGACGCAACCGCCGAAAGCCGCTCGAGAAGAGTTACCACACGACCAACATAAATACCACTAGTCATGTAATGAATAGCCTCCCTTGGGCATAAATTTAACAAACTTACTATCTTTCAATATATTTATTTTACCGCATGGAACTTTTATTTTCCAGAAGCACGTCGTCAATTAAATTCTAATGTGTTTCTTAGTTATAGCTTCCCAAATTCATGTCGTTGATTAAATTTTGTAATGTATCTCTATCTTAAGTTCTATGTTGTCAATTAGATTCCATCATAGTGTATTCATGTTCTCAGGCTATGTCGTCAATTAAATTTTGGTATGGTATAGCTGGTTTGCATCTAGTTACATCATATAGTTTTATGTTCCAAGCCTTGTCATCAACTAAATTTCGGCGCAGTTTGTGTCTATATAATCTTGCTCTAATCAAAATTGTTGATACCTTGTAATCTGAGGTATTTTCTATAAGGAATTGGTGCATAACCTGGTTTCGTATAATTAAAAGTCGAATAAACGACTTTCAGTGAAAAATATTTTGTCGCAAGAGAAATTTATACAAAAAATCTTTTTGGCACATCCAATGGGTCTAGTGTGGCTGACTCGAGAAGATCTGATGGTACGCACAAGGAATCAACATGATCCTAATAATGCTGGTGGGATTTAGCACCATTGCATACCACCGAAAGGGTAGGATGTTCTGAGTCATTAACGGCACTTATCAGGCCCAAGGTGGAGATGTCGACACTCGAAGGCAACTTACCGACGAGACAAGCAGAGGAGGCGGTTGGAGCCAAGCCCAGTAATGATGACTGCTATAAGGGGACTTCTTAAACGAGCACTAGAATTGATCGGCCAACCACTTGGCGCAACACATTGTCGATGTGGTCAAACCAATGATAATCAACACCTTCCATGAGCCGATGCATGGACAAGGAGCGTCCGGCAGTTTAACTCAAATGCAAATCAATCCTACTAATCTCGCACCTTCCGAGTATGTTCTAGCATCAGTTGCTACACAGATTACCTTCGCTACTATAGAACAGGTTATACCACCTCCATCATCTTTCATGATTTTGCAAAGGGTTAAGACCCCGTTTGGTTTGGCTTTGGGGGAATGTTTTTGGGAAAATGCAATTGGGTTAAAAGAGTTTTTCAAAATGCAAATAATATTTGATGAATTTTAATTTTAAAGTGTATTGCGAAACAACTTTCACTAAAATGTTGTTAAGTAAAATTGCATTTGTAAATGACTTTTACTAATTTTTTTTTTTTAAAAAAAAAGATTTTTGTAATTTTTTTTTTGAAGTCTAGTGGCCGACTAGCCAGATCTAGCCCCTAGATGGCCTCGCTTGAGGTCGCCCACCTCAGGCAACGGCCACCTGGGTTGGTGTCGCCTAGGTCGGGTGACCCAAGTGTCGCTTGAGGTCTAGCAACAGTTACCGATGTAATATCCTTGATTCCGACCTTGTAAGGATCGACCATAAGGTCCTAAAAGGATCGATAATGGGCCATTGGCCATGATGGATCGGTTCGATCGGCAAGGAATCACGAATCAGTCATGATTCAATCGACCAACCGACCAACCGACTAACCAGTCATGAATCGGTCGAGGTGTTGGCCCTAAATTTTCTACTGACCATACTAATGGGATAGGATCACCAGCTCATAACATAACTTTTTGATCACGAGAATTGGTTACGAGATGATTTTGGATCGGCAGACAATAACAAAACATGGGATATAAAAGCAGGACGACCAAATCAAACCAAACACACTTTATAACAAACAAGGTCAGCCTGCAAGGTTATATACAAATGTCAAGGCCCTAAAAAGGACGACCTAGCTAACCCTACCCCAAACCCTATCTACTTGGGATTCGGGTCTATCATGACATCGTCAGGAATGCCGATGTCTAGCGGGTTAGCTACTTCCTCAACTTCGGGCTCTTACTCATCCTCAGGCAACTAGTTCGCCTCGATATTTGCAATAATATCAACGTCCACAACAAGGTTGAGTACCACCTCACCCTCACCCTCCACGGCGGGTCCATCGAAACCATCCATAGGACCTTCCCATTCTCCATTAGGCTCGTGACGAAATCATGCCTTGAATCGATGAGATACCAACTGAGGTAGACCCTCATCAACCAATATCGTGGTCACAATGAGCTCACGGGTCCAGGGATTCCCGAGGACAGGGAAGACGGTACTCTACTTGCTATACCCTCGTGGTTGCCCAAAACGAACTGGACAGACTTCCATCTAGGGACTTATAAAAATTGAAACCCACGACGGGATGAGACAATGTCTCAGCGAGTTCACGCCTTAAACCTCGATTAGGAAGGTAATACACCTAGAGGCAATCTAACCATACATCATAGAAGACTTACCTCGCCTCAGCACCTCCCTGTACATCAGTTCAGATTATATAACACACACACACACAAATATATATATATATATATATATATATATATATGCAGTAGATGCAATCAATAATCGGAATGCCTCACTTTCAAATCAATCAATCACAAGGGTCCCGATTATAAGACCAAATCATTATAACACGTCCCACTCCGTGCCATATAATTTTATCCATAATCAGGCGCGGTTATATCAATCAGCCATGCGTTCCAATTAATTACGACCCCACAGGCACGGCCTACTTGACATTTGACGGTCTTCTGGCGTAATTGGGCATCGTCTCGTCCCATCGAGCACGGCAATGTCTACCTCTAGACGGCATTTCTGAAGGAGCATCAACCCAGCCTCTATTACGACCGGCATCCGTTGACAAGGGCATTCCATATAGGAGCATTGCCTAACGTAAATGCTCGCGATGGGTTCTCATAAAATCATGCACACATCCAATCTTGGCCAAGGATATCGTGCCTTGCACTCAAATGTCTCAATTTAAATAATATGCTTAACATATTTTCTTCATATTAAAAACACCTGGTAAAATAATCGTGTGTAGGTACATAGTCAGATTGAACCATAAAAAGTGATATTCTCCCATTTAAAAATCCCATGATTTGATATAGTACTTAAAAACGTTTTTGGTGTAAAAAATCGATACCCGATATTATTTTGAAATAATAAATTAAAATCAACAATCATCAATCAATTGCACAATTTAACACTAAATTGCACAAACCAATTACACCACGACAATCAACACAAAATTCTGACAACCGGCTATCCTAATATAATTTTCAGAAAATAATAAATAATTAAATAAATTACAAATTAATTAAATAAATCACTAATTAAGCTATATACACTAATCTAACAACCTAATTGGACTTAAATAAATAATGTACTAAACTAATTAAATCACACAATCTAATTAACCCCTAACTAAACTAATCTAACCACCCAATAAGCCTAATTAACTAATTAAATCACTAATTACACTAACTAATCCTCCTAACTCAATCTTAGTCTAAACTAATCTTCCTATAAGCATAATTAACTCCCTAAGTAGAGCTTAACAAGTAAACTCACCAGTTTGATGAGCCGATGAGTTCACAGCAATGGCGACGCGGAAGTGAGCAAGACTTGAGTCTACAGCAAAACCCAATGAGGCTTGGACTAGGCTGAAAATGGTCTAACAGCTCACTGCTAGAGTTGGACTTTCAATTCTGGACGCTAGCTGAAGGAGTTGGACCAAGGGGTTAGGACAGTGTGAAAACGGCACGGTGGGACCAGGTGGTGTTGGTGGTGGCTTGGGGACGGCTACAATGACAGCTAGGCAAACGACAACAAGCGACTAGGCGAACGACGAGCTTGGGACGCGGGGATGAGCAGGACAGCGCGCAAGGCTAGCGGACGGCTCGCAGGCGACCGGCGGGCTCGAGCGCGGCTCGGACAAGCATGAGGTAGTCTAGCGGTGGCTGGCTCGGCTGCTTCTGGCTTGGTTGGTCTTCTCTATTGGTTCTCTGGTTCTACAACAGCAACAATGGAGGAGAATAGCTAAAGAAGAAGAGGATAGAGCGGCTGCAACTAGAGGGGGGAGGGGACAAGAAGCCACAGAAGTCTTGGAAAATATCTAAACACTTGAGTTCAGGGGCCTCACCAGCCCTTAGTCTTGACCAATAGACATTTCCTCTTCAAATCTTCATCAACAACCCACTTTTGGGATCCAAATGTTGCAGCCCCCCATGGCATACGGATTTCAAGCATTTCACCTTCAATCTCACACCAAAGTTCTCCAATTGACTTCAATTAAATGGCCAATAATGCCAAGGTAGGAGCCCACACCAATTCCTTGCATTCCCATCACCATTTGATCCAACTTGAAGGCAAAAAATGCACTCAATTTGGCCCCTCCGAATTTTCCGATTTAAAATCGCCCAACTTTGATTTTTTACCGAAAATCCAAACTTGCCAAAAATTCTTCAAAAAATGAGTCAACATTCGTAAAATAAATTGTGACATACTGGAACTTTCGATTCTTGAAACCGGGTTCAATTTCGTGGTTAATTTCAACCAGACGCGATTTTAGTGTGACTTAACCTACCGGGTAACTTTTAGAAATTTTTAGCACAATTGACCCATGATCGATTATTTTCAATCCACATTGAGCATATCCGACTCATAGAAGACTCTCGGTTATTATGAAAATCTCAAGGTTTCAAATACGACACAGGGTACAGAAACGACAGAAAAATCGATTTAGTGTCATTCAACGCGAATTTTACAATTAGGTGGAATCACCCACACTTTAATCACATGTCTCTATTGAATCGACCTATCTCCGATCTCAAATCGATTTTGATGGTGCCATATTGACCCTTGCAAATTAACACGGTCGAGCAGTCAATTTCTAATCGAATTCTCAAATCAGTCACGTTTATATTCCTTAACAGCTTCATTAGATAAATTAGTTATTTTGTGAGCAATCAGCTCAAAGAAAAAGACTATAAACGTGTCGATGAAAAGCCCATTTCATTTAGTCAAAAGCGGAGCCGAAAATTAAGATGTCACATGTGTGTCCTAATCTTTCATTTAGAGTTGGGGTCGTGACAACCGAGGTCAAGCGATCCTCAGGTGGCGGTCACCAGTGCGTGTGAACCGTTGGCCAGTGGTTGTCGACCTCCGATTAGCTTTCTGTGTTGCAGTTTTGGGAGAAGATAAACAGTAACCGAGGCCAACACTTACGTTTTGAAAATGCAACTTCCTAAATTATCTTGGGACCTGCTTTAGACTAAAGGGCCTTAGACCCCTTTGGAGATGTAATTGTATTTTCTCAAAATTGACCAAAAACATGAACCAAATGCATTTGTATTTGGCTAAGGGACTTTAGAGTCCCAAAGCCCATTGCAAATGCTAAACCAAACGGGGTCTGAAACTACCGAAACAACCCAGACTTAAGGGCCAATGCATACCAATGGAGGTAATTTGCTTAATCTTGCTCAAATCAATGTTAGTAGTAATACTAATGGCAATGTAGTGAATCAAAATGCTTAATAAAGCATGCCATTATCGGAGAATATATGGCTAGTTGGCCTAGCACCTCGGGTAGATAATGCCAGGTCAATTGGCACAACACCCTAACCTAACATAGTACCCGCTCTGTATAGACCTAATGTTGTTATCAACAATCAAGGTAGACCACTAACTCCGCCTAAGGGAGTAGCATGGTCCATGACTCGTAGCTCAAGTTATAGCAATGCCTAATCAAGTATGTGCTCCACAAAGGCCAAACATGGTGATCAACAATCAAGTTGTACCTTAGACTTTACTTGGGAGGTAGGCTGCTCCTTTGATTCTTGGAAAAGATCTACAGAACCTCAATTGGTATTCAAGCAAATGTTGTGGCAATACGAGTACAACTTGTGAAATGTTATACCTGTATGTAGAAAATCATATCCGAACTTGATGAATGCGATGCCCTATTGAGGGGTTTCAAGATGTCTAATATTACTCTATTTTCTGGCGAGGATAGCCACTTGACATTGGAACATATTAGTCATTTCATCACATTATGTGGTGATGCCAGTCAAGCAAATTGTTGGAAGCTAAGATTGTTCTAGTTATTGTTATCCAAGACTACTTTCACATGGTACACAACACTACCGATCAATTTCAATCTCTCATGGGAACAAATTGGAAAGACAATTTCATTATCAGTTCTATTGATCTATTCTTGACATGTCTACTGCGGACTTGGTCAGTATTAAGCAATAAACAATGAATCAATAGACCAATATATTCGACCTCAAAGAACAGAATGTATTTTATTGCTGCCAGAGAAGTCCTTTATCGATATAGCTTTCAAATTTCTGAAGTTTGCCTTGAGAGACAGATCGGAAGGTCGGCCATATAACCACCTATTCCAATTGGCAACAAAGGTAATGAGGCATGAAAGCCTATTGAAAGAGAAAGACAAGAAACTTGATAAGCATGACATGACCTTTGTAGAAAGGTATGAACCCGAGGATGAGTTGGACTAGGGAGAATATGCTAAGATCACCATAATCACGATGGTTATTGACAAAGCCATACTAATCATTTCACGTCAAATAACTAGTATCTTTTGCCATGATCATGATGTTCTCCCTCCCTCAACTTTTCTTTAATTTCAAGTCAAAACTTCTTCACTACTTACACTTCTCAATAGAATAGAGTAGTAGAAAAAAGAAATCAATCACTTTAAGAAATGGCCAGAACCATGATGATCGAAAGTGGTGTACCTACTTATTTTTGGGCTAAAGCTATTGCCATACACATGCTACACACTCAATAGAATACTATTGAGACATATGTAGAAAAGACTTTGTATGAAATCTTCAAAGAAAGAAAGCCTACTTTGCATTACTTCTATGTATCTAGATGCAAATGTTTCACTCTAAAGAATACAAACGATAGCATCAAGAAGTTTGATACATGAGCTAATGAAGGTATTTTTCGTGGTTACTCGACTATGAGTAAGGCCTATTGAGTCTTCAACAAAGATTCAAAGGTAGTAAAAGAATCCATAAATGTAAAGTTCAAGGATGATAAAAAAACGAGTGCAAACTAATGACTACAAAGACATTATACATATATTTGCACCAGTTACTTATAAACAACAACAACCGCGACCACCAGTTGATCTTTCAAATCAAGGACAATCTTTAAAAGATTGGAGATTCAAGCCTAAGGATCCTAAGGAGCAAATTATAAGAAAGGCGAATGAAGGAATCAAAACTAGATTGTCTCTCAAAAGCATGCTAAACTCCTTTGCTCTCATATCCCAATTTATGCCTAAGGAAGTAGAAAATGTTCTCAAGGATGAGAACTATATTAAAGCTATGCAAGAGGAATTACATCAATTCAAAGTCAACAATTTACGGAAACCGGCTGCAAGACTCAAGGATCAAACAATAATAGGAACCAAATAGGTATTTCGAAATAAACTTGATGAAGCATGTAATGTCATACACAACAAGACAAGATTAGTTGCTAAAGAATACCTATAGGAGAAAGGTATTGATTTTGATTAAACTCATGCTCTTGCTACTAGATTAGAAGCTATATGTATATTATTACCTTATGCTTGCTTTCCTAATTTTATACTACATCAAATGCATGTCAAAAGTACATTTCTAAATGGACATATCAAAGAAAAAGTATATGTTGAGCAGCCTCCAGGTTTTGAAGAATCAGGAAAATCCGGTAATATCTATCGTCTCAAGAAGGTGCTATATGGCTAAAACAAGCACCTAGAGCTTGGTACGAAAGAATTTAAGTAACTTCTTGATGGACCATGAATTTCAAAAAGTAATGTAGACACTACTCTCTTTATTAAAAGGAAAAGTAAAGACTTGCTTATTGTTCAAATATATCTTGATGATATAATTGTTAGAGCCACTGACGATGTACTGTGTAAGGATTTTGCAAACATGATGAAAAATGAGTTCGGGATGAGCTTGATTGGAGAACTAAATTTCTTTCTTGGATTTCAAATCAAGCAAACTCCTGAAGGCATCTTCATACATCAAACATCAAGAAAAGTATGCAAAGGAAATAGTAAAGAAATTTGGTCTGGAATAATGTAAGAAAATTGAAACATCCATGTCATGCTTTATCAAGTTGGACAAAGATAAGAAAGTTAAGTTTGTTGACTCCAAACTGTATAAAAGTATGATAGGATCATTACTATACTTAATAGCATCTAGACTTGATATTCTATTGACCACCTGCTTGTGTGCTTGCTTTCAATCTAATCCAAATGAATCTCACTTATTAGTTATTAAGCAAATTATTCGATATATCAGATCCACTCTAAAATTAGGGATCTAGTATCCCAAAAAATATGAATTTTATATCGCTTGGATACTCGAATGCTAACTTTACAAGTTGTAAGTAAATAAAAAGAGTACATCAGGTACTTGCTGACTACTAGGCATCATGCTAATCTCTCGGTTCTCAAAGAAACAAAATTCAATCGCTCTTTCAACCACTAAATCTAAATACATTGTTCTCAGAAGTTGTTGCACCACAACTTATTTGCATGAAACAACAACTCAGTGATTTCAGAGAGGAGGGAGAATATATTCCTATTATGTGTGACAATACTAGTGCTATAAATCTTGCCAAGAATCCAAACTTATACTCAAGAGCAAAACATATCGAGGTAAGGCATCACTTCATTACAGATCATGTTAGTAATGGTGAAATCTATATATAATTTGTAGAATCAAAACATCAGTTAGTAGACATTTTCACCAAGCCGCTAGATAAGCTAGCCTTCAAATACATTTGTGGTGAATTGGGAATATGCAATGCAATGGAATAATTTTCTCCACATAATGTGTCAATTCGGTCAAAAACATCGGGTACAATAGAAACTACAAGTATGCACCTATTGTCTTATTTCAAAAAAGTTACCGTTACAGTACTATATTATTACTGTTTTGACTACCTATATACTCTATCTAGGGTTGTTACATTTGTTTCAACATAATTTATAAGCATAATTTTACTACCTCTTTAATCGATTAAATTTGAATACCAAACAATTATGGATAAGAAAGTTACCGTTGAAAGACAACGGCTAACTCTCTACGCGAAATACACTACTCCTATTTATAAAGAAATAGTACTTTCTTTCTTACTCACACTACTCATATTCTCTCGTATTCTTTCCTACACCATCTACTCAAAACTCTCGCTCTTTTAAATACATTCTCTCTACACTCAAAAACCATGGCACCCAATACTCGTCCTACTTCTAAGGTTGTAAGAAAATCATCTTGTACTACTGGCCAAACGTCCAAAACCTATAAAAAGGAAGTCACCCAATAGGAAGAATCACTTGAGGCCACTCAAAGTCAAAGTGTGGCTCAAGCCGATGAATCAACTACTACTAGCACCCTTTTGCCCATAACAATAGAGACGGGAGCAGCAATAGGAAAAACACCAAAATCATGGCTGCTAATAGAAAAGGATACATGCACTATACCACCTATAGCACCACTAGTTATAGTCAATCCATCACCATTAGCTCATGCCCAATCTCTTCTAGGAGACTTGCTGAAAAGCTTAGCTACTCTCATGGAAATCCATGGATTGGAACTAAAGAAACATCTAAAGTTTGAAACCACAAACTTGCAAGCCCTACAATTGAACAAGCTTTGATAGCTTAAGAAAAGCTAGCCACTGAACCATCACGTTCAGCTGCTCAAGCTTCTCAGCTCTCTCAACCCTCACCTAAAAAATCCTCAACTAAAGAAGAAAGCACCTCTGAACCCGTCATTGCCGAGGACAAAGGCAAACAAGTCATCAAAGAGATAAAAGTGTTGAGACTAACAATACAACCTAAAGGAGGTGAATATGTTGTTTTCAAACCTAGATGATCTTTTGCGGAAATTGGCTGATTGTCAAGTAAAGATCACATTAACTTGATGTTAATGTAGATACTCACTAACTGGATGCCAATGTATATAAGAAGATGAAATATAGTGGAACGCAGAAGATCTTTCATGCAATCATGCTCTATCTTGCTAAAGATCACTTAAGTTCACATATCCAAAGCACTACTGCAAAATATCCTAAGGAGATCCTTTTTTTAATTATGCAAACTACTTCAAACAATTTTTATCACTCTTTCACATCTGTGGAATAGTTTTGTCATCATAAAAAATGTGGAGATTGTTGGAGAAAATATTTTCAAGTGATTTTGAAAATGTCCAAACTATCCTTAGTATATTACTTACTGTAATATATGACAATATTTATTCCAAAGGATTATGCAATATCCGTGGTGTGATTCATTGGAAAGAAGTTCACAAATGTCCCGTTATGATAAACAACAACAATCGACCTAAAATATCAGCTATTGATGATGTTTACATTGAAGCCGTAAAGATCAGGTTAATGGTGATGTGACAACTAAATAAATCTGATGATGTTCGTTGGGTCAGCTAAGTAGCCATTAAAAGACTTGGATTTGCACAGCAGCAGAATCTAGATAAAGCATGTAGTAAAGTAGCTAGGCTATTTGACAAGTCAACCAGAGACTATAGTGAGAAGACAATAGCAGTTGTCGTTTTTGGTTAGCCTGTAGAAGTTCAAGGAAAGAAACTATATGGACAGTACCTTCCCTAGATAGCAGCTCAATGGAAACTCTCCAATAGATTGAGGAAGAGTATAAAAGAGAAGACCACGAAGAACCAAGAGAATGTGCAATATATACAAGATCAAGAAGCCTACCTACCGTTGTTCTTAGCTATAAGCTTTCTATTGCACTATTTTAATATTCATGCTACTTGGCAATTGTGCAAAGGATTAAGTATATAAGCATAAAAGTAGTAGCTAAGTCCAGATAGTGATATCTATTGTGTAAAGGATCAATGCTAGTTGTTTGTAACTTTTCAAGTAGATTGTTAGTAGAATCCAGCCCGTCTTAAGGCAGTTAGTCTAAAGAGTGGACGTAGGCTTGTGGATAAAGACAAATCACTATAACTCTTTGTGTCCCACTATTTACATTCCATTTACATACATTGACATATAGCTAGTTAGTGTTTTCTCAAACATTAGGTTGAGCTCATCTTTATTTAGTGACTAGCTAATTTTTGTAAAAGATCATCAAAGTTTGAAAACAACTTATTCACCTCTCTCTAGGTTGGTAAATTACAATATTAATTAATGTAGTCAACATAAAAAAAAAAAAAACTCTTACTTCCGCGTCCTTCATTAGTGTGAGGATCTCTTCTTGAACATCAAGGTTGGAAATGATATATGCATCACTGAAGGAGAGAAGGTTGGTCAACCTTTTCCAGAGGAAAATGAACTCACTAGTGAAAGAAGAAGCGTTAGAAGTAGATTGATAAGGAGAAGAAATCATGACTGGAGATGAGCAAGTGTTTGAAAATTAGAAGGAAATCTATGTTGGTAAGTGGATGTAGTCTTTAGATCACAAGTACAGTTTATATGAACCGCATTGATGGAAGTTAAAACAAAGTGGTGTAGTATTAAAGGACATGTGTAAATTAGGTGTTATAATCATTGACAAAGCCCTATTGACAAGAGATGAACAGCGTGATATCGCATTAAAGGACGTGCATGAACAAGAGTGAATAAGTGGATGGTGATTGGTTATATCTAATCATCGACTTTCATCCTTAAATACCATATGCAGAAATCCACTTCGAGGAAAGGAAAACCCTTGAGGCGTGAAGGCTCGATGGTCCAAACATCTACAATAGAGGACCTTTGAATTAAAAGTAACTCCTTACTTCCTTGAGGGAAACAAGGCATAAGGAAAATTGAGACTCAAAGAGTGATTTGTAAGGCAAGATTCAAGAATGGTTGTGTTAGGTAACCATCAATCCCATTTAGAAGATCAAGGTAACAATTTTTTTGATGTTCATGTTACAATACATGTGTGAGTTGTGTTAAAGAAGTTCCACATTTGAGAACTGATGTGATGTTGAGCAATTAAAATATCCTAGTTGGCTTATAACTCATTGACTTAGACTATTAAATAAAGGTGAGTCCAAATGGACATGTTGACGAGCTCGAATTTGAGCTCCCTCTTGGCAATCTCCCCAAGTGAAGTTATCGTATTTCTGCTACGCATTCCCAACAAATGATATTAGAGCCTATGGTTGTAGTTTTTGGGCAAGTGAACATTGTGGTGTAGCTACGTGGGCCGGTAGAAAGTTGATGTAGACGGATGCCTGAATTAAGGGAAGAGCATATCTAACACTGAGCTCACATGTGAGAGAAGATTGTTAGGATAAACGTGTAAGTGAGTTGTGTTAGAGAAATCCCATATTAGAGAATTGATGTGGTGTTGAGCAGTTTATATATTCTAGTTAACTCATAACTTATTAACTTAAGCTTTTAAATGAATACGGACGTAAATGGATATATTGACAAGCTCATATTTTGGTTCCCTCTTGGAGATATCCTTGGAAGAAGGTATTGGACTTCTACTGTATGCTCCCGATAGTTCATCCTTCCGTAAGCTATCAAACTTGGCAATATAATCTGGAGGAAAATACTTGGGAGAATCAGGAGCCATAGAGAACAGTGGAGTCTTAGATGTAGAGAAGGCAATGGTTTTAGACCAGACAAGAGGTTAGGGATTAAGGCTAGACACGAAGGAAGTATAAAATTCAAATCTTTTTCTGAATATATGCTTTCTATGAATGTATAGCAATTCAGAAAACGCTGATTCAAAGAAATAGAATCCATAACAATAACAAGTCACACGCAGGGTCAATCAAGGTAACATGTCTAAATACTGTTGAAGAAAACTTCTTTATCTGTTTTGAAGTTGACAAAACGTTTTCATCAGTCTAGTCTAAAGACCTGCAGACTCTATCGTCAAAGTCTGAAAATCTCCAAACTCAAGATTTAAAGTCTACAATCACTAATAGTTTCCAGACCGACGTAAAAAAGATTTATTCAATGAAGAAGATTTATCCAGATGCAAGTATATCTTTAAGGATTTGGTTCATACGGTTGAAGAAGATCTCACAGCTGGATATAGTATCTTGTGATCCATTATTCTTATTGAAATCAATTTGAATAATTAGATCTGTTGATTGACGAAGTATACTTGGAAAGTTCTTATGGAAACCTAGACCTGGTTATATGGGCGAGAAGGATTGGTGGGCTATCATCACATTCCTTAAATAACTCGAGATCTTCCTAATTGATTTTGTCCAACGGGTAGATTGGAAGAACTTATTTGGAAGGTGCCAACAGTTATAATGGCATGAAGGAATATATAAGGAGGACGCTCAAGTTATTTGAGTGTGTGCATGAAAGAGAAATTCCAAAGTCTGAATCTCCTAGTTCTTTGTTAATTCACTCACTAAGTTTAAGTTATAGTCAAAAGAGAGATTAAATACTCGTGAGACCTTGAGGAAGTGTAGTAGAGTCTCTACATTGTGGAATAAATGACGTAAGACTATAAAATCTCTTTTGATTCTTAGTGGAATCCAGCCAGTGGGCTGTCAGTGCGGGAGAGTAGACATAAGCTTGATCTAAGTCGAACCACTATAAACCTTGTATTTCAATTCTCTTTCCCTAAACTCTTTACTTTAATTCGCATTCTTCTATAATTGTCTATAGTCTTTTACATCTTCAGTCTACTATTTTCATAAAAGTCAAATTAAGTTATTAAGTCTTACAAAAACTTCTTTAACACCTATTCACCCCTCTCTAGGTGTTCTTACTAGCATTATCTATGTGCCAGCCGATTGTGCCACGCAAAGTACGAAGGATCAGAGGGACAATACGCATCCCGGTATGATTTGCAAGGCGGAAGTGCGCACATGATTAATGTGTGAACATTGTCATGCACGTGGTGCATTGTTGACAACCACGAGGACCAACATTGATATTAGTGCACATCAACAGCGTGCTTTGATACAATAACGAATGGTTAATGATTATCGATAGAGGTACTGATGAGTAAGGAGCAATAAACCATCAAGGTCTTTGAATGCATAGGGAGCATCAGGATACAATTACTAATCCAAGGTCACTAGGGTACAAAGCAATTGAGATCATAGAGCAATCAGCATGCGTTGTTTGAGGAAAGAGCACCACTCCAGAACAATAGCATGAGATAATGAGAGCATGGGCACAAGACTTTTGGAAGTGAAGAATATAGATGCAATCGCAGGAAACTGATTGGGGTGGATGCAACCACTGAAAATCTTTCGAGGATAGTTACCACACGACCACTATAAATATCTTGATTCATCTATTGAATAGCCCCCCGACCAAATCAAACAAGTTCACTATCTTTTAGTATGTTTACTTTCGTGCACTATATTTTTATTTTCCAAATTCACGTACTTGATTAAATTTTGGCATGTTTCTCGGTTGTAACTTCCAAGATCCGCATTGTCAACTAAATTCCAATACATTTTGTTTACATCTGGTTACATCATAGAATTTGTATGTTCCACACCTTGTCGTCAATTAGATTCCAACAAGGTTGGGTTTGTATAGTCATGCTCTAATCAAAGCCATTGATTCTTTAAAACCTATGATATTTCATATATGGGGTTTCCTATAATTAAAAGTCGAGGAAAGATTTTGAGGGAAAGATATTTAGTAGTGAAAGAAATTTCGGTAAAACAGATGCTGACTCAATTTTGTCAAGAAGTACAGTACTCTCGATTCTATTGAGTTTATTGCAAAACTCATCCTGATGAAATCACGCATATCTTTCGAAAAGTAGAAGGATAAGCCGAAAGTATCTATGAACAGTTTGACACCTCAAATCCCTTTCCTACGTGTGAAATGATCTTTAGCATAACCTTCGAAGTAATTTATCTGCCTAACTTAAGAAAACCCGATCTTTTCTATAACACCAATAATGCTTTTGAAACAAACATCTGTAAAATCGTCTGGCTTTGATCTTCAAGCTTTATGAACTATGCATAATTACATTGTTCGATATTCCTACAACTCTAAGTGCAGATGCACTCATCTTTGGACCCTTATCTGAAATTTAACTCCCTTCTTACCTATTTCTTTTACATTTATACACAAGTAGATTTCCCTGATCATAGAAGAAATTGTTGACACCGATCAAAATGATTGTTGGAAAAGAGAGCATAACTCCCAATCCCAACCTAATTTAATACTTGTTGCAGCTGGTAAATTAGGTGATCGCACGAGTGGCTTGCACCAAGTTCAAGTTTTGTCCTTTTTTCCTTTTTGAAATGCAACGATGAAAATTTTCCAATTTTGAAGAGTTGGAGGAAACCATATCATTTAGTGATTGCCCCGGAATTGTCCATGTCCATACATACTTTAAATAAAGGATCAAATTTATAAATTTTAATGGAAGTTTGCCATTGGTTGAGATCAAAAAGGTTAGGTGGAAAAAGGGCACACAGCAGACTTCATGCACATGAGGCTTAAAACTGTGGCAGTCCTCGCGTTTACTCTTCAACGAGAGCCCTATAAACTCTCTCTCTCTCTCTCTCTCTCTCTCTCTCTCTCTCTCTCTCTCTCGAGCACAGCTAACTTTGAAAATCTAGGTTCTAACCCTCCATTCTCTCTCTCCCTCTCTCTCCCTCCCTCTCCTTCGACACCCCCACCCCCACCCCTACCTGAAAGTCAAATGCTCCTCTCTAATGGACAGTCAAACCCTCCGTGTTTCTATAAGATAGGTGAAGTTCTCACCGATCAAAATGAGCTCCTGTTCAAACTCTTTTTTATTGTCATTGGCATGCCCTTACTCAAATTCCATTGTGTTCATTTTCGTTTGGAGAGTTTCCATTGGTTTGATGGAAGACTTAGCTTGAAAGTCTTTCCCTAAATGGGAAAAAAAATGTCTTCTTTCATGCGCTTTTAATTCATCGGTGAGAGTGGTTTCCATGCAGTCTCTTGGCGAGTGAACAGTTGGCTTGGGGGAGATCCTTTATTTCGTTGTCTGTTCGACCTTGAACATTTCTTGAGCTTCATCTGGCGCGTGCTAATTTTCATGCTTCTGAGGTAATGTACTAAGACAGCATTAGATTTGCGTCTGCCTAAGGGAAACAATTTCTTCGCATAGATGAATCTTCTCGTGAATGCGTCTCAGATATGGAAAAGGGTTTATTTGACACTTCCTTTGGATGAGCTCCTCTTTCTTTTCTCTATGTTTTTTGGCCCTAGAAGAAGAAATGAGCCACTCATTCACTAGGAACTGAAGTTTTGAGCTAATTTTTCATGCTTTTGCATTTCTATGTTCTCCTTTCATTATGAACATTCTGGTAGCAGAAAAATATGTTTGAGCATCTAATGAAAGTCTTGAAATTAATTTGGATTCACGTGCTTGATATTTCGAATAATTGGATTGTTTTTTTGGTCAAAAAATAATGAGATATTGGATCGCTCTGGAATGTACTTCCATGATATTAGCTTTCTGCCAACTAAGATTGACTTGTCCCTTAGGGTTCAATGTAGGAAAGGTGAATGCCTTGCGTGTCCTGTTGCCTGCTTGAAGAAGGCGGTAGATGATTAAACATTTTGCGACTATGAATAGGAAGGGAATTTTCTTTGGCGATCCCAATATTCATTCTTTTATCATTTGATTTTATATGGACGCAAAATCTATCAAAATCAGAAAGATTATGGAACTTACTATCTCATGCATCACATGACAATTATTATAAATATGCCATCTGACAATCTGAATACTACAAGTTAATGCATATCATTTATTGTGGTATTATGTGACCGCAGAAGATATTGAATTTTGGTTAGCTTCGAGTATTTTACATTAAATAACTTTTGTTTCTAATCCGAATTGATTTCTTTTTTTATATATATAGATTAAACCAGTGTGTCCGATCTAGAAAGGATAATTGGGTATTAGTTACAAATTAAATTCAAGCAATGTCGCTCCTGTACTGAGCTAATGAAGCGAAATGTTAAGGCAAAACATCTGCTAAACCTAGTTTTCGGGAAGACAAACAAATAACCATAATTGAATCGAATTGAGTCGATTCAAATGAACAACCAACGCAAGGTTTGAAGTGAGAGCGAGTTGTTAGAGAGAAGACCAAGGTCGGACAGACGGCGAAATTGAGGTGCAAGCAAGAACTGTTTGCTCGACAACGGTTTTGCATGGACACCAAGACACCCCACTTTTCAAGCGCTCGGTCAATCATCCCAGTAATTGCCTTCTGAAATGCATCTATGTCAGGTATCTCTGGGTGGGTGCGTGCGTGCGTGCGTGGGGGTGCGTGGGTTTTTGTGTTTACATAAATCAAGTGCAGCTCTAGCTCGGAGGAATCTTCATGAACTTATGTTAATGAGGAGCTAAATCCTTGCAAGTTCTCGGGTCCCGACATCGATGTCAGTATATTTCACTGAACAAATTGGATGTGCCGTGGATGGATTCGATCTGTTAACTGAAGCTCAATCAGGATGCCAACTTACGGGATCGCGTTGCCCCAAAAAAACGACAACTTGATTGATGGTTCTGCAAGGAACCAATTTGTGATATGATCGCGATTCATGTATAATTAATGAATTCATGCAATATAATTCTTGAGATATGCCTAGTCGATTGACATGGGGTTTCATTCTTTCGGTCAATATTCGATCTTCTTTTTTTATCCATTGCAATTATTATTATGGTGAGCAATTGATCTGCGAGAAATTTAGGCCATCAATCAGAGATGAAGTGAAGTGTGCATGAGAAATTTCACCAACCTTTCTCGCTATCTTAAGCCAAGTGACTGCATGTCGCTGTGTATTTAATCCACGGAATATCTTTTTCTCCATTGCTGGAGTGTAGTACCCTTAAAGTAAAAGCAAAAACGATCTCTGACAATAACTCCAATTGCAACTTTTGTATTGTCTCCAACAAAAGCCCCATCACATTCACTTTTAACTCAATCTCCATTAGGCTTTTGCCAACATTAGGGCAACGTTCGGTGAACCAGATATATTGCAGCCAGCGTTTGGGGTAATGTGAAGTCCGGATACGTCCAGATATGATTTGAATATAGCCCGGATAAAAAAATCTCACTTAAGGGGTGGGATATAGCCAGATAAGATAAGAATCAAAAAGAAAAATTATGAGCTAAAACAGAGGAAAAAGGATTCACTGGCCCATCCGGCCACACCTTCGCCTGAGAACTTGGGACTGTTCTTGCTCTGGGTTTTACAGAAAGTTAAATAAATTCAGTGTAGCCCAATTCACATTTTCAATGACTTTCATTTCTCCCCTGCAAAGCATGCCAACAGATGAAAACACGCCTTCTGAGGAAACCTCGTGTTCCTTTACCTATACCCAAGATAGTGTATTGCAGCCATTGGCCAGTCGAAGTTATTCTCTCCTTCTGCAGTCTTTATGCCAAATAACTAAACAAAACAGCTCTACTCGATTCACACAGGAGAATAAGGTGCTCCACAGGTTCAGATTTAGGGGATGAACGGATCCTTCTAAGGAATGCATTTCCTGAGGTGGCAATTGCTCCAGAACAGAGTTGTCAGAGAAGATGTTTCATTTTTTGGCTATAATCATTCTACCACAAGTTGCCGTCAATCTGCACGGACGTGGAAGCTGCAAAATGAGACTTCAGGGAAGCTCATTTCCTGAGGAAATGATAGGCAGATCTGACTGAGAGGGATGCCACTCCCTCTTCTCCCGATGCCACCAAAGTTTGTCTGGACCCCTCACTCTACTAAGTGGATACTAAAAATGGTTCTCTGCTCTTGCACATTTAAGAGATGTCGGATATCTGTCAAATTCCAGCAGCCTGTGTCCACATGTAAAATTTCTTCAACTTTCTTCTTAGCTACATCAGATTCAGCAAAGGTGTGAAGCATAACATCTCTGCCACTAGGAATCCAACCATCCTTCCAGATTCGGACACTTCTTCCATCCCCAATATGCCAAATAGGCCCCTCCTTCAAGAATTTCAGACCTTCACATGTGGTATTCCATCTCCAGGAAGCTCTTTCCCCTTCTCTAGCATTCAGAAATTCATGCTTAGGAAGATAGAGCCCATTCAGGATCCTCAACCAGAGTTCTTCAGGATTGCTATATACTCTCCAAGCTAGTTTTGCAGGGAAAACAGGTTGGGATGCATTAAAAGTCTCAAAAACCAAATCCCCCTTCCGTCTTGGGCTAAGGTTATAACCTCCCAACTAGGGATGAGCATGATCCTAGTTGGGCCAATCCAACACGTAACCCAAAGACCAACCCACATAGTGTTGGTCTCCAATTTTTGAGATTGGGGACCACCCCATTTAGCCTAGGACTGAGGACCGAACCGACCCTATGGGTATGGTCTTGTTCCAAGGTCAATTTTGGATCAACAATGTGATATTGAGCAACTAAATTATGAACACCAATTCATATCAAACATAAATATAAGATGAGGTAGCAATAGGAATTTCACACTTGCTAAAAGTTGAAAGTGCTAATATGAACACCTAAAGGGGGGTGAATAGGTGTGAAGACAATTTTTTGCAACGAACAGTAGAAATAGTTTGCTTTTAGAAAATGATAAACTATGAACAAATTTGGTTAGATAAAACTATGAACAGAATAAAGGAGTTCAGGCAAGAAAATAAGAACACAAGGTTTATAGTGGTTCGGCTTAGATTAAGCATACGTCCACTCTCCCACGTTAACAGCCCATTGGTTGGATTTCACTAAAGCAAAAAAGAAGTTTTACAGTCTTATGATCTCGACTTCACAACGAAGAGTCTCTACTGGTCTCTCGCAAAGTCTCGCTATGAGTTTCTCTCTTTTGTATATAACTTTGAGCTTAATGAATGAAATAACAAGGAAATAGGAAGCTTTAGACTTTAAAATTTTTCTTTCACGCACTCTATCGAGCAACTGGAGAGTCATCCTTAAATACTCCTTAATGCATTTTCGACCGTTGGCACTTTTAAAAGAAATTCTTTCAATCTACCCATTGGACAGAATCAATCAAGGAGATCTTGAGTCGTTTGAAAATTTTGATAAAAGCTCGTCAATCTTGTTCGCCTATACAATCAAGATCTTGGTTTCCATAAGTAGAACCTTACAAGTTTACTTGCCTTCCAAAAGATTTGATTATCGGAATTGATTCCAATAAAGATAGTCAATCATATAGGTGTTATATCCAACCAGAAGGTCATCCATACGCCATACGAATCAAATCCTTGCAGAAATAAAGATAATCTTGCATCTGGATAAGTTTTCATTCTTCAGTAGTGTTCATTCTGGAATCTGTCAATGTGAGCAGAATTTGAACCTAAAGTTTGGCGTTCTTCAAAATTTGACGCTAAAGTCTAGAAGTCTTCAGACTAGACTTTGGAAAGGTTTTGTCAACTTCAAAACAGTAAAGGAATTTTCTCTGACAAAAGCAACAAATCATAATAATGAACATGCGAGGCGGGCGAATGGAGGTGAGTTGCAAGTAAGGTGAGCAAGCAAGCGAGCGAGGTTGAGGCAGGTGAAGAGGGTTTTTTTTTTTTTTGGTCGAATTAGGGCTGAGATCTTTCTACTTTCAAATGAACTCATCAAACTAGAGGTGCTAAGATTTATAGTTGACAAAAGCATAAATATATATATGTAAGACCAACTCTCAACTCTCAAGACTAAGAACCAACCCGCACATTATAAGGTCCAAGAGTTACAAGATTAAGGACTGACCTAGTCCCCTTAGGAATCGGACCAATATCGGCCATGTTGGGCCATTTTAGGATCAATCTAGGGTTGACCCTAGACTGATGCTCACCCCTACTCCTAACTCCTCCAATCAATCTTCCTTTCATTTTTGTAATGTCCCCATCAAAACCAAGCCACTATGGCATCGGCCCCTAGGCACAATTATTTTGGGACATTTGAAGCAAGCCCATGATAGCCCACGGGTTCCCCATGAAGCACCTTAGAGGCCATTTTAGCTTCTTCAAAAGCAAGCATATACATGTTCTCCTTCAATTGAAAGATGAAAATACCCACCATAGATGCCTAGGGCCGACTCAGCGCATTGTGAATTATGGCACGATTCACCAATTTTTCAGACAAAATTCTCCCTTCCACTAATGAATCAAGATGATGAGTCAACTCACTCTCTAAAATAAGATTCTTGTAATAATATAGTGCACGTTGAAATATTAACGTGGAAACGACGGGATCTTACAAATTAAGTCAATACTAAAACACCAAAAAAAATGAGGAAAAATAAAATTTGCGTGGTTCAACCTAAATATCAATACCTACGTTTACAGGGAAAGCTGGTAGCAAATAATCCGCTATAATCGGTGTCAAAAACATATTCCTGAAAAAACGAACTGATACTTCAACGATCGAATATCGAAAACAAATATGGAAACGTGCCTGGGAAACATGTAAAATTGATTGAAAGATATATCACGAAAATGGACATACCTTGTTTGCCACAGAATAAATACCATTGTAGTCTGAGAAGAATTAATCGAGGCCTTGAGATTCCATTCATCAAAAGAGAAAATGATATTGTCCAATGAGAGAAAGAAATGTTCTATGTTTTTCACACACTAATTTTTTAATATTCAACGTTCTCTTTTTTATATTTATACAACGGTAATTGCACTCTCTCTTATGGGTCCTTTACTTACGGACGGGGTTTTGGCCCAACATGAGCAAATGGGCTTGACTTGGCCCACCAAATAAAAAACATCATCTCCTACTTACACATGATGGGCCAAACAAAACTCTTTCTTCACATCTCTGCAACTTTCATATCAGTAAATAATCCGTACGACCAACATACTTCAATAGGTTATTGCCATACATCTATTAGGAATATATAACAGCTCATAATGAGCATGACATTTTCGAGTAGATACAGTATGGAGTATCCTAGATCAATTGATCACATTTATATTTCTCTTGATCTGCTTTTAATAATGATATATTGTATTCACAATTATGATTATCTCAAAATAATCATAATTAGTCGACCAGTAAATACAAAACTAGAATGTGATTTTCCAAACTTGACTCTCAATTTCAGTTCAACTTGCTTTTCTAGAAATGTTCGATTAGATTGAATCAATTTATGATCATTGACAATATTCTAAGATAGCAAATATTGAATAGAAATCTTGAAAATAAGAGTCATGAGAGTACTTAATTGAGGAACTTTTTTTCCTCAAGAGTCTCACATGGCATAAAAGTTGAGATCAAAACTTTTGCCACTCTTATTGATCGTCTCATGTATACATAATATAAAATACATATTATAGTATTAACTCATTTCCTATGGAGTGTATATCTACATTTTCAATACTATACAAATGATAATTCAAACATACCTGATGTCTAACTTGAGTTCACGTATCTACTTTTTTCACGAAATCCATTAAAACTCACATTTGGCATTAAAGACAAATAAAATAAAATATGTGAGTTATTTTATTTTCAGATATAGTAAATATTATATCCTCATTTTAATACTGAGTTAAGGTGACATTTATATTTTAAACTTGAGCTCTTGATTATCACCTAGATAATAAACTTAAAAACCATCTTGTATCTATTTGTCACATAGTAAATAAAGGCGATTACCCGTGTGAGTGAGCTAATCTCTTATTTGTTCGACATACTTTCTCAATTTTATATGATACACTAAACATTAAGATGCATAAATATCAAACAAAGACTCATAGACATTAATAATGAAGCACAAATTCATTAAATGTGAACAATTAAGGGAAATTACAATATTCAGTACATCAGCCTCTACATAATCCTAGAGATTTTACATGGCCACAGAACACATCTCTAGGTATTAGCTTCGTCATAAGAGTTTTTACTATTCTATGCGTAGATACATATTGTAAGTTAACATATTTTCGTACAATCATATTTTTGACAAAATTATACTTAGTATTTATGTGTTTGATCTTACCATGATATTTTGGATCTTTAATGTACGCTATTACCGCCTGGCTATCACAATTAACCAACAATGAGTTTGCAGCATTCTTATTAACACATAAATGATTCAAAAATCTCTTAAGCCAAATACCTTCTTATATTGCTGTTAATAATGCCACGAACTCAGCTTACATCGTGAATAAGGCTATACACATTTGTTTCTTATGGATCTAAGATATGGCATCATTATTCAGTAAGAAAACAAATCCAAAGGTAGTTTTCATTTCATTTAAATCTCCTCCCCAATCAGCATCTGAATAACCTTCAAGTCGCAGATCATTTCCTTGATAACTCAGTGTATAATCAGCAGTTTCCTTCAGATACCTCAATATTCTTTTGATGGCTTTCCAATGTACTTGACCTAAATTGAATTGGTATCTACTTACCATTCCAACTACAAAATATATAACAGATTTTATACACATCATAGCATACATGAAGCTTCCAACAGCACTATTATAAGGAACATGTTGCATTTGTTTATTCTCTTGTGGAGTCTTTGGATATATTATATGGCTCAATCATTCACCTTTTGCAATAGGGGTATCTATGAGTTTACAATCTTATATACAAAATCTTTCAAGAACCCTGCTTATATATACGTTTCTTGTGAAAAAAAAAAAAAACAATGATCTCTTTAAACGATCCCTTGAAATCTTAACTCCAAAAATGTATACAGCATCACTCATGTCTTTCATCTCAAAGTTGAAAGATAACTGACTCTTAACAATATTAATAAACTCCATATTACTTCTAGCAATCAATATATCATCAATATATAATAATATGATTATAAATTGATCTTTGAATCTTTTTATATATATACAATAATCATCATCAATCATTATAAAATCATATGACATTATAACATTATGAAAACGTATATATCATTGTCTCGATGACTATTTAAGACTATATATTGATCTCAAAAGTTGCTATACCTTTTGTTCTTACCCTTTCAAAATGAAACCAACAAGTTGTTCCATATAAATTTCTTCTTCTAATTCTCCATTGAGAAAACAGTCTTTACATCAATTTGAAGTAACTCAAGATCCACACTAGCTACTATTGCCAAAATAATGTGAATTGAGATAAATCTCGTTACAAGAGAAATCATTTCCTCATAATCAATTGCTTCTTGTTAATTATATCATTTCGCCACTAGACGAGTCTTATGTCTATGTATTGAGCCATCAGTTTTACGTTTTATTTTGAGAACTCACTTATTCCCAATGGCTTTGTGTCCTTTTGAAAAATCCACCAGTTTCTAAATATGGTTTGACTTTATTGACTCAATTTCCTCTTCCATTACATGCATTCATTTTTCCTTACTAGGGTACTTTAGAGCATCAATCACATTTGTCGGCTCATCTTCATCTTGTAAAGTAATCATAAAAGTTTCCCCTTCAATGTCAAAATGTTAACAGGGAATACTTTTGCGACTTATTTACCGTACGGAAGATTGTACACTTTGCACATTATTCTCCATTATACCCTCACTTGAATTAGATAATAGCAATATCGTCTCATCAAGTGGTTGTCATTAAGAATGAGACGAATTTAATTCCTCACTTCTCATGTTACTCTCACTTGGACGTATTCTACTAAGTTTATTATATTGATCCAAGATTTTAAATGGGGAGTAGTCCTCACATATTTAACATTTCTTAAGAAATTCATTTTCTAATAATGTAACATCTTGTGTTCAAATTCTATTATACTCCCACTTCACATACCCTTTCGAGTGTTCTGAGTATCTTATGAAAATGCCCTTCTTACCTCTAGAAACCAATTTCTCATATTTGTGAGAGAACTCATGAATATAAGCAACATAACCCCACGGTTTAAGAAAACTTAAGTCGGGTATTCTATCTATCCAGAACTTATATGAAGTGGAAGTAATTGATTTGGAAAGTACACGGTTAAGTATATAGGCAACAGTTAATAAAGTATCATCCCAAAAGATAATAGGTAAGTTAGCATGTGCCATCATGAATTTAATCATTTACAGTAGAGCTCTGTTTCCCCTTTTCGCAACATCATTTTATTAAATAGTATAGGGAATAAAAAACTATGTTTTTATTCATTTTTCATCACATAAATCTATGAACTCATGAGATAGATATTCTCAACCTCGATCAAGTCCTAACATTTTTATTTTCTTATCTAGTTGATTTTTTACCAACCTTATAAACTTCTTGAAACAACTCAATGATTTAGATTTTAAGAGAAATCAAATAAACATATCCGAATCAAGTATAATCATCTATAAATGTGATGAAATAAATAACCACATGCCTTCCTCTCACATTCATTGAACCACAAATTTCATAATGGATTAATTGTAAAGGAAATTTAGCTCTTTTACCTTTTTCAAATGATTTCCTTGTTGTTTTCCCTACTAAACAATGTTCACATATGAGCAAATCGACTTTTTCAATGTTACCCAATAAGCCCTCTGTGCCACACATTCACATCATTATCGAGAGAAGTACACTATCAGTGCCATAAGTTGTGTACGGCGCTCACTTCGGTGCCAAAAGTTTCTGTCGGATCACTTAAGTGCCAAATCAGAGGAAAAACGATCACTTTGGTGCCACCGGTGAGAAATTCCGGCCAAAATGATTACATGGCTTTTATATTTAAAAAAAAAATCGATAAACCCTTTAAACGACGTCATTTTCCGTCCTACTTAAGAAAATGACGTCGTTTTGCCGTCATATGTGGATGGCTTAGGAAAAACGACGCGACATAGCTCATTTGGGATTGAAATTAAGGTTTTTTTTTTTGTTCATCCTCGCCAACCTAGCTTGCTCGGCCACCGTCACTTGGCCACCGTGCTCGGCCACCGTCGCTCGGCCACCGTGCTCGGCCACTGTCGCTCGGCTACCATCACTCGGCTAAGAAGTGATGGGAAAATACGAGGCGAGGACAGAGGAGGAAGAGGAAGAAGGAGGGTTGAAGGTGTAGAGAGAGAGAGAGAGAAGACGAGGAGTGCGAGGGAAACAAGGAGGGTACAGATGAAGATGGTGGATTGGGCTCTACTCAAAGAATGGCTGGTGCTGGTGTTGTTCTTAAGGGAAGAAGATGACGTCGCCATGGCTATGGCTTCTCCCCTCTCTCTCTCTCTCTCTCTCTCTCTCTCTCTCTCTCTCTCGATTTGGGGATTTAGGGTTTCGACTTAGGGTTTAAGAAGCCAAACGACGTCATTTGGTAGTTTACATGCTGACTGTACTCTCTTGCGAGCCACATCAGCGTCAAAAATTAATTAAAAAACTGTCACGTCGGATTCCCAGCCAACCGGATCAGCGTTGGCACTAAAATGATCGTTTTTTAAAATTTTTGACACTTAAGTGATCGAACGAAAACTTTTAACACCAAAGTGAGCGCCGTACACAACTTACGGCACTGATAGTGTACTTCTCCCCATCATTATCATATAAATTAAAAGACATTAACGGGGAATAACAAATATTGGCATTACCATAGTCGACATCTAATACAATAAAATCATCCAAAAAATAACCATAACAATAGTAGTTAGTATCCAAATACAAATTTACACCAGTATTACCGAAGTTCAAATTAAAACCAAGTTTTACCAATACTAACATAGGCACTAATTTCGACGAATCTCCGAAGCATACAATACATCATGTAGGAACAAAGTGCGTTCACCACTCATACTTAATTGGCAAGTGTCAATCCCTTTTACTTTAGCTTTAGAGTTGTTTCCTACATAAATCCATTAAGTTCCAGTTAGTACTCGTTAGAATTTCACAAAGGATTCTCTATCCTTCACTATATGGTCTGTTGCTCTCAAATCTATAATCCATATATGATTAAATTCAGTTAAGAATACATAACTTGATACATAAGCAAAGTTCTCGAGAACACAAGAGGTATTTACCTTATTCGGCTCATGACAGTCACGAGCATAGCGACCCTTCTTGTCACAGTTATAACACATCACCATTGACAACTTCTTCATTCGATGACGTTTTCCTCTTTCATGTTGGTCAACTTTTGGTTTCTTTCCCGAAGAACTTGCTCTCTTGCATTTCCACCTTTTAAACGAATCAGGACATTTACGCTTGGAGCTCGAAACTCCTTGTGAGTTAGAACTAGTATAATAAATGTTAGTTTCTGACTTAGTTGCCATGAGGCAATCCTCTTCTAGCTCAAGATGGTGCATTGCATCCTCAAAAGTTTTAATATTTTTGTTATGTGTCATGTGCCCCTTCATATATCCCAACTTTGAGGCAAAAAACAAATTACTCCTTGCACTTGCTGTTTGTCAATCAGGACATGACTAGCATCATTCAGCTCATTAATCATGTTTGGCAGCTTTCTCAGGTGTTGTTTCATGGTTTGACCATAAGGTTTTTTGTAGGAGTCAAACTTTATAGTGAGCTGCCTCAGTTTAATCACCGATGTATGACAAAATCTTATTGCCAATGCTTCCCACATTTTTTTTAGCATTCTCAAAACGCTTAAAATCCCGCATATCATTCTTCATGCTACTTAGCAACGTAATTTGAGTAAGGGGAGTTTTTTCTCTTCCATGCAACAAATGCATCCTTATGTCTTTTATGTTGTGCAGTGTTCCTATATTTAGGTTCTTCTATAATAAGATTAAGAGCTTCTAGTGTCTCTTACATTTCCAGCACATATTGGATTTTCATATGTCATATTTCATAATTATCACTGTTTGGCTTCTCACATTTGTTCAATTTAGCGACTATGCTCTTAGTTGCTGAAACCATTGGATCTGAACATATCAAACACATATGCATAAATTATTAATGTCTATCATTTATGCTCCATTTTGCATAAACTCATCATATTGATGAATAATTTTAAATAAGGTTTTAGAATCAAAATGTCACTATGTTTCCGATCATCATCCAAAAATCCTAACTTGAAATTATCATTAGTATAATGTTCTATGCAAAGTAAGTTCTTTAAAACTACAAAAACTTCTATGAACCACCCCCAACAATTAATAATAACATAAACAATTAACATTGAATATCCATTAACAAGAGAATAAAAAATATTTCCACATAATATAACAAATACATCAATTGCTACAAAAACATCAACATGGTAGAAATTATCTACATAAGATATCCATAAAACATACTAAGTATACACCACTAGAAATAGCTAACGCAAGTCAACCTATGAATAGGAAAAGATTTTTTTTAATTTCTTAGAAATTTCTTTTGAAAATTATTGACGCATATATCGCAACCACGGAAAAACAAACAAAAATCCCTTAGGATTTCTCCCTCGCACATTCATCCCCCACCAAGTTGAACTCATTTCTTGGGTCGAAGTCTTTGTGGCTTCAATCTTATAATATTCCTTCAAAAAAGCCACTACAAACTTCTTATAATCAAGAACCATGTTGACCTCCCATAAGTGATTCAATACTCCTTACCAACAATTATTTAGCAAACATCGCTTCAAAAGTTCAAAAAATAAACATTCATTCCCAAACTCCAAACCTACTAAACGAGGGGTCAACAATTCCTCATCTCCTTATAACTCTTAATTGCAAGAACATTTAACATTTACTTTAGGCACATATCTAGTATCATCGCTGTTAAACAAAAAAAAATTTTGACAAAATGAAATTTGGCCTAAGTCTACTAAGAAATTTTCCATATCCTTAATCAAATCGCCTAGTTGTTACGACCTACATTTTTTGTCTAAAGGGTAAAAAACATAAATTTAAGAGTATTGCCTAAAAGATGAGCCTACGACTTTCGATTAGGCACATGCTCCCCCAAATCTATACCTTACACGATGTGAAAAAATTCAATGTTAAGTCAAATTGATGCTATGTAGATTTTCAAATGAAGAGTTGCCACTAGCATATTAGGATTGGTTAGAAACCAAGTGAGATATGGAAATATACTTCACTTATTACACAACTAAAGAAAATCTAGGGTTAGTACTTAACCTTTTTCAGTCACCAACTACAATGTCCAAATATCTTCTTGCTAATTATGAGTCTTAAGGTTTCATTCCTAACTAGGCTAAAATGAAAACAACAATAAGAATATTGAAAGTGCGCAATCAAGTGCGCAAACAAAGACTCAGCTTTTGTCTATACGAACATTGAAAGCTCTATTGTAAAGCCCTAAGAACTTATTCAATTTTGGAAAAATTCTAGATAAAAACTTTCAGTGTCCTCATTTTCTCAAAAAATGGATCTGCAATGGCCATAACAGTCTCAAAGATGGGTCTCTCACGACTTGGACAAGCGCATTTCCGTCTTTTACATTTCTTTATTTTATTTCCTTTTGTTTTTTTTTCATTTTCCTACTTTTATTTCCAAAAAAGACGAACTCAAAAAAGGCTAACACTTACAATAAAACAAATAAATAAGAAAAAAATCCAGGCGAGGGAGGGGCTACCAGCCCTCTTGCCTATATTTTTTTTCTTTCTTTTTTTTAAGTTTTAACCTTTTACTCTTTTTTTGATTTTTTTTGGAAAAATGGAAAAAGGAAAGAGAAAAAAAAAGAAAGAAATTTTTTTAAAGAAAAAAGTGACAGATGGAAAAATTCCCGTGACTAACTAGTGAGGTTAGGCCTTTCTTTGCCACCGACATGGCCATTTCGACTTTTGTTTGAAACAAAATCCACTTCAAGTGAAAAAATAAAAGCATTTCCAAAGCCTTATTCTAAATTTTCCCTTCAATTTTTGAGTAAAAAATTCTTTTATCGAAGATTTTCACAGAATTTAAAAAAAAAAAAAAAACTAAGACTAATCGGTTTTACGGTATGGTCTGGTTCCGAGGTGGAACCGGGAACTGGACCCATTGACTAGTCCGATCTAGTCCGGTATAGTGGAACCGGTAAATTTGCTTTTTTGGGGCCAAAAATAAAAAGAAAAATGGGAGAAATTATGAGGAACTAGGGTTTGTTTCTTAAAAAATTTAAAATATTATATATATATAATTAGTGGTCCGGTCCAGTCGATGCGGTCGGTCGGGTTCCCACCTTGGAATTGGGAACCGGACCGACCGGCCACAAGTTCCAAAAGTGGGAACCGGGAACCAAACCGCCCTCTTTGGGAACCACCCAAAACCAATTGGTCCAGTCTAGTCCAAGTGTTCTCGGTTCGGGCGGTTCTTGGTGTACACCCCTAACGAAAACTACACAAAATCTAATTTTTAAGTTTCTTCCTAATTTTAGAAAAATAAAAAATTTCCCAAATTTAAAAAAAAATTAATGCTATTAGTTTTTTAAAAATATATCTTAAAAAATATTTTTTAAAGAATTTTAAAAAAAAATCGAGAATAGGGACTTGGGGTGGAACCTCCGAATCCGGTCCAAGTCGGGACCGACCTAGATCACCAAGCCCTCAGCAGGATTGGGCTTGATATTCGGGCTTAGTCTAGCTCAAAATTGAGCCCACCCAAAAAAGAAAACCCAAATAAGTAAGTCCGACCCACAATAAAACCCTAAGTCATAATTAAACTAAGACACCCAAAAACTACAATTAACTAGGCCCAAAATAAGTAGGCCCACAAACAACGCAAGCCTGGCCGGCAAAACCCACAAGCCGAGCCTGACCCGACTCATCTCTTCCCTTGCCTGCAGGAATTTTGCTGCGTTGGAGACGGCTGCGACAAGCGACGCCACTTGTCTCCGACCGGTCGAGGGTGCCTCCAACCATCGCCTTAGCTAAGCCGGGCCGAAAGCTCGACCCTCACCTAACCGACGACGCTCCAGTGACAGCTATGGTGGACGCCGCTTGGGTGCCTAATCCACCTGAATTCCGAGGACCTCTATGGGTGACCACAAGCCGAGCAAAAGCACAGCCATCTCGACTACGACGCCTCAACAGGTCGAGACTGAGCATGGGTGACTCAATTTTAGCCGAAACAGGGGAATAAAAACTGGATCTCATCAAGGCATTTCATCGAACGGGTGGAGTGTGCTCTTGAATTGTAAAGTTTCCAGCTTAACCGAGACCCGAAGTTGCGTCAAGACCCTCGACGGACGATAAACAATACTGACTACAACACAACACGAGGGCCACAGGGACTAGAGCTCGTATGAGCCAGACGGTGGGGCAACGTCAGTGGGCCGTCAGCCAAGGCTCAATTATGTCCATCACTGAAGAAACCTTCTCTCCCCACCCCCCTCTCCCCCTCTCCCCCTTGGCACTCCCCTGCAATCTCCCCCTTCTCCCCTTCTCATTCTCTGTCTCTTTTAACCCCAACTGGCAAGCGCGCATGGCCTCTACCACCGCCAGCCTGCCATGCCAACCTGCCCTCGACCGTCAACCCCGTCGACGGCTACCCCCGGCTTGCTGCCGCGTGCGGTGTCCTCTATTTTGCAGAGACATACAGGGCGTAAGGGAAGAGATGGGCAATGTAAGGGCTGGGCTGGAGGGGAAAAGGAAAAATGGGTCGGGCCTAAGCGGGAAAGAAGAAGAAGAAGAGGAGAAAAAGAAAGAAGGTTGGGCCGACCGGCCCTGCCCGAGTCTCGCTTTTTCTTTTTAAAAATAATAATTAGTTAATAACTAATAATAAATTTTATTATTATTAATGCAAATTTTCCTTCTACCTATATGCTATGCAATTTAATAAAATTATTTTTGATAGGGGTCGGGTCGATTCCTAATTTTTTAAAGTAAGAAATTACTAAATAGGATGCTAAATTTTAGATGTTAACAATAAGATACCTATACAATCAAATATTTTCCTCAATTTAAAATAGGAAATGTATGTAATTGAGATCCCGATTAATTCTTAAAGATCAAATTTTCAATTGTATACACAATTTAAACGGGAAATTACTATTTGGAGAATGCCTAAAATCTCAACCAATTTGTGTTAGAATCATAGAACCAAAATTTAGGCAATTGAATATTTAAATAAATAAATAAATAACTTAAGAAATTACTAGAATTGGATTACTGACTCAAACAACAACTGACATTGAGAGGGTCGAAGGAATATTGACGATGGTGATAACCGACGATAAACTACAACAAGCTAGGACAGCAACATTAGGGATTGTGAAAATCACAATGAAATCTTTCGATCTTCGATACTCAACTCCTTTTATGAAGTTGAAGAACAGTGTTGCGGAGGTCTTCTCAAAATTTTAAGGGTTAATATCATGAAAAATCCCAAACCGGTATACATGTGACAAATTTACCCAAACTAATTTTTTAACCATAAAAATCCCGAACTTGTACATTTATGATAAATTTAACCCAACCGACAATAAAAAAATCCCAAACTAATTTATTCGACGGCCAAAAACCTTAAATTGATACATTTGTGACAAATATACCCTCCATTAAATTAGATTCATACTGTAAAAAATTACAAAAATCATATAACTGTGACAAACAGAGAGTAAAATCTCAAATCGGTACGCTAGTCAACTGTCACGTGTCATTTAACTTAGTAATTTGACAGTAAAATTTAACGGAAATTAACATAATGTAAATTTATCACAAGTATACTAGTTTTGGGTAAACTTGTCAAATGTGTATCAATTTGAGGTTTTTGATGGTCAAAAAATTGGTTTTGGATAAATTTGTCATAAGTGTACCAATTTGGGATTTTTTAATATATTAGCCCTAATTTCAATGCATTCTAAGGCCTCGTTTAGTTTAGCTTTAGGAATGGGCTTTGGGACTCTAAAATCCCTTGGCTAAATGCAAACGCGTTTGGTTCGATTTTTTGAACAACTCTAGCAAAATGCAATTGCATCTCCAAATGGCTCTAAGAGTCTTTTGCCCAATGTAGCTCTTGAGGTAATTTGGGAAGTTGCATCTTAAAAATACAAGTCCCTGATACTATTCATCTTCTCCAAAACCACCGCATGAAAGCCGATCAGAGGCTGACAATCGCCGACCAAGGGGTCGTGTGGGCCAGCAACCGCCACCGGGCCTCAGGCGACACCTAAGTCGCGCGACCCAGGTGACGGCCGCCTAGGTCACACGACCCCAAGGGACGGCCGACGCCTGGAGTCGCCCGACCCAAGCAACCAACGCCTGAGGTGGGCGACCTCAAGTGAGCTAGATCTGGCCATCCGACCGCTAGATTTGGCGGTCCAGTTGCCTGATCTAGCGGTCCGATAGCCAAATCTAACAATCTGGTGGCCAGACTTCAAAAAAAAAAAATACAAATGTTTTTTTGTTTTTTTAATTTAATAAAAGTTATTTACAAATGCAAATTTTATCAAACGGTATTTTGGCCAAAATTATTTCTCAATACACTTTAGAATAACAATTCACCAAAAGCTATTTGCATTTTGGAAAACCTCATTTACCTAAAGGTATTTGCATTTTTGCAATTACATTCCATAAAAGCCGAACCAAACGGACCCTAACTTAGAACAAATGCGTACTCACCATTTTTGTAGTATGGCACATTGAGCTCTCTAATTTTGATCCACAAATCGGCCGTTCAATTTTCTCCATCAAATAAATACTTCCGGATATTCCTCAATCCCACCAGTCAAACTCATGAACAATGTCTTATTGTACTTCACAAAATTTGAGCTCGAAAAAGGGTCCATTCTCTCTCTACGCGGTCCCCAAAAATTCCAGCACGAAGTCTCACGAAATCGACAACTCACGTTCTTTAGCCATTGAGTGGACATGTTCAAATTGCCACCAATATGTCAGCGAATCTCTTCAACTGGTACCCACTACCCTTTCTTTCTTTTCTTTTAACAGACAAAAATCTTGCACCCACGCAAGATTGAAAGAATTTCCACATGTGTCTAAAGAAACATGACTTTTTCCGTTGAGAATCAAAACTTTGGCATGTAAAAATGCGGTCACCATAGCTTTCTAATGGGTTTGGCCATCTACCGTGCTGTCACGGGCTTAATCTAATGAGTTTAATTAAGCTCAAAGCCTCCCTGCACTAGTATATTTTGTTTGCAATTATATGAGCATAATGCTATTAAACGAAATTTACTCCTAATATCTATATGCAATTTTATAACATTTTTGGATAGGGGTCATGGTCGATCTCTAATTTTTTATGCGACGAACAAGTAAATGGAAAACCAAAATTTAAGTGTCAACATTCCTGAGGTCATAAGGTTTATATTCGATCTCTTGACAAATATAAACGCAATTGTGATTTGCTCTATCTGTGGTTGGGGAGGTTGTCTCTGAAAATTTTTGTGGAGCGGCTAAATGTGCAAGTGGAGTTGGTGTTCGAATGATATCCATGATTATGACAAAGATTCTGCAAGACTCAAACTTGAAAGATGTACGTAGTGGTTGAGTTTACGAAAAACTTTCCTAATTCAAGTAGGTTTTTTTGTTTTGGGCAGTATACTAGGTGGAGTTGGATTTCTAAAAGAGATTTCCTATTTTATAAAATGTCTTCTGAAGATTATTCTACAAGGAGCTTGATACGCATGAATTATATTGCTAGTGTTTGAAACCGTGAAGATCTTGTATTAAGATTATATATAATTCCTTTGTAAGATTGAAATATTATTTATGAAAAATTATAGAGCTAAATACTATGTCGAAATTAGGAGCTGATAAATATTAAGAGTATTTAAATGATTCTAGTGTGGTTGTAATCTCCATTAATATATTGTGTACTCCATTTTTTTGGGTTTGTCGATGATGTAAGGCTATTTAAGCAACTAATAGAGCTCCGACCAATCTTTACAAAGTAATGCACCTTTCAAACAATTTCACAAGGCCCTAACTACTACACCAAATAAAGTTAGAGATGAAATTAATTACCGATCTACAAATAATGTGGTATCGAATATTGCTCTCCTACTGAATTCTTACATGTGGTTCACCCGCCGGAATACCTCATCGCACCACACCGCTCAATGAACTAGTTCTGCAGACAGATTTTAGAAGTCATAGAGATTACTCTTATCTAGTTAATATCATCCAGCAAATATCACTAAGTGAATAATGTAATCTTGGAGCTCATCGCAACAGACGCATGAAAACACGAGATCCGAAACATCTAAATAGCATTGTGCAGAGTTATAATATAATTGGATATATATAGAAATCCATAACTCCTTTCTTCTATTTTTGCTCAATTGCCTACATTCATAGAGCGCAAGAAGACTTCACTGCTTAATACACGCTTCAAATATCATAATTTAATCTCTCCCCTCTCTTCTTCGTTCACTTCTTGTTAGTAATAAGGACGGCTAGACATATATATAGCAATAATACGCAACCAAAACCCGGCATACATTGAAAGGTTTCAACGCTTGATTAAGCCTCCATAACCATAACCGCCCGTGCCTTCAGGTTTTTCCGTCGCCGGCCCCTGCGCTCCTCCCGGACGTCAGCGGCGGCGGTTGGCGGGCTCCTTCTGGGAGTTGAAGTAGACAGTCGCCACGGGGAGGCCGAGGTCGAGGTGCGCGGCGAAGAGGCGGGTGTTGAAGTTGGCGCGCGAGTTGGGGTGGTCGATGTGGCCGATGGGAGTCTTCTGCTGGAACAGCACCAGGATGTAGCGGTGGATCCCCACCGGAGGGCGGGGACCTACATAGGGTAGTATCTCTTTCCCTGCCCAAACGGAAGGAATGAGAAAAAAGATTGATATCCATATTTTTCGATATACATTTCTTTAGGGTTTCACATCCTTTCCAAAATTATTATTTATTGTTTTTTTAAGCTTGGTCAATCTCGTCATATATGTATAAGCAGGCTTATTCGAGCTATGTCATGATATAATCTTTCCCATGGAAGAAGGAGGATAGACCTGTCAATCTCTACGTATTGAAAGGAAATCAAGATTCGTAAGAAAAGTGATTTTCTAGGAAAAGGCTCTTCGTGAATTTATTTGTATTATAAGACTTATGTTCTCCATCGTCCTAATTGGAGAAAACTCTCTCAAAAAATAACACAATCGATGTTTGTTTTTACTTACTTTTACATTAGATAATGAACATGTCAGAGAAAATTTCTTCTAATTAGGAAGACAAAATTACCCTTTTGACTGTACTAGGGGTACAAAGATTTCCGGAAAGAAAAGCCTGTTTAACAAGAGATGAAGATCCTGGAATCTAAACTGAGGTTAATTATGTACGTCATATTTACATTATACGACAAACCTTTGAGTGAGCCAGGAAAATTTGATTAGGTGAATATCTTATTGAGTCATTTTTCTAGTACAAAATAATCAATTTCACATTCAAAGATGCAACCCCCCTACCCCCCTTCTTCCCCTTTCAAGTTAGATCTTATGCGATTTAAAGTTTTATGCAAAATATCTCTACATATATGAAAAAAGAAAAATCAGTAGAAAAACATCTCAGCCGGAGATGTCCTGCTGTCAAACAGATGACAAGTGGCATACACGTGCCAGATTAGACAGGCCAGCGTGCATGGTACTTGGTTCTTGATCACGTAACCAAGTGTCCCTTCACTAATTGTAGAGACAACATAGAAAAACCAGAAAACATAGAAACTTGCAGAGGCAAGGGAGAAGCAGAACAAGAACAAGAATCTGCATATACGACACGTGGTGTGTGCGCGCAGTACACGTGCGCTATAAAACAAAAGGCGAAAGTAGAAGAACCTGCGTATCTGTATCTGAACGCAGAGACTGTCTTTTTCAAACTTTCCATGCGCAAAACGGGGCATGAGACGATGCGATGTAACGCAGCAGTTTGTGAATTTCCACGAACGAACAGATACTGTCGTGTGAAATTAATTTATCCTTTTTTTCTCAATAAAAAATTCAACACCATTTCCCTTTTTCTTTTCTTGGCCAACCACGATACCTTCTTGTGAAGAAAGGGTTATGCTGCCGATAACCCTCCCTACCCACGGAGGAAGGGTTTTGCAGCTGATGACAAAAGCAGTTTCAGGGGTTTGATTTCTGTCTAGTCATGTCCAATACGATCTTTAATATCTAAATGCAAGAAATATTGCAACTAACAACCGAAGCGGCGCAAGGGATTAGATACCTGAACTGCTATCTAGATTTATCTCCACGAGACTCCGCTTATGACAATCGCTATTAACTCTGGTCAAAGTTGTCAAATATAAAACATACGTTAAGATAATTTGCAGCTAAACACAAAAAAATATGTCATCAGGATATACTTTATTATTAAATCACTCCTTCGTGTATCTATCATTCATTAAATGTCTAAACAGTTTGATATTTCTGGAATATCCTCCAGTTATTTCCAAAGATATCCTTTTCCCTTTAGAATCGATTTTATTCTCATGAGATTACACTTTCTCATTGCATGTATAATTAATTATTGATCATAATACTTACATAATATCACACCTTCGTCTGAGAATCTAAACTTTAAATTTTAGACCTTTAAGGACGTGGTAATTTCACAATAGTTAATCCGGTTTCTGCACCTTAATGGCCCTTTGCTCAACGAAAGAAATTAGAAATCGTTCATTTCATATTGGCGTTGAGATCATGGAAAGTTTGTATTTGCTAGGCTTAGTTTGTTTTTCTTATGATCAAATAAGAAATATAATTTTGAGAAAATAAGAAATTGACATGTTAGATGTAAAAGTTTGCGCCTATAAAACTCAATACCAGAAAGCAGAGTTAAAAGTTGTTCAATCAATCTGATCTCGCCTAGCCACACAAAATCTCGTCATCAAGATACATAGGCACAGACTAGAATGCATGTCCAAATTGCACTGACTTTAACCATAACAAAGACTCCAGGAATCAAGTGCATCATGGAGGCGGGCAAATTCATGCTGATTTCTCATCAGTATTTCGTGTACGACGACCCATAAGGAGAGAAAAGAGATTGAACTCAACGAATTTTTTTTGTTTTTACCTCGGTTAGGGTTTGTGCCTCCAGGGATATCGACCACGATCCTGATAACCAGAAAACAAAAGATAACACAGTCGCACAAAGTCAGTCGAATGGCTAGGAGAACAGACAAAGCAAGGACCAATGACATCATAATGAGCACTTGTGACTAGCCGTGGGATTTGGTCCTCCGACACATTTGTCAGAATTACGAGATGAGCTGAAGTAACACATAAGTTTGTATTATTAACGTGAGCAAGTGGACACACCAGTGGATCCACTCTCGCATGCTTGGCTCACTAGGGCTCGGTGCATCAGGATCCACCATCACCTGCGCGCAAAAGAGAGAAATAAAATTAAAAACGACCCTTCTTGCATTTACCAGTTTTGAAGCTAATGTTTTCCCCATGGCTGTTTCCTCTCTCTCCAAACACACTCTCAAACCACGCCATGCATGCATGCGATCAACACCCCCTCCAGGATGAGAATTCGTTATTTCATGCATCTGGTGCATGCATTCTTGCCGAATTTGTCCGAGAAGGATGCATGCACCAGATCCATGTAATAACCTACCCTCCAGAATGCACTACCGGCTACACGGGTGGGACGACGTACCAAGGTGTAGAGCTCGTCCGGGTGGCCAGAGATGCTGATCTTGGGGGCGTTGACCGCGAGGGAGGGCTTGATGTCGCAGCCGTTGGTGACGTGCTTCGAGCCGTAGCTCACGGACATGTTCACACACGGCACGAACATGTCGACCACGTCCCCGATCACACGACCCACCACCAGAGGATCGACGGACGAAGACATTTTGATTGCCCAGGGGAATGCAGTTCAAGATGATCAAACCGCGCAGACAGACAAGAACAGAATTTTGTGGTCTAAGGAGCTGCAAGAACACACACACACACACACACACACACACACACACAGAGACTTGACACTTTGGGCTCTATGGATAAATTTGGCCACAAAGGGCTTATGATATTTATAAAAGAACAGTGAGGGACTCTTTATGCGAGCGGGCTCATAGAATCGTGTAATCTATAGGCCATGCATAGGGCATCAAAAGGCATGGAGGGCCAGAGTGCTCCACGTGTGAGGCTCCCCAGAGAGATAAAGATCACCATCCCTTTTCTTACCGTGCAACATGTGGTTCCCTTTCGGCCGTCCGTTAAAGATGATCCTGACCCCTCGCTTTTGGGGGAGAGAGAGAGAGAGAGAGAGAGAGATGGTCCGTTTCACGAAATTTTTGCGATCCTTGAGATCAGCATGAGCATGAGCCCACAAAAAAGGCCAGGGATCACCCAAATGTAATGTCGTTCGAACCCAACTCGGGACAGAAATTTGTTTCTAGCTTGATCGAACTAATCTTTTCGACTTTGAGCTCGACCCGATCTAAGATTTGGCTGACTTGAGTTTCTGACTCAACTCATTAGCTAAAGTTCATAGACTAGGGTTTTGTTTCTTTCATGGGAATTTCGTTGTCAAAAAACAATTTACCAATCTGTAGTCGTTTGGATCGTTTAGAAGAACGGTTTTATGGAAAATATTTTCTTTAAGACTTGAAGATTGTGTTTGATCTTCTAGAGTCCAACTTTGAGTTGCATAGATACTACAACCATTTATATTATTCGAATTACTAACCTTAGGCTGCATTTGGTCATCCAAAGTTTTAATCAAAATAGAATAAGATAGAATAGGACAAGAAATTCAAAAATTTTATTATATCATATATATTATTTGGTGAATCGTAATAAAGCCCGTTACTTTCATATTCTATCATATTCATTATTTGGTATGAGTAACATATTAGTGTAAATGAAACTGAAAATGAGCAATTGAAGATGACAAGAATCTCTCACAATTCACTACTAAAGAAATCGCAATTGCACAAATGAAGATAACCTCCCTCAATCAACCTAGAATTATTGTACAATCCAAATTGTAAATACCATAAAAGCACACCATGGCATTCCAAAGTCAGAGGTTTGACAATGACAAGATTTGTAAACAAATGGCAATATCAATGAGGTAGATCAACCAACAAATGCCAAATCTAGTAAGAGAAAAAACATTATCATTTATCTTCTCAATTCTAAAACATATGGTGTTTCAACTCCTTTGCTACTTTCGTGAAGCTTCAACATGAACTATAGACTTACGAAGAGCTTTAAGTCTCTTGCTCCTTTCAAGGTTTTTTAACATGAACTAGAGAGTTACAGGAAAAGAAAAAAGAAAGAGAGCTTCGACTGTCGTTGTTTTCATGGATCTGTCACATGAACCAAAGAACTATGGAAAAGTTGTAAAACTTCAACATGAAAGAGAAAAATAGAGTCGTGAAAGCTTCATTTTCTTTAATGCAAATCATTCTTCAAGAATTAGAAAGATCATTTTTCAAGTTTAAATTTATTCATTTAAAATTTAGGTTCTTCTACTTCTTTTTTATTTATTCATTTATTTATTATTTTCCCTCTCTTTTTTATTTCCTTAATTTTTTTAATTTATTTTGTATCCCCTTCTGTCATTCCTTAATAAATTTTTATCAAATAATAAATTACACTATTTTACCTAAAATTAGTAACAAATATAAATACTACACATATGAAATTTATATCATAGAAATGAAGATATTCCAAAATTATATAACAATAGGAATAAATGAAAGGGAAAATAGTTTTTATTTTTTCGTTTTGAATTTTTTGTTAGATTTCAAATATTATTTAATTTAATTATTATTTTCATTTTGTTAATTTAAGAATATTTTTATCCAAGAAAATTAATTTTTATATCATGGATATAAGAAATCCTATCTATATTTATTCCACATCTCCTATGGGTTATTTTTATCCAGATTATATCTTTCTTATATCTAACATTATATCTTACATAGGAAGCAAACACAGGATAGGATAAATAATTTTTATTTTAGATATCAAATGTAGCTTTAGAGAAGGACTCTTGGACCCCTGGCTCCAAACATGACGTCATGACACTTAGATCAAATTAGAGCCTTGATCTTACCCCTACTCGAACTCAAGACCTTGGCTTTGGGACCCCCAATGCATGATGCTCGGATCCAGGACCCAAGGGACCAATCTTGAGGGTGCAAAGTTTAGATCTAAGACCTTGACACTCGAACCTCGATCCTTTTGGTACCCAAGTCTCCTAGGACTGAACCCAAGTCCCTGGTGCTCGTAACCAAAACTCTGACACTAAAATTGCTCAAACAAGAACCCTTGGGACAAACACGAGACAAAAAGCGTCTAGAGGCCGGACCGGATTTCTCATCTTTCGACCTAAGACCTTCACCTGGGGGGATCTCGAAGCTCAAATCCAAGACCTCGCCCTAGACTCAAAGTTTAGCCGCTCGAGTTCAAGTCACTCACAAATTGCTTCAATCTTGATTACGACCACATTGAGTATTCCTTTAGGGGCTTAGCTCATGTGTGTCGTGTCGGATTATGACGGTTGGTAAAGAGCAGTAAAACCAACCAAAGGGCTTGATGTGTCCCACTCGCCAGATGTGGTTTTACATTCTATGGCTTAATAGTAATGTGGGTGTTGGTATTATAAACGTCTGCCCTTTAACGCTCCAAAAAGGGGAAAATGATACTATCACCATTACAAATTTTTGTACGTCACTCACTTAGATCTTAAAACATTTGAAATGATCATTTAAATGCCACAACTTTTTAATAGCAATCGCTTAAGTTACTCCATTTACTTTGTTTGCTCGAAAATTTGACGTGCTAGCCTAAATCACTTAAAAATTGTACTAAAGTGATCCTTCATAATGTTTTGACACTAAATTGATCACTTAATTTTTGTGCTTCAATTTGTTAATTAAAAATTTGACAAAATGGCTACGTGAGTCAAAAGCAAAAATTCTAAATTTGCCACTATTTTTCTATGTTTTATTAGACTAAAAAGCAAAATCATGGAGCAAACATTCTCTCCAAATAATTTCATTTAATATTTGCTTTTCACCAAAAAAAAAAAAGAAGTAACATTTCTCCATAGTTTGTAACTTCACATTTGTTCTGATCTTGCTCTGCTTTGAGATTGAACAACATAGCTGGAAGCCTTATAGAAATGGACTACTTATCTTTGATTGATTGAGAGGATCAATGCTAGGAAATGTTTTCGAACCAATTTAACTTCGATTTCTCAAGTTGTAAAAAATTGATATATCTAACAAACGTTGTCCAATACATAAATGCATCACACAATTTCTAAATGTTTTGTGCCAAAACTTTAAGAATGATCATTTCAGTGCCAAAACTTTATGAACAATCAGTGTAGTGTCAAAGTTGTCTACTTAAGTTATTCCGGTGAGTCATGCCAAGTACCATCACTTGGGTCAGTTAAGTGATCGGTCTAAAAGCATTGGCACCAAAATGGACTTTACAAATACTATGGCATTGATACGGTGCTTATCCCGCGAAAATCACATTCGGAACTGCAGGGAGATGACCGAGCGATACATACGTGGAGGGCGGCGGCATATATACTGCTCTTTTTTGTGAACCATCTAGACTCTCTGCACTATAGTGACGACAAGATGAGGCGTTCCCGGATGGAGTTGTATGTTAGCATGGCATGGGTTTGGAGTACTATAGCACAACTCTCTCTTTCCTTTGGCTCTTGGGTGGTTGCATCATCCGCAAGCATCTTTTGTTTTCATGGTGTTCTTTTTTTGGATTAAAAGCAAAGGGCTAGGGAGTGTACAAAAATGAACTAGCCATTTCTGGCTGTGGGGCGTGCAGATGGGGGCGAAAAGAAACTTGGAGAGATCGAGACGTGCTGCATCATGCAAAGAGATTCTAGATTGAAAAGAAGAGTCGTTCTGAATGCAACAAAGCGAAAAGAAAAATCGCTTTTTTGTTGTATCCACACCTCAAGGGTCAAGTAATATCGTTCACATGTATGGCAAGAAAGTGGATTCCGATTCTGCAAAGCGTCCGAGAAGATCACTCGATAATCATACTATGGCGATCTATGTAAACAAGGTACTACACACGTTGTGGAATGAAAATCGGAAAGGAATATATAAAGCTATTGGCACAAATTAAAAATCTTTTCATGGGTATAATATCTTGCCCAAAAGTTGAAGTATAAAAACCGATTTTCGCAAGTGGATGATCTCGTTTTTTTCTTTTCTTTCTTTTTTTTTTTTTTGAGAAAAAGTGTTAGCACCCAAAATGATCAGCTTTTTGGTTATTGACAAGTATCAAAATCAATCGATAAGAGTAGAGTTTGGCCAATAATTAACAGAACAATCAACAACTTGATAAAAATTGGCAACTGACAAAGGAGGTCATTGATTACATCAGTTATTGATAGGAGCTTAATCAAGAATTAATCAAGAATTGAGAAGTTGATCGACAAAATTATCGACAATGGGCGCTCGACATGAAGACATAACTACTGGGTAGTTATGTTTTGTTATTGCTAATTTAGGGCATTTATAACTTATTGTGGCTAAGTGTTCTAGATAAAAGGAGTTAGTGGATAACACAGTTTCTTGTAACCGCCATCAGGAAGTTATTTATTTATTTGAATTCCAAACTTGTAACCACAACCGTCGATTGTGGGTTATAAATAGTCACGTCATACTCTTTTTAAAGCCTAACAATCAATGAAAAAACTCAACGTTTTCACAAATTTATCTTTATCTTTACATTTTCACAATATATCTTTTTCGCAATTTAAATATCTTCCAATTCCCGTACTTTAGTCGTACTTTTAGATATCTTGTCATTGATTAAATTCCAACATTATATCTTTGTCATTGCATTTTATCATCAATAAATTCCAGCAAAGCTTTTTATGTCATCAGGCTTCATCGTAGATTAAATTCTGTTCAAGAGTATCACTTCCTTGTGTTCCATTGATATGACCCAAGCTCAAAATTACCAAGAACCTGTCTCCTCTTAATAAAAACTAAAAAAAAAAAAAAATTGATAAAAGTTATTTGGCGATATACAATTTCAGTGAAATATCTTTTTGGCACGTCCGGTTCCACCAACCATCCTTCTGCCAACATACACATGGCCAAAGCCACCTTTTCCCCATTTGCTTTCTGTCTTAGATACAGGAGAGTTACCCACTTGTGCCTGCATCAAATTGAGACTATACATGATAGCTGACCAAAAAAGAAAAGACTATACATGATAAATTGAGAACAATGCTTTATAAACTTTAACATCAAGAAAACCATTGAAAGCTAATTATTTAAAAGGAAACACTTGGCCAAAGCCACTTTTCTCAATTTGCTTTCTATCTTAGGGTATATTTGTTTCATAGAAAACGTAATGTTTTTGGAATATGTTTTCCAAGAAACCTTTTTCCAGGAAAACGGTTAGTTTTTCTTTGTTTGATGATACGTGACTGAAAATACTTTTTGGTATTTGGATTGCATTTCAAAAATGATTGAAGGTGTAGAAGATGCCGACGAAGAGGAAGAGGAGGGAGCGAAGCCAACAGAAGCGCAAGAGGGGCTAGGGTTGGAGGCAGCGGCGGTGATGAAAGGGAGGGGGCAAAGGAGAAGGAGAGAGGGGAGGAGGAGTTAGGGTTTACGTTCACAAGCAAAGAAAGAAAAGAGAAAACAAGAAAAGAAAAAAAAGAAAGAAAGAAGAAAGAAAAGAAAATATATAATAATAACTAATTCAAAATTTTTAATTATAAATTCTTTTTAATAATAAATTTTTCATTAAGCAAGGACCTTAAAACATTTTGGAAAACGTTTTCCTGTTCTTTCAAAGGGGAAATCGTTTTCCTAAATTTAAGTTTTGGAAGGAAAACATTTTCCATTGACTATGAAAACATTTTTCATTGACTCATTTTCCTAAATGAACCAAACGCTGAAAAATGAGGAAAACAGTTTTCCGTAAATTGTTTTTCGCAAAACAAACACACCCTTATATTCAAGAGAGTTACCCACTTGTGCCTGCATCAAATGAGAGCAGACTATTTTATTGAGATTCCTTGGGATAAAATGACAGAGACAAGAAAATGCCACTTTCAGTGCTAGATATGATCAATTGAGAAGAATGCTTAATAAACTTTAACATTAAGAAAATCATTGAAAGCCAATTACTAAAAAGGAAACACCTGGCCAAAGCCACCTGTTCTCAACTTGCTTTCTGTCTTATATACAGGAGAGTTACCCACTTGTGCCATCATCAAATGAGAGCAGACCATTGTATTGAGATTCCTCGGGATAAAATGATAGAGACAAGAAAATGCCGCTTTCGGGACTAGACATGATAAATTGAGAACAATGCTTAATAAACTTTAACATTAAGAAAATCATTGAAAGCCAATCATTTCGAAGGAAACACTTGGCCAAAGCCACCTTTTCTCAATGTGCTTTCTGTCTTCTATACAGGAGAGTGACCCACTTGTACCTGCATCAAATAAGAGCAGACTATTGTATTGAGATTCTTCGGGATAAAATGACAGGGACAAGAAAATCCCGCTTCAGGAATCTACATGATAAATTGAGAACAATGCTTTATAAGCTTTAATATTAAGAAAATTATTGAAAGCTAACTATTTAAAAGGAAACTACTAAAGTATAAGTGAAATAGATGATTGAGTAGTGAACTAGATGATCCAGGGAAATTGAGTCTAACGATAATCTATTTCAAGGAATAGAAAAATTAGTTAATGTTATCAAATAAATTTCTGTTCTTTTTCTGTTTCGGAAAAATTAGTTTCTGTTATCAAGATGCCTAATCACAAGAGGGCTCGTTTCTCCGCCAAAAAAAAAAAATATTTCAAGTGTCTTTTAAGTGTCATTTTATTCTATTTGTATTTATGTGTCATTTTCCAAATAAGTCCAAGATTGACTTTTCAATTGACCTTCTGGTCAAACCTTAAAAAGTCAACTTTTAGTCAACATTTCATAAAATTTGTGATGTTTAAATTAAAATCTCCAAGTTGCGATTGATATGGGATTGAGAGAATCCGTGCTAAGTGACAGCACCATCTCTTTAATACAACCATTAGTGCTCACCCAGTAATCCATTAACTTTCCTCTTATGGTTCATCTTTGGGAAAGTCACGACAAGATTAAAGCACAAAGGAAACTTAATACCTCGAGGTGATAGTTGATAAAAGATAATTGAGTATTTTATCTCATATTATCATTAGACTTAATTTCACTCAAAGAACTAAAATCATTGAGTAGTGAACTAGATGATCCAATGTCAAATATTCTTTATATAATCACACCCATAATTGTGAGAGGAATTGGAATTGCAAAAAAAGTCGCAAGCTATATTATATGGTACAATTAGAACCCATTCTCAACTTGCAAAACCCCAATTTCAACTTCCAAAAGTAGTTATTCTAATTTACCATGCCAAATTAAGGCATCCAGATTTTTCCTAGGAGAGTTTATTCACACCACCTTGGCCGAGTGCTTCATATCTCTCTCTCTCTTCCTCCCTCCCTCCCTCCTCCCAATGTAACATTATAGAATTCTATTGCAAGTTTATCGATGTTTTGTCCAAACTCATATTATAATCTCATTTAGGATGCCAAATTTACCCAATAAGTTTTAAATCTATTATACCGATACTAATTTAATTCTAGACTTTTCAACTTTGCCTAATATACAAAGCTTTTCTCAAGCCGACACTTCCATATACTCTCATTAGGGAACTCTTACTTGAGACAATTTCCAAGGAAAACTTAGATCTACTAACTATTCCAATGGTGTATAAAATCTATAACGTCTTGAAAATGATTGCCCCTCTTAAATCACCAAGCCTAGATGGATTTAATGCCATTCTCTATACAAAATGCTAGGAAGTGGTGAAGACCCAAGCGGTCCATTTTGTTGAATACTTATTTAGCACAAGTGAGATACCCCACCTATTTAATCATATATTCATTACTCTCCTCCTAAAATCTCATAAGGCACACACCTTAAACCAAGTTTGTCTCATAAGTCTATGTAGTGTGAGGATAAATTCATTTTTAACTTGCTAGCATTAGGGGTGAGCATCGGTCTAGGGGACTATTCCTGGACTAGCCCAACCTTGCCAATCCTTATCCAGTTCCTAAGGGGACTAGGTCAGTCCTTAGTCCTAGGATCCTTGGACCAGCACTGTGCGAGTTGATCCTCAGTCCTACGAGTTTATGGTCAATCTAACCCGGATCAGCCCTAACTATACATATAATATATCCAATATATTATTTATAACGTTTGTACATATGGTGTTACGAGTATTATTGATTGATTATTACAAAAACTTCACATCTTGTCCTATATCGCTATAAGCGGTCTTAATCGTTTTTATGATTTCTTACTTTTGGTATGTGTGAACTTTCTATTGTTGCTTTATCTTAAATTTATTGAATATTGTCGCGACCTAATTTTTCGGGTGCACCACCTAAAACTAGGTTAATAGACTGCTAAGTTTTTACACTTAGCTCGGGCTCTCCCAAGCCCATACCAAATCGCGACTTAAGGTTTAATTTTTAAACATGTAAAATGTTATTAATTAGGAGTCGCCACTAATCGGTTTATGGTAGGTCGATTAGACACCTAAGTAAAATAAAGGGAGATTTATCTTACTCCTACGAACAGAGACTAACTAAGGGTACGGGACTTGGTTACACTAGAATTTTCTAATGCCCTTTCGGTACCATTTCTTTTTAATTTTTCAAAATGTTTTTGCAAGCGGTTGATTTATTTTAACCTAAATTACTATCATGCAAATGTGGTGACCACACGGGTGCTCATCCATTATTTAAAACATTCAAATAAATAAATTGCATCACACAAAGCAAGCAATCATTTTTTTTGGATTTTCTTAAAAATTGGAGTTCTTTTATTAAAAATGCATTTTAAAACTAAATGACTTAATTTTATTAATATGCAAATTCTAATTAAATGAGCCTATTATGCAAACTAATTAACATGCACCTCATGAACTAATTTCACTAATTAACAAATTCTGATTAAATGATTCTATTATGCAAACTATTTAACATGCATCTAGTATTTTTGCATTTTTTTTTAATTCGGAATTTATGAAAACCCTAATTAATCTATCTAAAAATAATCTTCTAATCCATTTTTGGGATTAATTTGACTTAAACCCTATTCTGTCTTAGAAGACTATTTTTTTTTTTTTTTTCATTTTAAAAAGAGGATGAAAATGTGCCAATTATATCTAAAACTCTAAAAAGGCTATTTAAGTCTAATCCTAACCTATTTCTTTTAAAATATCTAAAAATGCAGTCCTAAAAATATTATCTAAAAATGCAATCCTAGAAATATAATCCTAAAAATTTGATTAATTAAACCTACGTGTCTATTATATTAAACCTTAATGTCCTATATGCTCATGCAAATCTTTTTGAATGTTTTGATTTTTGATTTTTTCGATTTTGTTTTTTAGCTTTTTTTTAAGCTGAATAATTGTTAAACAAGGGTTAAATCTAAACAATTAATATAATTACTAAATAAAGGATCAAAATAATTGAAAAAATAACCCGACGTCTCACAAAGGTTAAATTAACAATTATTCTAACCCCGATCATCACAACAACTCAAAATAATTAAAAATCTAGTCCGAAGTCTTACGGACCAAATTAAATAATTATTATGATTTAACAATTGAGATTCTACAAAAAAGCCCAAAAATTAAAAATAATTAGAAAAATGGTCCGATGTCTCTCGGATCAAATTAATAATTATATTAATTTCGGACAAATTCCCTATGGATAATGCATACTAAATTCACAAATATTTACATCCAACATTACAAATTAAATACCTAAACTAAAAATGTTATCAAATGAAATACACAAAAAGATAACATAACAAATAAAAAGAGTAAAAGAAACTAAACTATAGATAAAGTAAAAAGTTAAAAAATAAATAAAAGAAATAAAAACTACCTAAGGGAATCGACGGGGAATGGCGCCGGGCGGTCGTTTGATCGGTCGTCGGAACTCCGGCGGGGGAATGGCTGTGAGGGAACGGCGGCGGGCTCTAACTCGGGAAGCGGCGAAGTCGGGGCTGAGTCGCGAGTCACGGAGCGGGTCGCGGGTCGCCGGGCGGTGGCGTCGGCTACGGTGCGGAGCTCGGTTGTGGGATCTCGAGCAACGGGCGGACACGCCGGCGACGTCTTGCCGGGCTGCAGTCGCGGTGGGCTTCGGTGGCGATGGCAGAGGCGCGGTGGTACGACGCGGAGGTGCGGTGGCCAACACGAGGGAATGCTGGTGCGGCGTTGGCGGCAAGGCGCGACGACGGCCGGCGCGGCTCTGGTGGCGTGGCGACGGTGCTCGTGGTGGCGCAGCGGCGAGCGGGCTTCGGGTCGCGGACTGCGGTGGTTGGCGGATGCGTGGTGGAAGGAGGCCGTCGGCGTAACCCAGAGACCGAAGATGCAGGAACCACCAAAGCAGCAAAAAGAACCCTGGAGAAGATGAACAGTAAGGGTCTTGTCAATTATTTTTTTTCTCTTTTTCCCACTTCTCTCTCACTTTTATTCGCACGTATTCCCTGCTGACTTTTATACTTTTTTGACTTTTTTCTCTTCTAAAGCTTTGTCCTTTTGCTCTCTCAAAGAACGAAGGAGAAATCCATTTTTTTCCAAAACCGAAGGAAGGCCTCTCGCCTTTTTGCTCTCCCTCTCCGAATTCCTTCCCTCTTTTCACGAAAATTTCAGCGGATTCTCTCTCAAATTTTTTCCCCCCAATTTTGTGCACCTTTTTCTTGAAAAATGCAGCTCTCTTTTATAGTGATTCCGGACGGCCACTTTGTATGGTATTTTCCGAGTTTCCATCCTCCGTCGCATTAAATCAAAGCGAGATTTCGCAATCAACTCGATTTTTTGCTCCGATTTATTCCGTTTTATAAAATTCTTGCCCCTTATTCACTTGATTTTTAAATTGTTTCTGCATTTAACAAAATCCGGACACCCATCAGAATTCCATATTTCCTTGCATAATTCAATCAAATCAATTTTCCCCATTTTTATTTTTTCTTTTCAAAATGCAATTTTTATTTTCCTTATTTTTCTAGATTTGCTAAAAATAGGTGTCAATACCGCCCTCTTTGAAGGTGAACTCGTAGAGATTGCCTTCAAAGACAAGTTGAGACCTAAATGTTAATCATACACATGCACTAAATGATTTTTTTGGGGAAGATAATTCCCATTTTGAAATGAAATTTATATGATGCATGGAAATGCTAATGCAAATGATAAAGGAACTTACCGGAATTACTTACCTTTGGGGATGGTAGAGTAACTCAAGATAGATTGGTGTTACACATCCCGGGACCCGTACCATTTTACAATCGCCCCAAAGATAATAACATGACTTCACAAAGTGATCTGCTTTCCCAGGACCCGTACCATTCTACGGTCGCCGCCTTGACGAAAAAATGATTTTTCGGGACCCGTACCATTCTACGGTCGCCTGAACTGAGGTTGTCTAGGACCCGTACCATTCTACGGTCGCCTTAACGAAAAAATAGTTTTTCAGGACCCGTACCATTCTACGGTCGCCTGAGGTTGTCTAGGACTCGTACCATTCTACGGTCGCCTTAACGAAAAAATGGTTTTTTAGGACCCGTACCATTCTACGGTCGCCTGAACTGAGGTTGTCTAGGACTCGTACCATTCTACGGTCGCCTAAACGGGGATCTATTTTCCAGGACCCGTACCATTCTACGGTCGCCTGTTAGAGCAATAAATGTTGTCTAGGACCCGTACCATTCTACGGTCGTCTAGACTAAGGTTTTGCTTGGCTAGGACCCGAACCATTCTTCGGTCGCCTAGCCTTGCGACAGAAATCATCCGACCAGGACCCGAACCATTCTTCGGTCGCCTTAATCAGATTGAATCTGGAGGAAAAATCTTTAATGTTGTCTAGGACCCGTACCATTCTACGGTTGCCTAGGCGAGGTTTTGCTTGGCTAGGACCCGAACCATTCTTCGGTCGCCCGGCCTTGCGACAAAAATCATCCGACCGGGACCCGAACCATTCTTCGGTCGCCTTAATCGATTGAATCGGGAGAAAAAATCTTTGGGGGCGACTCCATCGAGCGCCAGTGCTTGGAAAGGAATACCTGTACAATGACAAGTATTTAAGGTATGGATAGAGATAGACTTACCTGATGACATCTCTGATTCTTGGGGATACGTCTCCTACAAAACATGATTGTAGGAGAGGCAACATGCATTTGTAATCATAAACATGCATCAATATAATGGAGGTTCATGATGATTTCCATTAATCTCGCATCACTTAATTCCTATTTTGAACACATGAGTGTCAAGAATGTGTCAAATGAGAGATCCTTTGGTCTGAAAAGACTTTTTCTCTCATCCTCATTAAAATGGCCATTTCATCCCGACCTTTGATGCGGGATTTTGTCAATTACTCTATCTCACCATCGTCATGCCAAACAAGGGTCGAACAATCTCGCAAGTGGTACGATCTCACCAATCCGAGAGGTCTTGAACAAGGACCGTAATGTGGGCTTGGTCAATGGCTTAACAAAAGGGACTTTTTGAGTCGAGGCTTTCGAAAGAATGAGTGATATTCTGTAATCATCTCCGGGTTTACAAGTCAAGAACCCTACAAAATGATAAAGAAATAATCTTGCTCGCACCTCTTCGAGCGATGCTTAAAACATGTGAACCCCTAGGTTAATTCAAGTGCCATAATCAGAAGAGACTTTGCAAGGGACGTAACATAGGCTTGGTTCATGGGTTGAGAAATGAAAGGATCATTAGGCTCAAAAAGTGTTTAAGGGGTTAAAGTTGGTGATCATCCCGACATTTCCACCACTTTCCTTCTCCACTGTCGAAGATTTTTTTTTTTTTTTTTATCACAACTCCATTGATTGCAACAATATTTGAGAGTTTTTTTGGTACCACCTTGTTGGGGATACAACTTACTATATCAAGAGTTTGATTTTTTTTTCTTGGCATTGGCCTTGCTCTTACCAGGCACACTGCTTTTTCATGCCCCATTATTTGCAATTTTTTTGAACTTGCACAACTATCCTTTACAAAGCATTCTAATCCATGTTACTTGAACGGTTCTTTTTGCCTTGCCCCAAAGTGTGGGGGATGATCACCAACTGGGTTTAATATGAAATAAATTCATAGGCTCAAGTGGGCTATGCAATGGATAGAAGTGTATAGGATAAAGAAAGAACTGCTCTTCATCATCTTAAGGCACTTCAAATTACCGTACGAATTACACTGCAAAAGCAATATTCGAAGATCGATGCAAGTGGGAGCCAGAAGATTCCTACCATTCATTTCAAATTTGCCACAGTGTGGGATGATTCTTGACAGGGATAATTTTTTTTAAAAAAAATCTCCATAAGTGTATGGGGCTGAAAGGGGTTAAGCAATGGATCACCTGTAGTGTTTGGGGTAGGGAAAAGAATGCCTCTCATCACCTTGGTTGTCGTACCCTTTGCGAGATAGCCCTCTTCCTTGTGGGCATGGAATTTTTCACACAACTCACCGGGGGTTAGTGTATGAAACAGTGTATGGAACAAGGCTTGCCTTTCGTCATTACAAAGTATCCCATTTGACACATTCAATTCATCTCACATAATTCATCAATGAAGAAAAATGCAAGATTTGCAATAAATTTGAACAATTGAACTCATTAAAGCAATTTATTCATCATTGAAATGCTTGCAGTTCAAAACATGACATGGCAAATTCTATCATGGGTAATATTTCTTGACAGCATCTGAATTAACAGGAGTGGAAAACTCACGACCATCCATTTCTGCCAAGATCAAGGCACCGCCAGGAAGTACCTTCTTTACCACATATGGACCGCTGTAGTTTGGAGCAAACTTGCCTCCGGATCTGGAAAAATTGGCAACAACTTCCTTAGGACTAGGTCATTTACCTTGAAAGGTCTCAGCCGCACCTTCCGGTTGAAAGATCTAGCTACTCTCTGCTGATATGCTTGGCCATGGCATAGAGCCTTCGATCTTTCTCGTCGATCAAGTTCAATCGCTCGAATCTTTGTTGTGACCATTCCGCCTCAGACAAATCCACTTGGGATAGAACTCTCAGAGATGGAATCTCCACTTCCACGGGTAAAACTGCCTCCATGCCGTATACCAGAGCAAAAGGGGTTGCCCCAGTGGAAGTGCGGATCGATGTCCGATACGCCATCAGTGCGAAGGGTAACCTATCGTGCCAATCTCGATAATTCACGGCTGTCTTAGCCAAAATCTTCTTAATGTTCTTATTGGCCGCTTCAACGGCCCCATTCATTTGAGGGCGGTAAGGAGACGAATTCAGATGCTTGATTTTGAACTCTCCGAACAACTCACCAACAAGTTTGTTGTTCAAATTGGTCCCATTATCGTGATGATTGCTTTAGGAACACCATAGCGAGCAATTATGTCACGTTTGACAAACTTCGCCACATTACGAGCAAAGTGACACTTGCAAAGGATGTAGCTTCGATCCATTTGGAGAAATAGTCTATCGCCACCAAAATGAATCGATGTCCATTTGAAGCCTTGGGATTGATTGGGCCAATCACATCAATACCCCACATCAAGAAAGGCCATGGCTCGGAAAACTGATGCAGCTCAGTTGGAGGAACATTTATTTTATTTCCATGGATCTGGCAGCGATGACAACTTCGAACATACCGGATGCAGTCACTTTCTAGTGTGAGCCAGTAGTATCCTAATCTCATAATCTTCTTAGCCAACATGTGTCCATTCATATGGGGGCCACATACCCCCTCATGCACTTCTTGCATGATTTGAGTGGCTTCGACTGCATCTATACATCGCAACAAGACAGAATCGTAAGCTCTCTTGTATAAATTCTCACCACTGACGAAAAATTTCGAGGCCATCTTCGTGATGTACTTCCTATCAGCCCGAGTGCTTCCTTCAGAAATTCTTGTTTTTTAATGTAATTCATGATATCGTAATACCATGGCTTTCCATCGACTCTTGGTCACAATCATACAATAAGTGGCTTTGGCAAAACTTCTATTTTCAAAGGCTCAACCTCCAACCCATCGGTGACTTGCAAAGCATAGAGGACAATGTCGCAAGTGCGTCTGCAAATTGATTATGAGACCTCGGCAAGTATTCAAACGAAACATCCTTGAACTCTTTCACCAGATTTTCTAAATACTTGTGGTATGGGAGTAACTTGGCATCCTTGGTCTTCCATTCTCCCACGGTGCAACGGTATGATCAATGCAGAATCTCCAAACACTTTTAACTTAGCCACACCCATCTCAATTGCGGCCGAAGCCCGAGGATGCAAGCTTCATACTCGGCTACATTGTTAGTGCATGGAAATATCAATTTTGCAGCTACCGGGTGGTGTTGTCCATCTGGAGATATCAGAACCGCCCCAGTACCCGAACCAGATAGGTTTACAGCTCCATCAAAGAACATCTTCCATGAGTCTTCATCTACACTCAAGACACGGTCATCAAGGAAACTATCATCATCATTAGGGACTCCTGAATTCTCGGCCAGTAGATCAGCGATCGCTCGGCCTTTAACCGACTTTTGTGGCATGAATTGCACATCAAATTCGGAAATCAAGATTTGCCATTTGGCCAACTTACCCACCAAAGCTGGCCGATCAAGTAGGTACTTGATAGGGTCGTTCTCGCCACGAGGAATGTCGATAATGTAGTGTGTATTGTCGCAATCTATGCAACACCCACACTAATGCCACACAAGTCTTTTCAACCTCGAGTACTTCAACTCCGATACGGTGAACTTCTTTGCCGAGGTAATAAACGGCCCGTTCTTTTCTCGTCGAGGACTTTCTTGAGCCAACATTGCACCCAATGACTCACTATGAATAGTGAGATAGAGAGTCAAATGATGCCCCGGTGAGGGTGGGACAAGAATTGGTGGATTCATCAAATCTTTGCTTCAGCTTGTTGAACGCTTTTCGACACTCATCATCCCAGCTAATTTGTGCATTCTTCTTTAGAAGCTTAAAGAATGGCTTGGCGTTTCGAGAGAGTTGGGAAATGAATCTCGCTATGTAATTCAATCTTCCTAAAAGGCTCCGAACTTCTTTCACCGTTGATGGAGGTTGCAATTCACATATGGCCTTGGCCTTGGAAGGGTCGATCTCAATCCCTTTATCGCTCACAATAAATCCGAGTAGTTTACCGGATGTTGCTCCGAACACGCATTTAGCGGGATTTAGACGAAGCTTGAAATCACGAAGTCGATCAAACAACTTCTTCAAGGTTTCGATGTGGCTTCTTCCTGGTCGAGTCTTTGCAATCATATCATCAACATAGACTTCAATCTCCTGGTGCATCATGTCGTGAAATAAGGCGACCATGGCTCGCTGGTAGGTTGCCCCCGCATTCTTGAGCCCGAAGGGCATGACCTTATAATGAAAGGTTCCCCACGGGGTAATAAATGCGTCTTCTCCTTGTCTTCCTCCTTCATCCTTATCTGATTGTACCCAGAAAAACCATCCATAAATGAGAATAGTTCAAAACCAGCAGTACTATCCACAAGGACATCTATGTGTGGTAATGGGAAATCATCCTTTGGACTAGCCTTGTTCAGATCCCGATAGTCAACACAAACTCGAACTCGACCGTCTTTCTTCATTACCGGTACAATATTAGCCACCCATTCGGGGTATTGTGAGACTTCAATGAATCCCACATTCAAAAGCTTCATCACTTCTTCTTCTATCTTCTTCGAGAGCTCGGGCTTAGTCCTCCGCAACCTCTGCTTCTTAGGTGGCATGTCCGGATTAGTGGGTAGGCAATGCTCCACGATTGATGGGTCTAGACCAGGCATGTCGGCATAGGTCCAGGCAAAAATGTCTTGATATTCCTCCAGTAACTGAATTAGGCGCTCAGCCTCGTCTTTGGGGAGACTTGCCCCAATTTTCACCTCTTTGGCTTCTTCAGTGTCACTCAAATTAATAGTGACGGTCTGCTCAGATGTGAGAGACTTAGCTTTTTCATGTTGCTCCCAGTTACGTTGCACTTCGATGGAATCTTCGATCGAGTCTCGGGATCATCATTATCATGACTTGTTGCAATGGATTGGACCATTTTCACACCTTTACATGCCATAGGATTGTTCTGAAACATGAAGTAGATAAATCAGAAAGACAAACAAAGTAATCAACATCTTTGCTTTTTTTTTTTTTTTTTTTTTTTTTTCTTTGGCAAAAAGATTTTTTTTGAAACATTTTGACACGAGGAAGCATGATGAAGCCCGTGCCTCGAGTTCTCCTTGGATTTTTCTCTTCTTTTATCGGTTGGATATCATCACCGGCCGGTTTGGTGTACCTCATAATGCCCTCAAAATAAAATTTGTAATTTCATTGAAATTCATCAATTGATTACATTTATTGAATGAAAAAGATGCAACACTCAAAATAAAAAAAAAAACTGAAAACATCATAAGAAATAAAAATTCCCACGCAGGGAATGTGCAAAAGCAATAAAAAGTTACTCTTGTGGGCCAAGGCCCATCTCTTGGGGTCCTTCATCAATAGCTCCTATGATGAGGTTGTCGAATAGGCTTGCAACTCCTTCTAGCTCATTGTCAGGGTTCTCTGCCTTCGAGGGTGTCGAATCATCCATGCCACCCCATCCATCTGGGACTATCTCACTAGGATCAATGTAGTAGCTAGGAGGAGTTGAATACTTCACCAGGTAATCAAACTTGCCACTAGGCTGCCCCAAAGTGTCTATCACTTCCGCTTCTTCATGCATCATTCTTGGAGGACCAGGGAATGTCTCGTGAATGCTCGGGGGTAGTGGGTTTTGCCTCTCTCGCCCTTGGTTAGGTGGCGAGCTCCGCCTCTCTTGTCTTCGTCCTTCGGAACTTCCTCCACCTCGTCCATGGTACCCTAAACCAGCGAACGGGACCTCGAGGAGCTTCAATGGGGCTTTGAATGCCACGATCATTTCTCCCAAGACCATTACCGGGGACGAAGTCATTCCCAACCATTACTCTTCCCACCATAAGGGCAGCATTTGATACTTCAGGGGTAGGCGGTGATGAACCCCGAGAAGCATGTATAGTGGACACCAATTCGAATGAGTGGTAACTTGATTCAAATTGGGAATCCGGCTCCACATAGGGGATAGCCGTCTCATGATAAATCCGGTGGTCTTCCTCACCATACACGGTGACCAACTTCCTTTCAATCACGAATTTCACAGCTTGATGTAGACTTGAAGGCACCGCTCCGGCGGTGTGTGTATCCATGGTCGACCTAACAGAAATTGAATGCGGTAGGGGACTTGGAAGGGAATGTTGAAGACGACCGGCCCTATTTGGACATCGAGATGGATTTCCCGATCACCTCCTTTTTTGTTCCATCGAAAGCTCGCACCGAAGTCTTCGCGGCATGTATCCTTGACAGTCTATCTTAAGGCGGTGAAGAGTGGCCAAAGGACAAATGTTCAAAGCGGACCCATTGTCGATGAGCACTCGGGACATATGAGAAGACTTGTGTTTAACGGATATGTAGAGTGCTTTGTTATGTCCCCTGCCTTCAAGAGGGAATTCCTCATCAGAGAAGGCAATCAAATCCTTGAGAAGGACCGATCCCACGAATTCTTCTAGTTTGTCTGCCTCAACCGTCTCTGGCACACGAATTTCGCTCAGTACCTTCATCAGCGACTTCTGATGAACGGGGGATGTCATCAAGAGCTCGAGTAAGGAGATTTGGGCAGGCATCTTTCGTAGTTGGTCAACCACGTTATACTCGCTTGCTTTGATTACGGCCAGAAACTCCTTAGCCTCTTCATCAGTGACCGGCTTTGTAGGTTGAGCACTAGCTTGACCATAGGTTCGGCCAGATCTTGTAACAAGGTCCACATCCAGGTCATAGGACCAAGGCACTGCCTTATCGTTGACATACTCATACGGCTGAGGCACCTCTATCACTATTTCTTCGTCAGATGCATCTTCTAGTGGGGGCATGTCTACGAGCGAAGGATCAACCTCTTTCTTATCAGCATCAAGTGTAGCCTGCTCCTCTTCCCAATCGATGATGAGGTGGGAGATAGTAGAAACTATGCAGTTACGATCAGCATACACAATGATGCCATCATCCACCATTTTGGCAACTCTTTCTCTCATCACCGATAGAGGGACATCTTCCTGACCTCGGTAATATCCAGCTCTCACTAGCCCGTTGTAGGCATCTCGCCATGTGCACCTTTGAGTTCTTGATTCGTCCGACTTCGGGTTCCAGGATAGCATTCACTTTGTACCCTCATGCTCGGTAGCGGATTTTTTTGGACGTTTGGCCGAGCGATCCCGAAATGAAAAGGCCTTTGTATCCGGGAGATTCTCGGATCTTGTGCTTGAGGGTGAAACATTCATCGTTGAATGCCCCAATTCACCGTTATGGTAGTCACACTTCTTCGTTGGGTCGTAACCACAATGCCTTCACGGTTAGGGCGCTTTGGTTCACTAGTAAGCAAATCCTTCTTTCGGAGGACCCATCGGCACTTGGGATGGAGACCCAGGGAGAGGGGAGAACTGCCTCCTATTATTCGCTTGGGTGAATGATTGACGGCCAGCGGGTTGTTGCTGTCTTGGGTTTACCTGTATAGCCGGGGCACGTTTGGCACTTTCTTGGCTATAAGCCACGTTCACATCCACGGCCGCTTCCTTCTCCTTCTTGGTAGAGAACCTTTTAGTAGATGGCTCGAAAACCATCCTTCCCTTATCCCCATCTCGATCCGCTCTCCTACGGGAATGAGCGATTGAAGCTTTCGACATATGTGCGGCCATTCGATTACGGAACTCAGATGGAAGGGTCTTCACGAACAGCTTCATCAACTCTTTGTTGGTAGGCTCAGGAGTAATTTGAGCTGCCAAGTTTCTCCATCTCACAGCATATTCTTTAAACAACTCACTCCTTTTCTTTTCCATCCGCTCCAGGTCTTCTCGAGAAGGCGCGATGTCCATGTTGAACTTGTACTGTTTGAGGAATGCATCGGCCACTTCGTTCCAGGTTTCGAGGAGATTCACGTTCTTCATCACGTACCAGTTTAGTGCGGGCCCGGTCAAACTCGCATGAAATGATTGGATCATAAGGGGCTCATTTTTTACGTGCTGGGCCATGCGAACGTGGTACATCTGCAAATGAGACTTTGGACAAGATGTCCCGTCATACTTCTCGAACTCCGGCATTTTAAACTTGCTTGGCATTTTAACCTTCTCATAGACCGAGAGGTCAAATGGGAGTGAGCTTTGAGACTCATGCAGCTGTCTCACTTTCTCTTCTAGCTTTGCAAAGCGCTCATCCTGATCTATCTTCGGAACACTGTCTAGCTTAGCCTTTCCAACTAGGACCATATCATCTTCCGCCCGGGCATTCCGTCATCATCCGTTTGGGCCCTATTTGCTCGCCTCGGGACTATTATCTCGGGAGAGCAGGTGGAGGATTTGGGTTCACTTGGAGGGATTGAAGTTGAGCTGTTATAAGCCGCATGGAAGCGGCTAAGCGGCTAAGTTGATCTTCCACGGAGGACATGCGATCACGCATCTCGCCTTGGTCGGCCATTCTTGCTCTTAATCGTGTAATAATGGGAGAGCGCGGAGGATCCGTTATTACCTAAGGTGAAAAAGAGGTACCTTGTAAGAACCAATGATAGGATAGAAAATGGCCCATGACAACGGTCTAATCGCCCGATTTATTCAAAATTTACTAAAAACATTAAACCAAACAATGAACTAAGAATCGAAATTCTAGTCCCCAAACATTAAACATTGAATTGAAAATCGAAATGAAACTCCCTAGACATTGGACTAAGAATCAAAATTCAAAAGATCTCATTTCATATGCTTTCGGGATTTCAACGCCTTGCGAAGCCTCTTATTTTCAGCTTCAATCATTTCCACTTTCCGCTTAAGATGCTCAATTTGTGCTCGCTGAGTGGGCTTCTCAGTCACATCTCGGCACCACGGACGTAAGGTCGCAGGAATCCGGTGTTGTTGAATGTAGAATGCCGACGCATGGTGGAGTTCCTCCTCCCCTTTCGTCTTTTGGGCACAGAATCTTCTCTAGGTGGCATTCATTCCATGCAGCAATGATCATCTGGATCTCCTTGAAGTAGTCGTAGTTTGCTTGAATAAAACGAACTTGGAACAACTCTATCTTGAGTGGCGGAGGAATTTCTTGAAGAGCTTTTATCGACGGGCCACCCTATACGGGTAGTAAGAAGTCGCACGAGTAAAAGCCCAACAACGGAATTGGCTCATCATACTTGTGTGAGAAACGAGCTTCCTCAACTCGGAACCATTTAGTATGCCATAGGAATGCCTTAGGATCAGGATTTTTTAAAAAATTAATCCAACGAGCATACTTTTGTTTATTTGGGGAAAAACGTTCTAAGACCGCAAATTTTTGTATGGGGTGCCTAAAATCATCAATCTTAAATTGTTTCATGAGGTGCCCAAATCCTCTTATGTGGGAGAAAAACCATATTTGTAAAAGTTCGGGAGGGCACGCATGGTCTTTTCTTCATTTTGTTTGAAACGATTTAATGACAAAAATGTTTCAGCTAAAACCATATTGACATAATTTAAGCCGTCACAAACACGATTAACCACCCATGAAATTGAAGGATTAATGGCATTTCTTCGGTAAGGAAAAACAATTAGCCCGAAAAATGCTAACATGAAGATCCTAGCTTTTGAAATCATTGATTGATTTGCAAAACATTTTTCCAGAAATGAAAATGGGCATGCAAAACAGTTGGCTTTAACAACTTTCCTTACTCTTTCGGCTTCGATTTCTAAAAACCGTGATAATTCAGAAATAGAATCTATACCGATAGGTGGTCTAACAAGCTCATTTTCCAGGGGCATTCCAATGGCAACACTATATTCTTCTAGTGTTGGAGTCAATTCGTACTCACCAAATATGAAAGTGGAAGTTTGTGGACACAGAAATGAGGGAGTGCTTGTATCACACTAGAGTGGATGTTGATCTCCAATAGTGGGAGAAGTCGGGCAATCCTAGTCTTCACATACCTCGGCCCTCTTGATCTAACCGATCCAGCCACATCTTGAGCTCTTTTTTGGGAGTGGAAATGCATTGTACGTCGGTCCTCCCCATAGCATATAAAACAAGACGCGACGAAACCTATTGTCATGGACCGACAAAATTGTAATAAAGTAAGTAAATTGCGAAGTAAGAATTTAGACAACTTACTTTCACCAGAAGGAATGACAAGCACATAGACACACGCATGAAATGTGAGGCTCGATTTCTATCTAAATGGCTTAACAAAGTGGAGCTAAGAGGATGATCTGGCCGTTGCAGTCTCGCATTAACGTGTCAGGTCCCCCTAACTCCGGCTTAGTCGAATGGAATATCCAATAGTCACGCAGTCTCGCGGTTATGGACAAACACATTCGACACCATGAAAAGACTTTCGGGGAAAAGAAGGTCAACCTCTACATAGCAGTCTCGCTTTAGAGGAAGTATCCTTCTCAACACCATCCTAGAAATCCTATCGCAGCCCAGGTCCGGCCACAGGTTGTGTGTGCAATAGTGTAGTGCTAAAAACAATAAGACATGCACAATAGTTTAAATACAAACAACACTTCTAATCGTGGAAAAATAAATCATTAATCCCACTCTCCAACCTGCAAGACAAATGTTAGCATAGACTACTCCCCTTATACCTCTCATCTGCAAAAACATTTAACACCTTAGAAATGTTAGGGACATACCTGGTGTCCTTGCTGCCAAACAAAAATATTTTTCTTTTTTCTTTTAATGAAAAGAAAGATTGGCCTAAGTCCACTAAGTATTTTAACACAAGTCCCCAGCGGAGTCGCCAAGCTGTCGCGACCTAATTTTTCGGGTGCACCACCTAAAACTAGGTTAATAGACTGCTAAGTTTTTACACTTAGCTCGGGCTCTCCCAAGCCCATACCAAATCGCGACTTAAGGTTTAATTTTTAAACATGTAAAATGTTATTAATTAGGAGTCGCCACTAATCGGTTTATGGTAGGTCGATTAGACACCTAAGTAAAATAAAGGGAGATTTATCTTACTCCTACGAACCAGAGACTAAGGGTACGGGGACTTGGTTACACTAGAATTTTCTAATGCCCTTTCGGTACCATTTCTTTTTAATTTTTCAAAATGTTTTTGCAAGCAGTTGATTTATTTTAACCTAAATTACTATCATGCAAATGTGGTGACCACACGGGTGCTCATCCATTATTTAAAACATTCAAATAAATAAATTGCATCACACAAAGCAAGCAATCATTTTTTTTGGATTTTCTTAAAAATTGGAGTTCTTTTATTAAAAATGCATTTTAAAACTAAATGACTTAATTTTATTAATATGCAAATTCTAATTAAATGAGCCTATTATGCAAACTAATTAACATGCACCTCATGAACTAATTTCACTAATTAACAAATTCTGATTAAATGATTCTATTATGCAAACTATTTAACATGCATCTAGTATTTTCGCATTTTTTTTTAAATTCGGAATTTATGAAAACCCTAATTAATCTATCTAAAAATAATCTTCTAATCCATTTTTGGGATTAATTTGACTTAAACCCTATTCTGTCTTAGAAGACTATTTTTTATTTTTTTTTTTTCATTTTAAAAAGAGGATGAAAATGTGCCAATTATATCTAAAACTCTAAAAAGGCTATTTAAGTCTAATCCTAACCTATTTCTTTTAAAATATCTAAAAATGCAGTCCTAAAAATATTATCTAAAAATGCAATCCTAGAAATATAATCCTAAAAATTTGATTAATTAAACCTACGTGTCTATTATATTAAACCTTAATGTCCTATATGCTCATGCAAATCTTTTTGAATGTTTTGATTTTTGATTTTTTTGATTTTGTTTTTTAGCTTTTTTTTAAGCTGAATAATTGTTAAACAAGGGTTAAATCTAAACAATTAATATAATTACTAAATAAAGGATCAAAATAATTGAAAAAATAACCCGACGTCTCACAAAGTTAAATTAACAATTATTCTAACCCCGATCATCACAACAACTCAAAATAATTAAAAATCTAGTCCGAAGTCTTACGGACCAAATTAAATAATTATTATGATTTAACAATTGAGATTCTACAAAAAAGCCCAAAAATTAAAAATAATTAGAAAAATGGTCCGATGTCTCTCGGATCAAATTAATAATTATATTAATTTCGGACAAATTCCCTATGGATAATGCATACTAAATTCACAAATATTTACATCCAACATTACAAATTAAATACCTAAACTAAAAATGTTATCAAATGAAATACACAAAAAGATAACATAACAAATAAAAAGAGTAAAAGAAACTAAACTATAGATAAAGTAAAAAGTTAAAAAATAAATAAAAGAAATAAAAACTACCTAAGGGAATCGACGGGGAATGGCGCCGGGCAGTCGTTTGATCGGTCGTCGGAACTCCGGCGGGGGAATGGCTGTGAGGGAACGGCGGCGGGCTCTAACTCGGGAAGCGGCGAAGTCGGGGCTGAGTCGCGAGTCACGGAGCTGGGTCGCGGGTCGCTGGGCGGTGGCGTCGGCTACGGTGCGGAGCTCGGTTGTGGGATCTCGAGCAACGGGCGGACACGCCGGCGACGGTGCTGGGCTGCAGGTCGCGGTGGGCTTCGGTGGTGATGGCAGAGGCGCGGTGGTACGACGCGGAGGTGCGGTGGCCAACACGAGGGAATGCTGGTGCGGCGTTGGCGGCAAGGCGCGACGACGGCCGGCGCGGCTCCGGTGGCGTGGCGACGGTGCTCGTGGTGGCGCAGCGGCGAGCGGGCTTCGGGTCGCGGACCTGCGGTGGTTGGCGGATGCGTGGTGGAAGGAGGCCGTCGGCGTAACCCAGAGACCGAAGATGCAGGAACCACCAAAGCAGCAAAAAGAACCCTGGAGAAGATGAACAGTAAGGGTCTTGTCAATTATTTTTTTTCTCTTTTTCCCACTTCTCTCTCACTTTTATTCGCACGTATTCCCTGCTGACTTTTGTACTTTTTTGACTTTTTTCTCTTCTAAAGCTTTGTCCTTTTGCTCTCTCAAAGAACGAAGGAGAAATCCATTTTTTTCCAAAACCGAAGGAAGGCCTCTCGCCTTTTTGCTCTCCCTCTCCGAATTCCTTCCCTCTTTTCACGAAAATTTCAGCGGATTCTCTCTCAAATTTTTTCCCCCCCCAATTTTGTGCACCTTTTTCTTGAAAAATGCAGCTCTCTTTTATAGTGATTCCAGACGGCCACTTTGTATGGTATTTTCCGAGTTTCCATCCTCCGTCGCATTAAATCAAAGCGAGATTTCGCAATCAACTCGATTTTGCTCCGATTTATTCCGTTTTATAAAATTCTTGCCCCTTATTCACTTGATTTTTAAATTGTTTCTGCATTTAACAAAATCCGGACACCCATCAGAATTCCATATTTCCTTGCATAATTCAATCAAATCAATTTTCCCCATTTTTATTTTTTCTTTTCAAAATGCAATTTTTATTTTCCTTATTTTTCTAGATTTGCTAAAAATAGGTGTCAACAAATATGTATTGGTATTTATAGTTTAATTGCACAATGCTACATTGTCAATAGACATGTAATTTGAAATTATAGGTTTTCCTTTTTAGAGAGTATAAAAAATGAAACGAAAAAATTATCGGTTGGTCTTAAATTGACCTTAGAACCGGACTAAACCCATTGGGTCGATCTAGTCCTCAATCCTAGGCTCAACAAGTTTGGTCCTCGATCCCAAAAATTGAGGACCAACATTGTGTCAGTCCTAGGATTAGGGGGTGGACTAGCCCAACCCGAACCATGCTCACCCCTAGCTAGCATATAGACTGAAAGAATTCCTCAATCGTATTATTTCACCTTGACAATTGATGTTTACTCTAGATAGAAGTGTAAAATAGCATTTTTTTTTTTTTATTATTGCATGGGAAATCATAGACACCATGCTTAAGAAACAAAAGGAAAGAGCCTTTGTGGGAGTCAAGGTTGTTGAGGCTAGTGATATAACTCAACGGGTGTGAATAGGTTAGATAACCAAGCTTGACAACTTTTTGTGAAATTGAGTAGAATCAAATTTATATATGTAGGAACTACGTGAGCGATAGTCCTATCAAAATGGGTCATAAATCCATTTCTTAACTGATATTTGATGGGCTGAGTTATTTTATGTGTATATATATATATATATAATTATATTCAGTAAATTGGTCATAAATGGATTAAGAATGATAAAGCCTAAAATAATATGGGTGCTAAATAGGTTCACAGCTTACTTACACCCAACCCATCTTTATGATTCTCTCTCACCCTTACTTGATTTTGTGCTCGCTCACTTTGCACTCTCATCTTAGTTTGGGTAGGAGTTTTCCTACATCGGGTTAAATATGAAAGTGTTTTAGATCTAGTGTCGCAACCAAGGATGAGGTTTAGAGGTGATGCCCAAAATGCGGGCCAACAACCCTCAATTAGGTGTAGGCTCTCCCTGGTCATTACCTCCCACAATGTTGAATTCATTTGAAGTTCAGATTAATCTTGAAGGGTTCTATGTAAGACAGGAATTGCTATTGGCCTTTTCAAGTTGACTAAAAATCAAGTGAAACGGGAGAGAGTCTCACTTTCTACGCAACCAAATATTATCTAGAAATGGGGACTTAATTACGCTCATAGTCTAATTAGTGCTCTTTTAGTAGCTCTAACTTAGTTGGTATTCGTAAAATTCTAAATGCAAGTGGACCTATGAAATAAGCAATATAATGATGAGGAAAGAATATTGTCCCATACAGATTGATGAATAACAAACCAATTAAATATTAAAAATAAATTAATTCTAAAATTTATCGAACAGATCAAAATAGAATTGAGAATAAAGTAAATAAAAATCTTAAAAGCAAAATTTGGAAACTAAATGTAGTAAATCAATCAGATAAATATGTTTCCGATTTCACCATAACCACTAAATATGAATTTCATATTGTTATGTGTATAAGAATGATATTAAACATGTGTTAGTAGAATTTCCTAATTTATTTACTATCATATATCCAAGTATAGCAAACCTACTCAATTTATTAATCAACTATATCTCTATGTGAATTTAAATAAATATAAGTGTATTAAAATCTATGAATACTCCTGGCTTACAATGAGTCTTTTGAATCACCTTATCACCAAAAGCTACACAAATAACATGGTATATTTCTATCCACGTTTAATTAATGATAATATATTTTAAGGAGTAATTATATATTATCACTTTTCAGTCTTATATATGAGCATCAAATCATTCAAGTGGTAACTAGTCACTTGAAAGTATTAAACACAATAATATGTAACTCATATGAATGAAACCACTTGCACGCAAAAAAATCATAAAATTCATATCATCATGGTCAGGTCATATCGGAGCCCTAACAAAAGAAAATTAGAACATAATAGAATAAGAAACAAAATTATAAATTTAACCAAACGTCTTGAATCAAAAAACAAGAATTATATCACCACTTCATCTTCTCTTCAAAAATACTTGAAAAACTCCTACAAAAATGAAAAATGATCAGAAAATAAAAACCTTGTCCCCCCCCACCCAAAAAAAAAAAAAAAAAACTCTCAGTGTTATCCTATTTATGGGATACATTCAAGAATTCTAACACGAGACAATTGCTTCTTTTTTTCACATAAAATCAGGGAATAAATCACAAAATCCTTAATTTGGTATCCATCTTCCAACGCTTTTTGATTTGAATTTCTGAATCACACAATTTTCCTTTCCTTCTTTTTGGCCTTTTTTCTTTATTTTCTCCATATATCATTCTACACAATCAAGGTAAATTTGGGTAAATAGGAAGAAATCCAAATATTTTTAGAAAATATTGCATTATAAAGTACCATTATTAGTGCCTAAAATTGAGGAAGTACCAACAGTCTCCAGGGGTGTTCATGCCATGTCAAACATTCCGACATATGTCCAACACTCGGTCAACACGTGTTGGAAAATTTGATACATGATCAACTTTTCCGACACTCTTTGACCCTTGAGTCGAAATTCCAACAGCAAGTTTCCAACACATGATTCTAACACCCGAGGTCAATTTTAAAAATTTTCAATAAATGATAGATCAAAATGTATCTATATGAAAAATAATAAACAATAATAAAAATAATAAATAGGGAAAGAAGAAAAATCTAGTACTCTCTTCTATTTGGGCTCTCACTTCTCATGATACAAAATTCATCCCCAAGTTTCTTTTTTCTCCTCTTCCGACACGTCTGACACGCTAGTCCAAAATGAGAATCGCTCATTTTTTTCTTCAAGTTTTATGGATTATCATAATAGAGTTGCATTTGTCAAATTAAAATAGTTGATTATATTAATAAATAATGGATTAATATTTTAAGTGTAAATTCATTCTAGGCTTTTTTAATTATTTATTTATTTTGAATTTGAATCAAATTATAAAAATGATAATTTATTATGTATTTATAAAATAATATATTTAACATATAACGTGTCCTAACGTGTCCTAACATAGCAGAACTCTCTATTTTTTTTAAAAACGACGTGTCAACATATCGTGTCGTGTTGTGTCACATGTTGCGTGTCAATGTCTATGCTACTTAGCCTAAAATAGGTAGAATAACTTTATTATTATAGAGTTGTCAATTGGTATGTTCATCTAAGTGATCAAATATTTTTTGTTACCAATTATGTGTCCCAAAGATTTTTCAAGTTGCTACATGATCATGCAATGGTTTTTAGGTGATTATTATGATCCTAAAGCTTATCCTAAACATGCTAAAAAGGTATTAAAAAAAAATCAATTTATTGAAGTGCGGGAAGTAAACACTCGACTACTAAAATGCTTAAAGTAGAGTACAAGAAAGAAAACTCAATAATTGTCAGGCAAGACATGAACCCTGTGAAATACATTACTTTGTTCTAAGTCCCGAGACGTAATCCCTGTGAAATACCTAGTTAGGTAAAGAATATCACATTACCTTATTGTAAGCCTTAAGACATGAACCTCCATAAGCTTTATGTCAGAGACAAAGCATAACTCCTAATTTTGAAGTAGATTCAGGTGGGCTTAACTTTTACTCATTTTATAAGGATGTTGATACTAATCTAGTCTAAGCTATTCATTTCTTAAGAAAGTGATAGTCTAATTTGATTTTATTTTTTTTATTTCTACCTTGACTTGCTAAATTCTAAGCTATTTTGATTATTGGTTGCTATGTTTATTAACTAAGTTAGCATAATTAACACTAAGCTAATATAGTAAACCTAAATCTATTCACCGCCACTTAGAGATCTAGACACACCGATCTTCAATTAATCGTGTCATTTATTCATGCAATCACTTAATCCAGACATTAACAAGTTTATCCAAACAACCATTCCCCAAAAAAATCGAGTTTAATTCAGGAACTTAACGTCAATCATATGGTTCGATTACCCACCCACCTAATTAAGTTAGGGGTTAAATAATTATAGCTATGTGACTATTAGCCCCCACTTGAATAATCCTCAAGCAGTATACTAAGCCATTAAGCAAATAATTAAGCTCCCATCCTCATCCTTGAACTACCAGCCAAAGGGTCATGCATCGCTAATCAAAACTAGGAGCAGTCAATTATAAATTAATCACAAACAAGGTCAATTGAGTATGCATCTGCTTGACCAAAAGGTCACCTTCTCTATTTTTATCCCTATTTCTGACTTTCTAAGTTTTAATCCAATTAAAAGTCTTGAAGAAGTTCAAATCGAGTAACTCCAAGTGTCAATTAAAGCTTAAAGTATCTATTTCAACTTTTGTTAAGGTCACTTTTTCCAATTACAGAAAAATTAATTAAACCTGACTGCTTTAGATTATGCCATGTTCCTACCCATCTATTGTAAATTCGGTAAAAATATCAAAAGAACCTCAAAAAGAATCAATTTTATGGAGAGACAGCTCATTACACACTCTTCAACTTTCATTATTTGAACTTTGGTAGAAAAATCACTCCATATATGAGTAATAATGCAATTTACCCCGAGAACTCAATCTGAAATAGTTTTTTAGGCCAATTCCGACGTTGACCTGATTTATTCAAATTTACCGACCTATTCCATAGAGAATTTTATAAAATTTTGGGTATTTGCAAGTCAAGATCCCATACGACTTTCATTTTTTGGCTTTTGTAAACAGTCCTTAAAAGATCAATTATTTATAAAACACATAAGATCAACACAAAGACTAGAATTCCAAGCCTAACACCCGATTTTTATAATAACTTCATATTCAACTTTTACAATTCTAAATCTTCTGATCTTTATATAAATTTAAAGGTATGAATGTTAAATAAAATTCTCTAGAAGATAGTATCTTCATATTCTATATAGATTTTTTGTAAAATTAAATAAGCACAATAAGATCAAAACAGTTACAATTTTTCAAAAATCATTTAAACATTTAAACTCACTCAACACATGCTCTTAATATTCATCTAAGCTAAGGCCATCCTCAACTTAGCTACTATGAACATTAAAACTCATCTTCAAACGCTCAGACTTCAATATTTGTCAACATTATTCAACAAATCTTAAGAATCGATCAATCAACTCAATTTAGTCCTAAGTGATCATTCATGGAACATGCAACAACCTAAGCTCAATTAACACTCAAATCATCATTGATTTTAATCCTAAAAGCTTTGGCTAACGTGAAATATAAAACTCTAAACTCACCTCAACATGTAATAGATTTCCAGTTTCATCAAGCAATCCTAAATCCGTTATTTCATGTTGCTTTGATCAAATTCCATCATATCCAAACTTAAAATTGATCATAAATTGAAGTTATTATTTCGATTTTACACTATGATCAACCTGGGTATCCTAAGATAATCCTTTGGAATTGATGGAACAACTTGAGATCCTACCTTGATTGGGCTCTTCGGCGAGGAACAACGAGAATTGACCGAATTTGAGGACCTTTGGCAACTATTGGAGGTGACGACCACCACAGCAACTTTGGAGACACCTCACTAAAGTCGGTCGCAAGTCACGGCCAGCAGTGAGGAGTCGAAGATCATCGGACGACTGGCAATTTTCCAACAATGATGAAGATGTCGAGAGGGAGAGTTCAAAAGAGAAGAATATTTTGAAAGGAATTTTTTTTGTCATCAGAAAGTTTATGAGAGTATTATTCTATATTCGGAAACTAGGCCAAGGGGTTTGAGGGTGCATTTGGTTTACTATTTTGAAATCTCATTGGGAAAATGCAAAGCTATTTAGCTTGCTTTGGGCAAATGTAAAAGTCGTTTGATAAACTAAGTTTTGAGAAATAACTTTGAGAAAAATGTCGTTTGGTAAAAAGCACATTTAAAAAGTCATTTGAGTGATTAATACTATTTTTAGAGGGGGCCAACCATCGATCTATGTGCTGGAATTATTGAATTTTGGGTTAATTTGGTTGCCTCGGACCAACCTTGGTCAAATCAGGTTAATCGAGTTGACCCAAGACTTCCCAATGATTCTATCCCTCTTTAAACTACCTTGTAAGCTCAGCCATCTTCAGTTGTTCAACCCATTGAGCCGATTTGGGTTGCAGCCCACTGGACCGAACCGAGTTGACCTGGCCCGACCTCATTGATCTTGATGTGTCATTTCATGTTCACTTCCTCAAATTATCATAATTGTGCCCAAAGTGATATTGAAATTAAATCAATTTGGCCTAATGGGATTAAGAAAAGTTAAGCATAACCCTAAACTCACATTCGGCCAACTCGTTTGAACTCAAAATCTTGAGATTGGCTTGAAATCTTGAATTATTATAGTCCCCAAATTAAATGCCCAAAAATTCAGGTGTCAATATCAAGTATGTACTAGGTATGGGATGGGTTGGATATAAGTCACTAGATATGGGCCAGACCTTTTTTAACCCAACCCAAACCAACCCACCCATTTGACGGTCTAGTGAGTAGTGCTCCAATTACGCAAATGAAATAACAAGTAAAGAGGATTGAGATGAATGCATGTAGATTTATGGTGGTTTAGTTTGGAATAAGCCTATATCCACTCTTCAAAACCAACAACCACCAACAAAGCTGGAATTTACTAGCAGCTCTTGAGATTTTATAGATGTAGATCGTGTTGCTTCTACTCAAAGCTGGTCGATCATATTACCAAGTATACACGCACTATAAAAGCACTTGTGCACTTATCAAAAGATTAACAATTAATGTATAACCAAATTAGTCGATTAGAAAGTGTGTAAGTATCCTTGTAATTCTCATAGCTCGTCTTTATATACATTGGCTTACATAAATCCCTTTTATAATCATCAATCTTCAAGTTGACAAGTTTTAGGACTTACTTGCACTTTTTTGCAAGTTTTAGAACTCAAATGCATTTTCGTGACAAGTTTTAGAACTTTCGCAACACTTATCCCTTAAGATAATTAATATAGCTGTTGTAGATTGTAATAAAATCACCAAAGATTTGATTGCCCATACAATTGGATCGTCCTAATGTCTTGCCATTTCCAAGAAAAGAGTCTCCAAATTAGGAAAATAATCCTTATCCAACCTGATGATTAAAATATCGAATTCTCTTTAAAGAAAAAATCCGTAATTCCATATTTGTGATTGACTATTAGATTCCTTTAAATGTGTAATAACGGTCAAAGAATGTTTGGGTCTTCATTATGTCACTTGTCCATTAGCAATTCTCAATTCGATATAAGTCGTAGCTTCTATTAACTTTATTTGGTTCTGCCCAGTGATCCAGTTGACAATTGTTTTGTTTATCAAACACCATCGATTTTTCTCAAGCACGTATGTGGATTAGACGTCCACGAATCTGTTCCCCTATTGGTTTTTCCAAGTTCTCACAGACTTCTCACTCTCTCTGACTTATTCACCCTTAAGGTCCTTTTAATCTTTCAAGTTATTTTACTTAGCACCTAGGATAGTTTCAATGGTGTTGAGTCATCAATAGTCACCTGAACAAAAACAACAGTTGCATCTATCAAATCACAAATCATAAGAGATTATTTGTCAATATTAAAATCTTCAGGTTTTTTCTTAACAAAGCTTTATATGTCAAAAAGTCAAGACAGAGTAGACTTTTGTATTACTCTTAAGTCTGAGGTCCCCAACAGTTAATTATAATGGTAAACAATTGGGTCTGTTCAACCTAGGAACCCGTCTTACCTAATCGATGCACACTGGAACCGGATCGGTTCACAATTCCAAAAATTAAGTTGCGGTGTTTCGATCTATTTGATTTTTTAGCCAATCTTCAACCCTAGATTATCTCTCAAAGATCAGTTCTCTTGTCACTCCATTCTCAATTTTCTCACTTCTCGCTCCATTCTTCTTCTCTTTCTCTCTAAGCTCCCTCTTTTTCAAATTCCCATCGAAAGACCCCCATTTTAATGATCTTAAAGCTTTGATTTTCTCTCAACCCATCGATTCAAGAACGTACTTGAATCAACCCACTATTCTGCAATGAATGATCAAGATTTCTACTTCAAAAGCTTAATTAAGTCTGGACACTCAATCCCATTCATCCCTGGAGGTTTGTTCCTTAATGACACCCTCCCTTCGTGTTTGGTTGTTGTTCTGGAAATCGATCTTTTAAAGAATTGGCGATGAGTTTTCAAAGGAGACCGAATTATGATAGAGTAAATGCGAGAGGACAATTTGGGAAGGGGTGTTTCTGTCTATAAGCTTGTTGATGAAGGGAAATGAGGGAGAAAATGGGTATTTTAGTTAGAAATATTAATGTAGAAGGGAGAAATTGTGTATCTTTCAATATATAGAAAAAAGTATATGTAGAACTATTTATAGGCATAGATAGAGAAAATCAAAGAAAATTAAATCAGATATGCATAATTAAAATAAATATAAAAATCAAACGAAATATCTTAAATAATTCTAAGAGATATCTAAATATCCTAATATTGCTAACGTCCCCGTTAAATGCAAGTTGAGTTAAAACAAATCAACTTGAGTTTGAAAAATAATCTGAACAATGTCACAAAATCTTCAATTAAAATAAACTCAACAAATCTGAGATGAGGCGACATGTTATGCCACATGTGATGGCTTCAAGCTTCAATTGAAGAGAAGATTTTAATATGTTGCTCATGTGACGGCTATGAGTCTAGTGATGGTGTCAGCTTCTCGAAATGACAAGTGAAAAGTCAAGAATTAAAGGCATTGGAGCCAAACAACATGTGCCCTTAGCAATCAACTTTGCTTCTGGTACGGTAACTTAAAAAACGTGGCCGATACAACTAACGTAGCTACAACAATCAAAATAAGCCAACCACTGCTAAGCAGAGTTTACTTGCAAAGACACACCTCCGTTGCATCAAAACATACCCTTGAGAAAAAGAAAAACTCGACTTGGCGACGTGTTGCCAACATCATAAAACAACACCATGGCAATGTTGGCAAAGCTTCTCGAAATGACAGGTGAAAAGTTGAGAATTGAAGGCATTGGAGCCAAACGGCATGCACCCTTTGCAGTCAACTTTGCTGCCAAGACAGTAACTTAACAAACGTAGCCCATATGACTGACATAGCTACAACAAGCAAAATAAGCCAAGCACCGCTAAGAAAAGTTTCTTGTGCAAAGATGCATCTTCGTGGCATCAAAAAATACCTTCAAGAAAAAGAAAAACTCAACTTGACGACGTGTCGCTGATGTCATAACACAACCACCATGGCACTTACTCAAACAAGAAGAAGTCACTCAAATGTACACTGACGAGCGGCGAGGATGTAACTAGGGTTACCTCAAGGAGGTTAGCTCTGATACTAAGTTAGAAATAATCATGCGTTAGGAAGAAATTGTGTATATTTTGATATATAAAAGAGTACAAAAAGAGCCTATTTATAGACATAAATAGAGAAAATCAAAGAAAATTAAATCAAATATGTATAACCAAAATAGATATGGTAAATTAGAGGAAATATACTAAATTTCTGTAAGAGATATCTTAATATTCTGATATTGCTAATAGTTGAATATGCAAAGTTCTCGAGGAATAAAAATGGAGAGGAAGTTTAAGAAATCGAAGCAGAGGAGAATGATAAGGGGAAGGTGAGGGATCAGGTGCGTCGAAAACCACGAAGCATCTGTGGGCTGGAGCTATTGCTGCAATGGTCTCGAAGTCTCTTTATCCCTCTCTTTTAATTTTTTTTCTGTATAGACCAAAAAAAAAAAAATGGTAGGTTCAGGTTCTACCTTAGGACCGGCCAATTCAATTCAAAGTTAGATCCAAGTTCCAAAATTTGGGACCACCCTAACGAAGTGACTCTAGAAAACCGATCATGCCTGGGCCTATCGCACTCTACTCATTAACAAAAGAACCAACGGAATCTCTCACAAATAGATGTTTGGGACACAAGGGCTTGAAATGAATTTCCCAAAAGTACTCACGAGGGTCCCGACCCCACTCAAATCAAAATTCACATAAGATCTGGGTTAGAAGAGATGTTTTTGCCACAAAACTGCATATTCGATATTCCTGTCAATTTGACGGCTTATTCCTAGGTATGAGTCCTTTCGGATCGTGGCTATTATGGTCATCCTTGTCTTGACGCCCAATTTCGGATGGCAGAGGTGCACATCACCAATGATAGAATTTCATCTCGGCGGCCGAAAGCCTTGTCTATCCTGTTGGAAAAGTGCAATTCGGAATCCGAAAAAGAAATCAAATCCGGTGAACTGTAAAAGAAAAACCAAAAGACCCGAAATTCAAGCCCACGGTCCGGATAATTTGGGCTCATAAAGGCCTGAAAACTTAACGCCTAGAAACTCATCATGGCCCCCGAGACTGATGCTCAGTTGGATTTGAGATACCAACTTCTTTTTCTTCCCTCTTTCCGTCTCTTTTGGCCTACGTTTTTGATGATGAGGATCACTAAAGAGCTACCACCAATAATAAACTAAAAAATCTCAAAGCTGATCGGCCATCACGTCACAATAATGGGGCAGTTGATCGGTAGGGAGGTGGCATTATGAAGTGAGGACATTGTTGGAGTACCCGATCCATGCAAATGTGACATTCATGTCAACGCATTTACATTGATTCTACTCACAGCAACTTGACTTTGTCACTTGATGTCTCGAGCTTTGACATCCATTGCTGAGCAATTTTGAGATGGGACCCCTTGCCCTATATGCTTACATTGAATTACAAGTAGTAATATCGAGTGTACATTAATATTATTAGAACTCTCGAAATAGCACCATCACGATACATTTATTTCAAATTCATTTTTATCTCACGAAAAAATCCCAAACCAATGTCATTGACCCACATGTACTTGGCATATGATGTGGAAGGGGTCTAGGGTATTAGTGTGGGATTTTTTGTAAGATGAAAATCAATTTGAGGTAAATATGAAATTGGGGTATCAGTCTAGAATTTTGATAGTCCTATTCCTCCAAATTTTGAGGAGAGAAAAAGGAAAATGTTCTAAATATTGAGTGCATGTACTTCCGGAGTTATGTGTTAGGTCACAAAAAAGCCCTAATATCCCATGGAAAGAGAGGGTAACAAAGATTTGTAAATCGAGCTCATTATAATTGTTGGACTCAATTGCACTCAAAGAACTAAATTTATTCGATTTTGTGAATTAACCCGATGATTAGTTGCTGTTTATTTTAGATATTCGATGCAGGATATTCTTCAAGTAATTGTACCCATACGAGAGGAATCAGAATCACAAAAAAGCCGCTAGGTCATGCTTTCACGGTACAATATAAACCCCACATACTCAACCTGAAAAAGTAGCAATTCTAATAAATTATGTAAAAGTAGGGCCCAAATCAAGATCTTTCCAAGATAGAGAACACTTGGGACCCCTCCCTCCCCGAAATCTTATGTAGGATTTATTTTGTGAACTTTGGAGTGCTCTGTCCAAACTCCTATTATAATCTCATCTGGGACAACTGCATCGTATATAGTATTTATTTATTTTTTTGATGTGTCATCGTGTGAATCTCTATCTACGTGTCTTTTGTGTAGCAGACAATTTCAGCAATTTTTACGGGAGGGCCCGTACATTGGGCTTTCTGCTATTGAACAACTTGCCATGTACCATACAAAGATCTATGCTTCCCAAGGATAAAGAAAGGAGTACCCATAATTTTCCTCTTACAAGTTGAAGGCCCACTACAAAAAAAAAAAAAAAAATGACAGAATATTATGGATGATGATAATTCTCATGCTCTTTTGGATCAAAGACCTTATCTATTCCACAAAACTACAAAGAAACCAAAAAATGGCAACTGGCAATGTCACATGCCACAGTGCAAAGAACAAGCGCCAACAGATGAAATTGACACAATGAAAAGTACTTGACTGAACAAATTTCTGCTGAGCTAATGGCTGATTAAGTACAGTTGATCATACGGTGAAGCGCGGGTTACCAGCGAGAGCGCTAGCAGCAACGCGATTAAGAAAAAGACGAGCGATGGGAGAGCGCGCAACGACGAGCTCTCGGAGATCTCCGAGGAATCCACCGCCAGGGGCATCCCGTCGCTGTTGAGCGTGCACGACTGAGGGTGGGAGGAGCTGCCCTCGGCCATCATGAGCGCTCGTAAGACGGCGGAGACGGTGTGGATGTAGGCGGTCCGGTTCTTGGCGAGGAGCCACGTGAGACCCATCAGCTGGCAATCCTTGTTGCGCATCTTGGTGGTCCTCTCCTCCTCCAGTTTGCTTGAGTCTGAAGTGTTCCTGTTGAGCTGCAAACAGAAAAAGATGGCCGCTGATTGGACTCCAAAGGAGCATTGTTTGGTGCATCGAGGATTAAATACTCCAACTAAGTAGGTGCGACATCGAAATCAGAGTCAATTCCATGCTCGCTTGAGGCCTCTCTAACAGACAAAAAGAAACATTTGCCGAAACCGGTCGCTTAAAATAAACAAATCTTGACCAATCGACTGAAGCTGATGGAAAAAGAAGCTATTAAGGAGACAACACTTAGGCTTCAAGCTATGACAGACACACATTTGAAGCCCTACTTTTGTTTGCTCTTTTAGTCCTTTCCCCTTCACAATTATGCCTGAACAGAAATTGCATTGTCGATCCATCTTTGCGTGAGATGCGAGATTAATAAGATCTTAAGCACGAGGTTCCCAAAACGCCTATCAATGTCAGAATTAGCAATTCATAAGCGACAATGTTCTGAAGCAGAGTCATCGATGTGCTTTCTATACCAGCACAGATTGAGATCAAAACAGACCAAAAAGCATAGAAGTCTTCGGCAACACGCTATTTTGATTCATTTCTTGGTCACTGAAGCAAAATGCTATCACTACTCGACCTTCTCTAGTTTCTTTACTTCTCATTTCTTCAAATGAGGCTCGAGAAGTAACTGTCTTAAAGTATATTCAAGACCACATTTTCGGGCAATCCCGGAAAACGATCTTGAGCAATTAGCCTATTGTAACATGCCTAGAGTCCAACCAGGCTCAAGTACTAACTCAGCAAGCTCTGGACATTCTTGCATGGTGCCCCTCTCAGGCTCTCACCACCTAAATTGCAGAAGATAAAGAGAAAAGAAGGGAACTTTACCAACCCCAGTCGCATTCCAGGCATACCCACCAATCGAAATCGAAATTGCAGCAGCAAGAAACCCGCAGAATCGTGCATTAAATTAGCAAGAATTTGACTCTGCTGAAATGACTGACCTGGTGGAGACTCTTCAGGCACTTGGAGCACCCGCCGAGACCCGGAAACCCGTTCCCACTCCGGCAGTCTCGCTCCAGCCTCCTCACGCTCTCGTCCCCGACCAGCTTCCCCCGCCGGTTCACCGAGAACGCCGCGGGGCAGCTCAGGGGGTGCAGCCTTATGCCGCAGTAGCAGTACACGACGTCGCACGTCTCGTTCGGCCGCGCCAGCGCCACCCCTCTCTCCCTGAACGCCTTCCCGAGCCCGTCCACGCACGTCTCCGAGTCGTCCGGCAGCAGCGGCATGTCGTACGCCGGCGTCCGGGCCCCCGCCCCTCCGCCGGCGGCGCCGGATGCTGCGGCGGCGCTGCCCAGGGCGGTGGAGGAGTAGGCGGAGTAGAGCCACGCGGCCAGCACGGGGCAGCACCGGGTGCGCTGGAGGTCCCCCCACGAGCCGCCGCCGCCGCAAGCGGACCGGACGCCGCGGAAGAGCTCGTCGGGGAGGTCCAGGGGGCAGCCCGCGGCGGCGGACTGCTCCGGGAAGGCCGGGATGGTGGCGGGCGGTGATGGGTTCACATGGAGTGGCTCGACAATGGCCGGCTCCGGCTCCAGCTCCGGGTGGTCCGCGGCGGAGAGAGCCGGCGAGAGAACGGTGAGGAGGAGGAGGAGGATCGAGATCAAGAATGGTGGGTGGAGGGACATTGGTAGAGAGAGAAAAAAGAAGAGAGAGAAAGAGAGAAGGAATGAGGAGGAGGAGGAGGAAGGAGAGCTTCGATGGGGTCTTTTGCTTTTTAGTGTGCAAAGGAGGGAGGGACGATGATGAGTGTAAATTGATGAAAGGTGGTGGAAAAAAAGAAGAGAGAGAGAGGAGGAGACAGGATGGTGGGGCTTGGAGTAAGCTTTGGAACCCTTGCTTTACTTCTTTGAGGTGGTGCTGCAGGATTTCGTACAGCAGTCGTCGCTCCTAACGACAATGGCAATCTAGCTGTGAAAATTGAGATTGTTAAGCATACTTAATTAGAAATATTTCAATTTTGAAGACAATGATTACACATAATACGAAAAGAAGCCGGTTTGAAAATGTGAACTTTCTGTAATTTGTTCATTTAAGGGGTGTGTTTAAAACCCTCGTGAACAAAAATCTTTTAAAATATAAATACAAAATATTGATTTGAGACCACCGTTCGTGGTGGCTCCACTGGATAAGGCTCTGCTGATCTTCACCGAAGAGGTGAAGGATTCAAAACCCAGGGGAGACGCTAGGTGTATTAAGTATGACTCAGGGATGGTGAGTCCTCCTGTTTAAGTATCACATGGGGGTTTACGGCGCGGCTGTGGGCTGCAAGCTGGTTCCTCCAGTACCAAAATATATATATTGATTTGAGTATTTATTGTATGCATGACAGCATTGATCGATTATCTCGACATTATCGGTGCACGAAATTTTCGTTTTCTCTGAGAATGGGTCCAAATTCAAGTAGTGTCTTTCGAGTAGTCATTTGTAGGGGGGTTGGAGGGAGTATCATGGAGAAATCATTCATGAAGGTGTTGGGTAAGTTTGGATGGGGTAGGAGAGAATCTTGATACTAAGCCATGTTCATGGAGACCTTTTTTGCCATATATGTTCACGTAAAACAGAATTAGCTGTAATGATGATAGTATGTTTCCTACGTAAAAAAGTCAACCAAAAACTTGGATGATGAATGTCGAAAGATTGACCGAGTAATTAAGCATTTCGGATCCAACACAAGATATTATGTACCTCAAGCACAGCATCTCACATTCACGATAATCCTTAAAACCCATGCTCACTACTTTATGAATAGAGTCTTACCCAATACATGTGGATAGGGCAATTTGCATGCATTTGCAAGAATTAGTAAAGTCGAAGATTTGAATACGCCGTATCGTCGAAAAAGAAGAAATAAACAACTTGGATGAAAGTATGCAGTTCTGTTTTTTAAGTGATGAAATTAGTTTCATCATTCTTTTTTAAGGCAATAGAGTACAAATTTTCAATTTGCTATTTGGTGCGTGGTATGAATGTTTAAATTCATGAGAATATTCGAAATCACATCTATAGCAATTTCAATTGCTTCTATGATCAGTCGAAAGACATTATTGTTGATTAATACATGTGCCCTTTTTTTCATTTTGAATTGAATATCCATGAAAGACGACATCTTGTCATGTGGGTTTACAATCAAATATTAATCAAATGATGAGATTAAAGGGCTAGTTTAGATCTATCATTAGCTAGCTTGCATTTGACTAGTGTGTGCGGTGCAAATTCAAATTTCAGTGTGTGTCCTTGCAGTTGTGGCTAAGATTGAAGGTGTAAGTTGGGCTATGAAAGGGCCATAGTGGCTATTGTTGCTTGGCAAGTCAGTGAGAACATGGCATTTTTCTACTATTGAAAACGTCACTCACTTATGACAATGTGGGTATAGGAAAATAGTTGATTTGATTATGAATATAACCCGTTTGTTTAAACACCCATTTGCAAATTCTAATTTTTTCATCTTTTCTATCTTCTTCGCCAGAATCACATCAATTATCTTGAAGAGAGTAATCATGCATACGAACTATTCTATGTCGCAGTTAGAAATCATACAAAAAAATGGAGACTAACCTATTGAAATCATTTGCAAATATATAGATGTTCATATATATTGAAATCACCATTTTTCTTGGTCAATCATCCCAATTAACTGACCTATTATTATGTTGAATACAATAGTTTTTTTTTGTGGGAAATGAAATTCTCTGTGAACAACCCTGATATTAATTCGATTATTTTATTCAATTCATGAGATTGGTGGGACATTTCATGAACCCGACATTCATCCTATCTCGGTAGGACCGAAATCGGAATCGTGAAAGCCACTTGACGGATGATGTCGTATCAAATCGAGTGGTATTCGAGGGAGTCACAGGTGCCAAGCCAGGGATTTTTTTTGTTCAATTCTTCACGAGACTCGACTCGACTCGTGTTTGTTCGAGACAAAACCCTGAGAGGTCCACGCCAACATGATCGGCTGGCGAATTGGACAGGCCAGTCTGACCATGGTTGTGACAGGACTTCATGGCACGCTTCGATATGTGCCAAAAAAAGGAAGAGAAAGCATTCCCCCTGCATAAAAAATTAAATACGGATGGCAGCCTAAGATAGTAATTTCTTTATTGCACTAGTAATTATTTCCAATGTAAGTAGCTTTCATTACCACGAAAGCAAAAAAAAATCCTAGATAGAGATATAAATAAGTTGCTATTATATTATGTTGCACTTGTTATTTTAATTTGTGGATAGTTACCTAATTGATTATAAACCCAACATACAAAAGCTAATTCAATACTCAACTTTCCAATTTTGGTAATTTAATTCTAAATCTTTATGCAAAATTTCCAATGTAATCCTCCCGATCAATTTTCACTGGAAATCGCTGACTAATGATAGTCTAGTTATCACTAATCATCCTATATGACACATTGTCACGTCAACGATTTTTTGTGAGAATTGGCCGATAGAAATACATTCAAATTTTTGCACAAAATTTTAGGATTAAATTGAAAAAATTAAAAGTTTAGAACTCAATTGGTATTTGTTCGATAGGTTTAAGATAGATTAAATAATGTCCCCTTTTAATTTGGGATAAGGGCTTCGGTGAAAGAAAGATTTTGGGATGGGGGTTTCTGGCGAAGTAAGTGATCATAGTACAAAAGATACCATAGTTTATACTAATCAGTATATAAAACTATAGTTTTAATGTAAACAACTCGTTGGGGATTCCCTAATATCGATGAATAACTCTTAAAAACTGCTTACATAGTCGTAGCTCATATGTTCTAGCTTTTGGATTTTAGTAGCATGACTCAGAGGTTCTTTTTTCGGTCAAAATCTGAAATATAAAAGGAGAATTTCGTCATTAATAATTATCACTCTAGTACCCAACATTCTTTATCGCAGGCATTCCACTAGCAATATTCTTCTGGTCCGTCTGGAATTTCGAAAAGATTAAACTAGAAATACATGAAAAGATGCATCATTCGAGTGGGGCCTCCTCAGTATCAAACAATGAATTGAGTCCTTTGATGTGAAATTCCTTTTATTCGAGTATCAGTAATATATCCAATATCACTCGAGCTTTCAGGTTGGAGTTTGTTAACGATAATTCCAACCGATCATTCATAAAAATAACTTGTTAGATGTTCTGTGTGGATGAAATATTCTGTGTTCATTTATAGAAATGAGTCGGAATTGGACATCAATCAAATTACTAATTAGAAGGATTAGTATTATAAAAAATATCAAATCAGTGCATCTGTGATCAATTAAGCCAAATTAATTTTTGTGTCACAAAAAAATACCAAACCGGTATACTCATGACTAATACATTCTATGTTAACCACTATTTAATATTCCTGTTAATTTGCTAAAGTGGAAACACAAGTAACAAATAACTTGGATGATCGGCGAGAGATGGATCTAATATGGAGGTTCAATATAAATAAGTCTCCTAAACAGTGTCGATTTGGGGAAGCTAGATCTAAAGAAATGAAATGAGATTGGGATACATGCTAATTTTGTCCCCGGAACTCCTTCAAGTTTCAAAAATGTGCTAAAATCTCTAATTCTTGCTCCAATTTCACCCTGAGTTTTTGGTAGATTTGTCGCGAATGTTCTACTTTGGGATTTTTTACAATCCGAAAATTAGTTTGGGATAAACATGGTACAAATATATTAATCTAAAAAATTTTATGGTGATAACTCTAATTAAAGAGAGGTTGCTTATGATATGTCCCAAAAGGAGCATAAAAAGTTCTCATTTTCCCTCTGACAATGCAAGAAGCAGAATTAGGTTAATGGAGACTCCGAAATTCGAGCTAGCTTTTGGAAAGATAAAATGAAAATTCGAGCTCAGCTAAAAGTGGGCACGCATGCGCTTGAGCCTAAAGTTACTCTCCTGTTCTCTCCTTTTCAGTTTACCCCGAGAAACTTTTCATTGTTTTCTTTATTTTTTATGCAAATTCATGATGAACTCATGATTTATATGAATTGCTTTTAACTCAAGGGGGGCTCCTCAAAGAATGTGCCGCTTAACTCGATGGTGCCTAGTAGAGTAGTAGGAGCCTGCTGCCATTGAATGTATCTAAGCCTCTTTGTCACAAGAAAAAAGCGATGCCATTGAAGTACATTATTGTTGAGATTTATTATATCGATTTAATGTATGGAGTCACTGGAGAAAGACAAGAATGCCATTCTTGACATAACTTTGCTTTAAATGTTTCAAGTCGGATTTTGCGTTAACAATAATCAACTAAGACTTCAACAAAAGAAAATGAAGAAAATTACGCAAAACTCTCTCAAACTTAGGCTTCGCTTGTTTTGTAGAAAATTTGACATTTTCTATAAAATATTTTTTTAAAAGTCATTTTTCAAGAAAATCATAACTTTTTTTCAATATTTGGCTGAAATCTGAAAATAAACTATTAAATTATTTTTCATCATTTGAAAAGAAAAATTGGTTCAATTTTCCTAAAGAAACATGCTAAGGCCAGGCACCAGAGAAGGCCACCGAGGACCTATGCATGGTTGCTAAGGACTTGCACACAACCGTTGGGGATCAAGGCATGAGCATCAAGGTCATGAGCATGGCCATTGAGGATTCTAGCATGAGCACTGAGATCTCAAACTTGAGCTCTATGGACTAGCCTTGGGCTACAGTAACCTAGGCAAAGGAGCCTGTTACCAGCGCACAACAGTCAAGAACCTTGGCACCCGGGCCTGACATGAGAAACCAAGCCAAACCTTAGTGGGCCTAGGCCCAAACGCATGATGATAGGTTAATGTTGGTTATATTTGAGACTACATTATGCGGATAGATCAACGACTATGCCATACCCGTATGAGTCAAGTTTGTCTCAAACAAAGAGATCATCTAATTAGGATCCTGTTGTGATATTCTTAGTTTAACTCACTGGAGATATTATGTACTTTGGCTTATCTATACCAAACCTCACGATTTTATCTTTTAGTGTATAGATAGGCACTTTTTCAAGAGATTACCCATCTTGGTAGTGCTCTCACCTATCAATGGAGGGACATAACCTAGGAATAAAAGATACAAGACTAGGCCATGGGAATTCCCTATTGGGCCAACGACTCATGAATACCGCTTGGCTTCTTTTATAAAGGCTGAGTAAGGGGGTCAAGTAGAGACCAAATATATTGAGTGATCAGTTTGGCTCCATAGGAGTAAGCCACAAAGATTGAGAAATAGCCTATAGACCATCCCTATGGAGCGGTAAATGGAGAGTCACCCCACCCTAGGACTATGGAACAAAAGGTTATTGCATATCTTAGTAGCTAGAGGAAAAGAAAGTTATGCCTTACAATAATGATTCTTTTAGCATTAGCCTATCATGAGAATCAATTACTCAATCTTTGGGATAAGGATACCACAAGTGCAATAACTTTCATACTACACCCATTTAAGTGTTATAATCTTTTTTTGACCACTTAAGAGCCTTAACTTCTAGAACACATTCATTTGAGTGCCATTGAGGACCTTGGCTAGTTGCCCGGGACTTGCACATAGCCGTTGGCAACCTAGGCATGGTCCTCGAGGTCCCAAGCATGGCTATTGAGGACTCTAGCAAGCATTGAGATCCCAGACCCAATCTCTATGGTTCCAGCCTTGGGCTACAGTAACTTGGGCAAGGGAGCTGGTTGTTAGCGCACAATAGTCGAGAACCTTAGCACCTGGGCCCCACCACAAGGAACCAAGCCCAGCCTCAGTGAACCCAAGCCCAAACGCATCATGATAGGATAGTGTTGATCATATTTGAAAATGCGTCCTTCGAGTAGGTGGATGGGCATATCATTTCCCATGTACTTCTATGAGTCGGGCATTTTTTGAACTGAGAGATTTGTGAATTGGGATCTTATTGTGACATCCCTAGTTTAACCCATTCAAAATATTGTCTATTTTGGCCCATTCCACATCGAGCCTTATGATTTTGTCTATGGCATATATGTAGGCTCACTCGTCGTAATAGTGCTCTCACCTGTTAATGGAGGAACGCAACCTAGGAACAAGAGAAATAGGGCTAAGCCATGGGATTTCCCAATTAGGCTAACAACTCATTAATGTTGCTAGATTGGCTTCTTCTATAGAGGTTGAGTAAGGGGGTTGAGTAGAAACCAAAGGTCTTGAGTGAGCAATTCCGCTCCATAGAGGTAAATCAAGAAGATTGAGAAATAGCCCTACAGACCATCCCTATGAGGGTGGTGAAGGGAGAGTCACCTCTCCCCAGGTTTTACAAAACAAAGTGTTATCACGCATCTTAGCAGCCAAAGCAAAAGAAAGTTATGCCTTGCAATAATGATTCCTCTAGCATTAGCCTCTTGGGATAATTGATAACTCAATCTTTGATACACTACACTCTATATTTTGAGAGTCCATTAGCCAAAATTGATGACTTGGTTACAGGAATCGAGTACTTGAGCATCAAGCCCTTGAGCTAGACCTTATGGACTTAGGCTTGCGAGCCAGACGAGAGTCTTGGGCCTAGCATCTATTGACCTAGCCCCGGGCACCTGTGATATCAGCATGAGAGCCAGGTACTCAAGCATGGTTGTTAGAGACTAGGTCTTGGGCCTGACCTCTATGAACCCAAAAGGCGTCAGTCAATTGACCATAGGAGCTAGGTATTAGGCATGACTTTCATGGACTCAAGTACGAGCACCAAGATCCTAAGCTTGGCCTCTATGGACTGAAGCTCTGGCCCAAGCATTAAATTGAGGTCCCGAGTGGTACTTACATGGGCGTGGGAGCCATGTCCCACAACATAGCCACCAAGTTTGGGCACCACGATCTCAAACCCAACCTCCATGGACCCAAGCAAGGCAATGGTGACTTGAACACAATAGCAAGGTACCTAGGTTTTAGCCGCCAGGGCTTAAGCATGGCAACTAGGTCTCTGAGCTCAACCTTAGTGGACTCAAGCCCGAGTGCCAATGACTTGGGTCTAGAAGTCAAGTTTCCGAACATAGCCATTGAGAACTAAGCACTGACACCGTGGACCTATGCTTAACCTTTATGGACTTGGGCCAGCCTTGATGGACCCAAGCCCAAGCACCAAATTAGGGTCCCAAGCTAAGCCTCTATGGATCTAGGCTTAAGCACCAATTACTTGGGCAGAAAAGTCAAGTATCCAACAAGCACCTTAGCACTGGAGTCTCGAGTCTGAGCGTTAGTGACTTGGTTGCAAGAGTAAGAACTTAGGGTCTTGGGCCTTACCTTGGGGCACCTGGGCCTAGCCTTTGTGGACCCAAGCCCAACCACCAAGGAACCAGTCGTAGACTCGATGGTATCAAGAGGAGGAGTCAAGTACTCAGACATGGTTGGCAAAGATATGGGCACGGGCACCGTGATCTCGAGTATGGTTGCCGAGAACCTTGGCATGGCCACTAGGGTCACATACCTAGCCTATGTGGACCCAAGCACTAATGTTGAGGTTCGTGTCTAAACATTTTTGTGGACAATAAAAATATTTTCGTTCATTCATTACAAGTGATCATTTTTATGAAGATATTTTTTAAATCATTTATTTTTCGCAAAACAAACAAAACGTAGGAGTAAAAACCTACGTTAAACACGCATTGCTCCTTTGAACTTTGTTTAGTTACAACCGTCCATTAAATTTTTGGTTAACATGTAGTGCATATGGCTTCTAATAAGTAAAAGGATATTTTTATTATCTTGTTTAAGGAAATTTTTCTTTCGCTCTTGAATTCAAAATAAATAAAAAGTAAGAATACGGAGAAACATAATCTAATTAAAAGATTCATAAAGAAAAATTAAGTATCAATAATTATACTTGCTAATGACTTATAATAAGTAAAAGTGTATTTTTATCTCTTTGCTTAAGGAAATCTTTCTTTTTCTCTTTATTTAGAAAAAGGAAAAATTATGAAAATAGAAGTAAAATGTTTATACAGAAAAATAAGTATCAATGATAATGTTAAAAACAAAATTGAATATTTTATAAATATACTAATAGAATTAATAAGATATTTTAAGGAAAAAACACAATTAAGTATAATGAAAAAAAAATCGATAGCAAAAAGGTCAAATTACAAAACGGTATACTCAATATGCATTTTTAAATGGCTATGTGATGCATAAAAAGGATTTATTAGTAAGAAATAATTAAAAATATCACTTTGAATTTCAAATAACCATTTCCTTATATAATTTGAGATAGGGTTAACTAGTGGGCCGTGCCAAGCAAGAGATTTTCCTTGTCAACCCGCGGGCCGGTCCTCGAAACGTTGGCCCGAGCCCCTTGTATATTTTTTTAATTGAGTTAAAAAATTTTGGCTGAATAAAAATTAGAAAGAACAATAATTAAAAATTGAATTTACAACTCCAATATTTGGTAAATTTTACAAGAAATGAAAATATAACAGCATTGTAGGATTACTCCAAGTAGTATATAATTAATGAATTATCTCATTTAATTAGACACAAATGAAGTACAAATGCATCTTCACATTATTTTTAATTACAAGTGCCCTAATGACGATTTTACACGGATTACACTCCAGAGAATTTCTAATTAATCTCAATGTCTTCAGCATGTTGTCTCTCACCAGGACTCATATGATAAAGTGTCTTCATTGCCATCTTGTTCACATTTGGCACGTTCTGCTGGAGCCAATTCTTGCAATAAACCAGTCATGCCCTCAGACAGCCCATTTCTATAGATTTCACGGTCAAGACGAACCTATTGCATTCTGAAATTTGTTGGCTAGTAGTGAACATGGACTCGAGTTGTACCGTAGAGGTCGGCGGTGTCGGTAAGTCACGAGCCGAGATGGAAATAATCGACCAAGAAAATGGGCTCAGATTATGTGGCCAATTGGCATCTTTATAGATGGGCTTCCCAAGCAACCTACAAACTCAGTCGTGGGCCACCTTGGTTTGGGCTTACAAACTCCAATGTGGCCCGTGGAAATATGATCTCGGTGCTCCCAACCGAGGACGGGTGGGAATTCTTTTAGGTATTCTCCAAGTACGCCTAAGCGAGGTACTAGGGAGGACAAACCCGCCGTTGGGAGAGCAACGCTTGAGATTCAAAGGAAATTGAATCTTGCCATGGGATTCCTAGAGATAAGTACACCTCAAGTACCATAAGTTGGCACAAAGGAATACTTAAGTGCCAAAATCGGAGCAAAATTGATCACTTAAGTGCCAATCCGGCCAAAATCTGACCAAATTGCATGCATGGCATTTTTCCGGTGAAACAAGTGCAAAACGACGCCGTTTTACACATGACATGACCAAATAATGCAAAAACGGCATCGTTTTGGGCTGACGTGGTAAATAAATAATATAAAAATTAATTAAATTAAATTAAATTAAAATATTTAAAAATAATAATTTTAATATTAAAAAATTAAAAAAATTAAAAAACAAAAAGGGGGTGGGGGAGGTGGGGAGGCGGCCGAGAGCTCGGCCTGGGGTTGCTAGGGCCTTGGCCAAAGGCCGACGCCCCCGGCTGACCAGCAACAAGACCCACAACCTTCGCCCAAATCTATGGGAGTGGCAGGGCTCGCGAGCCCTCGCGCGCCGATCGGCCGAGGTCGCCGGCCCCTAGCTAGGGCCCGGCAACCCGGCCGAGCCTCCCCCTCCATCGCCGCCCTTCCCAAAGAACGGCGGGGGCGGTGGCAACGGCCGCTAAGAGCTCCCCCATTTTCTTTGTTTTTTGTTTTTTAATTTTTTAATATTAAAATTATTATTTTTAAATATTTTAACTAAATTTAATTTAATTGATTTTTATATTATTTTTTACCACGTCGCCCTAAAAACGATGTCATTTTTTGCATTATTTGGCCACGTTACTTGCAAAAACAAAGATCGTTTTGCACTCTCTTCATTTTGGAAAATTGACATGTCGGCGTTTTGGCGGATGGGACTTTAGCCGAAATAGCACTTAAGTGATCCGTTTTTCTTCAAATGTGGTATTTAAGTGTACATTTCGTAAGTTTATGGCACTTAAGTGTCCCTTTGTGCCAAGTTATGGCACTTGAAGTGTACTTATCTCGGATTCCTATAAGTTCTAACAATTCTTTTTACTAGTCCCACGTTGTATATGAAACTATTTGTGTTATCAATGCTGTTGCACAAATCTACAGGGTTTGTTTCACAAAAAATCAGTAACTAGGAGAAAATTTTTATTAACTTTGACCATTTATATCGTTTGGAAAATAAGTTTACGCTAATATTTTCCTTAATAAGCACAACTTATGCCTGTACATTTTTATTAATAAAGAAGATTAAGTGATACAATTGATTGAAGTTAGAAAAATCTTTTGCAAGTTATTGGTTTTTTGCAAAACAAGTGCACCAAAGAGAATACTTTGATACTTCTTCATTAAGGTTAATGGCAATATATTCATGATACTAAGAGGATGATTCATTAAGTCACAGTTACATAAGAAAATGGAGGAACTTTAGTCGCACCAAAACTTTAATCGTAAGAAAAGAATCCATCTATCTACCCACAAGATCATGCCTTAAATAACAATACTTATATTATTACAGCGACAGTATTGTCTATAAAAGGCTTTCTCAACCGATGCTTAAATGAATCCCAATCACCAACCCCTCTTTGCTAAAATTATATTGCTGTCATTGTAACCTCTCCACAGACACTGACCTAACAAATCTAATACACAACAAAGCAAAGGAACACAGAGCAAAGGGCAAAAAAAGATTGCGAGTGTTGCTTGCATAGATGTCTTCATCTCAACATGAGGGAAGATCATCAGGAGGAGGCAGCAAGACTTGAGATGGGCCAGGCCCATTGCGTACAATGAAGGCCATGGCAAGGCCCCATGTAGTGTGCTCCTCAAGGTGGCAATGGATGAACCAAGCCCCTGGGTTATCCGCCTTCAGGCGGATCGCGGCCCATCCCCCGGCGGGGACCGCCACCGTATTCCTCTCGGGCGGGTCCACGAGGTTATAGCCTGCGGGATCGACGTTGGCATCGTAGTTCCCGAAACCCCGCCCCACGATGAAGAAGTTGTGACCGTGGACGTGGATGGGATGGTTCTCGGGGTTAAGGAAGCTCGTGTCCTGGAGCACAATCTCCAAGTTGGTGCCGAACGGCACCACCAGGAGCTTGCTTCCAAACTCGGCATTCATGTTCTCCGTGAGGGGGTCGACTCCGGTGAAATTGAAGACCTTCGGGGGCCGCTCCGGGAAGGTCGAGCTTAGCATCTTGCTCGCGGTGAGGTTCTTGTAGTGCCCCTCGAGGATTGACATTAGCGGGCGGATGAAGGACTGGTTGTTCATCGATGCGAAGAACCGCTTCCCGGCGTAGCCCTTGCAAGTCTGGTTCGGCGGACAATCTTGGAGGTTGAGGCTGATGGTGGTGATCACTCTCCTATCGATTGCCTTGGGGACCCTACATGGGTATTGAGGTGTTGCAAGGCTCTTGAGCTTGCCCGAGAACTTTGTGGCAAAAGTGGTGTCGGTCATTTTAGGAAGATTAGGGACCACGACGCTAGGCTTGGTTCTTCTGTCACTAGAATTAGGGCCTTTGTATTTTAAAAAGCCCAGTGTTGTGGAATTATCAAAGGGGAAAAAGGAGGTGAGGTAAGGAGCGGCTGCCATTGGGAACATTCCTGAGGGGTCCGGCGCTCGGTTCGTCTGGAGCAGGACGTTCGTGGTCTGCCCCGGAGCAATCATTATGGCCGGGGTTGAAAAGGGCTTGGTGTAGGCCGCATCGATCTCAACCACCTTCAGCGAGTGGTTGGCCACTGCGAAGAAGAGCTCATCATTGAGTGCGGCGTTGATGATCCGAAGCAGGTACGTCTTGCCCGGTTCCACGGCCTGGATGAACGTATCTGCAGAGGCAGGAAGCAATGGGAGATGAAACTACTTTAGGTGATCATAGCCCACCCAAAAAAAGGGAAGGAAGGAACTAAAGTTTTGAGAAAGAGCAAAAGAAAAACATCTCATTGAGCATGCACTAGTATTACGGTACCTTTGGCAGAGCAAGGATAGAGAGGACCTGGAAGGCCATTGATGGTGTAAGCGTCTGAGGAATTAGGGCCACCACCATAAATCATTTCACCCTCCACTGCATCAACATCCGCATTCCACCATTCACCTATGGTTTAGGGTCAAACCAGGTGCAATTCCAAGTCAAAAATCAGTACAGACAGAACCAAAAAATAATTCAGAGCGAGGGAGTGAAAGTGAAAAGGGCCTTGGCCATCATATTCATTTGCATACAGGAATTCTGAACAAAAGAACACAAAGGGGACATCGGTTGCATGATGTGGGTCAAAGTTCTCGAACATAGAAGTAGACCTGACGGATTCACTACATGTGACATGCACTATGTGCAAAAGTAGAAACGTGGACTCGACAATCAATGTGTTATTTTTAAGATTTTCAAATGTAATTAGTTAACAGATATGATATCTTAATTATTAGCTAGCAAATTTGGTATTAAAAACCCTTTAAAATATATTTGAGTCCATGTCATCCGAAGCATATCATATTGAGATGAATATCGACGCATTTAAATATATTTAAAGGGTATTATCTGATAAGATAGCTAAGCATTACCGAAAATGATGGGGATTTCGGCTTCAATCTTGGGTGAGAACGGATAGGGCAAGCGGGGGTAGATGATGAAGGCACCGTGTACGGAGGCTCTTTGCCAAGAGAAATGGGAGTGCCAAAAGAGGGTGCCTCTTTGGTCCGCCACGCTGAACTTGTAGGTGTAAGTTTGCCCTCCTTTTATGGGGCATTGGGTTATGTAGGCCGGTCCATCCGCCCATGCCGTCCTGTACTGCCTTATGCCATGCCTATGCCCAAGATGACAACATCAACACCACCTCCATCATTAACATTCATAAGCTTTTCAAAATGAACTAAATCGAAAGGGCTTCTAGTCAAAGGTTGAATTCATATGAGCAGAACTACAAATTTTTCATAAGCCGCCTTCTTTAGGCACTTTCCAATGTTTCCATGAATAGGACAAACCCTTGGAGGCATCTAAAACCCTTTTGGCGTCCGGTTTAAAAAAATTTGATCTTAAATTAAGTGGAGAAGATGCCAAGAATTCCTTAATTGAGTTTATGCGCATCTATGCACTATAGATCCTTTGAATCGAGTGACTCTCTCCTAAATATATTACCTCAAACAGTCGGAAATGCCTTTTTTTAAACATTTGTCTTTCCAATTTATTTTATTTTTGGCATAGCTAGTGTGCGAAAAAAGAGCAACTTGCATGCCAGAAAAGTCGATATCCTCGTGCGGTGACAAAAGGAACAGGCCCGGTCAGATTCGAGGGGCTCATTTCGTAGCATTGACCGGAACAGCATGATGATCGAGAAAAGAAGCAAAGAACGGGAGATATTCATGTAATAATGAGCTAGGAAAAAGTGAATGAAAAGTACAATGATGTGCAGCCCAACATAATAAGAACCAATTAATCATGTGCGTGCATGCTTTGATATGTTACCAGTGGATCGTGGTGTTCTTGGCGATGCGATTGGTGACTTTAACTTCGACATGGTCGCCTTCGTGGACGGCGATGGTTGGCCCCGGATATTTGCCGTTCACCGTCAGAAGCGACTTTGTGTGGCACAGTCGGGTCACTTCTTCCCACTCCAACTAAGATACAGCAAATATTTGGAAAGTAAGGTTTTTAAGTTAAATTAATCTCAAATGTCATAGTCATATACTGTTAGGGTTATCACAAATCGATTGTGAAAATGGTTAGTGATCGATCTATAAGTATGAGAAAATGCTTCAATCTTTGAGCTAGCTTTTAGGATAAAAATTACCCAAAACCAGTCAACGTAAAGTTTTAAGAATGAAATTATGCGAAACGCATCTGCTCGAGTTTCAAGTTCTTTCTTTTCTCTCCTTTCTTATTCATGCCATGTACATGATTTCACAAACACATTAGACAGAAAGCAAGAGAGAGAGAGCTTACATTGAAATGAAAACGTTTGGTATCTGTTGCGGCAGAGAAAGCTATAAGAATATTGCAAGTGAGGATCAGAACTAAAACCCTTAGAATCATGCATTGCTGGTTGGTACCCTCCATTGCAATTCACCTTCAAAACCCTCTCTCTCTCTCTCTCTCTCTCTCTCTCTCTCTCTCTCTCTCTCTCTCTCTCTCTCTCTCTCACACACAGTTGCTAGGCAATGGCTAATATGTTACAAGACCCCCATGCACAACCATCTCTCTCTCTCTCTCTCCCTCTCAGTTGATAGGCGATGGCTAATATGTTACAAGAGCCCCATGCACAACCACGCATTATATATACAAGGAGATTCTCTCTCTTTGTAACCTTCTGCCATCATTGCTTTGCCTTTCGGGGTTCTAATTATTGTCCTAAATTATTCATATTTTACGGTTCCCTTGTTGTGTTGGCGCGGTAGGTGAGAGTGTAAGCTGACAAAGGAACTTGTCGATTGTATCCTTCCAATTGAAAATGAAAGTTTGGGTTACAGTCACGCTAGGTAGAATCCAAAATTAGAGCGAGCACTCCCCGTTTAGAATCTGCATAAGAAAAATTACATCATCACGTGTCCCACCGAACCCCAGTCAAGTCCCAAGCTTTGGCAATCGTTCTAGGGTTCTCCAAAGCTAAAAAATATATATTGGCCTTCTTGTCTCATTCTTTTCACCAGTTAACGTACTTCCTCTAGCATTAAAAAAAAAAAAAAAAAAAAAAAAAAAAAAAAAAGAGGTACTTCCTCTAGCTCCTTTCAGATTCCTACTGGTCAGGCGTGGTTGTTTGTGGGGTGGTAGGTGAGATATCTAGTAAGTTGGACTAAACCAGTGTCTGTGCTTATCAGAAAAACTGGAAATTCTCTCGTTTCCTCTTACTTTTCGTCTAAAGACCTTGGCTTGGGGAGACTTTGCACGTGCGGAGAGAGAGAGAGAGAGAATCTAAGTTGTTGTCCACCAACCCCAAGCCGAATATGATTATTTTTATGGTGAGCGGTTCATAAGCTTTTTCACAACTTTGCTAGTAACTCATACATGACTGAAAGATGGTGCCTTGAATCAAACATTTAAATTTTTCAGCGATCATCCATCCAGTGACGGCTCACGACGTGTGATACAAATGTTGTATGTGGCACCCCTCGTCGTATACAGACTTGCAAACAGGCTGCTTCAATTCAAGGGACTGACTTGATTGTTAATTCAAAGCCAATTTCGAGGAAATCTACTTTTGATTCCTGAAAATTAGCCTAGGACCGGTTCGATGCGATTCTAAGGTTGGAACTAGTTCTCTTGGCTGGTTTTTGGGGAACAAGTTCTTTGTTCCAAAAGAAAATTTGATCTTACAATGATTCAGACCATGGAATCCAATATATGAAAATATTTCATACAAATAATTTGGCCAACACATCCAAGAAAGTATTTAATCACAATGTCTATATATATGAGAGAGGAAAAAAAAGTAGGCTTTAAAATTGTTGCACGAAAAATTGTTCCTATGACAAGATCAATGCACTGAGATGTATATAGTTTTTAATTTTGGTAATTGAATTTAATTCACTTATCAGATGAAAACTTTCTTTTTTTGATTTGCTTGTCGAGAAAATACTTTCAACCAGCCGAAGCATACGGTTTGCTCTTGGGCTTGGAGGAAACTCCTTGCTCTAAGGAAGGATTTCAGCGATTCTTTCTATGGCGTATAGGGGATGGCAAAGCGGTTTCTCTCTGGTTTGATCCTTGGTTACCACAGGGCCTTCTCAACTTGGTCTTCTTTGACATGTATATTTACCAATCAGGTCTATCTAGGCAAGCTTCGATTGCTGATTTATATTCCGCTCCAGGCCTGGCAACTAAGCACCTTATTGAAGAGTGGGATCACACTCTGCCTTTGTTGTCCCAGTCCTCGGATCGGTTTTCGTGGCTTGAGACTACCTCAAGCGTTTTTTCTACTACCTCGGCATGGGAGGCTATTCGTGCGAAGCATAATGTGGTTCCTTGGCATTCGTTTGTGTGGAGTAAATATATTACCCCGAGGCACCAATTCCATTTGTGGCTCATCACGAGGAACCGTCTTCCCACTTAGGTCTTTCTTCTTTCCTTTGGTAGGATTCCTGATGGTGCTTGTGTTTTTTGTAACTCTAGACCGGATTCCATTAATCATCTCTTCTTTGGGTGCCGAATTACTACTGGCTTGGCTTCGTTTTGGGCTTCTAAATGCAACCTTATATGGCATGGTACAAACCATGGCAAGATACTATCTCTTGGGCCCTTAAAGTTCTCTCAAGCAATGACTTCTCTCGGGCGATTGCTAGATTTTCCTTCATTGCGATTTGCCATCTTATTTGGAAAACTAGGAATGGCATCCTCTTTCGGGGCAAGACTCTCGCTGTGCCTACCATGAAGAACCACCTACTTAAAGTTGTGAGGGACAAAGCCATCTCTTTTAGCCAGGTGACGAATACTCCGAGAAATAGAAGAACTCAACGAATTTGGGGTATTGACCCGACCATCTTTGCGAACTAAGTGCTTCGGCCTTTGATGTTTCGTCGCCTAGTAGTGTGTCAAGGTCTCATTGCCTTTTCTTTCATAGGGTTGGTGTTGTTCTTGGCTGTTGGCTCCTTTTGGCTGTTTTAGCTTGTCTGGTTGTTTTTCTTGTAGCTTTTCTTTCTGTTTGGCTTTTTCGTGGATGCCATTTGGCTTCCTGTTGCTACCTCGGTAGCTTTTGGCTTTCTTTTCCTAGCATCCTTCCACTCGACCTGGCTTGTTGCCTCGTTGAGTGTAAGTTTTTTATGCCAGTTTCCGAGTTGTATAGTTTGGTTTAAGTCAATATATTCTTACCTTACCAAAAAAAAATACTTTCCACCAAATGCATTTTTACAGAAATATGTAAAAATTCCAAGGCCAACACTGTAGCACCTCAAATTTTGCCCACTTTTTCTTTGTCCAATATTCAATTCACTTGATTTTTACCATGTCGGGCTGTTTGTGTCAAAAGAGCTTTTCAAGAAGCTCAATTTCGCTAGATAAAATTGCAAAATCACGAAATTGAGGTTTTTGCCTGTACCGAGGTCTAAGACATGATATATGAATCAAACCTCGTTTCGGTGACTTGAGACATTCAAGGAAAAAAGATCATTTACTACAACTTGGAGATCTTAAAAGTACCATCCGATTGGTTAAAAAGTGACTAAAGAAATTTTAGTGGCAATATAAACGTTAAATTATGTCTCGAATTTAAGCATTTACAAAATGCAATTCGCTTGCATATTTTTCAATCAACAGAAAAGTTTTGCTACTGGACCCCTTGAAGATTTACAAAAGAGAAAATAAAAGACAAAAGAAGAATTTCTTCTTTGGGCACATAACTTTCATGCCTAGATTTTTTTTCTTGGGAAAAGTGCCAAAAAAGTCCTAAACCTTTTACCTTTGTGCCGATTTAGTCTTAAACATTTTTTTGGTGTCGATTCAGTCCTAAACCTTTTTAAGTTGTGCCAATTTAGTCCTTTCCGGTCAATTTTGGCCAGATTTTGCTGACTAGACGTCGGCCGGCTAACGTGGCATGATCGGCGCTGACGTGGACAACTTTTAATAATATTTTAATATTTTTATTTTTTTTTTTTTTTTTATTTTTGTCTTTTTCCTCCAGCCGGTCGCCGAGGTCCCGGCGACCGGCCGCAGGCGATTGCGGCGAGGGCGAGGGCCGACAAGGCTCGACCTTGCCGGATCCGGTGAAGGCGAGCGCCGCCCATGGCCGCCTCGCCGGATCCGGCCATGGGCAAGGCTCGCCTCGCCGGATTTGGTGAGGTCGAGCCTCGCCGGCCCTCGCCCGACCTTGCCGAGATCGGGCCATGGGCGAGGCTCGCCCTCGCCGGATCCGGCGAGGGCCGACGAGGGCTGGCGAGGGTGAGCCTCACCCATGGCCCGATCTGGCGGCGAGGCGGCCATGGGCGAGGCTCGCCCTCGTCGGATCTCCTCTCCCGTGGCCGGTGAGGGCGGCGAGGGCGAGCCTCGCCCATGGCCGGCGAGGCTCGACCTTGGCCGCCTCGCCGGATCGGGCCATGGGCGAGGCTCACCCTCGCCGGATCCGGCAAGGCGAGCCTCGCCCATGGCCGGCGAGGCTCGACCTCGCCGATCCGGCGAGGGCGAGCCTCGCCTATGGCCGCCTCGCCGAGATCGAGGCCATGGGTCATGGCGGCGAGGCTCGACCTCGCCAGATCCGGCGAGGTTGGCCTCGCCCTCACCGGCGGTCGCTTCTAGCCGGTCGCCGAACCTTGGCGACCATTTGGGAAAAAAGACAAAAAGAAAAATTTAAAAATATTTTTAAAAAATAAAAATATTAAAATATTAGTAAAAGTTGTCCACGCGTCCGACCGGCCAAGGCCCCGTCAAGCAAAATTTAGCCAAAATTGGTTTAAATGACTGAATTAGACAACTTAAAAATGTTTAGGACTCGAATCGACAAAGAAAAAAAGGTTTAACTAAATCGGCACGAAGGTAAAAGGTTTTAGACTTTTTAGTACTTTTTTTTTTTTTTTTTTAGCTTATGGAAACAAAGGAAGAAAAAAATAAAGTGAAGCTCCAGCACGTAAGCCTCTGCACGTGATTTACTAAATGCGTAGGTGGTCCAGGTCAAACTTTGACCTAGGCACATGTTTCAAAGCAAAGATAATTTACAGGTCTTATTTTCTTCCCCCCAAAAAAAGGAGCCGCCGAAGCAAGAAGCCGCTGAAACCTACGTAGTGCCACGTGTTTGAACCGCTTGGGAAAGAGCCGCATATTTTCCTTGAAGTCGCGCGAAGTTTGAACGCGTGATAATTTTGTGCTATGAATTTATATCCAAGTGAGTTATTTATTTCTAAACACTTCGAGTTTTGAGTTAAATCTAGGTATGGGAAATACTCGAGCATATAAGCGATTGTAAACTCTGATTCTCCGATTATAGTGAATTATTTGCTGCCGGCTCTCCCTGTTGATGTAGGTACTGATACTCGCACCGAACCACGTAAATTTCTAGTATTATTATTATTTCTCGTTTATTTTCTCTAGTGATTTCACGTTGACATAAATTGTAAAATCATGTCGTTTTCCGTGTATTATATTTCAACAGATGTAAAAGACTTTCTTACAAGTAGGAAAATTTGAGATTTGAAAAGTGTTTCCAATCTTGACATGATAACGGGTTCGGTAAGAGGCTATTAATCACAGCCATCATATTCATGACTTTTCATCCAAGAGGAAAAGACTTTCTTACAAGGGGGAAAAACCATTTTTGAAGTTTAAAATGTGTTTCCAATCTTGACATGACAACGGGTTCAATAAGAAACTACTAATCACAACCATCATATCCATGACTTTTACTCCAAGAATTAAGACCAAAAAGGTTAATTAATGCTGACGAACGCACTTTAGGATTTTATTATTCTTTGGTAAATGCCTCTGATTAGTTTATGGGAATTGATAATGGTTCAATGAACTTTGAATTAATGTCTGAAGAGCTTGAGCAACTCATTCCTTCTATAAATGTTCTTCCTATTCAATAGAGAAAAAGAAAATATTTGCAACAGCCAACAAAATGGATAAGTTCAATTTAAATTGGAATATGCTTAAAACGAGCCGAACTGTGACCACCCTTGCCAATACATGGGTAAAACTAATTGGATAAATCGAGAATGCAACGTTTTAAACGTTGCTTTTAAATGCCAATAATTCGACCACTAGAGGGTGGCCCTAATAGTCAATATTCCCACACAATAATGGAGAGGTGGGGAATTCGAAACCTCCTAGAGAGGTTGATTGGTTTATGGGATTTCTTAGGTGGGCCCACTGGAGGCCCACCAAAATCTTCATAAATGAGCTCCAAAATTTAGGGATACACGTGGCTGAACAAAAAAATGCTAGTAATTCTGGAAACACAAATTTTATTGGCACCATCAGTCAAAAGGCCTCTTTTATCTTGCACCACAACATGACAATTCTTACACATACACATATACAAGAAAATGTGCAAAATTGCTAGGAAATCTACAACTTTGGTTGCCTCTTTGGATCTACTAGCTCCTAAATTTGGAGGCTGATGAGGCCGTGAAGATCTTCAACTCCCATTTCAATTTCCTTAGATACGTGATAAATATTTATTCTCTCGAAAAAAAAAATTAAAAATTCCGCTAATTCAATTTTTTCTTCTCGATATCGTTATTATTTGATAAATAATATAAGACATGGCAGGAGCTACCAATGCTTGAAAAGAAAGGAAAAATAATAAAATGATTTAGATACTGGGATATGCTTTTTATATTCATAAATATAAATAGACTCGTAAAGTAATGATCAGCAAGTGGGCGTTTGGTCTAGTGGTATGATTCTCGCTTTGGGTGCGAGAGGTCCCGAGTTCGATTCTCGGAACGCCCCCTTCATCTTTTTCATAGCTCTTGCTGACCTTTTTCTGTTCCTTTGAGGACCAGAGAAAAGGTAAATGTCTCTTATTTTCCTTTCTTTTTTTTTATCTCTTCTTTTGGAATTTCTGGGCAAAGTTGAGGGCCATTGAAAAATTTACATGTCTCTTATTTTTTCTCTACTTTTGACATCTCCATTAACTTGAAGGCCATCTTCTTGGAAAGCCACCAATCAAAACTCACTTTTCATTACCGTTAAACCCCTTTTTTACCCCAAAGATTGACATCTCACTCACCCTTCCATCGTAGCTCGATTATTAAATTCGTAATCGGCATTAAGAAAAAAAAAACTCAAATGATGCTCATCATCTTCCACCAACTCCCCAAAGTCCATGATTTATTCATTTATTATTAAACATCAATATAAAATTTTCGTTGTTCTTTTTGCTAGCAACCCACGATCGCTGGCAAATTTTCCACTGCAAAAAGAAAGATTAAATAAATAGATTAAAATAATCACTATGTATTTTCCAGTGAACATCAAAGAATGGATATGTTGGTCAACGCCAGGCACTACTAACTCAAAGACGGATATACTCGCGCAATAATGGGTGGTTCTCAAATATGCGGGTTCCTAGGCAAACGCGCTTCATTAATTTCCTTTTTAAGTCCTTATTGGAGTTAGAGCAGCCAGCCACCTCTAGCTGGGGAGCACTGGAGGAGATAATGATTGCATGATTTGGCCGTCACAATCGAGTTAATCACATCATCTTAATTTTGTGAGCTTTTCCATAGAAACATTAGGAACTGAACAAATCTATGTAACAGCTTCTCAAGCACCTACTTTCATCTTATCATATATAAAAAGGACTCACACTTTTCTTGTGTCTTCGTTCACCCAAATGCATTATTTTGGGTGTTAAAACCACCATTTAGATCTTGCAATTGCTATCAAATCCGGAGCTCAAAACATGACCTTACCTAACCCAATGGAATTGTCTATAAGAAGTTAGGCGTTTTGTTTGGACTCTCCAGGGGTGGGGCTTCAATCCCACATCAGAGTTGCATGTGGGCGACTATTTAAAAGTAGGAGTGGGAGGTTTATACAACACCTAAGTTTAGCATTAGCTTCTCCATCTCTTGTGAGTGAAAGGGTGGTCCCCTGACTATGTAATAGCTTCTCAAGCACTGCTTTCACCTTATCATAAATAAAAATGACTCAACACTTTTTCTGTGTCTTCATTCATCCAAATGCATTATTTTGGGTGTTAAAACCACCATTTAGATCTTGCTATTACTATCAAATTTGGAGCTCAAGACATGACCTTAACTAACCCAATGGAATTATCTATAAGACGTTAGGCGTTTTGTTTGGACTCTCCAGAGGTGGGGCTTCAATCCCACGTCAGAGTTGCATGCATGCGAGTATTTAAAAGTAGGAGTGGGAGCTTTATACAACACCCCCAATTTAGTGTTAGCTTCTACATCTCTTGTGAATTAAAAAGAGCAAAATGTCAAGGTGTAATTTTCAATGTAGAGTATCATAAAGTTGTGTCAGTGGACCCCCCTTTGAACATGGGGCTTCAATCCCACATAGAAATTATATATATCGGCCACCTCCTTTTGAAGAAACCGAAGATGGGCCCCACACGTCTGAATGAATATATTCAATTGGTCGTTTGGTCAAATGAATAACTGTAGTAAACTTAACACAGTGCTACTTTCCAAAGATGCAATGCTCACATAAATCCAGCTTCCCTATCTTTTGACCCTTCAACAACCCCATTTCACTCAATATCATCATACCTAGCTCGCTCATGTGCCCTAAATGTATATGCCATAATTGAGTCAAGTTAGAGTCCGACTCACCTAATGAAACTGCAGCGGTTCTGGTCACGGTCTCTCCCAATAGATGATAGAGAGTATTTACTTTCTTCCCCTTCATCATTGTCATGGCACCTCGAGAGATTTTTAGTACTCACCTTCAGCGATATACCTACACCCGATGTCATCAAGTGTCCCCAGAGAAATAAGATTCTTCTTGAGCTTCGGTACATACCTCACATCTGTCAATGTGTGCACCACCTCATCGTGCATCCAAATCCGAATTGTCCCTATCCCCACAGCCTTACAAACTGCATTATTCCTCAAAAGAACTCTACCACCATCTACAGTTTGGTAAGTAGTAAACCAGTTCTTATGAGGCGTCATATGATAAGAACACCCCAAATCCAGCACCCATCCGTTTCCTAACGAAGTAGCAGTCACACATAAAACAACTTCTGCATCACTATTGTTCCATTCGGCAACATTTGCCACACTGCTTGTGGCATTCTACATATCAGTCTTATTCCTCCGCTTTGGACAATCTCTCCTAATGTACCCCTCCCCGTGACACTCAAAGCACTTCATGCGTCCCTTGGACTTTTTATGGCGTGATTTCAATATGTTTTTACCTCTGCTGCTACTAGGCCCTCAATGTTGTTCTCTATCTTGAATCATCAGTACTTGCGCTACTCCTTGTGCCAGACCGTCATCTCGCAACTTTCTCTGCCACTCCTTAGAGAATAAGGCAGACTTTACATCTTCTGAGGTAATTGTAGTACACCCTTACAACAGTGAATCGGTAAACTGCTCCCATAACTTTGGTAAAGAGGCTAACAACATCATGCCATGTTCTTCATCATCAGGTATCTTACCAACGTTCTTCAGATCCAACATGAGTTTATTAAATTCATCTAAGTGGGTTTTGATAGATGTACCTTCAGTATATCTAAATTGAAACATCTTCTTCAACATGTACAAGAGATTGTTCAAATATCTCTTCACATAGAGTGCTTGAAGTTTTGCCCATAATACTGCGGCATCCTTTTTCTCAGCAATCTCTATTAAAATCTCATCCGACAAATTTAACAAGATTGTGCTCTTTGTTTTTTCCATTAGCTCTACCCTCTTTGAGGCTTTCATTATAATAGGCAACTCATCTTCACCATACAGTGTCTTGACCAAACCTTGGTTGTCAATAAAGCTCGCATCTTGATACTCCATAACACAAAATTGTTGCTCCCGTTAAACTTCTCAATTTCATATTTCCTCTTAGACATAATTGCAGTAACAGAATTTCCAAATAATAATCAGACAAACAAAAGCTCCAAATCACAATCAAAAAATCCAATTCCAAGCTCTTATACCAATTATTGGGATATAAGAAGTGAAAACGACGAGATCTTGTCAGAGAAATAAACGAGAAAATAAAGACACCAGAAATTTACGTGGTTCGGTCCGAGAATCAATACCTACATCCACGGGGAGAGCCAGTAACAAATAATCCACTATAATTGGAGAATCAGAGTTTACAATCGCTCAAACTCTCAAATATTTTTCACACATAGATTTAACTCCAAATTCAAAGTGTTTATAAATAAACAACTCACTTGAATATAAACTCACGACACAAAATTACCACACGTTTAAGTCGTACGCCAAAAAGAAAAGATCTCCAGCTTCATTTTCTTTCTTTCATGCAGGTACTCTTCGATGTGGACATGCGGCTTCTTTTCTACTTCGGCGGCTTCCTTTTTGGGAGGGAGAGAAAGACCTGCAAATATTGTTTGTGCTTTTAAATGTGTGCCCAGATCAAACTTTGACCTGAGCCCACCTACACTCTTTGTTTCGGCTCAATGTGCAGGGGGATTTCAGCAAGCTTCACGCATGCAAAGGACTTCTTCCTCATGCCAAACGGCCCATCACAATTTGTTTTATTTCATCTTCCACGTTTCGGATTCCGCAGCAAAAAGGAAATTTTGCTTCCATTTATTTTATATTTCCTCTTTTGTAAATCTTCAAGAGTCCAGCAAATTTTCCTCTATTTAAGAATTTTTTATCGACAAATTTGATTTAACAAATCGTTATCCGAATCCAAACTCGAAACATTAATTTAACAGTTTCAATTTATAATCAGCATTGCTACTGGATGCACCCAAAGGACCAAAAAAAAGGGCAAAATCGGCATTGGTGTGGCACATTGAAAAAGGAACTGAAATGAAACCCATTCTCCACCAACCCTAAATCCATGATTTATTTAGTGCAATGACAACATCGATTTTCGTTCTTTTGCCTGCACCGAGCATAAGCATCTCACAGACTAATTTCCACGTTCTTGAGCAACAACACACAACTCGAGAAATCAAATTAATCAAGCACCGGCAAATTAGTCCATCGTTTACTGCACCGCGAGCATTTACTATTGCAAAATTAATTAATAAATCGCACGTATGTCCCGTGAAGATCAGAGGACATATATCTTGGTCGATGATTTAGTAGTGTTTAATCGGAGAAATGACAAGGCCGACCACTACCAACTCCATCCAAAATATATAAGTAGATTGTGAAAAATTAAAAACTATTTTCTAGGATATGTCCTTGGATGATTCTCAAAGATGCATGTTCCTAGGCAACGTGCTTGAGTGATTTCTTTATCATCTTCTCGGAGTTAGGGCAACCAGTTGCCTCCAGACAAGGAGGACTAGAGGAGATGATGATGGCATGATTTGACCACCAATATCAAGTTAATCGCATCATCTGAACTTTATGAAGTTTGCATACAAACATTAGTACTTTCGTCATGAGCATTATTTTGGCCGTTCAAACCATGATTTAGATCTTAATTTTTATGATTATATGATCAGAAGTTTGAGATATAAAATCGACTAACCAAATGGAGTTGGATGTAAATAGTTAAGCGCTTCGTTTGAACCTTCCGAGGTTGGGGCTTCAGTTCCCGTATTGGAATTGCATCTGTTCGTGTGAGTATCTAAAAGCAAGAGCCGAAGGATTAAACAATGCCCGAATTAGGTGTTTTGCTTCCGTGTGTGTTCGACTTGTGGTGTCGCATAGCACGTCGGGGGGGCATCCTTCGAGGGTGAGGTTTCAGTCCAACATCGGATTCGCATGTGAGCATGTGTGCGAGTATGTAAAATCAGGAGTAGTTGGAGGTTTAAGGAATATCCATGTCATCCGTTTGCTCCTCCATCTCTTATGAGTAAAACAAAGGGAAATTAACAAAAGATCATTTTCAACTTTACTATCATATCAAATACCCTCGTCACATTGAAATTAACAATTATCATCCTCACTTTTTAGGATGGATCTTAAATTGCATCTCTCACCCGTACATAATTTATCGAATTGCCATTTTATTTCCCAACCTACTCCCACCTAAAAGAAACTCAACGCCTGGTCACGCTCTTTCCCCTCACTCAAGAGGCTTACTCAATCGGACACACCCACCACCATGTCTCCCCCTCTCCACCACGCACGCTGCCATTGGTCCTTCCGAGGCCATTACCCCGCGCCCTCGTCGGCCTATGGTCGGCGATGGTTGGCCAGCTGTCGACCTCGCCGGCCAAGGGTAAAGAGAAAAGAAAAAGAAAAAACTAATTTAAAAAATCTGAAAAAAAATATATAAAAAATTATAAAATTTGTCCACGTGGCGCCACATAAGACTGCCGGTAGCCACATTAACAATTTCTGGCTTAAATTAGCCGGATGAACTGAATTGGTACCAATGTAAAAAAAAATTGAACTAAATTGGTCCAATTGAAAAGTTTAAGACTGAATTGGTATCAATGCAAAATATTTATGACTGTTTTGGTACTTTTCCTACCGTAGCCCTACCAGCTCAAGTTCAATCAAGGTCGAACAACCTTGATTCAACGACCATGGCAAAGCTCTAAATAGAGCTTACGCGGCTCACGACCCTCCCGAACACAAGGCCAACCTTGTACGGCCTTAGCAGCTATGAGCTGCGGACTCAAGTGGAGCTCACTTGGTCTCATCGTCGTGAGCCACGAACAATCTTATCACTGACAGAAGCAGGGATGTGGGGAGAAAGGTGCAGGCGGCAAGAGAGGGCGAGGGTGCCGTCGTCGACGTCGGGGTTGGGTCGCGGCGTCGAGTGGTGGCTCAATGTTATGGGAGTGGCTCTCGATCGTTGTTGTGCTGTGCTATGCAGCCGTGTGAGGAGAGAGAAAGGGTAGGGGAAGAGAGTGGTGGAGAGGTTTAGGTGTAGATTTTGGGTATGCACGAAAGCAAATTGGTCTTTTTTGAGTTAGGAAGATGCAAAATGTTGATTTTGTAATTTGAGGAGGTATTTGATGTGAAGAGCAAAGTTGAACATAATTTTCAAAATTATTTCTAAATAGAAACCATTTGTCTTGATGGCAATAAACTAACGTTCAATCACAACATCTCTCGCTCATATTAACCTCGAACATCATTTCCAACATCCTATGATTGAAGCCTCACCCAATGTATGAGTGTACAACAGACCGGGCAGTTTGTGGACGGATTAAGTCGAAAAGTTCAAGTATCTTATACTATTAAGAATTACCTCGATTATGAGTAATACTTACTTCTATTCCTTTGTCAGAGATTATCGGTCTTGATTCATGAAAGTACAAGATGTATACCAATTCACCTATTTTACCGATTAAATGTCGATACAATTAAATTTGATATATTTGACCTTTTGATTTATATATTTGGATATGTTGACTTGACATAAAGAGAGGACGAATACTTATAGTTATACTTTTAGAAATGGCATGTGTAGTCACAATATCAATTCTCCTAAGTTTTTAGCCTTATCAACAATTTTAATTAATCAATTTCACGTGGTATTCGTGTTTTACATAATTTTGCAATTCTTAAGGTCATATAATTTTTCAAACACCACGTCGAATTAACCTCAGTAGAATGTGAACATCACCTCTTTCAACCAACCATTTGGTTACCTAAACATCTCCACCATAGTGAAGTTAGCCATTGTGAAATCAGAGAATTACAAACTTTAGAAATATTGTTAAAGTTTCAAATGTTAAATCACGTTCTCTTCCATTAGCCAAAGTTTCGTAAAACAGTCAGCAGCGAGCTAAATAATTTTACTTGATTTAGAGTTGGTTTCTGAAGTAAGGACTAATTACATTAGTATACGCATTTGAGACCCACCAATTAGTTACACTTAAAAGTCCTTCACAAAGTGGCCTTGAAATGGAAGTAAAGGCAATGATTGAACCACTCCCGCTGAAACGACAGAGAGTAAATTACAAGGTACGTAGTTGTCTTCACTGCGTCTGTGCAAGTGGTCCTCCAATTTTGGGAAGAAAACGACAAAGGTGATGTATAGATTCGGCCATAAAACAGATACATCGAACACAGCTAGTCTCATTTTCATATGTTAAATAGCCAAAATCACCGGAGGTTCTTCGTTGTCAGCACAACACCGAATCACCTGTCTTTTAAAACACAAGAAAGCTTCTCCGCAGCATCAGCTACTGTTATATGACAAAGCAGAACTGTTCTGGGCTGAATAGTTAATAAGTCATACACCGTGTACTGAGTGAGCATAGCTATCTAATACGAAAGAAGGGGCGTTACCATGACGAGGCCCCAACGTTCAGGCTCTATTAGCTTGAATTAGAGGAAGATCTGTCGATGCAGATCATCGAGAAGCGCCCTTCCACATGATTTGGGCGCTGAACTGGTGATGGACCGAGCACCAAAAATGGCCTCCTTCGACCTCCTCTAAGATTGGATGATAAAAGTGATCATGGATGAAGTGCCGCAACCTTTAGAGACAAAGCGTCGACAGCCTCATCATCAGCCTCAGAAGTTGGTTCCACCTGCTGTCAAAACAGGGGCAAGAGGGGGAGAAAAAGGAACGTGCAAGAGATGGTAAAGATATACTTAACATAAATTGTAAAAGTACACTTGATTACTGGATAATCGAAAATTTAGCAAAGACCACCCAAAAGGACAAGGGAAGAATCCAGTAAGCACATAAACTTTTACAGGGATTTCTCAGGAAATATGCAGGGAAGAAAAATCTTTTGGACACATTCGAAAGCTGAGCTACTACGTGTTGAAGTGAAAAGAACCACCAAGGGAAGTGCCTTCTCCGGCAGAAAAAAAAAATTATAGAACTGAACTATTTGAGCCAGACATATATGACATCCAACTACCATTTACATGCAGAAAGAGATGTTCCACGACACAAATGAACTTCCAAATGGAAGAAGAAAAAAATAAAGGCAGCTAAACACTAGCATCAATTCCAACATACTCAAATATGTGGTCAAAAGTTAAAGTAGGAACTAAATCACAAGAACCAATCGTGATAGTTTACAAGAAAAGAACGCATCGATTGATATTGGGTTCTCAAAATGTCCCAGAAAAACCTGTCACACAATTTTACAAAGGCATCTTGGATTTTGAAAATGCTTGAAACTTATCTCAATCCCCTAATTTAACAAAACAAGCTATAGCCATCAATAGGATTGCATACCCACAGGGCGATTGAACTCACATAAGCAACCACAAGTTTAGATCTAACTCACCTTGGCTTCCCTTCCCTTGACAACAACGCACTGGGAAGCACTTATGCTAGAACTCTTCAACAAGCTTCGAGCATTGCAGTTTGTTGTGTGAGGGCCATTTTGTGCGTCCCCATTTTCTGTACCATTAGACTGATGTGTCCTCGGAGGGCTATGAAGAGTCGTAGCTACAGAATCTGTGCTCCGCTTTTCATTATCACTTTTCTGTCCAGCAGCTCCATCCTTAGGTTGGCAAACCCTCTCTCTGAAGGCGGGAAAAAACAGAAGGTAAGTCACATTCACTAAAAATTACATAGCACGTTTGTCATCCGAGAAGATAATAGAAGATAAGCTGAAAAGAGTTGTACAAAACTATTGCGTCCATTTGTTAAGCTGAAGATAGGTACAGGGAAACTAAACCTACAATTTAAGCTATGAATCTGATTATGCATCTCTCAAACTCAAAAGAAAAATACTCAATCTCATAATACACGTACCTAGGCAAAGAAGCATGCTGCCTCTGTAGGGGAGTACTTCTTTCACCTTTCCCATAGTGCTCCTCAAGATGTGCAAACTGCCTCTTAAACCGATCAACACCACTAATTGACAGAAAAAAATACAACAGAGGATTAATGGTTGCTAAAACACAGTATAATCATAAGGAAAACTGCAAGGATATGATATGCACACTTCAATATACATGGCTTGCGCATGTCTATGAGGCATGACATTAAGAGAAAAAAATCAAAATAAACCATAGACTATAATAAACCACAGATCCTCTCATATATGGTTTGGAATCAATATGACTCAATCTAGAGACCTGCACAAACACGTCACCTACTACAGCAAATAAATGAACAAATATGTGTGAATAATAAGCAACAAACTCTTCAATCCTTATCGCTGCACCTTCCGGAGCATCTCCAACCCCTCCCCCCACAAACCAACCAAAAAATATATGCATATAAAAATATAAATAGGAGAAGAAAAAAGAAAGAAGAGATCACACCTTGGGTACATAAAGCTCATTTGATCACCGCCACGAAGATGCTCCTGGAGCATTTGAGGATGATACTCTAGAATCTGTATACTTCGAATTCACGATAAATCACTGTTAAAAACAATGGGCGACAGCAACCAGAAAGTTGAACTGGTGCTCAGATTTTGTAGCAAACCTCACGGTAGATTAACTCTCTGACATCATCCTTTGTGACTTTTCTCCTTTCAAACTCAAACTCCAGCTTCGAAATGGGATGAGTAGATAGTTCCCTATCCACATTCGCCAGTCCACGGAAATAAGGATCAGCTAGGGCCTGTGTTTGGAGAACAAAAATATCAATGAGGACCTGATCAAAAAATAAAATCAAAGCATACTAGCTGCAAACAGCTATCAGATGTTTAACTGCATCTGCTCCATCATCAGAATTTAGGAGTAGATTCATCAATCAATTCAGAAAGCCATTTAACTGTGCCTGACCTCTTCAGCGGTTGGACGATCTTTAGGATCAAACGCAAGTAGACGCTCCAGCAATTGCAGGGCCAATGGATCTGCGTTAGGAAATTTTTGGGAGAAAGGAACTGGTTGCTTCTTCCTCATGCTACTGAGGTACCTTCTTGCTTTTTCATTGCGAATCTGCCAATATTACAAGATATAAATCATTAACTAAGGTTAAAGAAGGAAGCCAATTGCTTCATTAGGTGATGTTAATCTTGTGAAAATTAACACAGATACAAAATGGGTGCTAAATTAATTAATTGAGCAGAATAGTTTGCAGGGACAAGATAAGAGTGAAGTTCGAGGAAGCAAAATATTATTATCCAAAATGCACCTATAACTGCTTTCTATAACTAACCCTTGCAATGCTCTCAGGTGGAGGAGTTCCAAGTAGATCAGTCATGATATCCAGTTGGTGCACCACATTTTTACCCGGAAACAGGGGCTTTCGCGTGAGCATCTCCGCAAATATACATCCTATGCTCCAGATATCAATTCCAGGGGTGTACTAGAAAGCAACAACAAAACAACTGAGAACTTGCAAGATCGTCCATAAAATGATTAACAATTAATAGAATCTCATGCACCCAAGGCAACAGTAATGTGCCTGTTCTTAATGACATGCATATGAAAGGGCATAATCCAACTTAACAACGAAGAAGGAAATATATATAAAGTTCAATATATTATACTCTATGGACATAGATACTTCTAATAATTAGCATGTGAAATCTACATTTTTGAACAGCTTTCCTAAAAAAGAACCAGTATGTTATATACAACGCAAATACAACAGCAGCTTACCTTAGAGAAAAAGGAGCCACAGAGTTCAGGAGCTCTATACCATCGAGTAGCAACATAATCCTGCACACAAATAAGAAATTTACCAGATAGGTACCTAATGAAGGATTTTGTGAAGAGCAACGTTATAAAGATATCAAGACCTTTAAGTAACATACATTGTCTCGGTAGGGATGGACCACTTACCGTCCAGAAAATAGATGATGGAGCATCATTGAAAGATACTCGCGCAAGCCCAAAATCACAAATCTTCAATTTACAGTCAGCATTTGCAAGAATGTTTTTTGGTTTCAAATCGCGATGGAATACATTTGCTGCAATATTAGGGGAGAAAGAAGATGTAAATTCATCTAGAAGAAAGAAGTGAACCAAAACAACAAGGTATACACACCTGAATGTATATATTTAAGACTGCGGAGGAGTTGGTACAAGAAAAATTGGTAATGTTCAGGTGAAAGATCATCATTAGCCTTAATTACTTGGTGAAGATCCGATTCCATCAGCTCAAAAACAACATAGATATCCTTGAATTCTCGCCTTGATGGAGGAAGCATTATATGTTTAATTTCCACGACATCAGGATGGCGAAGCAACCGGAGGAGCTTGATCTCTCTCAAAATCCGGGTGGCATCAGAAACATGCTCAAAGACATCATTGATTTTCTTAATGGCAACTTTTTCTCCAGTACGAGTATCGACTGCAGAAGCAACAACTCCATAACTTCCTTTCCCAATCACTTCTTGAATATGGTAACGGCTAGCCTCACCATACTCAGTAAAAAATTCTGTTTCAAGAGCTCCCTGCATTAAGACTCGGCAACCATTAGTCATATACAGAAGGGGAGGACAAAATTTCCTCCCTCCTTCTCACACCATTATAAGGATTACATTCTGCAGCAGCATGTCTGATAAGACTAGTGATGGTAAATTAACAGTTTAAGTACTACATACAAGCTACAGAAAAGTTTTTTGAAAGATGAAACTGGATGCAATACCAAATTGTCACTAATGAACTTCAACAGCTCACACATCAATTAATGAACGAGCAATGAATGTAGATATATCAGATGAGAAAAGGACCGCTCTCAAAAGGTAAGGTTGACTTGCTACTTTCACTATGAAATCCTACCAGCTATCTATGACACTAACGATAACATCCGCGGTGACACCATGGATATAGAAACAGTCCAGCATATTGAAGACCGTTAAAGTTGATCAGGATTGACAAACAACAGAGAGGGGTTAAAGCTAACAAATTAATCGATGAAGAAAAATCAAGAGTCTCCAGGTATTGAATGCCTCCAGATTTCTCAATGCAAATACATGACAAGAAGGACTTCCTAAAATAGAAGTGCCATTATATCGCCGTCCTTCAAACAATCATTAATCTAAGAATATTTCAACCCTGCTTCTCAGTTATAATGACCACAGGGCATCGATAGGAATCTATAGTTCTCTCTTAGAAACTTCAACCAACTGAGATCCACATCATGAATTCTGAAAGACTCGGACGAGACAAATCTACCAACGGAGCCCGGACTCCATGCGAACTATCTCCTGCTCAATCAGAAGTCAACCAATACGTTGGAATCAAATGAAAACTGCCCGTGATAAGATTCTTCCGGATGATCCTATTCGTACCCATTAAACGAATATTCAAAAGGGGCAATAAATCACACAGCTTTCGTCGTATCGACACAACGCCCACCAGCCTAATCCATACTACATCGGTAAAAACCCACTCCAACCCCATTCTCAAAACTGACAAACAGAAACAGATAAACCAGACCCACTAAGTAAAATCAGCAAATTGCCACAAGATGCTCAACGGGATCATAATCCATAAAAAGAAAAGCTGACCTTTTTATGGGAAGCCACGGCCATGGGACCGAAACTGAAGCGCTTGGGCACCTTGATGGAGCTCAAGCCGGAGAGGTCGAAATCCTCGACGACCGAAAGCTCTCGCTCTCCTCCCTCCTCCTCCCCTCCTCCTCCTCCTCCTCTTATCACCGACGACCGCTTGGCGCGTGACTCGCTCACGGGAGCACCGCTGCCCTCGCCGAGACCGCAATCCCTTTCGCTGTCGTCGCCTTTCGGATCGTGACCACCGGCCAGGGACGTGGACGCGGACGCGCGACGTTGATGGAACCAGCGGCGTACTCCGTCAACCAAACCTCCACTCCCCATATAAAACCTCGAACCGGCGAGAGGCCAGAAAAGAAGAAAACTTCACGACCCGTGATGATGAAATCTTGCTGGGTCGCCGAGGCAGCCTGGAATTCGCACCATCGAGCGGCGACTGGGTCTCCCCACTTCTCTCTCTCTCTCCCTCTCTTCTACCCCGATCGCGGCAATGTACATACACAACGTGGGTCGCCTCTTTCTCTCTCTCTCTCTGCGCCGCACTTCTCGGCGATGGTGTGCGGAAGAGAGAGAGTAAAGCTGACGACGATGGGGGGGAAGGACGAGGGTCGTGCTGCGAATTGGCGAATGTGGTGGGAGGTGTGTGCGCGTGTATATATATATAAAGGCGAGGCCTTTGAGGTACGGTCGGATTCGGGCAGGGGCGTGGCGTCGTGGGTTTTCTCCCGATCGGTCTTCCGAACGACCGGTCGACGGGGATCGCGGGTTTCAGGATCGCAGGTTCGCTGCTTTCCTCGTCGCTGCCTGCGCGCTCGTGCGCTGGACTACACAGCCGATAACGCGCTTCCAGCTCTGCTGAGTGCTGGACTTTTCACACACCACTTGTTCCTCCTTTTTTTCTATCGTTTTCTTCTCTCAATTCCTGTTCTTGCGTGAAAGCGATGCTAATCGCGTGAGAGAGATATGCTAATCGCAATGGTCGATGACCAGGCGACGTGCATGATTAGGGATGATCGGTTTCAGATTGGACCGTTTCATCGTAATTAATTTGATTCTTAAGTTGGACTAGTCCAGCTTAGGGTTTTGACAATTTCTTTTTTTAGCATCAGTTTAGGCGATTTGATTTCACACTCGAATCTAAAAACGACACTAATTATTCTCGACTATGAAAATTTGGAATTGGGAAATACTGCAATCCACCCAAAAGAAGACAGACATAAGTTTATGCCAATCCAATTCTTGTGCTCACCTTAGTATCGATGCCACTTTCTTATTTGAAAATTTAATCTCCTTTTATGACTTTGAAAATTAATTATGTGGAAAATATTTTTTAAAAAATAGTAACTTATATTACTTGAAATAATAAGTTACTAAAAATGTTTTCATTTTCAATATTAATTATTTTTGTAAATAATGAAAATATATTTCGTTTGTTCATTTTTACAAATGATGTGGATGATGATTTTTTTAAAATATTTTTCATTAAACAAACGCAACTTTACTAATCGAAACAACAATAATCTTTCTTTTATTCAGGCAGTGTTCAACAACGACAATCTTTCTTTCAAGTAGGTAAACAACGACAATCTTTTAAAAAAAGAGTTAGTGTTTACCAGCAAAATCCTAATGTAGAGCAAAAGTCCATTCGAAGTCACTTTTACTTTGAGTTTTGACTTTTTTCTTTGTCGAAAACCGCATGAGCACTTTGACTTTTTTCGGCGTAAAACGTGGGAACTTTAAAAAAATTATTAACGTTGGTCGTAAGTTCACCTATAATTGTTGTTGAAATTGTTATGGTGGTTGCTGACTGTTTTATGACATTAATAGTAAGTACAAATAAAGTTCTTATGTGGTACTAATTTTCCAGAAAAAGTCAGTTACTATATTGTTTAAAAATGAGATTGCAGTTACCTTTCACCCAACCTGATCCGATAGTGTAGATTAATCTATTAAAATCATATTGTCCTTGATGCCCACACAGTCGAATTTATTTTGACAAGCATGTAATGCTAGAATTACTCTCTTTTCAGCATCGTTCAAGTATCTTTCAAGTATCGAGCACAGATCTAACTATCGGAGCATGCAACTACGACAGCCCTCGCATTTTACAATGTATCATCAAAGTATGTGCTATGAGATGACCTTAAGAGAATGCACAAAGTGAAAAATCTAATTGAAGCCTCGAGCGAAAGACGATCAAATATGGTTCATAATTTATTTCTATCTTAAGGGAGCAATTAATTTGGGTTGATCCATAGATTTGGGTGAACTCCTAAACCACTTCAATGAAACAAGCAATCAAATATAAATAATTTGAGCAAGCTTTTCTGATATTTTATTTTTTTAATCATAATGTTTAATTGGCCCGTTGATTATGGTGGTTGCTTTTTCCCCCACCGGTTGAATTACTTGTTTATTTGGTCATGAGTCTGTTGGCCCACCCCTGAGTTTGGAGAGAGAAATTATTATTGCGTTGCAAATTGATGCACATTTCCATGGGAGATGAATCCTGAAACTGGATTCTTGTCCTCTCTCACGCCATCCATTATTGCAACGACCGGTGATAATTGTCAGTCATGCGATATAGCATTTATGTATGTAAAATTCGCCTTAATTCATTTTGATTTAGTTACAACATGTTAAATTGTTGGTCCGACGTTATGGTTTATAAAATGACAAACCTTATTTATATAAAACCAAACGAGACTGAAAGAAGTTAGTCTATCCAAGCTTCAAAACAACCTCAAAATTACTTGCTTTTGTTACAATTTTTTTCTCTTTGTTTTTGCTTTCGGAGTGACTTAAAAAGATAGTTTTCTTTAATTTGCACCAAATACATGATGATTCCTTTTGCGATAAAATAATGTCCATATGAATTTAAATTAAATTCCAAGCAAGCAATGCGCATGTGAACTTTTTTGGGCCAATTCCATAAAAAATCACAAACTTTATGTGTTGTCCCAAATCTAGCCCGAACTTTATTTTATCTAAAAAAAAACACGAACTTTAGGTATTGTATCAAATCTAGCCCGAACTTTATCTGAGACAAAATAAAGTAAGTTTATTACAAATAGACTTCACATCTCTATTTAATTATAAGATGCACATGTTTTTAATATTTCACTTTAAGGCAATGTAATCTTCTGCTTTCAACCCAGCTTTTGACATGGCAAACAGCTTGCTAATTGTTAATTGATCTAATGGCCCTAGCTATGTGCCTTGTCCCCTGGAACTGAAGTTGCTAAATTATTTTTCCCATAAGAATCATCTATACAGTTCACCTCATTGAAGGGCAAACTTAAATTTAACACTTCCTCCAAACACTCGAATGCAGCATCATTTTGCTATGTTCGATATTATTGCTGACGTAGAAATGCCACGTCAGATGATTGTGGAATGAGGGTTAATGGAGGGCCAAATTTGGGAAACAAGTTAAAGTTTGTGTTTTTTTTTAGACAAAACAAAGTTTAGGCCAGATTTGGGATAACACCTAAAGTTCGTGCTTTTTTTTTAAACAAAATAAAGTTCAGGTTAAATTTAGGACAACACCTAAAAATCGTGCTTTTTTATATAATTGGCCCGAACTTTTTAGAGCCTTCAAAAAGCAAAAAAAAAAATGTACTGTTTCTTTTCCAGAAAAGGGGGAAAATATATTGTTTCGTTTCTGAAGAAAGAAAACGAGTATGCTTGGTAAATTTTCGTAAGAATAGATGGAATATATGACTGGTAAGTGCTTGTATATTATATTGTTTGTTAGTGAGTTAGAAACTCTTTTAAATGTATTGATTATTATTTGCACAATCTACCAAAGTTTCATATGTACCAACTCTCGAAATTAACGACCTTGTTCGAGTTATTTGCCAACTTCTCTCTGATTAGTTGTCTATTAGCTTTTGTTGCCAACTCTCATTCGATTCACTTATGATTCCTAATTGAAAATATCAATATTTCTTTTCATTAGTGTACTGACAATATAAGTTTACTAATTCTTATATAAAATTAACCAACGTTATTTTGAGTTATTTATCAAATGTTATATAGTTAAGTTACCAATTAGTTTTAGATTAGCAATTAGATTCGATTAATTTACTAATGTGGGCAGTTACGAAATTATCAGCTATCCTGACAACTTGTTGATTTTTATTAGCATAATTTCCCAAATCAAGCTACTGACCTCATTTTGACTTGTTTATGATCTTTTTTCCAATTGAATTACTAACCAATTTCGGCTTGCTAACTTCGTTATTCGAGTGGTACAGCATATACATAAGATTATTTCCAAATTAGTTGAATCTTGTATAGACCTGATCATTTTTATTCACATAAAGTTACAAAATGGTTTAAATTTCTCAATTCAAATTTGGTTTTATTTACCAATGTAGACAGTTACTAAATTGCCAACTATCGTGACAACCTACTGATTTTATTAGCATTCCCAATTATATTTAATTAATAACTTTACCGAGCTACCGTCCTCAATTTGACTTGCTTACGATTTTTTTTCCAATTGAATTACTAACCGGCTTTGGCTTACTTATTTCTTTATTCGAGAGGGGGGCAACATCTATTTAATCATTTCCAAAATTAGTCAAGTCCCATATTGAATTGACCACTTTTACTCGCATAAATTCACAAAATGTTTTAAATTTATCAACTCGAATTCAATTAATTTGTCAAGGTAGGTAGTTAACAAATAGCCAGCTATCACAACAACCTACTGATCTTTATTAGCATAATTTCCCAATTATATTAAATTAATAACTTTATCAAGCTACTGACCTCAATTTGACTTGATTACGATCTTATTTCTAATTGAATTACTAACTAGTTTTGCCTTACTAACTTCTTTATTCAAGAGGCATAACAATATCTATCCAATTATTTCCAAAGTAGTCTGTATCGACTTGACCATTTTTTACTCGCATAATTTTGCAAAATGTTTTAAATTTATCAATTAAGATTCGATATATTTACCAATGTGAGTGGTTACCAAATTGTCGGTTATTGCGACAACCTATTGATTTTTATTTGCATAATTTCCCAATTGTATTGAATTACTAACTTTATCAAGCTACCGACCTCAATTTGACTAGCTTACCACCTGTTTTCCAATTGAATTACTAACTTGTTTCGACTTGCTTACTTCTTGATTCAAGAGGCGAGGCAGTATCTATTTGATCATTTCCAAATTAGTCAAGTTATGTATTGACTGAACCATTTTTACTCGCATAAAATTACAAAATGTTTTAAATTTATCAATTTAGATTTGATTTATTTACCAATGTGGGTCATTACAAATTGCCAATTATCTCGACAACCTGTTGATTTTTATTAGCATAATTTTCCAATTATATTAAATTGCTAGCTTTATCAAGCTACCCACCTCAATTTGGCTCGCTTATGGTCTTTTTTTCCAGTTGAATTACTAATTGGTTTCAGCTTACTTATTTCTTTATTCAAGAGGCAAGGCAATATCTATTTGATCATTTCCAAATTAGTCAAGTCCTATATTAACTTAACCATTTTTACTCATATAAATTTACAAAATGTTTTAAATTTATCAATTCAAATTCAATTTATTTACCAATGTGGGTCGTTACCAAATTGCCGGATATCTCGACAATCTGCTGATTATTATTAGCATAATTTCCCAATTATATTAAATTACTAGCTTTATCAAGCTACCAACCTCAATTTGACTTGCTTGTGGTCTTTTTTCCAATTGAATTACTAAGCGATTTTAGCTTACTTACTTCTTTATTCGAGAGGCGGGGCAATTTCTATTTGATCATTTCCAAATTAGTCGAGTAGATGACTTGATCATTTTTACTCGCATGAATTAACAAAATGTTTTAAATTTATTAATTCATATATGATTTATTTACCAATGTGGGTAGATACCAAATTGCCGATTATCGCGACAACCTACTGATTTTATTAGCATAATTTCCCAATTCTATTAAATTGATAACTTTATCAAGCTACCGACCTCAATTTGACTTGCTTGTGGTCTTTTTTCCAATTGAATTACTAACCGATTTTAGCTTACTTACTTCTTTATTTGAGAGGCGGGGCAATTTCTATTTGATCATTTCCAAATTAGTCGAGTAGACGACTTGACCATTTTTACTTGCATGAATTAACAAAATGTTTTAAATTTATCAATTCATATCTAATTTATTTACCAATGTGGGTAGGTACCAAATTGCCGATTATCGCGACAACCTACTGATTTTATTAGCATAATTTCCCAATTCTATTAAATTGATAACTTTATCAAGCTACCGACCTCAATTTGGCTTGCTTACGGTCTTTTTTTCGATTGAATTACTAACCGGTTTCGGCTTACTTACTTCTTTATTCGAGAGGCGGGGCAATATCTATATGATCATTTCCAAATTAGTCGAGCATGTATTGACTCAACCATTTTTCTCACATAATTTCACAAGAACTTTTAGATTTAAGGATCGAAATTTTTAATTTCAAATTGAGCATCTCACCGATGCCGATTAAGTTACCAATTTTTAGATTTCGTTTTTTGAGGAAACTGAATAATTAAAAGATTTTTAATTACTTTAGAATTTTTTTTGGAGCAAAAATTACTTTAGAAATTGAATAATCGAAAACTATTTTTATCTTCCACTAAATGTTTAAATAATAAAATTATTTTTTAATACTTAACTGGGGGTGGAGTGTCTCAAATCCGCGGAAGGTTGAGCGACAAAACTAACCTCTAAACCATAAACTAATCATTACCCAGCGGCTGGCTCGGGAACATAAACGGGAAAGACAAGGCAAAATGGCAAGGTCCACGTCATCGATCCGCGCCACCCCACCCCGGACCATTCTCGACCGTCCGATCTCATCTCCCACGTCCCCTATCTTCCCCGGCCAGGCACCCAAAACAAAAAAATAATAATAAAAAAAAAGGCGAAACCCTCGCCCCTCTGTCCAAAAAAAAAAAAAAATCACTCCCCCGACCCCAACGTCTCTTTGCCTGCTCTCTTTCTCTCTCTTCAATCTCTCTCTCTCTCTCTCTCTAGGATCCATGGATCCACCGCTCGCTCCTCCCTACATCCCGCCCCCTTCGCCCCCGCCGCCGCTCCCGCCCCTCCCCCACCGCCGCCGTCCGCCGCCGTGGAGGCCCCCGGCTGCCCCCGCCCCCGCCCCCGCTCCCGCGCCCGCCGCGGCCGAAGCTCAGAACCACTCCACCCATGCCGCCGCGAACCCGCCTCCGGCCGCCGCCGCCGCCGCCGTCGCCGTCGCCGCCGCTCCTGCTCCCAGCCACCCCCTTACCCTGAGGTCAGTAAAAATCCTTCCTTTCTCACTCTACGCCTCTCTCTCTAGTGGGTTCGAGGGAGCGAGGGCGTTCTTGATTTCTCGAGGGTGGGGGGTTTCTTGATTTTCTTGTGTGGGCGTGCGCGCGCAGATGATATACGCGGCAATCGGGGCTCTGAAGGAGAGGGACGGGTCGAGCAAGAGGGCCATCTTCAAGTTCATCGAGAAGACCTACGCCGACCTGCCGACCAACCACCCTTCCATGCTGACCCTCCACCTCAAGCGCCTCAAGAGCAGCGGCCACCTCGTCATGGTCAAGAAGTCCTACAAGCTCCCCGGATCTGGCGACGCCGCCGCCGCCCCGCCCCCGCCGGCCGCCCCCGAGGGCTCGGACGCGAAGCGGCGCCGCGGACGCCCGCCGAAGGCCAAGCTGGAGGGGCTCGCCGCGCCGGTGGCGGCTGCTGCTGCTGGGGCCGCCGCCGAGCCCGTGCCCGTGCCGGCGAGCCAGGGCCCGGATGGCGGCCCCGCGCCCATCCATGTGCCCGTGCCTGGGGATGTCCCGGCCAAGAGGGGCCGGGGGCGTCCGCCGAAGAGCGGGGGCCTGGCGAAGAGCCGGGTGGGCCGCCCTCTGAAGCCGAGCATGGTGGCTGTGCTGGCCAATGGCATGCAGAATGGGCCGAAGCCCAGGGGACGGCCTAGAAAGAATGTCGGTGGTGTTGCTGATGTGGCCTCCACCGGCGAAGCGGTAGCGGTGTTCGGGAAGAGGCGGGGGCGGCCACCGGGTAGCGGCAGGGGAAAGAGGCCGGGGGTGGCGCCACAACCGAGGAAGAGCACAGGAAGACCCATGGGCAGACCCAGGAAGGTATGCCGTTTCTTAATTCAAATTTTGCTAAGGTTACATTACTCAGAGTAGTAGTGCTAGTGCTGTGTTGCTTTCGTCCTGAGTATGTTTGAGGGAGATAGCGGGTGAAGTAATGACATTTCTGAGCCAGTTGAGTGACTAGTTGAGTGAGCTCTTGATGAAGGAGTTTGGTTTTATACTTACAAGTGGAATACCATAAAACGCAGGGGTTCTTTTGTCTTTGGTGGCAAAAAGTTGCAAACTTGAAAATAATTTCTTGGGTTACGAAAGTTGTTTGACTTGAACTCCAAGCAATATATTGCTTGGATGAATCTAAATTATGTTTGTTTAATTGCTGTCCTATGACTAATGTGATAGTTCCCTTTTGGATATCATAAGTCTTGTTCAAATAATTATGAATATGTTTAAATTCAGATTTACCGTGCCTGCTTTTAAGATTAGTGCTCGGTTACTTATAATTTTTTTGCAATGGGTGTGTATGTAAAGTACTATTAGAATAGTTAATTTTTGAAGGCGAAAACATAAGATAAAATTTAAAATTTTGAGGTAGCCTCCTTTCAGGCGATAGAAACTTACTTTCTCCTTTTGCTATAGTATGAAAGTTTTGCACTTTTTTGGCTGAAGGACTTCCATGAATTCTAGCGTAGCCCATCGAAACTTCACATTGAATAGCTTAATTTTGGATCTGATGTAAATAGGTAAGTTTCTAGTTGGAGTGATTTTTACTTAACCTTCAAATCTAGCAACTCTGGGGAAGTATATATCTTTTTCAAATTTTGGGAGGGAAAAAAAAAGTCTTACTTGGTTGATCTTGCACCTAATAAAATTTTGGGTAGTTTGGAGGACAAGTTGAGGAGACATAGTTCATTCTAACTGAAGAACTTCCAATCCTAAGATAGTTTAGCTCATATTGGGTCAAATGCTTCATCTTGTCTGATTTGGAATTTCAAATCATCTATTTTACTTTTGATGATGTTCATTATGATTAAAAAAGAACTTCACAAAGTTTGAAGCACAAGTTGAGGACCAATATTCATTCTAAAAGAAGAACTTCCAATTCTAAGGAAGTTTTAACTACAATTGTGGTCAAATGGTTGGATTGAGAGGTTTCCAAAGTTATTATAAGCAATTTTTATGCCCCAAAGCGGTGAAGAGTTGTTAGATTTATAACTACCAGAATTTCATATATAGGTTTTTATTGTCCTTGATTAAAGCCTTCTTATTAGTTAATGATATTTTTGACTAAGCATGGACATCATTGTGTTATGGTATTATGGTATAAAATGGTTGTATATTGCAAAAGCAATATCATTAATCTGCCTTATTGCTTAGTGATTGGAGTGATTTTTAAAGTTGGCAAAATGCACAATTTGCCGATCTCCTAAGTCACTTTTATAATCATATATATTGGATAAAATGCTTGTAAAAACATAATGGCATTTTGCCGAGTGTTATGTTTTTGTGATATAATGATTTTTTTCCCCAATATATGTAGCTAACTACAATATTATAAAGTACAAAATAGAGTAATTTAGAATGCATAAAGAGTACATTAGAGAATAGGAAAAATAAAACACACAAGTTGGTGAAGTTGGATGGGTATTGTGAAAAGAATATTGAATAGATTGGAAAATTAATTAACATTATCATGCAATGGTATTAATCACCTTCAAATTAATTATATGATGACAATTGACATCAATCAATGTTCATAATCTAGTGATAAAAATGTAATCTGCCAAATTTGGAAAACCCATACAAGTGGCAGAGTTTTGGAGAGTACTCTGTGTCTATCAAAAGCAGCTAAGCTAACCTAAATGCTGATGTACACTAGGATGAACTCAGTATCCTTGTGTCATGTTGTTCCATTTGTGCCATTTTCTTGCTTTCTTCACTTAGTTTCTCAAAACTTACGCTATTTGAGGAACAATAATTTATGTAAAAGTAACCCATCGGTAAGCAGCTGAGTTGGTTCAGCTTTGGGCACTTCATCGCAGAGGTCCCAGGGTTGAAATTCCGTAGCTGCTAACACATCTTAAGTGAGGGGTCATAGTGGTGGGGTCCTGTGCTAGTCTCTCCCGAGGTATAAGGGCTCGGCCCTTCGGTGCCGTCCGGGCACATTGTGGAGTCCTCGGTTATCAAAAAAAAAAAAAAATTATGTAAAAGTAATTGCCAAAGATGTTATAAAATCGTGTGATTTTCTAGTTAATTTTCCTTATGCCCTTGCTTTGTCAAGTTGCATTTTCTAGTTAATATTTTTGTGATTGTGATGATGCTGCATTGTTTTGGAAAGAGATTTTTGTTATTAGCTACGCTTCACTGTGCAGGTGAAAATAGCAAATTGTGTCATATTCAATATAATATATGAATGCAATGGCTGATCTTTTGTTTGTCCTGACATTTTATATGAAAAGAATGCGGCATTTGGAGCTTCTTTGGCAGCAGGGTCCAATGATGATTTTCGGCGGACATTGGAATATATTGTGAGTCAAAAATTTCTTCTAACTTAGAAGCTGGCATGAACCTTTTTCTTTTTTTAAAACCAAGAACTGGGATTATATCTGTCTAATTATGTATGTGTCTCTGTAGCAATCGAAGATCAAGGAAGCAGTTAGTGTACTGAGGCCTCACTTGACTAGTTCGATTAGTGCTGTTGATGCAATTCAAGAGTTGGAAGCCATAACAACAATGGACTTTGCTGCAGTGCCGGTCGTAGCTTCAAGTTCTGTCGCACCTAGCTGAGGGACAAGTTGCATGGCTGTAGATCTTGGACTCTGTTGTGAGAATCAGAATAGATGGGAGAGGATCAGTTTAGCTGTACAATTTGTTCTAACAGAGACTTTCACAAGAGAAAAAGGGTCTGTAAAGCTGAGTGTAGAAGTGTGGCAAGTTCCTAGTATTGGTTAGTGTTAATTCAGTAGGGAGGATTTTTACCCGAACATGGTAGTTCTTTTTCCTTTGTGCAGCAATCAGGTGATAAATCAATGTTCCTCATTCGAGTTGATCTGTATTGCGTTGTTGCAATTGCAAATTAGGGCAACATTTCGCCTCTTTCCTGAAATAATATTTGAATATTTGATCAGCAGCCGTTGCTTTGCTTTGTTGCCTGCACTGTTTCAATTGCTGGTTGCTGTCATGTTTCTGAGTGTCCTTTCATCAACTCTGTAACTGTGTGCATGCTTTTTATGATTCTTGAATTCTTTGCAGACTCATTGGGGCGTCAATGCTTTTCTTGTTCTTTCAACTCCAAATTGGAATTTTTCGTAGATCATTGTGCTCTTATTTGTAGGCTTGTTAGATGTATACTGGTTGGTGGATTCTGCGCTGAGACGGGTCGATTGAATCTCTTTCTCAACTAACTTCTTGGCATCTATATATGCTCGATTACTTCATTGCTCCGTGTGCTTGTAGAGGAAAGCTACTGTAGCGTAAGATCTGTAAAAGGAAAAGCAGTAGCAGGGAACAGATTGTTCGAGCCCTGTTCATTCATCTTGTGGAAAGAAGCTGTAGTAGGCAAGATGAGCCTCTGGTTTTTGAGCGAAAATGCCTTGGTCTCTGGCCATTGTTGTAGAGATCATGTCTCGTCCTTAACCTCAGTCCTAGTTTCCTCGATCCAGCCATGCTATTTTGCTCGCAAGCTTAGCTTTTCGGGTCTGCTCGAAATGCCGTTCTACACATGGCTCCATCCTAATCCAGCACAAAACATCCGCTTGCCCGCCGGCGGCTTTTGTGCGGTATGCGTCTCTCAGGTCTCATCCCTCTCGACTGTATCTGGAGTCATATGAACACTGACCTCAATAAGAATTATATGGTCACCTCAGTAGTCATGGAAACCACCGGAGAAGCGCTGGACGAAAGGCCTGACCTCGAGCTTGCTCGTTCAAGAGGGCTCCGAATAGCAATTTCGGGTAGACCGACAAGGCTCTTCGGTTATATAGCCCGAAACGATCCGGCCCGAGCTGAGTTCGGACCCGAGGAAGTCACACATGCATTTGTCCAAGTTTCGATTCGTGACTCCATCAAAACGTGTAATTCTCTATCAAGTCCTTTTATTGAAACCTTCAACTATTGCAGTCTTTATCTTTCATGGAATTTGATAATACATTGCGTACGTTGAAGGGTTTGTTAGACAATTGTTAAGCATTGTTAAATGTACTTTGCAAATTAAAAGTTTACTATTTGAAGTAAGTGGCTTTGTTAAAACGTATAATATTTTATTTCTGAAGTGTCTTGAAAAATATTATTTTTACTTTTTATGGCAAGCTCACCTCACCTCAGGTTAAATTTCTCCCGTTTAAAAAATAACATCGGCTATCCATTTCTTCATTCCTAATTGGGTTACCCATTCTTGAAGTGAAAGCATCTTATGGTTGGTACTAGTATCTCTTGCATGGTAAATGATACTTACCTCGCATTTGACATTGTTTTTTAAATAAGAAAACCAATTACGATCAAATAAGGTGTCTCTCTTATGGATAAAGTCAACCACAAATAATCTATTATCTACTAATGATGAATGTGCTACACCAAAAGATATACATGAGGCTAGTGATTATCAAGAGTATCTATTTTCATTTATCAAAATAGAGGCCTACCGGAAATAAGCCCACTCTATTCTACTGAATGCAATTATTATAAATAAATGAGATAAACGCACTGAAAATCATAAAATTTATCACGAAAGTGCGGTTGAATTTCAAAACTTTTAAGAAGTGTGATCAAGTCTTGGAATTTATTAAGTTGATATAATTGAATCCTTTTATTGATTCCATCCAATTTGACTAACAAAAAAATACTAATGCGATTTTTTTGATTGTTTTCTGTTTTTTGCTTATAAAACATAGAGGGAACCACTCGTGGTGACGGCGAAGTGATTGGGCACTGGTTTCTTTTACGATAGATTTAGTGTTTGAATTCCTGCGTCATCTGTCTTGTTGGAAATGAATCCACGACTTATTTAGGGAGTAAGGGTGATGGTGATTTCTACTCCTCCAGGGTTTCTCCATCGCAATCGCGGCGAGGTCGCCCATAAAAAAAAAAAAAAAAAAAAAAAACATAGAGAGCAATTTCAAAAGTAAAAGGGAAAATTAAATTAAAAAAAAATTGATCACTCGAAAATGGCGACAAAAGAGAAAAGGAAAAATAATAAATTAAATGAGAGAGAGAGAGAGAGAGAGAGAGAGAGAGAGAGAGAGAGAGAGAGGAGGGGGGAAACGCACGCGGTGAGCGCCATCCAATCAGAGTCCGAGAAAATTCCTCCTTCCCATCTCTTGCTTCCCATTGGCCCTCCCTGAGAGAGGTTTCAAAGTTGCGGCTCCACTTCACGCGCCATTCCGGGCTTTGTACCCCACCCGCCTCCCTCCCAATCCAATACAATTTCATTATCTCATAACATTTATTTTCTTATCAAAATACGAAAATAATAGAGAAAATAATTAAATGTAATTCCCTTTATCCTTGATGGGCCGTATCAAAGGAAAAAAATATTAATACAAAAATCCTCAATTAGTATACATGTACCAAATTTATTATTTTATTAATTTTCGTTAAATTTTTTCCATCAAAGTTATTGAGTTATATGACGTGTGCGATTGACGAATATACTAATTTGAGATTTTATTTTTTTTGTTATAAATGTATCGATTTGTGATTTTCGGAACATTAATCTAATTTAATGAAAATTAATAGATGATAGATTTATCACAAATTATTAGTGTATGGTTTTGGCTGTTAAACTAGTCAAAAAAAATTAATTTTGAGTTAATTTTTCCTATGTATACAACTTTGAAATTTTGCATAATATTAAAAAAAATGAAAAATACCCACCTGCTATGGACGCGTTGATTCGCACTTTCAACTCTCATCTTGAAGGGGAGGGGTTCGAAACTTCACGTTCCCATTACGCGACTTAAGTGGGGTGCCGTGAGAGGTGGGTCTTCGCGCTAGTGCCACCTTGGGTTTGCATCGCTAGCTGCTGGCTATACGGCGGTTCCCGAGTCATTAAAAAAAAAATTGAAAATAGTAAATTTTTGGGGATTTGGATTGGGGGTAAATATGGACATGGAGCGCGTTCACGCTACGCGCTTGGGGGCGGCGATGGGGGCGAAGGGATAGCCACGCATCCCAAAGGAAAAGGAGGGTGGGGGAGATAAAAACCCACAGAGACGCTTTGCTTTTCGCATTTAAAAGGGCTCCAAGACAAGGCAGGCCAGGCCCCGCCGCCACCCAGCAAGTTTAAACAACTGGTCCCTCCTCCTGACCCCGCCTCACTTTTGCAAATTTGGACCACCCTCCACATCTCTCTCTCCTCTCTCTCTCTCAAATTAAATCGATTAATTAGACAAAAAAATGTTGGGGGGAAAAATATTTTTCGTATCCGATGACTGGAAAGTGCTCTCGACACTCTTGTTAACGAAAATCTCGTGACATTACACCTGTAAGATCAAATGGATGGGTATTAGAAAAGTTTATAATGAATACGCTACCGTCGCTGCCTGTCATTAATGCTTGACGATTGAAATATCATATTCACGGAAGAAAAGAAAAAAAAATGAGTTGGAAAATGAATTATGAGAAATTGTAGTTTTAAACACTTGCCGACCTCGGCTAATTAGTCTATCGGCCCACAAATTTTTGGAGTTTGGACCACCTTCCCTCTCTCTCTCTCTCACTAAAACTAAAAATTAATCAAACAAAAAAAAAAAAAATGTTGGCAAAAAATATTTTTATATTCGATGACTAGAAGGTGCACTCGAGACGCTTGCAAACAAAAATCTCGTGACATTATACTTGTAATCTCACGTGGATGTGTATCAAATGAGTTTATAATGAATATAATGGCGTTGTTGTCTATCATCAATGCCCAATAACTGAAATCCCGTGTTCACAAAAAAAAAAAAAATAGTATGAATCATAAGAAGATACAAATTTAAACACTCGCCATCCTCGACCTTTTTGGGATTATGTTTGAATTCTGACTTAGCATCCTCAATGCCCTAATTAGTCCATATTTAATCCTGTTCCCATTACAGAAAATTTGAAAAGCTTAATTTAATGGACCATTTTTTCCAACCTTCAAGGTACGGTCTTCTTGGTATTTTATCATCTCAAAAGGGATTCACTTTCTACAAAAGGGAGACAAACACTGGAGGAATCTTTTAGCCGCTGAATATTTGTCTTTTCCTACTTAAAAAAGAAAAAAGAAAAGTGGTCTGCCTTGCCAAAAAGAAAAATATACCATTAATTGAGCACGTATTTTGTGCTTTTACTCCCCTTTTTTGGAAAAAAATAGCCACCCAAGATCCAAAAAGGATGCTTTTCGTGACACCAACACCTCAGATTTTCTTTATCATCCAAACTCTCAAATTTATTGCAACTCAAATACCATATATTTATCACGATAATTTTGAACTTTGCTTGGTATGACATTATTATCGTCGAATTTTTTTCCGTGTCACTAATACACAAACTTGTACCAGCTATTTTTAGCAACACAATTATATTTTTGATGTTGGCATCAAAATAGGCATAGTTTAGAGTTTTTCTTTTTTTTTTGTCTTATGGTATTAAGTCTTTTATTTCTATCTTCTTCTGAGGTCTTGTTCATTCCAACACGGGATAAGTTTCAAACTTTTGGCCAAAAAGAAAAAGAGAAAAAAACCATTAAGCTTAGATATGTCTAACCCAAATTAGCCCCACTCAATAAATACCACTAATTATAAAATAAATATACATCTCTCTCTCTCTCTCTCTCTCTCTATATATATATATATACATTCATACATACATATACACACACTATAGACTTGTATGACCCATTATAATATGGAGAATTTGCTTCCGTTGACGTGTTCATGATGGTGATTTTTCCTTCCTCTCAGTGTTTTATCCAAAAAAGATTTTAAAAAAATAAGAATTTTATATTTGAATGCACACCAGGAAGAAAGCACACTACTCCGCGTTGACATAGAATGCATTATGCAGGATTTGCGCAAATCCCACGAATCATTTTATGGGCACTATTGTTTTCTTGGAGGGCAAGATAAAAATACAAATTCATAAGGTTGCTTTCAAGATATGGATACGACCACAAAAGAAATGTATTTTAAGCCCTGGTCGCCCTTTAGGATTTTAATTTAATCGGCCAGACAAAAGTACAATAATGAGAAGAAATATTCTAGAATAATACTGAAGGTTGGATCGTACCCTTTTGTATTAATTTTAAATTATGAGATAATCTCGATCATTTGGACCCACCATTAAAAAGAAGTTCAGCAGCACGGCCATGATGCTCTCTTTGGAAAGGGGATTAGGTGGGAAGATTGCTAAGTAGGGAACCTCAAAAGGATTAGAAAAAATGGATAAAGAATCTAATTATGACGGTATCTTTTGTGGAATTCGTCGTAGAGTTTAATTTGATAATAAAAAAAACTCTATTCATCTAAACGAGTGATATTGTGGGTTTCAGAATTAGGGTGTCCTTGAATTTGACGATATTCATGAGATTTGAATCGCGAAAAAGTTAAATTGAAAATTCAAGATGATTTTCGCTCCAAAAAAGTGTTTTTCTTACTTTATCCAAGATGATCAATTTGCATGAGGTCAAATTTCTTTAATTTTTTTTATTTCCGTGTATCTTCATTTGTTTTCTTAATGGTCATCTACAATACTTCGAGCACCGTGTATTCCGTTATATTATAGATCACCTAAAATTTCACTAATATAATCACGATATTTTAGAAGTTCTATTAAGATAAATCAACCTAAAAAAAGAGAACGTGCTCAATATGCTTGGTTGAAAGTTTGAATCGGGACTAGAGGATGCAAGCATTTTGTGGAAAATAGGAGAAAAAATAAAGGCAATCAAATTGTCATTTTCAGCCATTTGCATTTCCAACCTTTCTAAGATGGCACATCTTGGACGCCCAATAGAATTGGAATCCCTAGTCAACCGTCAACTGGCCATTAAATTATATTAATTTATCATATGTTGGGTTGCCCCCATTTGAAAATGCTGGTTTAGAATTTTCCACCTATGAAAATGCTGCCTGCTTCAAATTTGATGGGCCACCGCAGCATAAGTCAAAGAATATTTGGATCGAATTGGGTATGGAAGGCCGGAAACACAAAACATTAAAAAAATCGGTGTATAAGGAGTTAAAAAAATTCAAATTACGAATAATGATGGGCTTGATTTCTTTATTTATTTTACCCGAATTTATTTATTGCCAAAAAGGATGGAAAGTGGTTGAGATGCAAAAGGAAAATAATGATATTGGGGATTTTCGTGAAGCGAAATTGACCGGGCTTTTACCGGATAAAATGGGCTAAAAGGACATAGTATCGGCATTTCGAAAATCGGTAGATTCCCCTTTTAGCCGGTCATCGGTAATCGATTGGATGAGAAGCATCCCACTTTTGGCAACCTTTTCTAGGACGATTTTTGTCCCCATTAATTTTCTACGGCGCGATTCTGTGACTAGTCTCAAAGGATAAAAAGATTTTTGTTCTTATCAAGAAAAAATGTGTTTTTTTTTTTTACTTTTTTTTTGCTAAAGGAAAATAAAATCTATCCAGGTGCCTTCTGGCAAAACACATTAATCCCTTTTGGCAAAACACATCACTTATTGAAAATTTAATGACGAAGAAGAATATTTTTCAAGAAAATAGTTAGTTTTAATTTGTTTGGTAGTTAAAGAAAAACGATTTCCTTTTTTGTTAGTAGGGAAAATTATTTTTCCCTAATTTAAAACTTGTTGTTTACAGTCAATGGAAAATGTTTTTTTTATATAATAATTAGTTTTCCGTTATCAAAACAATAGAAGGTCAAAATGCAATTTTAGCAAATAGTTTTCATTTAAATAAATGGACTCTTAGTTAGTGAATGAGCTTTGAATTGCAACCTCCTCCTCCTCTTCTTCTTCTTCTTTTTATAAACCAATGTGGAAAACTTTTTTGAAAAGTGGAGTATAAATAAGTAGATCCAAGATTCAAGAAGTTTAAAGAGCCTGAGGAATACATGTAGTCCCATTCAATATGATCATAAGCTTTAGCAAGGTCAACTTTGATAAGCATGGAGCATGAGGATACTTGTTTTATTATTTATGGAACGGACAATTTCTTGAATGATCACAACATTGTCGACACATCTCCTACCCGGAACAAAAAGAGGAGAGATTAATGAGTCAAGGAGGGGTTGAAGTCTATTGACAAGGATTTTCACGATGGCCTTATGAATGATGTTGCACAAACTTTTAGGATAACATGAAAAAATATTTTTAAATGCGTGAAATTCACGAGAATTCGTTAATAGTAGCTAAGTTCTTGCCATTACATAGAATGAGAGAACAAGGCAAAGTCTGAATTCTAAAATTAGGGCTCAACGTGAGAATGTTTAGGAGAAAGAGCAAGGGAGAAATAAAATTTTCTTATCTTGAAGAGTAGGAAGTGGACTATTTGATTTTACTTTATTTGGAAATTGATGGAAAATGTGAAGAAGGAAGTGCCTTCAGGAAAAGTGAAATACCCATTTTCATTTAAAGCTTTCTAAATTTATGACAAAGAAAAAGGCAATTTTCCAAATATGTGATGTTTCATTTATTTTAATTATGATTTTGTCTCTAATTTAAGGAAGAAAAAGATCATCTTTACCAATCTAATGGATCGAAAAAATCCCAATCTTGTCACGATGACGTCTCTACCACGCATCTTGTTTGAAATGAATAAGAACCCTCAATCGTTTCATGATAAATAATATATGCTCATCCAAGTATGGTGAAAAAAATATGGCTCAAATTGAGTATAAAAGTCAACAACATGTAAATATTTTAGTGAAAACTTTAAATAAAAACCCGAAGTGGGTCCTACTCGAGCCATTGCAATCGTGGATCCTATGTGGAAGTTGGCCGGCTGGCGACTTAGGACCTATGAAGCACGGACACTCTCCGGGACCCTTCGTGTCGTGTCCGACACTCCGACACGTGTCCGACACGCTCCGACACGCTCCGACACGTGGTCAACACGTGTCGGGAAAACCGACACGCGGTCAACTCTCTCCGACACGCTCCGACACGAGAGTCGGAATTTCCGACACGTGACTCCGACACGCACGGGGTTATTTTTATAAATTTCCAAAACTTTGGGGACTAAATATAAATATATGAAAAAAAAAAAAAAAAAATTAAAAATTGAAACTTAGACTTCGCACGCGCGCGCACGATTTCGACTCTTCTCTTCGTCTTCACTTCGTCGCACACGCTGATTTTGAGGTGGATTAGTAAATTTCTTGAATTTTTTTGTTTGTGGCTTGTGTGAATGGGTGTTGTTGCATGAATCTTGTCATAAGAACTTAAAATCTTCATTCATACGGGCTTATGAATATTAGTTTTTCCTTGCATTGATTTAAACAAGACTTATTATTTTTCATACATCTTTTGAAATTCCCACAAGTCTCGAACCCAGCTATTTGTCAACGTCTTGATGAGCGGTGAGATTTGAAATAACTCTCTATTTTATAGTATTGTTAGACTTTTATTTTGTCCTTTCTCTATATTGACTCATTGATTTTAAGTTTTCTATCAAAGAGTAACGCCATTCAAAGTTTCCCATCAAAGTCGGTTTCAAAACTTGCAAACGACAGAATTTATATAGTCCTATTCGAATTATATAGAGACCTACTTATTTATACATTTATATATAAAAATATTTATTTAATATTTAACGTGTCGGAACGCGTGTCGAAATTCTCTACTTTTTGAGAAATGACGTGTCGCGTGTCGTGTCGTGTCGTGTCGCGTGTCGCGTGTCGCGTGTCGGTGCTACATAGCTTAGGACCCTATCTGAAACAAAGTTTACTCAAAACTCTCTGTCGCTAGAAAACGTGCCATTTTCACATTCTCATTTGTAATTTTTTTCTTTTCCTTTTTTTTTTTAAGGCAAAAGTGTCAAAAAATGTGGAAAGGGTATCAACCGTATCATAAGATAACGAACAGCAGCTGCGGAAATTACGACGCCCCGCTGTCGCACTGGCGCACGCCTTCCCATCGATCCACGGCTGTCCATTCAGAGCCCAACTTTTCCCCTTCAATGCCAGCCGAGAATTCACGGCGACAAATTCATAAAAAACAGCAAAAAAAAAGAGAAAAGAAAACATGGGAGTGCTGACAAGTTCGTGCCTCTCTCTCTTTCTCTACTCTCTCTCTTCCATTTACGCTTGGCTGACCACGTACTTCCCAGTCACCACTGCTCTCGAACTGCGAGTCTCCTAGAACAGCGAGAGAGGGAGGGAATTTTTTTAGCAAAAAAGTCAGGATTTTTCTGGACCCTTTTGGTTTTTCTTTAGAAAAATTAATGGAGAAGCGGTTTTCAATGTATTGACCGCGTTTGTAGAATTGGATTCAATCGCTATGTAGTCCTTGGCAAGGCCTTTTGTAAAAAAGATCGTTTTTTTTTATCGTCGGATTGCAGACTTATTGGAGAGAGAGAGAGAGAGAGAGGGAGAGAGGGAGGGGCATATGAGTTTCTAAAAAAACAGGATTTTTCTGGACCCTTTTGGTTTTTCTTTCAAAAAATTTAGCGAGAAAGCTTAGCGGTTTTCGATGTATTGACCGCGTCTGGAGAGCTGGATTCAATCGCTATGTAGTCCTTTGGCGAGGCCCCTCGTTAAAAAGATCGTTTTTTTCATCGTCGGATTGCAGACTTTTTGGAGAGAGGGAGATCAGTTTCCGACCAGTTTCGACTTTTTCTTTTGTGGGTTTTGTCCTTTTTTTTTTGTGTCCCGGGACGGTGAAATTCATCGTGCCTCTTGGAGCTCAAGTGGGTCACTTGTTGGTTTCCTTCTTTCAACTTCTTCTTCTTCTTCTTCTTCTTCTGCTTTCCTGCCCTTCTTCGATGTCCATGCCCGGCTTGCGGCTCCTCCTCTTTTCCACGCTGAATAGTCTCTTCTCTTCTTCTTTCCATGCGCCCGTTTGTCTCATTCTGGACTTCTCCTGGCACTTCTTTTCTTGATTGTTAGCAAAGGTAATCTCAAATTCAACTGCTTTTGCATCTCACGGGTTGTTGCTTTCTTTTGAGCTTGATTTGTCTTTAGGGGGCGAATCTTCACGTGTCTGCGAAGAGGGGGGTGTTGTCTTGCGGTTTAAGCATCTGGGTGTCTTGATATCGGGCAAATTTTTACTGGGTTTGGGTTGAAAATGGCTTTTGGAGCGCTGGACTGTGTGGGGTTGGTCTGAGGTCAACTTTGTTCTTTGGGGGTAGATTCTTTTTTTTTGTTTTTTTGAATTGAGTGGATTGTGGTTTGAGTGATTGGGGAGATTTCATGCTTGGCCCAAGACAATGGAGATGTCTATGGCCGGACTTCTATTCCTTTAGCATTCTTTACCGCGGCTGGGTGAGGAGGCAATGAAGAACCTTTTCAAGAAGCTTCACATCATGTCGAATCAAACAGAAGACAGGGAAGAGCTTAGTTCGTCTATGGGCAGCAAGACCTGCGACGAGGCATCGTCGCCTGATAGGCTCACGCAAGCGCGATCGTATCATTTCGGCGAGCACAAGCCCTTTTCAGGGCTTTCTTCTTGGTTAAACTCGGTTACTAATAAGCACGGACATGGTGGCCCATCATCTTCGAATGTGATTAAGGGAGAGCCAACGGAGCCATCTGATTCTGTCAGCGTCAGTGGGGCGACTAATGATCCGGATGCATCTTTGCGGGATTCGGAGTCTAACTCTAGAGATCCTGATGTAGAGGAGGAGTATCAAATACAATTGGCGATGGAGATGAGTGCTAGGGAGGATCCCGAGGCAGTTCAAATCGAGGCTGTCAAGCAGATTAGTTTGGGGTCTTGTGCTCCAGATAATACTCCAGCCGAGGTTATTGCTTATAGATACTGGGTAAGTTGTCATCTTCGCCCCCTTCTTAAGAGAGAACGGAAAGCATCAAAAGAGAAGGATTGAATTATGTTTGACAAGTAGCTTTTGGCTACGGAGGATGTACATTTCACTTTTGCTCCTCCTTTTTCATAGTGTCCTCTACTAGAGAAATAACTGGTAGAAGGCACAACACCTCTTCGGTCGAAAAAATACACAACTGCATTTGATGTGACCTCTGTGTAATCGTTTGTTATTTCAAGTTCTGTGTTAGGGCACTTATCTAATCAAACCTGACCAACTATTAGCAAGAGCAACTGAAAAGAATTTGTCCTTGGAAAATAATAATAATTTCGGCAATTTTTCTTGAGCTTTTCTGTATAATGATCCACAATCGCAATCTGCTCCACTTCTGTTCGTGTGTATCAATAGAATGCAATGCCAAATCATTCATGTAGAATATTATATTGAAAATTTTAAAAAATTAGGTGTTGTTTTCTTGTGCTGAGACATGCTTTGAACAAAGCTTGAATTTACTTTAGAATAAATTCTCGTCTTAATCTCTCTCTCATTCTCTTTCTTCTTCTCTTCTTTGGTGGGTTTTTTTAGATGGGAGTAGTAATCTTCCAGAATCTGTTAGAGAATAGCTTTAATCCTAATGAGTAGCAACAGGAAGGACTGGTGAAAATGTGCAATTCCAGTGACTGGTGCCAGCTTTTGGAAGCTACTTGGCAGGTCAAGAATGTAGGAAGAGGTTGCCCAGTCATTTCATATTGGATACTGACTTTGATACTTCCCAGGATTAGTGCTACCTTATCATACATATATATAAATAAATGAATTTGAGAATCACAGCTGGAAAGAAGGAACAGATTTTTGGGCTCTGTCTGTTTCAATTGATGTTGGTTGGTTGATGGTATTAGGCAGTTGGAATTACCTCTTCTAGCTGAAACCTGTCTACCTGTTATTCTGCTGAACATGGCCTTCTTTCTTCAAATTTAAGCACTGAGTTTGAAAAGATATATGACCTTAGTCTCTCCCAGTCATTCTATAATAAGTCTTCAGATGCAACCTTAACTTGCTGGGTGGGCAATACCCACTTTGAATACTTCAAGTCTAGTCTTTTTCGATTTGCTTAGGTACATGAGGTGTTTCATCTAGAGTTGTCGAGGAGAAACTGGCATCCTTCCTCTTATTGGTAAAATGGTACAAGTGCAAAGATCTCATGATCTTGTGGAGTTTATTTGGAAGAATTCCGTCTATCTGCATGTTTCCCCAAATTTGGAGCTTTATTTCTCTGCTCAAGTTATGTTGTCTCTTGCTTAACCAATCATCTAGCTGATTAAATTGGTGCTTGTGGTGAAAATAACCAACTTAGATTACCTTAGAAGGTGCTTTATGGATCTAGAATCATGTTCTCTAGCTGCTTTTACATTTTCTTCTTTTTTGTTAGGTTTATTCTTTTCTAATTCGTCTCATACTGTAGATTTGTCAATGATTAACAGAACTACAATGCTCTTAGCTATGATGACAAAATCGTGGATGGTTTTTATGATCTATATGGGGTCCTGACTGCGTCAACCTCAGGGAGAATGCCTTCGCTTGTTGATTTGCAAGGAACACCTGTATCTGAAAATATCGCTTGGGAAGCAGTTTTGATCAACAGAGCTGCAGATTCAAATTTATTAAAACTGGAAGAGAAAGCCCTAGAGATGGCAGTCAGATCAAGATCAGCATCTCTTGGTTTGTTACAGAGTAATTTGGTGCGAAACCTAGCTGTTTTAGTTTCGGACTACATGGGTGGACCAGTTGCAGATCCAGAGAACATGTTAAGAGCATGGCAAAGTCTTGGCTATAGTTTGAAATCAACCCTTGGTAGTATGGTTTTGCCTCTTGGTTCCTTGACTATCGGGATGGCTCGGCATCGTGCTTTGTTGTTTAAGGTACACACTCTGTTTTTTATGTGTATGGTTATTGTTAGTTTCTGTTCCTTTCCTAGATTATATAAATCTGTGATAGTTACAGTATTTTTTGCTTTAATTTTTCTGGAGAAATTACTGTAGGTTATAATCATATTTGCACAATCTATATCATTTGTTAGTAATTGTTTTAACTAAACTGTTGCTTACCAAAGTTGTCTGTATGGTACATTTTGGCCTGAAGTATATTAATGTTCTGCCCATGTGTATTCTTTTTTCTTCTCTTGAATTTTATATCGTGTAAGGTCTTCTATGCCGTTTTTTAGTGACTGTAGATAATTTCCATTTGGAATTGCTTATGTTTATTTCAACTTCTCAAACATGTATGAATTGCTCGAATCACTTGCACAGGTTTTGGCCGACAGTGTAGGCATCCGATGCCGGTTAGTGAAGGGGCAGCAGTATACAGGTTCAGATGATGTAGCAATTAACTTTGTAAAGCTTGATGATGGAAGGTATTTGACATGTACTATTCATATTTATGCTGATGCAAAAATGTTAGCTGATGCTTTACTTCTTGCTTTGCTCTACATAGAAAAATATATGTTGTATCCTGAATCTATCATGTGCATGTTCTCTGCATGTTTAACGCTGTTTGCATTTTTAAATTGTGAAATGCATGTTACAGCATGTTAGAATGACTAAAAGCATTTATATGAGGTCCTTTTCTTCATATCAATTATGGACAGTAACCTGTTTAAAACGCTATTGATAATGGATTCTCAGGGAGTACATAGTTGACCTCATGGCTGATCCAGGCACTCTCATACCATCTGATGCGACGGGTTCGCATGTAGAATTTGATGAATCATACTTATCAGTCAGCCCTATGTCAGGAGATTCATCGCATGCGGCCTCTTCTAGTAGCGGAGTTACCAGTTCGTACGAAGAGCAGTTAGAATTTGGGACTTCTGACAAGAGATCCAGGTTTGGAACCAGTGCAGTGTCAGGAAATGAGTCCATTAATGAAGGTGAAGTCCTGGCTGATGTGAATATTACTAGGCCAATCATGGTGAAGGAAGGAGCCAAGAATTCCCCAGAAGACCTGAAAGATCAATCCAATTTGAATAAGTTGGGGGGAAGAGAGATCCCGGGAAGGCCTAATTATCCTTACATGCATGCAAGATCTCCTTCATGGACGGAAGGTGTGAGCTCACCTGCTGCTCGCAGGATGAAAGTGAAAGATGTTTCAGAATACATGATTGATGCTGCCAAAGAGAACCCGCAGTTAGCTCAGAAGCTTCACAATGTATTACTTGAAAGCGGTGTCATTGCTCCACCAAACTTGTTTAGTGAAATTTATCCTGGGCAGTTAGATGCATCAACTGTTGAGGCCAAGTCACCAGCTGAGGACAGGCCTCTGATAGGAAATAAGGATGAAAAGAGCCATCAGGTTGGAATTCAAGACACTAAGGGTCAGGATAGTAGAAGTGAGCCTCGCTTTTTGCCTCCTTTGCCCCCCTATAAACTGCATTCAAAAGTGACAACCCCTTGGGGTCCATCAGAGCAACCTAAACCTGTAGAAGGTGTAGGGTTCAACCCTCCACTAGAACTGCGGGAAGCAACTGGGCAGTCCATTTGGTCTCAATCCGATGCCACTCCACCGGTATATGTGAAAAATGTCCCTGTAGCGGCAGCGGCAGCAGCAGCTGCTGCAGTGGTGGCGTCGTCCATGGTAGTTGCTGCTGCAAAGTCGAACACGGACTCAAATCTTGAAATTCCTGTTGCAGCTGCTGCCACGGCAACAGCTGCAGCTGTGGTGGCAACTACTGCAGCTGTCAATAAGCAATATGAAGCAGGGGTGAAAAGTGATGGGGATCCAGATTCTGGTGGGTATGAGCAACGAGGGAGTGCTAATCGGGAGAGTGATGCTACAGGAGTAAATTCAGAAGGCGAGAGGGTTTCTGACAGATCAACTAGTAATGATAGCACAAAATCAGATATTGCCCTTGATGATGTTGCGGAGTGCGAGATTCAATGGGAGGAGATCTCCTTGGGAGAGCGTATAGGACTAGGTACTGACAAGCAAACTGTATCAATAACATTGTGGTGTTTTTTAGTTCTCTAATTTTGGTTGGTACACAAGAAATTGGATGTAGTCAGTTAGTTTTACATCCTTTGTTTTACAGGATCCTATGGGGAGGTATACCGTGGGGACTGGCATGGAACCGTAAGCCTACCGAAACACTTTCTCTTTCTTTATCAAGTATCTACTATCATTGTGGTCTCATTGCTTTCTTGTGAGAAGCCTTAATATTTGTCTTGTAACTTTGTCTCTTAACTTTGTCTCTATGCTTGGGGCAATGATGCAGTTACTGAGTTTCTAACTAAGGCACATCTATTGCAGATGCATCATGTGCATGAACTTAAATATTGAAGGGCTGAGTTTAACATCAAAGTCGTTGTTAGATCACCTGTTATCTGGCCGTCTTGAATCCCTTTGTCTCCGAATTTGCTTCACTTCAGTCTGAGATGTGGTGTATCGTTTCTCTATTGATGTAGTCATAGTGGATCTAACTAGAGCACTGGCTCTCGAAGATCACGCCATGGGAGTTACATGTAGAAAATAATTAAATATGATGCATTAATTGTGTCTTTTAATCCTAATCCATTCTTGATTGAGTTATTGTTAGCTGAAACTAGTCATGCATAAGGTGTATTTTTTCTGCTTTTTTAGATTAGGTTTACACCTAATTTGAACTTGTTTACTGTTTGGGGTTTTAGATGGTGTTCACTTCACTATTTATTTCTTCTGCTTCAATTTGAAGGTGTCCAATATTTTTTATATATCTTTTTCAACGTGAACAATTCCACAATTGCAACAAATCCTGCAAATACTTTCTGTGGATTGAAGGATAGGATTTTTCTGCATTTATATCTCTGGTTAGTTTCCCACGTACTTAAATAGGGTTTTGGCTTTGGAATTTTTGGATCTTTCATCTTTTTCCTTCCAAATTATCTGTCAGTGTGCTGCATATATATTTCCTTTCACTTCTTTGATCTGGGATAACTAACAGCACTACGTAGTACTTCTCTATTGCTTTGATTATTTCTCTCTAAATTGAGCTTAGTGCATTTTCAAACTTTAAGAAAACTTATATGCTCTGCTCTACTGATTAATTGTAGGAAGTTGCAGTTAAGAAGTTCCTAGACCAGGATATTTCTGGTGACTTGCTTGAAGAGTTCAAAAGTGAGGTACTAGTTCCGTTACTGCTGCTTATCGTACTACTTCTGCTTCTGCTTCTCGTGAACTCCACCTTAGCTGAATGAAAATGGTTAGGTAGAAAACATGACCATCTCCAGGCAATACCATATGCCCTAATTTGGTGCAGAATCAAGCATTGGGAAAAATTTTTTGGACAGCTCAAATAAAGGTGGACCAATCCAAATAACAAGTGGAACTAAGTTTCATGCAGATATTTGATTACCTATTTTTAATAGGATAATATGTACTAAAAAATTCCACAGATAATCTAGATTAGAAGGAGACGAAGCAAAATTAGTAAGAAAATGTATAAAGTCAATACATATTCCATACTCATTGAAGAAGAAGGCATAATTACAATTTACACCAGGAAAAAGCAGCCTTACTTCACCAGCATATCTACAGCAAGACCATAAATGATTTTAAGATGTGAAGTGAAGCTTTCAAGAACTGCTCTCTTGTATTTGGGTTAATCAACCATTAGATGGTTTCTCTTTAAGAAAAATAAAAACAAAACATTGGGGCAAAGCCACCAAATAGTATGAATTTCACAATTACAAGTAGAGATAAGGAAGACCACCACTGTGAAAGCAAGAGGGTTGAGCCCAAATATGGAAGCTTGACTGTGATCGAAAGAATAAGCATGACAGTAAGATGCATGGATCTCAGTATAGTGGTGCTTGCCAACAACCTACATTCTCTGAGTCAGAAAATGAGGCCGGCTATTGCTGACGTTGCGTTGTTTTGCACATTACTGTTATTGTTTGCCTACTTTGTAATTTTCAGGACTGCTACTGGCATAATAGCCTACTTAAACTTTGCTTTTGAATTGCAAGGTCCGAATAATGAAGAAAGTTAGGCATCCCAATGTCGTTCTTTTCATGGGAGCTGTAACTCGTCCTCCAAATCTATCAATTATTTCAGAGTTTCTTCACAGGTAAGTTGCAATTCTTCCTGTTTCAATTTAAGATTCAAGTAAGATTCTCTGGAAGTTGTTATGCTGGATTTGTAGCGGTGATTAAACAAGTGATACTTCATTTCCTCCTTGAGCAGAAGTGACCCACGACACGCGTTGCTTATAATGGTTAATCAAACCTGTCAGTTTTAGATGTTACAAACTCATATATCTGACGATTGGTTTAACTTGTTCACAAAACAAGATACTACATTACTTGGGATTGGATGTGTTTGTCCTATTATGTTATTTTCGTGTCCAGTTTGTAAAGAAAGGGATTTTTGAGATCTGGTCATTGAGCTTTTAGTATATTTGATGTTAGTTTATGTTAATGTCCTTTATTTCTATGCATGCCATTTCTTCAAGTTCCCTGTGCCGATGATCCTTGAAGTTTGTTCTAGTACTGTTTTGCCTCTGGGAAAGATTCTGAGTTTAAGAACTGTACTCAGTTGTTTTCATGTTTTTATTAGCTTTATTCTGTTGTTGACTTTTCGAGATCATTATGCTTAGGGGATTAAATCAGGATTTTTCCCCTGCAGAGGAAGTTTATATAGGCTGCTTCACCGGCCTAACAATCAATTAGACGAGCGAAGGAGGTTAAGGATGGCCCTTGATGCAGTATGATTTCATCACTCTGGTCCTTTATTAAAACTCAGTGAGCGGTCTAATTCCACTTGAATTACCTGCATGTAATCTATCTTCACAAATAATTTTCAGGCCCGGGGAATGAATTATTTGCATAACTGTAATCCAGTTATAGTACACCGTGACTTGAAGTCTCCCAACCTTCTTGTTGATAAAAATTGGGTTGTGAAGGTGACTTATTCTTCTCACTACAAGCAAACGAGAAATCATGTTTCTATTACATAAATGATTCGAGTTTCCATTATCCTTTAGGTTTGTGATTTTGGATTATCTCGGATGAAGCATAGCACATACCTCTCATCTAGGTCCGCTGCTGGAACGGTGAGCAGTGTCAACGACTTTAGTCATGTTTACACTTGGCATGTCAGTTGACATTATTTCTCTTGATGCTTCATACTTGTGTTTGTCTTGCTTTTCTTATGTCCTTGAGATCCTATAACCTGTCCATATGTCTCAACTGGTCATGTTCACTTCAATAATGCAATGTTCACCCATGAATATTACTGTAATGGTAACCCTCAGTGAATTTCTGTGATGAATTGATTCGATCACCTTTCCTATCAAAATAAAAAAAATCCTTTTTGCTCTATGAAAATTCCGAGACGTTTTGCTTTTTGAAGGATCTTAATATACTGCTTGAGAAGTAGCTGAGGACACTTTCTTGATTTGATTGTCCTTATAGGTGGCAATCTTGAAGCACCTGCAATGTCTTTCATAGTCATTTCCTTTTTCTTTCATCCTTCATTTTCTTTTTCCTTAAGGACAAAGAAAATCATTTGTTGCTACTAGGTGCAACATGGAGATCCAAAGTAATCAGTAAAGACTGAATTTACATGTTTCCGTGTCATCAATATTACTGCTTGCCGTGAGTTCTTGATTGTTAACTGCTAAACACATGAAATGGATACATCTTTGCAAACCATATTTCTAGGTGACCATGTAGCTCAGTGCCCTCTAAGAACTTCTCAGGGCGCTCTTCATGCTTTCTCCCATCATTTCTATCTTGTCTATGCCAGAATGTGAAAGCTTTAGAAACATTTCATATGCAAGTACTCTTTGGTACATTGATATGCTCCCTTCCAGTTGTTTGTATGACTAATATGCCATCACTACTTCAGGCAGAGTGGATGGCTCCGGAGGTGCTGAGAAATGAACCTTCAGATGAAAAGTATCTCGTTCGTTTACCTTACAAATATTTACTCCCATTTTTTCCCTCTGGTCATCCCCATTCATTTGCAACTGATGAAACCTGTCTGAATCTGTGATATGATATGCAGGTGTGATGTCTATAGCTTTGGGGTTATATTATGGGAGTTGTCTACGCTGCAACAACCTTGGGGGGGAATGAATCCTATGCAAGTCGTTGGTGCTGTTGGCTTTCAGCACCGTCGGCTTGATATTCCGGATAACGTGGACCCTGTCATCGCGGATATCATCAAAAAGTGCTGGCAAACGTGAGTATGTTTTGGAGAATTTATTTTGGGAAACTCTGTGTAGTCCATTCCCTAAGGACATACAGCAGTTCTAATCACTGGGGTTCGATCTATACTGAGGAAAGATTTGCACTTTTCCTTTTTCCCCTCCTCCTTCCCCATCCCCAAATGGAAAAAACAAGGTCTTTCCCACCGTCCCTCGCCTGGTATAATGGTTCCCTCCTTCTCATGGATAATTTTGGTTAGACTATGTCGAAATGACTAGGATCGCTTAATTAGAAACTTTTGACAATAAGCGGCCTGTGGCATAAGGCCGAAGCTTCAGTTACATGAAATGATGAAGCTCATGCTTTTACAGTTGTGATTATATTGTTAGTCAACGCCTGATGTTTGGATTTGGACATTTGTAGAGATCCGAAATTGAGACCGACATTTGCTGAGATCATGGCTGTGCTGAAGCCCTTGCAGAAGCCCATAACTAGCTCCACAATCCCACGGCAAGCACGCTGATGAGCATCGAGCACGACACTGTCCGATTTGTTAGACGAGGTGTCCAGCCAAAGTAGCAGAATCATGAATTGAACGATGTTGGCACATCCCATGTCGTTATGGAGGCGGGTCCTCCATTATCGGGAAACTACGCGAAGATCGAACTTCTGGGGATGGTTGGTCCGACGGACGGCGATTGATTGGCAATTGTGATTTTTCTCTTTCACTGTCTTAGTTTTGCTGCCTTCCACAAGTTTGTGAAATTCTTTGTACAGATATATTTTTCTTGTTGTATAATCAAATTCTTTCCTTTTTGACTGTCAAATGAAAATAGTTCATCAGATGATCACTTACTGGAGTTTACTGAAAAAGGGCATTTTCCATCTACAGCTGATGTGATCAGAGGATCAAATTAGCATATGACTTAGTGCAAGAACTTTCTTTTTCTTCAAATAATGTGAATTTCTATTTTGATAGGTGCAGCATAAGTCCGGGAAATATCTTGCTACCCTCGGTTGGGCAAACATGATTATCTGCACTTGATGATGCATGATGCTCGTTACACATCGATTTTGGTTGTACTGATGTTCGAGAATCTTGCGACGAGGAGTGTGAACTGATCAATCATTCGGCAAAAATAAGAGAGGTGGGCTATATTGGCGTAACATTGGTACGATACAATTAAGGAAACTAAGACCCGGTTTGTCTCATTAGATAAGTAGTAAGTTCAACCAAACACCAAAGTAATCCTTCCATCGAACGGCATTGTCCTCAACGGGGGAATTGGGTCAACCTGTGATTGAGGACAGTGCTGTAAGGCGTGTCAACCCAGCTTTGGGTATCTAATCCATCTTTACTCATTCTAGACGTGGGAGACTACTATATCTGTCTATCCAGTCATAACCAGAACCAAAGTTCTGACATGATGTCTATTTTCACCACTGTGAAACCCTCCAATTCCCTATCTATCTTTATTTTCCTGATAGATAGAGAATAAGAAGATAGCGTGGGGTCTCACCCCAGGGTGATTCTCCTGCTTGTTTTCTCCGTGAGCCTTTTAAGGAGCTGTTCATGTCCAAAACTGTCCTATCACGAAAGAAAAATCGCCGAAACTTGTTCCTTTCAATTGCCATTTCGAGAAAGCAAGACCGGTGCTGCACGTGCTTGCGGATTGAGAAAATTTGTGATGATCAAGATGTCTACATTGCCTTTTAGTCTTGCAAGAATTGGAGATGATCTCTTGTTTCCTTGGGTCATAATTATGGACTTGACTTGTGGCTGTTCTTTCTTTTTTTTTTTTTTTTTTTTGATCGAAGTTCTTTCTTTATTTCCTTCCCTGAATTTTTGTGATTCTGGGCGTGGAACGTACACCTGATGTGTGAGAACGGGGAGGGGGGGCAAAAATGGCAAATCACCAAGGACTTTACAAGAACGAGCGACCACCACGCATTTGGTCCTTGCTAAGAATGGTCTTAGAAGTTCAAGATGGAGTGCACAGTGGGCCACGTGTGCAGCATCCGTGCACCAATCTCAACCGCAATTCCCGCAAGGAAGGTATAAAATGAAATTCTTATCTTGAATGGTGAAAAATTACCAATTTGGTCCCAAACTTCCTGTCGAATGCCGGTTTTTAGATTTTTCGATTTTGTCAATGGAGTCTTAATTTTTTGCACAAAATTACAATATAGTCCTTCTAGCGATCCGTATAGGATGTGATTTGAGTAAATCCATCAATGTCAGCGTGCCATGAAAAATAGCCCATGATGATTGCACGTCAAGTCGGCAATTTTAAGCCACAATTGATCAAAAGGACTAAAAGGGGCCTTATGGCTACATTTGTAAAAATTGAAAATTTGGGGTTAAATTGGGATTCGTTTTTATGACCGATTCGGTAATTACCACAAGCACCTGAAGCGGTAAATTATGCCGATCCCATCTCTCGCCCTTTTGTTTATACCCGAAGCATGGACCAATCTTCATGTCTTCTTTTGATGTTGGCCACTGATACATTCAATCGCGGAATTTACATACGATTCAAATATAAATTATAAATCATATGGATTATCACCGAGAAGGTGTTCACTGCCATGCGTGAAAAATAACAAATATTCATTGGGGATAAAATGGTCGCCCGTTGTAAAGTCACGAGTTTGATTTACCTCGTCCAAAGTGATTTTTCTTACCGTGGACATCTTGATGGAATTATGGTAACAGGCTCGGCTGATTTTTGGATCATGATCATAATGAACTGAGGTGTCTCTTTTGTACTTGGAAAAAAGACATAAATAATTCATGAACTTTAGTTTAATATACGATATAATTCATGAAGTTTTAATTTATTCAACGTGGTTCCTAGATTAATATTGAACATTGCACTACTTTTAATACCTACTAAAAGTTTAGGGAGTATATAGAATAAATTAAAAATTCAAGAATCATATCGTGCATTAGGATTGTACATTAGGCGAGAGTTTAAGGACTACATTGAATAAATGAAAAATTCATAAATCACGTTACATATGAAAACAAAATTCGAAAAATTAATATTTAAAGGGAGAACGCGGTTGGATAACAAACAGGTCTCCGAAATTCGAACGTCGCTATAGAGAGAGAGAGAGAGAGGAGAGCGCTCGCGACGCCGTCGGAGCCGGAGCTCCGCCGCCATGGCCGCCGTCCTCGACTCTCATTTCCTCGCTCTCACCGCCATCGTCACCGTAACACCTCTCTCTCTCTCTCTTTCTCGCTCTTTCTGTCTGCCGGCTTTTGCTCCTTCGACGTTCGCCGTCGCGAGCTCTGATCGCCGGACTGCTTTTCCGGCGTCCTCTCGTTCGCGTCGCAGGTCGTGTACCAGGCGCTGTTCTTCGTCGTCACCGCTCTCCTCAAGTTCGATAAGGTCACCGATTTCGCCGGTCAGTGATCGATCGCTCGCCCCTCCCTCCTTTTCTTTTTTTCCCGCGTCGGTCGGATGTTGTGCGGAATCTGTTGCTTGCGGGATAGTCAGTGAAACGGCGTGGAAATTTTGAGGAAGTTATTAGGGAAAACGAGTGTTGTGTGGTTCGCCTTTCTTTTCTTCGAGCGGCGAAGGAGAAGTGAACTGTGATTGCGTTGTTGCGGAGTTCGTGATCAGTTACTGTTGCGTCGGCGAAGCAATGGCGGTTGATGCTTTCCGTTTGGATAGGATTAGGCCTTGAGCTGAGTGACCGGCTGGCCGGTCTTGGATAGCCAGTGAATGTGTTTGTTTTGTTATTTCAGGAAGCACCAACTTCGTTATCATTGCTCTGTTGACGCTGATTGTCAAGGGGACATGGCACTTCAGACAGGTTCTTTCTCTATCTCTTGATGATCGTGCGAACGATACTCTCTCTCTCTCTCTCTGTCTCTCCTAATATCGACATGGAAATCATTGATAGCATGTAGGAGTCGTGACTGTAGTAATTAGGATACAGTTCCTTTCTGAGGGTAGTGTGGAATGAGACTTAGATCGATTTCAAGATTCTCTTTGGCAATAATTTTTAGTAGATAATTTGGACAGCATAAAGGACCTTCATGCAACCCGCCAATTCCTCTCTTGACAAGAATTGGTCTTAAAACTTGCGTTCTAGAATATGTTTTAGAGCCTTGAAGTAAACGTGACCTCAAATGCAGATGTTGAGGGTGATGAAACCAAAAGGAGGTTGTCATGAATGATTAAATATTATGAAGCACGCATTTTTTCAAACCTAACCAGGTAATTTAAATTGGGAGGACCTAGATGTTGATGAAGCTGTTTGGCAGTGATCTTCATTCAACGGATGAAACAGAATTTTTGCATAAGTTCGGGACTGATGAGATGAACTCCATTTTAGGAGTAAGTTGATGAGAGAAGGACTAGATAAGATGAGTTGAGGATGCTTCTTAAATATTATCTGCATTTCCGGAACCATTTTTTTCCAGTATATATTTGTTTGCTGAGGTTGACTGTCTTTGTGCTGTTGCAACTGCGAGCCCTTTAAGGATGTTCAGAACCTAGTGGAATTCTGTCTGTTTGCCCTCCCCAAATAATTCTTTTGCTATTTATCATCAGGAATTTTAGTTATATGGATTTTAGGTTTACTAGGACTAAATTTGAGAGTTTTTGCTCAACCAGACAATTGTTGTGGCTGCAATTTATTGAATAGTAAGATGCTCGTGACAATGTAATTTCAGGTGGTCCTGACAATTCTTGTAGTAATCTGGGGTCTCCGACTGGGTCTCTTTCTGTTAATGAGGTACGAATGGAGAACAGAGGAAAATGCAACTTTCATTTACTTACAGATCTTTTAAATTGATAGTAAGCTAGTTATATCTAGACACGATTGCTGCATGTGGGAGAGAGAGGGTTCTTGCGCGATTTGCAAAGCACTCTTATGAGACCTAGATATTTTCTTTCAATAGCATTAAGAATTCATCCATTGAACATATTAAATCCCTGGATGAATGCTTTACAATTCTAGTGGAATGGCTGAACTTGTAGGCTCTGCCTCCGTGAGATGTTACATGTGAATCCACAGCTCTATGTTGGCACCAATAAATGTACTTAATGTTTTTATATGATTTTGTCCTCCCATCAAAATGCGTGGTTCTCTGATTCTTCTGATGCCAGTGCATGGGTAATTGGTACAAAGCTATACCTTTATCCTCCTGTAGAATACAGCCTGGGTATGGACTTTATTCCTTTTATTAACATCATGTTGAAATTCATCAGAATTCTAAATTGGGGGGAAGACAGGCGATTTGATGAGATGCGCAGCAATTTGGGGAAATTGGCGATTTTCTGGATTTTCCAGGTTTCCCAGCTCATGTCATATTTAAGTTGGTCCATGATTTTTGAAAGATGCAATTTAGCATTAAACACCACATACTGGGTTGTTGATTTGGTGTCCATTTTTCACAGGCTGTCTGGGTTTGGACAGTTAGTTTACCAGTAACTGTGGTGAATGCAAGCAACAGAGATCCATCTCTCCAAGCTCGGGACGTAGTTGGGTGGATTATGTGGCTTCTGGGTTTTTTGGTTGAAGCAGTAGCTGACCAGCAGAAATTGAACTTCAAGAATTCTCCTGAAAATCGAGGGAAATGGTGCAATATTGGACTCTGGAGTTATTCTCGGCATCCAAACTATTTTGGTGAGGTGAGTCCTGCTATTACCATGAAAAAATTCCTATTTAAGTTGTAACTAAGCACAGAATATTGAAGTGATTGTTGTATAAAATTTGGTTACTAGTTTTAGCTTTCAATTGAGATCGCTCATGCATTTTGCTTTTTATGAATAATTTTATCCAGATCTTACTATGGTGGGGAATCTTTGTGGCTTCCACCCCTGTACTCGAAGGTTCTGAGTGGCTTGTAATTTTCGGGCCAATCTTCCTCACGTTGTTGCTTCTGTTTCTCAGTGGCATTCCTTTACTTGAGGTCCGGTTCTTGCCTTGCATTTAATGAACATTCATTTTGGGTCTTTCATTCTTTTTATTTTATTGTTTGAATATAATGAGAACAGGAATCGGCAGACAAGAAATATGGCAATGTGGCTTCATACAGGATATATAAAAGAACAACCAGGTTGGAGTCTCCTCTTTCCTCACATTAAGATTGATTTGGGGAAGATAACTAACTTGTTTAAACTCTGTTTCTCTTCAGCCCTCTCATTCTGCTTCCTCCATCAGTTTATGGCAACCTGCCTCCATGGGTCAAAACAATCTTTCTCTTTGAGTTTCCTTTGTACAGTCGGAATCTTCCTGCCGAGGGTGTGAACTGGTGAGGCTATAAATTTTCACATAGATTCACTCATAAGATGTGGTGCTACTCCCTCTTCTAATGCATTGTACTGGAATTTCTATCTGCATATTTGTTGAATGTCTTGATACAGTAAGTTCATACATGTACGATTGCTCTGGACAAAGGATGCACTTTGGTAAATCATGCACCTTTCTATTCCACTAATCCATTTCTCTTTATGTGTGTTGTCAGTAAATAACGTCTGCTAGGTGACTCCTTTTATAGCCACATATTCTTATTGTGCTTTTCTAACAGAGGTTTTGTTTCTGTATGGTTTTTTAACTTTTTATGTTTTGATTCTTTGCTCCGTAACTAAGAGTAAACTTTTATCCTTTTGTTTACCATTCTGCTTTTATTGCACGTCTGTCACACAACTTGATTTCATATGGTTAGCTTAAATGTTCTTTGTAAGAGTGAGTGGAATGTGGTAACAATTGCACTACTATATCTTTCGTCAATTTTTAGGGTGACATTCATAATACTCTGTCACTGTATGCTCCTCTGCATAGCCTTCTCCTTTACCTATACATGGTACAGTTCAAAACCACTGCGAAAATTGAGAAGCAGTTGAATACTAGGTCAATGTAAGAGACCTAAAATCTAGTGATGGATGAAGTTCGGCATCTGAGTTTGCAGAGCACCAGAAGGTTCTAGAAATTTTCTTATTGACTATGGACGTTGTCGATGTAGCGCCATCTATGCTTTAGCTACTATTTCATTTGTAAAGTGAGTATCTTGTTGCAAGCATGTAATCTAGTTTAGCAGCTGAAATTTGAATGCAACTACAGTGCTTTAATTGCCTAGGGGATATATTCTTTTTTACGTGCATAAATGCATTGCTTTCTCAAGACATTTGCCATTCTTGCAAGGTATAGAGAAGTCGATCAGAAGCAGCGGCGTGACTGAGGATGGATTAGCGCGATGGATTCTCTGGAGTGGTGGTATCCATATTTGTAGAGATTGAGGTACATACAATGATGTCTGACGTCTGTAATAAACAAAGGGGCTTTTCAGTAAAATGTTCATTTCTAGCTTCTAACCATGTTCATCCGGTCGATTTTCTTTCTCTCTCTGTGATCCGACTGAGATTGTGGACACTAATCTTTGTTGTCCGCTAGTTCTCGCTCACCCTGACGCCAATAGTTCTATGTTGGCTACTTTTTCGCATCATTTGTTGGAGTCATGTCGACCCGACAATTTTGTTGCCGGCCGACTGCAAGTATGATTAGTATTTACTTAGCTTTCTTGCTATCTCAAAACCTGAAAGAACATCGAACTTATGGCTGCGACTACGGAAGAGGGAAAGATATGAACATCGTTGTTGCTCCCGTGTTTGGGTTCTAATCTTGGTCGGAATTGTTTTAGTATGACAAAGACGCCAGTAGGTGATGCCGGATGTACTGAAATTACATAAAAAATGAATATAATGACATGGATTTTGTTTAACATCGAATGAAGAATCTATGGTTATCACCTAATCTCAACCGAGGCCCTGTTGAATAGCGCTCTTTGGGCCGGGTCTCATGAAATTTTCGAGAAGAACTCCCGGGGCTAGGCCCAAGGTGAGGCCCAAAGCCCAGTCAAAGCCCGTTCAGTCCAAAACACGCTATTCCTTAACAAGAAATCGCGTTAGGTCGACGGGCTTTAGCCCAAGTCCGACCAGTTTCGAAAATCTTCTTTAAGCCGAGCCCAATGGGCCAAAACTCCCAAGCCCAGAACATTTGGTTGGCCTGTTAGGCCCATGGACTTGGCCCATAAAGAAAAGGATTTATTAGAAGTCTTAAAATTTATCGTGAAAGTGTAAATGAAAGTGTAATTGACTTCTAAAACTTATAAAAAGTGTAATCAAATCTTAAAACTTATCAAATTGGTGTAATTAAATTTTATATTTAACACTATTAATTTGACTAATAAAAGTGATGATGTGGCATTTTAAATCTATTTTTTAATTTTCATGTGGTTTTTTTTTTCCATTTTTTAAAATTAGATTTTAAAATAACAAGGAAAAGCTAAAATTTATTTAAAAAAAAATGTAATTAAAAAAAAAAAATGGCAGGGTCGTCGATGGGCTTCCACTATTGCCATCCATTGCTAAAGGGATTAGCGATGCTTGCAAGGGTTTGGTGAGGGCGCCTAAATTTAGGCATGTCAAGCCTCATGGTGTGGTGGGGGTTCGGGGGGGATCATCGTCCGCCTAGGCGAGGCTTTGCCAACCCGGGCGAGGGCGGCAACTCTTGCTGCTCCCGGGTGAGGCCTCATTGGCTCTCGCTTGGGGCTGGTGAGGCTCACTTGATCAAGGCAAGCCTCGTCGATGGAGGTTCTCCTCGTCTAGACAATTCCCTCCATCGTCTCCTCCTCGTGCTTTGAAGCATGCTGTTGGATTGTGCTTTGTTAGCGGAGGTAAGCAAGGAAACTTCTTGATGTAAGTGACATCCTCCACGCAATTCGAAGTCCCCTAGCTCCCTCCCTCTTCGATTCATCTTCGGATTTGCTCATCTCTCCCCCCTCCCCATCCCTTTCTCCTTCGAGTCCTGTTCCCCACTTTGTCTTGCGATTAGCCTAGTTTGAAGCAATTGGCTCGGTGAAATAGTGAATTGATGCTTTGCCCCCTTGCCCAAATCTGGGCGAACCTTGCCGACCCTAGGTGAAGACCGACAAGGCCTTGCTTGGGCTTGGCAAGGGTCGCTGAGGGCTAACGAAGCATTGCTCAGAGTGAGTGATGGTCGTTGGCCCCTCGTGAGGGTCGACATACCCAGATCTAGGCACTCAAGCTTGGCAAGGGTCGGCGGCCCCTCCGACGATGGGTAGTAGTGGTTGAAGACCCATCAACGACCCTACCATTTTTCTTATTTTATATAGTTTTGTTTTTTAAATAAATTTTAGCTTTTGAATCTAATTTAGAAAATATAATAATAACACCACATGGAAAATAAAAATAACTAAAAATGGCACGTGAAAAATAAAATTAATATAAAAATACCACGGTCAACATTTTTCGTTAGTCAAATTGACTATTAATTTTAAGACACATCAATTTGATAAGTTTTAGGACTTGATTATATTATTTATAAATTTTAGTAAGTCAACTAATTTTTTTATTCCTCAGAATAAAAAAATGGTCGAAGAATAGATATAGAACCAAAAAAAAAAAAGTAAAATAAAAATCTACTTTTTTGTTCACGGGAACAGAATTGAAAAGAATTATTTATGAACAGAAATTATTTTTAGAAATAGAAATGTTACAAAACACACCTTAATTATTTGTATATGCTAACAAATCTTTGAGTTTGGTCCTCTTACTACATCAGACTTCCGTAATCAAAGTGCACTGAATACTTGATTCAAAAGGTTCTCATAAAGACCCAAGGCTCCAATTTCTTGAGAGATACTTACCTCAGTCTAACTAGGGACAAACAAGAGCAAGAAATTCATTTTGTCATTCAAGAAGAATAAAAAGGAAAACGAAGAAACGGGACAAGTTAAAGCAAAAAAAGTTACTGTTCACGGAATGCTCTCTACCGGGCGATTTCCGCACTGTTCCTGCGCATCCGTTTGCTGGTGGTTCCGCGGGAGTTGACCGTCGTTTGAGCCCGATCTCCCGCGCCAAGAAGCACCTTTCTCAGCTCTCCAAACCCTGCTGCATTGTAGCCTGGTACTTCTTCTCTCCGGGGAATTCTTGCTGTGCGATGGATTAGGGTTTCTCTGGTTCTGTCGTTCGGGTCTGCTGTTATGGAGTCGGTGGTTGTTCGGGGTCGTTCAGGTGATGAAGGGCCGAGTAAGCGAACGTATTCCCCTCCTGTTATGGCTGGTCCCTCGGCTATTGTTAATCCGCGCAATGATTAGTCCCGTAAACCCCCGATCCCTTTGTCTGGAGCTGCGGGTTCGCGTCAGCAGTCGGGCCCTGTGCGAAGTCGCGGAATCAGTAGGGGCCGGTCTACATCAAAGTGTAGTGCCTCCAGGGGTGTCTCGATTAAACCTCCAGTCCGCACCTGGGCAGCTGTTGCGAGCGGTGCCACCAGGGGCTATGATCTGGATCATACTCCTAAGCTTTATGACATTAACCCTGTTATTCAGATGGACGAATCTGACCTAGAGGCTGCCGATCCTAAACTTTATGATTGCCTGGTGGGGTACTTCATGGGAAAGAGACTTCCGTTCAAGGTTGTTGATGAGTCGCTCAAGAGAGCGTGGGGGCTGCATTCTTTGGAAGTGATGTCTAATGGCAGGGGATTGTTCTTGCTGCGGATTGCTGACCCAGAATTTAGGAGGAAAATCCTAGAGGGAGGGACTGTTACGGTGGCCATAATTCCCCTGATGCTGCAGCAATGGAAGCCAGGGGTTGAGTTGAACAAAGAGTCCCTCCAATCGGCCGCGGGTAAGGTTGAGAAATCTTCCATGCTCCTTCTGGTCAGCTCACTCTATTAGCAAGGTAGCCAATGCTCTTGGGAAGCCGCTCTATGTGGACCAGAGGACTGAGCAGATGGCCATGTTTACCTTTGCTCGTGTATGTGTTGAAATCACAGTGCATCAACCTATCCATGACTTTCTTCAACTGGAACTTAGGGAAATCGGTTGTAGTGGATGTTGAATACGAATGGAAGCCTCTTGCTTGCAGGAAGTGTGGAATTTTCGGACACGAATGCAGTGATGCTGTTAAGGAATCAGAACCATCCTTGCCAGCTGACCGGAATGTTGAGGCCGAAGTTCCGCCTAGAGCTGAGGCTCCCTTATTGGATAAAGGCAAAGGGATGGCTATTCAGCCTACCTCAGGTAGGGAGGACACGAATGATGTGCCCCTTGGTCTACATAATTGCATCAGATCTGAGCAGGTAGGGGAGCCGAGCTCCCCAAAAAGGAACACGGGGATCCCCCTGGAATCCTCTATGCCCAATCCGGCTAATCCTCCCATCGCTGAATCTGAATTTGTATCAGGAGATCTGGAATGGAAATAGGTGAAGCGTGGAAAGAAAAAGAATAAAAAGAAAGCAGCAAGGCAAGCTGCTGCTGCTGCGGCTGCTGCTGTGGCTACAGCTGCTTCCTCTGGCCTGTCTCCTCCTACCGATGAAGTTCATGTGTTGAAATGCAGGGATGTTCGGCAAGAGGAGCAGATTCTTCAACCTTCGTGTGAAGGAAATCCTATTCCTCTGGCTTTATCAGAAAGTTCGGAGGACATCTCGGAATCTAATATCCGCAGTGCCCCCAGCGATGATGAAGTTCAGTCTGCAGATAATTCTTCCATGAAAGGGAAGCCTCCCGCTAAGGTTCCTATCCTCCAGGATCAGGTTCTGCGTCTCCTTCCTGACCCCCCTCCTGATGTAGTCCCGAAAGCGTCGGATATGGGGAAGAGGACCTCTAGGAAGAGGTAATCCCGTTCTGTTTTGGTTTTTTTGGATGATTATCGGTTTTTGGAATATTCGAGGCATTTTGGATCCCCTTAGGCGGGCTGAAGTCAGGCGGTTTGCTCTTACTAATAATTTGTGTTTCATTGGCCTCATTGAAACTAAGGTGCCTGAGGACCGTTTTGAGTCTATCTCTTCCACCCTTATTAGGGGTTGGAATTGGCTCTTGAACTATGAGTTCTCTCCGCGCGGCAGGATTTGGGTTGGATGGAACCCAAACTTCGTCTTCTACTCTGCTATTTCAATCAGTGATCAGGTGTTGCATGGCATGCTTAAGTTTAATAGTTCTGGTATATCCCTTTGTGTGTCCGCGTATACGGGGAGCACTCTTTCTCCCGTCGGCGGCCTCTATGGGAAGACCTATGTCATTATAGTGATACCTTCCGTCATTCTCCCTGGTTGGTGGCTGGCGATTTCAACGCAATCAAGGATCCTTCGGATCGCATTGGTAGTACCACGAACTAGATTCCCTACTTCGACGAATTTCCCCAATGCTTGTCCCGAGTGGAGCTGGTAGACCTCAGGTATGTTGGTTGCCGCTTCACTTGGTCCACTTCATCTGGTGAGGCGAGGAAAATGAGGAAAATTGATCGTGTTCTAGTCAATGGTGAATGGAATCTTCACTTCTCTTATTCTGAGGCTAACTTCCTTAATCCTGGAATTTCGGATCATAGTCCTATGACCGTTAGAGTGTTGCAGCCTTCCAATAGGAGGAAGCCGTTTAAATTCTTCGAATTCTGGACTCATCATCCAAATTTTAAGGCCACCGTCCAGCAGGCTTGGAGTACTCCTATTGCAGGCGTTCCTATGTTTCAACTGGTCTCGAAGCTCAAAAGGGTGAAGTCTCTCCTTAAATCTCTCAATCGGGACGCCTTCTCTGACATTTCGATCAAGGTTGCGGAGGCTAGAGAAGCTCTGGCAACTGCCCAGATTCAGCTCCAAGCGAATCCGGCCAGCTCTACTCTTACTCGAGAAGAAAGGGAGTGTTGCCGTGTATTTGTTGAGTTGAGATCCCATGAGGAATCATTCTATAGGCAAAAGTTTAGAGTTAAATAGCTAAAAGAGGGTGATAGGAACACCAAGTTCTTTCATCAATCTATGAAGATAAGACACCTATTAAATCGAATCTTTTCGGTTAAAGATCCTTCTGGAAGTGTCACTACTGATCCGCTCTTGGTTCCCCAGGTGTTTGTCGACTATTTTTCTGACCTTTTATCGCCGAAGGAAGGTCTCGTTAGGCCATCCCTTGAGGAGGTGCGACGTTATGTCCACAAGCCTTTGTCTCAAGACCAAGCTGGTGTCCTCGCTCTTCCGGTTTCTGACTCTGAAATCAAGAACACGTTATTTTCGCTAGCAAAAGGTAAGGCCCTCGGGCCTAATGGCTTTTCTGTTGAATTTTATAAATCTTGCTGGGATTCCGTCGGTTCTTCTGTGCTTGAATCAGTTCATGACTTCTTTCAAAATGGTCGGCTTCTAAAAGAGGTAAATGCCACCATTTTGGCGCTTGTTCCGAAGGTCTCCAATGCTAATGCAGTAACGGATTACGAGACCAATTTCATCTTCGTAACACGATTTATAAGGTGATCACTAAGATTCTAGCCAATAGAATTGCTGGGGCTTTAGGGGACTTGATTAATCATTCCCAGAACGCCTTTGTTAAGGGCCGGAGAATGAGAGATAACATTCTCTTGGCTTAGGAATTGTTTGCAGGATTCCACCTCTCTCCCTACCTGCCTAAGTGCGCAATCAAGGTGGATTTTCATAAGGCCTACGACACCGTTGACTGGGAGTTTTTAGAGCTTGTTTTGCAGGCTTTTTGGTTTCCCCTCCATTTTATAAAGCTTATCATGGCTTGTGTGCGATCTCCAAGTTTCTCTATATCTATCAATGGGGATCTTCATGGTTTCTTTCCGGGGTAGAGGCCGAGGCAAGGTGATCCGATGTCCCCATACCTCTTCACCTTGGTGATGGAAGTATTCTCCGGTATATTGATGTCCGAAATCTCCAATCCGGACTTCAAATTCTTTTGGAGGTGCAAGCCAATTCAGCTTTCCCATTTGTTTTTTGCGATGACGTGTTCTTGTTTTGTCAAGCGGATCGGCGTTCGGTTGTTATGCTAAAAAAAGGGCTTCATTTGTTCTCCACTTGGAGCGGCTTATTCCCTAACAAGCACAAAAGTGAAATCTTCTTGGCTAGTGGCGAATCTTCTATGAGGAACAAAATCCTTTGGGCGTTTGGTTTCCAGGAGGGGAAATTACCGGTCCGTTACCTTGGTGTTCCCATCATTTCTTCCAGATTGAATAGAGTGGACTGCATTGCACTAACGGATCAAATTACTTCCAGAATCCAATCTTGGACGCATAGATTTTTATCTTTCGCAGGTAGATTGCAGCTCATAAGATCTGTCCTTCACTCCATCCAAGCTTTTTGGACGAGTGTCTTTACTCTTCCATCTTCGGTCCTGGAGGATGTTGAGCGGATAATGAGACAATTCCTGTGGAAAGGAACATCTCTCGGTCGAGGAGGCGCCAAGGTGGCCTGGGAAAATGTTTGTTGCCCGAAATGTGAAGGGGGCCTCGGCATCCGGAATATTAAGCAGGGTAATAGGGCTTCCATGGTCAAATACATATGGATTCTGTTTTCTGATAAACAATCTTTATGGTGCCGTTGGATACATTCCATTTTTCTGAAGAAGAAGAATTTCTGGATTGCCGACAGGCCAAGGACCTGCTCCTGGATGTGGAAGAAGATTTTGCAACTCAGACACTACTTCCGCTCTTCGTTCAGGTGGGTCGTTGGCAATGGGCATTCTCTCTCACTATGGCATGACTATTGGTTACCGTGTGGCCCTCTGGATGGTTTTGTTCCCTCATCGTTTAGGGATTCTATAGGCCTTCCGGACTTTGCAGTAGTTGCTGATCTTTATACTCCAATTGGTGCAGCACTTAGGTCTCTTCTGGATAGCTGGTCAATTGTTTTGCCGTTATTATCATCTGTGCAGGACAAATTCATTTGGTGCTGTGACTCCTCGGGTCTTTACTCGGTTGCCTCGGCCTGGGAATCCATCAGGACTAAGAGGAATCCGGTCCAATGGGCCTCCCTAGTTTGGGATAATGCCCTTGCGCCTCGTTATCAATTTATTTTGTGGCTTATATCTAAAGGCCGCCTCCCCACTCAGTCGATGCTCCTATCCTATGGCAGGATTTATTATTGTGTTTGCATCTTCTGCAGTGAAGTCCCGGATTCTGTAGACCATCTCTTCTTTGGGTGTCGCACCTTGGCTTCTCTGTCATTCTTTTGGGCTGCCAGGTGCAACATCCCCTGGAAGATCAGAACCTGGAAGGAACTGCTTACTTGGTCTACGAAGTTTTTTAGTGGTAAGGACTTCTATCACAGAATGGTTTGGTTCTCCTTTGGGGCCTCATGTCATCTCATCTGGAAGATGAGGAATGCTGCCATCTTCCGGGGTGAGGCGATAGCTATCCCTGCCCTTAAAAATCATCTTATTAAGGCGGTCAGGGACAAGGCTATCTCCTTCTCCAAGGTCCCGCCTTCTCTGACGAATCAAAGGCTCCAAAGGTGTTGGGGATTCGATCCAGTGGTATTCTCTACTCACTGATCGTCCAGCCGCTCGCTTTGCCTTTCGTTCTCCATTCCTTGCCTTCTTGCTAAATTCGGAGGGTCGTCGTTGCTGTATGGTGTCCCGCCAGGTGCTGGTTGTTTGTTTCCTTGTTTCTTCTTGTTCTCTTTTACATCGGATCCCCTTCACTCTTTGTGTTAGAGTGTAGGTTATGGTTCCGATCTTTTGTAACTTGCCTTTCTCTTCTATCTAATTACCTTTTACCAAAAAAAAAAAAAAAAAAAAAAAGGAAAACGAAGTAAACAAAAGATAGAGACCAGATTATAATAGTAACTATTCCAGTCAAATGTTTGTCATCATGACAACCCTCGGCAACAAGATCATATTGGAACCCTCCAACGCGGGCCAATGAGTAAGACGAGGCGTTTGCAGTCAAGGAAAGAAGCAATATTGGAACACATCCTATTTTGAATGGTCCATGATAAAATATATATATAGTACTATGTAAAAAATCCAAATTGTCCATAAATTGAAAAGGCAAACATGACACAATTCCATTTGACTAGCAATATAGGAGAAATTGGGCATATTGGAAGTTTTGAGAGTGAATACCATTCTCACGGAGGTGGAAATCGCCAGTTCCATGGAACACTTTATTGTAGATTAGGCTGCTCCAAGACATGATGGGTCGAGGATATGGCTGCAATTTAGGGACAGCATCCTTGTTGCATATGAAAGTAACAAAGATTGTCCCGCCGTCCACAATGACAGTGCCTCCCCCAGTGAACCTTTTGATGACGGGAACTGATCGTGTAACACTTTGGTTTAATTTCAAGCGAGTTCGACAAGTTTCCTATGCAAAATATGCATGTACTCTATTAAATTATATTATATCCAAGCAGAAGACATCTCATCAATATATAAAGCATGTATAAATCACAACATTGTGCAAATGTGCACACAGTTTCATAGTCACATATGTCTTAACTTTAATTTCACAGCATGGGCGAATTAGCGTCAGAAGGCAGAGTAGGTACCACATGTCTAACTTATGAATCAATGCCAATATCTGATTAATGGTAGCATACTTGTTAACATAAGATTTTTGCTTAAAAACCAGAAAGTAACCCATCTGTCTCAGAGACATGGGAATGAATTTTCCTCTCCTTCTGGCTCCATTTCTTACACTCCACATGATGGAAGGCTCTACATTAGAACAAGCCAAAAAGTTTTTGCTTTCAAAAGGCCATGTTGTTTTTTTTTTTTTTTTTTTTTTGGGATAGAAATGAATAAGAATTATGTGTTATGTCTTTTCTATATTTCTAACGCTCACTGGTCAGAGACTGAATCTCAAAACAAAAAAGTTGCAACCCATACGTGATATCATAATGTTATTAATACAAATCTAAGCATGCAAACAGATTAAAAGGTCATACAACATGAATGAGCACTCTATAAACTATTAACACTTCAAACGCTTCGAGAAAGATAAAGTACGACCACATGCCAAGTCTTAAATGAGTAACAAAGAAGGTCAGGCATGAGCTTGTTCACATTCATGATTAAAAGTCATACTAATTTGGAAACATTTTGTAACTATGTCGAGATAAATCATAGGACAATTTAACATATTTTAACACCAAACTTGAGCATGCTGAGTATAAGTAAGAAAAAACTCTCAATTTATAATATCGCAATCCACACATATCAAGTTAATAAAGGAAATGAAATATGAATAATCTTCAAAATCAATAGTCTAATAAATAGAGAACACGTACAAGATATTAGGTGAAAACACTCAAAAAGTGACCACGGTCCATAGTAACTTACCCAGAAATACCCATGACAATGGTAGGTTCCCTTATGCCATTATTTATAATACACCAATTTTCCGATGAAGTTTGAAGTAACTGCTCTTCAATATGCAGTTGTTGTAGAATAGGCCATCCTCTTAATCTGACAAACTTCATTAATGGATGTCCAATTTTTTGGCTTTGAGGTATAGTCATTTTGATCTTTGATCACACCTCTCAATTCTACACTTGATAGGCAGGATATTTCATCACAAGAAATCCCATACCATTGATACATCGAGACATGCTCAAAAACAGGCTCGTGATGGTCTTTCCAGTCTCCAAATAACCCCGTTTTACAAGTTTTTTTCTACATCAAAAAGCAGATTTTCAGCAATAAATTTCTTTTTGTTTGGTAGAAGAAGTTTCAGCAATAATGTTTCAAGAATATGAGAACTTGAAAATACAAATAGTTATCTGCAGGTAGATGGACACTAAAACAACTAAATAGTAAATACCTCTACCAAGACAATAGACAAACATCAATGTCAATGAAAGTAAATGGATGAGAAGAATACATGCCACCGCCATCCATATTTTATGCCTTGTCCCCCAATTATAAATTGCTTTTCTTAAGTTCTGAATTAATTAAGTTGTCAGTGTTTTAAGCTAAATACTTTGTACCCAGTTACATTGAAACTCACATCATATACACATTTCAAACCTCAAAGTCTCATATGACCTAAAAGACCAAATTTCTAACAGTCACAAAGCAGATTTTTCACTGGAGTGCCTCAGATTCAGTTTGTTTTCAAAGAGAGGAACTCTCTCAAAGTATATTTAGAACCATCAACGGCGGAGACTCACCGAAAACCCGATTCACTCGGACAAGAACGGCAAGAATCGAATGCCCAACGAGGCTAAAAATCCAAACTTCCGAAAATCAAACGCCCTACGAGACTAAAAATCCAAACTTTCGAAAGACCAGACGCCCAATGTGATTAAAAATCCAAACTTTCTTCTCAAATTGAAAAATTGATCAGACAACAAGGGGTCGAGCGTGCACAATCTCTGCCCAAATGTGGCGGCAACGAAGAACAGAGTCGCCGTCGCCGGAGAGAGAGAGAGAGAGAGAGAGAGATGGAGGTTTTACTGTCCGAGCTGGCAGATGATGAGAACGGGATCTCCGCTGGAACCAATTCTGACGGAGACAGAAACCCCCCTCCCTTGTTTACATGCGATCGTTAATGGCATCTTCTCGAAAAGTGAGAGGGAAAAAAAATTCCTACCTTGGACTATAAAAAGAAATCCTTAATCTTGCGTCTCTTGCATTGTCCGGGTGGAGGATCAGAGGTTTTTACTGACGGTTTAAATTTATGGAAGGGAGGGAGAGACCGTCCATCACACCTTCTACTAGAGGGCGGGTCGGTTTCTGATTCATGATCGGAACTCGACCTTGCAATTGTCGGTTCCAAAGAATTAGAACCAACCCGACTATTGTTTTGTAAAAAAAAATCAAGTTTTTATAATGAAGTACTATCGTTGCACTATACATTGGTCAACTGGTTGTATTAATGTTCGTGTTTGATTCTCCATATGTGCAAAAGTGTCTTTTTTCTTTATTTATTATAAAATGTTATACATATTCATCACAAATAAAATCCTTCAATTTTACCACGAAAATGAGTTTTTTTTAGCATAATCCGACACATATTTACTATGTCATTAGTCTTTTCTATTGTATTTACCATGTGTTATACGTGCATTTTAATTCTGTGTGATGCATGTTTAAATTGGTGAACATGGGACACGAGTTCCCAAGTAGGTTCATACCTTAGAATCTTGACTAGTTTTCCCAAGAATTAGATTGAATCATCTGATTTGATTTGGTTCTTAGATAGATATTGACCCGATGCTCACCTCTACATGTACTATGTGAGCAAGATTTTTACGTTTCATATAATTGTGCAACCCATAGCTTATTCTTGCCGAAGTCACATACCATTGTGCATTCCATGCGCGAAATTAGTGGATGTCGTGTTTTGTGTTGCTAAATGATGCATTTCGTAAGAACTGTGTTTGTAAAGGTTTTTCTCTGAAGAACAAAGAATGAAAGAACCACCTCTTTCAGTACAAAGTCAACAGAAAAACCATGACGAATATATAGGACTAAGGTATATCGAGATTATTTTGCGGCCTAGTGGTCAATGGTCATGGTAGTGGTGGGAGTTGGAATGCGAATTCACTCGATCCTCGGCAGTCGCCAAAGCAGAAAAGATGAACTAGGAAACGAGCATTGTGCGATCCATGATTCCGCAAACATGAAGCATTTCTTGATCCTACTGACATCATCAAATACGAGTTCAGTTCACTCCTCTTCAAAGTTGATCAAGGATTGGAAAGCTGTGAGAACGTGTTCAGACTCAAGATATGTTCTAAGAGCACAAAAAGATTCGCTAGGTGACAACGAACACCGACCCACAAAAGGCTCACAAGCATTGCAGTATCAATGATGACCCTGAAAACAAACTTGCAAGACCACATCCAAAAGCTCTCTCCACACTCCAGCATCAGAGTGACAAGCCAATTTGAAAAAACGTAAATGCTTTTCAGTTTATTCTACCGGTTTCGAATTCAGAAAGTCTAATGACTGAGTTCAAGTAACAATGACAGTTGCAAATCTCAGTACACCAAAAAGAATAATACAATCGGAACTCGCGCATTAGGAAGATCAATAAATAGTTTGTAAGAAGAAACCGTATCAGTAAATTGTCATGGAGATGAGAAACAAGCAAGAGACTTCGGAGACTCTAAATCGCATAATGCTGATTCTATTTCCTGTGCCGTCAGTAGCCTGGACGAGGGGGAAAACTTTGTACTCTGCCCGGATTGAATTGCTTCCAACTCCTCAGATTCCACAGAAAAATGGGTTCCAAGTGCCCTTATTGTTCTGTCGATGAAATCAGACCTTGATATGCAGTCCTTCATGCAACATATAAATTCCAAATGGTCCCTTGCCTAAAGAGGAAGCATGCAGCTCAATTTAGTAATCAAATTGCTTCTATTTAGAATCGAACACTCATAGAACAAGCCAGCGTAAGTGAAATTATATTGGAAAAAGTAAGACAATCATTTGCAGAGTCTGTCTAGGAATGGGGGGAAATACTGGCAAATGTTTCAAGTATTGACTTGTTGCAGTTTCGACTTTTTTTCTTTGATGTGGCTAAAAGTGTTTGGCAACCAAGAATAAATTTGAATTATTCTTTGGTCCAGCCTGGATGCTCTAGTTATTGGGCTGACAGGAGAGCAGATTGAGAAACAAGCAATTGAGTTAATACTTAGCATACCAATCGATACTCAGGAGCACGTGAAGGAATCTTCAGATAAGCCATGTTTCTGATCTCGTAGTCCCACAAGAAAGATGTGTGATGGATCCACCGGCCTTTGGTGATGGATTGTGCATTCCCTCCAAATTTGTGATTGCCAAAAACGTAATCTAGAATCAGTAGAGGCATGCACTATTAGAGTTTAATAAGTTCTTCAAATAAAACTTTCAACCATGTGGACATTTAGCTAGTCATTTAACCACCCCAGAAAAGGGTTTTTCTGGGGGGGACTCATCAAAGAAGAAAGAATGGGACTTCTAACTGCACCAATAAGTATTAACAAATTTTGCATTGTAATTGATGTGCTGAAAAATAACACTCCATGATATCAAAAGTATCCATGACATTAGTGTCGAATGTGACTCATTGCAAGGACATTTGGAAGAGGTTGAAGAACATTTGAAAGCTAACACATCATTGGAAAGGTTATCTCAAAGGAGACTCTTGCTATATTGTGGACAATAATTAAAGCCTCGAAGCATATGAAAGTTAAGGTGACTAACGGCTTGTTTGGTAACCATCTTGTTTTTCTATTTTTCTGTTCTTTTGTTCCCCAACAGACAAAAAAAAAAAAAAAAAAAAAAAAAAAATCCATTAAGTAAAGTCAACTAATTTTTCTATTCCCCGGAATAAAAAAAATGGTCAGGGAATAGATATAGAACAGAAAAAAAAGTAAAATAAAAATCTACTTATTTGTTCTTGGAAACAGAAATGGAAAAACCTATTTCTGAACAGAAAAATTGTTCCTAGGAGCAGAAATGTTACCAAACACACCCTAATTATTTGTATATGCTTACACATCTTTGAGTTTGGTCCTCTTACTACATCAGACTTCCATAATCAAAAAACACTGAACTTTGAGCCAAGGCTCCAATTTCTTGAGAGATACTTACCTCAGTCTAACTAGGGACAAACAAGAGCAGGAAATTCATTTTGTCATTCAAGAAGAATAGAAAGGAAAACAAAGTAAACAAAAGATAGAGACCAGATTATAATAGTAACTATTCCAGTCAAATGTTTGTCATCATGACAACCCTCGGCAACAAGATCATATTGGAACCTCCAAGTCGGGCCAATGAGTAAGACAAGATGTTTGCAGTCAAGGAAAGAAGCAATATTAGAATACAGCCTATTTTGAATGGTCCATGATTAAAAAGAAAAAGAAATAATACTATGTAAAAAATACAAATTGTCCATAAATTGAAAAGGCAAGCATGACACAATTCCATTTGACTAGCAATACAGGAGAAATTGGGCATATTGGAAGTTTTGAGAGCGAATACCATTCTCACGGAGGTGAAAATCGCCGGTTCCATGGAACACTTCATTGTAGATTAGGCTGCTCCAAGACATGATGGGTCGAGGATATGGTTGCAATTTAGGGACAGCATCCTTGTTGCATATGAAAGTAACAAAGATTGTCCCGCTGTCCACAATGACAGTGCCTCCCCCAGTGAACCTTTTGATGACAGGTACCTGATCGTGTAACACTGGTTTAATTTCAAGCAGTTCGGCAGGTTTCCTATGCAAAATATGCATGTACTCTATTAAATTATATTATATCCAAGCAGAAGACATCTCATCAACATATAAAGCATGTATAAATCACAACATTGTGCAAATGTGCACACAGTTTCATAGTCACATGTCTTAACTTAGTCACATATGTCTTAACTTTACGTTCACAGAATAGGCGAATTAGAGTCAGAAGGCAGAGTTGTACCCACCTGTCTAACTTATGAATCAATGCCAATATCTGATTAATGGCAACATCCTTCTTAACATAAGATTTTTGCTTAAAAACCGTCTATTGACATGGGAAGGAATTTTCCTCTCCTTCTAGCTCCATTTCTTACACTCCACATGATGGAAGGCCCTACATTAGAACAACCCAAGAAGTTCTTGCTTTCAGAAGGCCACGTTTTTTTTTGATAGAAATGAACAAGAATTATGTGTTCTCTCTTCTATATTTCTAACTCTCAAGAATTTCGTGTTCTGTCTCTTCTATATTTCTGAAGCTCACTGACTGAATCTCTAAAAAAAATGCGGCCAAACTCACACATACGTTATATCGGAATGTTATCAATACAAATTTAAGCATGCAGACAGATTAAAAGGCCATACAATCCTATAAAGCTTCGAGACAGATAAAGTACAACCACGCACCAAGCCTTAACTGAGTAAAAAGGAAGCACAAGCTTGTTCACATTCATGATTAAAAGTCATAATAATTTGGAAACTCGTAACTATGTCGAAGTGTTAAGAAATTCAGCAGGTCCGACAGGATGCTCCAAGATCAATGTTAGGGTGAAAACAGGATCTAAGCTCATTATGGACAATTTAACATATTTTAACACCAAACTTCAGCACGCCAAGTATAAGCAAGAGAAAACTCTCAGTTTATAATGTCACAATCCACATATATCAAGTTAATAAAGAAAATGAAATATGAATCATCTTCATGACCAATAATCCAATAAATACAGAACACCTATAAGGTAACTTACCCAGAAACACCCATGACAATGGTAGATTCCCTTGTGCCATCATTTATAATACACCAGTTTTCCGAGGAGGTCCGAAGCAACTGTTCCTCAGTATGCAATTGCTGTAGAATAGGCCATCCTCTCAATCTGACAAGCTTCATCAATGGACGTCCAATTTTTTGGCTTTGAGGTCTAGCCATTTTGATCTTTGATCAAACCTCTCTCAATTCTACACTTTCTCTCAATTCTACACTTGATAGGCGGGATATTTCACCATACAGCGAGACATACTCATATGATCTTTCCAGTCTCCAAAAACAAGCTATAATCTTTCCAGTCTCCAAAAAATTGCGTTTTCTTCTACATCAAAAGCAATAAATTTCTCTTTGGTAGAAGAACTAATAATGTTTCAAGATAAATAGAGACAATAGACAACAAAAGTAACCTTGCCCTCCCCCTTTATATTCAGTTTGTTTTCAGAACCATATCACCGGCGGAGACCCACCTAGAGACCGATTCAACAGCAAGAATCGAATGCCCAACGAGGCTAAAAATCCAAACTTCCGAAAATCAAACGCCCTACGAGACTCATCCAAACTTTCGAAAGACCAAACGCCCAATGTGATTAAAAATTCAAACTTTCTTCTCAAATTGAAAAATTGATCAGACAACAAGGGGTCGAGCATGCACAATCTCCACCCAAATGCGGTGGCAACGAAGAACAGAGTCGCCGTCGCCGGGAGAGAGAGAGAGAGAGAGAGGGGTAATGAAGAACAGAGTCACCGTCGCCGGATAGAGAGAGAGACAGGGGGTAATGAAGAACAGACTCGCCGTCGCGCCAGAGAGAGAGAGAGAGAGAGAGGGGTGGGGAGGGGCGTTGGATATATAACGGCGAAAGGGGGAAAAAGTTAGGGATTCGAGTTCATTCTGGTGAAGTCCAGCTTCGCCGACTAACGCCGACCCGGACCTCCACCACCATCTCACGGCCCACGAATAACGGCCCAGTTTGATCCAGGGCTGAACATGGGCCGGACCGGGCAGGCTTTTGCCGGTTTTTGGCCCGGATAGAAGTTTTCGGGCTTAGGGAAATTTTATGCCAATCAAATGGGCAGCCGAAATAAAAATTTAATTTATTGGCCCAGACCAGGCCCATCAGAGCTCGAAAATATTCAGACTGGTTCGAGTTTTCAGGCCGCCAGGTGTTTTGCTCGGCCCTCCACACATTAATTAAATAGGGATAGAAGCCCGAGATCTTTGGGCCGGTTGGCCCACTTGATATTTGATGTGCTGCTCGAGTTCAGTGACCCCGTTGAGGTGACCTAGTATTGGATTTATAAGGAGAAAACAAATGTGACAAATTGTTATAGGAATAACGACATAAATAATTTTCGAATTTTATATTCAACGTATAATGTGATTCACAAACTTTGAATTTGTTCAATGTTGTTTTTTTTTTTTTTATCTTTAACCCAATATGCAATATAATCCTTGACTTTTTTAGTTTGTTTAATGTAGTTCTTAAATTTTTGGCACATGTTCAAATTAATACATGCAACCATAAGGAAATTGTTCAATGTTATGTTTTTGTTAGTTTAAGTTCATAGACAATATTGAATATTTTCATATACTTCATGGACTAGATTGAAAATGTACCATTGAGCAAATTGAAAGTTCAAGCACGTCATTGCATATTAAGGTAAAGTTCATGAATCATATTGTACAATTAAAAGTTTAGATGTTACATTGAGTTAAAATTTGGTAACTATTTGTGTCATTATTTTGTTAAAAATGTCAGAGTGACAAAATATCTTTCATTGAAGGGAGTTATTCTGTTTTTAATTGAAATAAACTAAGGTTCCACCCCATCTTTGAACAAGAAGTATCACAGACAAAACATAAATCAACCCATTTTCGATTTAAGTTGAATTGTACAAAGCTAAATCAAAACGGAATTTAATCAATGATAGGATTTATGATTACAAACTGGGTGACATAACCAAATATAGATAAATTTTTCTTACACATAGCCTTCACATCTCATCAACGTATAAAGCATGTATAAATCACAACATTGTGCAAATGTGCACACAGTTTCATAGTAACATATGTCTTAACTTTATGTTCATGTGATGGGCGAATTAGCGTCAGAAGGCAGAGTGGGTACCATCTGTCTAACTTATGAATCAATGCTAATATTTGATTAATGGCAGCATCTTTGTTAACATAAGATTTTTGCTTAAAAACTAGAAAGTAACCAATCTGTTTCAGAGACATGGGAATGAATTTTCCTCTCCTCCTAGTTTCATTTCTTACACTCTACATGATGGAATGCTCTACATTAGAACAACCTAAAAAGTTCTTGCTTTCAGAATGCCAAGTTTTTTTTTTTTTATATAAATGAACAAGAATTATGTGTTATATCTCTTCTATATTTCTAACGCTCACTGGTCAGAGATTGAATCTCGAAACAAAAATGCTGCCAAACTCACCCACACGTGATATCAATGTTGGGGAGAACTCGGGTACAATAATTCACCATGAGCCAAACGCAATCAAAGATCAATTTTTCCCTCGAAACTAAATCGATTGAAATTCTCTTAACCCTCAGTAACAACCAGCAATATATATAATCTCACAATATGCAAATATAATACCGAAATGATAAGTAGACAAAGTAAATAATGATACTAAGGATTTAACGTAGAAAATTCGATCCGGGAAACACGGACCTCCAAAACATTCACTAATCAACAAGAATAGTAAGATATACAAAGTATTATTCTCTAGTCACATACTAGAGGCACAACATCAATATTACAATATCATTTCATCACCATATAGGTAGATAAACAAATTCATAGCAAGAAAATCGTAACCGTAACTAGAGAATTCGGAGGCAATTCTCGATGAACGAAAACCATCGACTTGTAGCCCTCGGTTTCACGAACAATATACTCAAATTTGAGCAGATTCCGTTAACATTTAGCCTTCAAATATGGATCACAAAGATTTGGTTCTCTCTTCTTCTTCGTGCACTTTCTCTCGGTGGGTTTTTTTTTTTTTTTTCTACTTGTTATTTTCTCTCCCTTCTAGTCTGCACAAAGCAACACTCATTTTCTTTTCTCTTTCTCTCTCCTCACTTTGGGCACACGCACAAACGCACGAAGGTACCACTTTCTTTTCAACTTCTCTATCTCTCTCTCTCTAATGCTAGCTGGGCCCCACATGAAGGTGAACCCAGTCAACAATCAGAACGTTATCAATACAAATCTAAGCATGCAGATAGATCGAAATGCCATACAGTGAATGAGCACCCTATAACCTATCAACACTTCAAATGCTTCGAGAAAGATAAAGTACAACCACACGTCAAGCCTTAATTGAGTAACAAAGAATGTCAGACACGGGCTTGTTCACATTTATGATTAAAAGTCATACTAATTTGGAAACATCTTGTAACTATGTTGAAGTGTTAGAGATTCACTAAGTCCAAGAAGACATTCCATGGTGATAGATCAATGTTAGGGTAAAAACGGAATCTAAATTCATTATACTCCTAAAAATGCTGCGACAAATGGCTAGATAAATCATAAAACAGTTTAACATATTTTAACATCAAAATTGAGCACGCTGAGAATAAGCAAGAGAAAACTCTCAATTTATAATGCCACAATCTACATATATCAACTTAATAAAGGAAATGAAATATGAATAATCTTCACAACCAATAATCCAATAAATATAAAAAACCTACAAGATATTAGGTGAAAACACTCCAAAAGTGACCATAGTAACTTACTTGGAAACACCCATGACAATGGTAGGTTCCCTTGTGCCATCATTTATAATGCACAAGTTTTCCGATGAGGTCCGAAGTAACTGCTCCTCAATATGCAGTTATTGCAGAATATGCCATCCTCTCAATTCGATAAGCTTCAACAACGGACGTCCAATTTTTTGGCTTTGAGGTGTAGTCATTTTGATCTTTGATCACACCTCTCAATTCTATACTTGATAGGCGGGATATTTCATTAGAAGAAATCCCATACCATTGATAGAGTGAGACATGCCCAAAAACAAACTCATGATGGTCCTTTTAGTCTCCAAAAAATTGCCCCGTTTTGCAAGTTTTATTTTACATCAAAAAACAGACTTTCAACAATAAATTATTCTTTGTTTGGTAGATGAACTTTCAGCAATAATGTTTCAAGAAGATCATAACTTGAAAATACTGTTGAAAATATTGTTGCCGAAGCTAATTGATCTTAATTGATTTTGATTGTGGGGAATATTTTGTGGGATATCATGTATATCTTTGGAATATTATGTATATTTTTCTTCCATAATTAATTAAACATCTTGTATTATAAATAGAGTTGTAATTACATACTGAAAGATTAAAAAAGCAATATACAATTTCCTCAAATCTCAATAACTTTTTACTTTTCTGATTAATACAAATAGTTATCTGCAGGTAGATGGACACTAAATCAACTAAGTAGTAAATACCTCTACCAAATGGACACTAAATCAGCTAAATAGTAAATACCTCTACCAAAACAATAGACAAGATATCAGTGTCAATGAAAGTAAATGGATGAGAAGAATACATGCCATTGCCATGCACATTTTATGCCTTGTCCCCCTACTTATTTATTATTTTTCTTAAGTTATGAATCAATTAAGTTGTTAGTGTTTTCAACTAAACACTTTGTACCCAGTTACATTTAAACTTCACGCCATATACACATTTTAAACCTCAAATTTTCATGACCTAAGAGACCAAATTTTCAACACAATCACTAAGTAAGAACATTCTTTTAATAATGCTCCATCAACCTCGATGCTTTCAAGAGGAGCATTCAGGAACCGGTAACAAGGCGATCGAGAGCATATCACAACGCAAAAGATCATGGATTATCCTGTGTTATGAAGAGCAACCCATCTTTAAAGAATATAAAATTGGTCAACAACGCTCAAGTGGGTCATGTTTTCCACGCATAAACATGACAATTGCAGGTGAAAAAAAAAGATTATTTTCAAGCTAGAACTTCGTTGCTCTACTTGACGACCATGTTTTCCATCCGAGATTCAACTCGAAATCAAATGGGCACAAATGAAGAATGCCTCAAACGTTCATAAAAAATTCAAAATCTCACATTTCATGTCGAGTGTGTAGAAATCAAAAATGGAAAGCGAGAGGCTGGTGATGACCGAGCACGTGAAGGCAAGTGATGGTGTTGCTCTTACAAACCTCATAGTAGGATCCAGCTCGTTGCTTGAAGTCCATGGAGGATTTGCAGGTGCTGGGGGTCACGGCACATGGGGTTCCACCTTTCTACCCAGTGGGCATGGAGGACTTGCAGGCGTTCGGAGTGTTAGACGAGCGGCCGCCGTGAGAAGTGAATGAGGCAACCTTAAGCATATGGACGACCACGATCAGAATGGGCCATCCGATGGTCTAAACACGCCTGAATCCAATTCTTATTATTTAGCCATGACAGCACTTGCGCGAAGGACATCCAACGGATCACGAAATGCCACAATTGAAAGATTAAGAAAGTAATATACAATTTCCCCAAATCCTAATAGTTTTCTAATTTTTTGATAAATACAGATAATTATTTGTAGATAGATGGACACTAAAACAACTAAATATTAATTAAATCTACTAAGACAATAAATAAACATCAGTGACAACGAAAGTAAATAGATGAGAAGAATACATGCCATCAACATGCACATTTTATGCCCTCTCCCCCCATTTATTTATTGTTTTTCTTAAGTTATGAATTAATTAAGTTGTCAGTGTTTTCAACTAAACACTTTGTACCCAGTTACATTTAAACTTCACGTCATACACACATTTTCAAACCTCAAATTCTCATGACCTATGAGACTAAATTTTCAACACAGTCACTAAGTAAGAACATTCTTTCAATAATGCTCCATCAACATCCATGCTTTCAGGAGATGCATTCAGGAATCAGTAGAACCAAGCGATCGAGAGTATATCACAATGCAAAAGATCACGAATAATCCCGAGTTATGAAGAGCAACCCATCTTTAAAGAACATAAAATTGGCCAATAACGCTCAATTGGGTCCTATTCTCCACGCATAAAGATGACAATTGCAGATGAAAGAAAAGAAGAAGATTACTTTGAAGCTAGAACTTCGTTGGTCTACATGACGACCATGTTTCCCATCCAAGATTAAGCTCGACATCAATGGGGCACAAATGAAAAATGCCTAAAACGTTCATCAAAAGTTCAAAATCTCACATTTCACGTCGAATGCATAGAAATCAAAAAGGAAGTGCCCGCGGCTTTGAAGTCCGAATGTCAAGAATTGGTTTGATTGCATATTAAGGTAAAGTTTAAGCCTTCCATTAAAAGTTTAGATGTTACATTGAATTAAAATACAATAACTATTTGTGTCATTATTTTGTTAGAAATGTCAGAGTGACAAAATATCTTTCATTGAAAGGAGTTCTTCTGTTTTTAATTGAAATAAACCAAGGTTCCACCCCACCTTTGGACAAGAAGTATCACAGACTAAGCAGAAATCAACCCATTTTCGATTTAAGCTGAATTGTACAAAGTTAAATCAAACCGGAATTTAATCAATGGTACAATTTATGATTACAAACTAGGTAACATAACCAAATGTAGATAAATTTTGCTCACACATAGCCTTCACATCTCATCAACGTATAAAGCATGTATAAATCACAACATTGTGCAAATGTGCACACAGTTTCATAGTTACATATGTCTTAACTTTATGTTCATGTGATGGATAAATTAGCGTTAGAAGGCAGAGTGGGTACCACCTGTCTAATTTATGAATCAATGTTAATATCTGATTAATGGCAGCATCCTTGTTAACATAAGATTTTTGTTTAAAAACTAGAAAGTAACCCATCTGTCTTAGAGATATGGGAAGGAATTTTCCTCTCCTCCGAGCTCCATTTCTTACACTCCACATGATGGAAGGCTCTACATTAGAACAACCCAAGAAGTTCTTGCTTTCAGAAGGCCATGTTGTTGTTGTTTTTTTTTAAATAAATGAACAAGAATTATGTGTTCTATCTCTTCTATATTTCTAACGCTCACTGGTCAAAGACTGAATCTCGAAACAAAAAGGCTGCCAAACTCACCCATATGTGATATCAATGTTAGGGAGAACTCTGGTACAATAATTCACCATGAGTCAAACGCAATCAAAGATCAATTTCTCCCTCGAAACTAAATCGACTAAAATTCTCTTAACCCTCAGCAACAACCAACAATATATATAATCTCACAATATGCAAATATAATACCGAAACGATAAGTAGACAAAACAAATAATGATACTAAGGATTTAACGTAGAAAATTCGATGCGGGAAACACGGACTTCCAAAACATCCACTAATCACCAAGAATAGTAAGATACACAAAGTATTCTTCTCTAGTCACATACTAGAGGCACAACATCAATATTACAATCTCATTTCATTACCATATATATAGATAAACAAATTCATAACAAGAAAATCGTAACCGTAACTAGAGAATTCGGAGGCGATTCTCGATGAACGAAAATCGACTTGTAGCCCTCGGTCTCACGAACAATATACTCAAATTTGAGCAGATTCTGTTAACATTTGGCCTTCGAATATGGATCACAAAGATTCGGTCTTCTTTTCTCCTTTGTGCACTTTTTCTCGGTGGGTCTTTTTTTTTCTACTTGTTATTTTCTCTCCCTTCTAGTCTCAACAAGGCAACACCCATTTTCTTTTCTCTTTTTCTCTCCTCACTTTGGGCACATGCGCAAACGCACGAAGATACCACTTTCTTTTCAATTTCTCTGTCTCTCTCTCTAATGCTAGTTAGGCCCTACATGAAGGTGGATTCAGTCAACAATCAGAACGTTATCAATACAAATCTAAGCATGCAGATAGATCGAAATGCCATACAACATGAATGAGCACCCTATAACCTATCAACACTTCAAACGCTTCGAGAAAGATAAAGTACAACCACACGCCAAGCCTTAATTGAGTAACAAAGAAGATCAAACACGGTCTTGTTCACATTTATGATTAAAAGTCATACTAATTTGGAAACATCTTGTAACTATGTTGAAGTGTTAGAGATTCACTAGGTCCAAGAAGACATTTCGTGGTGATAAATCAATGTTAGGGTAAAAATGGAATCTAAACTCATTATACTCCTAAAAATGCTACCACAAATGGCTAGATAAATCATAAAACAATTTAACATATTTTAACACCAAAATTGAGCACGCTGAGAATAAGCAAGAGAAAACTCTCAATTTATAATGCCACAATTCACACATATCAAGTTAATAAAGGAAATGAAATATGAATAATTTTCACAACCAATAGTCCAATAAATACAGAAAACGTACAAGATATTAGGTGAAAACACTCCAAAAGTGATCATAGTAACTTACCTAGAAACACCAATGACAATGGTAGATTCCCTTGTGCCATCATTTATAATGCATCAGTTTTCCGATGAGGTCCGAAATAATTGCTCATCAATATACAATTACTGCAGAATATGCCTCAATTCGATAAGCTTCAACAACGAACGTCCAATTTTTTGGCTTTGAGGTGTAGTCATTCTGATATTTGATCACACTTCTCAATTCTACACTTGATAGGCAGGATATTTCATTAGAAGAAATCTCATACCATTTTTTTTTTTTTTGGTGAAAGGTAAATAGAATATATGGAGCAAGGAAAATTACAAAAGAACGGGTCCATAACCTACACTCTCATAACATAAGAGTGGAGGGGAACCGATGAAAAACGAGCAAGAACAGCAGGTAAGGAAAAGCAAGCGAAGGCAATGGCGAAAGCACCATAAAGCCTACGAAGACCCTCCGAACTAAACATACAAAGGCTAAGAACGGAGAAACCAGAACAGAGGCGCGCAAAACAAAATCAGCGAGTAGAGAAGACCACCGGATCAAATCCCCAGCACCTTTGAAGCCTTATGTTCCTCGGGGATGGAGGAACATTGGAGAAGGAAATAGCTTTGTCTTTGACCGCCTTAATAAGGTGATTTTTCATTGTAGGAATAGCTATTGCTTCACCCCGGAAAATAGCAGCATTCCTCTTCTTCCAAATTAGATGACACAAAGCTCCGAAAGAGAATCGAACAATCCGGTGATAGAAATCCTTTCCACTGAAGAACTTCATAGCCTAGAAAATGAGATCCTTCCAGTTTCTGTTCTTCCACGGGAGGTTACACCTGGCAGCCCAAAAGAAATCTAGAGGTGCCAAGGTGCGACAACCGAAGAAAAGATGATCAACAGAGTCTGGAACTTCATTGCAAAAGGCACAGAGACTATAGTCTATTCTACCATGAGATAGGAGCATCGCCTGAGTAGGAAGGTGGTTTTTTGTTATAAGCCACAATATAAACTGATACCGCGGAGCAAGGGCGTTATCCCAAATGAGGGAGCCCCATTTGACCGGGTTTCTCTTGACCCTGATGGATTCCCATGCTGAGGCAACCGAGTACGCGCCAGAGGAATTGCAGCACCAAATAAATTTGTCCTGCACAGGGGATAGTGGCGGCAAAGCAATCGACCATCTTTCTAGAATATTTCTGAATGTAGTACCTACCAGGGAGTAGAGATCAGCTACCACTGCATAATCTGGAAGGCAGACTCTGTCCCTAAAAGATGTAGGGACGAATCCATCCAAAGGACCACATGGAAGCCAATAGTCATGCCACAGGGAGCCGGAGTATCCATTTCCAATCACCCACCTGAAAGATAGGCGAAAAAAGGGTCTAAGCTGGAGAATCTTCTTCCACGTCCAGGAGCAAGTCCTTGGCTGAGCGACAATCCAGAAATTTTTCTTCTTTAGGAAAACCGAATGAACCCATTGGCACCACAAGGATTCTTTATCGGAGAAAAGGATCCATATATATTTAACCATAGAAGCCCTATTGCAATCCCTTATATTCCGAATGCCGAGGCCCCCTTCAGTTTTCGGACAACAAACATCTTCCCAAGCCACTTTGGCGCCACCCTGACCTGGTGATGTACCTTTCCATAAGAATTGCCTCATTATCCGCTCAATGTCCGTTAGGACTGAGGATGGAAGAGTGAAAACACTCGTCCAGAATGCTTGGACGGAATGAAGAACAGATCTTATAAGTTGCAGCCTACCTGCGAACGATAGAAACCGATGCGTCCATGATTGGATTCTTGCGGTAATGCGATCTATCAATGCTATGCAGTCCGCTCTATTCAATCTAGAAGAGATAATTGGTACACCTAGATAGCGGACCGGTAATTTCCCCTCTTGAAATCCGAAGGCACAAAGGATTCTGTTCCGGATAGAAGTATCACAACCAGCCATGAAAATCTCGCTCTTATGCTTGTTAGGGAGTAAACCACTCCAAGAGGAGAACAGATCGAGCCCTGTTTTTAACATGACAACCGACTTCCAGTCCGCTTGACAGAACAAGAATACATCATCGGCAAAAAACAAATGGGAGAGCTGAACCTGCTTGCATCTCCAGTAGAATTTAAAATCTGGATTGGAGGTGCGAGAAATCAAGATACCGGAGAACACCTCCATTACTAAAGTGAATAGGTATGGGGACATTGGATCTCCTTGCCTTAGGCCTCTACCCCCCGGAAAAAAACTGTGAAGATCCCCATTGATGGATATAGAGAATTTCGGGGTCCGAACACATACCATAATGAGCTTTATAAAATGGGGAGGAAACCGAAATGCTTCAAGGGCCAGCTCTAAGAAATTCCAGTCGACAGTAACAAAAGCTTTATGAAAATCAACTTTTATCGCACACTTAGGCAAATACGGGTTTAGATGGAATCCTGCAAACAATACCTGAGCTAATATGATGTTATCCCTCATTCTCCTGCCCTTAACAAATGCATTCTGGGACTGAGTAATCAAATCCCCAAGGACCCCAGTTATTCTATTGGCTAGAATCTTCGTAATCACCTTATAAATCGTGTTACAACATGCAATCGGTCTATAGTCCATTACCGCACTAGCATTAGGCACTTTAGGGACAAGCACTAGAGTAGTGGCGTTAACCTCTTTTAAGAGCCGACCGTTGCGGAAGAAGTCATGCACTGATTCGAGCACAGAAGAGCCAACGGTATCCCAGCAATATTTGTAGAAATCAACAGAAAAACCATCCGGGCCAGGGGCCTTACCCTTTGCCAGTGAAAATAATGTGTTTTTGATTTCAGAATCAGAAACCGGCATATTGAGGAAGCTTGATTGGTCTTGGGACAGGGTTTTGCGAACATACTGCCTCACCTCATCAATGGACGGTCTGATTAGCCCTTCCTTCGGAGATAACAGATCAGAAAAATAATTAACAAACACCTGAGGAACCAATACCGGATCAGTAATGATGGTTCCGGATAGGTCTTTTACCGATAGGATGCGATTCAATAAGTGCCTTCTCTTCACAGATTGGTGAAAGAACTTCGTGTTCCTATCACCCTCTTTTAGCCATGTAATCCTAGACTTTTGTCTATAGAAGGATTCTTCCTGAGATCTGAGATCAACAAATACACGGCGACACTCCCTTTCTTCTTGAGTAAGAATCGGGCTTGCCGGGTTCAACTGGAGGTCTAGCTGAGCATTTGTCAGAGCGTCTCTAGCCTCAGCAACCTTGACTAAAATGTCGGAGAAAGCGTCACGGTTAAGAGATCTAAGCAGCGCCTTTACTCTCTTAAGCTTCGATACAAGTTGGTACATGGATACGCCTGCAACCGGACTATCCCATGCTTGCTGAACAATGGCCTTAAACTCTGGATGGTGAGTCCAAAAGTCGAAGAATTTAAAAGGCTTCCTCTTATATGAGGGCTGCAAAACTCTAATAGTCATAGGACAATGATCTGATATCCCTGGATTAAGGAAATTAGCCTCTGAGTAAGAGAATTGGAGATTCCACTCACCGTTGACGAGCACGCGATCAATCTTCCTCATTTTCCTCGCATCATCGGATGAGGTGGACCAAGTGAAACGGCACTCAACATATCTGAGGTCCATAAGTTCCGCACGGGCCAAGCAATGGGGAAATTCATCAAAGTAGGAAATCCAGTTGGTAGAACAGCCAATGCGATCGGAAGGATCTTTAATTGCATTAAAATCGCCAGCAACCAACCACGGAGAATTCTGGAAAATATCACTATAATGGCAAAGGTCTTCCCATAGAGGGCGCCGGCGGGCAAACGTGTGCTCCGTGTAAACAGCAGATAGACAGCAACTTAACCCCGAACTGTTAAACTTCAGCGTGCCATGCACCGCTTGATCATTAATGGAAATAGCAGAGAAGGAGACTAACTGTGGATTCCAGCCAACCCAGATCCTCCCATGAGGCGAAAACTTATAATTGGAAAGCCAATACCAACCCCTAATGAGGGTGGACGAGACTGATTCAAAAAGATCCTCAGGCACTTTGGTTTTAAGGAGGCCAATGAAACACAATTTATTTATAGCAACAAAACGCCTGATTTCCGCCCGCCTAAGGGGATTAACCATGCCTCTAATATTCCAAAAGCCGATTATCATCCAAAAAACAGAATAAGGAACATGATTACCTCTTCCTGGCAGTCTTCCTGCTCTTAGCCGAAGGTTTCGGTGCCGCAGCAGGAGGGGGGGGTAGGAAGGAGACGTAGCAACTGGTCTTGGAGATTAGGGACCTTTGCAGGAGGTTTCCCTTTTAGCATAGACTTGTCTACCGACTGAACTTCATCATCGCTGGATTCACCATGGATACTGGAATTCGAGATCTCCTCGGAACTTTCTGATAGAGCAAGAGGAACAGCAGCTCTGACGCAAGAAGGTTTAGGGATCACCGAAGGCTCCTCTGGCTGGACGTCCTTTCGTTTCATCACTTGGCCTTCCTCGGTAGGAGGGGATGGGCCGCAAAAGACAGTTGCAGCTGCAGCAGCAGCTTGTTTCGCTGCTTTCCTTTTCTTCTTTTTATTCTTTCGCTTAACCTGCGTCCATTCCAAGTCTCCTGAAGCAGATGCAGACTCAGCAAGAGAGGCGTAGTTAGCAGGATTGATCGTAGATGATTCATGACCTGGGTTCGTTTTCGGCGAACTAGTCTCACCTATTTGATCAGGCCTGATACAGATCTGCGGATCCCCCAGCACATCATTCAAATCCTCCCTACTTGAAGTAGGATGAGTAACCAACCCTTTACCTTTTGCCATCTGAGGAAACATTTATGTGATAGGGACCTGAACGAGCTCAGTCTCGTCATCTCCGTCCACCGGCAAGGTTGGATCAGATTCTTTATCTATAACAGTGCACTTGTGCCCGAAAATTCCGCACTTCAAGCAAGCAACAGGCTTCCATTCATATTCCACATCCACAACAACCAGTTTCCCCACAAGTTCCAGCTTAAGAGACTCATAGGCCGGCTGCTGCACTGATATTTCCACACATACACGTGCGAAGGTAAGCATGGACATCTGCTCCGTTCTGTGGTCCACGTAAAGCGGTTTCCCGAGGGCACTGGCTACCTTACTAATAGAATGAGCAGACCAGAAAGAGAACGGAAGATTTCTCAACCTAATCCAAACCGGCACAGATTGAAGAGATTCTTTGTTTAACTCAATTCCCGGTTTCCATTGTTGGAGTAGTAGCGGGATTCTGGCAACACTAACAGTCGCACCTTCTAATATTTTCCTCCTGAACTCAGGATCAGCAAATCGCAGCAGAAATAAGCCCCTGCCATTAGACATCACTTCAAGCAATGCAGGACCCCATGCTCTCTTAAGCGACTCATTAACAACCTTAAACGGTAAGATCCTTCCTATGAAATACCCGACAAGGCAATCATATAGCTTAGGATCAGCAGCATCTAAGTCAGACTCATCCATGTGAATAATAGGATCGCTGTCAAAATGCATAGGAGTGTATTCAAGATCGTAACCCCTGGTAGCACCACTTGTAACAGCTGCCCACGTGCGGTTCGCAGGCTTAATCGAACCACCCCTAGAGTTGTTACGCCTTGACCTGGACCTACCCCGACTGCTTACACGACCACGCGCAACACCAGATTGCAGACGCACACCCGCGGTTCCAGAGGAAGGGGCCGAAGCCTTACGAGTCTGAGCATTACCCGGTTTGTCCACCACCGAGGGATCCTCAATAATAGGAGGGGGTTGGGATCGGTTACTCGGCCCTTCATCACCTGAACGGGCCCGAGCTACTACCGACTCCATTACAGCAAGATCAAGCGACAGAGATGGAGAAACCCTAAACCATCGCACAGCAATAAACCCGCGGAATGAAGACGTACTAGGCTACAAATCAGAGGGGTCTGAAGAGTCGAGGAAGGTGCGTCTTGTCGCGGAAGAATGGGTCCAAACGATGGTCAGCATGAGCGGAACCAGCAACGAACGAAGGTGTAGGAACAGTGCAGGAGTCGCCGAGAAGAAATCTCATACCATTGATAGAGCGAGACATGCTCAAAAATAAACTCATGATGGTCCTTTTAGTCTCTAAAAAATTGCCCCGTTTTGCAAGTTTTTTTCTACATCAAAAAGCAGACTTTCAACAATAAATTACTCTTTGTTTGGTAGACGAACTTTCAACAATAATGTTTCAAGAAGATCATAACTTGAAAATACTGTTGAAAATATTGTTGCTGAAGCTAATTGATCTTGATTGATTTTGATTGTGGGGAATATTTTGTGGGATATTATGTATATTTTTCTTCTATAATTATTTAGACATCTTATATTATAAATAGGGTTGTAATTACATACTGAAAGATTAAGAAAGCAATATACAATTTCCTCAAATCCCAATAACTTTCTACTTTTTTGATTAATATAAATAGTTATTTGCAGGTAGATGGACACTAAAGCAACTAAATAGTAAATACATTTACTAAGACAATAGACAAAATATCAGTGTCAGTGAAAGTAAATGGATGAGAAGAATACATGCCATCGTTATGCACATTTTATGCATTGTCCCCCTACTTATTTATTGTTTTTCTTAAGTTATAAATCAATTAAGTTGTTAGTGTTTTCAACTAAACACTTTGTACGCAGCTATATTTAATTTTCACGCCATATACACATTTCAAACCTCAAATTCTCATGACCTAAGAGACCAAATTTTCAACACAATCATTAAGTAAGAACATTCTTTTAATAATGCTCCATCAACCTCGATGCTTTCAAGAGGAGCATTTAGGAACCGGTAGAACAAGGCGATCGAAAGCATATCACAACGCGAAAGATCATAGATTATCCCGAGTTATGAAGAGCAACCCATCTTTAAAGAACATAAAATTGGCCAACAACGCTCAAGTGGGTCTTGTTCTCCACGCATAAACATGACAATTGCATGTGAAAAAAAAAAAGATTACTTTTAAGCTAGAATTTCGTTGCTCTACTTGACGACCATGTTTTCCATCCGAGATTCAGCTCGAAATCAAATGGACACAAATGAAGAATGCCTAAAACGTTCATAAAAAATTCAAAACCTCACGTTTCATGTTGAGTGTAGAGAAATCAAGAAGGGAAAGCCAGAGGCTGGTGACGGCCAAGCACGCGAAGGCGAGTGATGTTGTTGCTCTTGCAACCCTCGTAGTAGGATCTAGCTCGTTGCTCGGAGTCCATGGAGGATTTGTAGGTGCTGGGGTCACCGCACATGGGGTTCCACCTTGCTACCCAGCGGGCATGGAGGACTTGCAGGCGTTCGGAGTGTTAGACGAGCGACGACCGTGAGAAGTGAAGGAGGCAACCTTAAGCAAATGGACGGTCACAATCAGAAGGGGCCATCCGACGGTTTAAACACGCCCAAATCCAATGCTTATTATTTAGCCATGACAGCACCCGCGCGAAGGACATCCAACGGATTACGAAATGCCACGATTGAAGATTAAAAAAGTAATATACAATTTTCTCAAATCCCAATAGTTTCTACTTTTTTGATAAATACAAATAGTTATTTGCAGGTAGATAGACACTAAAACAACTAAATATTAATTAAATCTACTAAGACAATAGACAAACATCAGTGATAACGAAAGTAAATAGATGAGAAAAATACATTGCATCAACATGCACATTTTATGCCTTCTCCCCTCATCTATTTATTGTTTTTCTTAAATTATGAATTAATTAAGTTGTCAGTGTTTTCAACTAAACACTTTGTACCAAGTTACATTTAAACTTCATGCCATACACACATTTTAAACCTCAAATTGTCATGACCTATGAGACCAAATTTTCAACACAGTCACTAAGCAAGAACATTCTTTCAGTAATACTCCATCAACATCCATGCTTTCAAGAGGAGCATTTAGGAATTAGTAGAACCAAGCGATCGAGAGCATATCACAACGCAAAAGATCACGAATAATCCCGAGTTATGAAGAATAACCCATCTTTAAAGAATATAAAATTGGCCAACAACGCTCATTTGGGTCCTATTCTCCATGCATAAACATGACAATTGCAAGTGAAAAGAAAAAAAAAAAAAAAAGATCACTTTCAAGCTAGAACTTCGTTGGTCTATATGACGATCATGTTTCCCATCCAAGATTAAGCTTGATATCAATGGGACACAAATGAAAAACGCCTAAAACGTTCATTAAAAGTTCAAAACCTCACATTTCACGTCGAGGGTGTAGAAATCAAGAAGGAAGCGCCTGCGGCTCTGAAGTCTGAATCGCCAAGAACTGGTCTGATTGCATAGAGAGAGAGAGAGAGATGGCCCAAAAAGGGAAATCAAGAAGAAGATCAAAGCAGACAAATGCAATAGGTGCTGGAGACTTCAAGGAAGAGAAATCATTTGAGGAAGAGAAAACAGACCGATTCAAAGCATGCGGCAGCTAACATCCCGGGCAGAATGCAAGATGTCTTTAAGCGACCAGATGTAGAGCTATAGTGAAAGCAGGAAGACGAAGCGACCAAATTTGGCTGGTGACCTGAAGGTGAAGATGAGCAGACGCTGTGAAGAAAACGAATCCGAAGACGAATTGAGGAAGATGATGGAAAAATGGTGATTCGGTTCGGATGTGCAATTTGCCTAGACATGGCGTTGACGCCAGCGACGGTGGGAGGTGTCGAGGTCAAGCTCAAGAGATGGTGTGGACGAAGGAGGAACATAGGAGGAAGAGAGAGAAAGTGGTGGAATGGGAGAATTTCTATTTTTTATTTAATTCCATATCAACAAATATGTGTCAAGCTGTAATTGGGTGGAAGCGAAAAAATGTTTGCCATGCAGTTGATGACGTGGTGAGAGTAAACCACCGAATATTTTTGATAAATACAAATAGTTATTTGCAGGTAGATGGACGTTAAAGCAACTAAATATTAATTACATACACTAAGAAAATAGACAAACATTAATGACAACGAAAGTAAATATATAAGAAGAATACATGCCATCGCCATGAACATTTTATGCCTTATGCCCCATTTATTTATTATTTTTCTTAAGTTATGAATCAATTAAGTTGTCGGTATTTTCAACTAAACACTTTGCACCCAGTTACATTTAAACTTCACGCCATACACACATTTCAAACCTCAAATTCTCATGACTTAAGAGACCAAATTTTCAACACAGTCACTAAGCAAGAACATTATTTTAGTAATGCTCCATCAACATCTATGCTTTCAAGAGGAGCATTCAGGAATCAGTAGAACCAAGCGATCGAGAGCATATCACAACGCAAAAGATCACGAATAATCATGAGTTATAAAAAGCAACCCATCTTTAAAGAACATAAAATTAGCTAATAATGCTCATTTGGGTCCTATTCTCCATGCATAAACATGAAAATTGCAGGTGAAATAAAAAAAAAAAAATTACTTTCAAGCTAGAACTTCGTTGGTCTACATGATGACCATGTTTCCCATCCAAGATTAAGCTCGACATCAATAGGGGCACAAATGAAAAAGTCTAAAACATTCATCAAAAGTTCAAAACCTCACATTTTACGTCGAGTGCGTAGAAATCAAGAAGGAAGCGCCTACGGCTTTGAAGTCCGAATCGCCAAGAACTGGTCTGATTGCACATAGAGAGAGAGAGAGAGAGAGAGAGAGAGAGAGAGAGAGAGAGAGAGAGAGAGAGAGATGGCTCAAAAAGGGAAATCAAGAAGAAGATCAAAGCAGACAAATGTAATAGGTGCCGGAGACTTCAAGGAAGAGGAATCATTTGAGGAAGAAAAAACAGACCGATTCAAAGTGTGCGGCGGCTAACATCTCAGGCAGAATGCAAGATGTCTTTAAGCGACCAGATGTAGAGCTATGGTGAAAGTAGGAAGACAAAGCGACCGGATCTGGTTGGTGAACTGAAGGTGAAGACGAGCAGACGCTGGGAATAAGACGAATCCGAAGACGAATTGAGGAAGACGATGGAAAAATGGTGATTCGGTTCAGATATGCAGTTGGCCTGGATACGGCGTTGACGCCAGCGATGGCGGGAGGTGTTGAGGTCAAGCTCATGAGATGGTGTAGACGAAAGAGGAACATAGGAGGAAGAGAGAGAGAGTAGTGGAATGAGAGAATTTCTATTTTTTTATTTAATTCCATATCAACAAATATGTGTCAAGTTGTAATTAAATGGAAGCGAAAAAATACTTGCCATGCAGTTGATTACATGGTGAGAGTAAACCACCGAATATTTTTGATAAATACAAATAATTATCTACAGGTAGGTGGACACTAAAGTAACTAAATATTAATTACATATACTAAGACAATAGACAAATATTAATGACAACAGAACTAAATATATGAGAAGAATACATGCCATCACCATGCACATTTTATGCCTTGTGCCCCATTTATTTATTATTATTTTAACTTATGAATCAATTAAGTTGTCGGTGTTTTCAACTAAATACTTTGTACGCAGTTACATTTAAACTTTACGCAATATACACATTTTAAACCTCAAATTCTCATGACTTAAGATACCAAATTTTCAACACAGTCACTAAGCAAGAACATTCTTTCAATAATGCTCCATCAACATCCATGCTTTCAAGAGGAGTATTTAGGAATCAGTAGAACCAAGCAATCAAGAACATATCACAATGCAAAAGATTACGAATAATCTCGAGTTATGAAAAAAAATCCATCTTTAAAGAACATAAAATTGGCCAACAACGCTCATTTAGGTCCTATTCTCCACGCATAAACATGACAATTGCAAGTGAAAAAATAAAAAAAGATTACTTTCAAGCTAGAACTTCGTTGGTCTACATGACGACCATGTTTCCCATCCAAGATTAAGCTCGACATCAATAGGGCACAAATGAAAAACGCCTAAAACGTTCATCAAAAGTTCAAAACCTCACATTTCACGTTGAGTGCGTAGAAATCAAGAAGGAAGCGCCTACGGCTCTGAAGTCCGAATCGCCAAGAACTAGTCTGATTACAGAGAGAGAGAGAGAGATGGCCCAAAAAGGGAAATCAAGAACAAGATCAAAGCAGACAAATGCAATAGGTGCCAGAGACTTCAAAGAAGATGAATCATTTGAGGAAGAGAAAATAGACTGGTTCAGAGTGTGCGGCGGCTAACATCCCGGGCATAATGCAAGATGTCTTTAAGCGACCAGATCTGGCCGGTGACTCGATGGTGAAGACGAGCAGACGCTGGGAAGAAGACGAATCCGAAGATGAATTGAGGAAGACGATGGAAAAATGGTGATTCGGTTCGAATGTGCAGTTGGCCTGGACACGGCGTTGACGCCAGTGACGGTGGGAGGTATCGAGGTCAATCTCAAGAGCTGGTGTGGACGAAGGAGGAACATAGGGGAGGAAGAGAGAGAAAGTGGTGGAATGGGAGAATTTCTATTTTTTATTTAATTCCATATCAATAAATATGTGTCAAACTGTAATTGGATGGAATCGAAAAAATGCTTGCCATGTAGTTGATGACGTGGTGAGAGTAAACCACCGAATACTTTTGATAAATACAAATAGTTATCTGCAGGTAGATGCTCACTAAAGCAATTAGATATTAATTAAATATACTAAGACAATAGACAAATATTAATGACAACGAAAGTAAATATATAAGAAGAATACATGCCATCGCCATGCACATTTTATGCCTTGTGCCCCATTTATTTATTATTTTTCTTAAGCTATGAATCAATTAAGTTGTCGGTGTTTTCAACTAAACACTTTGTATGCAATTACATTTAAACTTCACGCCATACACACATTTCAAATCTCAAATTCTCATGACTTAAGAGTCCAAATTTTCAACACAGTCACTAAGTAAGAATATTCTTTCAGTAATGCTCTATCAACATCCATGCTTTCAAGAGGAGTATTCAGGAATCGGTAGAATCAAGCGATCGAGAGCATATCACAATGCAAAAGATCACGAATAATCCCGAGTTATGAAGAGCAACCCATCTTTAAAGAACACAAAATTAGCCAACAACGCTCAATTGGATTCTATTCTCCACGCATAAACATGACAATTGCAAGTGAAAAAAAAAAAAAAAAAAAAAAAAGATTACTTTCAAGCTAGAACTTCGTTGGTCTACATGATGACTGTGTTTCCCATCCAAGATTAAGCTCGACATCAATGGGGCACAAATGAAAAACGCTTAAAACGTTCATCAAAAGTTCAAAACCTCACATTTCATGTCGAGTGCGTAGAAATCAAGAAGGAAGCGCCTGCGACTTTGAAGTTCGAATTGCCAAGAGTTGGTCTGATTGCACAGAGAGAGAGAGAGAGAGAGAGAGAGAGAGAGAGAGAGAGAGAAATGGCCTAAAAAGGGAAATAAAAAAGAAGATGAACGCAAACAAATGCAATAGGTGCCAGAGACTTCAAGGAAGAGGAATCATTTGAGGAAGAGAAAACAGACCGATTCAAGGTTTGTGGCGGTTAACATCCCGGGCAGAAGGCAAGATGTCTTTAAATGACCAGATTTAAAGCCATGGTGAAAGCAAGAAGACGAAGCGACCAAATCTGGCCGGTGACCCGAAGATGAAGATGAGCAGACACTAGGAAGAAGACGAATCCAAAGACGAATTGAGGAAGATGATGGAAAAATGGTGACTCGGTTTGGATGTGCAGTTGACTTGGACACGGCGTTAACGCCAGCGACGACGGGAGATGTCGAGGTCAAGCTTAAGAGGTGGTGTGGACGGAGGAGGAGCGGAGGAGGAAGAGAGAGAAAGTGGTGGAATGAGAGAATTTCTATTTTTTATTTAATTCCATATCAACAAATATGTGTCAAGCTATAATTGGACGGAAGCGAAAAAAATGCTTACCATGCAGGTGATGACGTGGTGAGAGTAAACCACTGAATATTTTTGATAAATACAAATAGTTATCTGTAAATAGATGGACACTAAAGCAACTAAATATTAATTACATATACTAAGACAATAGACAAATATTAGTGACAACAAAAGTAAATATATGAGCAGAATACATGCCTCGCCATGCACATTTTATGCCTTGTGCCCCATTTATTTATTATTTTTCTTAAGTTATGAATCAATTAAGTTGTCGGTGTTTTCAACTAAACACTTTATACCTAGTTACATTTAAACTTCACTCCATACACACATTTCAAACCTCAAATTCTCATGACTTAAGAGTCCAAATTTTCAACACGGTCACTAAGCAAGAACATTCTTTCAGTAATGCTCCATTAACATCCATGCTTTCAAGAGGAGTATTCAGGAATCGGTAGAACCAAGCGATCCAGAGCATATCACAATGCAAAAGATCACGAATAATCCCGAGTTATAAAGAGCAATCCATCTTTAAAAAACATAAAATTAGCCAATAACGCTCAATTGGATTCTATTCTCCATGTATAAACATGACAATTGCAGGTGAAAAAAAAAAAAGATTACTTTCAAGCTAGAACTTCGTTGGATTCTATTCTTCATGTATAAACATGACAATTGCAGGTGAAAAAAAAAAGATTACTTTCAAGCTAGAACTTCGTTGGTTTACATGACGACCATGTTTCCCATCCAAGATTAAGCTTGACATCAATGGGGCACAAATGAAAAACGCCTAAAACGTTAATCAAAAGCTCAAAACCTCACATTTCATGTCGAGTGCGTAGAAATCAAGAAGGAAGCGCATGCGGCTCTGAAGTCCGAATCGCCAAGAGCTGGTATGATTGCATAGAGAGAGAGAGAGAGAGAGAGAGAGAGAGAGAGATGGCCTAAAAAGGGAAATCAAGAAGAAGATGAACGCAAACAAATGCAATAGGTGCCAGAGACTTCAAGGAAGAGGAATCATTTGAGGAAGATAAAACAGACCGATTCAAGGTTTGTGGCGGTTAACATCCCGGGCAGAAGGCAAGATGTCTTTAAGTGACTAGATTTAGAGCCATGGTGAAAGCAAGAAGATGAAGCGACCAAATCTGGCCAGTGACCCGAAGATGAAGACGAGTAGACGCTGGGAAGAAGACGAATCCAAAGACAAATTGAGGAAGACGATGGAAAAATGGTGACTCGGTTTGGATGTGCAATTGACCTGGACACGGTGTTAACGCTAGCGACGGCGGGAGAAGTCGAGGTCAAGCTTAAGAGGTGGTGTGGACGAAGGAGGAGCGGAGGAGGAAGAGAGAGAAAGTGGTGGAATGAGAGAATTTCTATTTTTTATTTAATTCCATATCAACAAATATGTGTCAAGTTGTAATTGGATGGAAGCGAAAAAATGCTTACCATGTAGGTGATGACGTGGTGAGAGTAAACCATTGAATATTTTTTATAAATACAAATAATTATCTGTAGGTAGATGGACATTAAAGCAACTAAATATTAATTACATACACTAAGACAATAGACAAATATTAGTGACAACGAAAGTAAATATATGAGTAGAATACATGTCATCGCCATGCATATTTTATGCCTTGTGCCCCATTTATTTATTATTTTTCTTAAGTTATGAATCAATTAAGTTGTCGGTGTTTTCAACCAAACACTTTATGCCCAGTTACATTTAAATTTCACGCCATACACACATTTCAAACCTCAAATTCTCATGACTTAAGAGTCCAAATTTTCAACACAGTCACTAAGCAAGAACATTCTTTCAGTAATACTCCATTAACATCCATGCTTTCAAGAGAAGCATTCAGGAATCAGTAGAACCAAACGATTGAGAGTATATCACAACGCAAAAGATCACGAATAATCTCGAGTTATGAAGAGCAATCCATCTTTAAAGAACATAAAATTAGTCAACAACGCTCATTTAGGTCATATTCTCCACACATAAACATGACAATTGCAGGTGAAAAAAAAAAAAAAGATTACTTTCAAGCTAAAACTTCGTTGGTCTACATGACGACCGTGTTTTCCATTCAAGATTAAGCTCGACATCAATGGGGCACAAATGAAAAACGCCTAAAACGTTCATTAAAAGTTCAAAGTCTCACATTTCACGTCGAGTACGTAGAAATCAAGAAGGAAGCACCTGCGGCTCTGAAGTCTGAATCGCCAAGAACTAGTCTGATTGCACAGAGAGAGAGAGAGAGAGAGAGAGAGAGAGAGAGAGAGAGAGAGAGATGGCCCAAAAGGGAAATCAAGAAGAAGATCAAAGTAGACAAATGCAATATGTGCCGGAGACTTCAAGGAAGAGGAATCATTTGATGAAGAGAAAATAGACCGATTCAAGTCGTGCGGCGGCTAACATCTCGAGCAGAAGGCAAGATGTCTTTAAGCGACCGGATTTAGAGCCATGGTGAAAGCAAGAAGACAAAGCGACCGGATCTGGCCGGTGACCCGAATATGAAGACGAGTAGACGTTGGGAAGAAGACGAATCCGAAGACGAATTGAGGAAGACGATGAAAAAATGGTGATTCGGTTTGGATGTGCAATTGGCCTGGACACGGCGTTGATGCTAGCGATGGCGGGAGGTGTCGAGGTCAAGCTCAAGATGTGGTGTGGACGGAGGAGGAACAGAGGAGGAAGAGAGAGAAAGTGGTGGAATGAGTGAATTTCTATTTTTTATTTAATTCCATATCAACAAATATGTGTCAAGCTGTAATTGAATGGAAGCGAAAAAATGTTTGCCATGCAATTGATGACGTGGTGAGAGTAAACCACCAAATATTCTCTCCTCGAAGTTCGTCTCGGTTATCAACTTTTCCCTCCGAAACCAAAATTATAAGTCACAAACCTATTTCTTCAATTAATTCATATTTATAGATATGGATCACAAATCTACTTAAACTTAAAATATGGGTTAAAATAAGTTCATTAATTTCTTTCGTAAAAAATAAATGATTTAAATATTCAAAACATATTATATTGTTTAAAATAAAGATTAATATCCTAAAAAACCCCAAACCTATATACCTATGATAAATTTACTCCAACTGACCCTAAAAAATCATAAACTGATATATTTATGATAAATTTACCCTAAACTAATTTAAGAGTTGTTTAGCAGCCATATCAGAATCCAGTAGCACTTCGTCTTCATGCACTTCATCTACTCGGACAAATTTTAAGACTTCCATTGAATAGATCCCTAAAGAAAATTATGAGGTTGGGCTTTGGGGGAAAAAATTACGGTCGAGAGAACGAAAATGAAAGTGGGATGCGGAAACTTTCCGCAGCTAACATGGCTCACTCTATACTTTGTAAGATCGAAAATATACATTACATTTCTCTGTATTTCGTTTATTTAAGGAGGCCACGAAGGAAAAATTGCATGAGCATGGCCCAGAAACCAGGTATAAAACCAATGCGCCTCTAAAATATGCAGAGGCAAAGGACCGCGTCAAATAATCAGAAAACGCCCTGCGCACGCCATATCAGACGCCCGAGCTGTTCATGTTTTCCAAGGACATGATGGCACCGGATCGGGCGTCGGGCGTCGGCTGCGTGTTGGACGTGAAGATGTAGAGCACCCACAGGTGGAGGCACACGACGTAGACAAGAGACCAGATTTTGGCCGTGGGGTTCCTCTTCAGGAAAACGGAACCGGCCAAGATTATGGCGTCCAGCTGCCGGAGCAGCACGTGCAGTTGCTCCCTCCCGGACCGGATTTTGGCTTCCAGTGAGGGCCTCGTCCTCGAGTTGAATAGCTCCCAGGTGCCCGTCTCTATGTCCTTCAAGGGAACGCTGGAGAAGCTGTCCACATTGATAGCTGAATTGCCCTCGTCCAGCATCCTCGAGGTCGTCTGCGGACATGAGAAAGCACTGATCTTAGAAAGGCGTTAAACCACAACCTAATTGACTAATTGATTACATGAGAAATACAGGCTTCAATATGGTAAGCTACCTCAATCCTGAAGACGAGAGTTGCCTTCTCCGAGGATAAAGCTTCGACCTGAAGTAACAGAGAAGTTCAGTAAGTCCGACCAATGAATGAATTTCAGTAGACAAGTTCCTTAGCACACACTAAACCTAATGAATTTCTGCATGATGGGGCGAAAGTTTGATTTGACTGATTGGCTTAAGTGGTTTAGCATTTTTACCCGACTAAACTAATTAAACAGGTGCAGTGATTTTCAAAGTAACCTAACTTTGGAGCAGATATTTGGTCATTCATTTAAAGAGCCACAAGCACGCCACATATATACAAGTCCACAGTCAAAGCTGGGCTAACTAAACAGAAAGCTAGTGAAAGCCATCAACATTGGTTCGTAATTTTTGTTTCCCTTTACTCGGTAGATTTCCCTGCTACATTGGGTGATAACACAGTGGAATATCATCTATTCCAGATTCCAATGGATTGGTGTATCTTTTTCCATCTAGAAAAGCTGAAGGGTCTTCTCCAGTGCATGTGCAATGAGCTATGCTATTCTCTCTAAAGTCTTGACATTTGCAACTTCAAATGTTCTTTTCAAACCTACTCTTATTGATTAGCCAAGCAGTCATTCAGGCATGGACTGGTACTGTTACAACCATCTTCATCGCTTTAACTGTTTAGCATGTTTGAACAAACCTGGGCTTGTTTCTGAATTAGATGGTCAGTCAGCTGACCCAGCCGTCGCTTCAGCTCAAGTTCTACTTCCGTTGGCTCCTCCATTTCCTTCCTTGTCATTTCAATGTTTGCTTCAATATTCTTGGCCTGGATGTGACAAAAGACTGATACTTAAAACATTTGATTCACAATTGTCAAGCTTAAAAACTGGGAGAAAACAAATGGCCATATACGGGACAATCCCTTGTATGATTATTTACAGAGTAACACAATTCTGAACCATCAGGCATTAATCCAACTAAATGAGAAGTTTTAGGTGTGAGGAGGGTATGGCTGGTGTGTGACCATCAAGACCATGGGATGTGGATTGCATCCCTTATTCTTTGAAAAAGAAAAATTTCTTCCCAGAGATCAACTGTACTGTCATCCCATTAGGACTTCCCAAAATTACTCAAGCACATTACATGATGACTGATAACTTCCAAAACATGTAGCGGACCTACTTCCTCTTTTGACATCTCTCCAGTGTCATTCTTAGGAAAGTCCTGAGTCCATGGCATTTAGACAGCCAGAAGTAAATTGTAATGAATTTGCAGAAAACGCTATTTTTGTTTTTTTTTCCATACCATCCAAGAAAGCTAACCTTTTCCTCCAACTTCTCAATTTTGTCAGCAAGAAAAGAACACTCTGCCTCAAGCAGCTCTCGTTCAACTTCCAATGCCTTTGTAGAGGCTAACTGTATAAGCAAATCAGCAAGCAAGCTCAAGATTTAAGCCAAAATCAGTGTAAAATGATAAGGACAGCAAACAGCTGAAAGTACTTGAAGGCCCTGCACCCCAAATCGTTAGTCCATATGGCTCACCTGCTTTCCAGAGGGTCCCGTCTGATGGCTGTTGGAGATCCTCCTTCTTAGTTCTGCAGTAAAAGAGGGGCAGATTTAGTGGAATGAAGCCATAGGATTATACGGTGTACACATGCAATCCACTCTGAGGGAGGGAGGGAGGGATATGCAACCCACTCCTACGCAAGGAAAACAGGCGTTTGCCAGAGGGAGGGAGGGAGGGAGGGAGAGATATGCAACCCACTCCGAGGCAAGGAAAACAGGTCTTTACCAGAAGGAGGGAGAGATATGCAACCCCCTCCAAGGCAAGGAAAACAGGTGTTTGCCGAATATAGCAAATCCAGGTGATATCTGAAAACTACGGAACTGATGGCTTCATTTATACATCTCGTTAAATTCCATTTATGTGCAACAATATCTGTTCAACTCATCAAGCTGCTCCTAACTATAAGTTCCATGTGGAGACAAGACTACTTGAGCATCCCCTGCCACATACCTGAGTCTTTAAATAAACCTTCCATAAATGTAGCTCGACTAACCTAATGCATGTCTATGTCCTAAACATACCTTTCTAATCAAAACACCTATCAGACACATAATGCTTTGAACATGCAGTGAAATCATGTCCATCTCTCTTCAAGCAAATGTCTCACCAGCACTAAATTAGTTCACATAAGCAATGGTCAGATAAACATTTGATCAGAAGGACAGGTGAATGCAAAACAGGAAAATATGATTAATGAATTTAGATGCAAGCCTAGATGACATGAGCAATATGTGTGTGAACCGGTGCACATGAGGCCAGTGGATGTCTACCGTTGAATCACATGGGTCCCCCGTGTTTAACCAGTTCAGATTCATTGGGCTTATGAACAGCAGCACCATACAAGAATTTTTCAGACAACATACCTTCATGGGCTACTTCTTTCAACTCAATTTGTTGCCTAAGTTCAGCCACCTTCTTCACCTGGTCAATGAGAAAAGTGTACGAAGAGTTCAGCCACTATGAAGACCAAACAATGAGTATATAGGACCCTAGCATCTCCAATTCAGATTTCCACTCCAACAGTTGAGTTACTACTCTCTCAAGTATATCCATATCCTGCTTATGTTTATAATAACTGGCAGACAATAGCTTCAACCGATTAGACCAGCAAACTTTCCCTTTATCAGACATAACGTGTCTATCCGGAGTGATCTATACTTTTAGTGGTTCAAATTTGCCTCTTATTTCATGACCAAAACTTCGTTTCTTTGGTAGAATGCCCGAGTGCCATGCTTAAAATCTTCGAAAATATATACATATTAACATTTAAAATTGCATAAGAATTTTCATATTTCTTCGAGCTTATGGAACAATTATTTTAAGTTGCCCATACAGGTACTATCCATCATACCACATTTACTTTCTAACGGAGATCTCTAATGTTGAATGTTCATCTATTTCAAGAATAGCTGTCCAATTAAATTTACTTAGACCAGACAATCAATACACAAACAGATTTATGCATCAAAGCAGCAAAGAACAATTGCATTAATTCATCCAGATCAAGTACCGTTGATGAAGATCTACAATAGGAAAAAGACTTTGCTCCAACTACATGAGCAAACTAAGTCAATTGTCCATAGACTTAGAAGAAAGAAATTTGGTTAACTAAATCAACTTGAACAATATGATACCTCTACTTCAAGATTCCATTGTGCAGTTGCAAGAGATTTGGCTAGGTCAGCATTTGCTGTCTGCAAAACCCATTTCAACTTCAGTAACAACAGAACCAAATATCTGCCTGGAGACAACACACTAAAAGGGCATTTACTCCTGCAAAAATTTTGCTATAAACCAGACAAATTGATAATGAAATATTTTGAGGAAATGCACCTATTAAAATTTAGTACCTCCAGTTTAGCTAACCGTGCAAGGGCCTCCATTCTAGTATTATTGTGTTTCTGCTTTTCCAGCTCTACAGCGTCCATAGTCTCCATCATTGTTGTCTGCAGTTCCGAAGCCTACATCAAGATAAAGCATAAGTGTTAAACCTATAGTTAGGGTCGGAAAAAAGCCTGACTGATAAAATAGAAACTTAGAGATACTAGACCTGCCAGAGAATCAGATATCATTAGCTAGAGGACCTTGAAACAGAACTTTAGTCTATGTTTGGAAACTCTATGGGAAGGGTAAATGGGATGAAAATGCCACAAATTTTTAGGTTCCCCTTTACAACCTTCTCACAAAAAATTTAAATTATTCTCAACTTTCCACCTCAATTTCCATTCTTCCCATTTTCCTTACTTTTTGCAAACATAACCTGATTCTACAGTAAAAATTGCCACAGCAGCATGTGTTTTAATAAACTGATGAAACAAGGTGTGTACTTGGATGGTTAGCCAAGCATGTGCATTATATGATACTTTGACAAATCATTAGGAAATCAGCACTATTTGCATATAGTTGCATCATTGGGCACTGTATCAAATTCTTTGCTTTTCTTCTCGTTTTTTCTTGGCTTGTGTGTTTTGGGAGGAGTTTGGTAATTTCAGTCCAAATCTAGGAAACAATTGATACGAACTGGCAAACAATAATGGTGCATTTTTTCTCTCATTCAAGCACAAAAGTTTGGTGAGTTCAAACCAGCTAATAAGACTGGATCGCAAAGATCAGTGGAACTTGGGCTGAGTCTGTTCATGCAACAATTGAAAGGAGTAGGAAACGAAATCAGAAACTTCCACATAAGAGAAGATATATCCCCCCAATTACAGGAAAATATTGTAAAAGCAATCATATGCAGATGATATAGAGGAGATAAGTTAAAACAGCTTCAGCAGCAGCAGCAAATCAATGACTATATGGATAATATAGCCAGCAAAAGATATACCTCTTTCACTTGTTGCTTTGCCCTTTCTTCGATTATTTTCTCCAAACTCTGCTTCTCTCCCTCCAACCTTGCAACCATATTCTCACGTTCTCTAATGGCCTCAACAGCCTTAGCTGCTGCTTTCTCAGCAAGAATCTTCTCCCTTCTTTTTCTTCTCTCCTCTCTTTCCCGTTCATCTTCACTATCAGAATTGGATGCTGAACCAGATGAAGTCTCTGAGGCTGAACCAGCATCACTTATCCCATTGACATCTCTAGGAACAGAAGTACCCAAAGTGCCCTGTACCCCATGACCATCTCTATTAAATCCTACCTTCAATTGAGAAGCAGCATCAACAGCACTGATTGGTAGCACAGTGGAACCACTGCCATCTACTAAACGAGAGACATTCTCCCGAAGGGGGACAACATTCAATTGCCCAACATTCTCCATACTTTCCTTAGGCATTGCTTTAAGCATCATATTTCCTTTTGCAACCTTCTGATGCAAAGCTTGTTGCTCCACGGACTTCCCATTGTTTGCCGAATTAACATCTGGAGTCATGCTCATGCCTGTAGAATCAGATAACCCAGAGTCTTCCGCATCAGCAGGTTTCCCATTCAACCTGTTGTCCCTGAGACTGCCTGACCTCCTAGACACTTTCGCAACAGTATTACTGGTCTTTTGGTTCCTCTTCAGCTCCATCGACATTGAATTAGAACCAAAGCTCCCCTGCCTCCTGTAGCTATTCTTACCACCGACGACCCCAGGCAACCCATTGCCACGTTTCACAGGGGAGGCCAATGGCGGGTTTTGCGAGCTCAACAGCTCGGTCCAGTCACCATCAGTAACATTGGAGTTAGGTGTCGGACTGGGCTTTGGGCTCGAAGCGCTCACAATCCCCTTATTACTTTCATGTTGGCTAATCGCGCTACTGCTGAAATCACTAAATAATCTACCCCCATGGTCACTATTATCCGGCGATTTCTTCTTCAATTGATCCTTCAAAGGCACCGGGCCTCCGGTCCTCGTCACAGTATCAACTCTTAGACCATCAGATTGCGGCCTCTCATCCTTACGGAGCGAATCGGCCGCTTGCTGATCGATCTGATCACATGATCAACAGCCAATTCAGTTCAAAGAAAGAACATTTCACATTCAAAAGAAACCAGGTAAATTCATCAACTGAAGCACGGGAACGAGGAAGAGCGAGAAACAAACAGCAATCGGGAGAGATCCGGAACCGAATTGACCCGACTCATGAGTCAAAATTCGAGTCCAGATCGAGGAAGATCGACCTTCCGACACGCTGATAAACCAAACGGAACATTGAAAATCGACATTACCTTCTGAAGAATACTCTCGGCGGCTTTGAGCTTGGAGGTGAACCAGTCCGACATGGCGACGAACACACTCCTCTTCGGATCCCCGAACTCAGATGCAAGCCGAGCGAGCGAGCGACGGCGGCGGCGGCGGCGGCGGAGAGGCTAGAGAAGGAGGCGAGAGAGAGAATGCGGCACGCGCATGGCGGCCGGAGCCCGCGGAATCGACGGAATCGAGTCGCGGACCGAAGGCGAGAGGCCGAACGGAGGAGGCGCGCTCGCGTTCGCGGCTCCCGCTCCCGCGACGGGAGCTCGTCAATGGCTCGGAGCGCGCCGGGCGATCCGAACGGAGAACCGCGCAGGTTCGCTGCCGCCGGGCGGTGGCGGATGACGGCGGTCGCCGCCGCGGGATCTGGTGGCGGTCACCGACGAGGAGGGGTTACTGGTGGTGCTCGGACGCTGCCGCGTAGATGTCGTTTCGGTTTTTCCACTCTACACGCGCGCATGAAGAGAGGCAAGCAGGGAGAGAGAAGGGACGGTGTTTCGCACGTGCCGGCGATAGAGACCGATTAACGAAGGGGATAAATGGAGGCATGGGCCGGACCGGCTAGTGCACAGTCCCGTCTGGGCCGGCCCGATTGATTAGTCTTTTGTACCCAATTGGGTTCGATTTTGCCCAAAAAAAGAAAAAAAAGAAAAATATTGTGTGTAGTCTCAAATTCGATTATTAAGGCCAACTTACAAATAATTAGTGACCAAAAGTATTGAGTTATAGACATCACTGTTTTCACTTGCAATGCAAAATACATAGACAAGCACTTACATAATAAAATTGCACGCACAGATCCACTTTTGTCTCCAAACAAGTACTTCGAACTAGAATTAAACTCCCTTCCCAATAAAATATTCTTAGCTAATCCAATTGCTTATTTGGTCATATTCTTTTCTTGTCATGCCGTCATTCCTCTGTTTCCCTAGATGCCTCCAAATTAAAGAAGGAAAAGGAAAGGATCTTCATGCAACATGATTCAAAATTTCCACTGTTCTCGATCTCTAAGCTTATTCTTATTTTATGGTTATCTTGCTAAGCCTATTACTTGGTGATAATAGGATCGAGGGAGATGACTGATTTGCATTTGTTCTCAAGATTGCTAAAATGCATGAGTACTCGTAAATGAAGAAACGGGTAATTTATTCGTTGAAATTTTGCAATTGCTTTATGCATATTCACGGTGAAGGTTCAACTGAAGATTGTTATCATATATACCAGCACTTTTGAAATAGATAAAATTGCAATGTCCTTTTATAAAGATTTCAATTTTAACTATGGGTTAGTCCACGCCATGTCGTTAGCCATCATTTTTCTAGTAATAAGTATATTTGGAATTCTAAAACTTGTTACGAAAAAGTAATTGAGTCTTAATACTTAGAAAAAGTGCAATGAAGTATTTCCGTTAACTTTTGGAAAGTGTTGACTTGGCTTTTTTTAATATATGTTTTCTTTTTAAAGTGGCGATGATGTAGTTAAAATGATGTTATTTTGGTCTAAATTTGATTTTACTACAAATTTTATTTAAGTTGAAAACTTTAAATTTTGTATTAATAAATCGATTTTGGACCAAAACAACATCTTTTTAGCCATGTCAATACATAGGAAAGAGAATTTTTTTTTAAAAAAAAAAATGTTGTCTTTTTCGTTAGCCAAGTTGGATGGAATTTATGGAAAAGACTTGATTATACAAATTTGATAAATTTTAAGACTTGATTACATTTTTTGAAACTTTTAGGATTCAATTACACTTTTATGACAAGTTTAAAACTTCTAATATTCTACTTATGTTTTACTTCAACCTAAACTTGATGAATTTTCACTCGATATAACTTTCCATTTCATGTTTGCTTGACTCGATTTTTACACCAATGGAATGGAAAGCTTGTCATCCAAACTTTCCAAATGCGATTCAATTTTTAAAAATGTGTTGGATTGCGTATTTCTTGGATTCAGGCCAAATGGACTGCCTTGATGTAATTTCCAAAATAAGACACATACAAAATGAGGCTCCAATAACAATTGATGATTTGATGATCCGATATTAAATAATTCGGAATGAAATCGTGTATATAGATTCAAAATGAAAGCATGTGCATAAAATTGCTAAACTAGAGGATTCGTTGAAAAAGAAAAAGCAGGTAACTTACTAATCTAAATAATAACACTTTTTGAGTGCTCTTTTACATTGATGAATATATGTAAACAATTCTTAATCATATATACTTGGATTTTCAAAATGTAGGACAATAAAATCCTTTTCCTTCAATTAAGATTTTAATTTCAATGTAAACGATTCTTAATCATATAAACTCGCATTTTCAAAATGTAGGATAATAAAATCATTTTCCTTCAATTAAGATTTCAATTCCATCCGCATCTTAAGGTACAAGTGGATCTTTGGAGTTGCTGGATATCGTTGGACAGCAACCGGAACGTCAGGGCAAGCAGCAGTGTGTGAGGATGAGCAAAGGACTTCGCAGCCCAAGTGTTGTTCACAGCTGGAGAAGGCGCAGTGGAGTGATGCGTACGGAAGAAATCAGAGGAGTCCCTTCTTTGCATCTCTTTTGCTTTTTCTCTACGATTGTAAATCTATTAAAGAGTGGTTACGCATTCCTCTTCTTTGCATCTCTTTTGCTTTTTCTCTACGATTGTAAATCTATTAAAGAGTGGTTACGCATTCAAAAGAGTTGTTATTCTACAATACCGGTAATTCCTTATCTGTAAAGCAGTCGACGCAGGAAATCTAGTGATGAAAGGCAATTGATCTAAGCCTCCATTTTTTTTTAGAAAGATGAATATTTTCTAGAATTATTTACTTGAATCTAAATTTGATTGAACTTTGACTAGTATAACTTGTGCATCCGATGTTTAGTTGGTTCGATTTTTCTACCAACGGAATAGTCTTGACCTAAAGCTTTGAAGAGAAAGTAGTGAGTTGATTTGGACATCTCTAAATTAATTGAAGTAATTTCTATTTTTCATTTTTGATATGGTGAATGACGAAATATGTAGTGATTCTAGTTTATGTCTTTATTTGAGATTAAGTTGCTATTTCAGGCCTTATTTAAGATAAATTTATTCTAAACTATTATTTCATTTAAAAAAATGAACGCATTTTATTGTGTTATTTGAAAAAAAAAAAATTCAAAATTAAAACTGGACTTGTTTCTTAGTTGGATAGACACAAGAGAAGAAACAAAGATGATGCTTTGGATCGTCTCCTTCACCATTATTAAAAATTGCATTCTCCTGCTCCTCCTCTAGACTTTATTATGCTCTTCTTCCTCTTTCTCCTCCTTCCAAATCTTGTCTTCAAGCTCATCTACATACGCTCCACAAGCGTTTGTAGAGCCCGAAGCTCACCTTCCTTCAATTACTTTGCATCGAAGCCTCATCACGCCAACCACATCTAATGTTCTCTTTAAGCTCATCCACACATGCTTGACAAGCGTTTGCAGAACCTGAAGCTCACCTTCTTTCAATTACTCCACATTGAAACCTCTCATCATGCCAAACACATCTGTAGAGCTGTTGAGTACAAATTCCCCAACCACATTCTCAAGTTCACCGATGCCATGAGTTCGACTTTGCTTGAGCCCTTCTTCAACTTCTTTCTTCCTTTCAAATTTTGTTGTCATTTCGATGATTTTTTTTTTTTTTTTTTTTTTTTTGGGTTTAGAGTGCTAGAATTCGGGTTGTGTTGTGACATGGATTTCTTAGGAGACAGAGAAATTTAGGGGGAGCATGCGTATAGTCCCATCTAGGCCAGCCTGGTTACTTAGTCTTTTTATACCCAATTGGATTCAATTCCCCTAAAAAAATAAAATCGTGAAATCCTAAATTCAGTTATTATGGTCACATTACAAACAATTAGTGACCAAAAGTAGTGAGTCATAGACATAGCGATTTTAATTGTAGTAGTAACTAGGTCATAATTCATTGCAATGGTTCAATTAATAATACAGGTGGAATTGAGTAGGCCTTAGAACCTATGACAAGATAGCTTCTAGGTAACAAGGTATAAAAGGTAGGTTATAGGTTCCAAAAAAATTAAGAAATTGATTGTTTTTTTTTTTAAATATAACTTAAATAAAATTTGTATTGAAAAATTGATTTTGAACCAAAATGATGTCTTTTTTAGCCATGTCAATATCACGTAGGAAAGAGAAAATTAGGAAAAAAAATCACGTCGTTTTTTTCGCTAACCAAGTTGAATGAAATTTATGGAAGGACTTGATTATACAAATTTGACAAATTTTAAAATTTGATTGTATTTTTTGAAAGTTTTAAAATTCAATTGCACTTTTATGACAAGTTTTAGAATTTCTAATATTCTACTTATGTTTTACTTCAACCCAAACTTCACGAATTTTGACTTGATATAACTTTCCATTTGATTTTTGCTTAACTTGATTTTTACACCAATGAAAAAGCTTGTCATCCAAACTTTTCAAAATGTGATTCAATTTAAAATATGTTGGATTGCGAATTTCTTGAATTTGGGCCAAATGGACTGCCTTGATGGAATTTCCAAAATAAGACACACACAAAAGGAGGCTTTAATAACAATTGATGATTTGAATGATCCGATATTAAAATGATTCGGAATGAAAGCGTTTCCAAATCACGAGTAACACTTTTTGAGTTCTCTTTTACAGTGTATGTAAACGATTCTTAATCATATAGACTCACATTTTCAAAATGTAGGACAATAAAATCCCTTTTCCTTTTATATTAACATTTCAATTTCTATTGCACCTTAATCAGGTATAGGTGTTAAGCCTCCATTTTTTTTTTAAATTTTTGTAGAAAGATGAATATTTTCTAGTTATTATTTACTTGAATCTAAATTTGATCGAACTTTAACTAGTATAACTTTTACATCCGATGTCTAGTTGGTTCGATTTTTCTGCCAACAAAATAGTCCTGACCTAAAGCTTTGAAAAGAAAGCAATGAGTTGATTTGGATGTCTCTAAATCGATTGAAGTAATTTTTATTTTTCATTTTTGATCCGATGAATGACGAAATATGTAGTGACTCTAGTTTATGCCTTTATTGGAGATCAAGTTGCTATTTTAGACCTTATTTAAGAAAAAAATATTCTAAGCTATTATTTCATTTAAAAAAAATGAATGAACAAACACATGAAAGAGAGAAGAAACAAAGATGATGCCTTGGACCATCTCCTTCACTCTCTTCCTCCTCCTTCCAAAGTGTTCTCTTCAAGCTCATCTACACACACTTTGCAAGCATTTGCATAACCTGAAGCTCACCTTCCTTCAATCACTCCGCATCGAAGCCTTGTCACGCCAACCACATCTAGTGTTCTCTTCATGCTCATCCGCACACGCTCCACAAGCGTTTGTACAACCCGAAGCTCACCTTCCTTCAATCGCTTTGCATTGAAAACTCATCACACCAACAACATTTATAGAGCCGTTGAGTATAGATTCCCTGATCCCATTCTCGAGTTCGCCGATGCTGTGAGTTCGACTCTGCTTTATGCCTTCTTCAACTTCTTTCTTCCTTTCAAATTTTGTTGTCATTTCGGTGATTTTTTTTTTTTTTTTAATATTTGGTTTAGAGTGCTTAAGGCTGGGTTATGTTGTGACATGGATTTCTCAAGAGTTAGAGAAATTAAGGAGGGGCCAACTTGTGTATAGTCCCATGTAGGCCAGCCCGGTTACTTAGTCTTTTCATACTCAATTGGGTTCGATTCTCCCAAAAAAAAAATGTGAAGTCTCAAATTCAGTTATTATGGCCAAGTTACAAATAATTAGTGACCAAAAATAGTGAGTTATATACATAGCGATTTTAATTGTAGCAGCAACTAGGTTATAATTCATTACAATAGTTTAATTAATAATACAAGTGGAATTGAGTAGATCTTGGACTATGTTCTAAATTCCAAAGTATAGACGGTAGATTTTAGGTTCCAAAAAATGAGGAAACTGATTCCAACGATTAGATTTCAAGTTCAAGTGGAACTTATACGAAATTTGAAACTTCTCATCCTAGTAAAAGTGATTAGTACATGTGGATCTTCTTTATGAAACACAAAATGGTTAAGACTTCAATATATTGGTGAAGACTCTTAATTATACAGACTTGCGTTTTCGAGATGTGAGATGATGAGATCGAATTTTCCTTTCATCAATATTTCAAGTTCAACTGCAGGTTAGTCAGCCTTAGCTGCCATTTTTTTTTTTTCAGAAACATGATATTTTCTAATTATTATTTACTTTAATCCAAGAAAAATTGATCGAATTTTGACTCGGCATAAATTTTCCATCTAATGTGTGGTTGACTCGATTTTTACACTAACAGAAAGCTTACGCCCTCAATTTTGAAGATGCAATTCAATTTTAAAATGTACCTCGAATTTTTGGAACTTGCACCAAATAGATAGTTATAATGAAACCTCAATATTTAAAAATATGATTACTATGATTTTTGTGGCATAGAAAGCTTATGACTTGCTCCCTGAGGGGGAATCAACCGGAGCAAGTCATAAACATTTCGACGCCATAATTAAAAGATGTGATAATTTAAGATTTTGTTGTGTGATTTGGACAATTTGGTTATTTTGGAAAACACTTGATGTAAGACTCACATTTTGTTGTTGAAATATGCATTGTACCATTGTTTGTTAGAATGCTTTTGAGTATCACAAGAGTTTAATTCAAATTTGACGATTCTTCACCTATTATAAAACTTTGCAAGCTTTTCATGTGACGTTTTCTTTTGTAAATTTTTATATGGGAATGGGACTCACGTCTAAATAAATTAATTAAAGGCAAAAATATAAAGGAGGGAATAAGTGTAGCGGTGGAAGCGGCGATATATCCTTTCATAAATTTGGTTGGGTCACCGATAAGAATTGAAGGAAAGGGCAAGGATTGAAAAGAATATAGAGTATATTTGTTCCCGCACCGCTAGTTACGTGGGTCTCACATTACCTACAGGGAATATTATTTGGGATTATATGAGCCAAAACTTGACGGGATAGCTAACTAAAACGTGAAAGTGAGACTCCAAAAGATAGGAAATGAACGAGACTCCAAAAGATAGGAAAAAGTGTTAAAAAAAAGTCCTAAACCTTTTATATTTATACTAATTTAGTTTTAAACATTTTTTTGGTGATAATTTAGTCCTAAACATTTTTATTTTGTATCAATTCAATCATTTCCGGTTAATTGTGGCTAGATTTTGTTGATTGAGCACCGGCCGACATTAACGTGGACAATTTTTAATAATATTTTAATATTTTTGAATTTTTTCTTTTTCTTTCTTATTTTTTCCTTCTCCTCCTTCCTCTAGTTAGTCACTAGACCTCAGCAACTGGCTAGAGGCGACGCTTGACCCTTGCTAGATCTCGCTTGACTCTCGTCGTCCAGCGCGAGGCTGCCCTCGCGGCAGTCGTCGGCGGTCACCTCTAGCCTGTCACCAGCTGGATGAAGGAGGAGGAGAAGGAAAAAAAGAAAAAAAAAAAGGAAAAAAGAAACAATATTAAAATATTATTACAAAATTGTCCACATAAATGCCGATTGTGCCACATTAGGCGCCGGGCTTAGTCAGCAAAATCCGGCCCAAATTAGCTAGAAATGACACTAAGTGAAAATGTTTAAAACTAAATTAATAAAAAAAAAGTTTAGAACTAAATTGGCACAAATACAAAATGTTTAAGGCCTTTTTAACACTTTTCCCTTAAAAGACAAAAAATGCTTAAACTCAAACATGTTCCTCATTTTATCATGGTATTTCTCTTTCTTCTTTAGATGAATTGTCAACAATGTAACAAAGATCTCTTCTGTCATTGGCAAATTTTCGAAATCTTTTGGAAAGTGCATGGATAGATATATTTGACAATAATTTTTTTTGTTTTTTTATTTTTTATTTTTTGGTACCCAGGGAACCTCCGCTTTCATGGAGAGTAAACCCTGGGGCGCTTTAACAATAATTTATTCATGACATGATATTCGCAAATAATCTTTAAATTTATCCCAATTGGATAAACGAATATGTACGGAGATTGTTCTCACACTACTTTTGCCCAAAGTGCTTTGCAATCTTAAAATTTTTGACCGTGTGGAATTCACTAGTTGTTTTATGTTACCTATTTATCTTGAAGAAACAAAGTCTCTTTACTATTAGATTATATCTATAATTTCCCTGGATGACTATAATGGGCATACAAACTATGGAAAAACTATTATTGAATTATAATTTAGTGATTTATGTATTGACGATGTATTGTTATTTTGCACCCATATCTCGCTCCTCATATTGACTATTTGTCTCTCATCTTCAGATATATATATATATAGCGTGTCGTGTAACTCAATTACTTTCCTAGTTGTTTGATGAGAGAAAAATAAGCGAAACAATATATCAAATTGTAAAAAATAAAATCCTGTGCAAAATATTAATAAGTTGCATATAACTTGATGAGAGCAAAAACGGAAACGTTCTCATGCGCTACCTTAGCAACCGGGCTCGTGAATTGCGATGGACGCTCAAGGACGGGTCACCGCGGCGGTGGGCAGCCGTGGCCGGAGGAGCTGCCGGCGTTCGGAGCTCCGGCGAGGGGTGGCAGCAGGCCGGACGGCGCCGCGAGCAGCAGGTCGCGGGTGATTGAGCAGGGGCGCGGAACAGTTGCTGCAAGGACGACGGGCGGCGCTCGGGCTTGGCTGCAGGACGCGGGCGGCTTGTGGAGGAGGCGCGGCGGGGCGACGATGCTGGCGTCGCATTTGGGCTTTGGCTGCAGGACGCGTCGGGTCGTCGCAGGTTGGCGCGAGCAGCAGGCGTCGGGCTCGCCAGCATCGAGCAAGGGGCGTAGATGGACGGGCTGAGGGACAGCAGCAGCGGCGTCGCGACTGGGGGCAGAGACACGGCAAGGTCGGTCTGCTGGAACGGCGGAGGGTGCTCGCGTCTTTGCCGGCAGATCGACGGTGCCGAGCAGAAACAGTGAGCTTCGGCTGTCGGGCGGCGTTGGCGGGGCGAGAAGGGACCAAGCTCCGGCTGCTGGGCGGCGACCGGCACAGGGGACGAGCGGCGGGTGCTGGTGTGGCGGCCGGCGGGGGGGCTCGGTGCAGGTGCGATGGATCGGGCGGCGAAACGGGGAAGATGAACAGCCCCCCTTCGTTTTCTGCTCTGCTTTTTCATTTTTTCTTTGCTGTCCTGTCGCACGTCTTCTTCTCTCTCTCTGTCTCTTCTTTCTACCTTGTTTGACTTTTGGAGGCCCCCCCAACGAAGGAACAAAAAGAAAAAGGGTTTTCTCTTTCGTGCTTAACTTTTGACCTAGAAAAATCGAGAAAAGCCCCATCGGGTGGCCGTATGTATCGATATGCGTGGCCCCCTCTCCTATATTGTAGCCAATGACTAAGGTTCTATTTTCTTCTTCAAATCAACATCCACGAAGATTTTCTCCCGAATGCAATATTTCTTTTTATTTTCCACGTCTCTTCTAGATTTTCTTTGCAAAAAAGAATATTCTCCGCTAATTTTCAAAATTGCAATATGACTTTTCTCAAATTTGAAATATTGCAAAGATGGGTTCGTAATATCTGTTCGAGGATATGGACTTAGGCCATTTTGCTCTCTTCGTGAACTTAATCCGACTTGTCAAATTAAAGTTCAGAACTACCAATTCACCAGCCCAATGTAAATGCAAATTAAAAATAAATGCACCTAAAATTATATGCTATGCAATTACAACTAATTAATTAATTAATTTTTTTAGGGGTTAAAAATTAATCCCTAATTTTTTAATGTAATAAATAAATAACTAGGCCGCAAAAATTTAGGTGTCAACAGTGGACTTATTAAAAAAAATCTTTAATATTCCACGTTAATGTGAACAATACCATGAGACTCTACTTACCATAATCTTTTTATTTTTTTTAATATGCTGGATGCCCGAAATTTAAATGACGCCAGATTTGTTGCTTTCGTGCATGAGAATTCATCAAATGCAGTATTGGAAATCCTTACTTAACCGAAATGAATAATTAGTTCCTTCAAATTACAACTAGCGGCATGTAGTATTGTCAGCATTTACCCATAATTTAAGTTCATTAATCTTGCGTTTGGTAAGATATTTTCTCGGGAAAAAAATTACTTTTTTCTTTTTCTAGAAAAATCCCTCTTTTGCATGTCCACTTCAAAAGTTAATCATCTGAAACGAGGATGATACAGACGTGTTTACCTTTTGCCTTAAATAAAAAAGACTGACTTGTGTTTTTCTTTTTTGCCTCCGCAAGTCTATTAGCTTGAATAGCAAAACTCTAGAAGATCACATGCAACCATTGGAACTCCTACCAAAAAAAAATGGCACGGAATATATGCATGCCACCACAATCGAATAAATAATATTCACTATTCATTATAATTTATGAAATTTCATGTAAGGCTTTTACCCTCGTCCTCCAAACTAAATCGAAATGTCGCAACCACTATTCTACCTACAATTTCACTTTTTTCAGGGGGTGTTTTGCCGATCCCAACCTCAAAACCCGACCCTCCCCCGATCTCCAGCCACATATAACTCGGGCTGACCTTAGGCCGTCGGGCATGATATTCAGGGGCCGAGGTGGGTCTAGGAGAGGAAGATGGAAACCTAAAAATGTACAAACAAACAAAAGCTAAATCGCTATCCTGCGTCGTCATTGATTCGGCAGCCCTGGGAATCCGTCATATCATTTCGACAAAAAAGTCCTAACTCTAGCAAAGAGAATGCACAAGGAGGATGGAGAAATTGGCGTGTAATCCGCCTAAATCGTGTCCACCATGTTCCACATTTATGGCATGCACGCCAGGGAAGTTCCATAAACGGGAACGGCCATGTGATCAACCGGCCATTTCAGCACATCCTTCCCTTCCCATGTTCATACTGACGATACCATGATAATGATGCCCGAAAACCGGGCTCGAAACTCAGGAGCTCGGCCCGGTCGACCGGAACGGGGCCGACGTGCGATGTGCGAAGGCCGGTTCCCGGCGACTCTATTCACATCGCATTAAGATTAAGAATCATGCGGTACTCGATCTCCACATGCATTCGATCATACATCGTACAGCGTTCAAAATTTAAACCTGCTAGTACGAATGGATCGAACGGATGAACCAAAGAATGGCTCATTCACGGAAAAACAGCAAGGAAAAGTGGGAATCGATTGAGAAAAGCGATTCAATTCATGACAAAGCAATGCATCTGATCTACGATCTATGTGAATCCAATTGAATAGTCGTTCCAGATTAGGCGTAAATCATAACGAAAAAACAGTCATATGATAGTTCATCTGTATCGTTTCTAGGCTGTGCGGATCGAATAGAATAGAAATCAATCAGGATTTGGAATCGAGAGATGCAGAACGGGAAGGAACGGATCCGTCGTCAATTACCAGGGCCTTTCGACGCCATCATCTTCCTGAACTCCTCGAAATTGACGTAGCCGTCGCCGTCGCCGTCGACCGACTTGATCATCCGGGCGCAGTCCTCGACGGAACACTTCATGTTGAGGCGGTTGAGAATCAGGTGGAGCTCCGCGGCGGAGATGAGGCCGTTCCGGTCCTGGTCGTAGAGGTCGAAGGCGTCGCGGAGGTCGTCCTCGGGGGAGGGGCCGGACCGGCAGAGGGAGGCGAACTCGGGGAGGCTGATGAAGCCGTCCCCGTCGGCGTCGATCTCGGCCATGGCGCGGTCGAGATCGCCGGGCGGGACGGCGGAGCCCATGGCGGCGAGGACCTGGGAGAGCTCGGCGGCGGAGATCTTGCCGTCGCCGTTGGCGTCGAACTGGTCAAACACCTTGCGGAGCTCCTCGTCGGTCATGTGGTGGAGGGACGGGGCCGCCGCCGCCGCCGCCGCCGCCGCCGGCGTCGGGGCCTGGGTCGGAGTCGGTCGGGTCGCCATGGATGCGGTGCGGGCCGTTTGAATTCTAGAGAGAGAGAGAGAGAGAGAGAGAAGAAAGAGGGAGAGGGGGTTCTGGAAATGGAATGCGGTTTAAACATTGGGAACCGAAAAGGGCGGTGCGCTATCCGTAAAGTCAACGATCCTGATTTTCCTAACCGTTTGAATTTTTTTACGATCCGCTTTCTGAAAAATATATTAAAAAAAACAAAGCCGCGCATCCTAACCGTTGATCTCTCTCTTTCCCTTTCTTAATTATTATTATTATTATTATTATTATTATTATTATTATTATTATTTCCTTTTCTCTTTTTCTTTTCTTCTAAATAAAAGTTGCTTGATCGAACCGGAAATATTTCATTTTAACAGTAGTCGCCCTGCCATGGTAATTTGCCTTGTTCCGAGCAGCCCTTCTATGTGTGATGGGTTGTGCGAATGCTCGGGCTGTACTTATTGCCCAAATGTGTAGAATATACATCATAGTATAAAATGTTAGGCAAATTACTAAACATGGGATATGCATGCAAATAAAAGACTAGGGATAGAGAAATGCTCCACTATATATTTTTTGGTCATCATTCGAAGAGTTAAGATTGCAAAGTGTATATAAGAATCTTTTGCAAGTATCTGTAGTGTTCTCTACATACTTAAGATTATGGACAACCCAATTTATTTATTAAAAAAAAAAAAAAAAAAACTAGCCGTTAGACACACTTCAAATTTGCTAGAATTTGATGATTAAGGCTTCCGGGTGTCCGGTCAAAAAAGCTTCGAATATCCACTGAACTAGGCGAATAATTTTAACCTTGAACTGCAGGAACTCGGTATTTGGCACCAATACTTGGTCAGATTCCTGCATTGTTCTCCAAGACCAAGACAATCTTGAAATCCAATTTAATAACACCCAAATATAATATAATATATATACTTTTAAATAATTAAAAACATGTTAGATTGAGTTTTGTAATCATTAACATTGAGATTTGGGTTAATCATCTCCCTATATTTTATGTTGACAAAACTTCATTGATTTAAATAAAACCTTCTAATCGGAAACTCCCCTTAATCATATTGGAGACATCAATAACTTTAAGCCCACCGCAAGAATGTTAATTTATCAAATTAAAGAGCTCTTGCATTCTCGTACACATTCTCGGAGGAGGAGAGATGAGGATTTTTTAGGGCGTGTATGATAAAATTTCTACTTTTCTATATCTCTGTTTCTCTGTTTCCCGGAATAAGTTTGGAACAGAAATCCGTTCGGTAACGCAATTTGATTTTTCTATTTCTGGAACAGATTTCTTTTCCAGAAATGGATTTGAAAAAGAAATTATAAGCTAAAATTTTTAACTTCTCAATTTCTGAAATTTTGTCATGCACACCCTTAGCGGACCGGTTGATCGATTGACGCTTCTCTCAATTAGCTCCCCCAAGATCCGCAAATCATCAATTTTTTAGGCAAACTGGTTGAGGGGGTGTGTCATGTCGTCACATAAAGAGGCGTGGCCACGATCGAACAAGAGACTACGGAAATATCAGCCTTGATCTGGAGTCGTGCTCCTTAAAGGTACAACGTGGTGTGCTGGAGTCGTGCCCCTTAAGGTATAACCTGGTGTGCTACAGAAAAAGTACGACGTGGTGTGCTAATTGCCGAGCGTTACCTTAGCCAACCTTGTTCGACTCCATTAAATGATATTGACTAAAACACTTCTTCGTAGTCCTAAGCACGAGGCTTCCTCATTCAATGACGGGACCTACTCCCATGGTGGGATAGATCAGTGTCCCGACTGATCGGAGACTTCCGAATAAAATGTCTCGAATATGACATTAAATTGCTTCGTTTAGGGCCTAATGTGGACCTCGACCTCTCTAAGATATTAAACAATGAGAGAATACAGCTAGGTAAAGAGCTCAAAAAAGATACTTTACCAATGCGGTGTATAAAAATAAGGAACGCATCCTCATGACCCATTGAATTACCCGACAAGTGAAGGAGGCTCTTATATGGAGGAAACTCCCCTACCTTGAGACGAGGATATCCTTGTAACCAAGCTAAGGATATGAGGTAGCTGCCTTGTTTGATTTAAGCCAACCTTGTTTTACTTCATTAAATAATGGTGACTAAACCCTTCATCCATTTTAATTTCTTTGTCTATATCTTAGATCTCATGAATAGCTACTAGTTATATATGGAAAAACCCATCTCTCATAATCAATTTCGAATGAACACTCGCTCTATATAAAGAGCAATAGGACCTAACTAGGTGACATCGTCAAAAATTTCTATAACCCTATAACTTTCACCATAATTGTCGAAATTTCAGCATCCAAGATTACTGAGGACGATGGAGGGCCGAAGACGTGCCTGTCCACTAGAGGCAGAGAGATAATTTTTTTTTTTTGGGGGGGAGGGGGGTTGTTGATGGTGAAGAGTAGCGGAGAAACAACAGCACTTGGTAGTGCTAACGGCGCTTGGCAATGCTAGAGGTTTGCTGGGGATGATGCGATTGTGAGAGTGCAGATTTAGCTATTAAGATTACAGATTATGGCTTGATTGGTGTTTGAGATTAACATATGCTACGATCCGACAAGTGGAGTGAGACAACGATCCTCATTTTCGTTAATTTTTTTAACTTATTATTTTGTCAACTCGATCAACACTTGTAAGCTAGGGGTATGCAAAAGAATCGGAAATTACCCATATCACCCAGAACTGGACTAGATTGAACCGGATTAAAACTGGCGGTTTTCATGGAGACCGATCCGATTTCCGGTTCTAGGTATGGAACCACTTGCCCACCCACCCAGATTATATATATATTAAAAAATAAATTCCATCACAATTACTTATTATTTTCTAGTATTTCGACAAAATATATATGTACATATATGTATATTTGTGGGTATGTAATAGAACTAATCCTTTACTTATTTTTTTCATTCTAATATCCATTTACTTGCTTTCTCAATCAAAACAAAATAAATGAACGAAGATGAAGGATATGACCAATTGGAGATGTCCATAAATGTTGTGGCACTTTATTGTCATGATAGGAAATTAAAAGCCAAATATAAGGCCGAACAAGTTTCGGTACTCTAAAATAAAAACTAGGTTCAACTTGGTATTAATTGATAAATGCAATTTTGTAGGGATTGGGGGACTGGTTCTGTTGTAATACTATACATAGAAAATGACAGAATCTTGCAATTTACGTTAATGCGAAATCACTAGAGAAATAAACGAGAAATAATAAGGACACTGAAATTTACGTAGTTCGGTTCGAGTATTGGTACCTACGTCCGCAAGGAGAGCTAGCAGCAAATAATCCACTATAATCAGAGAATTAGAATTTATAATCACTCACATGATCAAGTGTTTCCCACATCTAGATTTAACAAAAAACTCAAAGTGTTTATAAATAAACAACTTACTTGAACATAAACTCACGGTACAAAATTATTGTGCGTTCAAATTTGAAACAAGAACACGCACGGCTCTCTGCAACTTGACGTGTGCGGCTTCTACATCTAGCTCATTTTCTTTCGTAGGGTTTTTAAGCCGCTTCACGCACGCCAAAGGGGAAATTCGTGTGCCCAAAGGTCAAATATTGGACCTGGGCCCACTTTGGTTTTTTTTGGTAGGCTTCCACAGATGAAAAAGAAATTCGCATCTTTTACCAAAAAAAAAGGAAATTCGCATCTTCTTATACATGTGCCCACTTGGGCCCACGGCCTGATTCCCTTTTTCAAGGGAATTCGTAACTGCAGGGGAGAAGAAAAACTTTTTTTTTTATTCTATCTTTATTTCTTCTTTGTTAATCCTTCATCGAGGCCAACGGAATTTCTTCTACTTGAAAAATCTTTATTAACGAAATTCGGTTTAACAAATCATTATCCGAATTCAAACTCGAGGCATTATTTTAGCATTTACATGGACCTACCCGAAATTAGATTGGACGTGACGACACCGATTAAAGTGGATGTGGAACCAACGAATGATTCTTAATTCTAATTTTTCAAGACCAATCATTAATAGGCAGTTTCTAGGTCCAAAGTGAAAACTGTCCACTCGAACGATGCTCACCTCTATTGTAAGTCATTGAGAAAAAAAAATGAAAAAAAATACGATGATGCTACATAACAGAAAATAAATCAAATGTCCACAAAGAACCTTTATTTATATAGTCTCTAGGAAGACAAAAATCCATTATTTATAACCTTACCATTATCATCTACCAAGCGACATACAATCTTAAAATATTTGAACTTCGGAGAGAGAGAAAGAGAGGGGGAGAGGTCCTCGAAATGGAATGCGGTTTAAGCGGGCGACCGCAAAGGAAGGGGCGCCTTACGCGCAGTCAACGATCCTGATTTCCGAAGAAAAATGTTTGCGTATCCTACCCGTTTGTTTTATATGATCCACTTTCTGATAAAAATAAAAATAAAAATAAAAATAAAAATAAAAACAGCTGCATATCTGACCGTTGATCTTTCATAGGACATCATTCTTATTCATTTAACGGAATTTCATTGGCTCGATCCAGATAAGCAAGATTAGCCCTTGGTCTTTTTTGGTTAATTAATCTATTCTCTTTCTCTTTCTTAGTATTACTTTTTTTCTTTTTTCATTATTTTCTTTTCTTTTTCTTTTTCCTTAGAATAAACTATGCTCAATCGAGTGAGAAATATCTCATTCCAATGACGGTCACCGAGCCATGGCAGCTTGCCTTGTTTGGAGACAGTCCCCTCTATGTGAGGGGTCGTGCCAATACCCGGGCTGTACTTTTAGCCCAAATGTGTAGAATATGCGTCACAATATAAAATGAGAGGCAAATTAACAAACACGTGATATGCATACAAACAAAAGAGTAGTTATAGAGAAATGCTCCACTATCTATTTTTTCTTTGGTAAAATCACTCGAAGAGTTTAGATTGCAAAAAGTTTAGAAGAATCTTTTGCAAGTGTCTGCAGTGTTCTCTACATACTTAAGATTATGGGCAGCCTAATTTTTTTTAAAAGCTTAACTAGCCGTTAGACACACTCCAAACTGCTAGAATTTGACTGTCAAGGCTTCCAGGTATTCAGTCAAAAAAGCCCCGAACATCCATTGAACTAGGTGAACAATTTTAACTGCGAACTCCAGGAGCCGGGTACCTGCCCTATTCTTCAAGATTGAGCCACTCTTGCAAACAACACTCAAATATAAAAAAAAAATATACTTGTCAATAATCAATAAAATGTTAGAGCGAGTTCTGTAATCATCAAAATCGAAATTTGGATAATTTCCTTATTTTTTATGATGACAAAGCCTCATTGATTTAAATAAAACATTCTAATCGAGAAACTCCCTCTGAACATATTATTGGAGAAATCAATAACTTTTTAAGTCATAAGCCCCACCGCAAGAATGTTCATTTATCAAATTAAGCAACACATGCATTCTCGTTCACGTTATCTTCCCATGCTGTGATAAACACCAGGAAGGGTTTAAGGGGCATAAATAAAAGAGCTGTGTTATCCATCAGAGTTCAAATGTCTACATAAACATCACATTAAACAACGAATTACAGTGTAATTCGCAAATCCTTGTTGCATCTCGACAATACGAACTTCTCCCCAAAGGGAAGAAAGCTCGGTAGAGAGAGCCTCTATCGATGGGTCAGTGACATTTCCGTCCTCATCCTCTTCAATTTCGATGGCCCGCCTAACCCGTTGATGATAATGATGCCCCCGCGGGGTCTGGGTTTGCCGTACCGCATGCTCTCTATTATCTTCGATCCGACGACCTCGATGGTCGGCCACGTCCAATCAGTTTAGAAACCTCGATCACATTCGACGTACTCCCATGATGCCTCCGGACTGCAACATTTCCTTACTTCTGGGGGGGGAGGGGAACTGAAGGTGTTATGTTCAAGCCCCATCCGCCTGGCATGCTGTCCCCGACCCCACAGCGCGGTTAGGAACTTAGGATCCATAATATCGTCAAATGGCGAGCAAATCTTGGGCGAATCATTGCATAACACATGTATCTCAGCATTCATGTCAGCAATCCGACAGTCCATTATTAGCAAAAAACCGATCGGTTGAAAAAGTATGACAGGAGCTAACGGTGACTCTTTTTAAAAAGGTGAGGGACTCTTTTGAATCAGAGAAAATGAGATGGATGGTTTTGGGTTTTTAGACAAAAATAGAGAGTTGAAAGCTTACATTATCCCCATAAAAGCTAGATCTCTTCTCCATAAGTCGAAATGTGAAGTTTTTCATCGCGAGGAAAATCAACTTCAAGTATTGCCTCTTTGTGTTCTTGTTGACATACAATCACAGTTTCCTATATACATTGGGTAGTTATATGGCTTGCCGTTTGGCTATATTAGGAGTACATGTTAGAATACTTAGAAGAAATTCCACATTAGAGAATTTGTATGGTGTTGAGTAGTTAATTTATTTATCTTAATTGGTGCATAACTTATTAACTTAAGTTTTTTAGTGAAGGTGGGTCTGACTATGCATGTTGAAAGCTTGGGCTTGGACCCTCTCTTGGCGATTTCCCAGGTGAAGATATTAGGCTTCTGCTATGCACTCTCAACTAATGGTATCGTAACCGATGGTTGATTAGTGGCCTATGAATTAATTGTTAGATAATTTTGCGGAAAACCATGCTCTCAATAATCAGGGTCAAATGCGGAAACATGTAAATTATGTACTAACCTCCATCCATTAATGACGTCAAGAATAGATACGCAAAGCCCGAATGATCGTGAATAGGCACTTCTAGCCAATTGCTGCTTTGACGTTGATGGTGTCTTATCCAATTATCTTATAAGACTAATGAGAGGGTTTGGCGTAGATGATCTATTTATATGCCCATACAAATCCTAATAGATATATAGTCTTCCGTTAAGACTAATTTTAGTAGATATGGGCAATCTCCATAGTTATTAGCAATTAGATTTGGATAATAAATCATCAATGAAATCTAATATGGACAATTTTAAATTGAATGTACATATCAAATAAAATTATAATATTCTCTAACTTGATACCAATATTTCATTGAACAAAATCATGAATCAAATCCACAAAACTTCATGCTGAAGATAAAACACATGAATCATGGCAATAAGTTCTCTTAGAAGGAGTATTATCTTCCATGTATCACAATAAGTCTCACTGGCCCATATGTGATAACATAACATAATGAATAAACCTTATTTTTATTCTAGGTCAAATATGATTGTTTTTCTCAGAATAACTAAATGTATACAACTGTATTGAGAAAATATCGCAAATAAATAAAAAGTTTACAAATTCTTTCATATAAAGAAAAATTTACATGATTAGATGAATGCCCATTTAGACTACCTGATCCTTAAAAATTATTGGTGGCATGCCTTTAGTTAAATGATTATCTTTTATTAATTCAGTGTTTAAGTATTGTTGACTCCTAAATTTTTGCTCAAAAATCATTTTCGAAAAATGGGAACTTGTTTTTCCGCAAAAATATTTCATGTCAAATTCTTGCATATAGATTATCTAGGTGTTTAGTTTAGTTTTTTTTTTTTTTTTTTTTTTTTAAATTGAAGATGTTTTTCCTTAAAAAAAATGAAAATTAAAAATATACAATAAAGATTAAAAAAAAAGTTGGAGCTGATGATCTGAATGTGACTAGCCATGCCCATGAGGTCAAATTGGAATTAAAATGGCAAGTTGGGGCCAAAATGCAATTTCCAAAAGTTGAGGGACCAATTCGTAAATTTTGCAAAATTTCGCCCTAGCCCTTAAATCATCATCTTGGCCTTCAATTGAGTTGAAATTGAACTTGGGTTAAGTCTAATTAATCGAATCGGACAAAAAGGACCAAATTACATTGAATTGAGCATTTTGGGTAAGAAAATGGCTAACTTTGAGGGACTCTCTTGCAAAATTGGGTGAAGAAAATTGTGAAAAATGGTCAAGATCTTAAATTACTATACATGAGCTTGCTAATTAATAAAAAACCGCAGCCAAATTGATGGATTAAAGCACTCAAACCAGCTACCAAAATCCAGCCCACGATTAAGTCTTAATTTGGAGCTGCTAAGTAGGCATATTGGTGGCCCCACCATATCCTACTCAGCTGCCCAATTAGCTTGATCTTTGCACGTAATACAAGAACATTATTAATAGTACAAGTGGACAAAAATTGGTTAGTAATAAGCTGCTGAAAGTATGAGAAAATCGCAGCAAAATCCGGACACTCAACAGCTGCAGAAGTTGAAAATTTTGGCTAAGTTAGAAAGTTGTTGAAATAGCCCCGTTGATAGGCTTGGCAGGTAGACGAAAGACCGACCAAAAATCCCTTAATTAAGGGGATAAGATCTATGAAGCAATCTCTTTCAGGGTATGAAAGGGAGGAGACAAGAGAGAGAGTGGAGAGCTCACGGTCGTTCTCCAAAAACACCTCCAAAAGCAACTCCAAAAAAAGCAAAACCCAGAAATTCCAGACCGATCTTGAGAGAGAAAAGTGAAATTTTCACAAATTTGCCAAAATCTTCAACTAGAGAGTGAAACTTCACTCAAATATATTTCCAACCATAGGTTTTATGTCCCAAACGGAGATCTGGAATGCCTCCTAAAGCCCCCCGAAAAACACCATCCTGGCAGGCCAAAAAAGACTGAATATTTTTCCAGGTGTTGAGCACGGTTGGTCATGGGTGAGGGAAAGTGAATGCTTTTGAGAAACTTGAGAGACAAATGAGGAAAACCATAACTTGTAACCAAAACTAGAATACATATAGTTTTGTTTGCCGTTCAGTTTTTCAAAAAAAAAAGTCGTGGAGTCTGGTTTTGGAGACCAACAAAAACCTTTATTATAAGTTCTTTCTTTGCAAATCTCATTTTCCAATTGAAGAAGCCAACTTCCACCAGCCCCCGAGGATAATTTCTCGGTTTCCTCGGCCCAGAGCCACTTGAAAAAAAACTAGGAAGCAAGGTAAGAATCCTATATGTATTGTTGGTCAATTTTGAATATGTTTCAACCATGAAAAATCAAGAGGAAAACCAGTCCAGAAAACTGATTTTTTAGGCTAGAATTTTTCTAAGTGTTGAAGCCTCTTCAAGAGCCGTACGTGTTTGACTTGCTACTCCCCTTTGCATGTATTTTCTATCTTCACGAGCTTGATGAATGTTGTATGTGAGTACAAATGATGCTGAGGTCAGCTTGGTTTGGTCTTTAAATCCCCGTGTGAATTATGAGATCGTTTAAAACTTTGGCAAAAGATCAAGCCTATCCACATTAATTCATGGTTGGTCAGTGTTGACTTTGCATGTGTGCTTCTTGGAGAGGTTGTTTCGATATGTTCGGTTGATCATTCTCTATGATGTTTGTTACATTTGAAAGCTCATGTTACTTACTTTCACTCAGATTAAGTAATGTTTCCCTCATATCTCGTATGTGATGAGTTGGGGCTTGAATATGGGCATGCAATATGTTTGCTCGACTTGGGTTTAAACCTAGATTTGCAAAATCAGCTCAAACTTGCATATTTGAGATCGATTTCAACTTAGTTCTTTTGTGTTTTAAGTTACAATTTCTATCTAATCTTGCTCATTACATTTGGTAGTATAACCTTGATACTTTAGTTCCACGTGAGATTTCTTATGGGTTGAGATTGAAGGCTGCAAACATGGTCCGAGGAAGCTGGTTTAGGGTGATTTGATGCACGCCGAGTGTTCGACGAAATGCGCAAACTGAGTTTCGATTTTGAAACGGTCGATTTAAGCTCGATTGTTGTGATATTCATGTGTTGTGTTGTTCAATGTTAGCATATATCGGTTTAGGGAATTATTATTTTTTTAAATAAAAATAAAAAAAATCCAAAAAATCCAAAAATTTCAAAAAATATATATATAAAAGTGATAGATGGTATCAAATTAAGGCAAAAATGACATTTATGAAATTTTCCTGATTTTAAAAGGTCATTTTCCTAATTTAATGCTATTTTGGTATTTTATAATCATTTTTGTAAATAATCCATTTTGCATAGATTAAAATTATCTAGAGTAATTTCATGCATCCAGAGTAATTTCATGCATATTTAAATTCCCACTTCGCTCACGAGGGTCTTGTCCTGGGGCGTACTAACAAGGCCATGTAATATTATTTGCCCGACTTGTATCGGGTTTTCCTATTTTCAAATTTATTTTTAAGTCATTTCAATTTCTTGGATGTTTATTTACCGCACCGCTTTTCATTAATTTGAGTGTAAATTTCTCTTCTAAATTAGGTTATGATTAATTTAGACATTAAGGAAAACAAAACCTACAAAAATATTTGCATGGACGCTTAGCGGTTTCATAAGAATTATAATTGGTATTCAAGATTGTGTGGCAATTTAGATAAACCGAGTTAGTGGTACCGCAAGGGCGCTAACAAAAAAATTGGCGTAAACAAGTCTCTGTTCCTAGAAATCTTTGGTTGCGTAGGAATCGAGACAACACTCTCGCATCTTGATTGGTTTCTAGCCGATCCCAATAGGCTAGTGGCGACTCCTAGAAGTATATAGGTTGTTAAGAATAAAAATACAAAATCCAATGTCTACTCTAGGGCCGTTGGTCCATTTCTTTAGGCAAATATCCCTAAACCTTCTTCCTTTTCCCCTGGACGAAAAAAGAGAGGTCGTAACAAGTATTCTATGACAATTTTTTTCTCTTTAACATGTTCTTTAATGGCTAAATACTTGATGTCAATGTGTTTATTTCAACCAAAATTTTTGTGCTTCTTTGTCATGAAAATTGTAACTGAATTATTGCAAAACATTCACAATGGCTTAGCGATGAAATCCACAACTCTAAGCCCTGATATGAAACTTTTCAACTACGCATCATATGAGGTGGCCTCAAAACAAAAAACGAACTCTGCTTCCATGGTGGAAATGGCAACAATGTTTGTTTTGCACTCCTCTAGAACATAACTTTGCCAACAAACATAAAAATGTATCTCGATGTAGATTTATGGAAATCAACACAGTCAACAAAGTCTGAATTCGAGTAACCAACTACCTTCAGGCTGCCAGTTCGCCTATATATAAGCATGTTTTCCTTTGTATCTTGAAGGTACCTCATCACTTTCTTTGCAGCTCTCTAGTGATCCATACTTAAATTACTCTGGTATTTTCCCAATATTCTCACAACTAAGCTTCTGACAGCAAAAGCATATGGGATGTTCTTTATTTATTTCCTTTCAGAATCGTTTTTTGAGCACTATTTAAATTAAACCCATCATCCTTCACAATGGGTGCTATACTTGATGAACAATCTTTCATCTAAAATCTCTCTAAAACTTTATTAATATAGGTTTCTTAAGATAGTCCTAATATTCCTCGAGGTCTATCTCTATGTATCTTTATGTCAATGACATAAAATACATCGCCCATACCCTTCATGCCAAAACTTTTAGAAAAAAAATGTTTCACCTTATATAACAACTCCTCATTAATTACAAGTAAAATGCCATCCACGTATAGGACAAGAAAACAAATCATGCTCCAACTAACTTTTATATATATATATATTGATCCATGATATTCTCTACAAAATCAAATGAAAACCTTATGAAATCTCAAATACTATTGGCGGGTGCTTGTTTCAAGCGGAGCGAAGACTTCTTAAGCTTACATATCAAATGTTCACCAGCACTAGAGAAGAATCCTTCTAATTGTTTTATATAAACCATTTCATCTAGTTTTCCATTGAAGAACGTCATTTTCACAACCATTTGATAAATGAGCAACTAATGCCAAAATAATACGAAGATAATTTTTCTTAAATATAGAAGAAAATGTCTCAGTGTAATCAATTACCTTCTTTTGAGTAAATTCTTTGGTAACGAGTCTAGCTTTGTATCTCTTAGTGTTGCCCAATGAATCATTCTTAGTTTTGAAGACCTATTTATAACCAATGACCTTCAAACCATCAAACAACTTAACTAAATCTCTAACCTCATTAGATACCATAAAATTCATTTATTCCTTCATGGTATTGTACCACAAATTGGATTTATCACAACTTATGGCTGGTGAAAATGTTTTAGGATCATTCTCAATTCCAACATTATAGTCAGATTCTTGTAGATACATAATGTAGTCACTAGAGATTGTTGATTTTCTTCATTTTAGTAGACATTCTTAATATTATATCAACATTCTCCTAAGAAATCTCTTATTCAACTAGATGCTCAACAGTTTCTAGTAATTGCTGAATAGTTGGATTTACTGAATCAATATTAGTAGGTTATGGATCTTCATTGATTGGTTCAATGGTCAATTGAACAAAAGGGGCATTGTAAATAACAACAAATATAATACCTAAAGTGGAAGATTGGGTATCTAAATGATCTTCTTTAGGGATAAGGTTCTTGAATTGATTGCTCCTACTAATCATGTCATTCTTAAGAAATTTAGCATTTCTTGATTCCATAGACCTAGTGGTGTGGTATGGACAATAAAACCTATACTCCTTGGACTTTTCGACATATCCAACAAAATACCCACTTATAATCTTTGGGTCTAATTTCTTTTCCTGTTGATTGTAGATTATTGCTTTAGACGGGTATCTCTAAATGGTTACATATCGTAAACTCGGTTTCCAACTTTGAATAACCCAAAATGCGTCCTAGGGACAGTCTTGACTGGAACTCAGTTTAATATTTATAATATCGTTTTAAAAGCCTCAATCCACAAGGACTTAGGAAGTTTGGAGTTGCTAAACTAAGCATACTCTGCCCATATTCAATAAAGTTCGGTATGTTCTTTTTGCTACATCATTTTGATCTAAAGAACTAGGCACAGTGTAATGGGTAATAACCCCATTCTCTTCAAGAGATTTCACAAATGGACCAGGTGTTTGTCCATCTTCAATGTATCCTTTACTTTTATCTGATTTCACGAACTTAATTTGCTTACTACATTATTTCTCTACTTCAATTTTAAATACCTTAAAAGTATATAGCACTCCGTGCTTATTATGAAGTAAATACAGATACATTAATCATGAACAATCGTTTATGAAAGAGATTGAGTATATTTGGCCAATTGAGTCCATATTTGGACTATAAATATCTATATGTATGATTTTTAATATTTTCGTACTCCTTTTGGCACATTTTGTTTTACTGTTGGTCTATTTTTCCTTTATAAAGTCCACAAAAATGTCATAATCAGTAAAATTTAGAGTACCAAATACTCCATCATTTACTAATCACTTAATTCTATCTATGGAAATATGTCACAATCTCCAATGCCACAACTTAGAGGAATCATCATTCACAATATATTGCTTTATGCCAGTATTATCATGAATGTGCAATGCATTATAGATAGCATTGTCTTGTATATTAATTTGAAAGAGACATCATACAAAATAGCACTCCTAATAATTTTAGATTTATACAATAAACTGAATGTTGAACTTGAAAATTTAAAGGGTATCCTAATGCTACAAATCTTGAAACTTAAATTAAATTCCTAGAGAAATTAGGAATATAAAAAGTTCTTTCTAAATTCAAAACAAGCACTATTGAGAACTAATCTATATGTTCAAATAGCTTCCACACGCGAATACATCTTGTTTCATGAATAGATACTCCGTTCACTTCTCGCTGGTTTCCATTGGTTCTGAAAACTTTGCGAGGAATTTGAGATGTGGATTGTAGAACTAGAATAAATCCACCAAGTATTATGACCCACACCCACTATATTAGATATAACAAATACATGAGAGTGCATTACCTTTATTCTTGAGGTAAGCCTTAAATTTGACGCAATCCTTTTTTATGTGCCCATTTCTTTTACAAAAGAAGCACTTGGATTCTTTCTTAATGCCAGCTTGGAAATGTATTTTACCTTTTCCCTTTTGCATGCCATGCCCTTTATACTTATCGTGTATTGCCATATGAGTATTTTTTTTCCCTTTCCATGAGCAACCTCTCTTCCTTTTGAACACACATGGTCATAGGTTCATTAATTGACCATTTAATATTATACGTGTTGTAAGAGATCTTGAAAAAGGTATACTCTTGTGGGAGAGTGCTTAGGATATAGTATACAAGAAAGGATCCTGATAGCCCAACCTCCAGATTCTTCAGCTAAGCTACAATGTCCTTCATTTTTATGAGTTTATGATGTGCTCACGTACAACTTTTATACTGATAAGTTTCAACAATGAGAACTTCATAATCATATCATGGCATGCATTTTCTCTAAAGATTCAAATTGCGCATCAATAACCTCTAGCAATTCCTTGACATTGTTATGCTAAATGACCGAATCACAAATGTTAGTAGAAAATTTTGTCTTTACGTGTATTACAGTGAGGCGGTTGGAACGCTCCCATTGTATATAAACAGTAACTTCTACCTAAGTGCAAGCCTTAGTAGGAATAGGTGGTTCATCTAACTATTAATATAATCAATTTTCATGCACTCCAATTGGAGAAGAATTAATTTCCTCCATTCTTTTATAGTTATCACCGTTCAGTTCGGGAACAATTATACTAGAACTAATCATAGGTGGTAAAATTGCATTATAATCATAAGGAAAATTATGTATCATATATTTAAGCCAAACAAACTTAAATCATGTTTTACCAATGTAAAATGTGTTATAAAATATGAATCGCATAATATCAAAAACTGTTTGTGAGCTAAGTTTCTAATTTAAATAGATTCATAATTACTTCATGATAAAACTATCATATTATATTCCCTTCCTTAATCCCTTTGGGTAAATTAAGAAAGATAAAATGATATTTCATTTTAGTTAATCACATTAATATATTGAAAATTCCCGTGGGATAAAATTCACAATATTAAGGTAACTAATCACAATTAATGTCTTTGACTTTATGTGATCCAAAGACTCTAATGTATATAATTTAATATAATAAAAGATGTTGTGGCTAATCTTTAATTAATTAAATATACAAGGATCACTAGACATTTAATTACATGCATAAAACATTCACTAAATTGCAGTAAGGACAAAATAGTAAATCAACACCACCAAGGGCAAAAACATAAATTGATTTGTCCAAGGATAGAATCGTAAAATCATGCAATAGGACCAACAGGCACGTGTCATGCGCACCCATACCATCGTGCAGGTGCATGGGTCTCATGTGCCTATACTAGCCCGTGGGGTGCATGGGCCTCAAGTGCCTAAGGGCTACATGGGCGTGTGGCTGCACGTGCCTAAGGTCTTCTTTGCACGATTTCACTGTTCTTCGTATTAGTCATGCCTTCCGCCATTTGATTCTCCTCTGGCAACCCACTTTAGACCAAAATAAGTGGCGGGTTACGAAGACCTCGTCGGCGTAGCCACATAGGTCCATCCGTCGGAGTCGGGGGGGGGGACTCTTTGGCCTCAAAAAATTATTGGGAGGGGCAAAAACAGCCAAGAATTGCTTGAAATAAAAAAAAAAAATTCCCCAAAATGCAAAATCTTAACCACTACAACTTCCGCTGCGCAATTCACCTTTGACGATCACCATATTGCTGAATTACCTTAAGGCTTTTGTTGCCCATGGTGCTACAACAGTACTCATTTGAAGACGGGTGGTGAGTTACCCAAATTTTGCTGAAATCAACAATTTTCTCTTAGTTAGATTTTACCACGAGCCCCACGAAAATCATCAAGGCAAAGATTTAACAAGCTTCAATACCAACTTTTAGACAATTTATGTGGAAAACCATGATCCTAATAATTAGGATCAAATGTAGAAACGTGTAAATTTTATACTAACTTCCGGCCATTTATGATATTAAGAACAAAATGATCGTGAATAGACACTTCTAATCAATTGCTCTCTCATGTCGATGGTGTCTTATCCGAATATCAGATAATCAAAATGATAAGAATAATGAGAGGGTTTGGCTTAGATGACTTATTTATATGCCCATACAAATCCTAATATGGGTAATCTCCATAGTTATTAGCAACTAGATTCCAATGTGGGCAATTTTAAATTGAATGTGGGATCATATTAAATAAAATTATAATATTAATATAGTATAGAGCAATTAATCTATCTTAGTTGGTTGACCCATAACTCATTAATTTAATTTTTTGGGTGAAGATCTTGCCAATCTCCTTGAGTGATCTCGACCAACTTGGTCGATTCTTCCTTAGTATCACAAGACATCGTTGTTATCTACTGATTTGCTCGTGTTATTCATCTCGTAATGTCGGTAGACAAACGCGACTAGCTCACCCTCTCTGTCGGCTAGACATATAGTCGAACACAGCCCATCCACGTTCATTGGCTGTGAGGCGACCGTGGAAGATGACGAGATTTGGTTTGTTTGTGACAATGGGTCAAGGGCTATGTCGGTCGGACCACACGTTCCCTGGTCGCGTGAAACACCCGTGGCCACGACCGTACACGAGGCCGTGGAAGAGTCCATCCTAATCTGGAGTCGTCCTTCTGAAGGTACATTCTGGTGTTAATTGCGAAGCCTTACCTGGGCTAACCTTGTTTGACTCCGTAAAATGATAATCACTAAAAGCCCTTCAATCATTTCAATTTCGCTGTCTATGTCTTGGGTCTTATAAAAGGCTACTAATTGAATGTGGAAAAAAATCCGTGTCTCGTAATCAATAAATAAAGAAAATAAGTTGGATTTCTTGTTCGAACAAACGCTCACTATATATAAATGGCAATGTGACCTAACTAGATGATTTTCTCGGAAAAAAAATTATTACCCTATAACTTTTATCATAATTGGTGAGGCGTCCACAATTGTCGAAACTTCACCATATGAAATTACTAAAGACAATAGAACACAAAGGACTCGTTGTGTCCATGAGAGAGAGACAATGGAGGATGATGGGAGTGAAGGGTGGAAGAGAACCGGCGGCGCTTGGCGATGCTAGAGCAGTGCTGGCCCTGCTGGGGATGATGCGATGGCTCTAATTTAGTCGATGGTTGAGGTAGTAGGGGAGATGGCAAGAGCATGGATTTTGGTAACAAGTTTAGAGATTATGGCTTGATTGACATTTGAGATTAACATATGCAACAACCGAACAAATGGGGCGAGACGACGATCCTCATTTTCATTAATTTTTTTAAATTTTATTTTTGAACTCAAACTAACACCTGTAGGCCATTGAGTTTTTGCAAACGAGGGAAAGGTGAAAGAGAGAAAAATACTAAAAATATGACGATGTTGCATAACAGGAAATAATCAAATGTCAAGAAAGATCCTTCATATGTTATAGTCTTGGCAAACAAAGAACCATGACATATGTAACCTAGGTTATTATCATTTGCCAAGCAACATGAATCTGAAAATTATTGACGCAATTCAATTCTGACAAGTCGCAAAGGCGCAGTCACCTCGCATTAAAGTGAGGATTCCTTTTGTGTCCTTTTTTGCCCGCTTTGATATGTCGCAATCTGTTATTTAATGGGCCCAAAAGAAATGCTAAATTGCTCTTGAATTGTCAAATTCCCAAAATTCTGACAGGTCACGATCTATCAACTTGTGCCTTTTTTTTTTGTCTTCCGAAAATGATAGAAGAAAAAGAATTGTTTGAAAATTTTCAAAATATCATCAAACTTCAATATTAAATATTTGGGAAACGATCACAAAAAATTTCAAATTATATTTATTATGAAACATTTACCTTAAATTTTTTTTTAGTAAAATACCTTAAATTTTTTTTTTTGATGATCCGAGAATCATTTGTACAGCCGTGAATTGTGGCATAAATTCGAAGCAACTCAAGGACCCACCTCCCCTGGACCGCAGGTGAGTTGCACATTAAACTTTTTTTTTTTTTGTGACAAAAAAACTCAAAAATTATATTTACTTCCATCAAAGTTCCATTAGATGATTTTTCAACCAAAACATATCCTTATGTAAGGATTTTAATGAAAGGTTAATGTTTTCTATATGTAAAAATTTGAAATTGTTCATATTATAAAAAAATTTAAGATTAATATAATCCTTATCAACATAATTTGAAATTTGTCATAGTTTTTCTCCTAATTCATGCATCGTGAGTAAATGGGAATTCACAAGTTAAGTAAAAGGCCGCTCCAAATAGCCATTAGAAGTTGGAAGCTAATTTCAGTTCCTGTACTTATATACAATAGAATGTAACTAATCGGGATTTTCGGATGGCGGGTAATTAATCCAGATTGAAATCGTCTCCTCTTTTAGTTTTTCAAAATATTCCTGCTAGACCTAATAATAGACTTGACCGCTCGATGTAATTGCCTATCTAGCGCGTGCTAGAATGGGCCCAATTCTGCTTTTTCGAGGTCTAGGCAAAACCCCTTTCTCGTTGAGCCGGACCCCATCAAGACCCATTTTCCCTCTTTCCTTGCCCCTAAAATAATTTTAGATAATTTTATTGAGGCCATATCATACCAATCGTGGAAAAAAGCTCTGTTTGTAAATATGACGATTTATAAAAATAAGAAAAAGTCTCATCCTTTCAGTTTCATGAGCTAACTTTTGAAATGAGAGCAGCTCAAGACTTGACTTATCATGTAGATTTTTCAATTAATGGCCGTGGCCAGATGACTTTGAAAATGCTTACTAGACTCGTGCATGGACCAAGATCTTGCAATTCTCAACTGTGCATCAACGATCGAGAGCCGGCGAGATGGCCCGAGAGTACCATATGGCATGTCCCGAGCCCAAACCCGGGTTTCGACCGACCCCGGACCGACACGCCTCCCGAAGTGTCCGCATGATCAGGCCCATTTGCAGCATGAAGCAATCAGAACTCCAGCAATTAAAGCGAGAATAATAAATGGGAGTTTGGTGACCAACTCCCTCCAAGCAAAGTGACCACAGTCCAAAAGCGACTACTCACTTTCTCAACACAACCTTCACTAATGTTCTCTGTGATATACTAATATAGTGCAGTGCCCAAGTCCAATAAAAAGCACATCATCTCTACCTACTAAAGCAACATAACTCCAATTTCCAGCAACAGCCATACCAACTTCCCCCACTAAGAGTCCTCCTGGACTCGCCCGCTTACTACCAATCACCATCACATTAACCGACTACAATATAATCGCCATACTTAGGTAATAACCAACCACGGTCGGACCGGAAGTCGAAACACAATATGCGAGCCGGGGTGCCTGTCCCTCTCTCTAGTGGCGGTGGTGAGGGCAGAAGGTGACGATGTAGTTCCCCCTTGTGCAGGTCGCAATGCTCGTGGGGTCGTCGTATGCGTAGGAGTAGGCTTTGGGGCAGGCTGTCTTGAAGATCTTTGAGTAGGCCGTCGGCTTGCAGGACTGTGGGTTCCCAAAGCTCCCTGTGCAGCAGTACCTCGGAGAGTTGAACGCGAAGCAGGCGCTCTTGCAGGCCATGACACTGTTGTCGTGACCCCGGACCTGGAGTCCCACTGGGCACATCGTGTTCAGGTCGCTCACGCAACCTGCGAGCAGGAAGAGGATATTGTTTCAGCTTGATTGTGCTTAGACAAAATGTTCGTCGTAATTATCAACATTGATAAATCATATAAAAAGTTGTGTATTGTGTCACTTAACTTACTATGTTCAAGTATCTCGCAACAATTACGCGAATTAGTCTGTACACGCTTCCTAATTACTTTGACACGCAGGATATAATTCGCAGAACATCATCCTAGCCACAGCTAGAGCACCGCTCTGCATATCGAACATATAATAGCTCATATCATTATACCTGCATAGCTGCATTTCCCAGTGCCCTTGAATGGCGTGATGGAGATGGCGAGATTGTAGCCATCGACGAGGCTGACATCGTAGAAGTCCTGGTCGTTGCCTAGGGTGATCTCAGCGAGGGTGGCAGGAGGGGTGCCGCCAAGGCCGTTGCATTGGAGGGAACCGCCGCAGTCCCCAGTGGCGCACCGGCCGTGTCCCTTGGCATCAAAGGTGCAGCCATGGCGGCCCCAGAAGCGGCCGGACCAGAGGGCCGGCATCCGGACCGTGGAGGCCTTGTTTGGCAGGAGGGTGAAGCCGCCACGGGCGAGGAGGGGCTTGCCGGCACCAGGCTGAATGGCCGGCCAAACAGGGTGCGCGCAGCGGTTGACGAAGGTTACGGTTGTTGCCAACGCCTCGTCTGCACAACAACAATGCAAAGCAGGATATTCAGCCCAGCCGAGCGTTTTCATCTCACTTGCAAACCACTAAAATTTAACAAGTCGCAAATGGGGCGGTCCGGATTGTTTAGAACCAGCAACATCTGCATCAAGCCTCGATGTTCTAGAATTCGGAGTGTCGATACACCACTCATGCTTCACACAGTCCAGATGTCACAATGCAAGTTGACACAAAACTTGAACAACCACTCATTCTGCATCATCGAAAGTGAAAAGGCACTTCTTCTCAAAGAATCCTATGAAACTACCGACAAATTTGTGCTTCTAGATTTAGGGAATGTTTAGAGTGACTTGTATTTTAATGTTTCTTTTTCGAACTTTTCGGCTCTCGCAAATTTACTTTAATTCAAACACCGAATGAACTTTCCTAGATTTCACTTTGGCACATAAAGAGCACGAGTTCACTAGATATCTCAAGTTGTTTTGAGTACTTTTTGCCTAAAGCAAAAGCCTAAACGAACGTGCTCTTGAACAGAAACTTCGATCGCCTGATGCTACCTCGATGCGACCCTCTTTCTTGGCACTCTGTTGCAAAACGAAAATGGCTAAAAGAGATCTACAGATCTAAGTTATGTCCCCAAAAAATCCGTGTCTCGTCTTCGTGGTTCGAGAATGACATTCAAGAAATCTCCCTAAAATGGAGGCAAGAGCCGAAAATGCCTATGAGAAAGAAGGATGGGTTTCTACAGTGCTGTCAACAGAGTGAGTGCATGTACCTCCCCTGCATTGCAATGGGGAGACAGCAGGCCGGAGAGACGGAAGATAGAGAGAGAAAGGGACAGTGCATGTGGGTATACCTGCAATGTGGAAGCAGAGGAGCGCGAACAGGAGCAGAGGAAGCGCAGGCCTCAGGGTTGCCGCCATTGTTGTCGAGCTCAGGAGGACCCCCCCAATCAGCAAACCAGACTCACTGCAAACGAAGGGGACCAAAAAAGAGAGTTCAAGGAAAGGACCTTCTTCACTCAGCTCTCTCCACTCTCTTCACATCCTACTGAGTAAGTGCCTTTATATAGAGAGGAAAAAACAGAGAGATGGAGGCACCAGTAGGGTTTTCACTTTAAACGGCTCGCCCTTCTTTTCCTGCTCGTTTTTTCCCCCGATGGAGGTGAATAATGACATAAAACGAAGAGGGTAGAAGTCGTGGGGTCTGCTGTGATTAATAAAGATGACCCTTCTTCCATCTCTCCCCTGTCAATTACTTTTCAGAGAGAGAGAGAGGCACAGAGAGTGGCACAAAAGTTAGCTCGGGAATCGAGGACGTCAGAGGGGTCAGTGGAGTATAGTTGTCTGCATTCAAGGACCAAGAAATTGCCGATAAAGAAAGGAAGGAGGAGGCGAAGCGTTCCATGTGAAGAAGAGAATCAAAGCGTCCCCTGCCTGCAGGCTGCATGCCCAGAACCCACATCCACGATGCTCGTCCATCTTCCGTAGTGAGAAAAAGTGCTTCCGCCCGCGTTGCCCATGTGCAATCACCCCTTAAAGTTACGGCAATCACGCATTTTGGGGCTGAAAGTGAAAAAATCTATGTCATCCTTGGTCCTTTTTCAATTCAATAAGTAGAAAAAACCAGAGACGTGATTTGTCTTACATTGCCGCACGAGCGTCACACTCGTTACATAGGTGACACAAGTCCTATTTTCGTATGAAATCCTAAAACCGATACTTCAAGAAGGAACCTGCGTCGGTCAATCGACATCCCAACATAAGAGCGATAAGTAAGCTTCTTTATTAGAAGCCGGTTCGATCATGAAATTATATCATATCGTGTCATGTTGTGTTGTGATCTCTTCTAATAAATACAGCTTTTCACTTTTGTACTCTATACTTCGAAAATTCGCAAAAAAAAAAGAGAGGGTATTTGATATCTTTTAGTGGTGACGGACTATGAGGATGCAAAACTTTGAGAAATTTATAAGGATGACTATATTATTAGATGATCCAGATGATCATTTCCCATACCATTTGGAGTATTCATGTTCCAGATTTTCACATGGAACTTAACAATGGACGGATAGATTGAAAAAAGAAAAACAAAACAATAACAAAGATCATAGTTCAATCCAGTTTTTTTTTTTCGTGGCTTTCTATCGATATTACCAAGAGAAATGCGGTGTACGGGGTAACTCAGGAGACCAGTGGGGAGCACCGAAATCGGAGCGGTTGACCGGGGGCTGCTTGTGCTTTCCACGTCGACCAGAGCCGTTGATCGAAAACATAGGGATTCCTCGAGCTCGTGATGAATGAAGGCAGGGGGGACCCAGCCAAAAGAGGGAATATCAACGGTACTATGATGGCGGAGGATCTAGCGGCCGAGATGAAATCAGGCGATTCAGCCTAATAATGAATGGTCGCTGGTTTTCACGTGATCACGAGTTCGATGAAAACGCTCGTCCTATTCCGTCCAGCTCTAACGTACCTCGTGCGAGAGATTTCCCGATGGCTGATATCTTAATAAGGCCATGCTAATCTCGAATTTGGCTCAAACAAGAGCAGACCTATCGATCTATTTCTTGACTCATATTTGATGGATTGAATTATTAATAGTGTTAGTTATATTCAATAAATAGATTATCGATAAAATCATACATGGTTTAATATGGATGCTAAATGAGTTCAGAATTTGTTTACACCCAATCCACTTCTATGACTCTTACTTGCCTCGCTTGATCTATTTTCTTGCTTAGGGGAGTGCAAGATAGACTACCCAAATTGGAAACCGCTCGGATTGAACCTAATCGACTGGTTTGGTTCGATTCTTAAGAGTGTCGGCTTGGTTTCCAATCCCTGGAAGTGGAACCGACTCCGAACGATTCGGTTCTCAGTTCCAATGGGGAATCAAACTAGAAACTGGACCAGACCAAACCGACCAACCATCGTCACTTCCCATCCTTAGCAAAGAGCATGCCAATGCCCATCTTAGAATTGGAGTTGCCAAAGTTGAAAATGGCATAAAAGTTAAAGAAATCAATCGAGTTGCTAATAGGGAATAAACATAGCAAAGCCAAGATGACAATGCAGTCACAAGGAACTTGTGATTTTCTCTTGAAGGTTGGTTGCCATTAAAAAAAAATGACTGGTTCCATTGGATTGGATAGAATCGGTGGTCCGATTTGATTTCTGGTCCTAGGACCAACCAGCCCGGTCATTGGCTTCCAATTTTGGGAATTAGGAATCGATCACATCTGGGAACCAGGAACTGACCACCCTTATGCTTGCTTGTGCTTTCACCTAAATTTGAGTATAATATTTAGCAGTATGGATCGAGTTTATTAGAATATTTAAATAATAAATAACGTCTTGTCTATAAGCTTTAACTTTTAAATTAGTTGGTCGTAATCCTACCAAAATCTCACGTGATATTAGAGTTTGAGGTCTTGAGTTTAAATTTTTTTAGGTCTCATTTGCCTCATTAATTAAATATGTCCACACTTAGGTCTAAGCAGAAAGACCAAACTAAGTGTGAGGGGAAGTGTTAAAATAATTAAATATTAACCTGTGCATTCGTCTAACGGGTTAAGTTTTTAGAATAGTTGGTAATTATCTCATAAAATCTCACATTATATCATAGTTGAAGATCCTGAGTTCGAATCTTTTCAAGCTCCATTTGCCATTTTATTTAAATTTCCACCCTTAAAATTAGGCAAAAAGACCAAACTAAGCTTTTATACTAAATGTGAGGCGGAGTGTTAAAATAATAAATCATATATTCATCTAATAGCTTAAGTTTTTAGAATAATTGGTGGTGATCTCACAATATTCTAACACTCGCTACATGCTTAGTATGGTCTTTTTACACTTGACTTGGGATGGCACTATCTCGCAAAGTTGGAAATAGAGTGACTAGTTGTTGTGTTCCCGAGCTAGGATTTCGTGGTATCGAGAGGAGTGGAAAAAGGGCAATCAAAGGTACTATGAATCAAAGGCTTTCTAGGATGCATTCCCCTATTGGGGCAACTAGCTTCTCCCCTGACCTTTAAACTAAGCTTGATGACATAGTCAAAGAAACATGCTTGAAAGGGGAAAGGAAAAGTCCTTCATTTCATAGTTCCACCTCGAGCAATGGTCCCATAATATGCTAACACTCTCCCATGTTGTGTTCTTGGGCTAGGATTTCGTGGTAGCGAGAGGAGCGGAAAAAGAGCTGTCCCATGCACTATGAATCAAAGGCTTTCTAGGTTGAGTTCCCCTATTGGGGCAACTAGCTTCTCCCTTGACTTATAAATTAAGCTTGATGACACAGTGAAAGAAAAGTGCTTGAAAGGAGAAAGGGAAAGTCCTTCATTTCATAGTTCCTCCCATGGTAGTGGTCCCATAATATTCCAACACTTCTCCTCACGCTTAGTCTGATATTTTTATCTAGTACTAAGCATGGGAATTTTAATGGGGCAACAAATGGGCTTCCCACAATATTCTAACACTCCTCCTCACGCTTTGTTTGGTCTTTTTGTCTAATATTAGATGTGGAAATTAAAATGGGGTAGCAAATGGGATTTAGAAAGATTCGAACTCAGGACCTCTAATTCTGATATCGCGTGAAATTACTGACTATTTTAAAAAATTTAAGCTATTAGATGAATGCATGGTTTATTATTTAAATATATTAACACTCACATTCATGTTTAGTCTAGTCTTTTGCCTAGTATTAGGCGTGAAAATTTAATTGAGGAGATAAATGGAGCTTGGCCCTTCAGTTTTGATACTATGTGAGAATCCAATGGGATTATAACAAACTGTTTTAAAAACTTAAGTTATTACATGAAAGCGTGATTTATTATTTAAATATTTTCACACTCCCCTCACGTTTAATCTAAAATATGGAAATTTAATTGGAAAGATAAATGAGGCATGGAAAAATTTGAAATCGAGACCTTTAACTCTGATACAATGTAAGATTTTATAGGATTAATAATAATTATTTTATAAATTTAAGTTATTAGATGAATGTATGATGTATTATTTAAACGTTCTAATGAGGCCAAATATAAGCCGGGTCGAGTATTACTCATTTGAATCGGATTATTCTCGATTCGATCCAAAACCGATCCGATCCCTATTTGACCTGACTATACAAAACACACCGCGGCGGATCTGCGATCCCATCGCTTAAAGGGAATTATTAACGCGATTAGCCCATTTACCGGTGCAGAAGAGGGAGACAATTATTAAAATTTTGTTGGCAGCGAATCTGACATGGGGAAGAGAGATTCCTATATTGGAATTGTTGTCGTCTAATGGCCAGGTACAGGGATCGAGTACATTAAACGCGACGTCGTTTGTTTCCCAAAAAATCTTGCCACTCAAACAAGAAAAAGGACGAAAACATAAGTAACTCGTAGATCCACGTCGAGGTTAAGAAACTGAAGCTCCTGTCGGTTAGCGTTAAAAGAACCAAATAAAAAAAAAAAAAGCCCATGATGGTCGGTCGAACCGTCCCTAAAAAAAAGGGGATTTTCAGATCGCGATTTAACAGAAGATATCTTACGTGATGAATTACTTTCTCCACCTTTTGCTTGAATTTTTAAGAATTACATTAAAAAAGATATCGGGTCACGTTCTCGATTACATCATGTTATTACCGTAACATTTTATGTTTATCATATAATAATTTCTCCATGTCGCAAAAAGTTCTCTGACATGTTCGGTTTTTAAACCTTTTTTTAGTATAAAGTTAATTCTTAATTATTTTTCGTTGGTTGGGGAGGAATAATTTACGGTGCCAAATTACCTTTGAGATCTTACACACATATTTATGTGAATGCATTCTGTAGAGGACAATTACATGATATGCATTTGACAGGTTCCTCATTTAGAAAGTAAAAAAAAATAAATACAAAAAATTAAAATAATTTATTTATCAAGATAAGAATGCATTTTGATGAGAATATTATATCACATGCATTGTGCAAGAATCCTCATTTAAAGAGAAAAATTCTGCCCCAAAAAATAATTTATAAAGTGAAAAATAGTTTAGTTTATTCAATGGGCCTAGATTGGATGGTGGGGGAAATCTAGTCCAAAAGCATGGACCGAGCTAAAACACACAAGTGATTGGGCCAATTTTTGTTCCAAGAAAGACGGCCACAACTAACAAGAGAAAAATCTGATTTCGATCCATGTGGTTAGTGGAGTATTTCGTGGGCCCAGAAGTTTGCCATTCGAGGTAGGAAAACCACTCGATCGGTCTGCGTAGCTCGATTCGACTTGGCAAGCATTGTGGGATTTCGTTGTTTACCCAATAAGCGGAAAAGTTTTTGGATTGCGAGGGGAAAGATAGGCCCAAAAGTACCCAAATTGAGAAGGCCCATCAAGTCCAAAACCCTAATGAGGCCCGGATAGAGCCCAACTTCTAGAACCCCTTTCCCGAGGGCCCAGCCCAATTGATTACTTGCTTTGACCTTGTACTGTGAAGTCTTCCCGAAGGTGGTCCTAGATTGCAATAATTGAACTACGTTAAGCGAACGGTTGTGGAAATGGTCAAGTCCTAAGACAACGTTTATAGCCACTTTTTAATTTATGCTCGGGAGAGTTGAATAAAAATGCAATAACAAGTAGACCTGCCATGAGTTAGGTCAACAAATGATCCAGCCCAAGTTAACTCATTTAACCCGATCAATTTTCATACAACATAAATTTGGTAAACCGTATCTAACTCAACCCATGCCCAACGCATACTTGACCCAATCCATATGTATGGTTAAGCCGCTTCCATATTTAACTCAGTCTAGGAAAACTTATACTCAAACTAATGTAAGAGCATAGAGTGCGCGAGCGAGTGCAAGATCAAGTAAAATCGATGAAGATTTATAAAGGTGAGTAATGTGTAGGTAAATTGTGAACAATAATAACATCGATATTATTTTAGATTTTACCATTCTAAACCCATTATCTGAATATAACTAAGTAATATAACAACTCAACCCATAAATATGGATTAAAAAATGGGTTTATGGTCCATTTTGACAGGTCTTAACAAGTCCCAAGAAGATGGGGATTGCTCATCTTATTTGAGATGGGTAAGATTTAGTGAAGTAGTGAAGCCATCATGATGTACTCAACAATTGATTTGAACATGTTTGATTCGAAATGAATGCAAGAATGAGAGCTCAGTTTTCTTTTACTCTTAAAATGACGTGATCGAGAAGCATTAGCCATTAGTGAAGAGTATTTTCAATTCAAAACGTGCTAGATATATTAAGATCAATTTGTAAATTTAATCAAATTGATGTATTTAATTAACGGGACAGGTTTTTATTGCACTTTTGAAATATGACCCACCTCGTCTGAGTTCTCGTACTGCTAAAGTCACCGAATACACTAATTCCGCACATCATTTATGGTACAACTAGCATTATTACTTCACTTTTACATTTTCAACGATGTCTGCTTTGAAATGCAGCTGGATTGTCCCCCACAAGAAAAGGAGACGCTTTGTGTTCACGACTTCGCACGACAGACCGACGTGCGGAGGGCTTGGGCCCGGCGCAATGCATGGCCTCGGCTCTTCAAAGGGCGATGGAAAATGCACTCTTCTCGTTAATTTCTCGTCTCCAATTTCCGGACACATGTAACATATGGCTTGGTTTCTGAGCGACTTCAACGTTGGTTTCCGTACACAACACGCTGAGCTACATTGCTCTTCTATTCAGTCTTGAATATTTGTTCTTATGTCTTAAAGGAGTACTAGGCACGCATAGAACATCGACGCTCGACTTCCTAGGGGGCGTGGTCAGATGGAGTGTCGGGTGATTTGTGACTCGAAGATGTAGACGTCACTCGTTCAAATCCCATAAGCACGCATAATATTCTGGGTCGAGTTTGTCCACTTTGACTAAATGGCTGGACTTGACTATTCATTGGTCTTGTAGGTGTTCATGAGTTTTTGAGAGTATGATAAAGCATCAGGAGATTTCTAACTCATGATTTAGGTATCATTCATTCAAATCCCACATATTGCATGCATTTTTTCTCAGGTTAGGGTTGCCTACACCGGCTAAATGCTTAGACTTAATCATTCATTGGGCTTGCGGGGTGTTTCATGATCCTTTAGGGGCGTGGGTGATTGGAGAGTTGGGAGATTTCTAACTAAAAATTTAAACATCACTCATTCGGATTCCACAGATTGCATGTAGTATGGTCTAGGTCAAGATCACCTGCACCAACCAAATGCTTAGACTTAACCATTTATTGGACTTGCAAGGTATTTTTCATGAGCCTTGAGGCAGTTAACTTTACATGCCCGTCCCTAAATTATAAGAAAAAACAAAGCATTGACTTTCGTAGCATTAGGCATTAGTTGCGAAAATCAGTTTCTTAATCCAACCAAGAGTAGAATATACATATAAAAGAGGGGAAAGATGTAAAAAAAAATTGCATGAAATTTCTTTATTGCTACATATACCTACTAAAAATAAAGGGAAAAGGTAACAAAAAAGCCTGAACTATGCCCAAAATGATATATTTACCTTAAAAAAAAAGGTGTCCTAAAAAGCTCAAAATCTATACCTATGTGACATATTTATTCCATTTTTTTTGTGACACAAGAAACGTCAAAATTATACTCGTGTGATATATTTATCTCAAGTTATCTTTTCATGACACCAAAAACTTTAAACTTGTATTTATATGATATATTTACTCTCAATTTTGAGGTAATCATGATCTTGCATTTTTCTCAACCAAAATCATCACTAATCATATCTATTATTTTTCAGTAAACATACTAGGAATTTACTTGCCTATCATGATGGAAAGATACTTGCATCTAAAAACATACCTCGGATGTTTCCTTTCCAAACCAAATCATTCCACCAGCAGATTTACGTTTTTTTCCACCTTGAACTCTCTATCATTCACATAGAATTTCTGGGCACACCCAAAAATAAAAAAATAAAAGAGAGGAGCAGGGGTTTATGATGTCCAATAAAGACAGCGACAGGGGAAAATTATGAATAAGATCGAGACAAAAGTATTCACCCAAGACATTAACTGCACTGTCAGACAAGGATTGAGAGACAGAATCTATGATGACCTCATGATATAGATAGGGAAGAAAGAAAGAGGAAATCAACACACTTCCAACATTTTCTTTCTTTTTTTAATTTTTTTTAAATTTTATGGAGGGGAAATATATTTAATTTATAATTACCAAATTATTACAAGAGCGACGGGGGGGGGGAGAGAGAGAGAGAGAGAGAGAGAGAGAGAGAGGGAGAAGGGAGGTCACATGATGTCTTGTGGGCATTTCATGTAAGAGGAAACTTCTGGTCCATCGATTGGGGCCTGTCTCCATATGTGGAGCAGTCTTAGGTATGGTCACTTTCTTTGGCAGTCTGAGGTCTACCTCAGTCAATTCTGTTCGCAAACCCTAAATTTTACCTTACCCAATTTATTGCTAAAGATGAAAATATCTACTAACCTAGTCATACGTGTATCTGCATCATATAAAGTGATTTTATATTTCCACAAGTAGTCTAGTCTAGGGTTATAAAAATGTTTGGCATTCATGTTCATGTAAACCATCCGGTTCCATTAGTAATGCCATCATAATCGAGGTATATTATGTATTTTTAGTTGCTAAGCTAACTAGTATTATTTTCCAGCTTTAACTGGGCTTCATCAAATTTTCGATTCCACCTAAGTTGATTTAATTCTTTTCTAAAATTTGTTTGCTTGGACGCATGTTGAGTTACAGGACTTGAGAGTTTTGCTTAACCTGATCCTATTTAGAATTTGGGTACACATGTTACCACGGCTTTAAAATTTACTACGGACAAAAGAGGACATTTCATGTTGTTAGCTATCATTTACACCTTCTCTAGTAATGACTATGTCTTTTCACTGTGGTACATTCACAAAAAAACAGATCCTTTTGTCATCCCATTTCACGCCGTGCAATAATATGGTCTGCAAAGAAGCTTAAGTCCTCGATGCACCAGCTTAAGGGCAAAATCTAATCATTAGAAGAAAACTAAAGATATCTTTGCTCATTAGTTTACATGATCTTTTTGAAGAAGAAGCGTTATGGCATGACTCGGGTCCTTATTATTTTGTCTGAAGAAGCAAGCGAAATCCCAACTCGCTTGCTCATGCTCAAGATCAGAAATATTAGATGAGGAAAAGCTAGGTGCACCGACAGCAAAACCTGGCTCTCTCATCGTAAACACAACACTATGGAAGAGGGGGTCAAAGTTCACAATGATCAGCACTTCCTCAAGACATGACTCCACAACGTTTGATTCAACAATCAACATGGATATCTTAATTTCAACATATCCTATACCCATATACAAAATTAACAAGTTTAGCTCCTTCTTGTTGAGAATGTCCAACCAACAGTATAAACTTTTATTTGGAGGGAGACGATATATCTAAAGAGTATATGAATGAGATATGTGATGTTTTCACATCCTTTCTCACGTGTAAGTCGAATTAGAAATGACACGTGAAATTTTGAAGAGGACAAATATGTAAAGAGCATATAAATATCGAAGATAATACATGTGAGATACTTTAACATCTTATTTCATGCGCAAGTGAGATTAGGAATGACAAATGAAATTTGTAAAAATTAACGTAGAACCCAATTCTAATATCATATTAGAATGTCCAATCCAATCGGCACATGAACACTTTTCAAATTTCAGATTTTTTTCTATCCTCGATGGTTGGTTGAATTCTGAGTGAATAAGACATAATCAGCGAAATGTATAGTAGTGGAGCTTCGTCTCCATGGTCCTTTTCACCGGGGAAGAAATTGTCCGCTTTCTTGTTTTCCGTTTCCATTTGCACAGGCCCTCGTTTCAGCAATAATTGATGAACAACATGCCACTCTTCTTCTCGAAATGCAATGGAGAACAAACCTCTACCCCCACGAAGCAGACCAGCCTTTTTCCTAAGTCACTTCAATATCAAATGGACCTCTCACATCCGGATTCCCCATTCAGACGCTCCCTTTCCACATCAATCTCTCAAATAGAATTCCCACAAATACTCTCTCTCTATCTTTCGGGCAACGTATGACCCTGTCAAAGTTAACACACATCTCAGTCAAATTCTCATTGAATATAGTTCATTTTTCATTGAAAGAACCAACGTGGGTCGATTTCACTTTAGGGCAATATTTACCCTCCCTCTCACACCGCAATCCCACCCAATATTCCATCGCTTCTCCCATGAAATGTAAAACATCAAAGGGTCAACATCATCTTTGCTCTCCCCACTTTCCAAACCGGAGATCGTCATATCATACCATACATAATAATAATGATAATTATAATGGAATCAAACCCTAGCACAAAACGCCATGAGATCATCATGACCTGGGCACACGCTTTTAGGAACACAAGTCCATGCAACATTCCCTAGTTCTTCAGAGGTAGGAACTCAAAGAACTGGTGCTGATGATGGGACGGAGGGCTGGCGCTCTTCCCATCGAAATCGTCGCCGCTGCGGAGCGGGAACAATTGAAGGGTTTGGGAGTCCTCCTCGCACTCTCGGCCGCCCCCGCCGCCGCCGCTTGCCAGATTGGGGTCGTCTTGGAACGGCGAGGACATGAAGAAGCTCCTGAGTTCATGAGCCTTGAGGATCTTGTTAGGGTCCATCGATGATGCCCTAGCGGCGGCGTGGTGGAGAGCTGGGGCGGCAGGCGGTGCGACTGTGGACGGGGCTGTGGTATTTATGAGGTGGGTGGGATGAGGACAAGAGGGCAGCTGCACCATCTGCCACGTGGCATTCCTCTCCAGAAAGTTGCTGGCGCTGTGCCTTCTCGTCCACTGAAATTCTCCATCGTCGAATTTGATCCACTGATCAGACGACGACGATCTCGTTCTACGCTCTGCCAAAGTTGCTGCCGATCCTGCTTTTGGTGCCTTCTGAGTCGTAGCTCCTGCGGGTTCCTGCAAAGAAGAAAAAAAGGAAAAAAATAATTCATGAAGAAAAACTTCCTTAGCTTTCAAGATTTAATTGGGCCAAAACACATGGACAATTCTTGGAAACTACGTGCATGCCAACAACCGATTTGAAATGACAGAAATTAGGAGACCACTCATGATTTGCCCCCACCTAGGAATCTAAGTTGAGTGTACCATTCGAGTCCCAGAAAGGACCCCTTGACATTGGACGTGAGAGGCCAGAAGATTGTACTAACAAGCTATGCCTAGGGTTTGTACTGTCTTTTCCGACTCTTTTTTACCAAGTATTTTGCTCCATTGGTATGCCAAAATGATGTTTAAGCTTTCATTATATCTTTAAACAATGACGCTAAGTACGCTGAGATTGACTTATAAAACCGAGGTGTCTCCAGCTATCTCGTATCATATTATCCATAATATCGCACACTTCTTTAGAGAAAATGAACGCTATCATCAGGGAAGGAAAAGGAGGGACAACCACTGCACCATGGGTTTGACTTATGCTGAAGTTTCGATAGAATATGTTCTGCTTTTCTCTTCTGGGTAAAGGAAAGATATGAAGTATATTTCATTTTCCCAGACTTGCATTGTATCAAGATCTGCACAGAGAGAGAGAGAGAGGAAAATGTATACATGTCTGTGTATATCATTAGGCGTGCTTGTATCAGAAAGAGAGAGAGAGAGAGAGAGAGACAGGGGGGGGCCAAGAATGAGATGAACGGAATCGGTGAATGAATATAGCACAGACCCCCAGAAAGCCCAGCTAAGTTTCATAACAGCTGCCCCGACAGAAAGGAAGGATTGCAGCTTTTGGACGACTCTTTTCATTTCCCAACAAACACAAGAAAAGCCTCTCTTTTTCGCCTTCTCTTCTCTGCATTATCCCTTAAAACAAACGTTCCTTTTCTCATCTCCTTTCTATCATGAGTCTCTCGGCTTGAATTATCTCCTAATCATATGAACATAAGTAACCCTTAATCGCTTTTCATGGGGGCCCCTTTTGAGATACCGAGATTTCGAAAAAGGATGTTCCAAATTCAAGAGAGAATGGTCTTTTTGAGCAGTATGAAAGAAGTTTATGACTACAAACAAAGAAAGTACTTAAAAAGAAGAGAGAAATTAAGGACCTCTGCTAGTGTACTGCAGTTTATAGGGGGTGCCCAGTTGTTCTTGGTCTCTTCAACTTCAAGCCCTGTCCTACTCGCGCCTGTAGACAAAAAGAAAAACAGAAAGAACACAACTTTACATCACAACCCAACAAACAGAATATATCACAAAAAGCAACATATCAGAAGACTCTAATAGGACTAAAACAACCCCATAATTCTCTCTTCTAGTCCTGTCTCCCACATTCCATGTGACCCTCAACCAGAAAAAAATAAAAATAAAAAACCCAGGTTTCTCATGATAGATCAATGATAACAACAGGAATGAAGGGAACTCCAATGCTATGAAAAATAGACAAGAACATGAACATGAACATGAACTGTATGTGCAATGACCCTTTTGCCTTTATAACTCAAGAGCCAAATGCGGGAGCGCAGTGTCACCTGTTTCTTTCCTTTCTGATTCTTCAGCATCACGGTTCGACTCCTCAGGGCCTGCCTCCATCTGGCGGCGGCGCTTCTGCCGTTCCCTGGCCTTGTGGTTTTGGAACCAGTAGAAGACGTTCTTCCCCTCGATCTTGCCGTAGCGGCGGAGCTGCGCGGTGATCTGCTGGATTTGGTCGGCGTTGGGGGTCCGGGTCCCGCGCCGGTATAGCTCCTCGAGGGTCCGTAGCTGCTCCGGTGTGGGGTTCCACCGCGAGCTCACCACGACCTGTGGCGAATTGAACTCTCTTTTGCTTTGCTCAGCCATAGTCGCTGCAAAAAAAATGCCAGTGGTTCTAGTTGAAGAAAATGAATTGATAAGCTGGAACTAATCATGAACATCACTTATGGAATCAAAAGCATGAAAAGAAGATTACATGCTTCTTAATCTATGAAAAGCCAAAGAAGACGAAAGAGGAGAAGAGATCAATGTATACCGAGATGGTGATTCAGTGCCAAAATGTCGGCACCGTGGATACGGCCCAAGCAAGGCGGCGCAGCGTTGGTGCCGCCGTTATTAGGGGAAGGATTGGTGACCGGCCTCGGCATGAGGGGCCGGAGCTTTCGGCCGTTGAAGGATTCGGCCATGTACAGATCTCCATCATCATGACAACCCATCATATACATGTTTCTTGACAGCAACAGTTCAATGCCGAAACGCTAGGGTTTCTCGGAAACTAGAAGCTTTTTCGTTGCACACGAGAGACAGAGCGAGAGAGAGAGAGAGAGAGAGGGAGGGAGGGAGGGAGAAAGGAAAAGGATGGTTCTTGTGGTTTTGAGGAGTGAAGTGAAGTGTTATGGGCTCGAGTGAAGATGGGGAATGGAAGGGTATGGAGGGTCCAAAGCTTTATGAGGGGGGGCGGGGGAGTTCAAGAAACAGAAATGGTAGAGCCCTCACTTTGAAAAGGTAGATATGGTTCAAATATGGAATGTGTTGCTGTGCCTACGAAGGGAGACGATGAGGGTTTCTGCAGCCATTATAATATATAAGAAAAAAATGGGTGGTTAGTTGGGGTTGAACAGTTGAGGGGAGAGAGAGGGGGGCGAGGGAGGGAATTTGAGTTTCTCAGATTTTCAGGGAAGGGGATTGATCACTAGAAAGAGATAGAAGACTGGACCAAGAGAGGGGGGAGAGAGAGAGAATGATGTGTGTAGGTGTAGGTGTAGGTGTAGCTAGTAGGTCTAATATAGCAAAAACAAAAGTTGGAAAATTTAATATGGAAATATAGTGCATGTACCTTTCCTGCATTAGAAAATATACAATACACCCTTTTACCTGAGCACTTTTGGAGGATAATAATTATTGGCCCTCTCGAATTAACGGTAAGTTTATGTAAATTTTTTTTATAACATCAGAATATGCTATGATCAATCGATCATTTACCCTATATATGTATTCGGAGTAGAAGTTTGCTTACAACTCTCATTGAAATAAAAGGCTTTTGATTATATTAGATCTTCATGAATTATGTGGATTTGCGGAAGTCAATATTACACGGAATTAGAATAACCTTAAAGAACAGTACATATAATATTTTGAGTGTTCTTAATATGCATAAATCGAACTCGTGCTATCAGATAAAGAAGATAGTTAAGCGAGACACGCATGCATAGGGAAGCACCTAAGATTTCATTTCACATCGTGGTGTTTTCTGGCTCGGTTTTAATTCGTTCTTGAGTACAAGTTAAGTGCAAGCAAAACATTTGCTCGAACTCAAGAACGAGAGAGCACGTAGCATACGGACATATGTGAGGTTGACTAGGCCATAGAGCTGTCGTTCGAGGCAGAGGGAGGGAGGGAGAGAGAGAGAGAGAGAGAGAGGGAAGGCGTGGAATTCTGGGGGGATTATCGGGAGGAGCGAACCAAAAACGACGTGACGATGATTGAGAGAGAGAGAGAGAGAGCGAGTGAATAATGAAGAGAGAAATATACGGCATAAACCCAGCATAAGCCTCTCATCACACTCTCTCTCTCTCATATTAATGGGTCTTCTCATGTCTCGTGCCTTTCACCATTATTCTCAATCCGAACTGCCCCTCTTCCCCCCTCTGCTCCTTGCCTTTTCCTTTGTCTATTCTCTCTCTCTCTCTCTCTCTCTCTCTTTCTCTAGAGCCGAACAAGGAACAAAAAATGAAATTTTTAGCAGAATTTCGAAATACGTTTCTTTTCGCCAAAATCCAGAAAATAGAACAAGAAATTCACATCTCTCTTTCTGACCGGATCGTACGGTTCATTGGCCCTTTTCCAACATCTTCTTTTGTCCGACTATTTCAATTTCAATTCACCACACGCTTTTGTGTTCCATATGTTTCCTACACTAGGAGACAACCTTCACATTTCGTACTCGCTTCATGGGTGAAATTGCACTAACCCCCTTGCAGTTTGGCGTATTTGCTCTTCTTCTCCCCGTGAAAAAGAGAAGAGTCCTTTGTTTGTTTGCTACATCCCCCTTGCAATTGAATGTGAAGTATATATACGCCGGTCAGAGGCCTTTGAATAATTTATCTTATTATTATGGCAATCGAGATGAACAATATTGTTAGAATAAGAGAGACGATTAGTGGTTTGGTATGTCAGTTGAGTTTGAAGTTAGGGTGCTTATTTCCTAAAAACCCTAAACTTTAGGTTCAATCTCTATCTATCCTAAACTTTTTCTTGTTTATTTCATAAAAAAAATCCCCAACTTTCACCATAATCCCATATCTAATGACGCATCAAGAAATTGCTACTAATTTTGTCAATATTATCAAATATCAAGAGGTTGCTAGTGTTTTTTACAAGGTGAGGGTGCTGATGAAAGTGCAAGTTCAAAAATGAATTTCTAACTAGTTCTAATGTTAATAATTTGGAGTAAATTAGTGGCGATTTTTAGACGTGTGGATAGATTTGAAACCAAAGTGAAACTTGAGGATTTTTTATGAGAAAAAAATTTCAAGGCAAAATTAGGACCTAACCTAAAATTTAGAGTTATTTTTAAGGATTTAGGCTAAAGTTAGGATTTCTCCTAGTTATTTGGAGTCTTGATCCAAAACTTGTTGAACTCGATCGCCCTGCTTCGGCCATAGGGTCCTCGGGTCAAAGGTTCAGCGGTGTTTTTCCTCGAGTGCACAATATGTCCTTTCTACGAAATTGCATCATCTCATTCGCATTTCTTGGCCAAGAAACACGGTTAATGTCTAGGGTTTTTGTTGTGACCAAGAAATTGAGATGTCCTTTGACATTTCAACAGCTAGGCCAAATGTACTCTCCATCCTAGTAACTCTTTCATCTTCCCCTCCTATGTACAGTCTTAGGCTTTTCTTCTCAATTCCTGATCAGAAGAAAAGCTTCCTCAAACCGACTTTTTGATTGACAAGTTATAAACGTAGATATCGCTCACATGCAAACTCAATTGAAAATAAATACCAATAGTGTTTGAATATATATAATCCATCAACAAGAAGAACGATTCAAAGGAAAATACGAATCTATGACTATGTCTCATGACATGATTGTCCAATACTAACATATCGTTAAAGAGAATGTACATTTTTCTTTCTTTGTGCCCTCCTCATTAATTATTCATTGTCTGTTAGATATTCCAAGCCACAAATTATCATCCCTCTTTGCGTCACATAGTGTTAGGGAAATCCCTTATGATATTTTGAAGATGGAAAAATAAATCAAAGGCTACTTACATGTTTAATGGTTGAATAATAGACTATGTAAATGATAGAATGTGTAAATGATATTGTCGAAGTCTATACTTGAAAGAACTAGAAGGCAGACTCTATGCTGAAGCTAAACTTATTATAACCGTGTCCAAACCTTAAGGCTAAATATGTTCAGACTTACGTTCAGATTGTAAAGTCTACTTCAGATAGAAGACACTTAGACTTTATTTCAAACAGAACACGCTCAGACTTTATATCCAGAACGAGACACAAGTCCAGAACGTGACAAGGTCCAAAACGAGACACAAGTTCAAAATGTAATAGATTCAGAATGAAACATGTTCAAAACGAGACAACTTGACGGAACGTAACATAAGCCCCAAACATATAACGGATACTAATATGGTTTGGATTTTATATCAAGATAGATTTGATTGACTCAATCTAATTGATTGACAATTGGATTTTGAAAACAAAAACTTTCTAAACGGAGAAGCTCTACTTATGAAAATCAAGATTCTGTTTGTATGGGTGAGTAGAATCAATTTGGAATTCTACTTTTGTCACTCAACAGTTACTAAATCTTCTAGATACAGATCTGTACAATGGGTAGATTGGAAGACGATCCTCTAGATGCTATCTAACGGCTAGTTTGGAAATTATGGATTATTTAAAGAGATCAATGACCAATGAGTAAGTAAGAAACGGAGCATAAAATTTATAATTCCAAAGTCTGAGCGACATTCGATTATACATTTGTCTTTGGTGAGCTTACACGTTTGTGATCATGAAAAAAAATACCAAAAGAGTGACTAGTGAGATAGTGTGATTTACCACTGAGTGTTTATACTCAAAGTTGTAATATTTTGTTGATCGCATAATGAAATCCAGTCAGAAGGCTGTTAGCATGGGAGAATGGACATAGGCTTGATCTAAGCTGAACCACTATAAATTTCGTCTGCAATATTCTCTTTCTTTAACTCTTCATATTTAAGTTTATTGCATACTTACAGGTTATTTTAAAAGTTTGTTCTATCGCATAACAGATTCTGAACATCTATCAGAAATTTGGTAGCTCACTTATCAGACTCTGATCCTTATTCAAATTTTGCTCGAAATTTATTTTATTCAATATTTATTTGTCAAAATTTATTTTAAATATCTATTCCCCTCTCTCTAGGTGTTCGTACTAGTACTTTCACATGGTGGTAATAGGAACGAAATAACCTCCTCTCTTTTATGAGCTATCACTATTCCATGCAGAGATTGCGTCCTCACCTCGAATCTTTTCTTCCCTTATTCAATGCCCCCTCTTGCATATTCATCTTTCCAACTCACCAAGGCCTTGTCCCATGTCCATCTCATTTGTCGAATGTCCCATCTCTCTCTCTCTCTCTCTAGCCAAGAAAGGGAAAACTAGAAAGAAATTTCATATCATCATTGTTATATAATTGGAAGTTTTGGTTGAGAGAGAGAGAGAGAGAGAGAGAGAGAGAGAGAGAGAGAGAGAGAGAGAGAGAGAGAGGTGATGGGGCCAAAAGATTTGATGTCTTCTTCAGTGGCTGACTGCAACCCACACTGCACATTCAATAATTTCTATGCCGTGGATACGTCAAGAAATGCGTGAAATGATGTAAAGATTGAATTATGAAACTCCCCTTCAAGGTATCCAGAACAACAAAGTCATGATGGCGATGATGATGGTGCTGGTGATATATTTGGCCACGTGTACGGTGAAGTGCAGTGGCTCGACTGAGATGTGATATCATGCATGATGGTAGGGTTGTCAGAGAATTGTTTTGGTGTTTGTAATGAAGAGTTCAATAAAAAAGAAAACGTGAGGGCAAACCCCTGGATTTGAATGTTTAGTAGCCCTGTTGTCTCTTGTACGATGAGTTAGTAATTCTTGACTTTTCACATTCTCTTTTACTTGAGGACTCGAATGTTTTCTCGTTGGGGGCAAATGTAATCACCCTATCCATTATATATGAACGAGATTTGTCATATAAAGTATTCACGAGATGAAATTTGAGGATTGATCATTTACTTATAAATCACTCCATAAGTTTTCTTTTCTCTAATGTCAAATCTAGCGCATTCAAACTAATTTCTACATAAGTGCCATCCCAGCCCAAGTCTAAAGGATATTATTGTAAAATGACATCTTGATGGCTTTCTTGTTCATATTTGTAAAGGAATTTAGTAAAAGTGAGTATCATGAAAAAGCGTGAAGTATTTAATCAAGAAACACAATAGTTTCATTGCATTAACAGTTTGTAGGGAATTTAACATCTTAAAGTTTAAAATATTCTTAATAGAATATATTTAGTTAGTGTCTTGGAAATAACCTGCAATATCTCTAATTGCTAAATGTTCACAGAGCATGGAGCAAATTATGAATATACCCTATTAAGTTTTCGATGAGGATTTTGTAATAAGTGCCTCCATAACATATGTTTAACTAACTATTCAAGGAAAACTTACAACTATTTCATTTACTGTTTTGTCATATTATATGTAGTAAAAATTTTAGAAATAGAAATGATATTCATCAAGTATGTCTTAACAAGTATTCGTGAAGCATAACGACATCGTTACAACCAATTAGTGACGATATCAATAGAATCACACACTCTGTTCTGCATAGAATCGACAAATGGAGCATCAGTTTCAAATTGTTGAGATACATTAACTATCAAACACTACCCAAATCCTTTAAATATCAAAGGCTAGTATCAAACATGTTGGAATTCATATCACATAATTTATAGGTCAATATTGCGGGAAAAAAAGAGAATGAAAAATAAAATTTGAGAATTGATAAATGAGAAAATTAAACATCGAGTATGAGAATTATACAAATGGTGGACTTTGAAAATTTTAATATTTTCATGTCACATATGCAACGATTATGTTCTTTCATCTACGCAATGAGAAAAAATTTAGTTTCCCTTTTCGAGAAAGAAAGTTTACTAGTCCGTTATTAACTTTATTCACATACAAGTATTTTGTACTTGAACATCATATTATAATCGTTATATTTTGGCATTCATGATTTAAACTCGTAGGAAAGGAATTACATTAATGAAAGTGTAATTCTTTAAAATGTGGTAAAAGATTGACATAAACAAAACAAAAGAAATGTCACCTTAAAATGTAATATAAGATTTAGATCAAATGTCTACTGTTTCATATTTGTGATTATCTGGATCTTGGTCATTACCAATTTTAGGCTTTTTCCCTTTTTACTTAGGGCAAGTTTTTGTTATTTAAGGAAAATCTTACTTGGTGTGATTTGCATGAATTCTTGACTTTTCATGGAAACCGGACAAATCTTGGGACAATGTGTGATGCGCGATTACTGCACTGTCACTCTTTCGAGAGTAGCGGTGCAGTCGGTTTCACATTTTTCTTTTAAAAAAGAATACTTCGAAAAAACTTGTTAAGGAGACTATCACATCAAATATTAGATGAAAACCATGTCACAAAATTTTATGTCGCCATGTTATGGTGGAAGAAAATGTGCAAGGAACTTTTTCAACAGGTCGTAATATTCTAATTTCATACAAGAAATTTCATTTTAATTAATTATAGAAATGGAGATTTGTCTCCACTTACCATGTCAACTATTATTGGCATTAATTAGTATTACTTGGGGAGCTGTAGCTTGCTGATCCACGCAACTGTTTCTTATAGGCCCTTCTTCTTTGTTCATTTTATTAATGTCCGTACAGAGCTAATCTCTAGATTGATTTAGTGGTTTCCTTCTTTAGTTGTAGTATAGTTGGTTACATATCAATTAATGCAGATAATGAAGCTAACTACAAATTAATCAATGCACTCTGCATTAACAAATTTTAAAAGGGACCCATCCGTGAGTAGTTGTGCTGGTTGAGAATCCCTCTCTCATCGCAAAGATCGAGAGTTTGAAACCTACAGTTGCTAGCGATTTAAGTGGAGGACCTTGGCGGTGGGTTGTTAGGCTAGTTTCCTCCGAGATATAGGGGCCCAGCTCTCAGGAGCCATTCGGGCATGAGGGGGTCCGTGGTGGAGTCCTTGATTACCAAAAAAAAAAAAAATTGTAAAAGGGCTAAAGAACAGAAATATCAAAAGGTGCCTTTCACTAACCCTCATTTTACTTATTTTAGTGATTATTTTTTTATATTCTGATATAGGTGAGAAAAATATTCTACAAATCAAATAATTTCTTATCAGGAGTGTTGAAATTCTGAAGCTTATTAACTAATGTCTAGGCGCACCTTTTGAGATGACCAGGTGGAATACTAGGATGTTGACTGTGTGGATATAGTGCAATTTGACAAGCGCCTTCTCTTCAGCCAAGGCCTAATCAGGCGGTGGACACACCCACCAAAATTAATTATTAGGGTTCTTTGCCCTTGCCCAATTGGCTGGTCAACCCCTAACTTGCTACCGATGATCATTCCCATCGAGAAGGGAAAGCTGAAGAGGACAATTAAGAGTTATTGGCGGTGATGTTTTGAGAAGCCGAGGAACCGGTTACTTTAATTGAAACATGCCTATGTACTAGGGTTGGATTAGAGTTGTCTCATGAAGGTACAAAAGGGTCCTCACATCTGGATTTGGTCCCAGCTTATTCTATGATTTTCTATGAACCGGATGCCTGTGAGCAATTTTCATCGTGCGGACTTTTTTTATGCGATCACCAATCAATACTTTCGAAACTGGATTAGTCCAGAAAAAGCATGATTGAAAAGTACCCTGGAGGCGCTCCTTAACATGACTATTTTGCCTTATGTAATGCCATCCTTGCATGCGCAAACACAATTTGATTTCTAACTTAACACAGTGTTCAATTTGATCTAGGGGTGAGCAGCGGTCTAGGGTCAACCCTGGACTGACCCTGGACCGGCCCCAACCCTGTCGGTTCTGGTCCGGTTCCCAATGAGATTGGGTCGGTCCTTGATCTTGAAATTCCAGGACCAACACTGTGCGGGTTGGTCCTCAGTCCTAAGAGTTTTGGGTCGGTCCAACCCTGGACCAACCCTATATATTATATTATATTATATTATTTATAATTCTTTTATATATTCAAATCTAAGTAAAATGTCTGTTATATTATATTATATTGAGATGTTCTATCAATAGCACTAATAGTAATTTCAATTTAAAACTTTTGTTAAGTATTAGTTATGTGTCGTTTGTTTGTTTTTAGGTGTTTAGAAGTTCAAGTGAATTATCAAGATGTGAAGTTATATATTCATGGTTTATATTAAGTATATTGAACTTTTTATGGTTTAATTGTATTCTACTAATGAATTTCAGCTGCACTTTGCTTTTCAATTTGTATCAAATGGTAGAAGTTTTTGAATAGTAGAGTAGTATTGCAGTTGTTACGATGATTTACTAGTCAAGTGGTGTGAAGCTCATTTTTTGGTTGAGTGGACTCTACATTATCAAATGTAGGAAAACGCTTTTGCATATGGTGTGATGAATATTAAAGATAGATGATTACAAGAACTTTCCATCTTGTCCCATATCTCGATGAGCAGTTAGCAGGTACGAAATTTCTATTATTGTGTCATCTTAAATTTGCTAAATATGTATTGGTATTTATAGTTTAGTTGCACAATGCCATATTGTCGATGGATGTGTAATTTGAAATTGTAGGTTTATTTTTTTAGGGAGTATAAAAAATAAGATGAAAAAAATTATCGATCGGTCCCGAGTTGACCCTAGAACCGAACCGAACCCATTGGGTTGGTCCGGTCGGTCTGGTCCTTCGTCCCAAGCTATATAGGGTCGGTCCTCGGTCCTAAAAATTGAGGACCGACACTGTATAGGTTGGTCCTAGGGTTAGAGGGTGGCTCGGACCAAACCGGACCATGCTCACCCCTAGTTTGATCGGTAAACCGCTTTGTTTGAGCGTGAATATCTTGTGTTTCATTGAATCGAGGTAGAGCCTAATGGCCGGAACACCGAAATGACAAATCGCATGTGGCTCCTCAGTTGTGACAGATGGGGATCCCGAGAGACCTGAACCTGGGCACATATGATCTTTTGGCGACTCCGAAACGATAGGATGGTCCTCCTCACAAGTGTGTTCGTGAATAATAAGTTTCTTGGAACTCAAAGTGGAGGATCAGGCAAATAGGGAAGTTGCTGTGTCGGTCATCTGGGAGAGGTTTGGTTTTGAAACCATTGCAGATTCGTTTGGGAACGCCGATCCAAGAGAGGGACCAGCGTACTTCTAAATCGGGTACGAGAATTTTATCTCTCTCTTCTCAAGGTAAGTTCACGTGTTCCTCATCCTCCAACATTACTCTCTATCCTATCAGATCCTAAAACTAGTTTGAAGAAAAAAATTAGCTACACATCAGGACAATTAAATAATGCAAATTGATGCCTTGTAGAATTTTCTTATATTAATTTTCGCCTCACAAAAAAAAAAAAAATCCTAAACTGGTGGTGCCCTTATCCAAATCTACCATCCTTCAGCATTCCGTCCAATATTCCATGAAAATGTACATGGATTAACACACGTGGAAGATGACTATAAGACAAATCCAACATGGAGAATGACAGATCATATGTTGAAAATCTACATATACTGATGTGAATACTAACACATGGACTTTTCATGTCAAATTCGTCATTCTCCAAATTGCTGTCGTCCACCACATTTGTGCCACGTATGCATTTTTATGGGATATCGAGCCGAATGCTAATGTATGGTCGATTTGGCCAGAGGTATCAATTTGAGATTTTTAATAAGACAAAAATTGATTGGAAGAAAACAAAATGTCACAAGGTACCATTTTGAGATGTTCTTTTACCAAGGAGGTAACGGTTCAGGATGTTTAATAGTATTAACTCTCTTCTCTTTTTAATCATGCTACGATAGCGTATTGAGAACACCATGAAGAGATTCATCTGATCGATACAAGCACACCTAGACAAGTCATTGATTAGTTCCTAGTAATTAACTTGAGCCAAAAAGGTGACCATATCAGCAATTCAACACGAAACCATCTTCCCCCTCCAAACCATTGAGGAGCCCGCACCCAGATTTTGATTTTCTTGAACGTTGGCTTCATCTGGTGTTTGGGGGGGGACTCTTGCCAAGCTGCCTGTTGGTGGATGAGAGGTTCTTGGAGATGATTGGTTGTGTTGGCATGCAAGTTTGTTAAAGGAGATTTCTGAGAGACTGCGAGGGGAAAAAGTATTGTGGATCTGATCCTCGTTGATCGAATGAAATGATGGGTTCATCTTGATATCATCCCCATGTTTGGACACCCAAAGATGGGGGAAACTTATACGATTCCCAAGTCGCCAGATTTACTTTGAATTTGATGCAATTAGCATTATTGGAGACCCATCACCAATCTCAAGTAATCAAGCTCAATCCAACTCTTCGAAAATTATATGTAAATCACGACAATAAAGAATCAAAAGGACAATCATGATAACAAACTGTAGCGTAATATGTATTATACTGTAGCAATCACATTATGCTGTAAAATGGCATAGACTCTCACTTGTATCGGCAAAACTTACAATTGTGTTTAATTGATCACACTTTTTGTATCTCTCTACCCTTTCACGGTCATTTGCAATCTTTCAATTTCTTGTAACCTGTCAACTATTTACACTTCAATTACAATTTATTGTATCTCTCTACCCTTTCACGGTTATTTCAATTGCTGCTTTCGTCTAAGACGTTTCTCCTCAGATACAGAATATCTAAGGAGATATTCCAGGGACATCTACCTTTATATAATTATTATATATGTGAATGCGAATCCATCTCTCTTTTTTCTCCATAATTAATCTTATCTACAATTAACATCTTTTGGAATCTTTTTTCTTTTTTTGGGTAAAATGTAAGTATCATTTAGCAGATGAAATACAGAAGCTTAGGGGCATCCCAGCCTTACAAGTAGAACTAATACTAAAGATGGAGATATAAAATCTCCACATAGTAGCCAAAACAACATTAGCTTTGCAAGGTCTAAAATTTTAGTAGAGTGAAGTTCTATCTCTAACGATTTTACGCACCTTAGCCAAAGTAATGTGGATATCATTTGACTTGCTTTGAAAATGTAAAAGGTTGTGCTCCATCCAAATGCAATAAATGATTGCTAAGAATGATACCTTGAGGACCCTTGCAGCCAAGTCTTTGTCTCTGATCACCCTGATCATCCATTGAAGTTCATCATTCCATCCTCTTAAAGGATGCTAAATCCCATGTTTTGCTAGGATACCATGCCATGTACTTCCAATGCAATTGCACCGGAAGAACAAATATGTTATGTCTTCTATATCAATCATATAGAAAATTTTGTAGATATTGACTGAATGTGTCCATCGTGATACAATTTCTACCAAGAAGCTAGCCAATGAAATCTGGTCCAAATTAGGTTACGTCACTCCACAATCGGCCCTACTTGTCAAAGTTTGTCATAAATCTATTTACATCAATACTTAAAACCAGATATGACCAAAAGAGCAGGTCTCAACTTAAGAAGACCTCACTAACTCCAGGCCATACTACCATTAATGTTGAGCTACATAACTGGAGCGCTGCCGCATTTGGTGCTGTGAACCCCAATTGCTTCATAGGAAAGAAAGTAGCCAAGCAAATTTTGTTCCATAATTTCAGATTGAACAAACCTAGTCCCCCCTTCCTTTTGGATGAGCAAACTACTTACCAAGCGACTTTCTATATATCCAGCTCAATCCAACCAGAACATTCCTCCACCATGATTTTTTTTTTTTTTTTTTGGGCCCACTTTGTACTCACTTTATTTATGCAGCAAGGGAAAATGAAAACCATGATTATTGATTAGTCAAAATTGCAAACTGCTATTAGGTTAACTTTGTCATGGTTTTCTTAATCAGAATGGTAAGGCCAATCCCACTTTGTTGTGCGATATATATTGGATGTAACATATGGTCCATGAAGGAGCAGAGCAGCCAGTGACAATTCAATTTCTTGGTGATGTCATATTGATAAATTACTGGGCAACGGATTTGTGGGTTTTGCTGTGACCAATAAATGTGTACATTGCTAGGGTCATAGTCACACGTGAGCTTGCATCACTTCTCTACATTAGTCTTCTTGAATTGAAGGCGACACCTTAGTACGATTAACATTTGTGTGATGTCACTTCTTCACCTTAGTACGATTAGCATTGATTCATGTACCATATGTCCCGAACCAGCTCAATATAAACAATGTTCGATAGGGTGTATGAGCCTCAACAAGATGATGGACATAAACCCCGCGAACACTCGTATTATGTAGTGGGTTCTATTAAGGAAAGCACGGCGAGTGGACATGGAACACGCAACGACGTCATCGCGAGCCACCACAGTTAAGTGAAATGAATTGACTGGTCATAAGCTGCAAAAAAAGAAGAAGAAGAAAATAAACTGACACCAAGTTCACGGAGCGAGCTATTTATATCTTGGCGAATAGCTAAATGCTATTTTTCGTGTACCTATCCCGGAAAATTAAATTGCACGGCTGCTGAAATTATTTTCGGGACCAAAGGGGAGTTAATTTTTGATGCTCCCTTCTGTCTTTTGTGTCTTTTCGTTTAGGTTTTGTCGTGCCACAGGGTAAGCAGGAGCATCAATGACATGAATGGAATCAACAGCTCCCCGATCTTGCATCATGCATGCCCCCGAAATGGGTCCGGCTTCAGATCCAGGTATTGAAATCAGACAGCACGACTCGGGCTAGGCTAAGGTCCACATTACGTGCTAGGAAGATCACACGCCGACGTCTTCGTCGTCATGCGAAGGCGGACCTTGGGTTGGTGCTGTCCACTGGGTGTTCTTGGTTGGACGAGGAGGACGAGAAGTGGAACGTGAGTTGTCTGTGTGGACTCAAAGCCTCCGTTGGAGCAGAAGTTCTTGTTTGGGATTTGATGATTGGGGGACGACAAAATACAAGAAAGAATACAATGGGAGAGATTACAGCGTTTTTGAAGGGGATAATTGTCCAGAAATTCCTAGAGCCGTTATACAACAGTTAATTTGACCCTAAATCTTTCGATTTATTAATAAACCTTTTTAAAATTTACTAATGTAGTCCTAAACATATTCTTTGAATGGTTAGCTTTGAGCTGAATGGGCACAGTTAAAAGGTTTAAGGCTAAATTGGTAAATCCAACTCAAGCCTCGATTAGAGCAGAAGTTCTTGTTTGGGGTTTGATGGTTGGTCGAGAGGTTCAAGAAGCAAAACAAAATCCATCACTGCATTGGGAAAGATCGTGGTGTTCTTAAAGGAGATGATTATCCAAAAATTCCTAAACCTATTGTACAGTAGTCAATCTAATCATACATTTTTCAATTGTGTCAATTTAATCTTAAATTTATCAATTAATTCTTAAACCTTTTGAGGATTTGCTAAAGCAATCCTAAACCTATTCTTTGGAAATTTAGCCTAAAAGGGCTGTATTGGCAAATTATCAAAAAGTTTAGGACTAAATTGACAAATCATCAAAATATTTGGGCTAAATTCCCATAACTGAAAATTTTAGGGTTAAATTGGCAAAATCATCTGAAGGTAAAGACTTAGGACTCAATTAACACAATTAAAAAGTTTATGACTAAATTAACCACTGTACAATAGGTTTAGAACTTTTTGAACAATTTTCCCATTTTTGAAGTATCCTTCTACATTCATTTTATAAGTCCACTAGGGAGAGGGGAGAGAGAGATGTGGGCTTGGACTTGTTAGCGGGAGCCGGCGTGAGTGCTCGTTGTTGAGTACTGGCTAAATCCAAAACATGTTCCAAAACGGTTCAATCTTGAAATGCTCGAAGTCAAAGTCATAAGTAACCCAATTGATCATCCATGTGTGCTAGATATGATTTCATTCATCTTAACATCAGCATACAGGTACACATTCTCTCGCGGAAGAGAATTTCACAACAAATTCCACAAAGCTCTAGTTTTTTCGACATGTGCACTGGCCCTGATCCAAATAATTTTGCATGTATTTGGTGAGATTTAAATATGTAACTCTTGATTCCTAAACCGAAAATTCCCTAAAGCCTTGATTCTAAATTTGGCTTCCAAGTTTATTTATCCTTAAAATGTTCGCCCGTACATTTGTATAGGGATTTTTGTTGTTAAATATTGCATGAAATGATATATTTAAGGCTGACATACAAAAATGCTTAGCAAAATCACAAAAAGCAGATCTTTATCTAAACGTACATTTTTCATCAGAAAAGAAAAGTATTTATATGTAATTAGCTTCCAATATCTGGCAAATTGGATGACGGAAATATTCACTGTGCATTTTCCTTAGAAAGCCACAAGTGGTCTTGAAACCGTTTACATATTAGTTGGCCCATTACTAATAGGCTCTCCATATCGATTCTCATAATTGGTGAACTCGAGATATCTATGTTTAGATTGGGAATTCGTGTTCACGGGTTAATTTATAGGGAAAACGCTACCAAAAATCTCAAATTATGTTTGCTATGACATATATACCCTAAATTTTTTTCTTTGTGATATTAAAAATTCTAAAGCATGCTCACTAGGACACACTTATCTTAATATTTTCTAGTGATAGAAAGAACCCCAAATTTATACTTATGTGATATATTTATCCTATGTCAAGGTTCTATTAAATGATTTTTCAGTCAAAATGTTATATTTATTTTACTTAAATCATGTAGGCACTATGTTGACACCGTTTGCTTTCCGAAACCCATGCTAATTGACAGATTCTTGATAGGTAAATGTGTTACATAAGTACAAGTATTGGATTTTTGGAATCACAGAAAAACACTTAAGGTAAATATGTCACAATTGGCATAATTTGAAGTTTTCCTGACTTTTGCCCTAATTCATATGATAATATATCTACAAAATGTTATATTTTTGTTGAGCATGCTAGAAACGGGAGAATGGCATCAGTGGTTCTCGTGACTCCTGCTAGAAGTTCCAAATCGTCCTCGTATATACATGTTCTTTCGATTAAGGACAATCGTTGTACCTTTTCTAGGAAAAATATGAAAGTTATTTCATTAGAAGGCGACATGGATACAAAATGCTCATTTGGACAAACAATATACCCGATTCTTTTCTGTTGACTCCTTCGATTTTAGATATGATAATTATGTTGCAGGAATTGTACACGGACCATTTTTATGTTGTGATTTTTTCTTTTTTAACTTCTTGGGTCAAAAGATGAACTATTTCAATAATTTTCTCAAACTAAAATTAGAACCAAACGAGAAAGCTAATATCCTTTTGTCCACATTGATGAATTTTTTTCGTGTTGAAATGTCATGAGGATGACCGGTGAATCTTTTTAAAGATACGAGATGGGCCTAAATCGATTGAAAGTAAATATATGATTTTGCATTTCGAGTGACTGGATGACATCTACTAGTGCCTGTTTTAATTCTTTGAAAAGATGTATGATAAATTCTTGCCACGTTTTAATTTCCAAATGCATATTACACAAAAGTGTCAAATCTTGATAATTCGTTGAACAATTATTGCTTCTCGGAAAAGTGAGAACGTCACCCCCATCCCCTCGAATACAATAAAAGAAAAAACAAAAACATGACCACAAGGTCAGTAATCGCAGAAGAATCTCTACTTACTTCTCTCTCTCTCTCTCTCTCTCTCTCTCTCCCTTCCTTCTCTCGCTTTTAGCTGTATGGAAGTCTGGAGCTTTCCTGCATCTCCGCCTTGTGAGGTGAAATGCGAATCATCCTTTTGCTAGTATGTATTGGACCGAGGCCCAATGCTGTTTTCTTTCCTTTTATTTTGTTCTTTTTGGAAGGCTTCTTGTTTTCTGTAGTTCTTGGTCCTCTTCAAAGGCATGAGCATGTATTCATGTACCTACACGCAATCCTCTTGAAGTGGGCGTATTGTCATTTACATGAGCATTTGAAATGAAAAGGGTTTTACTTTGATTCCAAGCTTAACCATAGAAAACACATGAAATCCACCCAAGATACCATGCGTAAGTCCATCATACAGTTCTTGATCAATCCATGGGTGTCTGGTAAGTAACATTCGACAACATCCAATGATTTGAGGGCGTCGTCGTTGGTCATGACATTTGAAAGGAAGCAAACTTTCCTCCTTGAGCTCTTAACTCGCATATAGGCAACCACAATTCTTGCATGATCCTAAGTCTTTTAGGGGTCGAATCAAATCGAGCTCAAGAAATTGAATGTTGATCTAATGACATAATGGAAAGAACAGAAGCCATCATCGTGTAATTGGCCACTGGTTTCATGGATGAACCAATGACTCGTCATTTTCCAAAACGTGAAGCGCAATTCAAAGCTCAAATGTCAAATGCTCATAATAATCCTTAACAACCCCAAGTGGATTATGCTACCGAAGAGCACCATATATCGAGAGATCACACCCCAAATCAAGATCAAATATCATTGTGGCCGCAAGTATGGCGACTTTAAATCAGTCAAGACAACATCATATTATCAAAATCCAAAGAAGAGTACACAGCATTCAAGAGACAGGATCAACTGAACGACAAGCAAGACCAAGGGAAGGGATGTGACCGAAAAGGCCCTGTCACGAGCTGGAGCAAATGAACAACAACCATTGAAGTTCTATCTACTAACTGAGCAGATAATTCATTGCCTTATTTTAGCAACCAACTCATCACTTTTTCTTGGCAATGAAGAGGCCCCAGCATTGCTCGCCCGATGAACTCCTCATCAGCTTGGCCTTCCAGCCCCCAACTATGTCATTATAGTCTTCCTGCATTTTTTAGGACCGCCAAGGAAACAGAATTTAACACCATAGCAAGTTAATCCAAGGCTTTTTGCAAAGAAGACAAGAAGGTTATGGAGAACATACTTCAGAAAAATCGCTGATGAATGTATCTTTGTCCTTCTCAACAGCATTTAATTCCTTCTCCAGAACTTTAATAAACTGAAAGCACAAGCATGGATTTGTGTCAGAATGGAAAACAATTTGCACAATGTGGCAACACATGAACTTTATACGGACCTGGTCAGTACGATCCTTGGCTATGACCTCAGCAAATCCAGCATCCCTAAGCATCTGCATATAGTGAGAAAAAAACAATTTAAGTAAGCTTGATTAGTTAAGGATAAATTAGTTGGTACAAAGCACAATGTTTATGTTAACCATACCTGACCATATGCCTTTACATCGTGGAGATCATACCCTCTTTGCTTGATATATGCTGCGAACTCTGGTGAAGGAGTTCCAGCATGCTTGCAGTAATCACTAATAAGAACTTTACCTCCAGGCTTCAACCACTTAAAGAAGGACCTGAATAGGGCAGGTTTGTCCTGAAAATAACACACAACTTGAAATTAGCACCGAGGACACATATGCATACTTCTACATAAGAGGTGACGAATTAACAAGAAGTACTCCACATCCATAAATAATCTCAACCAAAATGTTTCTCCACAAATCATTATAAATCGAGTGACTTCATCAAACTGCATTAAAAAATGCAAATGACGAAAATAGATAAATAAGTGCCTTGATTTACTAGAGTCTTGAGAGAGAGAGTGAAGTTACTCTTTTTACTTTGGAAAAGAAAACTTACTTGAATATGCAGTATTGTGTCGCGACTGTAGATCACATCAAATGTATTATCTGGGTAACTTTTCTTGGTGCAGTCGGCAACCTCAAATTCAACAGAGCATTTGAGTCCAATGGCACGCTCGAGAGCAAAGGAGATCATATTTATGGAAAGATCAATGCCAACGACCTCGACATCAAATTTCTCTGCCATGTAGAAGCCTCCTCCACCAATGCCACACCCCACATCTAGAACTTTCTGACCAGGCTGGAGTTCCAGCTTTGCCACAAATTCTTTAGTTGTATCTGTTATAAACAATAGTGCTTAAATTAATTAACCAAAGACCAAAGAGAGACCTCACATTTAAGTAATGCCAGAGATTTATCAAATTTGGTCAAGTTCATGGGAAGCCAAGGTGTCTCAACATGGAAATAACTAAGTAAAGAAATAGATTTAGTGACATTTGTTTGATTACTATGGATTCGTCAAACTGAAGCATTCTCTTTTCTGTGTCAAACCGGTACTGCCCCCTAGAAATCATAAAGCTAATGTTCCAAACTACTATGTCACATCTGAGAGCAGTGGCGATACAGCTTCCTACGAAGATCACTTCACTCATGATTACTCATCAAAGGACTGATAGGTACAGAACTATTCTAGGCGAAAGCTTCCACTTTCTTAACAGTTGTGGAATGGAGGCAGATATTCATCCTATTTTTAAATATAGTAAGTTCTCCTTGAATTTTCACACCAAATAAATAAAATTGGATATTAAAATAGTTTTTTTTTTTTTTTCCTCTTTGAAGCATACCGATTCCGCCTGTGCTCACGAAGCCTTGCCCAAAGACACGCTCATAACGTAGTATGCCACTACACTTATACTGAACATTGTCCAAGAATCGCTGAAAGCCTCTATCGTCCTCTGACTTGACTTTCTGCCATGTCCAGCAAATCTGCATCGAAGATCATGTTTTCTGTGTTATTATCATCACATCTACTATCCACAAAGCTGTAACTGGAAAAAACCAAAAAGATCAAAAAGCTGAAAATCAAGTTTTGTGAGTATCATTTGCCTGATTCTGATTCTTTTTGTTTCTCACATAAGCTCCAATGCACTTGCAACCAGCAAGAGAAAGTTCAAACAGATCTCCAGATGCATCACGCATGTGGCATTCTTTGAAAACCTGCAATAGAATGTGAACAAACTAAAACACCCACTAACATATCCACTAAAATATCTAGCATGGATTCTGGAAAAGTAACTTATTTACTTCAAAATGTGTACACTGGAACCAGGCATAGAGGGACTAGAAAAGTTCTACAAATCCCTTGAAAAATTTCTTGGATTTATGCAACAGAATCATGCATCAAAGTAAGTCTAAAACATATTTATGTCATGTCTCCCCCCTGTTTCTATAGTGAAATTTTTTTTGAAAATATGGTTTGTACAGAGGGAGCTTTTCGGAGAAACAGAATATGATAAGATTAACAAAAATTTGAGACGCAAATTGGAATTTTTTTTTCAGCAATATGATCTTTCCAGAGGCAATTCTGATCTGTCAGAACATAAATTGTCAATATCGATGTCTTTCTCTTTTAGAAGCATCGAAAAAACTAATCCAAGGACAAACCTTTGTGTAGAATCTGGGTTCTCGATAATGGGTTGGGTTAGATTTCCTCTTAGAGTCTCCGGATTGATGGAAGCAAGATTCACGGAAAAATATATATCCACCAACCTTCAACCATTTGGTCATCCTTTCAGCCAAATTCTCAACCTGTAACAACACAACACGTGTTTAAAGAATGTAGAGGGAAAAGATATAATCCTTCTTTACTTCAGAAGACAAGGGACAAACCTATTCGGCTATGAATATTACACAAAGAGAAGTATAAAACTGGTTGTAACAACAGCACTGGATTAAAGGTGGCACAAACAAAAGCATAGTCAACATATAGCCATACAGGCAGCAGTCATGCCTAAATTTAATAACATAGAGCTACTCAACATTTAGGAGCGCTAAACTGTACAACATGTACAGGCAGACAAACCATGATGACTACACATAACTGGGAACCAAATGAGTCTAATAACCGAAGGATATTTTCAAGGGAAACATTCAGAAAGATCTTTCTTCAATTTTACCTAACCACCTAGAAATGAAGAGAAATACAGAATGTGGTCAATCATTACACTGGATCGCATATAGAACTCGCGATGATTACTCACAAAAAGTTCTGTCCAGGGGAAAGTACCCCTGATAGTATATTTACAAGATGGACTGACTTCATGGTAAATGATGGTAACCGACTTTCTTACTGCAGGCATGCTCTGTTATCAACAGTTTATGTAGGAAAAGAATCCATGAAGAAAATAACTATCACCTCTGTGTCTGAAAGGTACATAAGCAACCAATTTGAGAATATCAAGTCTACAGAATCTTCTGCAATATTCAGATCTGGGGATGTCACATCGGCACATTGGAACTTGACATTCTTATGATGCCCGTTGATGCTCTCATTCTGTAAAACAAAATTTGAAAAATGCATTCAGACAATCCACGCAATAGAGTACAGTATGGCTCTTTAAGAAATGCATTATCTAAAGCTTTTCATTTAGAGGCACATTACCTTCTTGATTGCACCGTCAATGAAGTCAAGAGCCAAAAGCTGACCAGCTTTCTGGGCTAACTCGCCAGTAAATCGACCAATGCCAGCCCCAAGTTCCAGAACTGTTTTCCCTTCGTATGGTGGGAGTAAAGAAAGGATCTACAACCCAACCAGCCATATAAGTTTATGGTAAAAATCATGTGAAGCTAAGCAACACAGAGCAATAAAGCAGACAGCAGGCATTTTGCTCCATTTTAACACTGTTGAATATCCCACTCAGCATGGTTGATAGTGATCATAGCGTTCTTTTATCCAGTAAAGTTGGTCCAGCTGGACATGACTACCGTTGTGGCTGCCACCTCAAGTCAACAAATACATGGAGAAAAACCCATCTCTTGGATGATTGTGAGCATAGCTGCTGGAGTTGCTCGAGTGAAGTATTTTCTTTATGTGAATATTCACACCTTTATTCTTTCCCCATATTATTAAACCGAGGAATTGAAGATGATTAATCTCACATTGTAGTTCAATTCAACACAAGCAAGTATTGTTCTTTCTTTATTCTTTTTGGGTTGTGAAAGCAAAGTTGCACAGTTATACCAGGATTAGAGACAGAAGTAGATTCTTTATCCTTTAAAGTATAAGGTACGGAAAAGTGCACCCAAATCCAATGAGTGTTAATGGAGCAACGGGAGTCCAATCCTCAAATGCCTGTATGATGTGTATAACAGAGCCCAGTGAACAAAGTTGCCTTCCCTTTTCCCAAAGAAAAAGAACGACCTCGAGTTACTGGCAAAATCTCCGCCTGCAAGGGGATTATTATAGTCCCTAGGATTGAGTACCGTCCGGTAAAAATTGTCCGCTTGAAGCTGTCACGCCTAATGGCAACGTGTCCAACAGCCTCCCAGGGTGCATTGGCGATTTTTGCAGCAACAGTAGTAATAATAATAACGATAATAACAAAACAAAGGGAGATAAAAGGAAGGGAAGAGGATCCTTGTCTCTAAAGCAAAGAACCAAACGGAGACATCAACCGAAACCTTCACAGTGACAATTGCCTTGGGAGATTCCGACGAACATTACGCGGGCGTCGCCACCAGAACCACAAAACCGACGACGGCCCATTTCCACCCACACGACTAAAACTCAGACCGCCACCGTTTCAAGAGAGAAGAGAGAGATAGTGCAGATGGGTTACCTCAGGACGCTCTTCTTTGTCGAGATCCGAAGCTTTGGAATCGAGCATCATGGCCTCGACAGTCAGGCTCGCCGAGTGCTCGGCCCAGTAGTTCTTCTGCACCCGGCGTTCGTCTCCTGACGAGATCCAAAGCCCAAAAGCTCCATCAACATTAAAACAAATGGAAAAAAACAAAAAACAAAAAACAAACGCCGACCCAACAATCTCCAAGCACAAAGTAAAAAACAGAGCGAGGCCAGAGGAGCGGGTACCTTGAGCAGCAGCCATTGTGGGAGAGGAAGGTCGGAGGCAGAATGAGAGCTTTTAGGGAGGTGCGGGAGGTTACGGCAGAGGCTCAACTGCAGCCCTGAATAGCGAGGCGACACCTAGAGAAGCTCCTGGATCTGCGGTTGTGCGCTCTCCCTCTCTGCCGCATCAGCCACGGGATCTCTCTCGCTGCTGTCGTGCGTTTCGGGAGCGACGACGGTGGGGAAGGTAATGGCAATGGCGTGAGAGGCATTGGCTGCAAATGCGTTCCTTTTATAGAGAGGGGGGGAAGGAAAGCCCAGCCAGAGCCACCCCTAGCTGTAGCTGAGCCCAGAAAGCCGAAGTCTTTACCGCATTTTCCTCCGCACTTCCCCTCTTCTCTCCGTCTCTCTCTCCTTTACTATTCTCGTCGTCCAAGAACCGTTAGCAAACAGTTCAACGTATATATATATATTTTATTATAATAATACTACTAAAAAAATCCCGAACTAGTGTAGCTACGATTAATTTATCTCAAACCGTCACCCAAATCAATACATTCGTGATGAATTTATTCCCCCCCACGTTAATTTCCATTGAATTGAATTAATATCACGAACAATAATAAGATGATACATATGTGAAACTCCCACTACATATTATCCAAATTAACGATTTGTCCGAAAGATTTAATGAAAACTCACGAGAAGGTAAATTTATCACTAGGATTTTTGTAGTCAAAGAACTAGTTTGAGCTAAATTTATCACGTGTACTAGTTTTGAGTTTTGCATAGTATTAATCCTTGTTTTTATTAAGGGTTAATACCTTAAAAAACCCCAAACTGGTACACTTGTGACAAATTTACCCCAAACTATTTTTTTGACCATGAAAAACCCCAAATTTACCCTGACTGACTATAAAAAACCCTAAACTGGTACATTTATGACAAATTTACCCCAAACTAATTTATTTGACTGCAAAAAATCCTAAACTGGTAAATTTGTGACAAATATACCCTATCTAAATTGGATTAATACAACAAAAAAATCATAAAAATTGTAAACTGTGACAAACGGAACATAAAATCTTAAATTGGTATACTGGTTAACTGTCACGTGTTATTTAACTTAATAATTTGAGAATAAAATTTAACGAAAACTAATATAGGGTAAATTTGTCACAAGTATACCAGTTTGGGGTAAATTTGTCAAAATTATACCAGTTTGGGGTTTTTGGTGGTCAAAAAAATAGTTTGGGGTAAATTTGTCACAAGTGTACCAGTTTGGGGTTTTTTAGGGTATTATCCCTTTTATTAATATTTAACAACTTGTTTTTGCTTAAAAATCGCCTATTGAAGTGATTTTACGTATTCATTTCCCTTGGACGATTTTTTCTTATTTTCTCTATGAAAATAGACAATAATATCATGGATTGCAATCGTTATCGAGTTCCTAAATTTTACATTAATATACAGTACGAACTAGATATTTCACTTTTACGTTGTTTAGAAGAGGGAGATTCATGTGAAGTGGGATAGAATTGAATTAATAATTACAAAAATATATATTCCAATATTAGACATAAAAAAAAGAAAAAGATGATGCAACGGTTATGCTCCTAATTAGTATTAAAAAGACCTCTCCAAGGGAAAACCTCTTATCAAAACTCACATATATTAACAAAAAGCAGTCACAGTCGATTATCATGTAGAACCTTTATGTGAGACTCACGTGATCAAATAGTTATGACGAATATAATCCATGTGAACTTTGATCCAAACAAAAAAGTGCCAACTAAACTGTAGTAAATGCGTGACTTTATGACAGTGTGGGTTCTAGTGGAATAAAGTCATGCTCTAAGTAGGCTTCTAAGATGGTGAAATTTAGTGAAGGAGGGCCAAAGGTGGAGCAAATCACACTTCTAATTGAATCATAATCCTTAGACAAACATGACCATGGGTTGGTAGCTAATAGGAGTGTTCATGGTCCGGGTGGGCGGTTCTCGACCTAGAACCAGGAACTGCCCGCTAAGAACCGGTTTAAAAAAATTGGAACCGCCCGCTAGTTGCATGGATCCACTTAGGAACCAAACCGCCGATTCGGTCTAGTTCGCGGGTGGATCCATAGAACCAATCCAACCTCTGCACCTTCCCCTTTTCGCCCTCCTCACATCTACTTATTTTGACTCTCTCGACCATAGTAGCTTTATTCTCCTCAAGTACTAGCGCTGCCGCCACTGCCATAGTCACAACCCTTGCGCCACTTCCATCCCAACCACCACCACCATCTTTGCCATCGCCTCTGCTGTCTCCCACTCCTCCCTCGAGATTGACAATGAGGAGGACAATGGGGATGATGAGCCATTCTTAGACTTGGAGTTCGCCCTTGTCCCAAAAAATGAGGACGATGGAGGGAGGCCTGAGGAGGGGGAGGTAGAAGCGGGACGAGTCCAACAACGAAGAGGACGATAGTGACAGTGAATGTAGAGGTGGTGACAAGGATGGCGACGACGTGGAGAGAGAGTTCAAGTTTTGAGAGGGGAAAAGAGAATCAACTCACTATTTCACCAAGGGAGATGAGTAGATCCGGAGGTGAATTAGAGAGGAAGAGGGAGCTCGGGGAGATTTTGAACTAAGAGAGACAAGATGAAGTAGGAGAGTAGTGAATTGAGACAAGACGGTGATTGAAGTCTTAAATTTTAAATTTACTAATTTCGAATTTTTTTAAATATTAAAAATTAATATATTATTATTATATAACCAGTTCGATCCGAGTAGGTGGGCGGATCCGCCCATGGAACCGGGAACCGAACCAGTATCCACGGGTTCCTATAAATTGGAATTGGGAATTGGACCAGTTTCCTTAAGAATCACCGGTTCCGAGTGGTCTAAGCGAGTCTCGGTTCTTTTGCAGACCCCTAATAGTTAATAGGCTTGTCCAATCAACCTACACCAGAAGGACTTGGAAGCACTTTTGGGTGAGTCTAGATGAAGTATGTGTTTTTTCATGATCAATGGGCTTGGGTAATATTTTAAGTTTGGACTTGCTCATTGATTAAATCTATTAAAAATCATTGATATAGACGAATGCACTAATGCCTTAACTGTGAGAGGTTATATAACACCTTGAGTTGCATACTAGATGGAAGAAACCTCATGGAATGATTCAAAAGTGAGATTCATTTAAAAAATGGTCCGACTTCAAGCAATTATTTGAACAGCTAAGGTGGAGGGGTGGGTTTCGTTCTACATCAGTATTTTAGAAATTGTACGGGATAATTCAATTCAACCAATTTGATTTGTTATTAATTCAATCTTCATTTTAATACTCTTTCTGTTTGATTTTTCCTCAAATTTATTGAATTTAACCCAATCGGCTTACCACTTAGGAATCCAATTCTAAATTGTAATAAAAATAGAATAATGCTAAATAAATTGTGAAAATTTACAAGTCTAGCGCCATAATGTATATGTCAATGAGTTAAGCGTTGTGTTTTAAAGTTAAATGTCTACTTGAACATCAAAATTTAACCCTCCCCCCCCCGCCCCCAATTTTTTTTTTCCTTGATGAACTTGAACTCGTATGGGTGTAATCATGAATTACACGTAGTCACATTATCTATTTTTACACGAATATCAAACTCTTTTGATGTACTACCACTTTATCATGTGATTCGTACATGGAGGGCTGACATAATTTAAATGGTGGGTCATATTAAATAAGGTGAGGCCTATGTTGTCCTAGATACGCAGCTATCTGGCACGAACTCTTTCCAATAGTTTATTCGCCAATAATTGACAATAGTACCTCTATTTTTATTTTTATTTTTGTTTGGTTAGAAAAAAATTGTACATCTGGTTAAACACAGAAGTTAAGGACCATTTTATAAAGTGATTTATAATAAATCGGGAGCTAACATGCTCCAGTACGATGTTAAAATATCCAGCATGAAAACTTAAGATTATTAGGTGAATGCAGGTTAGATGTATGTACGATTTAGACATGTTAAAATTGATTAGTCGGGTCGAAAATAATCCAATTTAAATTAATCAATTTTCATGTAATATAAATTTATTGACCCATATTCCAAACTCAACTCATATCAATTCATACCCTACTCAACCCATATTGTTAAAATATGTTTATATTTAACTCAATTTAGAAAAGTTCGTACCCAAACTGATACGAGAGAATGGAGTAAGCGAGCATGGGAGAATGAGGGTGAAAGAGAGTAAAGATATAGTTGTCGCAATAGGTCGGGTCTAAATAAGTTATAGACACATTTAACACCCATATTATTTTGGCTTTACCATTTATAGCATATCTATGACCCATTTACTGAATATAATTTATATGTATAATAACCTAGACATCAAATATGATTTAAAAAATGGGTTTATGACCTATTTTGACAAGTCTAAAAGTCATTGATCGATTTTTAATTAATAATGAAAAAGAAAATGAATCGTTCTTGGCAATATTTGTGGAATGATGATAATAAACAATCTCATGCATGGCTGGAATCATTTTTGTCCGCATTCGGGTCATATTAAAGTCCTATATATTTCATATTTCCAACCTCGTCTTAATCGCAAGATTAATTTAAAAAATGAATCTCCTTAATCCTATATCTAATCAGCTGCTTAGCGAGAACACGAACCTCATGCCTAGCTCACACAGTAACATCGCTTAATGTTATCGATTAAGTATGGCTTTCCTTGAATCCCATAATATAGAATATGAACTTATTTCACTTGTATGTTGTTCAAAAGAGGAAGATTCATGTGAAATGGGATTGAAGTAAATTAATAATTAATACTAAAGTATATATTCCAATATCACACAGATGAAAATGTTATGCTTCCGGTTAGTATTAGAAAGATCTCTCTAATGAGAAAAACTCTCATTAGAACCCATATCCACTAATGAAAAGCAAATCAAAGTCGTTGATCACATAGGACCAACATGTGAGACTCACGTGATCAAACAATTATGGTGAACTTGATCCATGTGGACCCGGCTCCAAATAAGAATTTGCCATTTAAATTCTAGTAAATGTGTGACACTAGGGCGGATTGGGCCCTAGTAAGAAAAAGGCCATTCTCCAAACAGACTTATAGTATGGTGAAATTTAGGGGAAGGAGGGGAGGAGATGGAGTGAATCGAGCATCTAATTGAGGTGTAATCCTTAAATAAACCCAATCATGCCCCTTGCTGCTTGAGGGCCTGCACCAGGACTCGAAAGCAGTTTTAGGCGAGTCTAGATAAGGGTCTATAGTTCTTTTCCCCCTTACGTTTCTTATAACCACAAGGCCGGCCAGGTTCACCCAACTTGCATTTTGCTTATACCATTTTTTTTTCGTGATGGGCCGGCGTAGGTAATATTTTAAGCTTGGACTTATGAATTGATCAAATCTATTAGCAAGCATTATGTGTTGACATAGATGATGCCTTTAGTGTGAGAGCTTATAACATCTTGGGTCGTATATAAGATGCAAGAAACTTTAGGAGTGATTTAAAAGTGAGACTCATCTCCAAACGGTATTGCTACAAGTGATTTATTCAAATTAATTTTCTATATATATATTTGGAGAGGAGGATGGGAGATTTCTTTCTACATTAATATATTGGAAATCGCATGAGTTAATTCGGTTCAATCGATTTGATTGGTCATTAATTTGATCTTCATTTTAATAATATCTCTATTTGATTTTTTTTCTCAAATTTATTAGAGTTCAACTCAATTTAACGTCCTATCACTTATCAATCTGATTCCAAATTACAATAAAAATAGAATAATGATAAAGAATTATGAAAATCTACGAGGTCCAGCACTGAAAAGTATATGTCAATGTGTTAGGAGTTGTGTTTTTTTTTTTTTAAAAGTTATATGTCTTCTTGAACGTCTAAATTTACCCTACTGAAAAAAAAGAAGAAAATCCTTAAATTTGATTGGGATAACCATGAATTTCACGTAGTCACATGATCTATCTTTACACGAATGTGATTTCTCTTGATGTTCCACTTTTTCATCATGTGATTCTGACAAGGAGGGGGCTGACATATGTTAGGTACTGGGTCCTATTAAATAACGTGAGGCCTGTGTGTCCTCTATGCTCAGCTATCTGCCTTTTCTTTTTCTTTTTTTGGTCGAAAGCTATCTGCCATTAACTCTTTCCAATAATTTATTTGCCAAGAATTGATAATAGCACTTCTAGCTAGACACAGATAATGAATATATTCATATTCTGGGAAAGGGACGTGCTTTCATACCATATCAGAATATCAAGTGTAATAACCTCAAATCATTAAGTGGAAAGAGGTTAGACGTATGCAAACTCCATTAATTGACCCATATACCTAAACGTTATAGATGGAAAGACATTATCGAAGATGGATTATTTTTAATGGACAGCGAAGTCGGATCCCCACGAATTACTTTGAATTTGCACATCAAAAATTCATTCTAGTAATCCACGAGCCGCCATTGCCGAGATATTTATGAACTCCAGAGCAATCAAAACTTTCACAAGCACCTCAATACATCAATATGCATAGGTCGGACTCTGGACTTCTTACCCATCAAACGATTCATCTTCAAGTGATCTTAAGGGTGGATGATGGAATCGATTCCATGCAATGCAAAAGATAATAGGGTGTCATTTCAATAAGTGGGTCATCTTCAACGCCCAATAATATTATCTTTTTTTTTTTTTACAATAATATTATCTTATACATCAACTTTTCGTGAACTTTTTTTAGTGGGTAACTTTTTTCGGAAACCTTTTCTCTTTTTGGTCATTTCTTTTCATGTAATTGCAATCGGCTTTTCAACTCGGGAAGCAGGGAAGGGCCAAGGATGGTAAATAGGGCGGGGAGGAAGGTTCACGGGAATCCGCGAATGCAAGATCCATTGATTGACCCATGTGCAAGTGATGCGGAATACATTAAATGTCGCAGATGACTGCCGAAGTAAAACGGGAATGAGAAACCGGGTTAGCATTATGAAAACGCGATATGGATTGTTTTCAATGGCTAGCGAAGCCGGATCTCACATGGTACTTTGAGTCCGCACATTAAAAATTCATTCTAGTAAATCCATGAGCCGTCTCTACCAAAATATTTACGAATATTGAAGCAATCAGAGCTTCACAAGCAGCTCAATATGTCTATATGCACCGATTGGACTTGGGACTTCTTACCCATCAAGCAATTCATCTTTGAACGATCTTATGGAATATAAAAGACGATAAAATGTCGTTTCAATAAGTGGGTCACATTCAACGTCCAATAATATTATAAAATATTCTTTCATACATTAACTTTTCGTAAACTTCTTTTTCTTTGTCCGGTAACTTTTTGGAAACTTAGCAATGGCTGGTCACACTCGAGACTTCTTACCTATCAAACACTTCATCTTTGAGCGATTTTATACAATGCAAAAGACAGTAAATTGTCATTTCAATAAGTGTGTTACATTCACCGTCCAATAATGTTATGAAACATCCCTTCATACATCAACTTTCACAAACTTCTTTTTTTCGGTCGGTAACCTTTTTGGATTTTTTTTTTATTTTTTATTATTATTATTTTCTGTAGTTCGTTTCATAAACTTAGCAATCGGCCTTTCTCGACCCGGGAAGCCGCGTGGGCCGAAGACGGCAAAAAGGACGGGGAAGAAAGGTCACGAAAATCGGCGAATCCGCCACGTGACGTCCTTTTTGTCGCCATCAACCCACCAACCTTCGCCCCCTGAAATCTTGAAAAGTCGCCAGTCAATAATTTTAAATTATTAATCAGGAAAAAATGAAAATGAATCGTCCTTGGCCATACCCGGGGAATGACGACAATGAACAATCTCCCAATAGAGGCCCGAATCTTTTTTGTCCGCATTAGGGCCGTATTAAAGTCCTAGATTTTTCCGAGCGTACATTGATCCTGATATTAAATTAAGAAAAGAATCAGCTGTGTGGCAAGAGCGCGAATCTCTTGCCTAAGATCACATGACCATGTAAGATTAAAGAAATTCATGTGTGACGTACTGACTAATCATATCACACGCCTAATAAATGGTGCACCCATCCAATGGGTGAGTTGTGTCTAAAATAATCCTTCACTTAACCCATTTAATCTATCTTGATTCATTCTCATGCATATTTGACCAATATTTGACTCGACTTAATCCATATTAATTAAATCTAGGAAAATTCATAATTGAGGTGAGATTGATGATCGAACAAGCGTGAGATCAAGTGAGGTCAAGAAAGTTACAGAAATGAGTAGTGTCTAAATAAATTATAAATCCATTAAATACCCATATTATTTTAGGTTTTACCATTCTAAATTATTTTGATAAAAATATATTTTTGGACATCCCCATCAACTTTGCTTTTTAATTTTTTTTAAAAAAGCTCACACACATGTAAAATCACGGACTGATCATTAAAGATTTCAAACTGATGTCTCCTAATACATTTAGCTCAAACTAATTTCCGTCTCAAAGACTTGCAATCGGCATAAACAATTTTTTTTTTCTTTTTTTTTGGTCTTTGGAGAACCGGCAGAACCGACAAAGCCCACGCCGTAAACCCCCAGGTGACACTTAAGCAGGATGACCCATCACCCCTGAGTCACACTTAATACACCTAGCGCCTCATATAGGTTTTGAACCCTTCACCTCTTCGTTGAGCCACCACGGCCGGTGGTGGCATAAACAATTTTTGGTCTTTTGAATAATCCAAAATTGTATACTCAATGCAAGTCTACCATTTGGGATATGATGTGGAAGGTAGATTTTGGATTAGGGGTACTAGTTCAAGATTTTTCATGGGATCAAAATTAATTTGAGATAAATGTATCATGAGATTCTCAATTTGTGATTTTCAACGAGACAAAAATCAGTGTGTGGTAGGTGTGTCGTGGGGGCACCAATTTGAGATTTTTAATGAAAAAAACTCTATAATTGGCTCGTTCTTTAATGCATGATTATAAATAGCGAGGAAGGGCCCACGAATTTCTTGGAGTTAAAGAAAGAAAATAATTCAGAATAAGGAAATGGTTTGTATAAATAAGCTTTAATTATTATTTTTTTAAATCGGGATTAGATCTGGAGTGGTGATTTGCGATTAGTGCCCGAGATACTCAAATGATTCAGTGGGTCCCCCTTAGGTCGGCCACCCACGTGATTTTTTTAATGGATGGTCTCCGTTCTCCGCGTACCGATGTGGTTGTCTGGTTGCCGCCGGATTCAATGAATCGTCCGATTCCCCTGGCCCACCTGAAATCTAGGGAAAAGGCCAAGCGCGCATTATTTGAGTGGGTGTGTCTGGTAGCTTAAAAAGAAAAGCAAAAAAAAAAAAAAATCATGAATTTTGATTTGATTGGAATTATGAATTTTTTTCATTTATTCGATATGATTTATAATTTTTTTTTGTATATATTTCAACTAATCGTTGAATTATATGAAAATATTCGATATTGACATTCAATTAATTAAGTTTAGGAATAACGTTGAATATTTTTATTTGATCCATTGATTAGTTAGAACACGTATCTTAGAAAATCTATGAACCACATTGAATAGATTAAAATTTTAAGGACCACATCATACTAAAATTTAGGGACCATTCATGTCGTTATCACGGAAAAAGAAAATTTCGTTTTCTATAAATAAATCATTCTTTTATTTGCATAAAATTTTGTGGCATCGGAAATTATTGTTTCGATATGTTAATGGAGGATCGAGAGATATGATGATGAAGTTTGGTGATTTAATGATTGGGAGGAGTGGAAGTAAGGCTTTAAATAAGTGGATGAAATCGATCGCTAACTATAATTCGCACATCACGCGATTTGTGAATTGGTCATGCTAATGTTAGTATGCTTAACGAGTGCCTATCGAAATAGATGATCTACTTCATTCAAAAGAAATTAAAGGGGAAAAAAAGGACCATGAAAAATATAAAAAGAATAAATCATAGCTAAGAGTTTCTTATATAAAAATAGAAAATGGTAGATCTAATTTTGCTATTTTATTTATTTTCTCTGAAAAAAAGTTTGATAGATCCCCATGCAATAAAATATATTGGGTACACATCCCAAGCTCAAAATTTATCTGGTATTTTTATTTTTATCTTTTCGAAACAGAGATGATAGATCCCCATGCAATAATATATTTGGTACGATTCCCAAGCTCAAAACTTATATTAAACAAAAATAAGGAAAAAAAACAAAAGTTAACCAGAAGATGTCCCCGTGAGATGCGTGGGGTTGCTCTGATTTCAGCGAATCAAGAAGATGATTTTGTGCCCCACCTAACTTCAACAGAATTACGGACCAAAAAAGGAAAAGACTTTAAAAATTTATAACCCAAAGAAAAATTAATATCATACAAAACTCTAAACCGATACACCTATAACAAATTTATCTCACACTAATTTTTTAACCATAAAAAATTCTAATTGATACACATATGATAAATTTACCTCAAATGACCACAAAAAAAACGTTAAATTGGTTCATTTGCAACAAATTTATCTAAAATTAATTTTTTTGACTGCCAAAAATCTAACGTAACAAATATACTCTCCGTTAAATTGGATTAATATTATAAAAAAATACACAACTATAACAAACGGAGAGTCAAATCTCAAATTAATACACTAGTCAACATTACGCGTTATTCAACTCAACATTTTGATAGTAAAATTTAATGGAAACTAGGAAATGGTAAATTTATCAGAAATGTATTAGTTCAGGATAAAAATTTATCAAAAGTGTACCGATTTGTGATTTTTTTGGTAAATTTGTCACAAGTGTACTAGTTTAGAGATTTTCATAATATTAATTAAAAAAATCAACAAATTAGGATTTTAAAGTCATTATATGAAAAATGAAAAGACAATTCCATTTCCATATGCATATTCCCAAGATTAATAATTTACGTTGACATAAGTTTAATTCAAGGATTACATTTACATCGAGTCAGAGCTGCTCGCTCTAATCACTAATGATGATATGATTTTTTGATCCAAAGTATTTCCTTCGATGATTTCTATTTTGCATAGCGGAAAGGTAAGATGTTATAATATTAGGGTTAATACTCTGAAAGACCCCAAACTGGTACACATGTGACAAATTTATCCCAAACTATTTTTTTGACCACCAAAAACCCCAAACTAGTATACATTTGCCCTAAACTAGTACACTTGTGACAAATTTACTCTTTGTTAGTTTTCGTCAAATTTTACTATCAAATTATTAAGTTGAATGACACGTGACGGTTTTTTTTTTTTATCAGTCCTACTCTATTTCTACTCTACACTCACTCGCAGACTTGTGCCCTGCCTCTTGTAGGGCGTGGGAGTCGCAACCTACTCTCGAAACTTACGCGTCCCTATCCCCATCCCCTCCTGAGAAGGTGGGGATTTGAACCCCTCACCTCCCCCTTCCATGTTAAAAGGGTGGCCATTGGTATACCAATTTGAAATTCTATGTTCCGATTGTTACAGTTTACAATTTTTGTGATTTTTATGTGGTATTAATCCAATTTAACGGATGGTATATTTGTCACAAATTTACCAGTTTGGGGTTTTTTGTGGTTGAATAAACTAGTTTGGGGTAAATTTGTCATAAATGTACTAGTTTATGGTTTTTATGGTCAGTTGGGGTAAATTTGTCACAGGTGTATCGGTTTGGAATTTTTCATGGTCAAAAAAATAGTTTAGGGTAAATTTGTCATAGGTGTATCAGTTTGGGATTTTTCAGGGTATTAATCATATTATAAGAAATTAATAGGGATTTTTTTTTTTTAGCTACCATGCAATGCTCAGACTATCCACCGCTCTAACTTCAACTCGCAATAAGAGTCTCCTAAGGCGGAGCTAGTCTTCGATTCATGCCGCGACCCGGTCCCGTTTCGTCAAAATCTACAATTTTACTTTCAACAAAACTGTAGAAACACAAATCGTGCCAGAATTAATGGACGCCAGGACTGAAAAATTCAAACTCTACAATGGAATGTAAATAAACTATGCTAGGATTTAGTTGACAACAAAGTTTGAGAAGGCAAAAATGCTATATCAAAATTTAATTGACGATTTGATACCCAGATAAAAGATATACGTTGAAATTTAATTGACAACATGAGTCCAAAAAATAAAAGTACAGTGTAGGTAAATAAAGATAATTGAAAGATAGTAAATTTATTTGATTTGTGTTATTTATAATGGTTGTGCCATAACCATCTTTGAGTAGTTCTCGTGCAGTTGCAGCCACGACCCTTTATGTCTATTAGATGGTTGTTTCTTTAAAAACACGTGCTAGTAACTCCATAACCTTGATTACTCAATTCTTTAGGGCCTATTTGGCGACGTTTATATTCTTTTGTTTTTCTACTCTTTTGCTCTTCGGAATAGAAAAATAACATAAATCGATTTGATAACGTCAATTAATTTTTCTATTATTCAGACTAGAAAAGTAGTCAGAGAATAGATTTAGAATAAGAACAAGAAGTATAAAAAAATAACTTTTGTCCATGGGAATAATTTTTAGAAATAAATTATTTTTTCTTTTATTATTTTCTCTTCTTCTTCCTTATCACTTGTCGCCCCTTGCCGCTGCCCCTTGTTGTCCGGCCATTGTCTCGGCTGCCATTGGCCATTGATTGCCGTTGCCTCCGACCATTGATCGTAGACCATCGGTTGGTGGCAGCAGCAGCAGTTAGCGGCGGTTGATCGATGAGTGGTGGTAAGAAAGAATAAAAAAGTACAAAAGAAAAAAATCCTAAAAATTATTAAAAAGTTAAAAGAAATTTAACGTTTTAAAAAAAATTATGGATAATACCAAATGCATTCTTATTATTTTTCCATTCCAAGAATAGAAATTTTGTCTAGTTACCAAATATATTCTTTTACTTAGAAATTATTTCGAAAGAAAATAAATAAAAAAATATTTTTAAAATCAAATTATTCCTTAAAATAGAAGCATTACCATTCATATTGTTAATGGCTTTAAACTTGTTATTGCGCCTCGAGATCCTTTCTATCCTTTCCCAAGCTCAAAATTTATATTAAACAAAGCCAGAAGATGTCCCCTCGAGATGCGTGGAGTTGCTTTGATTTCAGCGAAACAAGAAGATAATATTTTGCCCACGTAACTTCAACAAATTTTGATATAAAATAAATAAAATCTTCAACAAATTAGGTTTTTAGAGTTATTATATGGAAAGCGAAGAGAAAATTCAATTTCCATACGCATACGCCCAAGATAAATAATTTACGTTGACGTAAGTTTATTTCAAGGATTACATTTACATCGAGTCAGGGCCATTTGCCTTAATTGCCGGTGATCATATGATTTTCTAATATAAAGTATCTCATTCGATAAATTCTATTTTGAATAGCTGAAAGGTAAGATGTGAGAATATTATAAAAATTTAATAGGGAATTTTTTTTTTTGGCAATTCGTACTATTCATCGCTCTAACTATAGCACACCCCGATAAGAGTCTCCCAAGGAGGAGCTAGTCTTCAATCCATATCGTGATTTGGACCTATTTTGCAAGAACTTCTCTTGTGATGAAATACCCTTTGTCGAGAGTAGTTTTCAAGTTCTTATTTGAAAAAGACTAGTTATGACGTTACGTGTTGAATCCGGATAGAAAATATCACAGATATTAAGGAAATCAACAACTTTAATTTGAACAAAATTGTACAAACATAGACTGTACTAGAATATAATTGATGAGAGGACTTAAAAAATACAGACTCTATAATGAAACGAAAAATAAACAAATTATGATGGAATTTAATTGACAACGAAGCTTGAAAATACGAAGATGTTATGCCGAAATTTAATTAACGACGTGAAATCCATATAAAAATATGACACAAGTCTGAAAGATAAAAGTAAAGTGCTGGAAAGTAAAGATAACTGAAACATAATTTGTTTGATCTGTGCTATTTATTATGGTTGTGCCATAATTATCTTTGAGCAGTGTTGCAGTTGTAGTCACTCTCTTTTACCTTCAAAAAATTTGTCCATGTTCTTGTATTGCCACGATCTCGCTTACAGAGAGTTGCTCCTTAAAAAAACTCGTGCCAGTTGCTTCATAACCTTGATTCCTCAGTCCTTTAGTGGCTTTAAACTTGTTACTGCGCCTTGAGACCCTTTCTACCCTTTCCCAAGCTCAAACCTTATATTAAACAAAGGCAGAAGATGTCACCTCGAGATGCGTGGCGTTGCTTCGATTTCAGCAAGCCACGAAGATAGCGTTGTGCCCCACCAAACTCCAACAAATTAGGGTTTCAGAGTTATTATATGGAAAAAAACGAAGAGACCATTCGAAGTTCTGTATGTAGACTCCCATGATGAATAATTTACGTTGGCGTACGTTTAATTCAGGGGTTAGATTTTCATCGAGTCAGGCCGCTCGCCCTAACCGCTGATGATCATGTGATTTTTTGATCCAAAGTATCGCCTTTTACGATTTCTATTTTGAATATCTAAAAGATAAGATATGAGAATAATATAAGGAGTTAATAGAGAAATTCTTCTCTTGCAATTTTAGTTTTTTTTTTTTAGCATCGTACTCTAACTCTAGATTTACTTTCCGGTTTTTGCTTCGTTTTTTGTAAAGCATGAGAGTTAAACTTCACACCAAAAACTAGGGTGATCAGATCTAGGGTGGGTAGGGTCTAGACCTGGATCCTGTACCCGACCCTGTTACAACAGATTCTTTTTTTTTGGACCCTATTCCCGACCCTGTTTACATTGAACCATGTTTCCGACTCACCCTGTTTTTCCGGTCCGGGAATAAGGTTGACCATGTTTATATTGGAATCTGTTTTGCATAAAAATTGCTGTATCTTTATATTAACCTTAGAGAAGCAAGTCTAGATGAGTTGTCTGCTGAAACAAAAAATGCTGGACCAAGCACATTCTTCGACCAAACTCATTGGAAACATGTATAAAATTTGGACCCCCCTTGAAAAAACAACCAAGTAAATAATTCGACCATCTCGCATCCCCAGATCCCACAAGGTACATCGAGTTTCTCGTATTCCAGTAATATACAAGCTAGCAATTTAGCCAATTAACTAGTTGTAGGACAATTTTTGGCTGATGACATATTAACCTTGTCCTTGATGCGCTCGATCTTCTTCTCCTTCTTCGGTTTTGTGTTCCACGTGGTACAAAATCTCTGACAAAAACCTAATATTCATATATAAAGAAAAATCAACACGAGTGGAACTGTACTCGCTACTCCGAGTTTTTACCAAACCATCTTCGCTGGCTATCATCGAAATATCAACATCGTTCATCGATTCAACACTCGAACCCATTGCTTCACAAAAATGCCCAAAACATGGATATAGAGAATGGGACGTAACACGAGTTCAATGCAAACATCACTGGAGATTTAGTAATATGCATAACAGAGACCCTCACTCACTCTCCTCACCAACGTTCATCATGAGGAGCACAATTCGAAGAACATGACAAGATAAAAGTTTAATAAAGTACTCTGCAAACCCACTATGAGTCTAGGCTTAATATACGATTAGTCAATCGATTTCACACGAACCATAGCCAAATTAACCATAACCATTTAAAATCGACTCTCAGAGGCATTTTGTCAAACATGTGATAGGTGACAGATGAAAGGAAACCATGGACGAGAACATGGCTCAGAACCACATCAAAGTTTAACACGAGTTGGCAAGGAATGCTCAACATTGGCGAAGGACAGCATAAGAGAACCCAACACGCACACCCCGGCTTAGTATGTCGTGCAAAACATGAGAAAAAAGTGCAAAAGCAAGGCATGTAAAAAGAAGGTCGGTTGAGGGCCCTTGCCTGACTCCTTGGAGGGGTAGGGGGCAAATGGCGGGCGAGATCGATAGATTGGACTATGTCCGGTCACCTCGCACGCCCCCGAGTCGGGATCCTTGGGAAATCGACAGGGGTTGAACCAAAAACTAGGAAACTCACCGCAAAAGCTTGAATTTGAGGACTTGCCGAACAGCTCAGCGGGGAGGACATTGTCGATGGTGTAGATCGCGACGAGGGTGGAGTCGAGCACCGTGCTGGCCACCCGTTGATCTGGAGGACGGAGATGTTGTAGGGGATTTGCTTCACCGACATGGTGTACGACGAGTCGAGCTTGGACCTGGGGGCGACGGCGCCGAAGCCCACCTTGCCGCCCTGAAGGTTGGTGATGTTGACGAAGCCGGTGTTGCTTGGGGCGTTCCCGGCTGTGGGTGTCGCGGGAGGAAGGCAACAGTGGGCGAGCGGAAGTAGCGTCAACGGTGTAGTGCTCAGATGGATCGGCGGAGGTGAGAGCTTGAGAGTAAAGATAGAAACTGAAAGTTAGAAATGAATTAGGGTTTTACCTTAAAAACCGGTTCTCAAACCAGTTCCCGAACTGGTCCAGTTGATTCGGTTCCCGGGTGGGTATTCCCTCGGAACCGATTCCCGGACCGGTTCAAACAGGGTCTGAATTTTGGGAACCGGTTCCCGACCTTGTTTTCCGGGTGGGCCGATTCGGGAACTGGGTTAACCCGGTCCGGTTGCACACCCCTACCAAAAACTAAATATCCCCACACTCAACCCCTAAAAAGGTGAGGAATCATATTTCATATCTCTTATTTTCCATGTGAAAGTGTGGTAACCCCAATGATTTTGCAATTCTGGGGTTGGTTGAGGTTCTACTTGGGACTTATCTATTGGATCCGGTTCTCCAATTTTTAGAACTTGAAATACCCTGAAACCTAGAACCTATCTTGTCATCAGTTTCGGGGTCTACTTAAGAACCCATCAATCAATTGAGGAGAAGCTTCTTCTTCTTGCTTGAGCGGGTGTCGCTAGCTTTGCCAATTGAAAAAGCGGAGTGCAAAAGCTAAGCGAACGAAGCAAGCGATCTCAAACTCATGCTATAAACAGCTTTTCTGGGGTATGAGTAGGAAAAGATCATGAATCACATGAACTCTACTGCCTCACGGCCCTTACGAATACCATATAATATATATCAATTTCTATTTTAGGATTACATGGTCCGATTCTCCCGTTCCCAAACTTAATCTAGTTTGATTCCTACCCGGGAGCCAGGAATGGAATCGCATTGCAGCTGGGAGCTGGACCGAGTTCCACTAGAACTTAGAACTGGACTAGTTCGAGATTCTACCTCGAAATTATGCTCACTCCTAATTATAGCTACCCTGCAGCTCTAGCATGATCCATCACTTTTATTATAACACACCCCGACAAGAGTCTCCGAAGGCGGAGCTATTCTTTGATCCATGCCGAGATCCGGACACGACCACTGGAAACCCCCTCCATACCGGTCAAATCCCGGTCTTTCTCGAGTCGTCGAACTACCGTAACTGCACCTTGCAGGTGAATGAGAAAGAGGAGATGGTGATAAGAGTGTCTTCCACACGTCCCAATCAAGTTATTGGGCCACGAAGAACGATTCCTCATAAGCCCATCCCGAAGAAAATAGATGTGACGGACGGCCCAAAACAAGATCATTATGGGCCGAGAGATGATTAAAGGGCCCATGTGATTTGTAAGCAGCGGTTGATAGTATCAACTATCAAGCACCCGTTTGGCTTGGTTTTGTAGCACCTCTCGTCTTCGATTGCAGTTCCTGGCTTACGGTTTTTCGCCCTTCCTCTAATGAAGGGGAACCTGCCATTCGCACCGGTCATTGGGCTCCGTGATTCGTGTCTAATGCACGATTCGCGTGTGCTTCGAGTGATGGGTCTTTTAGACGAGAAAGCATACTAGACAAGCGTTGTGTTGGCGTGCTAATATGGAGGAGCAGATCGATTGTTTCTCGGTCGAAAAAGAGATGGAGGGAAGTTCACTTTGCATTTGAATTTTTACCGAAATGCCAGTCTTGACTAGCTCGCTTATGTATTTTTACGATTTTTATTGAACGGATATTGACATAGGTATGATATCTTCTTACCCATTAAAAAAAAAGGGAAAACGATACAATCTGAGCGATATTCTCTCCAGCCATAGGCAAATCTAGTTCTAAGCGAAAGGGATTTCAAAGGAAATGTTGTAATAATGTGAGCGATCGAATAATAATATAGACATAAAAAGAAAATAAATTGGACACCGAATTTACGTGATTCGGTCTTAAGGACCTACGTCCACGGGAAGAGCAGCGATGAATTTCACTATAGATCAAGCGATACAAGTAGATTACACACTCGAGTCACTCAAACGCTCTTTTGGTGTTTCCCAAGCCCCAATTACACCCAACAATGCGTGCAGTGTTTAGCTCCGAAATTCCTCAAGAAATAATCTCTTAATCTCACGAAAGAATTACATGCACATCTTACCACAAGATTTAATTGGCTTGAACACTAAATCTTCTTAGGTGCAATTCATGAACAAGAACGACAAAGAAAAATCCCTCCCAAGCACTCGACGACGAGATGGCACTTCAAGACCAATTCTTCATGATCAACCAACCTCTACCACTCATGGCTACAAGTATATATATATAAGTGAGACCTTTATTCTTTTGCCGACTTTTCATAGGATTATGTTTTCTATCTTAAACGATTTTATCCAAAACATATCTCTGTATATTTTAAACAAAATCCAAGTCCTAGTCAAAGTTGGATTTTCCTCTTTTAGTGCCCAAATTCTCCAATGTAGATTCGAATTTTGGAAAGTTGATTTTCAGATTTTCTTTGCTCGATTTCAAATGTTTGTAACATATCCAATTTGGAATGTTCAAAACTTTCACATTGGCTTAAACTCGAGACATATTTTAACAGGAAATGATCTAATGAATGGGCTTAAGAATTTTATTTTAAGGAGGACTTGGGCAAAACCGACGAAAGTCCGTTAATCAACACTGCCTTTTTTAACTTTCTTTTTAGTTGAACTTCTAAAATTCCAGTTAATTAGAGTAGTACAACAGTGTCTGATTTTGGACTGATTCCCATTATAGTTAGCATTGGGGAAAATTTTAAATAAGACCCTGAAGAGTCATCACTTTCTTAAAAGAGACTCCAGAGTGAATCTTATTCAAATAAGAATTGAAATGGGCAACTTAATCTCAAAACACGTTCCGGCTCACCGACTTGCTGAATCTTTGCCGGCAGATTTTTACGTGCGTCTCACATGCCATTTTCTTCGCCATGGCAGGGGCATTGTTATCCAAGTCATTTTGGTCTCATGTAAATCGCTCAAATAGCCATCGCGACAAAATCCGAACGTGGCACGCTTGACCGGCAAGTGATGCGCAAATTGGCTACGAATTGAGAGCTGTTCGAGTCGTTTGCTACACCTTCGTCTCTTTTTCTCTCAGTGCAAAACTCGCCGCCTATGTCCATGGAAGTCACGACCTCCATCAGTTCACTCCGATAGAGATCACCAGCCCTGCATGGCCATAGCTCTGTGGTCGCATGAGGCGGCCACTTTATGGCCCCGGTATCAAGAGACCCGCGACCCTATTCGCTCCGACAAGGTCACGTGCCTTGTGCAACCTGTCGAATGTGGCCGCACGACGTCGACGACCTCCACGGCTGCAGTGGTGGGGCTTGGCTCCATGGTTGGGGCCAAACAGTGGCAGCACCAGAGGCAGGATGACAGTCGGGACACAGCGTTTGAAGACGGAGAAGAAAAATGGAGGAAAGAAGGAAAATAATGGAAGGAGATGGAGGCGCGAGGGCGAAGAAGCCGGAGGCGTGAATAGGAAGAAAGGAAAGAAAAGAAGGAGAACAAAGAAAATACAACATGATTTCCCTAGAGAACATGGTTGTCATTGTTGCGGAAAGTGTAATGTGAGTTACACATGCTCACAAGACGAAGACATGTTTTACGACCAAATTGTTTACTCTAAAGTCTTATTTAAAATGAGATTCACTTTAAAGGCTCTATCAAGAAAATGAACACAAAATTCATAACTTTACATGGATGTTTTCCGTGGCGTCATTATGATCAAATGACTGAGCAAATGTAATTTTTGTATTCATTATAACCATTCTATTTCTAATCAGAATTATTTTTCTATTTTCAAGAGTAGGCTCAAAATAGAAATTCGTTTGCTAAGGCAATTTCATTTTTCCTATCAGAATTGAAAAGTAAAAATCGTCTACTTATTTATTTTTAAAATAGAAATCAGAAATAAAAACTCTTTTCATTATTCGCTTTCACTACTAGCCGACCGTCTATATGTTGCCGTCCATCACAGCCGATCGCTGTCATCCATCGCTCGTTGGCCCAACCTAATTTCGATTCCCCATTCCCTTTGGCTTCTCCTCTTGACGGATTCGTAGCTACTTATGCACTGTTTTTGACCTAGGTCATTTGACGCTAGGACACGCAACTTCTCATCAATTTCTATTCTCACTTGGCGACTTGATGAGACGAAACGGGACTTGCTAAACAAACAACGCCCCCTTCTCAAATATTCAAATAGTCCATTGTTTTAGAGAGACCGACTTTATTGCAGACTGGGTAGCTAAAACCTACAAGAAAAATTACTTACCTCTGAATTGGGTCTTATTCCCTCCTCAAACTTTGTTGGATCTTTTATGTAATGATGCCCATTTACCGGGCCTCTCATCTTTGCTTACTTAATGAAAAATTTCCGTTTCTGATCAAAAAAAAAAAAAAACAAACAAACAAGGCCCCATGCATAAGAGCGATTGGCTTATTAAACACTCAACTTGTCGTCATCAGATCGTGATTGCCCATCGTACAGTGGTATGATTCACCGCCATCACCTTTGAGATTCATAATCGGGAAGATTGCAATCAAATACGATGCAATTGAGGCGACGACCACGTCTCCAACGACACTTTGGGCATATGAACTTCGATTTTCGCTATGTTTTGAAGGCAAGAAGATTTTTGCATTGGAGGAAGGCAGGCCTCTTGCCTTCTTACGGAAACTCTAGTGGGTCTAGCTCAACTTTTCACGTACATTCAGATAATTTATCATTCACGGTCCAGAATATTGCAAAAGAATGTTTGATTAGTCTAAGGGAGATATTCTACATATATCCTTATCTATCCCTACATAAATCTACAATGAATGGCCCAACACAAACTAGTGGGAGACATCAAATAGAGTTTCCCTTTATCCTTTCTTCCTTTCTTTTCTTTTTTCTTTTTTGGTTTGGTGATATTGTGATATACCACTATTACTTTGTTAGTATAATAATTCTTAAATTATTACGACAATAACAACTTATTATGAGTTACAAATTTTTGAAAAAATGGACCCCTTAATAATTTATAATTATTTATTATTTGATTTTTTATTCAAAATAAATTATTATTTTAATAGTAAATTAAAAATTATTATCGAATAATTTCTCTTTAAATAATAATTAAGTTGTCATGTGAGGAGAGACTGCCTATATAAAGAGGGAAAAGAAAAAGGATAAGGAAAAAGGACACAGCTTTGCCTGCCTTTTGTTTTGTCTTGCAAAACCTTTAGTTGTAGTTCAATGTCTGGAATTACGTACTTTAAAAAGCAATGGGATCCTCCGTACAAGTGCGTGCATGCTCTAGAAGATATTAATTCTCTCAGAGTCAATGCGCATATCTGCATTATATCTCAATTGGGCGCGGCATTTTACCATTTTTCTTCTTCTTTTTTAATCTTGAAATTTTGTGCGGGAAATGTCGTATCACCAAATTAGAATTTACTTATGTCATGTGTGGGTGAAATCTAATTTGATTCATGAATACCCTAATCACAACGGAAGAAGTTTTTATGGTGAAAGGTAATGAATATATAGAGCATTGACCAAATGTACAAAAGATCACGGTATCAAAACTTACACTTAAGACGATGAACGTTATGAGTGGCAGGATGCTGGGATGTAAAAGCCACAAGTGGCAACCAAAACAGCAAACACAAAGGGACACGAAAAGCACGACATGAACAACTGGTCCCCAGAAACGCAAAAACCCTCAGCTAGGGAAGAGAACAACTGCCAAAAACAGCAAGCCGCTGCTCACAAGGCTAGAACAAACACACACCAGCTGAAAAGGAAGCAACTAAGGATCCCCAGAGAAGATGATCAGGTCAATGCCCCAGCTCCTCTGCAACCTTCTATTCCTGAAGTTATCTTCGACATTCTTAAAAGTGATCGTTTTATCTCTGACCACTTTAAACAGATGGTTCTTCATAGCCGGAATAGTAAGAGGCCGTTCTCTGCAGTTGATTATTTCTGTTTGGCAAATTAAACACCGGCTCTTGTTCTTTCGGAGAGATTCACGGTATCATTAATTTGATTCATTTAATCAATTTTGGAACCCAATGTTAGGTTCTCATTCCTTTTTATGCATAATCGTCTGTCAATTCAAAGTACCAGGGCTCCTACATTTGATCAGGATCGTTCATAAGCGCTACAATCCTAACCTCGAATCGGTAATCCAATGGAGCAATTGATTAGGTTGTAGTGGGTCTTGTGCCTGCCTGCCTAGACATCTTTCTCCTTACTTTCTCGATTCTCTTCCTCACAAGATGATTGGTCTTGTTTTGTCTCTTGCATGGCAGAGCAACTCGCCCTCGTGAATTCTCCCGCATGTTCCAGGACGATTCTCTTCCTCACAAAATGGGTTATAGACGATGACTTGAGTTGTTATATGAGTGAATTATATTCACTAAATAATTTAGAACGATAAAACCTAAAATAATACGGACATTTACTGGATTTATATTTTATTTAGGCACAGTTCACCTTATAACTCTCTCAACCTCACTTGATTTCATGCTCGCTCATTGCCCTTACCTTAGTTTGGGTATAAGTTTTCTTAAATTTAGTTTATATGGATTAGGTTGAGTTAAATATGGGTCAAATATGTATGATAATAAATCAAAACATATTAAAATAGATCGATTAGAGGACTATTTTCTACACAACTCACTAATTCGATGGGTGCACCGTTTATTAGGCGTGTGATATGGTTAGTCAGTACGTCACACATGAATTTCTTTAATCTTACATGGACATGTGACCTTAGGCAAGAGAATCGCGCTCCCGCCACGCAGCTGATTCTTTTCTTAATTTAATATCAGGATCAATGTACGCTGGGAAAAATCTAGGACTTTAACACGGCCCGAATGCGGACAAAAAAGACTCGGGCCGCTATTGGGAGATTGTTTATTGTCGTCATTCCGCGGATATGGCCAAGGACGATTCATTTTCTTTTTTTTCCTGAATGTAAAATTATTGACCGGCGACTTTTCAAGATTTTAGGGCGCGGGGGGAAATAGCGACAAAGGTTGGTGGGTAGTTGGCGAGGAAAAGGACGTCATATGGCAGGTTCCATTCTCGTGACCTTTCTTCCCCGTCCTTGAAAAGTAACAAATTTATTGTCATGAAAAGTTAATGTATGAGGGCATATTTCATAATATTATTGGACATTGAATACAAGTCACTTTTTGAAATGACAATTTATTGTCTTTAGTATTGTATAAGACCGCTGAAAAGTGAACTGCTTGATTGGTAAGAAGTCTCGAGTCCGATCGGCCGATTGCTAATTTTACAAAAAGAAAAAATGCTTCCAAATAGTTACTGACCAAAAAAAAAAATGAAGTTTACAAAAAGTTGATGTATGAAGGCATGTTTCATAACATTATTGGACTTTAAATGTGACCCATTTATTGAAACGACACTTTATCGTCTTTTGCAAATCATAAGATTGCTCAAAGATGAATTGCTTGATGGGCAAGAAGTCGCGAGTCCAACTGGCGCATATAGACGTATTGAGCTGCTTGTGAAGCTCTAATTGCTTCAGCATTTGCAAATATTCTAGCAGAGACAGCTTGTGGATTACTGGAATGAATTTTCAATGTGCGGACTCAAAGTACCACGTGGGATCCAGCTTCGCTAGCCATTAAAAATAATCCATCTCATGTTCTCATAATGCTAACCCAGTTTCTCATTTGCGTTTTACTTCGGCAATGGCTTTCCATCTGTGACGTTTAGGTATGCATGTCGGCACAATTCGCAGGATTAGAAGCCTTTGCACAAGAGGGTATTTGATGATCAAGGTGGGAAAAGAAAAGATCGCTATGCTTCTTTTTTTTTTCAATAGTAAACACATAATACATTAAGAGCACCTCTAGTATAACTGTGTGACAGGTTTCATGGTTTTACTATTCATAATACTTATGGTCGAGGTATGGTCATGACGATACACTGTTATGCAAGCATTACCCTTTGCATTTGGCAATCCAGAAAGCTTCCAAGGGGTGACAATGCTCGTAGTTTTCCTAAAATCAGTTGAATTCTTGGATCAGCAACAGCGCACACTCGAATGCTTGCAATGTCGTTTCGAACAGCTTCAACCATTTATCCCACTTCGAATGCCTTGTCTGGTCGCCAGGTCTCAGCTGCATGACGAAGTGTTCGTAGGTAAATACATACCAGAATGATCATTGTTTTCTGCTACGACGGAAATTAGTTTTTTTCTCATACGCCGGAACTAAATTTCCTTTGCACGAATTTTATAGGGTGAATGTCATGTTTTAAAATTTGAATAAAAAAATTGATTCGGCTCTCAACAATCGCTTTTTACAGAACGCGTGATTATCTTCTAGACCAACTTGCAAACCCAATCCATGCATATAGAGTTTTAATTTCCTCTATCGTGAACTGTTTCGTTGTACTATATCTGCTTGAAATAATCTTGTGAGCCATGCCTATTAATCACGTGGATGAATCTTATAGCCGTTTGGTAACACTTCAAAAAAGTGCCTAATTCTATTCTTTTATTTCTCGAAACAAAAAAAAAGAATAAAAGAATAAAATTCTGTTTAGCAAAATTTTTTGTTTTCAAAAAGAAAAATTATCATTATTTTTAAAAAATTTTGAGAATAGATTTGGAATAAAATTAAAAAAAAAAAAAAAAAAAGTTAATTTTTATTCATGAACAATTCCTAGAACTAACTCTTAACTTTTTTTCTTCTCATTCCTCCTCCTCTTCTTCTTTCTTTTGGCTAATCGCTAGCCTCAACCATGACTAGCAATTGGTCAAACGAGAGACTTGATCAGACGAGAGCCAACAACCTCACCTAGGTTGGGCAAGGTCAACCATAGTGAGGCTGGGTCTTGCATTGCCTAGGCGAGGTCGAGCCTTGCTAGTGGCCAAGCAAGGCTCATCGGGCTGGGCGAGGCTTGCCTGGGCGAGTCTTGCCTGGCCACCGGTGAGGCACCCTTACTTGTCGCATGTGGTGCATGGATGCGATTTAAGTATCCCTCCTAAATTTAGAATCATCAAGATCGAACATCTACGTATGATTTTAATTTAAACTATAATGTCTACCTCTCTTCGGGGTGCATCGTTGCTTGCACGGGACTTCAATATTTTTCTGCACTTCTTGTTGCCGAGCATGTAGACGAAGGTGAGCAGTTCTTTAAAATCGAGATCGCCGTTATTGTCTGCGTCCAGAATTTTGAAGAGCCAATCGAGGTCTTCGCTTTGGTACCCAGCAAACCTCAGGAAGGCCGTGAACTCATCGATGCTTATGCCGCCGCTCTTGTCGGCGTCCATGGCTGCGAAAAGCCTTTCGGCTTCCTGCTTCTGCTCCTCCTTCATGCTCTCGTAGCAAGTCCAGGCATCTTTGAGGACCTTTTCATCTTTGAGGAACTTTTCTTTCTTCTTCTTCTCTCTCTCTCTCTCTCTCTCATTTCTGTCCGAGGCGACACCTAGAGAAGCTCCTGGATCTGCGGTTGTGCGCTCTCCCTCTCTGCTGCATCCGCCTCGCGATCTCTCTTGCTGCTGTCGTGCGTCTCAAGAACGACGATGGGGGAACGGGAATGGCGTGAGGCATTGGCCGCAAATGCGTAGGCTTTTATAGTGGGGGGAAGACCCAGCGCCACGGCCCACGCCTAGCTTAGCAAAGCCAGCCAAAGTCTTAGCGTTTTTTCCTTCTCCCTTCGCCTCTCTCTCTCTCTCTCTCTCTCTCTATTTCTCTCCTTACTTTTCTCGCCGTCGAAGACTCGTTAGCAAATAGTTCAACGTATATATATATTTTTATTAGATTAATGTTACGAAAAAAAATCCGAACTAGAATAAGTACGATAAATTTATCTCAAATCGTCACCCAAATTAATATATTTGTGATAAATTTACCCTTTGTTAGTTTATGTTAAATTGAATTAATATTATGAACAACAATAAATCGATACATCTATGAAATCCCTACCACATATTATCCAACTTAACAATTTGTTTGAAAGATTTAACGGAAACTGACAAGAGGATAAATTTATCAGTAGGATTTTTATGGTTAAAGAATTAGTTTATGCTAAATTTATCATATGTGTACTAGTTTTGAGTTTTTCATGGTATTAAGGCTTATATTTATCGACTTGTTTTTGCTAAAAAATTGCCTATCAAAGTGACTTTACGTATTCATTTCCCTTGGAGGATTTTTTTTTCTAATTTTCTCTATGAAAATAGGCAATAATATCGTTGATTGCACGTGGCAAATGGGAATTTTCTAATTGCTATTGAGTCCCTAAATTTTACATTAATATATAGTACGAACTAGGTATTTCACTTTTACGTTGTTTAGAAGAGGGAGATTCATGTGAAATGGGATAGAATTGAATTAATAATTACTTAAATATATATTCCAATATTAGACATAAAAAAAAAAAATGCTACGGTTGTCCTCCTAGTTAATATTAAAAAGACCTCTCCAATGGGAAAACTCTTATCAAAACCCACTTCCATTAACAAAAAGCAATCACGGTAGATTATCATGTATAACTTTTATGTGAGACTCGCGTGATCATTTTTATGATGAATATAATCCATGTGAACCTTGATCCAAACAAAAACGTGCCAATTAAACTCTAGTAGTTAAACAGCATTTTTTATTCTTTCTAGTACGTGATTTAAGTAAGGATTTTAGTCCTATTTTGATCCGTAACCTAATGACGTGGTTTAGGCAATGTATGTTTTTTCCTTGTTGACCAAAAGGCGGTTCCGATGTTCAACTCGTAAAGGCAAAGAAAAAGGGATCCGCCTCGTTAGCCCTATGTAATAAAAATATGGTTAAGCCGCTGTTCCCATCTTTCTAGTAGGGTTCCTCCATTATAAACAAGCGGGAAAAGCTTCTATAGTGGGCAGCACAAGGTTTTCCTTATGGCCCATAGATTAGAGTAGGAACAGTTTGTAGAAACCAGGGAGAGTTGTCCTAGGCGAAAGCTACTTGAGTGGACCGGAGGGTGGTAGTCAACTACCGTTCACTACTTTTTCATGATCGTCGGCGGACATAAAATAAAGTCAAAAAGTGGGGACATTCGGGCAAGTCTAGATAAAGTTATACATATATATATTTTTTTTCATGATGAGTGTGCCTAGGTAATATTTTAAGTTCAGGCTTGCTCATTGATTAAATCTATTGAAAAACAATATATGTTGATATTGACGGATGCACTAATGCCTTAAGTGTGAGAGATTATAACACCTTGAGTTGCATACTAGATGGAAATGAACTTTTGGAGTGAATCAAAAGTAAGATATATCTCCAAAACGGTCCGACTCAAAAGCAGTTTTAGGCGAGTCTAGATGAGGGTCCATTTTTATTTTTTTTCCCCTTAAATTCCTTGTAACCATAAGGCTAGCCAGGTTCACGCAACTTGCATTTTGCTTATATTATTTTTTTTCGTGATGGGTTGGCGTAGGTAATATTGTAAGCTCGGAATTACAAAACCATAAGGTCGGCCAGGTTCACCCAACTTGTATTTTGCTTCTTCTTTTTTTCGTGATGGCTGGTGTAGGTAATATATTAAGCTCGGAATTACAAACTGATCAAATCTATTAGCAAGCAGTCTATGGTTGACATAGACAATGCCTTAAGTGTGAGAGCTCATGACATCTTGGGTCATATATAAGATGCAAGAAACCTTTAGGAGTGATTTAGAAGTGAGACTCATCTCCAAACGGTGTCACTACAAGCAATTTATTCAAATTATTTTTCTTCTTCTATTTTTTTTTTTTTTGGAGAGAGGGACAGTGAATTTTTTTGTACATTGGTATATTGGATATCACACGAGATAATTTGGTTCAACCGATTTGATTGGTCATTAATTCGATCTTCATTTTAATAATAACTCTATTTGATTTTTTCTCAAATTTGTCAGATTTCAACCCAATTCAACAGCCTATCACTTATTAACCCAATTGACCCTCACGTGGAGAGGGCTGACGTATGTTAGTTGCTGGGTAATATCAAATAATGTCAAGGCCTGTGGGTCGTATATGCTTAGCTGTCTGCCATTAACTCTTTCCAATAATTTATTTGCCAATAATTGATAATAGCACTTCTAGCTAGACGCAGAAATTAAGGACCATATTCAGGGAAAAGGACGTGCTTTAATACCATATTAGAATATCAAATGTAATAACCTTAAATCATTAAGTGGAAAGAGGTTAGATGTATGCAAAATCCATTGATTGACCCATACACCTAAACGTTATAGATGGAAAGACATTGCCCAAGTAAAATGCGAATGAGAAACCGGGTTAGCATTATGAAAACACGAGATGGATTTATTTTTAATGAAGAGCAAAGTCAGATCCCCACTTGTTACTTTGAATCTGCACCTCAGGATATTTATGGATAACAGAGCAATCAGGACTTTCACAAGTAGCTTAATACATCTATATGTGCCGGCTGGATTCAAGACTTTTTACTCATCAAGCAATTTATCCCCGAGCGATCTTAAGTGTGGATGACGGAATCGATTCCGTGCAATGCAAAAGATAATAGTATGTCGTTTCAACAAGTGGGTCACCTTGAACATTCAATAATATAATGAAACATGTCTTCATATATCAACTTTTTATGAACTTCTATTCTTTAGCCGGTAACTTTTCTGGAAACGGTTTTCTTTTCTTGGTCAATTCTTTTCATAAAATTAGCAATCGGCTTTTCAACTCGGCAAGCAGCAAAGGGCCAAAAACGACAAAAAGGGCAGGGTGGAAAGGTCACAAGAATCGGCGAATGCAAGATGGAAAGCCATCGCTGTGTTGCACTTTCTACAACCAAAGCTGAATTTATTGCAGCGACTGAAGCTTGTAAAGAGATGCTATGGATGAAGAAGTTCTTAGAAGAACTTGGGTTCAAGCATAAGAGGCATGTACTATTTTGTGATAATCAAGCGCAATTCATCTTGGTAAGAATTCATCTTTTCATTCTAGATCGAAATATATTGATGTTAGATATCATTGGATAAGAGATGTTCTAGATAGAAAGTTGTTGGAACTTGAGAAAATTCATACAGATCATAATAGCTCTAATATGATGACGAAGACTCTACCAAGAGAGAAGCTTTAACATTGCCAATTGATAGCAGGGATGGTGAATCCCTCCACATTGTCATGAGGGGGAGATTTGTTAGCTGAGTTCACTCCTATGTGGAGGAAGCCCAATGAGTTGCAAGCCCAGAAAGGGCTTGAGCCCATATAATAAGTTATGTGGAGAAATAGGGTTTCTCGCTATCTATATGAAGTGATAGCCATAAAAGGAAACAGTAACAAGAGAAAAAGAGAAAGCAGAAAATCTGGAGTTTGGGGCAATATCTGATTTACATCAATCTGGCATCGGAAGTCGATTCGTGGTCCGATTGAGCTGAAATTTTGTCAGCATGTTCATGGCACAATTTTCTCGAATCTGAACAGTTTGATTTTCGTTTGAAGCTTCTTACATTAGGTTTTTCATGGATTGATCATGTTATATTGTGTCTCAAGTTTGAGCCCGTTAGATTAATACGCATAAGTTTGGCCGACTAAACAAAGTTCAGGGGAGACTTTGTGATGTCTTCGAATTATTTGTTTCCGGCATTAATTCTATCTCTATGCGTAGAACGAAGAAGCCAAAGAAAGCTGCATGGGGTTTTTTACGTGGTTCTTCAAGCATGCAAGCTAAGTCAGAGAAGAGAGATTTTCGGCCAGCAAAGTCTTTGAAGAGAGATTGTCTTCTGTCGAAAAGAAGGACATCCGAAATCTTTAGCATTAAATAAAGGACCCACCACCTGCTGCAAGTGCATGAAGAAGACGCGTGAAGAAGACTTCTTTTACGCATGTCTCTCTCCGAGAACAAGAAATTTGAAGACTACAGCCCACCTCATTTCACGGATCAATGGCACACGTTGTTGACTCTCCTCTCGCCTCATTAAATGCTTTGCCCATGCACATGCATGATCCGCTTGCATGCCTTCAAATATGGTGGGCGTTCGGTGCCGATTGTGGGATTTTTCTTGTGGGCGTCTGCGCTGCATTTAATGAGGCCATTTACTTTATTCTTTTGTCCTGTTTTTTCTGCCCTCCTCGTTAAAAGGAGAAGACGTCGATGCAGAAGCAGTGAGCGAAAGAAAAAGAGCTCGGCAGAGAGCGAGAGAAAAGAGCTTGAGAGAGAGAGTGAGAGGCTTGAGCTCCGAGAGGTTTGTGCGGAAGTCGAGTCCAGTGAGTGAGTTAAATTGTTAAACACTGTGGGTATCAGGTATAAAGTAGGGCTGGGAAACACTTAAGTGTATATGTGATTGTAATCCTGTAATTCTCCGATTTATAGTGGATTGATTTGCTGGCTCTCCCCGTGGACGTAGGTTTCGACATTCGGACCGAACCACGTAAATTTCTGGTGTCCTTTAATTTTATTGTTCCTCGTTTTATTTCGATCAATTTCTATAGCTCCCGACATAATTGCAAAATATAGATCCGCTTCCACTGCGACGCCGATTAACAACAATTGGTATCAGAGCTTTGCTTTGCAATTATGTCTGGAGCAAAAGTAGAAATTGAGAAATTTAACGGGAGGAACAACTTCGGGTTGTGGAGCGTCAAGATGAAGGCGCTATTAACAACTCAAGGATTAGCCAAGGCATTGGAGGGCAAGGCTCAGTTGCCCGAAACAATGCGAGATGCTGAGAAGGACGAGCTAATGGAGAAGGCCAAGAGCATCATCTTGTTGAACTTATCGGATGAAGTGCTAATAGAGGTAGCCGAGGAGGAGGATGCCGCAGCGTTATGGGCTAAACTTCAGGCCCTCTATGTAAAGAAGGGTTTGAACAATCGCTTATATATGCTAAAGAGAATGTTCCAGTTCCGATACACTGAAGGTACGTCCATTAGATCCCACCTAGATGAGTTTAATAAACTCATGATGGACTTGAAGAATGTTGGCAAGTTTTTAGATGATGAAGAACAAGGCATGATGTTGTTGGCGTCTCTACCGGAGTCATGGGAGCACTTTACCGACTCCTTGTTACAGGGGCGTACTACGATTACATCAGAGGAGGTAAAATCTGCCCTGTTTTCAAAGGAGTGGCAAAGAAAGTTGCGTGATGACAGTCTAGCGCAAGATGTAGCACGTGGACTGGTGATTCAAGGTAGAGACCAACATCGGAGGCCCAACAACAGAAGCCAAAGCAAAAGCAGGTCGAAGTCGCGACATAGAAAATCAAAAGGTCGCGTGAAGTGCTTCGAATGTCACGAGGAGGGGCACATAAGGAGAGATTGTCCAAAGCTAAGAAATAAAGGCGTTTGGCAAAATGCCACAAGCAGTGTGGCGAATGTTGCCGAGGAGAGTACCAATGATGCCGAGGCTGTCCTATGTGTATCTACGAGTTCGTCAGAAGACGAATGGGTGCTAGATTCTGGATGTTCCTATCACATGACTCCTCACAAGAACTGGTTCACTACCTACTAGACTGCAGATGGTGATAGAGTTCTTTTGGGGAATAATGCAGCCTGCGAGGTTGTGGGGATAGGAACAGTACGGATCCGAATGCACGATGGTGTAGAACGGACGTTGACAGACGTAAGGCATGTACCGAAGCTCAAGAAGAGCCTTATTTCTTTGGGAACACTCGATGACCTCGGGTGCAAATACACAGCTGAAGGTGGAGTGCTGAAGATTTCTCGAGGTGCCCTGACAGTGATGAAAGGGAAGAAGGCGAATTCTCTCTATCATTTACTGGGAGAAACCGTGACCGGAGTTGCTGCAGTTTCATTAGGTGAGTCAGACTCAAATTTGACTCAGTTATGGCATATGCGATTGGGACACATGAGTGAGGCAGGTATGACAATGCTGAGTGAGAAGGGGTTCTTTGAAAGGTCGAAGACAGGAAAGTTTGGACTGTGTGAGCACTGCATCTTCGGGAAGCAGCGTCGTGTTAAATTTGGTACAGCTCTACATTCGACTAAGCAACCAGTCGAATACATTCATTCAGATGTTTGGGGACCGTCTCCAGTTCCATCGAAAGGAGGTGCTAGATATATGCTGACATTCATCGACGATTACTCAAGGAAGGTATGGGTGTACTTCCTGAAGCACAAATCCGAGGTATTTGATCAGTTCAAGAATTTTAAGGCATTGATTGAGAAGCAGTCAAGTAAACAAATCAAGTGCCTGAGAACTGATAATGGCATGGAGTTCTGTGGTAAGGACTTTACCGAGTTCTGCCAAAAGGAAGGGATTGTGAGACACCGCACAGTTCCCGGGACACCACAGCAGAATGGCGTAGCAGAACGAAAGAACAGAACTCTACTTGAGTGAGCTCGATGCATGCTTTCGCATGCAGGATTGGTAAGGAATTTTGGGCTGAAGCAATTAATATGGCGTGTTACCTGGTTAATCGATCTCCATCTTTTGCTATCGAGTGGAAGACTCCTGAGGAAGTATGGTCGGGGAAACCTGTTGATTACTCCGAATTACGAATATTCGGATGTCCTGCATATGCTCATGCGAGAGATGGTAAGCTTGAGCCGAGGGCGAAGAAGTGCATATTTCTAGGTTATGCACAAGGGGTGAAAGGCTACCGGCTGTGGTGCACTGATCCCAAATCACCCGGTTTTCTAATCAGCAGAGACGTGATCTTCGACGAGACTGCAATGCTTCAAAAGAGGAATCTTGAGACTCAACCAGCAGAGCAAACGGATCATGGTGTCAGAAGTGAGGTGGAGATTCAGGCAGAGTCTCCAAAGACCTCAGAGGTAACAGAGGAAGAGATTGCGGATGAGGCCACAATTCCTGAAGACGGTGATACTGAACAACCAATACAGCCACAACACAACATAGCCACGGGCAGACAAAGAAGGCAAATTAAACCACCGGTACGTTATGGTTATTTTGATATTGCCTATGCATTAACTGTAGGTGATGAGGTGGAGATGGATGAGCCTTCATCCTATTCTGAGGCGATGGCTAGTGTTGAGTCATCACAGTGGCTAGAAGCTATGAGTGAAGAAATAGAATCACTCTATCGGAATCAGACATGGGAGTTGGTCAAAGTACCCAAAAGACAGAAAATTGTCGGATGCAAATGGGTCTACAAACGGAAAGAAGGCATTCCTGGTGTAGAGGCAGCCAGGTTCAAGGCGAGACTTGTTGCGAGGGGGTATACTCAACGAGAGGGCATCGACTACAATGAAGTATTCTCTCCTGTGGTAAGGCATACCTCTATTCGTGTATTACTTGCCTTAGTTACTGCATAGGATCTTGAGTTGGAGCAACTAGATGTAAAAACGGCATTTCTTCATGGTGAATTGGAGGAACAAATTTACATGAAGCAAACTCGAGGGATTTGCTATTCGGTAAGGAAGAACATGTTTGCTTATTGAAGAAATCCTTGTATGGATTGAAACAATCTCCTAGACAATGGTATAAGCGTTTTGATGCTTTCATGACTAGTCAAGATTATTCGAAAAGTCAATTTGATAGTTGCGTTTATTTTAGGAGATTGGAGAATGGGTCTTTGATTTATTTGCTATTATATGTTGATGATATGTTGATAGCAGCTAAACATATGTCTGATATTGATGTGTTGAAGCGGCAATTGAGTGCTGAGTTTGAAATGAAAGAATTAGGTGCTGCTAAGAAAATATTGGGTATGGAAATTTTGCGTGACAAAGTTGTAGGAACGTTGCGTCTGTCTCAAAAGAAATATATTGAGAAGATCGTGGCACGTTTTAATATGCAGTCAGCAAAATCTGTAAGTACTCCTTTAGCCGCACATTTCAAACTTTCTGAAAAGTTATCACCGCAAACTGAGGAGGAGGAGGAACATATGTCCCGTGTTCCTTATTCTAGTGCAGTTGGTAGTATTATGTATGCCATGGTATGTACTAGACCTGACATTTCACAGGCTGTGAGTGTTGTCAGCCGTTACATGAAGCACCCAGGTAAGACTCATTGGGAAGCCGTGAAATGGATCCTCAGATATCTAAAGGGGACAGCAGACATCGGCATTATGTATCGGAGGAACATCAATGGCAATGAGACCACAGGGTACGTGGATTCAGATCACGCCGGTAACTTGGATGATCGCAGATCGCTAGCAGGGTACGTGTTTACACTAGCAGGTGGTGCAATAAGTTGGAAAGCGTCTTTACAAGATGATGTTGCATTGTCTTCGACTGAGGCGGAGTACATGGCACTAACCTTTGTTGCAAAGGAATTGATATGGCTAAGGGGTTTGCTCTCGGACCTTGGACTGGAGCAGAAAAGTGTCACCATACACTGTGACAATCAAGGTGCGATATATTTGGCTTACAATCCAATATATCACGAGCGAACAAAACATATCGACATCAGGTACCATTTCATCCGAGATGTCATAGCAAAGGGTAAAATTGTTGTGAAGAAAATAGCAACAGCGGAGAACCCAGCAGATATGATGACGAAGCATGTTCCTTCAGCAAAGCTCGAGCTCTGTATGAGCTCGATTGGCGTCTATAGAGTATGAGCGCCCATCGGGGCGTTGGGAGAGCCGAGCATGAAAAATAATCACTATAACTTGGCCTCAAACGTTGAGCCAAGGTGGAGAATTGTTATATTGTGTCTCAAGTTTGAGCCCGTTAGATTAATACGCATAAGTTTGGCCGACTAAACAAAGTTCAGGGGAGACTTTGTGATGTCTTCGAATTATTTGTTTCCGGCATTAATTCTATCTCTATGCGTAGAACGAAGAAGCCAAAGAAAGCTGCATGGGGTTTTTTACGTGGTTCTTCAAGCATGCAAGCTAAGTCAGAGAAGAGAGATTTTCGGCCAGCAAAGTCTTTGAAGAGAGATTGTCTTCGTCGAAAAGAAGGACATCCGAAATCTTTAGCATTAAATAAAGGACCCACCACCTGCTGCAAGTGCATGAAGAAGACGCGTGAAGAAGACTTCTTTTACGCATGTCTCTCTCCGAGAACAAGAAATTTGAAGACTGCAGCCCACCTCATTTCACGGATCAATGGCACACGTTGTTGACTCTCCTCTGCCTCATTAAATGCTTTGCCCATGCACATGCATGATCCGCTTGCATGCCTTCAAATATGGTGGGCGTTTGGTGCCGATTGTGGGATTTTTCTTGTGGGCGTCTGCGCTGCATTTAATGAGGCCATTTACTTTATTCTTTTGTCCTGTTTTTTCTGCCCTCCTCGTTAAAAGGAGAAGACGTCGATGCAGAAGCAGTGAGCGAAAGAAAAAGAGCTCGGCAGAGAGCGAGAGAAAAGAGCTCGAGAGAGAGAGTGAGAGGCTTGAGCTCCGAGAGGTTTGTGCAGAAGTCGAGTCCAGTGAATGAGTTAAATTGTTAAACACCGTGGGTATCAGGTATAAAGTAGGTTCCGACATTCGGACCGAACCACGTAAATTTCTGGTGTCCTTTAATTTTATTGTTCCTCGTTTTATTTCGATCGATTTCTATAGCTCCCGACATAATTGCAAAATATACGATCCGCTTCCGTTGCGACGCCGATTAACAACAGATCAAAACCTACGTTTTTGGTCAGATTTATCCTTGATCTCTTGTGAAGTTTATGTGTATTACCAATAATTATGTTCTTGAGGTGTTTGCTGCCATGTACCTCTAGTATTTGCTAAAAAAGAACATTGTTCACCCAATTTTGTTGATAGTAAAGAATTTCGGGTGGACTCCGGTCCTGTGGTTTTTGATCTCCTCACATCGAGGAGGTTTTCCACATAAAAAATCGTCTTATGTTTGCGTGCTTGGTATTTATTTTACTCTACTATATCGATTCCTATTAGGTTTACACAAGGTGGGAGATTATTTTATTCCATTGCGTTGATTCGATATTGTTCGAATTGTTACTATTCTTCCATCAGAGTGGTATCAGAGCATCTGTTTATTGCTTGATTTTTCTGCCTTGTGTTAAATAATGGAAATGAATACGAGTAAAATTGTTACACTGAATGGTTCGAATTATCATATTTGAAAAGGGAAGATGGAAGACTTTTTATATGTGAAAGATTTTTATGTGCCTGTATTTGCCGAGGAGAAACCAGAGAATAAAACTGATGCTAAATGGTCTATATTTCATCGTCAAGTGTGTGGTTATATTAGGCAGTGGGTGGATGATAATGTTTTGAACCATATTATTGAGGAAACACATGCACGCAGTTTATGGGATAAACTCGAATAGTTATATGCTTAAAAGACTGAGAATAATAAGTTATTTTTGATAAAATAGATGATGGCTCTAAGATATCAAGATGGTACTCGTTTGACTGATCATTTAAATTCTTTTCAATGAATTATAAATCAGTTGGCTGTGATGGGAATCAAGTTTGATGATGAGATACAAGCACTATGGTTGCTTGGTACTTTGCTGGACTCTTGGGAGGCGTTTCGAACATCTTTGTCTAATTCTTCCTCAGATGGTACGATTACCATGGATTTGGCCAAGAGTAGTATTTTGAATGAAGAGATGAGAATGAAGACACAATGATCGTCATCTTCACATTCTGATGCCTTGGTTGTTGAGAAAATGGAAAGAAGTGAGTCTCGAGGTTCGAGAAATAGATATAAAAGTCGAGATAAAAGCAGAGGTAAGTATAATAAATTTGCTAATGTTGAGTGCCATTATTGTCATCAGAAGGGACATATTCAGAGGTTTTGTCGCCAATTAAAAAGGGAGAAACAAAAGGAGAAAGGTAAAGAGAAGAAAAGTGATAATGACAGTGATGACAATCGTGTTGTTGCACTTAAAGAAGACTTTCTCACTATTTTTAATGGTGATGTGGTGAATTTTGTATCTCATGAGACCAGTTGGGTAATTGGTAGTGTTGCATCCGTTTATGCTACGTCTCGTAGGGATTTCTTTACATCATATAAGTCAGTTAACTTCGAATCTGTGAAAATGGGAAACAATGGGCTAGCTCAAGCTATAGGCATCTGTGATGTGTGCCTAGAAACCAGCAATGGCCCAAGATTAGTATTAAATAATGTTAAACATATACCTGATATCCGCTTGAATTTGATTTCTACAGGCAAATTGGATGATGATGGGTATTGCAGCACCTTCAGTAATGGTCAATGGAAGCTCACCAAATGTTATCTTGTTATGACTAGAGGTGAAAAATATTCTTTGTTATACATTATGCAGGCAAAATTGTCCACAGACAAAATTAATACAGTAGACAGCGAAGGTGCAGTTGAGTTATGGCATAAGAGGCTCAGTCACATCACTGAAAATGGTTTGTCGATATTGGCCAAGAAGAAGCTCCTTTCAGGATTGAAAAGTTCAGCGCTAAAGAAGCGTGCTCACTATTTAGCAGGAAAACAGAATATAGTTGCATTTAAAAGCTTCCCTCCTTCAAGAAAGTCAGGTATACTGGATTTAGTGCATTCTGATGTTTGCGGTCCTATAAAACAAAATCACTTGGTGGCTCTCTTTATTTTGTTACCTTCATAGATGATTTTTCAAGGAAAATTCGGATTCATACCTTGAAAACTAAAGGTCAAGTGTTAAATGCTTTTAAGCAATTTTAGGCTTCAATTGAGAGACGGATTGGAAAGAAATTGAAATGTATCAGAACTGATAACGGGAGAGAGTATATTGGACCTTTTGATGAATATTGCAGACAACAAGATATTCGATATCAAAAGACACCTTCAAAAACACCTCAGTTAAATGGCTTAGTTGAGAGAATGAACAAAACACTGGTTGAAAGGGTAAGATGCTTACTTTCGCAGTCAAAGCTACCTAGATCCTTTTAAGGTGATGCTTTAAGTATAGTTGTGCATGTATTAAATCTTACTTCATGCATTCCTTTAGAGTTTGATGTTCCTAATAGAGTTTGGACAAGCAAAGATGTTTCTTATGATTATTTGTATGTCTTTGGTGTAAAGCATTTGTGCATATTCCCAAAGATGAGAGGCCTAAATTTGATGTGAAAACATGATGGTGCATATTTATTGGTTATGGAAAGGATATGCTTAGTTACAAATTCTATGATCTGGTTGAAAAGAAAATTGTAAGAAGCAGAGACGTTGTGTTTATGGAAGATCAAATAATAGAGGATATTGAGAAAGTGGAGATGATTTCAGCACCACGAGTTAGTGATAATTTGGTTGATTTGAATCTAGTTTCTCTTACAAATATTCCTATACAGGTTGATGAAGAGCAGCGGGAAGTCAATGTTTTAAATAACGCACATGTTCCTGAGCATGTTGAAACAGATAATATTATTCCTAAACCAGATGCTCAATTAGATGTTCCACTAAATGTTCAAGTTCGGAGATCTGTTAGAGACCGACGACCTTCCACTAGGTATTTTGAAGATGAGTATGTATTATTGACTGATGCAGGTGAACCAAAGTGCTATGCAGAAGTAATAGAAGATGAGTACAAAAGCAATTGATTTGATGCTATGCGAGATGAGATGTAGTCATTTTATGATAATCATACTTTTGAGTTGGTGAAATTATCAAAATGTAAAAGAGTTTTGAAGAACAAGTAGGTATATAGGTTGAAGCAAGATTGACATACTTCACAATCACGGTACAAAGCTAGATTGGTTGTTAAGAGATTCAATCAGAGAAATGGTATTGATTTTGATGATATATTTTCTCCGGTAGTAAAAATGTCTTCTATCTGTGTGGTACTAGGCTTGGTAGCTACCTTAGATTTGGAAATTGAGCAAGTGGATGTTAAAACAACATTCCTACATGGTAACTTAGAGGAAGAGATATACATGAAACAACCTGAGGGTTTTAAAGTGAAAGGGAAAGAGGATTATGTGTGCAAATTGAAGAAAAGTCTCTATGGCCTAAAACGAGCACCGAGGCAGTGGTACAAAAAGTTTGCGTTAGTTATGATAGAACAGGGCTATAAGAAGACTTCCTCGAATAACTGTGTGTTTGTTCAAAAGTTTTCTGATGATGACTTTATTATTCTCTTGCTTTATGTTGATGATATGTTGATTATTGGCAAGAATGCTTCAAGAATTTAGTTATTGAAGAAACAGTTGAGTAAGTCTTTTGCCATGAAAGACTTGGGCTCGGCGAAACAGATTCTTGGCATTAGAATTACCTGAGACAGAGATGCTAAGAAGTTATTTTTGTCGCAAAAGAAATATATCGAGAAGATCCTTAAGACATTTTACATGGATAAGGCTAAAGTGGTTAGTACTCCTCTTGCTGCCCATTTTAAGTTAAATATGAAGTAAAGTTCTACGACTGATAAAGAGAAGAAAGATATGAAAAGTATTCCATATGCATCAGCTGTAGGAAGTTTCATGTATGCGATGGTATGTACACGCTCAGACTTAATGCACGTAGTTAGCGTTGTTAATTGCTATTTATTAAATCCAGGGAGAGAGTACTGGAATGCAGTGAAGTGGATTATGAGGTATTTTCGAGGAACTTCAAATTTCTTGAGTTAGTTGGATACACAGATTCCGACCTGGTAGGAGATATTGATACTCGTAAATCTACTTCTGGTTATTTGATTTCTTTTATGGGTGGAGTTGTGTCATGGAAGTCAAGATTGTAGAAGTGTGTTGCACTTTCTACAACCGAAGCTGAATTTATTGCAACGACTGAAGCTTGTAAAGAGATGCTGTGGATGAAGGAGTTCTTATAAGAACTTGAGTTCAAGCGAAAGAGGTATGTGCTATTTTGTGATAATCAAGCGCAATTCATCTTGGTAAGAATTCATCTTTTCATTCTAGATTGAAATATATTGATGTTAGATATCATTAGATAAGAGATGTTCTAGATAAAAAGTTGTTGGAACTTGAGAAAATTCATACAACTCATAATGGCTCTGATATGATGACGAAGACTCTACCAAGGAAAAGCTTGAACATTGCCAATTGATAGCAGTGATGGTGAATCCCTCCACATTGTCGTGAGGGGGAGATTTGTTAGCTGGGTTCACTCCTATGTGGAGGAACCCTAATGAGTTGTAAGCTCAAAAAGGACTTGAGCCCATATAATAAGTTATGTGGAGAAATAGGGTTTCTCGCTATCTATATGAAGTGATAGCCACAAAATGAAACAGTAACAAGAGAAAAAAAGAAAGTTGAAAATCTGGGGTTTTGGGCAATATCTGATTTACATCAAGCTAGCATCGGAGGTTGATTCATGGTCCGATTGAACTGAAATTTTGTCAGCATGTTCGTGGCGCAATTTTCTCAAATCTAAATGGTTTGATTTTCGTTTGAAGCTTCCTACATCAAGTTTTTCATGGATTAATCAAAACTTGTGTTTTTGATCAGATTTATCCTTGATCTCTTGTGAAGTTTATGTATATTGCCAAGAATTATGTTCTTAAGGTATTTGCTGCCATGTACCTCTAGTATTTGCTAGAGAAGAACATTGTTCACCCAATTTTATTGATAGTGAAGAATTTCGAGTGGACTCTGGTCTCGTGGTTTTTAATCTGCTCACATCGAGGAGGTTTTCCACGTAAAAAACCGTATTGTGTTTGCGTGCTTAGTATTTATTTTACTTTACTATATCGATTCCTATTAGGTTTACACAAGATGTGAGATTATTTTATTTCACTGCGTTGATTCGATATTGTTCGAATTGTTACTATTCTCCCGTCACGCTGAAGTAAAACGTGAATGAGAAACCGGCTTAGCATTATGAAAACACGAGATGGAATATTTATAATGGCAAGCGAAGCCATATCCCATGTGGTACTTCGAGTCAACACATTGAAAATTCATTCCAATAATCCACGAGACATCTCTACCGGAATATTTACGAACACCAAAGCAACTAGAGCTTCACAAGCAGCTCAATATGTCTATATGCACCGATTGGACTGGGGACTTCTTACGCATCAAGCAATTCATCTTTGAGCGATCTTATGGAATGCAAAAGATGATAAAGTGTTGTTTTAATAAGTGGGTCAAATTCAACATCCAATAATGTTATGAAACATGCCTTCACACATCAACTTTTTGTAAACTTCTTTTTTTTGGTTGGTAACTTTTTGGAAACTTTTTTTCTTTTTGTAAACTTAGCAATCGGCCGGTTAGACTGGATACTTCTTTCCGATCAAGCAATTCATTTTTTAGCGATCTTATACAATGCTAAAGACAATAAATTGTCATTTCAATAAGCGAGTTGTATTCAATGTCCGATAATGTTATGAAATATACCTTCATACATTAACTTTTCATGAGCTTCTTTTTTGGTCGGTAACTTTTTGGAAACTTTTTTTTTTTTTTTCTGTAGTTCGTTTCATAAACTTAGCAATCGGCCTTTTTCAACCTAGGAAGCAGTGAAGGGCCGAAGATGGCAAAAAGGAAGGGGAAGAAAGGTCATGAGAATGGGCGAACTTGCCACGTGACGTCCTTTTTCGTCGTCCTGGCTGGTAGCCGGCTGGCTGAAGAAGAAGAAAAAGAAAAAAAAAAAAAAAAAAAGAAAATTAAAATTAAAAATTATATTCTTATAAAATAAAAATTCAATTTTAAAAAAAATAAAAATAATTAAAATTCGATTTTTAAAAATATTTTTAAAAAATTATAAAAATTTTCCATTAAATTTTTGTTGCATAAAAGTATATTAGCAATATCATTTTAAAAAAATCATAAGAAATAAATTTTCTTAGATTTAGTTAAATTGATTGGGTATGAAGTCGAGTTTGGTATAAAGTCATAAACCAGTTAAATTGGTCAATTGGGTCAGACCATTTATGACTCGATCCACCCGTTTAACGGGTCTACCACCCACCAACCTTTGTCGCTATTTCTCCCCGTGCCCTAAAATCTTGAAAAGTCGCTAGTCAATAATTTTAAATTATTAATCAGTAAAAAAAGAAAATGAATCGTCCTTGGCCATATCCACGAAATGACGACGATAAACAATCTCCCAATAGTGGCCCGAATCTTTTTTGTCCGCATTCGGGCCGTATTAAAGTCCTAGATATTTCCGGGCGTATCTTGATCCTGATATTAAATTAAGAAAAGAATCAGCTACGTGGTGAGAGCGCGAATCTCTTGCCTGAGATCACATGTCCATCTAAGATTAAAGAAATTCATGCGTCACATACTGACTAATCATATCACACGCCTAATAAATGGTGCACCCATCGAATGGGTGAGTTGTGTCGAAAATAATCCTCCAATTGACCCATTTAACCTATTTTGATTTATTATCATGCATATTCAATCCATATTTGACTCCACCTACCCATGTTAACTAGCCCAAACTAAGATGAGGGCGATGAGCAAGCAAGTGTGAGATCAAGTGAGTTTGAGAGAGTTATAGAAATGAGTTGTGTCAAAATAAATTATGAACCCATTGAACATCCATATTATTTTAGGTTTTACCATTCTAAATTATTTAATGAATATAATTCATTTATATAACAACTCAAGTCATTATATTTGGCTTTAGAAATTGGTCTAAACCCATTTCATAAGGTATATTATTGGACATCCCCATCAACTTTGCATTTTAATTTAAAAAAAGCTTACATACATGTATAATCACGGACTATCATCAAAGATTCCAAACGGATGCCTCCTAATATATTTAGCTCAAACTAATTTCCATCTCAAAAAATTGCAATCGGCATAAACAATTTTTGGTCTCATGAATAATCCAAAATTATATACTCAACTCAAGTGTACTGTTTGGGATCTGACGTGGAAGGTAGATTTTGGATCAGGGATACTTGGTTTGAGATTTTTCATGAGATCAAAATTAATTTAGGATAAATATATCATGAGATTCTCATTTTGAAATTTCCAACGAGACGAAAATTAGTTTGTAGTAGGTGTGTCATGGGGCACCGGTTTAAGGTTTTTGACGACAAAAACTCCATAATTGACTCGTTCTTTAATGCATGATTATAAATAGCGAGGAAGGACCTTGGAGTTAAAGAACGAAAATAATTCAGAACAAGGAAACGGTTTGTTTAATTAAGCTTTAATTATTATTATTTTTTAAACCGGGATTAGATATGGAGTGATGATTTGCGACTAGTGCCCGAGATACTCAAATCATTCAGTGGGTCCCGCTTAGGTCGGCCATTGCCGTGACATTTAATTAATTCAATTCTGGAATAACGTTGAATATTTTCATTTGATACATTGATTAGATAGAACATGTATCAAAATTCATGAACCACATTGAATAGATTAAAAACTTAAAAACCATATCATACTAAAATTTAGGGACCGTTCATGTCGTTATCACGAAAAAGAAAATATCGTTTTTCATAAATAAATCATTCTTTTATTTGCATAAAATTTTGTGACTTTGGAAATTATTGTTTCAATATGTTAATATAGGATTGAGAGATATGACGATGAAGATTGGAGATTTAATGATTGGGAGGAGTGAAAGTAAGGCTCTAAACAAGTGGATGAAATCGATCGGTAACTATAATTTGCACATCATGCGATTTGTGAATTGGTCGTGCCAATGTTAGTATGTTTAACAAGTGCACCTATCGAAAAAGAAGACCTGCTTCATTCAAAAGAAATTAAAGGGGAAAAAAAGGACCATACAAAATAAGAAAAGAATAAATCATAGGTAAGAGTTTCTTATATAAAAATAGAAAATGGTAGATCTGATTTTGCTATTTTATTTATTTTTTCTGGAAAAAGTTTGATAGATCCCTATGCAATAAAATATATTTGGTAATCCCAAGCTCAAAATTTATCTGGTATTTTTATTTTTTATCTTTTCGAAAAATAAATGATAGATCCTTGTGCAATAATATATCTGGTAAGATTCCCAAGCTCAAAACTTATATTAAAAAAAAAAAGGTTGCGAGGAGTTGCTCCGATTTCAGCGAATCGAGAAGATAATAAAGTGCCCCGCCTAACTTCAAAAATTTATAATCCAAACAAAAATTAATACACCATATGAAATCTCAAACCGATACACATATAATAAATTTACCCCACACTAATTTTTCGACCACCAAAGACCCCAAACTAGTATATCTATAATAAATATACTCTCCATTAAATTGTATTAATATTACAAAAAACCACAAAAATGGTATAATTGTAATAAACATATAGTAAAATCTCAAATTAATACACCAGTCAACTGTTACGCGTTATCCAACTCAATACTTTGATCGTAAAATTTAATAGAAACTAATCAAAGGTAAATTTATCAGAAGTGTACCAGTTCGGGTTAAATTTATCAAATGTATATCAACTTATGATTTTTGGGATAAATTTATTACGAGTGTACCGGTTTGGAGTTTTTCGTAGTATTAACCAATAAAAAAGTTGAACATATTAGGACTTTAGGGTCTGCATGGTAAAAAGTGTTTTGTTCCCGGGAACACAAATTTTTTTTTTTTGCTCGGGAACAAAAAAGGAACATAAATGCGTTTGTTTGTGTTTTTGTTCCAAAACTATTTTTTTGTTCCCAGAAACACATCTGGAACGGAAACAAGAAACAAAAAAAAGTTGTTTATCATTTCTAGAACAAAATTTAGGAACACTTTTTCTCTCTCTTCCATTTTGTTCTCTCTTTTTTCTTCTTCTTTTCTTCTTCTTTTTTCTTTCTTTTTTCTTTGGTCGGTCGCCGGCCTTGGCCATGGCCGGCGACCGGCCAAAGAGGGCCGGCGACCTCGCCGGAGCGTCGCCAGGCCCTAGCGAGGCTCGGCCTCGCCTTGACTGGGAGAGCTTGAGCTTGCCTAGATTCGGTGAGGCCTAGCTCGCCTAGCGGTTGGCGAGGCTTGGCATTGCTGGATCTGGGCGAGCTCGAGCTCGCCCAGCCAAGGCGAGGTCGACCTCGCGTCGAGCCGGGCGAGCTCTATCTTGCCCAGATCCAGCGAGGCCGAGCTCGTCCAGCCAAGGCGAGGCCGCCGGCCAAAAGAAGAAAAAAAAAAAAAAAAAAGGAAAAATAAATAAGAAAAATAAGAAAGAAAATAGAAAAATAAAATAAAAATATTTAAAAACTAAAAGAAATAAAAAAAATTTACAAATTTACCAAACATGTTTCTATTCTTTTTATATTTCTGGAACAGATTTACCAAACGCGTTTTTTTGTTCAAAAATTATTCCCTGAAACATAAACACTTTTTTTCTATTTCTGTTTCCTTGAACAATTTTTAAACAGAAACGTTACCAAACATACCCTTAAAGTGATTATATGAAAAACGAAGGGACAATTCAATTCCCATATGCATACTCCCAAGATTAATAATTTACGTTGACATAAGTTTAATTCAAGGATTACATTTACATCGAGTCAAGGCCGCTTGCCCTAATCGCCGATGATGATGATATGATTTTTCGATCCAAAGTATTGCCTTCGATGATTTCTATTTTGCATAGCCGAAAGGTAAGATGTTATAATATTATAAAAAGTTAAATAGGGGATTTTTTGTTTTTTTGTTTTTTTTTTTTGGTAATTTTAGCTACCCTACAGTGCTCGGACTATTTACCGCTCTAACTTCAACACACCGCAATAAGAGTCTCCTAAGGCGGAGCTAGTCTTCGATTCATGCCGCGACCCAGACCCGGACCCGTTTCATCAAAACTTCTTCTGTGACAAAATACTTTTTATTGAAAGTTGTCCTTCGGTTTTAATTTGAAGAAGAGAATAGAAAATGTCACAAGTAAGAAGGAAATCAACAACTTTATTTTCAACAATACTGTATAAACACAAATCGTGCCAGAATTAATGGACGACAGGACTTGAAAAATTCAAACTCTACCATGGAATGTAAATAAACTATGCTAGAATTTAGTTGACAAAAAAGTTTGAGAATGTGAAAATGCTATAGCAAAATTTAATTAACGATTTGAAACCTAGATAAAAGATATACGCTGAAATTTAATCGACGACACGAGTTTGAAAGATAAAAATATAGTATAGGTAAGTAAAGATAATTGAAAAATAGTAAATTTGTTTGATTTGTATTATTTATAATGGTAGTGCCATAACCATCTTTGAGCAGTGTTGACACCTAAATTTTAGGGACCCGTTTAGTCATTTATCTCATTAAAAATTAGGGGGTAATTTTATCCCTGAAAAAAATATTAATTACATAGCATATAGATTTATGTATATTTATTTTTAATTTACATTTTTTGCATTTATTTATTGGACCGATGACGAATGGGTTTGAATTAGTAGTTTTGAGCTTTAAATTGATAGGTCGGGCTAAGCCCACGAGGAGAGCAAATCGGCCCAAGCCCGTATCTTCAAAGAGATTTTACGGATTCAACTTTGCGAGATTTCAAATTTGAGAAAGATCATTTTGCAATTTTGAATCATATCACAAACAAATATTGCGCTCAAAAAAGAAATCTTCGTAGATGTTGATTTGGAAAAAAATTAAAACCCTAATCCTTGGTATATACGGCCACACAATTTTTTTTTTTTTTTTTTTTTTGATCGGCAAACATCGTCGCTTGATTTACTATTTAATGTACGGGAAAGTTACACTCGGAGCGTCAGTGCAAAGAAGATCATATAAAGCGGGGGGGGATTAGATATCCGGTTCGGGGTAGGATGCTTGTTCGGCATGCCTTCGCTATCCAATCCGCGGATCTGTTCGTGCTCCTATTGCAGTGGGCCAGGGTTAGGCCCGGTAGATGATCGAGTTGTGCTCGGGCCCGGTTCAGAAGCGGTTGCAGTTCCCAACTCAGTTCAGTTGAAGTCTTCAACACGTGCACTAAAGGCAAACAGTCAGAGTGTACTTGAGGAGAGAGAAATCCACGGCTTCTTACGAGTTTTAGGGTTTCTTCCATCGCGATCGCTTCCGCGTGAAGAGGAGAAGAGGCCTCGACTGGCTTGGCGAATCCATCGACGAGGAACCCCCTGTGATCTCTGCAGACACCGGCGATGGTAGCTCTGTGCCGGGGAAGTTCTCTTGCTTCGCTGAGTGCTTCATCTCTGTCCAGATCTGGTTCGAAAGATGCGTCGAGGTTGATTCGAATCGATCCTGGAGGAGGCGGACACCAGGCTTCAGTTAAGGCTTCAGATTTGTTCTTGCTTTTTGGTTTTTTGTTTAGATCTGTGAAGCTCTCTGTGAACGCCTCTGCTCTAGCTATTGTTTCTTGCGATCTGGGTTTTTGATGGTTGAAGATGCTCCGATTTCTTTCCTTCCAGATACTCCATAGTATGACCGCTATGTGGTTAAAATTTCCGGAGGTGACTGGGTTTTGTTTTATGCTGCAGATCCAATCTTCAAATCGGGTGAGTCCAAATCTGGATATCCGTAGATGCAGAGGGGCTGACTTCCAAACCGTGGCTGTCCATGAGCAGAGGAGGAGCGTATGTTCTAGTGTTTCTACTTCCAGTTTGCACAGGGGGCATATCGGGGAAGGTACGATCCTTCGGTAGTGTAGATTTTCCATAGTTGCAAGGGCGTTGTTGCATGCATTCCAGAGGAAAATTTTTATTTTGGGTGGGGTTGTGGAGTGCCAAATAAAGTTCCAGAGATCGGGGTTGACTGTGTATGATGATGTTGCTTGTGTGTTCTGTGATGAGACGGAGACATTTCGGAATGTGAAATAGCCGCTTTTTACTGAATAATTACCTGATTTTGTGTGCATCCATACCAGTTGATCCTCTTCATCAGGTAAGCCAATGGGTGTGGCTAGAATTTCCCGTACCGTTCTGTCGTCAAACATTGAATGTAGAAAAGGCTCGTTCCATGTTTCTGTGCCTGGATTGATGATATCTGATACTTTGTCTGGTTCATGGTTTGATGCTGGTCCTCCTATTGTGCCGCTTTTTAACCACCTCTCTGTTCTGATTGATGTTTTTTTTTCCATTTCCGATCCGGTTCATCACCTGAGGAGCAACTGAATCCCTTGCCTTGATGAGGCTTTGCCATCCCCAGGAGGGTCGTGAGCCTCTGCTAGCATTCCAAAAATCTCCATGTGAGTAGTAAAGGCCTTTCAATAATTGAGTTACCAGTAGGTCTGGATTAGTGATTATTCGCCACATCTGTTTTGCGAGCATTGCTGTATTGAAAGTCTGTAGATCCTTGAAACCCATGCCCCCTTCGCTCTTCCTGGTTTTTAGCAAGTCCCACTTCTTCCAGTGAATGCCAGCCTTTTTTTCATTGCTTTTCCACCAAAACGCTGCAACTTTTTTCTCGATTGCTTTACAAATTGACGTAGGAATTTTAAAGATTGACATGGCATATTGTGGGATTGCTTGAATTACTGCTTTCAGAAGTATTTCCTTTCCTGCTTTTGATAACAGTTTTTCCTTCCAACTATCCAGTTTGGAGTTGACCTGAGCTAGGATCCACGCGAACATGTCTTTTTTGGATTGCCCCCAGTCTGAAGGTATTCCCAAATACTTACCTGTCTTTGTAATTTCTGGTACTCGCAGTGTTGATGCCATGTTTCTCTTTAGAGCTGTAGGACATCCTTTACTGAAATAGATGCCTGATTTGTTGAGATTTATTACCTGGCCAGAGGCAAAACAGTATTGATTTAAGATGCCAGCCAAGTTCTGACATTCGACAATTGTTCCATGCAGAAAGAAGATAGAGTCGTCGGCAAAGAGTAGATGCGACAGGGTAGGGCAGTGGTTGTTCAGCTTGATCCCTGTAAGGGAGCCCTCCTGTACAGCTTTCTTCATTAGAATGGAGAGCACATTGGCGACAATGATAAAGAGGTAAGGTGAGAGGGGGTCTCCTTGGCACAATCCACGGGTAGGTTTGAAGGAAGGTAAAGGATCTCCATTTAAGTTTATGCTAAAAGATACTGTGCTCACGCACTACATGATCCTCTGAATCCAGAAATCACAGAAGCCTAATTTTGTTAGACAAACCTGTAGAAAATCCCACTCGATGTGATCGTAGGCCTTTTGCATGTCTAGTTTTAGGACTGCTTGAAATTTTCTCTTCCTGTTACTGGTTCGCAGCCTATGTAGCACCTCCTGAACCATCAGTATGTTATCCTGAATCTGCCTACCTCCCACAAAGGCGCTATGTTCCTTTGCAATTATGTGTGGTAGAATTGGTTTGAGCCTGTTTGTGAATACTTTGGAAATGATTTTATATAGGAAGTTGCATAGACTAATTGGGCGGTATTGCTCCAGTTTTTCAGGTTGTGGGACTTTGGAATCAGTGTAATAAGTGTTTTGTTTAATGCGGGATCAAGCTAACCAGAAGTGAAGAAAGTCTGTATTTCTTGGAAAATCCCCTTGGAGATTGCTGGCCAATTCTCTTTATAGAATATTCCATGAAATCCGTCAGGACCAGGAGCCTTGAAAGCTCCCAGCTGTAGCATTGCTGTGGTTATTTCCTCCTCGGTGAGTGGGGCTGTCAAGGTATGGTTCATCCGATCATCTACTAAAGTAGGGATATTCTGTATAATAGGTTGCCAATCACGGAAGCCCACTGATGAGTATAGATTCTTATAATATTGTGCTATCATCCCTTGTATCTGCTGTTACCCTCGAATCCATACTTCATACTCATTTTTCAGCATTGTTATCTGGTTTCGACTTCTCCTCTGAACTGTTGTCACATGAAAAAATCGTGTATTTCTATCACCCCATTTTAGCCAGCTAATTCGTGATTGCATTCTCCAAAACATCTCCTCTTGACAAAATAGCTTATCAATTTCTTTGATAATCTCTTTCGGTTTAACTGATTCTCCGGTGGTTTGAGTACTGTTCATCAAGTTTTGGAGTTCTCCTTTTAGCCAGTTGATCCCGTTCCTTGCATGGCCGAAATTGTACTTGCTCCACTGTGTCAACCTCTGCTGTACTTGCTTCAGTTTTTCAGCCGAGGTAAGATCCTTTGTGAGAGGGTCGTTCCATACTTCTGTGACTATGTTTTTGCTTTCTCTATCTTCGTTCCAGTATGCTTCATATTTGAATTGCTTTCTTTTCCTTCTCTTAGGTTGAGCCAGGGATAACAAGAGAGGAGTATGATCAGAGCCTATCGCTGGGAGAGCAATGCATTTGGCCTCTGGGTAAGTAATTCGCCACTGAAGCGAGCAAAAGGCCCTATCTAGTCTTTTTTTGACCAAATTTTCTCCTTCTCGTTTGTTTGACCAGGTGTAGGAGCACCCCTTGCTTTCGAGATCCATGAGGGAGCATTGATTAATGAAGCTTCTGAAAGCAGTTAGCCTGTAAGTTTCAGCTCTGTGTTTGCCTACTTTCTCCCAGTGATTTAATATTTCGTTAAAATCTCCCAAGCACAACCAAGGTATTCGGTAATGCATGCTGACTGAGGCGATCTGTTCCCATAACTCAATTCTTTCCCTGAATACAGTTGGAGCATGAACGAAAATAACTTTCATTTCCTGGTTGCTGTTTTTCAGGTGACATTGTGTGAAGATGGCCGTGGCTGAGGAGGAGTCAATCGATACCTGCAAATGATCATCCTAGAATAAAGCTAAGCCCCCTGCTGTTCCCTCCGGATTGACTATATAGCTGTTTTGGAATTTTAGCCTCCTTTTTATTCTAAGCACTTTCTGTTATGAGTTTTTAGTTTCCATAATGAAAACTATATTGGGCCGTTCCTGAGTCATAGTGACTCGCAATTCCTGGAATGTCAGGGGATTGCCCAGCCCATGGCAATTCCAGCTTAAGATCTTCATGGGTAAGCTGGTGGCTTATTAGGGCTAGCCACCAGAGCCCATTGGTCTGACTTCTCTGCCACCCGAATAGGTGCATCCACTAGTTGATTGGTGTTCTCTGAAAGTTGAGCTGATGTTTGTGCTCCATAGGGATAGAATCGCTTAACTTTTTTTGAATTTGTTAACTTCACACTCTTCCCTTTTGGCTTTGCAGGGGGGATCGTCTCCATTTCAATCTTAGCTTCCTTCATTTGTTCTTCTTGGAGTGTCAAGATTGATTCGTCATCAATACAACAATTTCCTCGCTTCTGGGGACTTCTTTCTTCAATCAGAATTAGTTCTCGAGCTGAGGAGTGCTAGTAAATTTCCTTTCCTTTTGGGTGTGGATCGCTTACCTGAGTTTGCTGGGATGATGGTGAGCTGATCTTCTCTGTTGCAGGTACCGGAGATAATGGGGTTTCAAGCACTACATCTACATCATCAGGAGGAACTTCCTTCTTTCCATAGAATATTTGGCCATAAGGGCTTAGAGCCTTCACCTCAGCACGCAGCCAATCCCCGCATCTAGCCGGTAAGTTCTGTTCCAGCCCTGACTCCTTGTAGGGAATTTCAGTGTATTCCGTCGCATAATGACCAATTCTGCCACATGAGTAGCAGTAATAGGGCAGTCTTTCATATTTGAATTCGACCCACAGCTTCTTATTGTTTAGGTTCACAATTACTCCGGTTTTCAACGGGTTTTCTAATGCCAGTGTCACTCGGGCTTTGCCCACTTTGTAGGTGCTATTTCCTTTTTCCTCAAGCTTTACTTCCACAACTGTTCCTAGCTTGGAGGCTATTTCTTCTATCACATCATAGGTAACTCTCCCATACGGTAAACCCAAGAACTTTACCCAGAAATCACAGTGATTGAAATCATAACAAAACTCTGGTGTATCAGGTTCGCACTGCCTAAGGATAAGGAGATGGCTGGAGAATGACCAAGGTCCCGATTGAAGCACTCTCCGAGCCTCTGCTTCCGAATGAAAGGAGAAAGAGAAGAAACCTGGTTCCAGTGTTGCGCAGGTGAAGTTCTCTATTCTTCAAGCTTTCCTCATTAGGGTTATGAAAGCATTATAGTTCAAGGTTGGGTTTGTGTAGAATCGGCCGAAGAGTGTTTTGCGGCACTCACTGAGTTTTTCGGGTGAGATAGTACCTGGGAGATCGACGACTTTGACTGCGTTCCATAGATTTCCCATGCTTTTACATAGAGCCGCGAGCCTTCTGTCTTCATTGTTCTGATCTGCCATTTTTGTTTGTAGGGGTGGATTTCTGTGTAGCTCGTGGTTTTTTGGAGTTTTGGGTCGATGGTTCGTGGATTTATGGGTTGAAGGGAGCTCAGAAGAGTGATTAGTAGTGAGGAGATGGCGGAAATTAGGGTTTCGAAATTGTCACAATAGGGATCGTGGTTAGACGTCGCAACGCCCAAAGATCAGCGGGAGGGGGAAGCGAAGAATCAAAGCAAACAGAGGTTTCAAGATGAAATTTGAGTGAATCTTGCAAGGAAACTACCCATCTGGTAGAGGGGGACTACACACTCGGTAGAGAGGAAGCTCCATGGCGGAGATATTAAGACAGCTCTTCTTTAAGACAGCTCCATACGGCCACACAATTGAGAAGACACGGCGGCTGCAGAAAACATGAGAGAGGGTGAGGAGCGTTCAGCCAATCATCGACATGTCGAGCCTCTCGTGGTTGCGACCTTGCTGACCTTGCCGCTGAGCTTCACATCGGCTGTCGCTGTTCACCGTCACGAGACGGTAATCCAATGCCGCGCCTACCTCCGACAACAAGGTGGCCTTGCCGTGATATCTCCAGAAGGCTACGAGATCTACGTCGGCTCGTCGCTTCCTTCCTGTTGAGCCCACGTCATTGTCGCTGCTCCTCGTGTGGCCAGGGCTTACCAATTCCACGGCAATCATCAAGGAGTCCAAGTGTTCAATAATTGCTCCAGCAGATCTTCCGTGGTCTTTTGGTCAACATCTTGCAGTCAAAAAAAGAAGAGTAACAAGCGTCCATAAGCAAAGGGAGAAAAAGACAAAGGAGGAGTCTTTGCTTCGTCCAATAGGCTATGTAGCACCGACACGAACACGCGACACAACACGACACGACACGCTGACACGTCATTTCTTAAAAATAAAAAATTTCGACACGTTCCGACACGCTATATATTAAATATATTTTTAATAATAATAAAAATAGCCTATAATTAATTTACACGAAAAATATTAAATAATATCATTCATTATTTTAATTTGTTACAATAATACACAAAACTTAGAGAAAAAAACATTGCTTAAAGAAAAATGCTAAAATGAAATTTTTAAATTTATTTATTTATCATATATAGCATTTTTTATTACTTCTTTCATAGTAAAAGACTTATAAAAAAATAAAACAATTCTAAAAAAACAAAACTGAAAAAAAAATTGACCCCATGCGTGTATATTTATAGTAATTTTATTACTTCTTTTATTATTTCTTTTGTGTATATTTATATTTTGACCCATCAAGTATTAGAAATTTTTAAAATTGACCCCGTGCGTGTCGGAATCGCGTGTCGGAATTCTGAACTTGCGTGTCGGAGAGAGTTGACCATGTGTCGGATTTTTCGATACTTATTGACCGCGTGTCGGGACATGTCGGAGTGTTGGAGCGTGTCAAACACGTGTCGGAGTGTTGGATATAGGGGTGAGCATGGTCCGGGTTGGTCCGGGCCACCCCCTAACCCTAGGACCAACCCATACAGTGTCGGTCCTCAATTTTTAGGACCGAGAACCAACCCTATTGAACCTGGGACCAAGGACCGGACCGACCCAATGGGTTCAGTTCAGTTTCAGGGTCAACCCGGGACCGATCGATAATTTTTTTCGTCTTATTTTTTATACTCCATAAAAAAGCAAACCTACGAATTCAAATTACATATCCATCGACAATGTGGCATTGTACAACTAAACTATAAATACCAATACATATTTAGCAAATTTAAGATGACACAATAATAGAAATTTCGTACTTGCTAACCGCTCATCGAAATATGGGACAAGATGGAAAGTTCTTGTAATCATCTATCTTTAATATTCATAACACCATATGCAAAAGCGTTTTTCTACATTTGATCATGTAGAGTCCACTTAACCAAAAAATGAGTTTCACACCACTTGACTAGCATTTGATCATGTAGAATCCACTCAACCAAAAAATGAGCTTCACACCACTTGACTAGCAATCACCGTAGCAACTGCAGTACTACTCTACTCTTCAAAAACTTCTACCATTTGACACAAATTGAAAAGCAAAGTGCAGCTGAAATTCATTAGTAAAATACAATTAAACTATAAAAAGTTCAAAATACTTAATATAAACCACGAATATATAACTTCACATCTTGTTAATTCACTTGAACTTCTAAACACCGAAAACAAAACAAACGACACATAATTAATACTCAACAAAAGTTTTAAATTGAAATTACTATTAGTGCTATTGATAGAACATCTCAATATAATATAATATAATAGACATTTTACTTAGATTTGAATATATAAAAGAATTATAAATAATATAATATAATATACAGGGTTGGTCCAGGGTTGGACCAACCCAAAACTCTTAGGACCGAGGACCAACCCACACAGTGTTGGTCCTAGAATTTCAGGACCAAGGACCGACCCAGTCCCCTTGGGAACCGGACCAAGACCGGTAGGGTTGGGCCGGTCCAGGGTCGGTCCAGAGTCGACCCTAGATCGCTGCTCACCCCTAGTTGGATACGACACGAAAACTTCTAGAGAATATCCGTGCTACATAGCCAATAGGAGGGGGGCTTTCTCTCTCTTCCTTGGTCAACACCGAGCACACAATAATCCAAAGATAGAATAGAGGCTAGAGCAAGGTATTTTCTTCGCGGTCTCGGCTTCACGACTCCTCCCACTGCGATGCTATGCTCCTGCTAGCTGCAGCGCTTCCGATATTGGACCGAGTGAACGAGCGAGCTGCAGTCCTGATCTTCACCACCACCACGTCGGCTGCTCCCGTGACACCAGCCTGGCCGAGTCCACACTGTAGCATTGCACTAGCTGCCCTTGAGTCGCTCTTGAAGGCACGCGACGGTCTCTATGGCACCCATACTGAAGCAGTTCTTGTTGTTGAGTCCAGCGAGCCCGTTGGCGAATCTGGACAATTTCTTCGCGCGCGAATTTTCTCTTGCAGGACTTATGGTGAATTTCTTATTAGCGAATTTTAGCCCAGCATCAACGACGAAGCAGCCACGCCTTGCACAAAGCACCCTAGTCTTTCCTTGGAGGTTAAAAATTTAAGTGCGGGTTTTAGAAGGTCAGAGTTTGATAATCAGCGGGATTGTCAGAAGTCTAGTGGATTTCCTTGCGTCACCAAATTCCACAAAACCAACGGTGGGAGACCGAGATTCGCCGTCCACCGACGAGTCCCTTGCCGAGCTTACAAATTTTTGTTTCGCAGGTCTCATGGAGCCCCGGTGACTTTTGAGCAATGGAGCACCGCCACGTTGCATTGCGAGTAGCTATTCGAGGATTGGAATTCGAAAACTGATATTTGAATTAGGTGAAAATCTTATCTACTTTGATTTTCGAAAATTCCGTTACCTTATTTGAAATGTTTTTCGATACATGGTTGAAATCTCTAATGTAGCATCCAATTCACAACCGAATTTTTATCCCATCTATAAGGCTTTAGATGGAATAATTATTCATGCGGGAGTAAAATTGATATCTTGATCTTTAAAGCTAAGGCTTAAGATCAATTTATCGATTTTATTAGCGAAATAATCAAGTTTGAATTTCAATTCAAATGGTGGATAACATTTTTTATGACCATGTGATGTTTATCTTTTAATTGTTTTGTTAATACAAGAAAATTGCATTTGCATCCCATGTAGATTATAATTGATTGCATGATAGGTTAGTTAGATTTTTTTTAAAATGCGTGTTTAGATGGTATTTAGGTTAGATAATATTTTTGAATTAAATTGCATGATGAGATAATTTTCTAAGTTAAGATACGATTCAGGTTAGTCTATTCCTAACTTAAAATAGATAATATCTCACTTTAATTAGATTTTTATTTTTAGTGATTTTAATTACGAATTTTCATAAAAAATACAAAAAATCATGCGCGTGTCATATATGATTAGATTCATGAAATGCACGTCATTTAGTGAGTGTTGTTAGGTCCATTTAATTAGAAATTGCTCGTCATTAGAATTAGGTCATTTGGTTAATTTAGATTGTATATTTAATTGTTACATTTTGTTAATTTCGAATTTCATGGAAAATACAAAAAAAATTAGAATAAATCCATTTCATGCTTCATGATAGACTACATGCTTATTTATGTCATATCGTTTAGGCCATATTGTCATGTCATATCATTTCATATTAGATTAGAAGCATTGCATTGCATATGGATTCTATTCTCATTAAATAAGCGAAAACAAAAATTGAGTGATTGCGTGTTAATTATAAATCATATCTAAGATTGTTGATGTGAATTCTGATCTAACAATGCATATGCTTCCGTTGCTATGAGGTAAGTTTTGCAATTTAGTTATTATTTTATCTGGTGTTTAATTGGTGGTTTGCACACTCACATGATTACCTCACATGTTAGGGAAGTAAATTAAAATCAATTCATGTTGTTTGCGAAACATTTTTTTTTTTAAACAAAGAGAAAGGTACCGAAAAGGCGTTAGAGAAATATAACGTAATCAAGTCCCCGAACTCACAAATCTTTGGTTCATAGGAGTAAAGTAAATCTCCAATTATTTTACTTTGGTTTTTAATTGACTCACCAAAAATAGATTAGTGGCGACTCCTAATTAAAAATCAATTGTATGTTAAGAACTAGAACCTAAGTCGTGAATTGGTATGAGTTTGGGAGAGCCCGAGCTAAGTCTAAACTTAGTAATCAATTAGCCAAATTCTAGGTGGATCACCCGAAATTTGGTCGCGGCAAGCAGTTCTCCTCCAGTTGTAGCCATGCTCCTTTACATCTGAAAAATTTGTGCCCATATTCCCAAGATTCAGATGGTTGTTTCTTTAAAAAAGCATGCCAATTACTCCATAACCTTGATTGCTCAATTTTTTAGGGTCTGTTTGGCAACGTTTCTATTATTTAGTTTTTCTAATCTTTTGCTCTCCAGAATAAAAAAAGAACATACATCTATTTAGTTACATCAATTAAATTTTTCTATTTCTTTTTTTACTTTTACTAAAGTAAAACGAAAATGGAGGCAATATAATGCCGTCACTATTGCTGATGGAATATTACTTTCTAACATCCTTTTGCTCATGAGAATGTCATACTTTGCAAGTGACACAGATTACTGATTTTTGGACTTCACTTACCAATTGGCCGTTCATCTGCATTTGCTTCAACTGAGGAGAAGCTTCTTCTTGAGTAGGAAAAGATCGTGAATCACATGGAGTGAATTGTAATCTGCCTCACCGGCTTACGGATATCATATAATATATATATAAATTTCTATTTTAGGATTCTGTAGGTGGTCCGATTCTCCAGTTCCTAAACTTGATCCGGTTTAATTCCTACCCAGGAGCTGAGAATGAAATTGCATAGCAGCCGGGAGCTAGCTAGACCGAGTTCCACTAGAAGTTGGAATCGGACCAATTCTCGATTCTACCCCAAAATCATGCTTACTCCTTATTCTAGCTACCCTGCAGCTCTAGCATGATCCATCGCTCTTATTATAACACACTCCGATCAGAGTCTCCAAGGCGGACCTATTCTTCGATCCATGCTGGGATCCGGACACGACCATTGGAAACCCCCTCCATACTTGGCTTTCACGAGCCGTCGAACTCGCATAACCGCACCTCGCAGGCGTATGAACAAGAGGAGATGGTGATGAGTGTCTTCTACGCGGCCCAATCAAGTTATTGGGCCACGAAGACTGATTCCTCATAAGCCGATGCCAAAGAAAATAGATGTGAGAAAGGCCCAAAACCAGATCATTATGGGCCGAGAGATGATCAAAGGGTCCACGTGATTTGTAAGCACCGGTTGATTTTATCAAGGAGGACTTGGGCGAACCGACGGAAGTCCGTTAATCGCCTTTTCTTTCTTAACTCTCTTTTTCGTTGAACTTTTATAATTCCACTTAATCATAGCACCAACAGTATCTGATTTTGTACCGATTCTCGTCGTGGTTGCCATCGGGGAAAATTTTAAATAGAGCCTTACAGAGTGACCCCAGAGCAGACCTCGTTCAAACAAGAATTGGAGTGAGCAACCTAGTTTCAAAACACGTCTCGGTTCACCGGCCGACCGAATCTTTGCTGGCAAAGTTTTCACGTGCGTGTCATTTTCCTCGCCATGGCATGCACGGCCATAGATCTGCGTGTGCGGGAGGCGGCCACTTTAGGCGCATTTGGTAACATTTCTATTCAAAAATTGTTCATAGAAATAGAAATAGAAAAAACTATTTACATTAGGGGAATAATTTTGAAGAAGAACGCGTTTAGTAACTACACAAAATTCTGTTTTAAAATAAAAAAGAACATAAACACGTTTAGTAAATTTGTATAATTTTTTTTATTTCTTTTAATTTTTAAATATTTTTATTTTTTTTTTCCTTTTTTTTTTTTCTTTCTTCCTTTTGGCCGGTCACCGGCCTTGGTCATGGCCGGCAATCGGTGACCGGCCGACGAGGGCCGGCAGCCTTGCCTAGCCACGACAAGGCTCGCTGGGGGCCAGCCATGGCCGAAGCCGGCGACCAGCCAAAGAAAAAACGAAGAAGAAAAAAGAAGAATAATAAAGAAGAAGAGAAAGGAGAAAAGAAGAAGTGTTTTTGAAATTGTTAAAAAAGAAACAAGTTTTTTTTATTTCTTATTTCTGTTCTAAATCTATTCTCGGGAACAAAATGTAAATAAACGCGTTTTTATTATTTTTTTGTTCTTCGGAACAAAAGAACAAAATTTTGTGTCCCAGAGAACAGAAACAAATTTAAACAAACAACTCCTTTATGGCCCCAGTGTCAAGGTTCAGCCTAGTTTGATTTCGAGATTGTAATGCAACAAAGAGAGGCCCGCCACCCTACTTGCTCCGACGCAGTCATGTGCTTTGTGCAACCTCTCTCGAATGTGGCCGCATGACGTCGACTACCACCATGGCCGCGGTGGTGGGGCTCAGCTCCGTGGTCGGGGCCCGACAGTGGCAGCACTAGAGGCGAGACGACGGCTGGGACACGGCATTTGGAGATGGAGAAGAAAAAAAGCGAAAAGAAGGAAAAGAACGGAAGAAGACGGAGGCGTGAGGGCGAAGAAGACGGAGGCGTGCATATGAAAAGAAGAAAGAGAAGGAGGAGAACGACGAAAATACAACATGATTTCCCTAGAGAAAATGCTTGTCATTGTCGCGGAAAGTGTCCTGCGAGTTACACGTGCTCATGGGACGAAGGTGCGTTGTACGACTAAATTATTTACCCTCAAGTCTTATTTAAGACGGAATTCACTTTAAAGGCTCCATCCAAGAAATTGAACGCAAAATTCATAACCTTACCTGGAAATTTCCCCGTGGCACTATGATCAAATGACTAAGCAAATTGTAATTTTTGTGTTCGTACTAACTATTTTATTTTTATAAGAACTATTTTTTTTTTTTTTTAATTCTTGATAATAGATTTGAAATAAATCTGTTTAGTAATGAAATTTCATTTTTTATTTTTAAAATAATTATTTAATCCAGAAATAAGTTTAGAATAAAACTAAGAAGTAAAACTTGTCATACTTCTCTGTTTTTGAAATACAAATGAGAAATAAAAACTCTTCTCATTACTTCGCATTTCTTATTATTAATCAATTGTCCACGTGCCGCCGATCGCCATCATCCATCACCCGCCATTGATGGTCCCTAGTTGCCACCGATCGCCTACTGTCCGTACCGGTTGAGAGGGAGAAATTTTGTGTATTTATCAAATAAATTTATATTTTCGGGAAAAAAATTATATTATTATCAAACACGTATTTTTATTTGAAAATTTATTTAAAAATAAAAAATAAAAAAATCTATCTAAGACAGAAATTGATTTTTGAAATGGAGTGGTTGTCTTTTCTGTTATAATTGACTGCATTTTCATGCTTGACAACTACCAGTGTCTGCTCTAAATCACTGGACTGCTTTTCCCTCAAGTGCGCGCAAGGGCAAATCAATCGAATCAATGGCATATTGCCCTTACGCGGCATGCCTATTCAATACCGTCGGTAGCTGATCCGACAGTGGCCCAATCGTGGAAAACGCATGGCCATCTTTTCCGATTTTCAATGATGGCCTAACTAATTTCGATTCCCCATTCCCTTTGGCTTCTCCTCTTGACGGACTCGCAGCGATTTGTGCACTGTTTTTGACCTCAGCTTAGAAGGTCATTTGACGCTAAAGACACGCAACTTCTCCATCAATTTCTATTCTCACTTGGCGACTTGATGGGATGAAAGGGAAACGTGCTAAACGAACATGGCCCCACCCATAAGAGCGATTGACTTATTTAAACACTCAGCTTGTCATAATCAGATCGCATAACAACAAAAGAAATTTCGTAACATTGAGAGTTTCCTTTGATGTTCATCGTATGGCGATATGGTTCACTGTATCACCTTTGAGATTTATAATTGAGAAGATTGCAATAAAAAATGATGTGATTGAGGTGATGACCGCGTCTCCAATGACAATTTGGGCATATGAACTTCAATTTTTGCTATGTTGCCAAGGCAAGATGATTTTGCATTGGAGGAAGGCAAGCATCTTGCCTTCTTAAGGAAACCCTAGTGGGTCTAGCTCAACTTTTCACGTGTATTCATATAATTTATCATTCTCGGTCTAGAAAATTGCAGAAGAATGTTTGATTAGTCTAGGGGAGATATTCTTACATATATCCTTATCTCTCCCTATATAAATCTACTATGAATCTCCTAGGGCTAAGAATATACAAAGGAGAGAGAGAGAGAGGGGTACAAAAGTCCACAAAGCGATGTCGTTGGAATGGCCGGCCCGACACAAACTAGTGGGAGACATCAAGTAGAGTTTCTCTTTATCCTTTCTTCCTTTCTTTTCCTTTTTCCTTTTTGATTTAGGTAATACTCATGAATTTTCTTCATGTGATATACTGCTATCATATGTACAATTTAAATAAATTTTTTGCTAATATAATATTTTTCGAATTATTACGAGAGTAATAATTTATTGTGAGTTATAAATTTTTAAATGAGTGGACTTCATAATAATTTATAATTAATTGTTATTTATTTTTTATTATTTAAAATAGACTGATATTTTAATAATAAATTAAAGACTGTTATCAAATTTTTTTCCTTAAATAATATTTAAGTTGTCTTGTGGAGGAGAGACTATCCATAAAAAGAGGGAAAAGAAAAAGGATAAAGAAGGAGGACACAGCTTTGCTTGCCTTTTGATTTGTCTTGCAAAACCTTTAGTTGTAGTTCAATGTCTGGAATGATGTCTGTACGTACTTTAAAGAGCAATGGGATCCTCCATACGAGTGCGTGCATGCTTTAGAATATATTAATTCTCTCTGTCTTGTGTGCATTATATCTCAATTTGGGGGGCCCATTTTACCTTTTTTCTTCTTTTTTTTTTCTTTCGAAATTTCGTGTTGGAATTATAGTGTCTCCAAATTAGAATTTACTTCTGTCGTGTGTGGGTGAAATCTAATTCGATTCATGAATACCCCATATCACAAGGGAAGAAAGTTTTTATGTGCTCTCTAAACCTTATGTCTCTTGACAAACTTTAAACTTTACTTATTTAGTTATTGATGTTACACATAATCATTTTTCACTGAAAGAATTTGGATGGACGGTGAGATCGAGTGAAAATACTAATTGGGATGGAGGATCTCATCGTGACCAATTCAATTCAACCAAACAAATCACCTGCTTGCTTTCAGGGCATGATGTTGGACATTTACCACCGAACTTGGTAGTCTATGGTGAAAACGCTATCTTTCATGAGATGATGGGTTCGAGCTCTATCATGAGTGAATCTCTACCAAATTTTGTCTTGGATAGGCATTTGCTATCTCATATGAAGAGATTTACTAGTTTCGCGTATGCCAATGGGACTATAGTACCATGCTTGTCAATTTCGGATCTTCAAGCTCTTAATAAAACAAGTAGTCATGGGTTCAAGCTCTATCCTGAGCAAATTTCTAGCAAATTTTGTCTTGGATAGGCATTTGCTATCTCATATGAAGAGACTTACTAGTTTCGAGTATGCCAATGAGACTATAGTACCATGCTTGTCAATTTCAGACCTTCAAGCTCTTAATAAAACAAGTAGTTATGACTTAATTCAAACATTCTAAAGAGGATTGAATCTTGATGATAACACCCAGAGAGGCAGCTCTGGAAATTGTCCCTTGGGGGAAAAAAATTCAAAATTGGTAATCAACTTGGATGCATAACGGCATCATTGAACCAGAAAAATTGCCATGGTAGGGACAGAAGGAGCACGATATGAAATCGATGATGATGAGAAACGAAGACCCACTCATTTTAGCAATGAATGGAGACATCTTGGTTAGTGAAGCCAAGCCCTCTTCAAGGCCCCATGCATGCACTGTCACCACCTATCCTTCTTCAATTTCTTCTTTTGGCCTCTTGGATATATCTATTTATATGTATATATAATATCACATTTTTTTTTCAGAAATATCCAATTTGTTAGTTTTCAACACTAAAGTCCTAAATTGAATATCCGGATTTATTCCCTATATTATTTCGATTCTAGTGACTAGTTAGGTGGTTGGTCGAATGATTCAAGACTTGATTTTTAGCTTATTTTTGATTTTAGAAGAACTTTTGCAAAGGATGAACCTAAGTATTGGTGTTCAACCTTCGACTTATCCACTCACATCCAGTAGGGCTACGGTGACAGACTCATTTAGTTGATAGTGAGGTATGTCCCAAATCTATTTGAAAGCCTCTTTTTTTCTTTTTTCCCACAAAAATACAATAATGGTCCACTGGTCATTATATAGTACAGTTGCGATGCAAGTTGAATTCACTTAATTAGTGCAAATAATTTACAACAATCGACACCATTAATCAATTAGGATGACATCAGTAGGGTGACAATTTCATGGTAATTTAACTAAAGTAGCTCGAGATTAACAGCATTTTCACCCGTGGAAGAGACATATCATATCTAATCAAGCACACCAGACCCCTAACCACAGCCTAAAACCTTAAGTTTTAGTGCAATGTCTGGAATGATGTCTGTACGTACTTCCACAGGTCCCCATACAAGTGCGTGCATGGTTTGGGACATATTAATTCTCCCTGTCTCATGTGCATAATATCTCCATAAATGATAGGAGCTTTGCGTGATTTTTTTTTTTACATTTTTATTTTAAATTCGGTATTTAAATCATAGCGTCTCCTATTTACTATTCATGTATGTCATGCGTAGGTATAATCTTATTCGATCCTTTCATACACTGTACACAAGGAAAAGAGCCTAATACCCTAAAAAATTTCAAACTTTAGCTTTTGTCCCAATTTTATCCTTTTGTCTCATAAAAAATCTCCAACTTTAACTTTAATTGTCCCAATTTTATTCTTTTGTCTCATAAAAAATCTCCAACTTTAACTTTAATCCCAATTCTATCATAAATTTTTTTATCCCATAAAAAAACCTCAACTTTAGGCCATGTCCCAATTTCACCTTATACTTTTTTTTTTTTTAATTCTATGAAAAACCTTCAACTTCATGTCTTGTCCCAATTTTAACCTAAAATTTTTACAGTATCATAAAAAGCCACAAACTTTTATTTGAGTCACAAATATGGCCCCATTAATCCTTTGTTCAAAATTTCTCGTTGACAATCGAGAAATGAAAAACTCTTAAGCATGAGCTATTCAAGCATCTCGAGTGTGATCTCTCTGACCGTGAAAATGGAACACTCTCAAGCACAAAAGATTGACAAACACAAAATCAATAAGGGTGATTTTTTACAAAGGATTAATGGAGAGCAAAGTTGGTGATTTTTTAAGAGATAAACAAATTAGAGTGAAATTGAAATTGGACTTGAAGCTGGGATATTTTTACGAGACAAAAAAAAAAAGTTTAGGGTAGAATTGATACCGGACCTAAAGTTGAGGGTTTTTTAGGAGACAAAAAAGGTTTAGGACAAAAAAAATATTAGAGTAGAATTAGAACACGGTCTAAAGTTGGTGAGTTTTTATAAGACAAAAGGTAAAATCGGGAAAAGAGCTAAAGTTGGAATTTTTTAGGGTATTGGGCCCAAGGAAAAGTATTTTGTGAATGCGTATAACGAACGAAAGAGATTGTTGTGCACTCTTGACACATTATGTCTTCATTAGACAATGAATCTTTAGTGTATGCCATTTGGGGCCTTTCAACGAACTTCAACCGTTATCAAATTAGTCATAAATCTTACAATTACCCATTTTCATGTCAAGAGTTTGGATGGATTGCGACATCAGCTGGAGGCCAAGGATCCCATCATGGTCGATTTTGTTCACCTAAACAAATTGCCTAACTCCAAATGTTGTGAACTTCTCTACTTTCTTCCTATTATAATGTCGGGCACCTACTGCTGAGCTTGGCAGTATAATAGTGAAGGGGTCACATTGTCTTTCATGAGATCTCAAGTTTGAGCCATGTTACGAGTGAATCTCCCGCTAACTTTTGCTTTGGCCATGCATTTGCTACCTCGTGCGAAGAAGCTTACCCGTATGTAGTATGCCAGTTGGACCGCAGTACACTCTTGCAAGCTCAAACCTTCAAGCTCTTAGTGGGTCGAGCGATTATGGTTCGATTCCAGGGTCGTGCTTCTCCACCATTTCTAATAATAAAAAAAAGAAAAAGAAAAAAGAAAATACTTCGCAGTTGGCAGTCAATTTGGATGGACAACAGCATCGCTGAACCAGAAACTGCGATGGTAGGGACGCAAGAAGCAGGATATGGAGATGTTCTTCACAAGCTCCATCGATGATCATGGGGAAGGGGAAACTCAGTAACTTTTGCAATGAATGGAGACACCTTAATTAGTGATGCCATGCTCTCGTCAAGGCCCCATGCAAGCACTGTCACCATATGACCTTTTTTTATTGGGTGGTTGCTTCTCTATCTGCAAACTTCACTAAGAGTGAAATTTTAAATTCAATGGCAATGGTAATGATTATGCTCGTGGGGGCGTAGGGTGGGTAGCACAATTTGAAAGCCGAGAAGATGCAATGAACCCCCCAAAGGGGTAAATTGAATATGCCCATTTATTCCCTATGATAATAAGAGTCCGGTCGCCAGTTTGGTTGTTGATCAGGTGATAAAAGACTTGATTTGCAAATTGAAGGTTATATGTCATGTTCTCCAGTCTATTTTCGTTTTCATTATAAGCTGATTTTGAGCTTCCCCACTAGCACCTAGTAGGGCTACAGTGACAAGTTCGTCCATGAAAAGTTTGCTGCATTTTAGCAATGAGTGAAGTAAGTCCCAAACTTAATTAAACCTTCTTCCTTTTTTTCTGCAAAAAATATGATAATGGTCCATTAGTCATTTTATAGATTAGTCACTATGCAAGATCAGATATAATTCATTAATGCAAAAAATTGACAACCATCGACCCCATTTATCAACTAACATGACATCAGTTGCCTACTTTATGCAGAGAGGGTGACATTTTCACGGTAATTTAAATAAAGTAGCTCGAGATTGACATCGAAATCACCTGTGGAAGAGACATATCGTATCTAATCAAGCACACCAGACCACTAACCACAGTCCAAAACAGTGAAAAGGAAACAAAGTCAAGAACAGAGGGCGAGATGATGATGGGCGAATGGACCCTCGTTTGCACTGTACACGGACATTTTCTAAAAGCACACAGTCTCCATGAGAGCATCTTCCCAACATGTTGGACACTCCTTTTCCCTAATTTCTCCGGTCCCATGTTTTGGTGTCCGTCAAGATTACAATCTCCCTTTTCCCCTTTTTTCCCAACTTAAATGACAACCCATTAGTCCATTAATGTAATCAAAGCATTTCGCTACATGATTGCGGTACAATAGTGATCCTTTGAGCTTTGGATGAACTTGACCAATCCCATTGCCCAACATGTTAACTCGATGACTTGTATTCAAGGGTTTGATCAAGCTACAAACCTTACCATATTCATGGATGAATCTAAAGTTTGGTTCTCCTGCCGATTTTGCTTTACTATAGCGTCGTATGATGCTTAAAGAGATGCAACAATTTCCCCGTGGGGTATAGTTGGAGACAAGATAAACCGGATTAGCTCTCTTTAAGGTCACTGCATAAAGAGGAGTTGGGCTATCCATCCGCAAAGTTACTTTGCTTTCACACCTTACCAATAAGGTGTTGGCTTAGATGAAAAAGGAGTTTGCTCATCTCCTTCTGATCTTGGATTCAAGTCTTGTTGGGAGCATTTTGAGAGTAAAGTACCGAATGCAATAGACCGATGTGAGGGAGTGCATTCTTAGGATCGCTCATGGAGGTGGAATAGTCGAGATGCTTGAAAAGTCACCCGAATACTACTTGACCTTCCTCGGGTGAAGTAATTATCACCTCTTGTTAACTAATTTGACAAGAAACCTAAATCCCAATCCCAATCCCAAGTTTTAATATCGTCTTGAACATAGACATACTATTTTTGGTTTGACCCTTTGGATAAAGCTTTAACATATAGAAAAGCTTGTGGGATAATCCCAATCCCAAAAAATGGAGAGGAGAACAAAATAGGGAAGCTTTAACATACCAATTCTTAAATGTAGAAAACCAGAAGGAGTAATCACATGATAATAAGCACTCTCTTTCTCTGTCTCCCTATCTCCTTTTCCTATTTTTCCTCCCTTATGTCTCCTAGCTTTTCATATCGATCCAAATTAAAATGAAGAAAAGAAAAGGAGCCAATGTTGGGAGGTTTAATTGGTAACGATAAAGTACTTTGCATCGATCATGCGTAGGTTCGATTCCCACTGCCAGCACTCCTTGTTGGTAGACGATCTGTAAGACCTAAATGTAGGCTTGTGGCATGCTTTGACCTTGGAGTGGGATAACGTTCCCTCCTCCTAGATTTCTCTTTATACCTCAAAAGAACAGGCTAGATAATTTCTATTAACTACAACCATGATTTTACAATTTTCCTAGAAATACCATTGGAGAAGAAAGCTTGATTTGCACTATGATTTGTTCTCCATGTTCTCTGCAGGATCCGGTGGACTGGCGATCAAATTAAGAAGCCAAATTCTTCATCATCTCTCGGAGATTCTAGGGTTTTTCTTCGCTCTTCAGATGCCCAGCAAAATGTAGTAGACGAGTGTAATTGGCAAGGCGATTAACATCCCGAATATGACACTGCATATAATCAATCAAGTGGCTTATTAGAAAGGGAATTGCATAAATTAGAAGCCAGGCAAAAGTGAAATTAGAATGGCAATTACAAGTACGAATACAGTACTCACGCTGTGCTAAGGATGTCCGGGTGTAGGCCGTATTCTTTGGCGAAGACGAAGGGAACGATCCCCTGAGGAAGAGCTGCCTGTAACATTTTGTTTAGGGCATTGTAAGCACTTCTAGTTCATAGCATGCACAAATTCTGTAAGAGAATATTTATAAAGAGATCTACATAGGTCGAATCAAGTTTCTTAAAGAGAGACCGCTCAACACTAAATTTGGCGGTTCAGATTCTATTTAGTTTATACACTGCATCTGTTTGATGCTTTCTGTGAGTATGGGACATACCTGTACGATGGCGACGCGGAGGAGATCGCCCCTGAGGCCGATAACCAGGGAGGCAGCGGCCATGACGGCCGGACCGGTGAGGAATCTGACGGCCATAGCAAAAGTTGCGACGGAATTCCCGCAAGCTATGATCTTGGGTTGCAACGCCATGAACAGACCTGTCATTCATTCATCAAACCTCACCGTCAGCCACTTCATTATAACACCCCACATATCTTTCCCGATCCAAGAAAAGAAGTCGATAAATCTGCACGTGCAAAGCTTTATAGAAGGCGAATATTCGGTCCTGTAACGCACAGAAAACCCTAACCACATCGTTATCTGCATGGACTCAGCCCTTGATTTAAGGCTTGAGACATACTGAGTCCACGTGTGCCGGGTACATCAAGAATCTCTCCTGCTCCCCACCCCCACCCACCCCACCCCACGCTTCACTTTGCTTGTTCTTGCAGAAAAAATCTAAAGCGTGCTCGCTAGCATAAATGATGGAGGAATGGGGCGTGACCCAGAAAAAGAAAGTGTAATCAACATAAAAGTCGAGAGAGAGAGAGAGAGTTATGTTGGGAGAAAGTTGACTGACCAAGGCTGAACATGGCCATGCCAAGTCCTGCATCTGACAGTATGGAAATGGACTTGGCTATGATTGCGGGCATCTCGATGTGCCACCTAAACGAACCAAAACGAGAAGAAATGGATGCCGATGAGAAGATATGTCAGCAGAGCATGCAAATTTGCAGACCCCAGAAGCCAAAAAATCAAGGGGAAGTGTTTTTCAAACTGATGTAACCTGAACGAGACGAGGGACCAAGTGATGCCGATCAAGCTGGAGTAGGTGTTAGGGTTCCGGATGAGCTTCCTCCACACCATGATCAAGATGAGCCTCGTCATCACACTCGTTGGTGGCATCGCATCCCCACCGCCCGCTTCGACATTCTCCGGCCTTCTGTTCCTGAAGCTGAACTCATCTCTCTCCAGCTGATCACCTTCTTTAATATGATTCTGATCCACTGATGATTCACCGCAAATTACCCAATGAAAGGACACAAACAGAATTCACTAGAAAAAGAATCACAAAAGGGAAGAACATTTTACCTTTCTCATGAGTTGCACCGGTGGGCAAGTCATGGTTGTTCCCAAACACATCAGAAACTGGAGAAGCACTTGAGCTCCAAACAAACATGTGAAGATCCCTCCGACCACCACCACCATCTTCAGCCCCTCTCTTCCCTCCTTGGACATTCGCCCTCTTCCCTCCGCTCCCACCGTTGTTCTTTGGTGAGAACATCCCCGGATTTGGGGCGGGGTAGCCACCGGCCGTGCTGCCTCCGCTGCCATATGGGAATTTCGGTTTATCCTCTTCGTAATTTGATGGCCTCGGCGTTGGCCCGAACGCTGTTGATAGGCCGTACACGTCAGCAGACCCGAAGTTTGATCCCCTCCCACCGCCTCCGAGCCCCGCAGCAACGGAGTAGAGTTCGGCATGGTTGAAGCTGGACCCCCTTGGCGTTGGGTTCCGCGACGACTGCAGTGAGTAGATCTCAGCATTGGTCAGGTTTGACGGCCGTGGAGAGAGCCATGCCGCGGGCTTGAAGATGTCTGACCGCGAGGCGCTGGAGCGGCGGACGGTGACACGGAGCTTGCCATCACTGCCTACCTCAGCCTCGGTCTCAAGGGGCTGCCGGGATCCGTCAAGGGAGACGACGTCAGGATCAACTCGGATGGAGATGATGGACGCGGCAGCAGTGCCAGGGAACTGGTTGGAGATGAGGGTTCGGGCGCCGCGGAACTCGAACAGGAAGAGCATAAGAGTGTACCAGATGATGCACTGGAGGACGACGATCTGGACCATGAGGTCACCGGAATAGGGGCCGTACATGCCGCGGAGGAGGGGGATGCCCATGACGAGGGTGTTGGGGAGGGTGGAGAGGGAGAAGAGGGTGATGGACCAGTCGAGGGAGCCGCGGCGGGAGAGGTGCGACCAGAGGGCGAGGGCGAGGAGGATGAGGAGCTTCTGGAGGGTGTCGGCGGCGAGGAAGCGGAGGTTCATGGTGAAAGGGTTGTTGGAGGAGATGAAGTGGAAGGAGAGGAGGGGGACCGCGAAGAGGGCGACGAAGCGGTTGATGCCGGAGCACTGGTCCGGGGTGAAGATGCGCCACCACCGGACGGAGCCGTAGGCCAGGATCATCGCCACGTACAGCGGCACCATCGCCGTCATGACATGGTAGAAGTCCGACCCCGTGATCATCGTGCCTCGCGGGGTTGATCAAGAAGGGGGAGAAGTTTGGACGGTGAACTTGAGGAGGAGGAGGAGGAGGAGGGGGTTAAATGGGATGCGTTTCAGGCTCTTGAGAGAGCTTGGGAATGGCACATTGGCTTTGCTTGAGCTGGCTTTGCCTTTACCTTGACTCTTCTGTTCCCTCTCTTCCTTTTTAGGGAGCAAAAAGATGTCGAAAAAGCGGATGCACCCTGTTCACTTACCATGTGCAAACTTGACTTGTAAAACTTTACTCTCAAGAGTAGGAAGCCCTCATTCAACACAAATCCCCTTTCCCTTTCTCTACATCTCGCTGCCACCGACCGCCACACGACCGCCACATGACCGCCTTGCGTGCCACACTAGTCACCGCTTGGTGCATCGATCAACTGTTACTGCTCGACCATCAGTACCAATTGGATCTCTCTCTCTCGAGCGCGCGCGCAAAGATGCGAGGCGAGTCACCCCCCACCTATCTCCTTGTGCGGGGTTGATTGTGGTGGCCTAACCCAACACACAGAGCGAGACCGACGGTGGCGAGGATTGCATCGACGACAAAGAAAGGAGAGAGAGGTGACCTAGAGACTGCAGTTCAAGACTCGATAGTGTAGGATAGGAATTCCTGGTGAAATAACGTTCTCTCATATTATATATACGCAGGCAATTAAAGAAATCTATGCATGTGCAGTGTAAAAGTTCATAGTAGCAACATTATCTTTACTAGCTACCTTTGCTGCAGTTTCGCCTTTTACGATGAGAAAACATTGAATAGAGACTCACTGCATGAATTATAAATGTAAAGAGACGGGTGGAGTTTGGAAACCTGCAAAGTTGATGGGGTCGCAGCTTGACATGTGGTTGACGCAATTTATTAGACTAGCCTCGTTCAATTGATGTAGTGGATGTAACTAAAAGTCCAAGTACAATACAAGCCAGCCGCCATTACTTCTTGTACAAATTTAGGGCCTATTTAGTGACGAGCCAAATAATACATGATTTTATTTTTTTATTTTTCGGAACAAAAAAGAACAGAAATCCATTTAGTAACTTTTTTTATTCTTAAAAATAGATTTTGAATGGAATGAAGATGTAAAAAGAAGTTATTTCTTTGTTCTCGGGAATAACTTCGGAATCAAGCCATTTTTCTTTTTCTTTTTTCTCTTTTCTTCTTTTCATTTTGTTCTTCTTCTTCCTCTAGCTAGTCATGGGCCTTGGTGATGCCTATCAAGGCTAAGCTTGCTTAGACGCCAACGAGGGTCACCCTTGCCTAGCCAAGTTGAGGGACCTTGCTGAGGGCCCTCGAGGCTCCCCCGAGGCCCACAAGATCGCTGGCCCTCGTCTAGCTAGTCACTAGTCATAGTCAAGGCCAACAACAAGCAAGAGGAAGAAGCAAAAAAAGAAAAAAAAAAGGGAAAAATGAAATAAAATTATTGAAAAAAATTAAAAGAAATTCTAAGTCACAAAAAATTTGAGACTTGTACCAACTGCATTTTTATTTCAAGAATAATTTTTTTTTTTTATAGTTACCAAATGCTTTTACATATTTAGAAACTTGTTTAGGGAATAGAATTAGAAAATACAATTTCTAAACAGAATGGTTACTAAATGCACTCTTAATGTATTAGCTCATAAGTGCTTGTGTGTAGATTCCTAATAGCTATTAAACATAAAAGATCTCACATGGTAAAATTGTTCAAGAAGTCTTAAATCTATTGTACGATAGCTAATTTAGTCATAAACTTTTTAATTTGATCAACATAATCTTAAAATTTTTGATAATTTGCCAATTTAGCAATTTAGGATAATTTGGATTGGAAATCGCTGGCATGAACACTAAATGTGCCACGAGAAGCTTTGCGGCCCTCGCCCGTGTCTTGAGGTCAACAAGTATTTACATTAACGATTTTCGGCCAAAATTGGTTGAAATGTCTACATTAACAAATCGTCAAAAGTTTTAGAAATAAATTGGCTAAATTGAAATATTTAGGATAAAATTGATCACGACTTAAGATTCTTTGGACAGTTATCACGATTTTACACTAGTTATTGATCCTAAAGGGTCACAATCTTGCTAAATTCCTATTACGTCCCCTTTCCCACCACCACCCCCTGCTGTCTCGTGATAAATAATCTGATAATTCTGAATGGATTTGAGGTGGGGTCAAGTCAAGGGATGGCTCGATGTAACATGGCAAGTTGCTATACAAAGCACATCGAATGGAGGCAACTGGGAGAAAAAAGCTTTCAAAGCATCTTATATATAGCCGAGGCCAGAGCGGCTTGCGCTTTGTCTTTTGTTCTTTGCCCTTCACGTGGACCCTAAAGATGTCCGGTGCCTAATACCATTAACTTGCTGGCGGTCGATGCACCTCAGTCCAAGGCAGCACTGACTGGTTTGATTTTATAGTCTTCTTTCCGAAAAGTAAGACCTCTCTCTCTCTCTCTCTCTCTCTCTCTCTCTCTCTCTCTTGCTTTTTTGCCATGGAGAACACGATTTTTTAAATAAATTTTCAAAAAAATCCAGCGTGAAAACAACCAGAAAAGGAGAACTGATGCGACGTCAAGGTCATATTTAGAAGTCATGGAAAGAAAAAGTTGCGTGGCTTTTGGAGTCAATTTAAGAAGGAGAGACGTGGGAGTCACGCCAAACGAAAAATGCCCCCAAACACCGCGCTTCCTTCACACATTGCAAAGAGGAGACCTCTGTAATTTCAACAGCATTGACAGCAAGCATTTCTTGGTTCAAATCATCCTGTCGAGCATGAAATCTTGTATTTGATTCTTGTTTGGCATAAATCTTTTATATGTAGATCGTGTACTAGAAAGGATTTCCTCATGAAACCCGTGATCTGGGCATTGTCCGGGGCACTGAAGGCTTGTTCAAACCAAATTGAGCAGGTGGACTAATCAATTTAATACGAGAAAAACGACCCGCGATACAATCCGAACATAATCAATAGATCGGGTACCCCTTGTAAATGCAGCGATACACTGTTAATCTAGACATTCATGCCTCAGTGATTTCTGTTCTGATTCGCATACAAACCCTGTGCACCATAACTAGAGCAAATTTATCACCTTATAGGATCCACAGTCAAGTGCGACGGTTTTCAAATTCGAATGACCTTGTGCATGAAAAAGCAGAAATTTCACGCGGTGTTTCGGGAGGAAGATCAATCTGCGCACTAAAAGTTCAGTTCCCTTTGCATCGCTTGACCTGTGAACAAAAAGCTCCTCAACACCATGATAGCCCTACTGATACATGAACCGAAGGTAAGCTTCCGATGATTCAATCCCAGTAGAAATTTTCCAAAGCACGAGTAAACAATCCCCAGAGAAAGTTCAAAGATTGCCAGAAATAGCAAGACATGAGGCTGCAAGAGTGCTTGCAAATACAGAATCACCACTTTTCACCCTGTGATCATGTTGTTTCAAATAGCTTAACTATAAATCATGTGAGACGAGAGCATTTGCGACATGTCTGCCTCACTAAGCACATACAGTCCAGTCACGATTGGGGCAAAAGAAAAAGATACAACAGCTTCGCTTCACAGGATGGTATGAACAAGAGAGGCTCGAGTACAGAACACGGGCCAGCGTCAAGGTGCTTTATAAGCCCTTGGAACCAGGAAGATTGATCCACTGGAGCTGAATCTCCACTTCTCCGCACTCGACGTTTCTCAGTCTAAGGCATATGTCTTGGACAACCTGGTCTTCACTCCAGATAACGCAGCTTTCTTCGGCAAGGCAATTTTGTCTACTAGGTTGCACCCTTGTAATGACAGTGCCGCTGGGAAGGCCTTGCAGATTCATCTTGAGAGCCTCTATGAATGGTTTTATGTCAAACTCAGCATCTCCCATTTTGTCATCCTTGCTGAACGTATCATGGTCATAAACAGTCTGCACTTAAGAAGGAATCCAAACAAAACCAAATATGAGAGAGAGAGAGAGAGAGAGAGAGAGAGAGAGAGAGAGAGAGAGAGAGAGAGAGAGAGAGAGAGATAACAAATTGTTGTAGTTGCTGCATTTTACAACAATACGGCCTAAAAAATTGAAGCCACGAGGAAACATCAATATTTGTCCTCTCCTAATCAGAAAAAGCTTCATTAACTGAACTTGAGACTATAATGACAACCAGATGCAGAATAATGCCATCTTAATTTCTTTCAGATTGACGAATTGAAAGTATATGAAAGAACCAAAGTGCGGAAACAGGATACTAGACGTAAGCTATGGGTGTCATGACTCTCCGAGTTCTTAACAGTAGTAAAAATGGCGATTACTTTATGAGGTCATCTCATTTGCCCTATACCATTCCTATCACATTGTGGATCCTACGGACAATCAATATTGTTTGAGAACAACCCAAATTCTAGATGAGAGGTAAATCTAATTGTATAATGAGCTGCAGCATCTGTAAAGACTGAACTTCAAGAATACTGATGAGGCAGAGACCCAAGAAATTTGCAGTGAACGAAACTTGCATTTAAAACCTTTGAAAAATTAATAAGCAGGATGAACATAATAAATATGAGATGGCGATTAAACGTGATATCGTTAAAAAAGGTAGAGAAAGCAAGAAAAGAGAGCAGCCTGTCTTGCGCTAAATGATATATATATGTCAGTACTCTTCACCCTGAAAAGCATCACTGAGCCATGACTTCTTTGCTTTAATGTCTTTTCCACAGCTAAATTCACAAATAGTGAAAGAGCCAATAAATAAACAAATAAAAAGTGAAGTCTCTTTTTCATTGTTTTCATACTCCACTAACATATGTGAGAAAATTTAGGAAGCACTATGACTGCATCCTTCCATGTATTGCTGTTTATGTGATATGGATTTTGTATGAACACTTGACGTATCTAAGCTGTGTAGGTAAGCTGAAAAACAGAAAAAAATAAATTACAATGTAATATGTTTGTAAAATGGTTCGTGATGACCCTATAAAATTTCTTGCGAGTATGCTAAACTTAATGATGATGTCTTTTATATGAACTCTAGTCTTAATACAAGATACATCACCTAAACTTAATGAGGAAAAGAGCATTGAAAAAATAATTCATATCTATCCAACTTAGTTATAAACACAGCTTACCAGCTTGACTGGAATACTAGGATCTGAAACAGAGAGAGTTAGATCTTCATTCCACTCAGGATTAACATCCTTCTTTATAACACGGGTCTTCAATTTCTGCATCATTTAATCCCTCTTTAACTAAAGGAATTCTAAGAGAGATCAATGCAATAAAAAACATTTGACAATGAACCATCATATAAAAACATGTCCAACTGAAGTAAGTTCCTCACATAGGAATAGTGAAAAATGATGTGACATCAAGAAGCCCAGACTAGAAGTATTTGACGTTCTTTGACCTTAAGTTTAGGATTGAATTAACAGTGAGCAGGATGCATTTATATTCAGAACGAAAAGAGTACAAAGGATATATCCCACCCTTCCTTTCTACAAGAGGGTAGACTTAAAAAGCTTGCGCCTCGTATGGGAAAAACCGATTCATATTGGATCCATTGGATCGTTGTCTTAAACAGCAAAAGGGAAGAAAAAAAGGTGGGTTTGACATTTGAAGGTTAATATTTACAGGACAGGAAGATAATATGCCATCAAGGCATTAAGAAAACTCAAAAAAGGTTAGAAAAGCTAAAAACTTTGTTGGATTCCATGCAGTGAAGAAGCAACTCTTGATGATTTACTAGAGTTCATTGAAGTGTAAGCAAGATTGCACGTTCTTCACTTGAGACTGCTAAGGCAAGAACTAGTGAAAAAATCATCTATTAGCATGACCAGCAGGTCAAAGCTTGTACAGATGATTTATTAACATATCAGCAACATGGAAAAAAGTACTAATATCCTTATCAGTAGAAATCGGTGCAGAACCAATCGATATGGGCAACGCAGGGAAACTCAAGGCAGCATCATGCAATTTTCAAGAGGCAACGAAGATTATGGACTCCAGGCTCCATGAAAAGTGAGATAATCTCATCAAATACAGTTAAAAAAACCGTGGGAAAAGTTCTCTCTCCTCATTTGCTTATACATCAACTGGATCGAGATCTCGCCTCTCTGCTCAGTACTTCATTCGTTCAGATGACACATCCGGTGGAACAGAGTTCACAATGCAACTTGAGGAAAGCTCAAGGGTTGTCGGCAGGAGTAAATAAAGAGTCACTGATCTTCGATACGCCTAACTCCATAATCAAGAAACAGAGCAGCTAAAAGAAACAGAATCCACCCAAAACAATCAATCAGCAAGATATCACCAGCTCATTTCCCCCCTCAATCGCATCAGCGGGCGTCGACCCAAGTCACCAAAAGGGATCCAAAAGCACACCCACATTTCCATTTCCCCCCTCAAATCGATAACGCGGCCGAAACAAGGGTCAGATCACCGCATCCCAAAGCGCCGCACGCGAAGGGAGGCGAAAACAGAGCAGGCGCTAGAAAAAGGAAGAATGACCTGTTTCGCCATCTTGACGACGACGTACGGATCGCTGGATCGAACGTCGCGGACGGCGAGATTGACGCCGCGCTTGACCCGGATCCTGAGGAGTCCCAGCAGGTTCTCCATCATCGACATCGGAGATCGGCCCCCTCGCGACGGTGGCGTTCTCGTCGGCGACGACATCTCCTCCCTCTCTCCCCTATTTATACGCGTGGACCCGTCCAGTCACTCTCTCCTCCTGCGACGCGACAACGTCAGTATCTCCAAAAAAAGAAAAATGAAAAACGAATAAATTCAAGAGCAAAGAGAGGCCAGAAACCCAACAACGCCGTGAGATCGTAGTAACGTTTATCATTATTCAATTCGGATTATCACCGGCCCGAAAAGGATCCCGACCTTGGTGGGACACCACCTCGGTTGACTTTCGTGCGATTTTGTTGATCTGTCCTTTTCCGGAGGCGGGAAAATTCCGAAACGGGTCTTGATTGGTTTCTCGTTACAATGTTATCTTTCGAGAAGGGGAATCCTGGAGAAGATGACGGTCGAAGGGCCGGCCGGATTGCTTCGAGAAGGAGACGAAGATGGAGTTTTTTCGGTTTCTGTTTTCATGGAGGGAGAAGAAGGGAGGGGGAAGGTGGCCGGTAATTCCGGTCAGCGGCAGGGAAAGGCTCTGGATGGCAATTTTGAGGGAGCGTTGACTGGTTGGGGGAAGGATGATGAGTGGGAGAACGTGGGGCGCCTCTGTCCAGTCAACTTTTGTTTTTGCTGATTTTTTAAACGTGGCCAGTGGCCACGTAACGTAATTTGCTTTTTTAATGACGACAAAAATAATAATCCTTAAATAGATTAAATTCGGAGTTAATAAATGGTTAATGCTCTAGAAAATCTCAAATTGATATATTTATAGCTCGTGATAAATTTATACCAAGTTAATTTTTTACTACAAATGATCCCAAATTGATATGTTTGCGACAAATATATCCTAAGTTAATTTTCGCTAAATTATATTAATATCACGAAAGACAACACGCTACTCCCCTCAACTGATACACTCATTAATTGTCGTGTGGCATTCAACTTAATAATTTAATAGTAAAATTTAACAAAAATTAACAGAGGATAAATTCATCATAGGTATATTAGTTTTGAGTTCTTGGATGGTTAAAAATTTATTTGTGATAAATTTATTATAAATATACTAATTTGAGATTTTCCCTTAATCAAGTGCTATGATAATATTGTAGATTGGATAAGGCAAGAATAAAATCATTTGCAAATCAAGAGCTTGAGATATTGAATCGGTGGTATGTCGAAATTGTACGCGCGATTTGTTCCGCGACAACTGTGCAAACCTTGTGAGTTTAATATGCTAATTTTCAGTTTACCACGTATTTTCTTGTACCTACCACGTGGACATCTGGGTCGATTTAATATAAAATTCTGGTTTATAAGGTTCGTTGGATCAGTAGAAATAAATATATACTACATTTGTATAATGTTTAACAAGATGAATATTATAGTGTACTATTAGACTATGATTTGAATAATCAAGTAGAAATAAAACTTTTAATTGACCCGTTTAGTTTTACTGAATGGCATACATATCAAAGGACATACAAATAAATAAGCCACGCAAATTAATATCAGGGGACACGAATGTTATCCTAAGCAGGTAATTAATTAATTAATTTTTTTTTTTACAACTAATATATAAGTAGAAGAAGGATTGAGCTTTTGTGGACTAGAGCGTCATATAAAGTAGACAAGCGTGACAAAAACAATTGACCACACAATTAGAAACTTCTACAATGCGTTTGGTTGTCGAAATAAACTTTCTAATTAAGAAGATTGGGTTGAAAATATGTCAAATTGCTCAATGCTAAAGGTCCGTTCATTTCGCGAAAAATGACTTCCGGAAAATGTTTTCCTAATTTTCCTGCATTTGTTTCACGAAAAATAAATTAGTTAAGGAAAATGTTTTTCATTATTAGAAAAAACAACCTTTAAAGTGAGGAAAACGTTTTTCACTTCTCAAAAGTGGAAAACATTTTTCACAACTTTTTCCATTTTATTTTTTTTACCAATACATTTTCGTTTTATTTTTATGCTTTCTTTTTTTTTTTTTTTTTTTTTTTTTAAATCGAGTTTTTAATTTTTTTCCTTTTCGTTTTTTTTTCTTTTCTTTTCATCTTCTTCTTTGGTAGTGACCAACGACCGGCCACGGCGGCGTCCGGCCACAAGCTAGCTTGAGCCTCACCCTAGGCTGGCGAGGCTTTGCCTAGCCGAATTTGGCGAAGCCGAGATCAGGCCTCGCCAAATCAGGTGAGGCAGAGCTCTCGCTGGCCTGGGGTGGAGCTCGTGGCTCGCGAGGTTCGCCGAGCTCTGGCAAGCTGCGAGCTCGCCGGATTTGGCGACGGAGCTCCGGCTCCCGATCCAGGCGAGCCCAAGCTCCGTCGCTAGATCTAACGAGCTCACGGCTCGCCAGAGCTCGGTGAAGCTTGCAGCGAGCTTGAGCGAGATTGGCCGAGCCTCGAGTTTGCCGGATCTGGCCACCAGGTCTTGGTCAGCCGTCGGGTAGCCGACCATCGTTAGGCAGGAAGGAGGCGGCGGCGGCGAAAGGAGGAGGAAGGAGGAAGGAAAAGAAAAGGAAAAAGGAAAAAGAAAAAGAAAGAAAAATAATAAATAATAAAAATTTTGATTTTTTAAAAATATAAATAATTAAAAATTCATTTTTTAAAAAAATATAAAAAATAAAACTAATTTTTGGTCAATTAAAAATATTAAAATTCAGTTTTTGATAATTTTTCCCAAACAATTAAATTAGCTAACGAACGGTGGAAAATATTTTCCACTTAAAGTTTAGATTTCGGCCGAACATCGGAAAATAGAGTCATTTTTTTGAAAAATGACTTCCAGGAAAATGTTTTCCGGAAACATGATATTTTTCACGGAACGAACAGACCCTAAATGTAACCACCGATATGATTGTGCGCAAATTTACAAAAAACTTTTGGTAAATCTAGGTTGAGATTAGGCTTGTAAAAAATCCAAATTAATTACTCAAAATTAACGTCATTGTGACTGTCGATATTGACATCAACTATTCCCATTGTGGTTGTCGTTTTCAATCTATCATGTTGGTAATCTTTTCTAAGTGACAAGATTTTGAGTTCTAAAGAAATATCATAGATAAGGTTCCCACCCGTGCACCGATTAACGTGAGCAAGATATGCATGACTACCACTGTCGTGGTATTCAAGATATCCATTGCTATCATGATTGCCCCACTTTGTCAACATACTCAAGTATCAAAAGTGAGCTGAGAGCATACTCAAGCACCTTTTTCCCTTTTAAGTGCACTGACAAATGAAAAAATTATGCTAACTTATATCTTGTATTAGCAGAAAAAAGTCTAGTCCTTCGTAATGAAGCTTGTAATTTGCTATTAGGTCTTGACATATATTACAGAGGAGTAGACTTCTTGCCTGATGGTTTTCTGATATCTATCCGGGGGAGTATCCAACAGCAAGAGCTGCATCAGCAGCTGGGGCTACTATGGAAGAGTTTCTTGAACAGCTCCAGTTTCGACAGGTCTACCAAGTGCCTCTGTCAAAACTGGCTCTAACCGTTTGTTACTACTATCAAGTTGTCTAAGTACATGAAATCTTTTCACCATCTCTTTGGTGTTTGGCAGGAGAGGAAGTTATCTTTTTCCCAAACTAAGCTTGTTATTTTCAGTTTATGGAAAAAAAAATTATTCATAATTTGATTAGTTTTTCATCATTTAAACATCGAAAAGTTGGATAAAAATTTTCTAGAAATAAATTTTCATTCAAACAAACGGACCCTAAATCTCCTAACAATTTTGGCTTTAGGACACTTTGATATGTATTCATGTAGCTTCACTTATGGAAATCTTCACATTTGCGGCAGACATTATCTTCATGGAATACTTCCTGTGTTCAGGAAGTGCTTCCACTGGACCTGCTGTCTGCTTTTTCCAGCTTTATGTAACCCCCATGTGCACACTACAGTTCTCAATACATGGGTTTGATCTGGCCCTTTAAAAATTTGAGTGGTCAAATGCCAACCAGCGATCTTAGTGTTCATGAAATAAGGTTTATAGAGACAAAAATATAGTAGCTCAGCTTGTGAGGAAAGCTCAAACAGCTGGCTTCAAGGCCATTGCACTCGCTGTCGATACGATGAGGCTCGGTCGCAAAGAAGCCGACATCAAGACCACGTGCAACTATAAACTGGTTACATCAGAATTCTGTTGCTCGTTATTTTAGTTTGATGAGTCTTATGTAAATGTCATAGTGAAGAAAGGCCGCATTGAATCGTAATAGATCTAATTGGCTACTTTCAGGTTCACATCGTCGTGGGTTTTGACATCAAAGAAGTTTGAAGGTGTGGATCCTGGAAAGATAGGGAAGGTGAGTGATAAGTCTTATTTCGCTATATTATATTCGGCAAAAGTCTCATTTCACTAATCATTCACTTATTTATTCGGGTTCATTTCAATGTTCAAATTCAGCTCAAACTCTTTAAATGGACTCAAATAGAACATAAAACAAGACATTATTGCAAACTAATGACTTGAAATTTGCTTCATCTATTGCTTATAAAATTGATTGCACTCTGAGCTGGAAGGTATGTTAGCTCATGCAAATTGCCCATAGCCGTCTTTCCTTTGAAAGTAAATTAACGAGATGTAGTATTTAACTAAGCGAAAATGATACAAACGATCTATGAACTTTGATTTAATGTGTAACATGGCTCTTGAACTTTTAAATTGTTTAGTGTAGTCCATTGACTTTTGGTACGTATTCAATTTAGCCCATAAATTATATGAAAATGTCAAGTATGGTCCTTGAATTTGAATCAATGGAAGGATGATATTGAATATTTTCATATAGTTCATGAACTATATTGAATACATACCAAAATTTAGGGATTACATTGAATAAATTAAAGTTCAGGACCAAACTGCATATTGCGTTAAGGTTCAGGGAACATTTGTAAACAAATTTAGCTCCAACTCTTTTTATGGGCTCAAATAGAATAGAAAACAAACTGAGAAATGGACATTGGTAGCTTCTTAACCTATCTTTGACGAATGAGGTGCTGTTTCTCAACGGGCATTCAATAATTTCAAAAGCTAATGCTTGTTTGTTTAAGCTTCCAGGAAAAAAAAAAACTGGCGAATTGTTTCATTGAGTATAATAGATTATTTGATGAGTCCCTTTTATTGGTCTTGTGAGACTTTGCTAATATAATAGTCTTTGAGTTACTGTGAGAATAATAGTTTATTATAAGACACAAATTCTTGAAAGAGAGGGCCCCACAATAATTTATATTATGTTTTATTTGATTTTTTATGATTCATAATATATTATTATTCTAAAAGTTAATTAAAGAGTGTTATGCAATCATTTCTTAATAATTTATTGGGATTAGTGTACTAACAATCCTAAATCTTGTCGTGAATGTGCATTTGAGTTATAAAATTTTCAAAACGTGCCATTAAATCTCTAGAACTTGTCCAATTAGTACAGCCATTCAATTTGAATGCCAGAAAATGCTAGCTGATTTTAATTAATTTCCGAAGTTATGGGAAAAATCCAAGGAAATCTGACTTTCGCTTCAATGGATACATTCAATACTCATGGGAGAAATCATCAATACATACCATATAATATCAAAATTTTTGCATAGGAGGAATTGGGCTTGGACCCCAAGACATGTAATTTTTAGTATAGTTTTGGGAAACACGGTGCTTAATGGGAACCAACATTAGGATATAGATCCAAATTATAAAAAAGAAATAAAAAAAATCAGAAAATGAAAAAAAGAATAAAGACCAAAACAAGCGCGAAGAGAGAGAAGCACGACCGACGGAGAAGATTCTGAAAGGCTTTAATAGCATAATGGTCATTGGGCTAGTGAAAATAACAGCTTGTTATTATTGACACCAGAATTTTTACATTTTAAGTATCCATTTATTTTGCAAAAATATAAAAATTTATAAAAGGATAAAAAAAAAAAAAAAAAAAGAAAATATGTGAATCATGAAAAGATCAGAATAATAATAACAAATAAATAAAGACAACAAATTCGGGTAAGAAGGCCTGTGACTTTCTGAGTCAGACGAGCCCATTTGCCCAGCTCAATTTTTAAATCCCCGCGGCCCATATTTTTATCTCTCTGAGCCCATTCTTTTGTTTTTCGTTCTTTTCCTTAGCCCGGCAGAGAGAGACAAGAGCCCAGCCCCAAGTCAATTCCTCCCTCTCTGCTTACATGAGCCAACGCCCATGAAGAGGAAAAGAAAAGAGGCGCGGGTGAGGACGCGGCGGGGGGGGGGAGAAGTTGTGGGGGTGCGGGGGTGGTGGGGTGTGTAAGGAGGATTGGTTTTGGCAGAAGAAGAAAGGAGCGCTTGCTGGTTTTCTGGGTTTTTGAAGGGTGAGGAGAGAACGCTCGAGGTTCGTTCAGAGAGAGGAAAGAGACGGCGAACGGAGAGTGAGGAGTGAGAGGTCCGAGCGACTGAGAAGAGCAAGAGACGGCATCGCAGCCGCGGGCAGGCCCGTCCGACGACCTTTCCGACGACGTCCTCAAGCCGAATAGGTAGGCTCGGCTCTCCTCCCGTTTTGTTTCGGGCGTGCCGGGCCGGAGCTCATGGCCGTCCGGCTGACGCGTGCTCCGGCCCTCCTCGCCTTTATATTTTGTCTCCATAGTCCTTGTATGTCGTGCCTCGATGCCTCCGGTGCAAATTCGGGTCTCGGTTGAGCCGGAGACTTTAGGATTTGGTAGGGCACCCGGCCTGTCCGACAAAATGCCTCAATGAAACCTCGAATTATATTTTATCCGATCGACTTTTGAAGCTCAGATGTTTGATTATTCATACATTGTTGAACTTCAAAATATCATCTCTCTCACGACGAGAAACGCAAAAACCAAAACGACAAGCCGTTCTGTCTCTACCGCCCGTTCCCTCTTCTTCGTGCCTCGCTGCTTCTTCTTCTTCTTCTTCGTTCTCCGCACAAACCCCGCCTGAAATCCCAACCAGCTTCTGTCGAAGTCGAGACTGATGCTGATCGAGTGATCTGAGAGAGTTGGTAATCACGCATTTACGGCGATCTTCTCGAATGTTTTTGTCTTGGGCTCTTGTTTTCCTCGTTCCATTGCACGTAAGCCGTTTGATGTTTGTCCTGAGTGAGAGGCATTTGCTTTTCTTGTGCTTGTTTCTTGAATTTGGGGCGAGGCACTACCATCTTGATATGACCCGTCTTCAAATCATTAGTAAAACCGTAGCTTCCTCCAATGAATGGAGTGCGGCAAGAGAGTTTGGTTGCTTTGTCACCTTGCTAGTGCGTTTGCCTACCCTGAGAAGAAACTGGAGTTTTGGCGAGATTTTACTTAACTGGTCGCAGCGTAGATTCATGACCACCAACAAGAGAGTGCAAGATAGGAGCAAGGACAAGAGGGTCCATGATCTGGAAACTACCATTGAGAAGCATAAAGTGGTGTCAAAGGTGTTGGTTTTGATGGAAATGTTGAAGAAGGAACCCAAGATGATAGTCCATGTGAGGTCGCTGAATCTATACCCAAGCCAAACGATATAGTGGAATTTATTTGGAAGTCACCAAAACTGTTTGAGTTGTATAAGGATCAGAAGGGGTATTGTGGTTTGGAATTGAGTAAAGAAGCTAAAGACTTGTTAGAGGAAGGGGAGAGATTGATTAGGGGACACTCTGGCACAGCTGTTGAATACATGACTAGGATGTTGATGATGGCTTCCTGTGGATAAAATTGCTCATATCAGGAGAGATTTTGGTTTGCCAGCTGATTTTAGAAGCGAGTACATGAGTATCCACAGCACTTCAAAGTGGTTAAATCTCCGGATGAGGTCGATTATCTCGAGCTCGTAGAGTGGAATCCTGCTTGGGCTATCACAAAGTTGGAGAAACCTATATTGGGGGTATCAGAATTTGCCTCTCATACTCCAGGATTGCTTTCCCTATCTTTCCCCTTGAAGTTTCCTGCTAGTTACAAGAAGGTGTATAGATATGGAGGGAAGATTGAGCACTTTCAGAAAAGGTCTTACTTATCTCCTTATGCTGATGCATGTGGCCTTCAAGCTGGATTGAAAGAATTCAATGAGAGAGCCATTGCAGAAATGCATGAGTTACTTAACTTCACATTGGAAAAGAGGTTGGTAACAAATCACCTCGCTCACTTTCGACAAGAATTTGTGATGGCTCAGAAGTTGATGAGACTCCTATTGAAGCATTATGGCGTTTTCTGTCTCTAAGAGAAGGAAGAGGTTTAGTGTGTTCTTGATAGGAGCTTATGAATGTGCGAAGCTGATTCAGGAATGTCCGCTGGTTATTTGGAAGGAAAAGGTCCTAAGCTTTATTGGTTATACGGGGAGGAAGAAAAAGATAGAAACTTTTATGGACTTATCAGATATGGAAGATTAGCTGCCTGTTATTCTGTTTCCTATATCTTTCTTTGCAGCTCGGGTTGGCACCCTTCCACTCGAGTGGTACCCTGACATTCTGAGTGCAAGTTTTTTGGTGCCGGCTCTTCCCTGCTATTCTTTGTATGGCCTCCTGGTTCTCTAATCTATTTATAATACTTACCTTTTACAAAAAAAAAAAAAGAAAAGATAATGATTTTCTAGATAGTAGCTCTGAGGATGGTGGCATCACCATGCAGCTTAACCAAATAGAAGCCATCGTGAATTGGAGGATATTTCAGTTGGAGACAGCTCCTTCATGGATATACATCAAATTGACAATATATACAAGTCTCACGATTCATTTTATGGTCATACATTCTTATTCGAGTTGTCAAGATAACTTGCTCTCCAGTCTTCTTCACAAGTTCAAAGTTTTGAGTATTTGTACAGATTTTATTAGAGAAGCTCTGCTTACATCTATAAACTAGGTTAACTAATAGCGAACTGATCCATCTCATCCCTCATTAGTCCTAAACATTGCCACTTGAACTCCTGAAATCTATGATTCAGAAAGATTGTGTGGATAATGCTTTTGGCAACTCTCAGCTTGCCTTGGTGCCAGCAAGGACATCTGAAGTAGCCTAAGTATGGTAACCAGTTCATTCTCAGTTATTGGTCTGACTGACTTAATGAGTGCTGCAATAATAATCTGCTATTCTGGAAGATGAACTTGCCACCTTGCATTTGAATCTTGATTGTTGGGTCAAAGAGATGATTGGCTAGTAGGTATCAGGAAGAACATAACCTATCTTCCCCTATGATGATCAACATTCTCTCTTGTTGTCACAAATTAGATGCTGAGCTCACCCTCCAGCATTGTTGATCGCTGTGCATGGATATTCAGGTCCACAATATCTAAGACTGCCTTTTGCAACATACTTTCATTTGTTTTCTATGTGATTGCCTCTTCCATAGCTCTTGCAATTTCTGTTCAAAATCTCCACAAAACTATGGCAAGCTCGTGTTACTTCTACTGTGCATGGATATTCAGGTCCACAATATCTAAGACTGCCTTTTGCAACATACTTTCATTTGCTTTCTATGTGATTGCCTCTTCCATAGCTCTTGCAATTTCTGTTCAAAATCTCCACAAAACTATGGCAAACTCGTGTTACTTCTACTAGAGAACTTTCCTTTGTTGGATTTTAGAACCCGACATCAAATGTTAAGTAGTTTGTATAATTCTTTGTTTATGTTGGGCTATACTTATCGTTGATTCATTTCATTAGCTTACTGTTTTGTTTGGAAGAAAGAAATAGGAGAGCCTTTGAAAATAGGAAGACTGGTTTTTTAGTTTGAATGATAGATGGCTTTCCATGGCTTTTGGTGGTGTGGAAATGACAGTACTAATGTGCATTCTTTCTTTTACCTCATAAAATGAATTGCGTGCATGATTTGTTATGCAGGCTAGCATCTACTTGACGTCATTGTGCAATAAATTTCTTTTGCTAATCAAAAGAAAATTCTTAACAGACTCACTGGAGATGATGTTGAGTAATTTGCTTCCAAATGTTGCGGCTAGATTTCTTCTCATGCGCATATAAACCATGATATCGAAAACCGTATGTGACAAATCAAACTGCTACTGCATAGCTAAACATATTGCACTACATCATTTTCTAGTTTTTGCTTTATATCAAAATCCAATGGTTGATAGATTTCATTTCTTTTGATTGCGGGGATTAGATCTCTTCTTAAGCTTGACAAGGTCCTACGAGCTCCCGATAGCATGCCATGCTTGACTAAGTTCCTAAGAGCATACAAGGTTCCCAAGAGCAGTAGGTGTTAACTTTTTTCCCACTTGACTAAGATTTATTACCATCCTAAATTATAGACTGTGTGATGCCCCAAAGCAAAGACTTATCGTTAAATACGAAATTTTTAAGGGAAAGGTCAAGCATCAGTCTTAGCTCCAACTAGAGCAACAACAGGAGTAATGTACCGTGGAGGTTGAGCATCAACCTCATTTGGAGCACTTTGAAGGTTTTCCGGATCTCATATGATCAAGGAGAAAGATGAGCATCAATGTTTATCGGTTATAATCACTTGCTATCATCTTCTGTTGCGTGGCAAAAAGTAGTGTGTGCATTATGACTCAATTCATATAAGATAGTCATATCTACTTGTTTTAAGAAGGGTTGGAGCTGTGTGCCGATCTTTTCAAACTTGGGCTGGTCAGAGTAGCAGTTAGGTTGGCAGTTTGTGGTCCAAGCGGTTGGAATAGGTGTGAACTGGTGAGTGTGTCATGAGCAAATGATTATAGATATGTAATGTTGTTGATCGCCCGTGAACACATAAATCGACCGACCTTGGTGGTAAAGTGGAGTGCTGGTGGTCCATGGGAGTTCAGTGCTAGAGTCCCTCCATGTGCAATAGCAACCAAAAGTAGGGGTGAGCGGTTCCAGGTTTCGGTTCAGTTCTGTCTAGAACCTGGAATCTACCATTGGGTACGGGTTCCTCAAAATGAGGAATCTGGAATCTACCCGTCAGAACCGAGAACCTGGAATCTACCTAGGGGTGAGCGGTTCCAGGTTCCTTACAGGTTCCGCTTGGAACCCGGAACCTACCCTCGGGTACGGGTTCCTCATTTTGTGGAACCCGGAACCTACCCATCGGAATTGGAACTGGAACCTACCCCGTCACAGGTTCCGGGTCGGTTCCAGGTCCAACGGGTTCTTTTTTATTTTCTTTTTCATTTTTAGTTAAACAAAACAAAAATGAACGCAACAATAATAAACAAGTTTATCATTTATGAGAGAGAATACAAAACAAATAAAATTGAACAGCGACACGTGCAACTTTTTTCCATGTCAGCTCGTCAACATGCGGGCTGCTCATCATCGAAGTCCAAACAGCAGCAGCATTGTTGATGGCAAAACAGCAATGGCAAAACAACAAGGTCCAGAAAAAGCACTAACAAAAATTTGACATTCAAAAACACTAATCTCAGTTCAGAGCATTTCTGTGGAATAATATCAAGGCATCCTCTAAAATCAGCCAACTCATCATCTGCCTACTTTGGAAATTTGTGACAAAACTTATTAAAAAGCTTCCACATTTGGTGACCAAATGGTCTGTGCCTTACCCTTGCAGTGTTGTAAATAGCAGTTTTGCAGTCCGGAAGAATGCTGATGGACCAAGGCGGCAAGTCATATTGACCGTTTCCAAAATTGACTCTGACAGAATAGTTCGTGCCGTAGTTTGCCAGGAGGCCGCGCATCCGCTTCCAGCTTTGAACACGTGAGCCTAAGAAAAATAGAATTTGACGGGTAAAAGTTTAATTAACAACCCACAAGGCTGTGAGAGTGTTTTCATGCATATTCATTTTAAGGGGGCGTGAGAAACCACACCTCTTGATTACTTCCAAGTGACTGCACTGCAGGATCAGCAGAAACCAGAGCCCATTCACTTTGCTTAATGGCTTTGTGCAAATCTCTCAAGTGACTCCACTTTGGTTCCCTCCGTAAACCTGCAACATTTACGCAAATTCTAATGTAAGGAAGATGACTTAGTAATCGCCATGATAGGATGTCATGAATTACTTCTAGACTTAGTTTTAAAAGGTTTAATGTTTAAGCAACAAGATGTAGATTTGCCTTCACTCGGTTAAACTTCTGATGGTGTTACCAATTACTCCAGTCTTAAAGTTGTTAGATCCATCGAATGCTCAAAGTGAAACAAATTGAGGCACATGAGCAAAGTTAGCCTTGCCCACACCAGGATACTAACAATCTATTCCAAGTCACATACCATATTCATCAAGAGGAGCATCGTAGTCATAGCTGGTGGCAATGAAGAGACCACCAGCTGTCCTGCCAAAGTTGGTTCCTCCGCAATACTAAAGACAACGAACAAGACCCATATAAAGAACAAGCAAGTATGCAATCATTTAAAAGGAGACAAAAAAGAAGGTTAACTAATGATTATAATTCGCAGCATAATGGAAAGGCAAAATCAAGTGATTGTTACAGAGCCACAGATGCTACGGAAGTCAAGATTACCATATAGTAATTGATGAATGAACCGTTGTTCTGAATGAACCTCACGACCGAGAATGCCAAATCCTCTGCTTGCCTATAAGGCACCGCTCCCCCAAACTCGGTGTACCTGGAAATCCTCGTAATAATTAGCTTTGAATCTACACAACTGAGAAAGATACAGAGGAGAGGGGATAATTTCAGCTTGTTCAGATATACGCTTCTTGACGTACCAGCAATGCACGTAGACATCGGGAGTCTCATACCCACCTTCAATTTCTACGTTGTCCAAACTTTTTGACCTGATTGAATGCCGTAAATGCTCCCTTGAACGTACCCACCTTCACACTCCTCTCTTCTGAACAAAATGCACAGGCAGCGCAAAAAAAACAACCCTAAAGGTTAACTGAAATCTGCAGGACAGCAAAGGGCTTTGCTCAGTTTTGCGACACTTCGCAAAACGATGGAGAGAGGGGGCGGCAGAGATTACCAGCATGAAAGGTGAGCGGCGAGAGGCGTCGGGGGCGGCTGGGCGAGCGGCGTCAGGGGCGACTGGGTGAGCGGCGAGCGGCGTCCACCGGGGGAACGAGTTGCGTTCAGTAGCGGCGTCAAGGGCAAGCGATGTCCAACGGCTAAGCTGCGGGGCGAGAGGGGGCTGACGGCGTCGAGGGAGGAAAGGGCGGGGCGAGCGGGGGGCGACTGGCGTCCAGCGACGGGACGAGCGGCGTTCGACGGCGGCATCGAGGGCGAGCGGCGTCCGGTGGCGTCATCAAGGGTGAGCGGCGTCGAGGAAGGGACAAAGGCAGAGAACGAGAGAGGAGAACTGAACTGTTGATTTGGGGGCTTTCAATTTTAAGGAACCCTAACCGGTTCTAAAGGGGCCGGTTCCGGTTCCCATAAGAACCGGAACCGGAACCGAGAACCGCCGGTTCCTTGAAAAACGGAACCGGGAACCGAAACCGGCCCCTCTAGATTCGGGAACCGCGCCGGAACCCCTGCGGTTCGGTTCTCCGGTTCCTGGTTCTACCCGGGAACCACGCTCACCCCTAAATCTACCCCCGTCACAGGTTCTAGGGTCGGTTCCAGGTTCCAACAGTTTTTTTTTTTTTTTGTTATTTTTAGATTTGAACTATAACGTATGCGCACGTTACCAAAAAAAAAAAAATAACGTATGCGCACGTTACCAAAAAAAACTATAACGTACGCGCACGTTACCCAAAAAAAACTATAACGTATGCGCACATTACCAAAAAAAACTATAACGTGCGTGCACGTTACAAAAAAAAAAAAAAAAATATATATATATATATATATATGCGCACGTTACAAAAAAAAACTATAACGTACGCGTATACTACACGGTAACTTCCCACATCTTAGCAAACATACCAATGCCAACTGTCAAGAATTTGGACATACATAATCAAAACTAATAAGAAGTTTCCAAAGAAGTTTTTTTTTTTTTTTGATGACCCGGGAACCCCCGTACAGCCGGTAGCCGGCGAGGTAAACCCGGGGGGACGCTAGCGGAGGACCCACCACCCCGACATCCCACTTAATACACCAATGCCTCCGCTGGGGTTTGAACCTCTCACCTTTGGGGAAGGATCACTGAAGCTCTTATCCAGCTGAGCCACCACGGCCGGTGGTTCCAAAGAAGTTTTTAAAGAGATGAAAAACCAGAAGTGCCTACAAGATCTCAAATTTTCATCTACTCCATAGTGTGAACTCTGCAACCTTTCCCTGTGATTCCTTTGGCACAGCAAAACCTTGCACAGACATGAATGCAAATCAATCAAAATCCTAAGTAAAGACACGAAAAAAAAAAAAAAATCAATATCGATAATACTCATGAAGCATGCCATTTTGCCCATCTAAATGCTCCTAAATTTTTTGACAACATAATTCAAAAATTCAATATATATATATATATATAAGGAGCTTGCATTAAAATTACGACAAACAAAGTTTTTTTTTTTTTTGATGACCTAGGGAACCCGCCGCACGGTCGACAACCGGGGAGTAAACCCTGGGGAGGCACGCAGGAAACCACCACCCACGCACCCCAAGCAAGGCACCACGCAGCGCTTCAGCCTCCCTGCTTCGCAGGGGCTTCGAAACTGGGACCTCCATCGTGGAGTCCAGCAGCCCTACCATCCACGCTGCAACGGTGGGTGGTTACGACAAACAAAGTTGCTCATCAATAAGCTAACAAAAAACTTTGATTGACTTCTCAACCGTTGGATCCATTGCAAATGCGACACCACCAACTTTATTTATTGATGATAATCTCCGCATTAAGACCAACCATATTTAAAAAAAAGAGGAAGGGATTAAATAAAATATTCACTTATCAGATATACAAAAAGAATTACAATATATAAAGATATAAACATTACTTACCAAACTCAAATTGTTCTGCTTTCTCAATACACTCTTCAACATCAAGCGGTATACGAATGGCTCTCAACCAATCTTGAATGCAAATCAAAGCTTCCACTACTTTTGGAGTTAAAGAACTTTAAAAGCCATCAAGCACACGATCCGATGTACTAAAAGTTGATTCTGAAGCAACGGTAGTTACAGGAATTGACAAAATATCTCGAACCATCAAGGAAATGATCTTATATTTTGAGCTATTAGTCTTCCACCAAATCAAAATGTTAAAACCAAGATTCTTTTCATTTTTTTCTTGAAGATACTCATCAAGCTCGGACTTGTTGTCATCGCGTCCTTGTTCATTCGAGTATAAATACATTTTCTTCCAAGCTTGGGCGTTATGCTTATTTATTCCTTCACTACCACCCGTATCGGTATTGGAATTTGAATTACTACTACTTGCACCCAAATTATGGCCACTAAAATCTTGATCACCTAAAATAAGAGAAGATTACTTATAAAATTCATACAAATACTCCAATGTATCATTCACCTTGTAATGCATCTCTTTAATTTTTTATTCATCTCTTTAATTTTTTATTCATCATCATAAATTTGTCCATACAAGAAACTCACATAATTTAACTTGGCTCTAGGATCTAACACAACTGCAATTAACACCATCATATTCACTTTATCCAAGCTTCCATAATATTTGTCAAATTTTTCTTTCATTTTCACACAATATCTTGAAACTTAGGATCCGAAGCATTGATCGCATCTTTCAAATTTCTATACAAAAAAGCTATCCCTTCAAAATAATCATTTAAAGTAACATATGAAGTCCAAACATATGATTGGTGGCATTATAGAATACTTTGAGAAAATCCGAAAAAATAATAGCATTTTCCCAATAATCTTCACTAGGAGTTTTATGATTAAGCTCACTTACAAAAGATGGATCGTGATCTTCCATTCTTTCGAAAGCTTCTCTGAACTTTATGGTGGTGTCTAACATGAGGTAAATGGAGTTCCATCTAGTGGCAACATCAAGAATTACTGAACCCTTATAAGTGATATTTTCTTTCTCAAAGTAAGATTGAAATCCTTGGGCTCTTGTGGGAGAATTCCTTACATATCTAACCACATTTCGTATACGTGCAATGGAGTCACGTACCATAATCAAGTCATCTCTCACAATCAAATTTAATATATGAGCTGTACACCTCATGTGCAAAACACTACTATTTAATATTGACGGCTTTTGTTTTGAAAGTTTATTCCTCAAATAGCTAACTGCAATATCATTCGAGTTAGCATTATCCACAGTAATTGTTGATACATTTTTTTTCTATTCCCCACTCCTCAATACATCCCTCTGCCATTTTTCCAATTTCCCTACCTCTGTGACTATGTATCACCACAAAGTTGATGATTCTTTTATGCAACTTCCAATTTTCATCAATAAAATGTGTAGTGAGACATAAATAATTCAAATTTTGATTGGAAGTCCATGTATCAGTCGTGAGTGCGATCCTAGAATTAATCTTTCCAAAATAATTTTTCAAAAAAGTTCTTTCACATAAAAACTTCATGCAATCTTTTGCAACTGTGAAACGTGATATATGTTTAAAAAGATGTTGTAACTCACTAACATATTCACGAAATCCAACATGCTCAACCAAGAAAAAAGGTTGCTCATTAAGGATGATGAACCGAGCAAGTATTAGCCTACAACGTTCTTGATTAAATGTCCATGTCGATAAGATGCTACTAGTACTAGAATCTCCTTCTCCCTTGTCAGCCATGTTGACATTACGTAGTACAAAAAATTTCTACCTTTTATCTTGATTACGGGGAAATCTTTTACATGTGGTCAAGTGATTACTCATTGCAGAAGTAGCGTTAATAACACGGTACTTAAGCATTGACCCACAATGAATGAACTTCACTTGATATATGTTTCTATCCTTATCACTAATTTTCGAATAATAATTCCAGCATTCGTATGTATATTTCTTAGGCAGAAGAACAGCCCAAGTGCCATAACTTGATATGTGGGGACACTTAAGTGCCATAACTTCAAAACGGTACACTTAAGTGCCACTTTCTTTTTCTAATGGGATACTTAAGTGCCACCTCCGGCGATCCTTGCCGGAAATCCTACGTGGCAATATTTTATTATTTTTTATTGCCTACGTGGCTTGCCGGAGAGCTGAGTCGGCTCTAACTCACCAGAAACAACGTCTTCTGCATAATAAAAGCCCAAAATATTCCAAAAACGACGTCGTCTTCCCAAATGCCCCAAATCTAAAACCTTAAATTGGCCAAAATCCCTATTGAAGTGCTCAAATTCAAGTCTCGAACCCTAATTTTCATTTGCCCAAAATTCTTTCGTCGAATCTTGGAAATGGAGAGCAAGACTCGCAGCAGCACCTCAATTTCCTCTCACCAAAGCGAAGGAGAAGACCAGCGTTTCTGTTTTTGTGGGTTACCGAGTCCAAGAAGAACATCATGGACTCAAATCAATCCTAGGAGAAGATTTTATGGATGCGCCCGATGTAAAGAAGCGTTGAAATGCAAATACTTCAAATGAGTCGATGCGAAGTTCTCTGACCGAGCCACATATGTGATATTGGATCTACTTCATAAAAGACAACAATCTCCATCTGTGTTCATGGACGACTTGAACGATGTTGACTCAATGCAAGCTCAAGCGTCTTCAGTTAAACTTTTCAAGAATGAAGTCTCAATGCACTTTCAAGTATCTTCAACTAAACCTTTCAAGAATGAAGTTTCAATGATGAAAATTGAACGAAAGTGTTACCAAGCGTTTATTATGGTGTTATTTTGTTGTTTATTGTACTTTATGATGAAATGTAAAGTACTTGAAAATGAAAAAAAGTTTCTCCGACTGCCATAGTTAAAGATGGTGTTGTTCTGGATTAAATGTAGGCTTTTTTCTTTTTGAAAGATGCGAAGAAGTTTGTGTTGTTCCACAAGATCATTGTGGCTTTGTTGTTGTTTGTGCTGTCATGTGGAGTTGCCATAAGTTAAATTACCATCATCTTCTCTGTTTTGATGCAAATCAACATATACACAAGACAAACATGAGTGATTACCTGAGTGCCATAAGTTCTATTTAGTAATCACTTAAGTGCTTGTCGCGATGAAAAAAAGGATCACTTAAGTGTCACTTGTAGTTAAAAGTGAACAGTTAAGTGCTAAGTTTTTTAGAATATGACTAGTTAAGTGTTAATATTTTTGTTAGTTTTCTCTAAAAATTGCGCCAGCCACCACCACTGGCTTCACCACCAACCATCACCACTAGCCATACTACACACTAGGCGCTCCAGCCACCACCATATTGGTGGTGTTGCTACACAAGATACTAGTGCAAGCTGAGCCTGAGCCTTGCACTAGCTTGCACCAGTACACATGGTGTAAGATGTGCAAACTGCACACTTGTACCAGGTGTAGATGTAGCTGCTTAAGCCTATAACCCCCACTACAAACCCATAATCACCGGGCATCACCACCAGCCACACCAACACCCCAGCCACCACATTAGCACCCCGACAACAAACTCACTACTACCAAACATCACCATCCACCACCACCAGATACACTAGCACTCCAGCTATCACAACAAAACACCAACAACAGCAGCAGCAAGTAAAAGCAAAATCCATGACAAACAACAACACCATAAATTGACAAGCAGCGCAAGATCATTTCATTGATATTGAAATTAAGTCTGACAACATCAATAAATGACAAACTAAAGAAAAGAAAAAAAAAAGACAACCATCCATAGCAAGTCTGATAACATCAACGTTTACATAACTGTTTTGACTCCTAAGCTCCACAAATCCTATCACATCTCATCTCATCAATCAATATGCACGACACCCCCTGTTCGTGCTCCTTTCGATGGGCCTTTCACTTGATTCATAATTCTTGCACTCTTTCTAACTGGACGTGCAACTTATTCTTCAACATTCTCAGTATCCACTAACTCAGATGGAGCTGTAAATGTCCTATGCCGAATTGATTCAAAAGGAGCTGAAGCTGGAGCTGGAGCTGGAGCTGCAACTGGGTTCTTTCTCTTCTTTCTTGTTGGCATAGTTGATGTTTTCTTTTTTGTTGGTGCAGCCGTTGATTCTTGAGTTTGGCATGAGATAAGAACCTCTGAACTTCTCCCAGGCTACAAAAAAATAATAAATTGTTAGCAAAAGTCTACAGCATAAATTAAATTAAATGCAGCCAATAAAACTTACATTGAGAATAATTGTTCCAGTACGCTCATCTGTATAAAGGCTATAGCCATATTGTCTTAACATCTTCCCAAGTGCCCCTCTTGTTTGAATAGGGGCGTCACTTTCAGAAACTTGTGATTTGTTGGCTCTTTTTCTTGCTTTCTTGGTCCCTTCAGCTACAGCTGGGGCTTCTTTGACCAATTTCAACTAGGCGTCTTTTAGATGGCCTTTGTGTAGCTGCCCCTTCATCTGGCCTTGTTCTAATTGTCCTTCTGTGTAGCCCTTCAACTTCAGTGACACCTCCTTCTGTTGGGCCTTCTGGTGGTACTGGTGGTGGTACTTGTGGTGCCCCTTGCAGTAATTCTTCTAGTGGCTCCTGTGATGATCCTTGAGGTGGCTCTTGTGATGGCCCTTCAGTTGGCAGTTGAATTCCAACTTGCTTTCTTCGAACCTGAGAAAGAGGCAAAAGACACCATAAATATAATATCGAGACATAATAATATAAAGAAAATGAAAAACTGAATACAAATGGTTGAATTTATCATTGGGTATTTCTTTCACTGCTGAAGAACAGTCGACTGAACTGGCCGTGATGTTTCTTGGGCTAATCCTTCAGCTGGCCGTGATGCTTCTTGGGTCAATCCTTCAACTGGCCGTGATGCTGCTTGGGCCAATCCTTCACCCGGCTGTCTTCTACCTTGCCTTCTTTGAACAAGCTGTTCAGTTTCATGACTTACTAAGGTTCTTCTTGTGACCTAACAAACACATTACATACAAGGCCAAATAGGATATTATGTACATTTTTATGATGAACGACAAAGCAACATAAACATAAAATAAATTTCTTGACTTATCAGGGTTCTACTTGTTGACTGAAGAACAATCGACTCACTTGATCCTGCTGTGTGCATTTCTCCAACTGTCTCTTCACTAGGCCCTTCACCTTGCCTCAACGGTTGTTGTTGCTTCCTCAATTGACAACTTTTAATATTGGGGCCTGCTAAGCGACAATAAGAGCACGTTATCTTTGCACCATGCCTACTCATTCTTTGCTGACCCGAGACCTCTCCCTCCGCCATTCTTCGTCTTCGTTTTGTCCTTCCAATTTTCTTCTTGAGTGGCAAAGGTTAAGGTGCTTCATGATCCGTGGGCTCCCAAAACTTGCTACTTCTAATTGGCTACATCATGAACTGATAGGAAGCAAGGTATTTATGATACCAATCATCGATGTAATCATCTGTATTGTCGCCCTTCAACTGGATGGCACATATGGCATGTGCACATGGAATTTCACTTACTTGCCATGCTCTACATGAACACTTCCTACTTCCTAGATTGACAACATACCTATCATCACCCTTCATTATCTTATATCCGTCATCTCCATTCCAAATGGGATGATAATGCCTACTTGCAGCCAAGTTCTCATCCATTTTCTTGGCAATCCTAGGACCATATTGTCTTGTCCACTTTGTAGCCTTATCTCTTTGTTTCTGCAGCCGAGTCATAACTGCAACTCGTATATCTTCAAGCATTGATATGACTGGTTTGCATCTGGCATCTATTATCTTTGAATTAAATACTTCACAAATGTTGTTGTCGACGTTATCGCACTTGAACTCCTCATTGAAGAATGCCCTGCACCAATGCTTCGGTTCTAGTTGAAATAGGGTAGCACAACCTTCTTTTGTCAACTGAAGCAGTCCTTCTTTGGCTATTCTAAAATTAGCCATATTTTCACTATTTGCTAATTGCCAAAATTGCAATTGCAGCTTATCCCCTTTGTAGGTCTTTACCCAATTTCCATATATGTGCTACGCACACATTCGATGTTCAGCATGGGGCAACAACTCAGCTACTGCCGGAACCAATCCTTGCAAAAATTCAAAGTAAGAAATACTAGAGCAAATTACATGTTCATATTACAAAGCAAACAATTGACTAAATTTTCAAAAAGCAAGCATTACCTTTTGTTGGTCGCTCATGAATGCCCACCCTTCCTCGTTTGTTATCTCCAAGTCAGCCATCAGATTTTTCAAGAACTAGGACCAATTGTCCTTATTCTCAATCTTTACAATAGCCCAAGCTAGTGGAAACATTTAGTTATTTGCATCTCTTCCAATCGCCGCCAACAATTCTCCCTTGCACAAGCCTTTCAAGAAACAGCCGTCCAATCCTATAATCCGTCTACAACCAGCTAAAAATCCTCATCTGCATGCATCAAAGCACACATAGAATTTATCGAACTTAGTCCCATGATCAGGAAGTGGTCTCTCAACTATCTCTACATACACTCTACTTGTAGGGTTTTGCAGCCTACACTTCTAAGCATACTCCCACACCTGCCCATATTCTTTAGCATACTGATCAATAAGTATCTTTATCACTTTTTGCTTTGCTCTTTTGCACTGATTCCTAGATATATTGATGCCTACATGCTCCTTCACCAGCATCCTAAAGTTAGAAATTTTCATCTCGGGCATCGGCTTGATTAGATCAAAGAAGTGCTTGGACAACCATGCACTTGTTACCCTTTTTGTTTTGAAAATTAATGGAACAAGTGTGTTCCTCTTGGTAGGCTCTAATCTGGAAAGACCCACTCTTCTTAACAAACGCACCTTAAATCTTCCATGGATAGTTTTGCTGCGAACACCTAACTCTTACAAATTTCTTGGTATTTCTAATGAAATCAATATTTCTTTGTGCAGCAATGGAGTTCTTCAGTATAGCTTCCCTAAATTGTATTGCATCATGGAATTTCATACCTACTGACAAAGTAGGAGAGGCAACAGATGGATCATAGGAAGGAAACTTACTTTTCCTTCTACGCGCAACTCGTTGATCTTCTTCAACTTCGTCTTGGGAAGTTGCGGTGTTGATGCTTTCTTCATAATCTGTCTCTAGGACCTGGCTAGCAACACCAACATCCGCAGGGCCTTCGTCTCTATTTGGAACTTCATTAGCTACATGCAAAGTTGCAAATCTATCTGACAAAAAGTCCATTTGTTTTTTCCTTGACTGTGTAAGCTCTTCATCGTCGGCGTCACTTAAGATTAATAAATTTTCAGCTTCAGCAGCCAACCCTTCATCATCATCGTCATCATCACCATCACTAGATTCAGTTACTTCCCAATCTAATTCAGTGATGGTGACATTACCTATGTCACAATCGCTCTGGTGAACAGCATCTGCGCCCATCTCCTCCCCGTCCTGTCCATCATGCCTTACTTCATCCCTAACTTCAGTATTAGCTTGAATACCATCTCCTTCTTCTCCTACTTGGGTGTTATCTTTGTCATTATCTTCGTCCTCATTATTACTATTGTTTTCAACAAATACTTTCGCATCTTCGCCATGAAGATAATGATATAAGACATCCCTAAAACCATTATCATCTTCCAAAACTCTCAAACCATCTCTCAAGCATTTCCCAGGAATACAGTACAATAACTTTTGTACTTTATAAGGCAAAAATGTCACTATATCCCTAACAAATCCAATATAAAATGTCTTCTTTATATCTACAAAGATAGTACCTCATTCCCCCCCTCATACTCCCATTCATCCTTCCTAATCACAAAATCCCCACCGTAGTAAACGATGACAGCAACATAATCTTTATCATAAGCCATTTCTGCAACAAAAGAGGACAAATATACAATTAACTTTTGGGACCACATTCACAAAGGATAGACAATTGCAAGTGGAGGTCCCTAAACTCTTTATTAAAGAAAAGAAAAAAGAAAGAGGGAAGATGCATAGGTCAGACGACAGCTGCAGCTTGAAAAGAGGCCTCAAGATAAGGACAAATACAGATGGGACCCGACAACTACTTTGATTATGCCGTCGCATTCCTTTAAAATATGGAGAGATTCCTCAGCATGGGTCCTCAATAATGCAATTTATTAAAAAAATACCCATAAGTCCCAATCCCCACAACAACAAGAGATTCGATTCCAATATGTCCAAAGTCCAATACTTTGAACCCTAACAATCACCAATCACCATTGCACATTTCACATCCGACCACTACAAATTACTTTCGCACATCACAATTCAACACCCTGAATGAATCACACATCACAGTGGATGAGGCGACGTCGAGCCCTACACCGAGCCCTAATTTTCCCCCCGCCGAGCCCTACACCGAGCCTACATTTCAAGGTCGCTCCTAAACTATCAATTCGAACCCCCCAATAGGATTGTAGCACAACATCTGAGCCATAAATCTCACACTAAGCTTGAGCTTTCCCAGCCGACCCCCAAATTTCAATTCCAAGCCCTAATAAATGAGTCAAAGCCTTAATTTCACCAAAGGGGAGAGGAAGAAAAGAAAAAACCTAAGCAAATCGACGACGGCAAGCAACGACGGTGAGCGACGACCTGCAAACGGCGACCTGCGAATAGCGAGCTGTGAACGGCGATGGAGAGGACATCAGATCTGGTGTGAACTGACGAAATGTTAAAATCTAAATAAGCAAAACGACGTCGTTTAGCACTAAGGAAAAACGACGTTGTTTAGTTTGGCCAAATACACAGTGGATGGGGCAACGTCGTTTTCCTCCTCCATGTGTGTTTTTTTTTTTTTAAATTGCCACGTCGATTAAGCATGTCGCCGGAAAATGCTACGTCTGCATTTTGGCCGATTTTTGGCCGGATTGGCATTTAAGTGTTCTATTTTACTCCGATATTGACACTTAAGTGTACAATTTCAAAGTTATGGCACTTAAGTGTCCCTCCGTGCCAAGTTATGGTATTCCAGGTGTCCCAACCTCATATTTCTTATCACGGGAAATATGAGAACCGGGTACCTTATTTATGGTACTCGAGGTAGGGGGTGCCTCTTCCTCAATTTCATCGTTGGAAAACTCCAATTCCGTAATCGGAGTCATCTCCTCACGTCCCTCCACCTCCATTGACGTGTTATCCTGATACATTAATTTCGCACTACACAACAACACTAGAATATAATTAGAAATTTCAAAACAAATAGCAAACTAGAAAGTAGAAATAAAACACCACTAGAACAAGAATGTCTAGCATATAAAGGGGACTCCCTTCATACCAGCAAATCAATGAAATGTCAAGAATAAATGATCATCTAGAACAAAACATATAAGTCATCTACAAGTTTCAGAAAATTCTGAAATTTGGACACATTGTATTTAAGACTTAGAGGTACAAGTTTCATGAAGAAATCATAGTCCAATTCGTTCTGGATTAAAAGATAAAATCGATTTACTTTTCCTATTCTCGGTATCGTTTTTCATATCTAGTATTTTCGAAGAAAAAGGGTTTTACCACTCAATACCTGTCCATTTTGTCTCAAATTTTAGTATGTTAACCATCAAGAAGTCCTCTACAACTTTCCTTAAGAAGTCGAAGTGAGATTCCAACTAAAAAGTCACATGCAGCTCACGAAATCATCAAGGGATAAATTGTTTCTCCAGAAAACAGAATGCTAAGCTGAGAACACAACTTCTTCATCTTCAAAAATACTCACCTCTACCCCATTCGAATTCCACCATGCATCACACATCATCACAGCAAGCAAACCACATCAAACAAAGTGTAGATTAACGGACTCTACTTGCACAGTTTTTGAAACATTTTTGGTTAAATAGGCAAATGAACTTCAAAAATTATGAAATTTGAATATGTTGTAGGGAAGACATGAAGAGAGATATTTTATGCAGAACATGTTTCCAAAAGAACCTCATACAAAATGATATAGTCCACGCATTGCAACTTACAAGATCCGAACACATCAGATTGCACAGTTTTAGAAAAATTTCCGATTAAATACCCAAATGACCTTCAAAAATTATGAAATTCGACTATGTGATAGCCAAGACCATAAGGTAGATACTTCATGAAAACATCGAAGTCAAATTCGTCCTAGATAATTAAATATGGACGGTTAAAATCCCTGTTCGTAGTACCGTAATTCCAGATCTAACCATCTCCAAAGGACCACGAATTCACCTACCTATTCTTGTTTTTTTTATCTAAATTTTTGATATGTTGTACCTCAGGATGTCCTTTACAACTTGTGTTAAGAAACCGAAGTGAAATTTCGACAAAAAGGTTGCCTTACAGTCCATGCATTCATCAAGGGTCGGTCCCAAAATCTCCAGATCCAGTCTTTCCAAAGAATAACGATTTCACCCCCTTATACTTGTTTTTTTTGTCCCAAATTTGAGTATGTTATACTCCAAGAAGTCCTTTACAACTTTCATTTAGAGGTTGAAGCCAAACTTCAACTAGAACATCACATGCAAGTCACTAGAACATCCAAGGTCGAGCTGTTTTTCTCGAGAACAGTACACTAGACTAGAGCACCACTCTTACAACTTCAATTTTTTGCATTCTATACATCCGAACTTGTCACCACTCAATCACACACACTAAACATAGCATGCAAGAGTAGATCAAGAATAGGGTTATGGTGCACAAAATTAGCTCATATATGCTCCAAAACATGATGAATCACAAACTTCGTGCATTGATAGCTTTAAAAAGGATGAAGCATGCATTTTTCAATCAAAGTGGTTAACTTATCTATATGATTTCCCCTGAGATCAGACTACCAAATTAAGCACATCCTCCAATCAGTATAGACTCTTCTATTCCGATTTCTTTAACTTTAAGCCACATTGGCCCTCTTCCAACCGAATGTTTCATAGTCGAAAAGCAAGAAAACTATCTCATCCAGCTTCAGTAAAGGCGTGGTGCATTAAGAGATTTTCCATCGGTAACATAATCTATTCACGACTCCGAGCTTTCGCCGGACAAAAAACAAGAAGTTATAAGTTCTTAGACCCTTCTTTCCCTTTCACAGCGCCCATTGTCATTCTACGCATATTCCAATGTTTTTGATCTAATCAGATCATCCCCACTTTTTATCAGCCTATGCAACAAGCTTAGGCCTCGAATCTCATATTGAATTGCAGGAAAAAATCAAACAACCTACTCATAGACAATAAAACAAAGCCCATCCCCTCCTCCCCCTTAACATGGAAACAGACCCCCCTGCAACTAAAGAGAAAGAACAATACCAAGAGAACAAGATAGAGCTAATTGCAGTCACTCTACACATATTTCAAGCAGCAGCAGCTCACCGGCAGAGCAGGGATGGCCTGCAGCCCGGTGGTAATCGCGGGTGAGTAGGGGTGCGGAGGCATTTTGCTGCGTGGCGGAGCTCGTGGGTGAGAGGGATAGCCGACGGAGCTAGGGGCTGCAGCGGGCAGAGTAGGAGCAGCAGCGCTAGGTCGTGGCTATAGCAGGTGTCGGCGCTAGTGGAGTGACGGTGACCAACAAGGAGGGGCGTGGGAATAGCGACAGGGGGCGGCGCTTTGGATGGCTGCAGGGCGGCGGAAGATCGGACCGCTAGCAACACTCGCGGGTTCTGCAGGTGGAGACGCGGTGGTGTGGCACGAAGATGGCTGGTGGCTCAGGGGACGCCGGTGAAGGGGGCGAGGGAATGTGCGGGATCGAGGTTGAGAGATAGAGAGAGGGGGTGGCAACGTGCGAGTCTGCGAGAGAGAGAGAGAGGGGTGACCAACAAGGCGGGGCGTGGGAACAGCGACGGGGGGCGGCGCTTCGGATTGCTGCAGGGTGGCGGAAGATTGGACCGCTAGCAACACTCGCGGTCGCGGGTTCCGTAGGTGGAGACGCAGCGGTGCAGCGCGGAGATGGCCGATGGCTCAGGGGACACCGATGAAGGGGACGAGGGAATGTGCGGGTGTGGGATCGAGGTTGAGAGATAGAGAGAGGGGGCGGCTACGGGCAAGTCTGCGAGGGAGAGAGAGAGAGGGCGTCCGGTTCTTTTCTTCTAGAGCCCTAAGTAACTGGTTCCGGTTCCGAAACCAGTTTTGGTTCCGTAACCGGTTCCGGTTCCGGTTCCCAGAAAAAAGGAACCGGGAACCGGAACCAGTCCCCTTGGAATCGGGAACCGAACCGGACCCTCCTCCGGTACGGTTCCAGTTCCCAGGTAACCCGGGAACCGCGCTCACCCCTAGCCAAAAGCCTAGTTCTATACTTGTGAGACTCTAAAATTGGGTGGATCCAATTTTGAAATGCGTTTGTTTTGCTGGTTTAGCGGGTGAATTGGTGTTCAAACTGGTTCGATCTGATTTTGGCCAAATTCCCTGCACATGCGTTGTTAGTTTTGGTGAGGAGATCAAAGGGAAAGTGAATTGGCCAAGAAAAAGGATCAAGAGCAATACTTTATGATCGAATGGTTGCAGAAAATCTAAAGGAGATCAACATCGAGAACTTTATAGTCTTTGAATGGGCTTGACATATGGCTATCGCAATCTTTTTGCAACGGCTTGAAATTAACAAAATTATTTATTATTCTCTTTCGCATGAAAGAATGAGAAATCTTTAAAAAGAGATCATCAAAGTGAGGCCAAGTAATGAATTGAGAGGATGAATTTGTAAAATCAATTTCGCATAAACAAAAGTGCCTTTAAGATTTGAATTTAGACCAATCAACGCATGATATATTCTTAGATAATGATGCACAAGTATCTTAATTATTACTCTTTTCGTAATCAAGTACTTAATTTATTTTTTTGTTCAGTAAATTACCTCAATTTTTCAAACGTTCCTCAAGGCCTCTAGTAAAACTGCAAATGAAAAATGTTGATATTATACTAAGACCATTAAATAGTTGTCAATTGTCCATGTTGGCCACATCAGCTGAGATATATTAGATGCTACGATGATCTAAGTCAGCACACTTTTTTCTTTCCTGATAACTCAATTTGAGGTTGAGAGGCCACATCACTTGTTATGTTTAACTTTGGTCGAGTAAGCGAGTCACGTCAGCAAAACCATATAACATGGCAAAGTTATTTAACCAATGCCTTAGATTGAGCCGCATTTGAAAAATTAAGGTTCTTGATTGAAAGGAAAAAAGTTCGAGTACACAGTTGTAAACTCTTAAAATGTTCTAAGAACAATATCTCAAGGAAATGCTATCCATGAAAGTGACATTAAGCAGCGCTGCTGATGGCAACGACATGGCATTGGCTAGGGGACGGTGGTGTGCTCTCTTGTTCCATTCTTGCTTTTATTTTATTTTCAGGTTAATATCACAAAAAATCCTAAACTGATAAACCCGTGACAAATTTATCATGAACTAATTTTTTATCACTAGAAACCCCAAATTGGTATTTCTTTGATAAATTTATTCCAAACTAGTATAATTATGATAAATTTATCCTCTAATAGTTTCGTTTAAACTTTATTATCAAATTGTTGAGTTGGATAACACCTAACAATAAACTGATATACCAATTTGAAATTTTACTCTTTATTTGTAACAGTAATATTAATTTTATGGTTTTTTTTTTGGTTTTTTAAAGTATTAATCCAATTTAAGGAATACTACATTTGTCACAAATATACTAATTTTGAGTTTTTAATAGTCAAAAAAATTAGTTTGTGGTATTTGTTATAGATGTATCAATTTGGGATTTTCTATGGTTATTTGGAGTGAATTTATCACATGTATATCAATTTTAGGTTTTTCATGGTATTAACCATTTATTTCTTTCCTTCTTGAAGTTTTTGCTATTTTTCCTTTTTATTTTCCTATTTTCTTTCTTTTTATTTTTCTTTTATTGAACTTGAATTTGAAAAGAACCATGGAAATCTAGAAATAATTCTAATAAACAAGTACAAGAGAAATTACTCAATTAATAAATCACGGTAGGATTAAGCATGAAAGAGTTGGATATAAATTACAATGACGGTCAATTTTTAAGCGTGACGTGTAACGCGTAAGGAAATTGTACTAGTAATGGAAAAACAAAGACATTCATATAGGGATGAAAGAGGAGGGATGGAAGAAGCGAAGCAACAAAATCAATTTGCGTCCTGCTAAGTTTTTGTGTTTTTTCAATTGCTCTCTTTTGTTTCTACTCCACTTTGTGGACAAAAAGTACATGATGTCCAGTAAAGTCATGGTTTATTTACCTGAACAGAGCACTTGTGGACAGAAACCTTCCTTGAAAGTCTTGGTCTTTGTTTAAACTTTTCAGGAGGTGAAAATCTTGGTCCCTCTAGACTTTAAAGCTGTCTCTCTCCGTTAGCTCGTTATGACTTTGCTTCAACAAAACACTTGAATGACTTTACGAGGATTGATTCACCCCTGAACATTGAAAGATCTTTTCGGGTTCCTTCTAGCTTCATTCTTGTACTAATATTGTTAATTTTAAACAAGACATGTAATGTGCGGAAAGTCTACTCGAAATGGAAAAAGAGACATTGACGTTAGGATGGGATCAAAAGCTACTAAATAATTATGTAATTCTGATAGAATTTTTTTTCTTCAAATTATATATACTAGTCTGGTCCACGTGGATAGATGGGCGGTTCAATGCCTAGAATCAAGAACCGAACCAGTACTCATCGATTCCACTAAATTGGAATCGGGAATTGGACTGACTCTTATGAGAATGATTGGTTCTAGCTTTGGTCCGGTCCGGTCCGGTTCCGAGTGGACCGAACGGTTCCCAGTTCTTTTGCACATCTGTAGAGAGGAGGGATGTGAAAAGTGAAGCAATGAACCTAATTTGCACCTCGGAAAGTGTTGGTCTTCTTGGAATTGATGAAAGTTTCTTCCCCATAAATCTTTTTCATTTTTGCTTCACTTTCTAGATAAAAAGAAAAAGTACATGATATCTAGTGAAGTCTTGGTCTTCTAATGAAAAGTCCTTTATGAGTATACTATCATGACCAACAATTTGAGTTAGACCACAAAGATCATGTTTTGATGCACAGTGTGTCCTTGAGCGAGATAAATCAATTGTCCTCCTTTTTTTTTTTCTCTAGATCAAGACTTTTGGCTGTCGTTTGAAAGAGAGAACCTTTTCTTCTGGCCATCCAAAAGAGAGGATAGAGGTGACATTTCTTCACATATCCAAGTCTACGGCTTCAATGTATGCCTTTATTCTTTCTTTCTAGTAGCTATAGTTGCTTATGTTGAAATATGGTGGCTTGTTGGGAGCTTGAACATCATTAGTAAAGAAGCTGCCAATGTCAGCCATAATAAAGAATCTTGGTACTTTGAAGAAATACACTTTAAATAATGAACAACAGAGCTATGATATCAATTGTTGAGGCTAACAATACAACCTAGAAGGAAGGTGAATAGGTTGTTTTCAAACTTTGATAATGTTTTGTGGAAATTAACTAATTGCTAAGTAAAGATCACCTTGACCTGTTGTTTATGTAAACACTCACTAACGGTATGCCAAAGTATATAAGAAGATGAAAAACAATGGGAAACAAAAAGTTATAGTGTTTCGGTTTTATCCTTAAGCCTATGTCTACTCTTCAAACTAATAATCTCAAGATGGGCTAAATTCCACTAACAATCTGCTTGGAAAGTTACAACTAGCTAGCACTAATACTTCACGTGATAGATCACACTATCTGGACTCAGTTGCTGCTCTTACACCTGTACACTTAACTTGTAGCACAATTGTTAAACAGCACGCCAATCAAAATAGTAAGATTGTCAAAATAGTAAGACCGTTTTAGCTAAGAACAACAGTATGTAAGCTACTTAATCTTTTATGTGACGCACTCTCCTTTGGTTCCTTAAAGCCTTCTCTTTTATACTCTTCCTCAATCTATCTGTTGAGGATTGGTTTAGGGAAGTAGGTAACCGTTAAAGAGTTTTCCATTGAGCTATTGACTAGGAAGATACTGCCCATACAACTTCTTTTTTTGGGACTTCTGCAAACTTATCAAAAATAGTAATTGCTATTGTCTTTGACTAACCTGGAAGACAACCTGGCTACTCTAATACATGTTTTATTTTGATTATGCTACTATGTGAATCCAAATCTTTTAACGGCTCTTTAGCTAACCCAACAAAAATCATTTGATGTACTTAGTTGTTACATCATCATCAACTTGATCTTTACTACTTCGACATAAACATCATCAACACTTGATTTTTTAGGTTGATTGGTGTCGTTGTTATAATAGGACATCTATAAGCTTTTTTTCCAATGGATCACACTATGGATGTTGCGTAGTCCTTTGATCCAAACATCTACAAACAACATAGTAAATAATATACTAAGCATAGTTTGGGCATCATCAAAATCACTTGAAGATGTTTTTTTTTTCCAACACGATCTAGATGAGGTTGGCAGATCAAGTAATGTTTTTTCATCCGATCAGAGAATCAAGTCAAGTCTTTGTGGAATACTTCAATAGAGAGTCAGATCAGTAAAACAGTTTGGACTTTTCTTATGGGTGCAAGCATAGGAATATTCCTTTAAGAATGCTCTTGACCTCCGTATCCAATAACTCAGTTAACAGTTTGCTGAGGTCCCTCAAGAATTCTTTATCAAGTGTGTACTTAATATTCAAACAAATTTATCAAGCAATCCGAAGTGTAATTTTTTTCTCAATACGCGTGTGCAATAAAGCTAGATTAATGTGAATACAAGGAATCCAAAGACACCAAAGAAATGTTGATGCCAAAAGAAGACATAAAAAAAGGGTAAGCTGACCGAAACAAGCTTACAATGCTTGCTGGAGACCATATACGTGATAGAAAATATTGCAGTCTGCATACATAAGGTAATAACCACTGCCTTGTCCAAGCACCTTTCATTCTTTCATCCATTCCCAAATAATTTAGACTTGCGAGAGAACTTTTATCTAATCGAATATCTCACTACCTATAGGTCGTGGTTGTGGACTTCCGACACTCCTTATTTCGTCTCTCACTCTTTCCATTTAGTTCGTTCTCCTACCTATTCTTATGCATTTAACGTGGTTGCATCTAAATCGTGTATTTCACAGGGAACACCCCATTTCCACGCGAAGTAGAGCATTAAATGATTCTATGTGTACTATTTGGCCAACTCTGCATAAATCGCGGTAGGATGGAGTGTAGTCCTTTTAAATATTGACATCAAGTGTCTAATGAACATGGGGAATTCATCCGGTCGTCTTCTTCGCCATGTTCCACCCAGTGGGGAAGTCTTCTCCAAAATCACTATCATTTCACGTGATAGTCGGTTGTGGACTTCCGACACTCCTTATTTCGTCTATTGCTCTTTCCATTTGATTTCGTTCTACTACCTGTCCTCATGCAATTAATGTGGTTCCATCTGAATTTCGTATTTCTCATGGAACATCCCATTTAAACGCGAAGTAGAGCATTAAATGATTCTACATGTACCGTTTGGACAACTCTTCGTAAATTGTGGCAGGACGGAGTAAACGTCCTTTTTTAAGTATTGATGTCAAGTGTCTAAATCAACATTGGGAATTCGTCCAGTCGTCTTCTTCACCATGTTCCACCAAGTAGAGAAGTCTTCACCAAAATCACTACCATTTCACGTGGGACGGGAACTGTTGTGTCGCTTTCGCTTCTGTCACACCTTCTGCCCTTGACGGTACGATACTTGAGAGGAATCCTCTCCACGACGCTAACCGTCTCACCTTCTGCCATGCTAACCGTCACACCTTCTGCTCTTGACGGTACGATACTTGAGAGGAACCCTCTCCACTACGCTAACCGCTCATTAAAATAAAATTTCTAACAAAACATATGAAATGGTGGTCGCTTTATGATCGGGTAAGGCTAAACCAATTGCGCTTGTAACACCCCACGTTATTTCTTCTAGATGGTGGCTTTATGTTTATGATAACGATCTCTACATAAAGCGGTAAACATAAAGCGGAGACCAAATACAGCTCAAAACACCCATCGGTATTTCCAAAAAAAAAAAAATATCAAAAAAGGACTCTGCTGTGCATTTGTCGAATTTCATGATGTTTCGGCAGCGAATTCAAAATTTATTAATGGAGGTAGTTGTGATTGTGTTCCATCGATATTCAATTTTTGAGGTGTTGACTTATATTCATAGATGACTAATAAGGCTACGCATGGTAACACTTTTTGGCTGGGGAAGAGTTTTTTTTTCAGAAATAGTTATTTTCTATTTCTATTCTGGGGAACAATTTCTGTATAAAAAAACCCGTTTGATAACTACACAAAATTTCTACTCTTGGAATAGAAAAAGAATAGAAATTTGTTTGGTAACGCAATAATTTCTCTTTTGTATTTATTTGTTTTTATTCTTGCCCACGGATCGCCACCATCGCCGCCGGTTGCCGCCGCCTCCGTCCGCCGCTGCACGTCCGCCCGTCACCGCTGCCTCCACCGACCGCGCCACCTAGCCCATCGACCGTCGACGATCGCCACCGCTAGCCTGCTAACGGCGGACAGAGGCGGCGACGGCGATCGGCAGCGACCGGCGGCGGCAACGACGATCGACGGTGACCGGCGACCGGCGACGGTGGCAACGGCGATGGCGGCGACCGACGACCGGCGACGGCGGCGACCGACGACCGGCGACGGCGGGCGGCGACCGGACGACCGGCGGCGGCGGCGGCGACCGGCGACCGGCGATGGCGACGGCGGCGACGGCGGCGGCGGCAACAGCCGGCGGCAACGGCGACCGCGCGGCGGCGGCGGCAGAGACGGAGACCGGTAGCAACCGGCAATGAGGCCGGCGGCGGCGGCGGCTGCGGGGGGTGGTGGTCGGCGGCGACAAAGAAGAGATGAATAAGAGAAAAAAAAAATTCACTTATTTTTTAAACTTATTCCAGAACAAGAAGCAACTTTCTTTTACTTCTCATTTCTATTCCAAAATCATTCCAAGCTAACTTTTTGTTCCCGTGAACAAAAAACTAAATTGCCGTCATCAAACAAATTTCTATTCTTTTTTTGTTCTGGGGAAGAAAAGAATAGAAATTCTTGGGCTGGGGAAGTTTATCATGCGCAGCCTAAGTCTCTGCAAATTTATTAGATGTACGATGCCCAAGTTGTGATGTGAGATGCGCGGCCGCGAGAGGTGTGTCTCTTAGCTGATGATTGCTGGCTCATTAGTCAAGTCAACCGATCAGAGCGAGAGGGACGGTAGAATAGAAGACGCCAAATTCGAGTAATAAAAGCAAAGAAAAAATTGAAAAGTTAGGTCCGTTTATTGCATGAAAAATGAGTAATTTTCAGAAAATATTTTTCCAAAAGTTATTTTTCAGAAAAATGACAATATTTTTTGGTGTTAGACTAAAATTTGAAAATATTTTAGAAAATATTTTCCAGTGTTTGATAAGGAAAATATTTTCCGCTCCCCATATTGGCGAGCGCGAGCATCAATCAAGGCTCACCGGATCGATGAGTGCGAGTTTGAGATCGACGAGCTTAAAGTTTACCTGGTCCGACGACTAGCTAAGAAAGAAGAAGATGGGAAACAAAGAAAAAAAAAAAAAAAAAGGAAAAAGGAAAAGGAAATAAAAAATAATTTGAATAAAAATAAAAAAAATAAAAAAATAATTCAAATAAAAAAAGAAAAGAATAAGAAGAAAGGCGGGGAGGAAGTGAGGATTTGTAGAGGTGTGAGATAAGAGAGATCAAGTGAGGAAAATGTTTTTCACTTTTCAAAAGTAGAAAATATTTTCTCCTACTTTAGAAGACTTTTTTCCTTTGATGGAAAACATTTTCCTCAATGAATTTATTTTCCATGAATCGAACGCCGGAAATTCCGGAAAAAGTTTTCCCGGAAATTATTTTCCACAAAACGAACGGAGCTGGTACATTTATTTTCTCGAAACATGAAAATTTAAAAGATATTTTTTAACAAATGATTGTTTATATTGCTTACAAAATTAAATAAATGAGATATTTTTATCACTCAAAGAAAAAAAAAACATAAATTGTTGCCAATCATTTCTGTTGACTAAATTTCTAAACTGTATAATCAATCACTTTTCATTAATTTTTTTTTAAAATTTTGAATTTTTTTTAAACAAACGCACTCTAAAATACTTACCAAAAAAAAAAAAGCACTCTAAAATAAATTAGGTTATTCAATTAAAAACGACTTCTTTAAGAAAAAAGAGATTGGTAATTTTATATTGGTCGGGGTTGAAGTGAAAATCCACGTGGGTGATTTGGCCATTTTCCTAATTTTATTATTGGCGATTTATTAGTCTTAACGATATTGTTATTATTAGGGTTTTGCCTAACCATTGACACGTTGAAGTCGCATACTACTCTCTTAAGCAACTCTAAATAGACAAAGAGAAGGACAAATCAATTAAAAAAAAAACGTCTGTTGACCGTTATATACTAATTCCATGCTTACGGTTTCTGAGGTATCCTACTGGCTTGTATCGAGAAAAAAGAGGAAACTAAGTAACAAGATAATCCTCCTACAACCAATATAGAAAATACTATATGATGGGAAAACTAGCATAAAAATATTTGTTATAGGTTATTTCACTCTCAATCTCCGATTCTTTAAGTGAAATTGCAATTTATTAACATACGTAACGATATCTTGCCAAGTTAAGTTGAGTTGAGACCTATATATCCTATGAGAAAATAATTAGAGATCCCGAAAGGCTCATGCCACTTGCTCACATGACGACAAAGATAACAAGCTAATTGGTGGAAGTCAAAAGGAAATATGCCTAGGGATTTTTTGGCGTGACCATGAAGTAGTTCATTCCTATGTCTCAAATTTATATGCATAATATGAGAAGTCTGCAGGCATCATGAAATGTTCCATTTGAACCGTAACGACTCCACATCACCCATGTCCTGTAGGTCCTGCCTGGGTTAACAAGCCGCTTACTACTACCCCACTATGATGCTAACAATCAAAAAGTCTTTTTACGTGAAGTATGCTGCAATTAGTTAACTCAGCATGAGCTGTTTGGCATTTTGCTATTCATCAATTGGACAGCCATGTTGATGGTTTGTAAAGAAGAGGACTCCAAAGTATCAAAGATGGTAAAATCTATTGAGTGCTACAGAAGTACTCGTTAATAAGAATATGACATTGCTCAGTATTTTGTTTGCCCACTAACTGATGAACCATTGCATTTTAGCGAACCATGGCACGATAATGGTAGTTAATGTCTATATATTTTCATGAACAATGAAAAAAAAAAGATCATTCATTTCTGTAACTAATACAATAGATCAATTTTAGAAAAATAATTTCCAAATCATTTTATGAACTCGTGAGATTTAATCAATTGCAGCAATAATGCCTCATGCCAAAATTGGTTTTCTTGACGATGGCTTCTACATTTATGATTATAATCTCTATATAGAAATTAAGAGAAAGTATAGCTCAAAACGCCCATGGGTATTTCTGTTAGAAAAAAAATAAGTCAGCACTCCGTTGTGCCTTTCTTGAATTTCATGCTTTTTCGACGACGACTTTTTATTAATGCAGGTTAGGATTGTATTACGGCAATATTATGTTTCCGTGTTGTTGACTTACATCCCAGCCTTTGCTCTATACAAAACTAATAAGTCTTTGCACATATTTATGGATAAAAATACGGAAGGTTAATGGCCGTGACAAAATGGAAGTATATAAGGTATATATGGATCCATTGAAAGTTTAGGAATAAACGTATATTACCCCAAAATTCGGATAGTTTTGTGTAATTTTGACTAAAATGAAATTTGAAATTTTCTCTCATTCACCAAGAAGAAGTAGACTTAAGCATGTCCTTAAAAGGTTTTATCCTAGTTCAATCTAGACCTCTAGACTTTTAGGATGTAAAGTACTGAGAGGGTATTCCCTCCTTTTGAAGAAGACAAATATACAGAGAGGAACTCAAGGGAGTGTTTGTCGTGTGGGCACCGGCACATTAAAATGAGGAACGCAATTCTATTGGTCCACCTACGTTACAAGGCAGGCAGGGCATCCCCAACATGGCAATGAAATTCACCTGCTGTCTGGAGAGGTAACCCTGTAACCAAAATAAGTGATTATTGACTTGTTGACTTGGCGGTCCCAATTTCTTCTATAAATGCGTTAGTTGTACTTGGTCCATTTCAACACATACGCAACTAGAAACAAAAGAAAGCCTACCCCAAATAACCTAAACGACCTGTCATGGCCTCATCTCAAAAACAACTCTCAATGTTGTTCCTCGCTTATGTCCTCCTCCTGCTTACGCAGGAAACGCCTTTTCTTGCTTCATCTCGAAGCTCTTCTCTAGTGGCCCTTGCTAGTGCTACTAACCAAACGAGATATGAGGAAGTGGAGGCGCTCCTAACATGGAAGTCTAAGCTAGACAGCGGGAGCCGCTTTACTTTGTCTTCGTGGAATGGAACCAACCCTTGTTCATGGCGTGGAATCAATTGTGATTCTCTCGGAAGCGTCGCAAGCTTGAACCTTTCAAATTCTACCATATATGGTACGCTTCATTATCTCAATTTCTCCCAATTGCCCAACTTGATCACTCTTACACTTGCCAACAATTCATTCTTTGGGAAAATCCCTTTGAGCATGGCTAATCTTGCCAAGCTTACTTATTTGGACTTGTCTCAAAATTACCTTTCCGGAAATATTCCCACTCAACTTGGGTCATTGCAATCTTTACGAGATCTCAATCTTTCGAATAATGATTTGGCCGGTCCAATTCCTAATGAGATATTTAGCTTGAGCAACTTAACCTATCTATATCTTTCGGATAATAAGCTTGCTGGTTCCATTCCTAAAGAAATAGGAAGGCTCAAGTCTCTCGCTTATCTCCACATAGCGAACAACAGAATTACCGGTCCAATTCCTTCTTCCATTGGAAACATGAGCAACATGGAAGAGATATGGCTTTTCAAAAATCAATTGGCTGGGTACATTCCAAAGGAAATAGGAATGTTGGGGTCTCTAATTCAACTTGATTTATCAGCCAATTATCTCAATGGATCCATCCCTACAACTTTGGGGAATCTTAGTAAAATGAAATATCTTTACCTCTACGACAATCAACTTTCAGGCCCCATACCTTCAGAAGTTGGAGGAATGAGATTCTTCATACATTTCGAACTGCTAACTAATGATTTAACAGGTACTATCCCATCAACGATAGGGAATTTGAGCAATCTGAATATCCTTAACCTTGGCCAAAATAAGTTGTCTGGTCCTATTCCTAAAGAACTAGGGAATTTGAGCAATCTGAATATCCTTAACCTTTACCAAAATAAGTTGTCTGGTCCTATTCCTAAAGAACTAGGAATGCTCGGATCTCTCTCATCTCTCGTGCTTATAGGTAACAGTCTCTCTGGCTCGATTCCATCCATTATAGGTAACTTAAGCAAGCTCACAAACTTGCAGTTGAGCGATAACAAGTTCGTCGGCCAATTGCCACAAGATATTTGCAGTGGTCAAGTTCTTGAATTTTTTTCCGCCAATAACAATCACTTCACTGGTCCAATTCCGCGAGGCCTCAAAAACTGCACGAGTTTGTATAGAGTTAGGCTCCAAAATAACCAGCTCGAGGGAAATATATCCGATGGTCTTGGGACATATCCTTACTTAGATTATCTTGAGTTGAGCAACAATAAACTTTACGGTGAGCTACCACCTAGACTAGGTGAATATAGCAATTTGACTAGCTTGAAAATCTCTAACACTCGAATCTCAGGCGTGATACCCTTTGAGGTTGGAAACATGAGCCAATTACATATACTTGACCTCTCTTCAAATAGTCTTGTTGGGGAAATTCCAAAAGATCTAGGAAAATTGAAGTCACTTCTAGAGCTTTCCCTCTATGACAATCAACTTGTAGGCTACATACCTGGAGAACTAGGAAAATTGTCCGATTTGTCAAGAATTGATGTTGCCGGAAATAACTTAACCGGCTCAATTCCTAAACAACTTGGGGATTGTTCGAGGCTTTTGTTTTTAAATTTAAGTAGAAACAATCTTGACAGAAGTATTCCCGTTGAGATCGGCAAGCTTCAATCTCTTCAAGTCCTTGATCTGAGTCAAAATTTGCTTACGGGAGGAATATCTGAACAACTTGGGCTCTTGCAAAGATTGGAAGCACTCAATCTCTCCCACAATCAGCTCTCGGGTTTAATTGCGTCAACCTTTGAGGATATGGCAAGCTTGACTTCCATCGACATATCGTATAATGAGTTGGAGGGTCCTTTGCCAAACATTCCAGCCTTTCGCAATGCTACAATTGAAGTTGTGAGAGGGAATAAAGGCTTGTGTGGATTTATTGCCGGTCTCAATCCCTGTACAGCAACAATATCCACATGTAAAAGCAAAATTAAAAAGTTGCTGCTAATTTTGATTCCTACTTTAGGATGCCTACTTACTTTGTTTCTTGTTGTGAGAGCTTCAAGTACTTTATGCCAAAGAGTAAGGAAAACAGAGGCTAGTCCGGTTGATGGAAGCAATGAAAACCTGTGGGCAGTATGGAGCTTTGATGGAAGAATGGTTTATGAGAACATTATTGAAGCCACGAAGGAGTTTGATGCCAAATATTGCATTGGTGCCGGAGGACAAGGGTGTGTTTACAAGGCCCAGTTACAAACAGGTGAAATTGTTGCTGTAAAGAAACTTAAGGAAGCACTAGACATCGAAATGGCGGGTCGAAAAGCATTTGAAAGGGAGATTCATGCATTGACTGGGGCTCGGCATCGCAATATTGTCAAGCTATATGGCTTTTGCTCCAGTTCTCGACATTCATTTTTGGTGTATGAGTTCTTGGAATCTGGTAGCTTGAAGGATGTATTGAGCAACGAAGAGAGGATAACAAGATTTGATTGGAATAAGAGAGTGAAAGTTGTTAAAGGTGTGGCTCATGCTTTGTCCTACATGCACCATGAATGCTCACCTCCTATAATTCATCGAGACATATCGAGCAAGAACATTTTACTGGATGAAGAATACGAAGCTCACGTTTCTGATTTTGGCATGGCTAAAGTTCTAAATCCTTATGCCTCTAATTGGACTTCCTTTGGAGGCACCTTTGGATATGCAGCTCCAGGCAAGTTGGTTTCTTCAAAATTTCAGCGCACTTCATTTTATAGATAGGACAATGCTTATACAAGATTCTCATCCTTACCTACCTTGCTTTAAATTTCAAAATACCAGAGATGAAATCCAAAAGCTATTCATAAATTTGAAGGTTCAATTATAGATTAGTAGAGATTCAGGCCACCAATTAGTAAAGTGAAATTTTTTGCTATAAAACCCATTGGAATCTAAAGAATGTATTAATTTATACTTTAAAATATAAATTTCAGTAGCCTCTACATTGAAATGAGTGAAGTAGAGTTTCCTTTGTTGATAAACAATCGAAAAAGAGTCGTTTAAAATACCCAACACCACAAACCCCCTCCGTCCCCCGCTCCCCCACCCCACAACCCCAAAAGTAAAGAAAAATAAAACAAAAAGAAGAGAACTTTCTCTAGCACTGATGGCGCGTAGTGATACTTTTTTAAAGGACAAAATCACTTTAGATTTACTAAGCGTGAATATTGTATAAAAGCTAGAAGAAAAAATTTACTCTTTTTCTTTATGTAGAACTTGCGTACACAATGAAACCGAACGAGAAATGCGATGTCTATAGCTTCGGAGTGGTGACATTGGAAGTAATTATGGGAAGACATCCGGGCGATCTCATATCATCTCTTGCGTCCTCATCATCATCATCGTCAAGCAATTCAATGGCTTCTTGTCCACTGAAAGATATTTTAGATCAAAGAATTCCAAACCCGGAAGGTAATGTGCTAGGGGAAGTGGCTTTCGTGACAAAGATGGCTTTTTCCTGCTTGAGTCCCAAACCGGAGCATCGTCCAAGCATGCAACTACTTTCTCGAGCGATATCGACGCAGAGCTCAGTCATGTTAAGCGCACCAGAGGGCATCAAATTGGAAGAATTAGTTGATCCTAATTGCTTCAATTATTGAGATATTTGGGTATTTCTGTTGTAGCCCGGTTGGCAAGCTGTCCCCCATACTTTGTTTAGCTTTGTCAATTTCATTATCTATACTTGCAATGGTTCATTAATCGCTCAAAAACGCTTGGGAATTTCAGCCATCTGCAATTTCAATCATGAATAGATGGATTACAACTGCAACGTCCAATCCTTAAGAATGGGCTCAAAGATAACGAGATCATGATATTTCTTGTAGCTCTTACCATTTACTTCTTGTTACCATTCTTTGTCCGATGATGCGAACAAAATCTGGCTTTCTTATGTAAAATAGTAAACACTGACGCTAGAAAATCTGATAAGCTCAAAAGGTGTTGGAGCGCAATTGGTATAAGCCGGCATCATGTTTTATGAAGTTCCCTCAAATTCTTTTAGTTGAACATGGTGCAGATAAGAGTATGATTTGGTTAGATCAAATTACGCAAAGAACTTTACATTTCTCGAAACGAGAGAATGATCGGCTGTTAAGATCGAGCTATTTCTGGATCCAGAAGCGATCTGGAGATGCAAAAAGAATTCGATCATCACAATTTCCTTTTGATTTCAAACTGTCTTTAATTGTTTCTCTTCGTGTAAATATTAGCTTTTTTTTGGTTCAATCGCTTCTGCGATCAGTATTTCTATGAGCTCATTCAGTTGATGAATGGTTCTAGATCAAATGGAAGATACACGATTCTTTGTACAGAGTATGTTTCACGAAGCTGCAATATGTTGTTCACAGGTACAAGTTACGAAATTGTTATGTATCTTGAGCCTGCGACATCATTGGGATTTTGAAAAAAAAATGAAAAGAAAAAGTCGCCCTTGTCATCTAATTAAGCATTTTCTTATTAGATCATTCTCATGAACGATCTTGAAGGATGGGGAACTTGTGATAAGTTGATCCTATTCATATTGGCTCATAAAAATGCGGCTCAGAGGAAGCTGATTCGGCAACATTATGCCTGAGACTTAAGGTGAGGACCTCCTCAAAGCATTGGACAATGTTTTAGAGGTCTGATCTCTCTCTAATTATTTGAATTCATCCCATGGTGACATGTCCCTCTTCTCTTGGATTTATCCATATTCGTTCCTATGTTTTTGTTGATTATCGATTCGTAATTACACGTTCTGTTCATAAAATTGCAGGTATAAAATGACATGTCATTTTCTAAATTCTTTGCCTTCTGTAATTTCCACATCATCAGAGGCTGGTGTCCTTTGGATGCTTGATCTGGCTGCGTACTTGGCGAATGAAGCTACAAAAAGATTGACTTCAAGCAATCAGGTTCTCATGGAAATAGCCAGCAGAAGGTTCTCCGCAGCAAATTCTTTTGGCAAGATAAGCATATTATGCTCTATACTAGAAGTCGCTGGAAGAGGACGTCGCTCACCACACAACTGAGGATTTTCGTAAGGTACCGCTTTTACGCTTGCCTTAACTTGTGCCATGAAGTTTCCTGATGCTGATGATTGTTCTTCTAAGCAACTTTTTTTCCATACATTTTTCAGTAAGTACTTTGCACAATGAAGTCTCTGTAACTGTGTGATGCTCAGAATAATATTTTTATCGCTGTCCTGCGAAAGAGTCTTTGTGATCGATGAACATTAAAATTATGTAGTTTTCAAGTTTATTATACTGGAGCTTGAGTTCATCCATAAGTTGATTGAGTCTAGTCTAGCTTGAGTATCCATATTTTCTACTCGAGTCAAATTAGAGCAGGAAAGTTGATACTCGATCGAGTTCGGATGGAGTTTCGAGTACTGGTATGTGGGTGGGTGAAGCTCGAGCCTTGCAGTACTTCGGCTCCACTCGACTCTTCTCTTTAACGCCCCTAGCGGCAGGATTGGCGTGTGGAAGTTTGGGTTGGACATGGTTGCGTTGTGGTGGCCAATGCCGGTTGAGTTTTAGCAGTGATGGTGCTGTTTGAGGTTAAGCCATAGTAGACGACGATGGCGGCAGGCTCCAGTAGGGGCACCGCAGTTGTGTTGTTTCGTTGCCAAAAGTAAAAAGAAAAACAGAACGAAACATAAACTTTTCTTTGTTTTTTAAGCAACAATTGTCATGTGATTTATTACTTTCTTTTTTAAAAATTGTTGTTAATTGTATTGCTTCGTTACTATCTTGCAAATTTTAGACTTTCGATTATAATGTTTGGGATAAATCTAAAGCGCCCGGTATGGCATGGGCAAATGAAAGTAATTAGTAAGGCTAAAATAGTTAGGACACTTTCTTTTTCCCTAATGACATGTTGACGTCACATACTTTTCAACAGCTGCAAAATAGGTTTCCTGCTTGCTTGTATTGAGAAACTGGGAAAACTAACTAATCCAACAAAGCTTTGATCGGCCGACATAGGAAATATTATCTGATGGAAAAACTAACATATAAATATATTGCCATTGGTCATTTCACTCTCAATATTTTGCCAAGCGAATTTGAGACTTAGAGGTCCAAAAAATCTCATACTACGTTCTCACAAGACGATAGACAAAAATAAAGTTTTGCCAATTTAATATGTGCACTCACATGCGTGCGCAGATATGTGGGTGTATGGCCGGATGAATGAACGAAACCACAACCAAGGACGGATCTAGGGGGTCCGTGGGATCCATTATCTTCTTTTAATTACTGCATGTTAATCCATTTTTTTCTTTCCCTTTCGTCCCCTATTTTCTCACTCCGGATCCATCCCTGTCCCTAATATATACAGCTCATACACAAGAAAGGTCATTGTTTCAGCAGTACTGAATAATCATGTATATAAAAATACCTACAGTCTTTCACATCGGTTAGACATTTTATACAAAGTGAAACAATGATGAGAGAATCCCAAAACTTTTGGTAAGGCATATATCGCCACCAAATATTTTTACATCTTGAAGGAAAAATTAAAATCAAGAATATTACGAACTCATTCCCTTCTGCAACTGGGCATACTTGGTTACAGAACCAGATAGCGAGAAGCGTGTTCCATAATGTAACAGGACTCCAGTTCAACCCTTAATCCTCAGGATTCTCTCCCATGGCACTCTCCTTTCTTGAGTACCAATCCCCAATTCGAGTGTGCTCCACCGTATCCCTACCAGATCTCAAATAACAGATCAGTCTTAAAACTCCGAAGACAGCGCGAGATCAGCCAAATTAAGCTTTAAGCCCCCACGAAAAGGCAAATGCTATGATGAGTAAACATCTTGTCCACAATGGCGCAGATTCTATTATGAACAAAGTGACATATAATCACAGAGTCTTTTGCACATTTACAACTTTTGTCCAGCTATCATCTTAAGCTTTTCATAAAAGCTTTTTAAGGGTCCCATAAAGGGTTTTCACCTCAAGCATTATCATTCTATTGTGCTTAAAAATGTCAGCAACACCGAGCGTCATGCCGTAAGTTCACACTTCGAGAATTAATAATGAATGAACATTTCCTAAATCTCCTGAAGGAGGAATTTCCCACAGCTTTCAAAAATAAGAGAGCATATCCCAACTTTTAATGTAGGTTGGAGACATCATTTATAGACCGACTTGTCTCATATCCCGATAGCTCACAGCGGAGATGCTTTCTTTAGTACTTTCTCAGAAGCAGAACCTTTGCCCAGGTCCAAAAGCATATCCCCTTAGACGATGGACATTCAGCTCATCCATTAGAGTTGGTTACCTATATGAGGTGCAGAACAAATAAAACCAGTGATGCAAGTAAAGCAATCATTGCAAAAGCCAGGAGTAGTTACCTCACGTATACTGCAGAACAAATTAAGCTTTTGGTCCAAAAGCTTATCCCCTTAGACGATGGACATTCAGCTCATCCATTAGAGTTGGTTACCTATGTGTGGTGCAGAACAAATAAAACCAGTGATGCAAGTAAAGCAATCAGTGCAAAAGCCAGGAGTAGTTACCTCACGATTGTCTTGCAAAATGCAAAAGGACTACACTACATGCACTAAATACATGTCACACACCATCTATCAACAGAGGTCAGTAGATAAGTAAAATATTCTTCTTCAGGTTCTTGGATACAAAGTACATTACAGCAGCTCTAGTATATTTTACCGTAATTTTCTCAATGAAGCTGAAATCACCTGGAGCCACATAATGTGTAAATCCAGACACCAAGACAGCGAGTCTACAGTAAGACTCTTGCAACAAGCTGAAAGACATTATTGACCACAATATTGCAAATCGATGGATGACGCTAAACACCCACCTTTTGTTCATGTTTGAAAAAGCAATACCAATACAATGATCTTTAAGCACTCAACATTACAAACACCAAAACAACCTAACTGGATTTGAAAGATGGCAAATCACCTTATCAGATAAATTAACGTAACTAAGTTCTTGTTATCTCGTCGTCCCTCCAAAAAAAAAAAAAAAAAAAAGTTCTCCTGTTATGCAGCATGATTATACGAAACAAACGAAAACACATTTGACAACTCAAAAGGGAACATTACCTCAGCAGGCCAGAGCACATAACATATATCACTCCTTTACAATGTATCAGTTTATCACGTTTCAACTATCTACGACATAATAAATTAACAATTTAAGCCAATCCAAGCTCGTGGCTTGATTTTACGTATTTATGATCACATTATGAAGAAAATTACATAAACGCATCTACGTTTTTATATATTTGAGCCAAGTACCATATGGGCATAATTAAGTAAAACAAACCCGTGAATCCGGTCCGAAAGGCTGGCACCATTGCATTAGTTTTGCAATCATCCAATGACGCTTACATCCCATTTCCAAATTATGCATTTTCAAACTATCTACATCATTAGGAGTTATTTCCACCAGAATAATATTAATCATAGACAAGAACTCTAGATGAAATTCCTTCAATAAAACCAACTGAAAGGATATATATATATTATAAAAGAGCCAAGCTATATAACGCACTCATACAGCAAATCAAATGGCATATTCAGATAGTGACCAAATCGGCATGGCTTTTACTCCATGGATTCTATTTCAATAGCATCTATAATGGCAATAACAAAAAATACCGATGACAAATCACATGCCTAAAGAAAAAAAAAATCATGTGATTGGCTCCGTCATTCATATCCACATATGGACTACGATCTCTTAGGCGTCGATCATATAGAAACTTGCATACAAAAGTTTGATGACTCGCTCTACTCATCCAGCAATTACTGTTATTTGTAGTCTTGCTAGCTAAGCATACGAATTACAATCATCTTCTTTTGCTGCCAAACTTATTAATCATCTAGGCGAGGAAGGTAAATCGAAACATCGGTTGTAACTTCGCATCAAAATCATAAGCATGTCTTACCATTACTCGTGATATGATCGAATGACTCGAGAGCCTCGGAGGTAATCCTGTGATATTTGGTGATAATACATGCACCAAATGATTGTCAACCCATCTGTCGTTAGAACAAAAGGAGCACAATCATCAACACTAAGCATAATATCGGAAGTTTCTAGACTTACACTACTGCTTAAAGCACACAGATGAAGCTCCATTTGATCTGGTTGATACTAAGTAAATAACAAATGCACACGATTTAGATGGCGTGACATGAGATTTCCCACATCCAGATTAACAAGTAAATATTTCTTTATGGTCTACAATTGACATGGCAAACTTTAGGCGTGTAGCTTTATCGTCGACAATAACACATCGTGTCATCATATAGAAAAATTTCCTTATGTGGAGGCTATTCATTCTGAGTTTGAATTTCACCATACACTTGGACATTCATCATCTGTATCAATCCTTGTCAATGGCCAGGAGCGATGCATCAAAAACACATTTTCATTCGGGGATGTATGAGACACCTGTACATCTGTTTAATCAAATAACTGCGAACACAAGTAAATTATGTATTTTGTATCGTAGTAGTGTGGAGTCGCTTGCATTTGATATTAATGGCCTTTGTTTGTCCCCCTCCGTGCTCTGCTCTTTGTGGATGTATTTATTAGCTATAGAATGCCTCGTCTCTTTAGAAAGGATGATATGAGTCTAATTACCAAACATGGGGAATTTGAAGATGGCTATGCTAAATACCAAGCCAAACTTTTGGATCGAATTGCGCATGTCTAGAGTACCCGCATGTCAAATTTCATTTGCACTGGTTAAGCCGAGGCTTCTTTTAAATGACCAAATTTTAATGGAAAATCTAAAGACCCATGATATAACTTTACTATATGCTAGATGTTCTTCGACATGTTTGTTGATACCTAAATTTTATCCCTTTTTATTTAGAACTTAATTGCATAGAAAATTATGAATTAGTCTCTAAAAAAAAGTAAAGTAAAGAGTAATAAAAATAATTTTCACTAAAAATGCATCGCGTTCTCATTAAATCGCATCACGTATAGACATTAGAAACAATTGTATTAGGGTAAGCATAGTTCCAAGGTAGAATATAAAGCATGAGAACTAGACTGATGAGAATCTATTGATTCCAAGTTCCACGATATATAGGATATGTTTCAAGTTTCAAAAATGAGGAACCGATTTCGACGGGTAAATTTCAAGTTCTTAGGTGGAGGAATGTAGAACCTAAAACCTAGGATCTATAACCTAAAATTGCTAATAAGTTTTAATGTTTTTTTAATTCATGTTTTCGTTCGATCTTACGATATTTCATATTGTTCAATGATATGTGTATAATCTGAAAGAATTTTCATTTTATGACTGAGACTTTTACCTTATTAATATTTATATTTTCCATGTATTTTTATGGTCAATGAATTTTAGCATTTATTAACACCTAAAATTTGTTTTTTTAACTTATGACTTAATCATGTGGAAAATTAGAAATTAGTCTCTAAAAAGAAGAAGTAAAAAGTAAAGGAAATAATTTTCAATAAAACATATCATGTTTTCACTAAATTGCATCGCATATAGGCATATAAGCGAGACGGTTCGTCGTTGGAACAGAAAAGGGAGCATGCTCGCCGCGTGAGGCGGGGTCGGGACGTTCTGGTTTTAGTGATTTTCGGAAAGGCTGGTTTTGGCAGAAGCAAGAAGGAGAGTTCTTGCTGGTTTTGGTGGGTTTTTGGAGAGAGCAGGAAGATGCTCGACGTTCTTGGAGGAGGCGGGCTGAGAAATTTCTGTGGTTTCTCTGCAAGTTCTCCTCACCCAGAGACGTGAGGGCATCCACTTTTTCTGGGCTGAGACCAGATCGCAAAGGGAAGCAGGAGAGAACGCTCGAGGTTCGTTCACAGGAGGAGAGAGACGGCGAACGGAGAGTGAGAGGTCCGAGCGACTGAGAAGAGCAAGACAGGGCATCTCAGCCGCACGCAGACCCGTCCGACGACCTTCCAGGCAACGTCCTCAAACCGAGCAGGTAAGCTCGACTCCTTGCGTTTTGTTTCGGGCGTGCCGGGCCGGAGCTCCTGGCCGTCCTGCTCACGCGTGCTCCGGCCCTTGTCGCCTTTATATTTTGTTTCTATAGTCCTTGAATGTCGTGCGTTGAGGCCTCCGGTGCACATTCGGGTCTCGGTTGAGCCGAAGACCTTAGGATTTGCTAAGGCAGCCTGACTGTTCGACAAAATGCTTCAATGAAACCCCGAAATATATTTTATCCGATCAACGTTTAAAGCTCAGTTTAATGTTTGATTATTCATTAATTGTTGAACTTCGTCTGATTTCTTCGTGTTTTGATGTGACTTTGCACCGACATGCGCAAGGTATAAATCGTTGAGCAAAATGCGATGGCGGCACGAGCAGGGGCGGTGTTTTATAGCAGTGGAGTCACAAAAATATTTTAATGGATTATGGGTTTATGGATGGGCCGCCCATGTTGGGCTAACCCAGCCCATGATCCATAATGAGTAACTGCCTTGGCGGAGGTAACTGCCTTAACAATTACGTCTTTTCAAAACACTGGGAAGAGTCGCAATAAATGAGCGTGAGCTGTTTTAAGCAGAGCAACAAGAAAACTACGTTCCGCTTCTTCGTTGACGTCTGATTCAACGGGAAACTCTGAAGCGTGCAATTTACAGAATTTAATTTTTGGAAATAAGTTATGTTCATTATGTATGATGTACGTATTAGATTAGCATTCGTAGAATTTCTTGGGCATGTTTCTAGATCATTCAAATTTCGGTATTTTGTAAAAACATGACATGTATTCTTAGATATTTATTTAGGGCATGTTTGTTTGTTTTTATTTCTGTTCCCTAGAACAAAAATTTATATTCTTTTATTTGAAGGAATAAAAAAAAAAAAAAAAAAGAAACACGTTTGGTAACATTTTTGTTCCTAGGGAACAAATTTGGAACAAAAAAATAAGAAGTAGAAAAAAGTTATTTATTGTCCCCGGGAACAATTCCGAGAAACACTTGTTTTTTTTCATTGAAATAAAGCATGTCTCGGCTTAATTAATTAAACAACCCTATACAAATTGAACAAGTTGAGTCATTTAAACCTCAATCAAGTGTCTTTTGTCAAAGGCTTAAATATCCTGAAAAATCTTAAATTGGTATATCTGTAACAAATTTACCCCCAAACTATTTTTTTGATCATGAAAAACCCCAATCTAAGTATACCTATAACAAATTTATCCCGACTTACCATAAAAAAAAAAAAAAAAAAAACCATAAACTGGTACATTTATGATAAATTTACCCCAAACTAATTTATTCGACCGTAAAAAACCTCAAACTGGTAAATTTGTGACAAATATACACTCCACTAAATTGGATTAATACAACAAAAAAATCACAAAAGTTGTAAATGATGACAAACGGAGCGTAAAATTATACTAGTCAATTGTCATATGTCATTTAACTTAATAATTTGACAATAAAATTTAACGAAAACTAACAAGGGGTAAATTTGTCACAAACGTACCAGTTTTTGGTAAATTTGTTAAAGATATATTAGTTTGTGGTTTTTTGTGGTAAAAAAAATAGTTTTTGCTAAATTTATCATAAATATACCAATTTAGGGTTTTTCAAGATACTAACCCTTTGTCAAATGATAAATATAAAGAAAAAAGCCTAGGGTTCATGCTCTCACACAATATCTAAATTCGAGAAGAAAATGAAGCAAAGGATTCAGTATTCTCCGAACATTAATGTTATCAGCTTGTTGGGCGGCTGGTGGTGGCCCAGTGAGACCAAGCCTCGTCGGGGCCGGCAACGGGCCAAAAAGAAGAAAGAAGAAAAAAAATGAAAAAATGAAAAATATAATGAAAATATTGAAAAATTAAAAGAAACAACATATATTTGGAAGAAAGAAGAAAAAAATGAAAAATATAATGAAAATATTGAAAAATTAAAAAGAAACAATATATATTTGTTGACACCTAAATTTCGCCATTTCACTTAACACTTAATAGCATTAAAAGTTAGGAATTAGTTGCTAAAAAAAAATAATTATTTAAATTTAAAAAAAAAAAGCAAAAAAAACCGAGAGGCTGGGTCGGGCCGAATCCGACCTTGGCCCGGTCCGCCTCTCTTTCTTTTCTCACTGCGCGGGCCTTGGCGCGGCCCATCTCTTTCCTTCTCTTTTTCCCCATGCGCGGCCCATCTCTTCCTTTTCTTTCCCCTCGCGCAGCCCAGGCCCTTCCTCCCCTCAGCCCAGCCCGCGCCCAGCTGTCTTCCTCCCCCTGGTTTTCTTCGCGCGCAGACCTGCAGAGGAGGAGAGGCGCAGCAGCGCAGTGTCAGAGAGAGCAGGAGGATCGGGGGAGCAGCTCCGGCGTGATCCGCGGGTCGGGGAGCAGGCTGGTCGACAGGCTGGCAAGGCAGGAGCCAGGCACGCCTGCCGTTGGCCTTGAAGAGCTTGGAGGACCTGCAGAACAAGAACGAGGAGGGAGCCAGAACACAGGGGAGACGGAACGAGAGAGCTGGGGGGAGTTTTCGGAGAGATAGAAAGCGACCTGGAGAGAGAGAGTGAGACTTGAGAACGAGAAGGAGTTTTCAAGCAAATCGGCCACGCTCGAACCCTCTTCGCCGACCTCTGGCCAATACCCTCTGCATACGATCTTTCGCTCCCGAATCTCCGCGTCGCCGGTGAGTTTCTTTACTTGGTTCAAACCTCCCTTGCCCGAGGATCCCGGCTCGAAGACACCAAGGCGACAAACTATGGCTCGATTTGTCACGAATTGGCCCGCATCCTGCCGTCTTCGAGTTGGGTAGGGAACTCCGTGATGAGATGCTCGTTTGCATGAACCCTTGTTGGAAGCCAAGTCTGTTAGTCCATGCGCACGCTGAGTTTAAGTAAGTTGATGTGGTCGATTTTGCATGTTTCTCCATGATTTCTCCGGGTCTAGACTCGAGCGGGTCCAAAAAAAGGAGTTAATAACCTCTTCCCGAGTCAGTGCTTACCACGTGCTTGATAAAACGCTTGAACTAAGTTAACGTGGATTAGGTTGTGATTTTCAGATCATTTGGAATGAGTATGCTCCTGTCTTGCGTAAAAGGAATCCTTTATGGATCATTGAGCATGATTTCATTTAGGTTTTGTTGCTGTCACGGCTGAATCCGAACATTTCTTGATTATTGTTTGGGTTTAGGTCTGACTCCGGGTCCTTGAACCGTTGAATACCCTATTTCCGGTAGGCGCTTACCATGTGTTTGTTAAAATGCCCCTAAGACAAGTCTGGGAGAGCAGCGCCCGTTTTGTCCCAATCTGAAGAGGTGTTGACGTAGGTTGATTGTGATTCCTTAATATCTAGGGAGTTCGGATTGTTCATTAGTGTCTGCATTCCATTCCTTGTCTGGTTGTTATTCTTTTGCGCCTGTTCATCTTTCCGTGGAGTGGCGATTACCGGTGGACGGGTGATGGAAGGGTCGCCGATTGTGTAGGGCCGTGTCGCTAGTGTGCGAGTGAGATCCGGTTTGAAGGAGCTTCGGCGAGGAAGTTGTAGAGTTGGCGTTGGCTTTAGGAAGGAGAAGATGCAGTAGAAAAGCCGAAATAGGGAAAAGGACAAAAAGAGAAAAAAAAATATATATATATAAAAGCAAAACGAAAAGTAATAAAAGAAAACTATGAAAGCAAAAGTAATAAAAGAAAACTATGAAGTGGCAGAGGGAGCTTCGGGTGTGCAAGGAGGCGTCGGGGAGAAGATGAGCACAGAGAAAGAATAGTAAAAAGAAGAGGAAAAAAGGAAAGGAAACAAAAGTACAGAGAAAGTAAAAAAAATAGAGAAAAAGAAAATAGGAGTTGGCTTCGGGAAGGAGGACCAACGAGCAGAGTGTGTAGGGAAAAGGAGGAATTGAGGAAAAGAAAAAAAAAAAAAAGGAATTACAAAAATCATTTTAAAAATAAAATAAAAATGAACAAAAAAATGTTTTTTAATTCCAACTGGGTTGGATCTGGGTTTGGGTTGGGTCAATGGCCGGATTGGTTTTACCCGGTCCGAACCCGTTTTCTGAATATAATAATATTATGTTAAAAAAAAATTCAAAAAATCTCATGAAAAATTTTAAAAGAAAATTCGAAATATAATAAAAATTCAAAAATTTTCCGAAAATTCAGGAGTTTTAAGAGAACATTAAAAATTTCGGAAAATATTGAAAAATCCATTTTTTTTTAAATTAAAAAACTTAATTAAATATATTGAAAAATTAGGATTTAAAAAAAATGTCAGAATATTCAGAATTTCAATTGAAAAATTTTTAAAAACAAACTTTCCGAGCTAATTTCTTAAAAATGAAGGTTTCTTAACTCTAAAGTGTGCTAAAAAAATTGAGTAGGCCAATAGGGCTCTACCTTAGGGTTTTAATTGTCTTCAAAGACAATTACTCTTGTTTGCATGCTTTTGCTGTTTTGATCCCTTTAGTCCAGTTAAGATTAGCATTTATCTTTTCCTTAATGTTAAATTTTTGCTGTTCCATGTAATTTATTTAATCGTTTCCTTGGTCATTAATTGTTATTCTAATGATTGTGCGGCATACGATCATCTCATATGTTAATGAATAGGTATAAAATCAATCTAGGTTGCCTGACAAAATTTTTTTAAAAATGAACAAGATTAAGTACCGAAAGAGCACTAATTGGTCAATTAGTGTAATCAAGTCCCGACCCTAAATTCTCTGGATGCGTAGAAAGTGTGACATACTTCCGTGCCTTATTGCAAAATTCTTAAAAATACCCTAATATCACTCGAAGAGTACAGAGAGGTTGGCTCACATCTGATTGATTAACAGTAATGCGAAGAGAGAGAGAGGGAGGGAGGGAGTGGTTTAGTCTTTTGTGTTAGTCGCTTTAGATTATAGCTGCTGCGCAATCTTTTGATCTTTCAATCAAAGGTCTGCCGCGTGATCTTTTGATCTTTTGGATAGGTTGTCGTCCTGTTAATAGAGTGCTGCGTGTGAAAGTGGAAAGCTGCAATGGAGAGAAAGGCGAGCGAAGTGCGTTCTGATATCCCCGAATGGATCGATCCGTAAGTTCTGAAGTAATTTCTGTTTTTGCACTCTGGGTTTGAAATCCGACGTGAAAATTTGAAGTGTGCAGTCATGTCGGCCGGGTAAAGTACATGTTTGAGCAGAATCGGAAGCTCTATAAGGAGAACAAAGAGACTATATTGAGGTGATTCAACCTTTTATGCCTTTATCTTTTCCTTGATATTCTTCCAATAGGTTGAGCTCTCGGTGGGTTTATTTCACTGATGATGGGTCGATTTTCTTCCGATGGATTGAGTCTTTATTTCACCGACAGGTTGCAGTTTGTGAAAGTGCCAATTCTGTAGCCCGTTCACACTATTTCTCCAAGTTCACAGATAGTTTGTATGTTTAATGAGATTTCTCTTGAAAAGTTATACAGAATCATATGGCCCCCAAAAGTTGTCGGAACAGTCTGATAGATACTTTGGAAATCTCATCCAAGTCCCGAGAGAAAATCTTCACTCGCTCAAACATTTGCTGGCTGTTGGTGCATGTAGTCTCTGAATCTAGTAGGGTAGAGGTGCTCGTCCCAGGGCAGCCTTCATCAATGGAATTAGCTTGACCGGTTGAGATTTAAATTTTAACCGTGCCTATCAAATTTTACTGATATTGTCAATACATAAGTTCTATGAAACTTTGTCAAGTTAACTGATGATTTAATTTACTAGTGGTTCAACGTTTGTCAGTATCGTCAATATGAAGTGACTGGTAAAGTTGAATGCATGTTGGTTCCTTATGTTAGTCAGCGAGTGCAGGGAAATTTTGTTCTGATTAAGCTTAAGAGCTCAAGTGTTGAATCAATTTACCTTTCAATAGACATCAAGTTTGCATTGCTCTGTATTGACCGTACTCCTGAGATTTTATTTATTGATGTCCGGAATGCCTGTTCCCATCTTTCCCTTTGGAGGCTGAATCAGACTCCATTAGTTGAATACTTGATAATAAGCTTGCTGATAACATTAATGTTCGGAGAATACTGACTCCTTTGCTTCATTTTCTTCTTGGATTTAGATATCGTGTGAGAGCATGAACCCTGGGCTTTGTTCTTTATACCTATCATTTGACAAAAGACACACTTGATTGAGGTTTAAATGGCTCCACCTGTTCAATTTTTATAGGGTCATTTAATTAATTAAGCCGATACATGCTCTATTCCAATGACAAAAACTCTATATGCATCGGTATATTGAAGTCTTTTTTCTTGAGGTTTCCCTTGGTCATTTTATCATGATCATTTCTTATATATTACTTTCTTGCTATTTGTCCTTGGCCGGATAGTTTGATGTCTCAGATCAAGTCAATGTCTGATGAATTGAAGTCAGAACATGAGAAGGACAGGTAAATTCAAATCGCTACATGCATTTGTTAACTTTGCTTCGGTATAATGTTTATATCTAATGAATACGTTCTTTACGTAGTCAATTTCTTGTGGAGTTACTTCAACAGAGTTTCGGAGTAAGTGAGGAAAAATATAATATTTTTATTCTTTTGAACAAGGTTTACCTTGGTGATGCGATTTTTGCCGAGAGAGAATTCACTCGATGTATTGATGATTTGCAGCCTGAAAGTAGTGTCAGGATTGCAGACGTCAAGTTCCATGAACTTAATGAGAAGTTATGTGAGGATAAAGCTTCTCATCAGCAAGCCCATTTGCAGCCTTTAGATGGTAACTTTATTGGTTGCAAGTTGTTTATAGGCAAAAACCATGTACATTGGGATCTTAATAATACAATGAAAATGTAGATAGAGATAAGGTTTCGCAATTTGAGAGAATGCTTGAAAAACTGTATATCCCTTATAAATTAGTGTAACATACGCACCTTCATCTTAATAGAAATATACCTAGTAACCTTGATTGAGACTTCTTCGAGTTTTTTTTCCCAATAGAATGTTTTTGGCCAGTTTGATCCCATATTTGGTTATGTTGGCCATGTCCTTTCCCATCATATTGTCATTTGTTTGCTTCTATAGATATTTTTTCCAAATTTGAGGAGGCGAAGGAAAGGTTTATCATGCAATATGATCAAATAAGTGAGTTCAGATTCTCTTCTATTAATTTCGATCCCTTAGAACTGAATCAAACTCACCTAATATTTTATTGCTATCATACTAAGGCTATTACTTGCTTATAACAGGTAAGAAGGAGAAATCTATGATATCTGCACTTGCTGATAAGGTTACCAAACTGGATAAGTCCTTGAAAATAGAAGAAGAGGTAAGTCATTTGTTCAAAATACGGGTTACATTTTTTGAGTCAGTTCTGTGAATGTGCACAATATGGGTACATATGGACCTTTTTTTCGGAATGCAGATTGAAGGAGAATTCAAAACGTTGATGCAGACACTTTGCTTATATCTGTGAACGCCTCAGGTTCCCACATATGGTAGTGCCCAATATGATTGTGCTTGGAGCACAACACCAGACATTCTTTCATGTCTTTCGACATGAAGATTTTGAATCTGGCGACATGAATGAGCTATCATCTCTTACTTTGCACTTCTACTGACGGACATGTAATTATGTAATTATGTAATTATGGTAGTGCCTAATATACTTCTGCCTGAAGCACAACACCAGACATTCTTCCAGGTCTTTTAACATGAAGATTTAGGGCTAGACTTAGTTCTTGTTGCAAGGCAACTGAGCAATGGTGGCGTGCACGTTTCTCCTTCTGTTTGCTAGTGTGCCCTTTCTTTCCCAACAAGGAATTAACTTGCTCTATTAGCATTAGAAAATTGCGCTCATATTAGCCTAGCATTCATGATATGAACAACTGTACCAGTACCATTTGCAGAGTAGAGAAGATTATGGCAACTGCCAGCTGATCTAAGTTGTTCGAATTAGCTAGATGGGACAATGGCGGCATGTTAGGCCATGCTGTGGGGTTAGACTAATTTGATAAAATGAAAGGTGCACACAATTTGTACTCTGTTGAGCTTGTTACTTGCTGTAGAAATCCAATCTTGTGCGTCCATAACTGAAGATTCTGTATTCTTTTGCTGGCAATAGTTAAACCTTATGAGGACCCTGTATGCTTTACCTGCAACTGAAATATTTCTTGTCGGGTACTATGCAACTTCTGAACGGTCAGCTGATTATTTAAGCGGAAATTCAACTAGTCGCATCCTCCTCCTTTATATTATAGGCATTTAGTAGAAATCTGCCAAGTGAAGAGAACACACTGATTAGGAGGCGTCAATGAGAGGTCTTCTTAGATTCCAATTTGGCAGCTCAACAGACCGAGAGATAAAATGTGAGCTGGGGAAAGCCAAATACACTTTAGGATGAACTCCCAGATCTATTCATTACTTTGCTGAATTGAATGAAGTTCGAGGGATCAAAAGTTACAGATGTTGCGTTTAGGCATATGAAGGCGCCCAATAAGAAAAGGGTTTGCATCAAACTGGTTTGATTAATCACTTGCCACTCCAAACGTCCCACCTCTTTACCTTCTTGCTTTACCTTGTTAATTATTTGCATCGAGGTATTATTGACCATTTTTTTCCCTGGTAAAGTGATTGTCACGAAATCCCCAAAATTGCTTTCAAATTTTTGGCAAAATAGAAGCCCTTCAAGTGAACGTTAAAATTATTTGATCACAATGTAGTTGCGGTCATATTATGGGTGAAACCTGCCTTATTCAAGGAACGTGGATAGGATGATCTGCACACATTTGTCATGCCTTAAGAAAAACATATATTTTATGTGCATAAAGTTTTTGCAAGTGAAATTGCCTAATCAATCATATAACATAATATAGAAATGTCGATTTAGCATTTTAACTTTTTAATTTTATCAATTTAGTTCTAAAATTTCACTTACAATTTTGATGTAGCTCTTGATCAATTTTCGCAACATAGTGATCCAGTTATCATTGCTAAGGAGAATTACTAAAAAAAATTGATCAATTTAGTCATGAATTTTTCTTTTTAGCTAATTCAATTTTAAACATTTTGTATTTATGTCAATTCAATTCATACGATCAATTTTGGTTAGCATGAACTGATATTATTTTAATAATTTTTTGATTTTTTTCTTTTCTTTAATCCCCTCCCTTCCTTAGAGCTGGCTAGGGGGGGAGCTTAGCACCCAACCTCATCGCATCGTTTTTATTGTTTAGTAGGACCTAGCAGGTTGCATCATTTAGGTGAAAGTGCACAGTTCCTTGCCTATATATATGTAGGCATTTATTTTTCCTGTTGGGAAAATTACTGCCTGAGGACCCCATAAAAGCGTGTAGCAGCGATTCTATAGTCGTGAATTGCACCCTTCACATATCACAGTAGACCTGTTCCTTGACAAAGAAACAGGCATCGCAGTGGGTGACTTGGAGGACGGCAAAAAGGCAAAGTAGCAATGATAGGAAGGTGATAGTGTTCGAAGAATTCGCGACCGCTTATGGTTTGTGTTTGTTCTTTCACTTGAAAAGTAAATGGAGATTTTGATTGTAGCAGGTCAATTCTCTCGGAGAGAGCTCTTTCTTTATAAAGCTAAAGATGGGGAATGAGAAAATGTTTGCCTTTTGCAAGGGGAGATTGATAGGCGTTGAGGTGTTGAAAGTTGCAGCTAAAAGTCATGAGGAAGTCAATTTCTTCTGCATTTAGAGAAAATATTGTGTACCGGAAGAGATTTTTGTAAATCCGTTCATTAGGAAACTCAGGCCAATTCATTTCATTTTTATTTACGTTGTAAATGTCAAGTGTAACTCACTTTGCGCAATGTTGCTTGAATCGAACCCTGCACAGTAAACGAATATTTCCTACTTCTGGCTTCAGAAAAATCGCAAACAGTGTTACGAACTTCTTTCTTTTTCCTCCCCCTCTCCACAGTATACCTACTCCCTTTACCTACTTCATTTTACTCTCTCTCTCTCTCTCCTTTTACTCTTTCCCTCTTCTCTCACATTTTTTCCTACGAAGTAAAGAATAAAAGGACCATATATACTATACAGAGGGAGCAACTCATAATGATATTCAAAGCTTGTTCATGATTTTTGTTCAAGTTAGGATGGGGCTCAGTCATGTACCATGCCAGGTCCGGTATCGTAACTTTGTGCAAAGTGGGTCAAGACTAGAAGGAGAATATGTATCATACAAATGAGAGAAGAAACGAAAAAGAAATTCGAAGCCTCATTTGTGGTTTATGAATAAAGTTAGATGACAGGCATAATTATGTACTTTGCAGGTTCAGTCCAACCAAGTTTTTGTAAAGTGGATCTTATTTGATAATTACATCTTAAATTAGAAAATGAATTGATTTGGCCTGTGCTGACAACCAATATTTTTTCCTTCGAAGTAAAGAATAAAAGGACCATATGTACTATACAGAGGGAGCAACTCATAGTGATATTCGAAGTTTGTTCATGATTTTTGTTCAAGTTAGGATGGGGCTCAGTCATGTACCACGCTAGGTCCGGTATGGTAACTTTGTGCAAAGTGGGTCAAGACTAGAAGGAGAATATGTATCATACAAATGAGAGAAGAAACGAAAAAGAAATTCGAAGCCTCGTTTGTGGTTTATGAATAAAGTTAGATGATAGGCATAATTATGTACTTTGCAGGTTCAATCCAACCAAGTTTTTGTAAAGTGGATCTCATTTGATAATTACATCTTAAATAAGAAAAAGAATTGATTTGGCCTGTGCTGACAACTGATATTTTTTCCTTCGAAGTAAAGAATAAAAGGACCATATGTACTATACAGAGGGAGCAACTCATAATGATATTTGAAGCTTGTTCATGATTTTTGTTCAAGTTAGGATGGGGCTCAGTCATGAACCATGCCAAGTCCGGTATAGTAACTTTGTGCAAAGTGGGTCAAGACTAGAAGGAGAATATGTATCATACAAATAAGAGAAGAAACGAACAAGAAATTCGAAGCCTCGTTTGTGGTTTATGAATAAAGTTAGATGACAAGCATAATTATGTACTTTGCAAGTTCAGTCCAACCAAGTTTTTGTAAAGTGGATCTCATTTGATAATTACATCTTAAATAAAAAAAATGAATTGATTTGGCCTGTGTCGACAACCGATATTTTTTCCTTCGAAGTAAAGAATAAATGGACCATATGTACTATACAGAGGGAGCAACTCATAATGATATTCGAAGCTTGTTCATGATTTTTGTTCAAGTTAGGATGGGGCTCAGTCATGTACCATGCCAAGTCCGGTATAGTAACTTTGTGCAAAATGGGTCAAGACTAGAAGGAGAATATGTATCGTACAAATAAGAGAAGAAACGAAAAAGAAATTCGAAGCCTCATTTGTGGTTTACGAATAAAGTCAGATGACGGGCATAATTATGTACTTTGCAGGTTCAATCCAACCAAGTTTTTGTAAAGTGGATCTCATTTGATAATTACATCTTAAATAAGAAAATGAATTGATTTGGCCTGTACCGACAACCGATATTTTTTCCTTCGAAGTAAAGAATAAAAGGACCATATGTACTATACAGAGGGAGCAACTCATAATGATATTTGAAGCTTGTTCATGATTTTTGTTCAAGTTAGGATGGGGCTCAGTCATGTACCATACCAGGTCCGGTATAGTAACTTTGTGCAAAGTGGGTCAAGACTAGAAGGAAAATATGTATTGTACAAATGAGAGAAGAAACCAAAAAGAAATTCGAAGCCTCGTTTGTGGTTTATGAATAAAGTTAGATGATGGGCATAATTATGTACTTTGCAGGTTCAATCCAACCAAGCTTTTGTAAAGTGGATCTCATTTGATAATTACATCTTAAATAAGAAAATGAATTGATTTGGCTTGTGCCGACAACCGATGAGTGATTTGTGTAAAGAGGCACTCAAGGAATACCGAACATTTTATCGTGTATTTAATCTTAGAAAAGAGACGCAGCAATAAGAGTTCTAACAGACTATCGTCTTACTTTGGCGAAGACGACATTCGCATTTCAGAGTTATCAGATGGATAGCCATATCGCGAGAGTAGATATTGCTGATTATGAATGGGAGCCGACAAGGGCCAGATTGAGAGCACCAGAGTCGGTCAACGAAACCCGCCGCCAAGCAAAATTCAAATTTCATTTGAATCAAAAGCTACAGGCCGCCGCGGAAGATGGAGACGTGGACAAGTTCATCGAAGCCCTCAAAGCATATTCCCACAAAGTGGGTGTCTGCTTGTCCAGCATTTTGGACATGCGTGGCCCTTCTGGGAACACGTTGCTTCATGTCGCAGCAGGTCTCATGGCGGCCGACATCCTCCAAGCCCTCCTCGAGGTCATCCATGACAACCAGCTCGCCACTAAGGTGAACTACCAAGGGGACACTGCACTACACGTTGCGGCAAGAAAGGGCAGAATCCGCACGGCCAAGCTCCTACTTAGGTACGACGGCAGTATTCTAGACATGGAAAACTACACAGGAAACACGGCATTGCATGAGGCTGTGAAGAACCGTTGCCACGACTTGACCCGCCTGCTCCTGCGCCAGGGCTCGAAATCGGTGTATAAGAAGAACAAGGGGGGCAAGTGCCCTCTGTACTTGGCAGTAGAAATGGGGGACTTGGATGGTCTCAAGTATTTGATGGAAAATGTGGTAGGGCAGGTTATTCCCTCCCAGAATGAAGGCATGTCGCCGGTTCACGGAGCCGTGATTCACAAAAAGATAGGTTAGTGATTATACTGACGGTTCTCACTTGGGTAAATTTATTAGTCGGACTATTTACGTTGTTTGTATATGCGTGTCTACTTTGGATCCATACTAGCCGTTCAACCTGTAACTCTCATTCGCAGTTTTTGATCTTCTAGAATTGTTTGACTTTGTCTAGAGATTCCATTGATTATTGAAAACTTCTCATAAATTTTGTCCCAAAAGAAGGCGGTTACGATATGTCTGGACTTGGGTCGTAGCAAGACTTACCCCCTGAAGAATGTCATCAATTGAATACTTCAGTAGTCGATACCCATGGTATAAGCCTTTGTAGATACTATACTACTTATATTAATTGTCAAAGACCTTTTCTAAAACAGGAAGAGACCCATGCCATGCCTGTCCTTGATTACTCCCGGTGTGGTAAACTACTTCTTGGAAGTGAATGTGTCTATAATTGGAAGCATTCTCTAATGTCTATACTGATTTATCCCCCAAAAGTAAGGATTTCAATTGTGTAGTCCATGTAATATCGCATATTTGTTTTCTCTTAAGAAAAATATAATTGTCAAAAGTTAAAGTCACTAGACCCTTGGTCATGAGCATGACACAAATTCATTCTTTTCCCGCTCTCTAACAATGTAGTTATGCTGAAAGAGATGTCAGAGCAGAATGAAGATCTGTTTAATTTAAAAGATGCTGGAGGTGGTACTCCCCTTCATCTGGCAGCATTAATGGATTACGTTGAGGGAGTCAATTTCTTGGTCGGCAAGTTTGCTTGGAGCGCCTTTGAGTTTGACAATGAGGGCTATCTTCCGATCCATGTTGCATGTAAGATGGGTCATCTCAAAACAATGAGAAAGCTACTTGAACATTGGCCAAATCCGGAAGAGTTGCTAGATCGCAAGGAAGGGCAAAATATACTTCACATTGCGGCAAAGTATGGAAAGGTTGACGTAGTGGATTACATACTCGCAGAGCCCAAGCTTGTGAAGCTTATAAATGCAAAAGACAGAGAAGGAAATACGCCTCTACATGTGGCCACATTGCAGTTGCAATACATCGTTCTTTCGCGTCTTGTTTTTCACGGTAAAGTTGATCTTAAGCTCATAAACGACAACAACTTGACGGCTCGAGATATTGCGGATGAGCAACCAAACCAATTTGGTCGACGACCTGAGGTAATGGTATCTACAGAATGGATTAACAATTTATCTGCTTTTGTTTTTCACTGTTGTTTTAGCTACTTCCTTTCTGAGAGAGACGAAAGGAAAGAGTCCATTTTGACCCGATAAACTCCCTCAGGAGTCATCGACTGGAATTAAGTTTGTACAGTAAGCTCAGAAAAGAATGGCATTGCAACCTGTGTATAGCTAGAGATGAGTTTCATTTTATTTTAATCCTATATCTTTGATTATTAGTCCATTTCATTGATAATAACGGTCATTTTCTTTTTCCATTACGCTTCACCAGCATTCAATATCCATTATCTTACGAACTGCTGGAGCACCCAAAAGCGTTTACAAAGCAATTTCCCAGCCAAAAGGCTTAGACACGGGGAGAGCTTTGGAGCCTGAGCAATTGGAAAGACTGAAGGGCATGGTCGAAACCCGTATGGTCGTGGCGACACTCATTGCTACTATGACATTTGCTGCTGGGTTTTCCGTTCCTGGAGGATATAATGGCTCTGGATCAGATGCAGGATATGCTACGCTGTTGAATAAACCCATGTACGACGTCTTCGTGATCTGCAACACCATCAGCTTGTACAGCTCATTAATTGCCGTAGCAATCCTTCATTGGGCGGAGGGTGACACGGTTCGTGTCATTAGATTTTCAAGGCCACCAATGCTCACAGCTCTTGGCACAATGACTGTGGCCTTCATGGCGGGTGTCTATGTGACCGTAAGCAAACGTACTTGGATCGCCATTGTTGCCTTGATCGCTGGAAGCACTCCCCTCTTCGTTACCTTGGGTCTTCACATTGTCCTTACCCGTGAGTTTGTGTACATACTCTGGAGAGCTGGCATTTTGATTGTTAGAAGGTTGATCTATAAATTGCTCAAACCACGCCTTGGTCAACAAACTAGGCAGCAAGCCGCGGCTGCCTGGGTACCCTCTTGAAGTCATCGAAGGTCTTGCGGAACCATATGTGGATGGTGAAAGAGCGATGGCGAGGATTGAAAATCTGAGAAGACGTGCATGAAATTCTGTACCCTGTTATGAAGCTGTATTTGGCATCCCTAAGTCGGAGCCTAAGTTTTATTTTAAGCGACTCTTTGCCAAATATATTTGGCATATCAATGGAGAGATTTCACGTTAACTTTGGAACTTAAGTTTTATTTTAAGTAGCTCTGTCAAAAACGGATATATGTCTTGCCTTGATAGGGATGTAATCTGACCATGTCAGTTACTCTCGTGATAGTATAGGATTGCACATCCTTTGTCAGGAAACATTAATGTCGATTTTTCTGGATTATTTTTTTAAACAAATAAATTTCTAGATATAAAAAAAATAAATAATAATACTGGATAATAACAGAAGTGTCGAATTACCTTATAGTAGGAGAATCATATACCCATTATTGTCGAATTACCTTCTAGGAGGGGGATCATATACCATTCACATGAACATAAACCTCATCATTCACAGGCTCCAAGGTGAACAAACATGTTTGTATCTACTTCTCCTTCTTGTCGCAGTTGGATATACACTTGTCAGGTTCCTCTCGCTTGAAATGTATGGCACAAATTGCATGAGAACATCGTATACCGGGTGTGTCCCTCGATCTCCAAGGGCAATTTTGCTTTTGCATGTTAATCACAAACTTGTTTGGTTTGTACTTCACTCCATAACCTACTCTGTCATTCCAATCCACATGGCAATAAGTGCTTTCAGTTTTAGCCTTGCTTTCCTCTAATTTATCATGACTCGGGGGCAATACTCTCCATTCCATCTAGCAGCAACTGACATCTTCACTTGAATTCTTCTCATCCCATGGATTCTTATGTCCTCAAGCATGGATGTGGTGGCAATGTTGTTGAGACGTGCCTTCGTGATTCTTCCTTCAATTCGCATGGATATGTTTAGTGCAGATTCTATGTTCTGCCAGGGGTAAAAGCTCGTGGATAGCTAGAATTAATCCCTGCATAGAACATACCTGAGAACGAGACATCAAATTAAATTCATAGCAAAGAGGGAAAAAAGAGAAGAAGATGCCCTTTGTTATTAGGATATTAAGGTCCATCCCTTGTCTTTGCTTTCAATTTCCATCCCCATATCATGCATTAGATTACGTAGATACCACGACCAAGAATCCTTTGTCTACCTACACATATTGCATTGGAGATTTTGCTGATTTCTTTTTCCTTTCATTGCCAAAGTGTCGGCATAAAGGCAGTGTCTTGCATGAACAATCATTCGTGTTTGATTACTAAACATCTAATGTTCAAATATAGAACATCTAAACTAATTATTGGCGTTAAATTCCACTATTTTTCTGTAGACTGTTGTGAGTCTTCTAAATAAAAGAGAATATTTGAGAGTCTAATAAGTTTCAAAAGTACTTTGTGATTTAGAATCTATCTGATGTGCAGAAGCCTGGAAATGTTTTTCTTTTCTTTCGAAATGGGAAGATACGTGTTTTTGGTGACAAAAGAATTCAATTACAAGGGCAAGTGTATGTCCTCAACTATTATAGTAGCAACACAAATTAAATACAATAAGATCTTTTAATTTTGATACTCTGGACTTGATATTCCAACTTTGAAATTTTCCTAATTTAAAATTTTGCCACCCTACAAAATGCTTAAGTTTACTCTACGGTGATTACCGAAAATAAGACTTGTCTGTGCCTAACCTCATGCACCACCTTAATAAAGAATGACAAACCGTTTTCTTTTTTGGTCGGTTATGACAAACCGTTGTCAAAAAGTGCTTAATTACCTACCTCAACTCTACTCAATTTGAATAATGCAAATATCTAATGAGTCATTCTTTAATTTTTTTTTTGAGAACTAGTAGTGTTGATCGATGCTCAGAAAGTTATCCAATCAGTTCTAAACTTATTGTATAGATGTCAATTTAGTCATAAACTTTTTAGTTTTGTCAATTTAGTCTTAAACTTTTGTGTGAAATTTCAATATAGTCTTTCTGGTCAAATTTTGCTAGAAATTACTAATGCAATAATCCAATTATCGCCAATTGTCCTACGTGGCACACGTTGCATTAGTGATTTTTAGCTAAAATTGGCCAAAATGACTATATTGAAATTTTATGCAAATGTTTAGAATTAAATTTGTAAAATTAGAATGTATAAGAGTAAATTGATATCCGTAGAATAGATTTATGACTGATTGAACATTTTCTTCATTGATGTGGTATTGAAAGCGGCATTGCATAAAGAAAAGATCCAATTGGAAGATATGTGGCGTTGCTTTAAAAAAGACCCGGTACTTCAACCAAAAAATAAACAAACAAACAAAAGCTACAGATCTCTCTCCCGCGCGCGCCAAAATTAAATGAACAAGAGGATTACAAGTAACCACCTCAGGATCAACGGAAACCTAAAGCAAAACATATATAGAAAGTCATAAGCAGTAAGGATCGAGATGGCATCGATGGAATGACTATAAAGAACGTGAAGAAATTAATGGGAAGAGGAGAAAATCGTCGCAGAGCTTCAATATCTTAAAATACTTTAAGAAGTGGAAGAAGATGACACCCTTGACTATGCTAGAACTTTCCAGAATTTTTGTTCGACTTTCCCTTTTTTTCTTTTATTTCTGGGTCTGATTTCGACTTTCCTTTTTTCACTTTTAGCTTTTTATTTTTTATTTTTTTCACTTCTCTTCTCCCTGTGCATCCTGTCAGTATGATTTCCATGTTTTACTAAATGTCATAAGTTGAGGGCCATTAGATTCCAGTTGGTTGTGATTCCAAGTTCAATTTAAATTACAATTTCATTTCGATTGCAGCAGTTTAATTTCAGTTTCACGCTTTAATTTTCTTTATTTTCAGTCGGCAGTAGCATGGACAATTTATCCTAGTCAAATTGCAGATATTTTGATTATTGGCCGTCCGTAAATTTGAGTCCACTAATTTCTATATTTTTTACTCCAATGAACTATATTTTTGAACAACAAAATTAGCCTCACAAAAACTTTAAAAACCCACGACACAATTAAAAAAAAAAGGGTCAAACTTAAAAACCAACTAGATAAATTCAAGTTACTAGGACAAAATCAATTATAATAAAACTTGAAATTGAGTTCTCAAAATTTCATTTTGTGTGATTGTGATTTTGGTTCTCATTAGCATTGAATTTACGTTACTATACATTCAATTGAGCTAAATCTGAAGGGTATTTTTCAGTTATATCTTATTAATGAGTACTTCGAGTATTTCATTGCACTATTTCTGTATTGTGTAATGAAGGCATTGAAAATTGAAACATTTTTTTATCACGTATATTTAACTAGCGTCCCATAGTCAGTCATTCACAAATAACAAGACTCAAGCTTTGGGCAACGTTATGTCAATAATGTAATTGTGATGTGTGATCTAGTTCAATCATGCGCAAGAGCTATGATCTTAATTGTTTTGCAAAATTATGTTTAGTGACTCTTATGTGCATATAATTTGCTGTCATTGTGTGTGCGTTTCGTTTAAAGGACGCCCTTAAGTTAGTTTTAGAGTATTTGTACGGTTAGGTAACTAGTATGTTGTAACTTAGCTCAATCGTGAAATATATTCAACAAAAATGAAGATTGTGGATCAAATTTGTTTTTAAGTTAAAAAATTAAATGTCGATGTTTACAAATTTATAGATGATCAAAACTTCAGAATTCTGTATAAATTTTCCCGTTCAAAAACAATTTAGCATTTTGCTTATTGACCTTACTGAGAAAACAATCTTCGCTCTGCCACTGCTAGCCAAGTAGTTTAGTTTTCTTTAAATTTTCAAGCAGTACTTACATTGCTGTTAATTATTATCTCAGAACACTTCTCTCAGGAGATGACATACCTTTCGCAAATCCATCTTAATTTGAGAAAGACAGACTTGATAATACAATCATTTTGTGGTCGAAACAGAATTGCATTTGTTCTTCCAAATCGTCTGAATATTAAATTCACGCCTTGTGCAATTCACAGCACCAATAGTTCTTCAGGAATTACTTGCTTAGAATAGTCTGCACCAACGGTGTTCTTAATATGAATCCAGTAGAATGTTTAGGGAAGAACTCTGCAGTGGATGTTTTCGAGCGCCAAAGATTTTCTTTTTCGAAGAAATGCTCTTGGCCACAAGATGTTTACTGACAGCTAAAGAAGAAACTGTCTCCAAGCTGTGGCTGTGCAGTCAATATTGGAGAAGAGACACCGCGAAAGAGTTCAACAAATCGTCATCTAGCTTCGGAGAATACGATATTCAAGTTTCAGAGTTTTAAGATGGACGGTGATCATGTGAGCATAAATATTGGTGATCATGAAATCTGGGAGCAGAGAAGGGCCAGATCGAAAGCACTAGACTCGGTGAATGGAACACAACTTCAAGCAGAATTCAAATAACGTGTGTTTCTGCTGCTCCGCGCCGTTGTTAAAGTAGGCAATGTCAACAAGTTCATTTGAGGCCCTTGAAAAGTATTCTACCAAAGAGAGAGTCTTAGTCCTAAGCAAGACCTTAAAAGGCTTTGACTGCCAAGAAGCAGACTGGCTAGAGGCTGAGAAGGGCCTCGAAAAACATTCCTTTCCCATTGTCCTACCTGTCCACTCCCCTTCGGAGGAAGGGAGGGCAATCTAGATCCAAGCGGGCTTCCCCGTTAAAACACATGGACTCGCAGCGCAGGAAATGAAGGGGCTGGGGACAAACAGTTCATTTGAGGCCCTTGAAAAGTATTCTACCAAAGAGAGGATCTCTTTGTCCGACATTATGAACATACAGGGTCCTTCCGGGAACTCATTGTTTTGCGTCGCAGCGGGTATCAAGAATGCCGGCAGCCTCCGAGCCCTTCTCGAGGTCATCCTTGACAAGTGGCTCGCAGCCGAGGCCAACTACCGAGGGGAACGCCGCACTCCACGTCGCAACAAGCGTTGGCAGGATCCGCTCGGCCGAGCTCCTCCTTGGCTGTGGCAGCATTGTGCACATGGCAAACGACGCGGGGAACACCACGTTGCATGAGGCTGTGAAGAATGGTTAACTCCAAGTTGACCCGTTTGCTCCAGAGTCGAGGCTCAAGAGCGGTGTATCCGGAGAACAAGGAGAGCAAATGCCCACCGTACTTGGCAATGGAGATCGGAAACTTGGAGATTCTCAAGCTTCTCAAGGAGGCGATAGATGAAAATGAAGTCCCTTGGTCCAAGATGCAAGGTATGTCCCCGGTTCGCGGAGCCATGGGGTACTAGAGGTTTGGTCAGTGATCGTACTTAGGGCTCTCACTATGGTACATTCATCGTTCCGACCGTACAAATTTATGGGTGCGTCTATTTTAGGTCCGTCCCAGCTACTAAACCTTTAGGTCTCACGCACATTTTTTGTTTTTCTATTAGAATGGTTTAACTTTATCTAGAGCCTGGATCAACAAATGAAAGTTTCCCATAAATTTCGGCCCAGAAGAAGGCTGGTAAGATATCTTTGGACTTGGGTCATGGCAAAACTTACCCCCTTTCCAGTTAAACAGCTGATATACAAGAAAGGCCATTGTTTCAGTTGTACTGAATAATCATGTATGTAAAATTAGAGGTGTTAAATCCCATTTATGGACCCATTTCTAGCTAAATGGGTCATTAATGAGTCAAGCCTCATTTCTCAAAACACCCATAATAAGTTTTGAAATTAAATAAGCTAAGATATATGGGTCTTAAATGGGTCTGTTCTCAGACCCATTTAAGACTCATTTATCAACCCATTAAAAATGAGCACTTTTACAGAAAGACTCTCTTCTCTATATAACTTTACAAAAAAAATATATATATATTTTATAAAAACTGAAATTATAATTATTTTTTTCTTTTAATTTTTTTTTTTCTTTCTTCTTCCTCGATCGCCGGCACGGCGATGGCGGCGACCGGCTAGGTGAGCCTTGAGCTTGTCGGATTTGGTGAGCCTCGCCGGCCGTTGGCGAGGCCTCCGCCTCGCTAGATCCGGCGAGCTCGAGACTCGGCCGACGTCGGGTAAGGCTACCGACCGTCGTTGTGGGGCAGCCGGTCAAAGAAGAAGAAGAACAAAAAAGAAAAAATTAAAATTAAAATTACAAAATTAAAAAAATAAAAAATAATTAAAATTCGATTTTTTAAAGTATATATATTTTTAAAATTATAAAAATTGTCCATTAAATTTGTGTTGTATAAAACTATTTTAGTAATGCCATTTTTTAAACATATATATATATATATATAAGAAATAAGCTTTTTTAAGTTTAGTTAAATGCGTCGGGTATAAATTGGGTATGGGTTAGGTTGAGTATGGGTCGGAAAATTTACATTAGACATAAATGGATCATAAATGGATTAATGGATCAATTTAGGTTGGACCATGAATAACCTGACCCGACCCACTCATTTAACACCTCTATGTAACATAAAAGCACCTCCTTTCCTTCATGCTGGTCAACATTTATTACTAAGTGAAATGATGATTCGTCGGACAAATTATATTACTACCAACTACTACAAATCTTGGAGAGAACAATTAAGAATAGTCTTGCAGAACGCAAAATGACTACACTACATGCACCGAAAATATGTAAAACACAATCTATCAACTGAGTTCAGTAGATAAGAAAAAGACTGATATAATTATTAAAAGAAGTATGTTTCAAGCAACTATTATTTCACTTCTAGAGTGCATACCCAAGAACTCCCTGCCGTTTAAGGCATCAGCCCGTATCTCCACAGCATCGTAGGGCAGCACCTTCGTCAGTAATATTGTACTTCTTGTTCAGGCTCTTGGATACAAAGTACATTGCAGCAGCTCCAGCATATTTTACCGTAATTTTCACAGTGAAGCTGAAATTACCTGTAATCACAGAATGTGTAAATCTAAGCACCAATGCAGCCGGTTCTACAGTAGGGTTCTTACAACAAGCTGAAAAACATTATTGAACATACAATATTGCAAATAGACGGATGACACTAAAAACCCACCTTCTGTACATGTTTGAAAAGCAATATCAATATAATGAACTTTGAGCATTCAACATTTTAAAAACCAAAACAACCAAATTGGATTTGAAAGATAGCAAATTGCCTTTCAGCAAATCAACCTAACTAAGTCCTTTTTTTCTCACACTCCCCCCCCAAGAAAAAAAATCTCCTGTTTTGCAGCATGATCACGTGAAACAAAAGAAAACACATTTGACAACAGGAAAGGTGAAATCACCTCAGCAGGCCAGAGCACATTACATATATCAGTCCATTACAATGTGTCATTATATCACGTTTCAGCTTTCTTAGACATAACAAGTCTAAAATTTAAGCCAATCCAATCTCATGGCTATATTTTACTTATGTTATGATCACATTATGATGAGAATTGCATAAACACATCTACCTTTTATATATTTGGGCCAAGTACCATATGGCCGTATTTGAGCAAAACAAACCCATTAAGCCAATCTGAAAGGCAGGTACCATTGCATTCGTTTTGCGATCATCCAATGATACTTACATCTAATTTCCAAATTATGCATGTTCCACCTATCTACATCATTAGGAGTTAATTCCATTAGAACAATGTCAATCATAGACAAGAACCCTAGATCGAATTCCTTCAATAAAACTGACTGAAAGGAAATATATTATCAAAGAGCCAAGCCATATAATGCACTCATACAGAAAAATGGCATATTTTGTTAGTGAGCAATTCAGCATGGCTTTTATTCCACGGACTCTATTTCAATTTCATCTATAATAGCAATAATAAATAGTACCAATGAGAAATCACATGCCAAAGAAAAATCATGTGATTGGCTCCATCATTCATCTCCACATATAAACTATAATCTCTTAGGCGTCAATCATATAGAAACTTGCATACAATGGTTTGATGACCCTCTCTACTTATTCAGCAATTACTGTTATATGTAGTCTTGCCTGATAAACACTCTCCTGGGTCGTATACATGAGCTGTTACAGAGACAGGATGAAGAGGCATTTGTTGCCTCCTAGTGAAGCAATATAAAATTACATCCTCCTACCAAATGAGCAAAGCATACGACTTATCAATCACCTTCTTTTGCTGCCACACATATTAATCATCCTGGAGAGGAAGGTAAATCGAAATCAGTTGTAACTTCACATAAATAATCATAAATATGTCTTACCATTGCTCGTGATATAATCAAATGACTCGAGAGCCTCGGAGGTTTTCCTGTAGATGTTTGGTTATAAGACATGCACAAGTGACTGTCAACCCATCTGTAGTTAGAACAAAATGAGCACAATCATCAACTCTTAGCATTATTGAAAGGTTCTAGACTTAGGGGGTGTTTGGTTCAGCTTTCCCAAGGGGCTTTCAGCCCCGAAAGCCCCTTGGGAAAAAAAGTTAGTGTTTGGTTCAGCATTTGGAGCCCCCATTCCCCAAATGCTAACTTTTAGAATGCTGAAAGCCCAATGCAGGTGGGGACCTGCTTTGGGCATTTCAGCATTCTCGGCATGCCGGCCCATGGTTTAATGAATTTTCGCCGAATGCCTATTTTACCCTCAATATTTCATTAAAATTCCGATTTTACCCTATATTGAACAAAACCCTAATTTTTTTCACGTTTCCTCTCTTTTGCAGCGTTCTCCGTCGACTCTCTTCTCCTCGTCTCTCTCTCCCTGCAACTTTGACTACTCCATCACGATTTGATTCCGAGCACCACTCCATCAAGGCCAAAGTTCGTCGCGACGAGGAGCGACATCTGATCTTCTACCCTCTTGACGAGCGAGCGAAACCAAGATCCGAGCAATCCGAGCAAAGACTCTTCCCTCGCCTCCCCTCTCTCTCTCTCTTTAGAACCGCATCCCTCGCTTTCTCTCTCTTCCCGCCTTGGTGGGTTCCTCGCTCTTCTTCTTCTTTGGCCGAGCCGCCGGTTGTCCAGTATGGATCTTTCTTTCGTGCTTGCTTGTTTGGTTCATGTGTCGAAATCAAGATCGCTTGTGGTTTCGGTTTATCGCGTGAAGATCTGATTTTGAACGCTCCGGCGTTGGTTTTGGTACTTTTTGAGGTTGCCCATGATCGATCGCCTCCTTGTTTTTTGGTGGAATCGGGTGTTGCAACTGCACGTATGTCGAGGCAGTGGTTGTTTAATCTTTTCGCTTGATGAATTCACTTCGTTCGGCGGGGAACGTTACGGGTTCCCGCTTTCGAAAGGGTGATATGTATAGGGTCACCGGCGGTCCGTGGGCGCGACCGCCGAGTATTCCCGATCTCGGTGGTGGCGAGTGAGAGGATTTGCTGGGTAGGTCGGCTCTTCGTGTTTCGCGGAGCTGCTCCGGTGTTGTGAGCTAGTGGATGGAGTGTTGTAGAGATTACTGCGATGCACCGTTTTGTATCTTTGAGATGTGACAAGTACGAGATTTTGTAAGGGTCAGTCGTGGAGGAGTGTAGGGAATTGAAGAAACTAATGCCCGTTCTGTTTCTTCGCTCTGAATTTTAACTATGGTGGATTGAAGTTGAACCAGAAAATTTATTGTGAAGTTTGGTTTAAAAACAAGTTATGTAGTTGATGGCATTTGACAACTTGATTATGCTAGTATGATAAACGCCATTCTTTTCCATGGGAACTGATACTCCCTGGTATTTTCTGCTGATAGCATAGAGAGAAGAAGCTTATTTACAATTGCGTAGGAAATGCGACTTTTAGCCAGCACAACTTTATGCCCATTTCCTTTGAAGATTCCTTTATCTATTGTGCATATGAAGTTACGATCTTTTTTCATTTGTTGTTTTATTCTTAAAATGGTGAATTTAATTTTGGGTGTGATTAATTGTTTTGAGAACATCTAACGTTTTGTCCCGATAGGCTTCGAGGAAGAGCCGAGCATCGGGAAAATCAACTTCAAAGCTTTTGATTTGGGAGGCCATCGATTGCTCGCGAGTGTGGAAAGACTAAAAGACTAAAGGTATGCCCCGAATGTGAGTTTGAGAGTTCATTTTGTACCTTTGGATGTTGCGCGCCAAGGGTACTTCAATTGATTGTGAAGTGTCTGCATTGTAGCCCTCACATATAAGCTGTAATTGCTACCTTGGGCTTGGATTTTTATGCTCGTAAATGTTTTTTTCTTTCTTCCTTGATGATGACACATTATTAGAGTTGCTTGTTGGCAATGCTCGATGATTGTCCTGTTCTTGCTCTGTTTAGATTTCTGCTGCTGTAATCTCGTCGTGAGTTTCGGTTTTTCTTTTTTTAATTTGTGCGGAGGGGGGCGCTCTGTTAAATTTTTCTGGTTGTGCTGCACTACGAGTGTGCTGTTTTTGGCGTTACGCATCCTTAAGCCTTAGCATTGTCTTGCAAAAAAAAAAAAATCTCTTGACTCATTTACTTTTTACCAATTTCATTTCATGAATTATGTGTTACTTTAAGTGGATGTGCCAAAAAAGAGAAATTAATATGAGTTTGAGCCTCAGCTGAAAAGCAATTCTTCTGATCTCTTTTTGTCAATTCTTTGATTTGTATCTTGCTTGGTTTGTTTCTTCAAAAATAGAAGGCCACATGGTCAGACATTTTTGGAAGATGAGAGGAAGGTGCTTACTCCTCGAGATTGTAACAATTGTTCCTTGCAATAACATTAGAATTAAGAGTGCCATTCTGCGAGATAACTGTTATATATTGTAATTTAACTTCGTTGACCAGAAATCTGATCATGCCAATTTCACGGGCAATTGAATGCAACGGTGGAGGATCCGTGTCACGAGAACAATTAACATTGAAGAGTTTGTTTTCTTATTTCAACTGCATCTTAGCTGAAAATCGGATTTCTACGGCAGATTTGATGAACTAATTGCGAGAAAGTCACCGACATAATAATCTCGTAGATTTTGCTTTTCATCTAAAACCGGGTCATCATGGTCTATAGAGGACAATTTGAGCAGCAATGCCTGCATATGCAGGATGTGCATCAAAATAAGAACAACCGTCGGTTGGGGTTCCGAGAAAATCGAAGAAATTTTACCGCTCATCAAGGGCCAAAAATGTTTTTTTTTTTTTTTTTCTACCAAAAAAATTCAAGGGCGGCAAATGTTCAACCATAGAAATTTCATGATAAACCGTCAAGAAATCATCATTTAAGCAAAACAATAAATGTTTTGGGACATCAATCGGTCTCAATTCTTAACAAGAATGACAGTCTCCGATTATTTTCTTTTTTTGACAAAAGTCTCCAGTTATTTTCAAGCAATATAATTTCTTCTGAACTTATGTTCAGACGAAATGATGAACTTAGTACGTATTTCTCATGTAAAAACATGTAATTTTACTAATATGTATCTTTTATATTACTTTCAACATGAAAATGTAAAATGTTATACATCCATTATTTCTTTTTTGCAATTTTAAAAAAACTAAAACTAAAACACTTAATTTTAAATGGTTGGCATTTCAAATGCAAGTTTACCAAACAGTTTTGCATTTCCCCAAAGTACTTTTCAGTTTTAGTTTACCAAACGATCTAGCATTTGGAAAACCCCTTTCTCTCAAAGGTATTTGCATTCTCCCAAGGGCATTTCCCCAAAGTTAAACCAAACGGGCCCTTAGACTACGCTTAAAGGACACGCTTAAAGGACACAGGTGAAGCCCCATTTGATCTAGCTATATTGACACCTAAATTTCGGTGACCCAGGTTATTTATTTATTGCATTAAAGAATTAGGGATTAATTTTTTAACCCCTAAAAAAATTATTAATTAATTAATTGCATAGCATATAATTTTAGGTGCATTTACATTGAACTGGTGACTGATAGGTTCGACTTAGTGGTTCTAAACTTTAATTTGGCAAGCTCGCAAAGAGAGCAAATTGGCCCAAGCTCATATCTCGAGGAGATTTTGCGGACTCATCTTTGTGAGATTTCAAATTTGAGAAACATCCTATTGCAATTTTGAAAAATCAGTGAAGAATATTCATTTTTGCAAAGGAAATCTAGAGGAGATGGTGGAAAATAAAAAGTAATATTGCGTGCGGAAAAGAAATCTTCATGGATATTAATTTGAAGAATAAAATAAAAACCTAATCCTTGACCTATAAAATGGTTGTTCACGTAGAGTTTTTTGGGGGGGTCTCACATTGAATATACGGCCACACAAGAGGGGTTCTGTTTTTCAGGATTGTTCTCGGTCTTGAGGTAAAAAATTCAGCACAAAAAAAAAAAAAAATTTCTTCTTTCTTTCTTTTCGTAGGGGTTTCATTTTTTTTTTTTTTTGTTTTTTTTTTTTTTTTTAGGGTTTTCTTTTCTTTTGGGGGTGAAAGAAAACAAAAGTTGGGTTTCTGCATAAGAGTAGTTTATGAATTTGGAGTTTTTTTTTTTTTTTTTTATGATATTAACTCAAATAAAAATTAGTAATTAGTGTACATTTTATTATTATTTAATGTAAACAAAAATAAAAAATAAATTAAATAACAAAGATACATTCGGTGAGTGGAATCTGCACGTTAGTACCATAATCTATCTAGGAGTCTGCAAAGTTATGATGGTGCCAACTTTCAATCTTGTTTTGTAGCCTCTAAAGTAAGCTCAAAAAGGAAAATTTCAATTTTGTCTTTATGCTGCTTCTCCCCCCTTTTCTCATCAATGAATTAGCAAAAGAAAATTTCAGGTCTTAGTACCGATACCGATAGATCTAAGAATTTCAGATTTATATGTTTTTGGCCAATAAATGAGTCATTCGATCTGCAATTTTTTTCTTTGAGATTATTTTGTAATTAATACATTCTTGTTCAATAAAAAAAATTGTTGTCTTAGCATTTTTAAACATTTCTTGTTTTGTTCTTAATATAATTAGATTTCATCTTAAAAAGTTTCATAGTCAGTAAGGTAACCTGTGATGTTATTTTGGAAAATCTTTAAAGATGGAAGTGAAAGTTCATAAACAAGTGACTGTGTGAAAAAAAAAAATTATTTATGTTGGATTTTTTTTTTTTTTTTAGATTACACTTGAATATTGATTCATGAATTTACTTGACAACATAGAAAAGAATTAAGTTTCTTGGAAATTTCTCTTTTCCACGAAACTAACTTCTATGAAAGTAAAATTTAACAATAAAAATAAAAGGGACACCCACAAAAAAAAAAAAAAAAAAAGGACATCCAAAATTTTTAATTATGCAACTAAATCCCACATAAAAATGAAAAAGCGTTTTTTTTTTTTTGTCATTCTTACTTTATTCCTACTCTACACTCACTCTCAGATTTTTGCCCTACCTCTTGTAGAGTGTGGGAGTCGAAACCACTTCTGAAACTTACGCGTCCCCACCTTTTGAACCCCTCACCTCCCCTTTCCATGTTAGAAGGCTGAAAAGAGGAAAGTAACATATATGGGGGCATCACTTCAAATTGTAATTGATTTACTGGGGATAATTTTGTCTTTTTGATGTTGGATGAATTTAAACCGACATAGTGCTGCCCTATTTTAAATTCGGAAAAGAGGAAGCTTGTCAATATCACGCAAAAGCAGATTTGCGCGCTCTTCTACGTCCGAAACGAGAGCCCTTCTTCTTCTAAAGCCTTGCGATTCACAAGCTCTCTGCCAAATATGGAGAGAAAGGCGAGCGAAGTGGATTCTGATATCTCCGATGAAACGATCAAGGCGTAAGTTCTGAAGTAATATTTGTTTTTGCACCCTGGATTTGAAATCTGACGTGAAAATTTGAAGTGTGCAGTCATATGAGCCGGTTAAAGTCCATGGTAGAGCAAAATCAGAAGTTCTATAAGGCGAACGTAGAGAGTCTGCGGAGGTGATTCAACCTGTTATGCCTTTATCTTTTGCTTGATATTCATCCAATAGGTTGAGCTCTCGGTTGGTTTATTTCACTGATGGGTCGATTTTCTTCCGATGGATTGAGTCTTTATTTCGCCGACAGGTTGCAGTTTGTGAAAGTCCCAATTCTGTACCCCGTTCACACTATTTCTTATACAATCTAGTCTCTTTTTTGAAGCCAAGTTCACAGAAAGTTTGTATCTTTAATGAGATCTCTCTCGAAAAGTTATACATAATCAATAGAAATATAGTCCCCAAAAATTGTCTTTGGAAATCCCACTCAAATTGTAAAGACCTGGTCTTCACTGTACACATATTATCTGTTTTGGATATTAAATTTTCACGGTTTTGTTCTTCTCATGTTAGCCCATACTACCCAAGAAAACGCGTCTGTATTTCTTATACAATTTAGTCTTTTCCAAAGCCAAGTTCACAGAAAGTTTGTAATTTTGATGAGATTTCTCTCGAAAAGTTATACGGAATCAAAAGAAATACGGCCCCCAAAAGTTGTCTGGAACAATCCGATGGATACTTTGGAAATCCCATCCAAATCCTGAGAGAAAATCTTCTCTCGCTCAAACATTTGCTGGCTGTTGGTGCATTTAGTCTCTAAATCTACTACGTCACAGGTGCTTGTCCCAGGGCAGCTTTTATCAATGAAATTAGCTTGACCAGTTGAGATTTGAATTTTTACCATACCTATCAAATTTTACTGATATTGTCGATACGTAACTTCTATAAAACTTGTATAAAACTTGTCGAGTTAACTGATGATTTAATTTACTAGTTGTTCAGAGTTTATCAGTATTTTCAGTATTAAGTGACAGGTAAAGTTGAATGCATGTTGGTTCATTATGTTAGTCGGCGAGTGCGGGGAAATTTTGTTCAGATTAAGCTTAAGAGCTCAAGTGTTGAATCAATTCACCTTTCGATAGACATCGAGTTTGCATTGCTCTTTATTGACCATACTCTCGAGATTTTATCTATTGATGTCCGGGATGCTTGTTCTTATCTTTCCCTTTGCAGGCTGAATCAGACTCCACTAGTTGAATACTCGATAATAAGCATGCTGATAACATTAATGTTCGGAGAATACTGAATCCTTTGCTTCTTTTTCTTCTCGGATTTAGATATTGTGTGGGAGCATGATCGCCGGGCTTTTTTCTTTATACCTATCATTTGATTAAAGACACACTCGATTGAGGTTTAAATGGCTCCACCTGCTTTCTTATACGCTGATATTAGCTTAATCATGGGTTACCGTATTTGTTCAATTTGCATAGGGTTGTTTAATTAATTAAGCCGATACATGTTCTATTCCAATGACAAAAACTCTATTTGCATGGGTATATTGAACTCTTTTTTCTTGAGGTTTCCCCTGATCATTTTATAATGATCATTTCTTATTTATTACTTTCTTGCTATTTGTCCTTGGCCGGATAGTTTGATGTCTCAGATCAAGTCAATGTATGATGAATTGAAGTCAGAACATGAGAAGAACAGGTAAATTCAAATCGACGCATGCAATTGTTAACTTTGCTTCGGTATAATGTTTATATCTAATGAATATGTTCTTTATGTAGTCAATCTCTTGTGGAGTTACTTCAACAGAGTTTTGGAGAAGTAAGTGAGGAAAAATATAATATTTTTATTCTTTTGAACAAGGTCTACCTTGGTGATGTGATTTTTTCCTAGAGAGAATTCACTTGATCCGTTGATGATTTGCAGTGTGAAAATAGTGTCGGGAATGCATCCGTCAAGTTCCATGAACTTAACGAGAAGTTTTGCGAGGATAAAGCTTCTCATCAGCAAGCCCCTTTGCAGGCTTTAGATGGTAACTTTATTGGTTGCAAATTGTTTATAGGCAAAAACCATGTACATTGGGACCTTAATAATACAATGAAAATGTAGATGGAGATAAGGTTTCGCAATTTGAGAGAATGCTTGAAAAATTGTATATTTCCCTAATAAATTAGCTTGTGACATATGCACCTTCATCTTAAAAGAAATATACCTAATGACCATGATTGAGTTTTCTTCGAGTTTTTCCCAATAGGATGTTTTTGGCTCATCTGATGGCATAGTTGGTTATGTTGGCCATGTCCTTTCTCCATCATATCGTCATTCGTTTGCTTCCATAGATATTTTTTCCAAATTTGAGGAGGAGAAGGAAAGGCTCTTCATGCAATATGAACAAATAAGTGAGTTCAGATTATCTTCTATTAATTCCAATCCCTTAGAACTGAATCGAACTTGACTGGTATTTTATTGCTGTCATACTAAGTCTATTACTTGCTCATAACAGGAAAGAAGGAGAATTCTATGACATCTGCAATTGCTGATAAGGTTGCCAAACTGGATAAGTCCTTGAAAATACAAAATGAGGTAAGTCATTTGTTCAAAATACGGGTTGCATTTTTTGAGTCAGTTCTGTGGATGTGCACTATAATGGGTACATATGGACCTTCTTTTCGGGATGCAGATTGAAGAAGAATTCAAAGTGTTGGTGCAGACACTTTGCTTATGTTCATGGACGCCTCAGGTTCCCACCATAAGGGAGAGCCTAATATAATTGTGCTTGGAGCACAACGCCAGGCAGGTCTTTCGACATGAAGATTTTGGGTTTGGCGACATGAATGAGCTATCATAAATTATAAATAAGAAAAGGACATTGTATAATCTCTTACTTTGCACTTCTACTGTTGGACATGTAATAATGTAATTATGGTGGTGCCTGATATACTTTTGCTTGAAGCACAACGCCAGACATTCTTCCATGTCTTTCAACATGAAGATTTAGGGCTAGACTCGGTTCTTGTTGCAAGGCAATTGAGCAATGGTGGCGCACGTTTCTCCTTCTGTTTGCTATTGTGCCCTTTCTTTTCCAACAAGGAATTAACTTGTTCTATTAGCAATAGAAAATTGCGCTCATATTAGCCTAGCATTCATCATATGAACGACTGTACTAGTACTATATGCAGAGTAGAGAAGATTATTGCAAACTGCCAGCTGATCTAAGTTGTTCGAATTAGCTAGATGGGACAATGGCGGCATGTTAGGCAGTTCTGTGGGGTTGGACTAATTTGATAAAATAAAAGGTGCACACAATTCGTACTCTGTCAAGCTTGTTGCTTGCTGTAGAAATCCAATCTTGTGCCTCCATAAATAAAGATTCTGTATTCTTTTGCTGGCAATAGTTAAATCTTATGAGGACCGTGTTTGCTTTACCTGCAACTTACCTGCAACTTAAGTATTCTTGTCCGGTACTATGCAACTTCTGAACGGTCAGCTGATTACTTAACCGGACATTCAACGACTCGCATCCTTCTCCTTTATATTATAGTAGAAATCTGCCAAGTGAAGAGAACACACTGATTAGGAGGCGTCAATGAGAGGCCTTCTTAGATTCTAATTTGGCAGCTCAACAGACCGAGAGATAAAATGTGAGTTGGAGAGAGAGAGAGCCTAATCTGCGCTTCCTCTCCTCCAGACTTGGGCGGACGACGGGACGAGGCGTCGAATTCATCAACAGTCCTGGTAGAACTACATGTCTACACTTGAGGATGAACTCCCAGATCTATTTATTACTTTGCTGAATTGAATGAAGTTCGAGGGATCAAAAGCTACAGATGTTGCATTTAGGCATATGAAGGCGTCCAATAAGAAAAGGTTTTGCATCAAACTGGTTTGATTAATCACTTGCCACTCCAAGCGTCCCACCTCTTTACCTTCTTGCTTTACCTTGTTAATTATTTGCATCGAGGTATTATTGACCATTTTTTCCCAGACTGATAAAGTGATTGTCACGAAATCCCCAAAATTGCTTTCAAATTTTTGGCAAAATAGAAGCCCTTCAATTGAACGTTAAAATTATTCGATCACAATGTCGTTGCGGTCATTCTTTGGGTGAAACCTGCCTTATTCAAGGAATGTGGATAGGATGATATGCACGCATTTGTCATGCCTTAAGAAAAACATATATTTTATGTGCAGAAAGTTTTTGCAAGTGAAATTGCCTAATCAATCATATAACATATTATAGAAATGTCGAATTAGCATTTTAACTTTTTAATTTTACCAATTTAGTCCTAAAATTTTGCTTACAATTTTGATGTAACTCTTGATCAATTTTCGCAAAAAAATCACTAACATAGCGATCTAGTTATCATTGCTAGGGAGAATTACCAAAAAAAGTTTATCAATTTAGTCATAAATATTTTTTTAACCAATTCAATTTTAAACATTTTGTATTTATGTCAATTCAATTCATATGATCAATTTAGTTAGCCAGAGTTGACATGACATTTTTAAAATAATATTTTAATAATACTTTGATTTTTTTTCTTTTCTTTAATTTCCCCCCTTCCCTTAGGGCCGGCTAGAGGGGGGGAGCTTAGCACCCAACCTCATCGCATCGTTTCTGTTGTTAAGTAGGACCTAGCAGGTTGCAACATTTAGCAGTGGATGGTTTGGCTTGACTTTTCGGGAAAATCATTTTATAAGACATTTCTCATATAATTTCAGAATTCTTCATAAACCAAATTCTTTCGAAATGTTTTTCATAGAAAGTTTCTCAAAACGTTTTGTGAACAAAACGTTTTACAAAGCATTCACAACAACCAAGTCAACTTATGTTTTAAATATACTTTACCATTTCCAATAGATAAAAGGATAGTAAATGCTTGATTTAATTTTATGCATCCAGTATGCCCTGAGCACCACTTTTATTTATTTTTAAAGGAGTATCAAATCATTTAATGCTTCTTTAACTCATGACATATATCATCCTAACAATTTCAAGACATGGCTAAAGAAGAGATGGCACCGCTTATCTAGGAACGCCTATGACTAAATAACAAATGAGCAAGAAACAAATTAAAATTAAGTAAAACATTACCTCAACTATGACTCAGCTAAACTAAGCTTAAACGTTAATAAAACAACTCAAACTTGCCTACAAATTGCTTGTCCAAAGTGATTATTCAAGGCCCTTTGCAATGCAAATTTTGAGCGCAAAACTTACTCACGCCATAACTCTCTCTGCCAAACCTTGTTTCCATTGTACTTACAGTCAATTGAAAGACTTTTCAACGTAATGCAAGAACCTAACTTGGCTAACCCAAAAATGAAGCAAAAAATTTTCGAAATTCGGCTCCAAGTTGCTGGATGTGCACTGTTCATCATACACAAAAACCTCAAAATTTTGTTTCGGACAAATTGTAAACTCAAATCAAATTCTATGATATTTTATAGTTCCACAATGCCATAACCTATTGTTTATATACACACGCGCACCATATATAGCTCAATGACCCTTTGATTGAACCTCGAAGCTTAAAATTTACATAACCTCAAATTTGTGCTCCAACTTTAAATATTACTTCAATTAGACAAACGAAAGGTATGATCACTTACTGGAAATTGTGAATCGGAGTTAAATTGGCTTGGCGAGGTCCATGCCGCAGAACCTTCCTCTTTTCCCTATCCTTCTCTCTCTCTCTCTCTCTCTCTTCTTTCCCATTCGTGTGTCTTGGCCCCCTTTTTATTAAGCTGAGCATCCACTGTTCACTGTTCATCTTTTCCTTTCCTTTTCCTTTTTGACTTGCTCAAAAAATTCAAATATTACATTTTCATTCTTCGGAATTTCTTTTTTTCTTCTTATGAGGCTTTTGGGTCAGGGCCATCTTGACCTTTATCGTCGGAAAAATAGCTTTCTCCAGAGTCCGTGTCCCTCTCAATCATCACCTTTGGGAAAGCAGAATTTCTCATTCTCGTCATCATTTTTTTCGTTAAATCAATGCCGAAGAGGACGTGTGACGATGCGCCGAAGCGTTGGCAGCAAAGTGTAAAACTATTTCAACAAAAAACTATGAGAAAACATGAGGACATTTTGTTGGAAGATATGCGGCTTTGACAGAGGATTTGATCCAATTGTGATCCGATTACGATTTTGTACAGATCAATTTAAGATTAGATCTAGACTAGATTGATTTAGATTGATTTATAGGATCCTTTATTTCCTTTCTTTCATACATCTTGTATTATAACTATCAGGGCTATACATCAGATTATTCATTGAAGACAATACAATACACACAAATTCTCAAATCTCTCTACGTCTTCAATCTTCAGATTTTCCCTTCTTTATTTTCTTCATCTTCTTTCACATTTGTTCCCTTTTCTTTTTTTCTTTCATTTTATCACATGAACTATGACTGACTCCGGAATCGAAACATGCCAACATAGTGTGATTCTCCAATTGGGACGTAAAACTATGAAAAAAAAAAAATATAGCAATCGCATCCCACTTAGATTCATATATCCGAGAAGAAGAAGAACCTCGGATGCCATGAGCTGGTTCAACAGGGGAAGAGAGCTCGGATGCCATGAGAGAAGAAGAAGACCTCGAATGCCATGAGCTGGTTCAACAGCCATGTGTGCATGTAGAGCTTCCGCTGCCAGATTTGTCGAACAGCGCGCTAGCGTTGAGGAACGGGGGTTGGTTCGGTTGGGGGACTACACAGTCTTTATCGTGGAGCATCTCAACAACTCCAGACATGGGCGGCCGCAATTCCATGGAGGCTTGAGTGCACAGAAGGCTGATTTGGACCACATTTGACGCCTCCAAGATAGGGAATTTACCTTGTAAGGCCGGATCGATACACGCAGCTAAATTATTCGATTTGTAGTGCTTCCATACCTGCAAAGCAATCATGAAATTTCCATGGCTTCCTTATATCTGAAGATAAATATAGTGACACTAATGCAGAAAGCAATGATAGGGTTTGTTGGGAAAATCAAAAGAAAAGTTAGATAATCCTTGCGTGGCGTGGCCAGGAAAGTCAATGTCGGTCTAAGTTCTTCCTGATTGTAGGGACAAGCAATCTTACCAACTGTAATATCGAGCTCGACCCTCGTGTGTATATGGTGATCTTCCTACTAGTCAAGATTTCAAGAAGCAGCACCCCAAAAGCATAAACATCCGCTTTCTCCGTTAGCTGTCCCCTCACAAGATATTCAGGTGCCATGTAACCACTGCATTGTTGACCGTCTTTTAGATATGAACCATGCTTAGCCCAGAGAAGATGTGAAGTGAAGAGAAAGATGATACGTTAAACCACTTTGACCGGCCAAACTTGTCAGATTAAGGAAATTGAAAGTGCTGACTATGGTTACCAGAAGGCTAGTAATTAAAAGGCATTCTTACAGTGTGCCAGCGATTCCTGTGCTAAGATGAGACTTATCCAGAGCAATGCATCGGGCAAGCCCAAAATCTGAGATTTTCGCCGTGAGATTTTCGTCAAGGAGGATGTTGCTAGTTTTTATGTCTCGGTGGATGATTTTCACTCCACAGCCTCCATGAAGATACGCAAGGCCCTCAGCTATTCCTGTGATGATGTATAGCCTCTCCTCCCAAGTTAGGGCGGGGGTCACATTGTTGACTGGAACAATAGATTCTATTCACTAATTTAGAAAGACAAGCAGAGCAGAGTGTGACAGACATCACAGAAGAAGGCAAGACACTAATGGAGCGGATTTGAAATCATAAGATGGAAACATTGCTTGCAATACAAGAAGCTAGTTACTAAGAATGCAAATTGAATAGACGCTTGTCGTAATGGGTGGATCTCTTCTAGACATCGAACGATGACTATGTAAGTGTGTTATGCAGTTGTACAAAAAACCAGCTACTTACCAAAAAGAATTTGATCAAGACTTCCGTTAGGAAGATATTCGTAGACAAGGAGGCTCTCCGGGCCTTCGATGCTGCATCCCAAAAGACTAACGAGGTTCTTGTGTTGAATCCCAGTGATCAGGTTCACCTCGTTGAAGAAGTCATCCACCCATTGTCGTGTGTTGAACACCAACCGCTTAACTGCAACGACCTTCCCGTCGAGTAAATTCCCCTTGTACACGGAACCGCCCCCACCTTGCCCCAGCTTCCTCGAGTCATCAAAGAAGTCGGTGGCCTTCTCCAATGTCTCGTACTTGAAATATAAGCTAAACTTGCTCATGCTCGCCCGTAATTGCATGATGTTATTTTGCACTAAAAATGGATGAATATGAAATTCGTGTCATCAAGCTTATGTTCAAGAATTACCAAGATGATCATTTTACGCATTTGAACCGAATTGTTTACCTCGTTTCTCCTTGGAGTACTTTTTATATCCAATGTATGCACCCACGAGAACAAGCGAAGTCACCGCAGCAACCGATGAGACTATTAGTATAGTGATGCGGACCCGAGATGACCCTGCAAAGTGATAAAGATAGCATTAGGTTGAGATGAGCGAGTTCATTAGAAATTCCAAAACTCTAGCGACATTGAATCATAAAATCAATCAAGTCATACTTAGGGTGTGTTTACGTGGAGAAAATTTCATAAAAAAGGAAAATGTTTTCCAGAAAGTTATTTAAAAAAAAAAAATGGTTAATTTTCCTTTGTTTGGTAATATATGACTGAAAATACTTTTTGGTGTTTAAATCTCATTTGGAAAATGATTTCAATCTCATAAAAATCACTTTTTAATAATTATATTTTTCTTTTTTTCTTTCATTTTCTTTCTCTTTCTTTCTTCCTCCTCCGCCAATCACTAAGCCTTGGCAATGGTTGTGATAGGCCATTGGTGCTATCACTGGGGCTCAACAAGGGCCAACTTGACCAACCTCGAGCAAGGTCAAGCTTGCCGAATCCTGGGTTGTTGCGGCGAGGCTGGCGAGGCTTGAGCTTGCCCAAGGTTGGCTCGCACTAGCTCGCTCCTATGGCCAGCTGTTGAAGCCCCATGATTGGCGAAGGAGGAAGAACGAAAAGAATATTATAAAAATCGATTTTTAAATAAAATATTAAAAAATTCAAGAGGAGCAATTTTTATTGTGCTTTCACCTTCTTAAATTTAGGAATTCACTTCCTAATTTTATATATGAATATTTTTCTTGATTTGGAAAGTATTTTCGATTGATTAATCATGAAAAATTGGAAGCTAATTTCAGGCAAACACTTTTTCTCCAACATATGCACTCTCAGGTTCTGTTCATTTTATAGAAGATATTTTCCAAGAAAACATTTTCTTCTTCTTCAGTTTATTTAGAAAAATAAGTCAACGGAAAATATTTGCTAGTTAACAGAAAACTATGCTTACATTCAATAAAACGATTTCCCCTTTGAAAAGGTTGGAAAACATTTTCCAAAATAATATTAGGTATTGGCACTTTGACCTGAAACTCTACATTTAAATATAGGAACCCCAATGTTAGTTCTTGAGTCTCCAACGCTTGGGCTAATTTCATCAAGGCTAGGCCCGAATCCATTGAGGCCAGGACCAGGTTTCTAACGCATGGGCACAAGTTCATCGAGACCGGACCTAGGCCAATTGAGGTTGGATGCTAATTGCAAAAATACTAATAATCCTGATCAAGTTGACATGGTGGCTCAAGACCTAGTTCCTATACCCGAGCTCTCAACACCTAGGCTTCGGTCCATCGAGGTGGAGGTCAAACCCTTGGTGCTTGTGTCATATGCCTTGGCACTTGCGCAAGCATCCTTAAAGGTCAGGCTTGGGCCTCGATGCTGTAGCTGTAGTCCTTAGGCTAAGGTTCTTAATTAATGAAATTTCGTTCTTAAAATATATATATATATATTTTAAAAATCAAATTCTCAATTACTTTTACTTTTTTGAATAATTAATTTTCTTTTTCATTTTCTTTTTTGCTTTTACCTTGGCTAATCGATGGACAACGATTAACCATATGCAAGGGATGAGCTCATTATTTTAGCAATGTCAAGGTCTTGTCAACCTTTGACAAGACTTGAGCCTCACCAATCTAGCAAAAACTTGAGCTCGACCTCACCCGAGGTCAATTGTCAGTCATCACTGTGGCCGGCAATAGGCCAAAAATGAAAAAGAAATAAAGAAATAAAATAAAATAATTAAAAATTCGATATTTTAAAAAATGAAAAGAAAACATCATTAAAGAAGTGCTCAAAGGAAAATCTATACCAAATGGTGGATTATATTTTCTAACTCATTTTCAAGTTTTAGTAGAATACCGGAAAATATTATCATTTTTTGAGAAAGTGACTTTTTAGAAGACATTTTTTAGAATTATTATATTTTATGCGAAACGAGCAAAGCCTTAATCAACCAAAATGGAGGAAACCACAATTGGAAAAATCGAAATCTGACAGTAGACATAGAAGAGCCTCAGTTTTTCTTTAATGGCGAGGAAGCCATCCTTTACGTTGGTAAACAGTGATCAGGAGACTAGTTGTTACCTCCGCTAACGTGGACGTTGTAGAACTTTGTGGTCGAGTAACGGAGGAAGCATCCCGCATTCATGGCACGCGCTTCTTCTCTAGGAGTGCAGCTTCTTGCCATCGAAGTTGCATTCTCCAAACAGACTCTGCAACCGCCGGCATCAAGCGTGCTCCAACACTGTGCCAAAGCATATGCCCCAGCCACCCCTCCGACTCCGTCCTCCCCAGCCACTGCAAAGCCCTTGTTCAGCACTGCGCTTGCCAAGACATTCCTTAGCACCCTGTCTACCCTATCTGAGAACTCGGCCGCTCTCTCCGCCGGGACCGTCGAATTGGAGCTACACTTGAGCATGTCATGCGTCGGATCGACGGTCTCGTTGTAGAAGTCGTAATGGTCGTAACGAAGGAAGCAGCCGTCCAGGTAGAGCCGGCCGAAGTTGGGGATGGTGGGGGGGTTCCAAGTCTGGCCTTCGGTAAAGCAGAGGAAGCACTCGGTCTTAATCAAGTCGCCGTGGCACTGGGCGAGGCCGTACACTGCCGGTGGCGGCGAGGTGAGGGAGTAGTTGACCCAGCGCTGGTCGGCGACGCTGTTGGACATCTCCCTCATGACGGCGATGAAGTTGGAGACTACGTTTTCGGCGACGATCCCAGTGGAGTTCTCGCAGAAGCGGCCTGCTTCGGTGATTCGAGGATCAGAGATGGCGAGGGAGAAGAAAAACGAGGAGAGTGCGAGCAGAGGAAGCGCGATTGATGGGCTGGCCACGTTCAACTTCATGGGCTCTGCTTGAGATATGGTCGGTTATCAAATTTTCCCTCTCACTTAGTTCTCTTCAAAGAGAGAAGACGAAGAAAAGGGAAAGATATAAGCAATAGACCGATGGGCTACACAAGGCGGGATCGAAGCGACAGACTGATGCTTGACTTTTGAGCCCCGTTTCTCACGTCACCCCTTGCGTTCTTTATGCTACAGTAGAGCCTTTTGGAATGTGTCACGGTGATGACACGTCTTTCTCTCCCCACACCATCTCTCTCTCTCTCTCTCAGAGTGGGTCGAATGCAGTGCTTGACACGGCGAGAACGATGGGTGGAATGCAGTGTTTGACATGTCTTTCTCTCCACACACTATCTCTCTCTCTCTCTCTCTCATGGCGAGAATGATGGGTGGAATGCAGTGTTTGACATGTCTTTCTCTTCACACACTATCTCTCTCTCTCTCTCTCTCTCTCTCTCTCTCTCTCAGAGTGGGTGGAATGCAGTGTTTGACAAGGCGAGAATGATGGGGCTCCGAGACCTTTCGAGTCATATTTTGGGTTGAGGCCAGTCGAGACGAAAGAGAGATCTGCAACGACTAAAATGACGAGGGTGACGGATGTTGACGTCCACGTCGCTCTTTCTCATTTTTAAATGATTAGGTGGTACTATTTAACCTATTCTTATGATGATGATGATTATTATTATTATTATGAAAAAATTAAATAATAAATTATTGTGAAATTCATTCTTTCAAAAATTTGTGACTCTCAACAAGCCTATCACGATAGCTTGAAAATTGTTATGCTCTTTCTTTTTTAGCAATTATTCTATCGCATCAAATTTAGTATAGGTACCATTAGGGGTGAGCATAGTTTCATAGTAAAAACTATAACTGAAAAACTAGATCGAAGAGAACCTATCTAGTTCCATGTTCAAAAAAGTTGAGGAGCCTGTTTGGATGAATAGGAAACCTAGAACCTAGAACAAGATTTTATATTTTTCTTGATCTATATTTTCACATGATTCTGCAGTATTTCAAGGCATTTGATGATAAGTGTGTAATATGAAATCACTAGTCCAAGCTTCCATTTTATAACTGAAACTTTTGCTTTATTAATTTTTCATATTCTTCATATATCTAAATATAAGTTATGACCAGTGCATACTATAATTATGTGTGGTGGTAATTAAAAGTTATGGTTCATTACAATTGTTCAATCAATAATATATATGGAACCTGGAACTGATCTTAAAACCTGTAACAGGATAGGTTATAGAATATGCAGGATAGGCTCCACGCAAAACTTGTACAAAACCCAAAACTGATCATTCCTAGGTATCATGAATCTTATATTTGCATGGTCGTGGATAGGTTTGGTCGATAAGGTTCGTCATCGGAAGGTTCTCTTTTGTATCAACTTGGGGCCAACCCATGTTCATTATTATGCAAAATTCACCAACCTTTAATTTGACTTTAGATGATCATATTTGGCCTCGAGTGTTTTAGATGAGATTCCCCCTAGATTTTCCATACATGTGCATTTTTCTAGTCCCATGGCCATCGCCATGAGGTATCTGAGCTAGTTTATATGCAGCCGACCTGCTTGAATGATTCGCCAAACAAACGATCAGGCACCCTCTTTTTTTCGGCTTGAATTTAGGGATAGGTATATTTGAAATCTTAAAAATTGTCACGAAAGTCCAAATTGAGTTTTAAAACTTTTAGAAAGTGTAATCAAATCCTACAATTTATTTCTTTAAACTTTCAAAAATTGTAATCACTAGAAGGACTTTTATTGGACCAAGTTGATGAGCTCGATTATATTTCGTGACAAATTTTAAAACTTCCAACGCACTTATTTCTTAGATTTTTAAAATGACCTCTTCTACCTTGATTATCAACCGCTACATAGAGTTCTGCAATTCAAAAAACGCATAGGAACGTGGTAGTTTGTACAAGACCGTCTCAATTCACATTATTTCGGTCGCCAAAATTTGACCTCACACGCATACCCAGCAGGGCCAGCACCAATTATGGAAAAAATTAGATGCCCCAATTTTCAAAGCTTAAGCCCACCCCACGTAAACAATAGTTTTAGGAAAAGTCTTTGTTGACTGTCCTTGACGGAGTGACAGTTAGCTAAGAACCGCACATTTTCAATGGGAATAGGTTGACCTTTTCAACCGGTTTCCATTCCAAGAAAGAATTAGTGAGAATCCTACTCGTCCTTAAACGAAAACAGATAATATTGATTAGTGCAGATAAGACTCAAGTCCATCTTTTAAGTTTTTTTTTTTTTTTTTTTTTTTTTTTAATTTTCTTATTACAAGCTTAAATTGAGAGATAAAATCATTAAAGGGCCCGCACAATCAATTTTCATGAATAAAATGAAAGAAAAAATAAATTAGTTACCAAAATATAAATAATTACAAGTAAAAATTATTGAAATCGCTAATGTTATTATATAGATCTATTAAATTTAAAAGATAAGAAAGCTTGAAATGTCGGCTTCCTTAACCAGTTTCATTTTTATCCTTTCTTTTCCCGAGATTTGAATAATTCTTTATTGCAAGCTTGAATTGAGAAACAAATCAATGTAATAATATTCACACAATAAGAAACAAATCCTACAATACTATTTAAATAATAAGAAATATATGAAGAATTCAATGGCAACATTTAAAATAGTGGATATTATTCTCTACTCAAAGAAAAAGATTATGTAGATATTGTTCTCAATTTAAAAAAAAAAAACTTAATAACTGAAAACTAGGAACGTAATTATCTTCTTTTTTTTTTTTTGGTAGAATGTGTAATTACCTTGTACATTTTGAATTTCGATTGCTGTACGATGTTCTAATTGAATAACTCAAAACTGTGGATAAAGGTTCATCAATCTTTACTTTTCTTATTGTAAGAAAGTAAGATGTATTCGTTGTTGTCAAATTTTAGTTTGAATTTATATATTTTAGACATATAATTCTTAAATTTTGTCTTGACATCTTGTTCGGATGGATGGAGTTAGTATCGAAAGCAACTTTGCCAATGAAAATAATGGTGGTGATGAAGACGAAATGAACAATGCAACCGAAGATGCTAATCATGAAACTTGCATAGTTATGGAGTTTAATTCTTATGATGAGGCTTATACATTTTATAACAATTATGCTAAAGAAGTAGGATTTGGCATTAGAGTGTTAAACTTGTATAAAAGAAAAGGTAGTGAGGACAAATGAGGTGCAATACTTTGTTGCCGTCGTTAAGGGTACAAGATCGAAAAGGAATCAATTAAGTCAAGACCGGGAAAAAGATGTGGTTGTCCAGAATTAATTAGAATAGATCTAGTTGGGCCTCCTAAGTGGGAAATAACAAAAGTTGTCCCGGGAACGACCGCAATGACATGCTTGATGACATGATTGATGACCTCCCTCTCTCTCTCTCTCCCTCTCTCCTTTCATCCCTCCCGTAGGTGGAGTGCAGTGTCCGGCGCGGCGCGATTGATGAGGTTCCGAGACCCTTTCAAGCCCTAGAATATTTTGGGTTGACGGAGGTTGAAGAAAATGGACTGATGTCAGAGAGAGAGAGAGAGAGAGAGAGAGAGAGAGAGAGAGAGAGAGAGAGAGATACAATGACATCCGCTTATTCTGTAACATTAAATTCAGAGGAAGCTACCAAAAGAAAAAGTTTGGATAGAGGTCGGTCGTATGGAACATTCTCTTTTTCAAAGATTTTATTTCTCAAAATTTTGGATTTTGGCAAGTTCTATTTCACTTGCTTAGAGTTAGAGGGTAGACTTCGCGCACCAAAAGAAAAAGTTAATAAACTTCCAATTCAAACTAAATTTGTATAACACCAAAAGTTATTATATTTCAAGGTAAAAGCAATAACATCAACTGATAGAGTCAAATATCGAAAAACTGATAAAACAAAAAGAATGCAATTAAAGTTACGACCATGGGAAAAATGAACATCAATATCAAGTAATTCTATTATGAAGGAGAAAATGAATTACAATGGCATTTACACTTATGTTAAAATTCTCAATGCTCCAATTTTTTGCCATAATGTAGATAGTTAGATGTTGGAGTTAAGAGTAAACAAAAGCATTTTCCCCGTAGGAAAAACCAATGAATTTGAATCTTGATGGTGAAAACTCCAGAAGCTCACGGATGACAAATTCAAAACGAAAATGACAAGAAAAAAACTATTAAAAAGGGAATTACATTGAAATGTGTCGATTTAGCCATTTATTAAGCAATCAAATAACAAAAATCTATAATGTTTAACAGAAGAATTTTCACTTTTCATGTATAATTAGATAAGGTTTTTATAATAATACAAATAAAACAAGGCATACGAAATTCAGGAATGGGAAAAAAAGTTTGCCCATTACCATCCAAAAAAGGTTGCAATTAAAGTTGTGACCACGGAAAATTGGACGTCGAGATCACATAATTCTTTTATTAAGGAGAAAATGAATTAATATGGTCCCATACTTAGGCTTAAATGCTTCGCACTTTTGAAATTTTTTGCCATGAGATAGATGGTTAGGCAGCAGAAGAAAAGTAATCAAAAGCATTTTCCCTTAAGGAAAAACAGATGAATAAGAAGTATTGATTGTGAAACTCTAAATATTCAAAGGTAAACAAATTTAAAAGGAAATGACAGGAAAAGGAAAAGCAATCAAAGAGGGGATTATGACGAAAAGTGCTGTCTAACCATTTATGAAGCAATCAAATAACGAAAATTTATAATTTTCTACGCACAATTCTTCACTTGCCAGGTGTAAAAAGATAAGATTTTTATATGGTACAAATAAAACAAGGTTTGCCAAGTACCGTCCAAAGGAAGTCTTTTTTTTTTTTTGAACAGATCCAGAGGAAGTTCACTGATTGTATTATCACCGACACCTTTTAGAAACTTTCGACTATTACCAATATGCAATCACGGACAAGATCAATATGAACCTTCTAATTAGGAAAAAGAAGGAAAAAAGGAGAAAAGGCTTTGCGTGCTTGCCGAGTAAAGGAAAAGACTCCATACGGTCAACTTTTCCAATTCCTTGGTGCAACTCTTCAAAAGGAAAATATATTTTTTTTAAAGACTAGTATGACCAAAGAAGAAAAATAAAAATAAAAAAAACAAAACAAAGATTTCTAGTGACATGACAACATCAATCCACATCCATCTCTCTCTTCAACTTAGCCAAAATACCATTGCCGTTGATCCCTAGTTTAACCTTCATAGCAAAAGGAGCTTAAACCCTCCATCCCTAAACTCAAGCTCGTTGCTCAACACCTTAAATTTTTTTTATATGAAATTATTTACTTTAATCAAATGATTTATCAAACTTTTCTCTAAGTGAGTTATCGACTAGTTTGAGTTTAATACCCAAAAATGTGAAAATTACCAAAACAATTGTAAACCTATTGTAATTTTTCCAACTTAGTCCTAAATTTTTTTTTTTATCAATTCAGTTCTAAACATTTTATAATTATGTTAATTTAGTCCATTCGGCCAAATTTAGCTAATCGGCCAGCACCATCAAACCAACATTGACGTGTCAATCTTTTAAACTTTTTCCAACATTGACGAGCCTCGCTAGATTGACAACAAGGTTGGCCTCACCTTAGTGGGCGAGGCCTTGTTGTCGTAGGATGAGCTCAGCCTCTGGCAAGCGCCCTCGTTGATGGCCAATGGGGGCAAGCCTTGCTGGCCAATGCCTTTGGTCGGTTGACAAGGAGGGAGGGAGGGAGGGAGGGAGGGAGAGAGAGAATAAATAAATTAAAAAAATTAAAAAATCGACATGTCAACACCCAGCCAAATTTGGCCGAATACAAAAGATTTAAGACTAAATTGGCCAAAAAAAAATGGGTTTAGGACAAAATTGAAAAAATTGCGATAGCTTTTATGACTGTTTTGATAATTTTTCCAATAGAAAACTAGTGCTATATTTATCCTTTTTAAGTTTTGTGTCTTGAAAAAATCATAAATTGTTCATCTCTAATAGTTTTTGTGTCATAAAAAATATTGACCAATCTTTCTTTCGTCAGCTTCCGTTCAATATTCTAGATAATTACGAACATGGAAACACACTTGGCAAACAATTTGGAATATCGATGTATAACTTGATTCCTTGTGAAAATTCATTATAGATGGGTCACCTAAACGACATTGGTTTTGTGAAGTTGGATCTGAAAAAAAATAAATCGAGATTGAAAAATCTGCTAAAATTTACTAAGGGTGCGTTTGGTAACATTTTTGTTTAAAAATTGTTTCTGGAAACAGAAATAGAAAAAAGTATTTCTACTTGGGGAATAATTTTTGAACAAAAAAATGCGTTTAGTAAATATGTTCAGAAATATAAAAAGAATAGAAACACGTTTGGTAAATTTGTATAATTTTTTTTTTATTTCTTTTAATTTTTTTTTTTAATTTTTTAATTTTAATTTTCTATTTTCTTTCTTATTTTTCTTATTTCTTATTTATTTTTTTTTTTTTTTTTTTTTTTTCTTCTTTTGGCCGGTCGTTGGCCTTGGGCGACGAGGGCGGCGGCCTCACCCGGCCACGACAAGGCTTGCTGGCCCCGGCGAGCTCGAGCTCACCCAAATCCGGCGAGGCCGAACTCGCCCAACGGCCGGCGAGGCTCGGCCTCGCCGGGCCACCGCCAAGCGACGCCGACCTAGCGGTGGCCCGGCAAGGCCGAGCCTCGTTGGCCGCCGGGTGAGGTCGGCCTTGCCAGATCCGGTGAGGCCGAGCTCGCCTAGCGGCAGCGACGCTCCGCCGGAGGTCGCCGGTGACTGGCCAAAGAAAAAAAAAAGAAAAAAGAAGAGGAAAAGAAGAAGAAAAAAGAGAGAAGAAAATGGAAAGAGAGAGAAAAAATGTTCCTAAATTTTGTTCAAGAAACAAGAAACAACTTTTTTTTTGTTTTTTATTTCCGTTCCAGATGTGTTTATGGGAACAAAAAAATAATTTTGGAACAAAAACGCAAACAAACGCGTTTCTATTCCTTTTTTTTTCTCTCGAAACAAAAAAACTGTTTTTAAACAAAAAAAATGAAGTGAAAACAAACAGGCCCTAATTCGTCCTAAGAGCTCCCTCACCTTTCAAAAAGTGGGGAAATGATGACAAGAGTTGATAATTTTTTTTTTTAAAAAATAAATAAATAAAAGAGTTAGTAAGTAATTTAAACGAGAAGTAACCAAAAGAAGTTGGTAATTATAATCAAAGGAAAGTTGGTAAATCGTCAAAAGAAAGATTGACAAACTCATGTGGGAGTTAATAAATTTAAGCTGGTAGTAAAGATGACAAGTAAAAGTTAGTGAGAAAACTTGATAACTTGTAAATTGTCAAAAAGATCCAATGATTTTATTATAAATAAGTTATCAGGAAATTAGGTGATCAGTAACTTATTTAATTAACAATCTTTTAACACTTAGAAGAAATTTCAAATTTCTACTAGCACGAAAAATGTTTTTTTTTTTTTTTTTTTATAAACAAAACACTATAATCATCCCAACATAAGTATTTCCCTAAGTGGATAAAGGAAAGTTAGTGTTTTCTTTTTTCCTCAGACAAGGTAGCATCATCCTCGTGTAAGAGTATACCTACAGAAAAACCATCTCTCTCTCTCTGTGAAAACTGAACCATGAATGCGGAACCTGGAAAGAAGACTCGACGACGAGATGCATGTGGCATATCTGAATGCGAAATCTCTGGTGTGAATGCAGTAATATTAATTCTCAGCATGTGAGCCATGCACTACACAATGAGCAGTCTAGGTGAAGTCCTCTCCTCTCTAAGCTCGCCCCTAACCCAGTTACTGCTCACGATCCATGCGCGTTTCTGATTGAGTCACAGCCTGTGATGAACTGTATTCAACCTGTGATCAACTGTATTCACCTGACACACATGCGTTCATCTCGTGTTGCAAATCAATTGATGGTTTGGCACATAGTAGATGGAACCGCGGTAATGACTAAAGTCAAGAGCTGCTTTATCCAATGGCTTTTTCCGACCCTTTTTAATCTTATGTTGGCACATGTTTGGCAGGGACATTGCATTGACATTAAGTTTGCAACCTAACTCATCGAGTATATATATATATGAAGATTTGAAAAGAAACACTTTGGAGCGAGGGGCCAGAAAAGCTGGTGAAGAATCCACACCATGTGGGCTTAAGTACGAGTGGACCGAGCCTAGTTGTGCTTCTAATTTTTTTGTTTTATTGGTCAGAAATGAGACCTTCATTTCATTAAAACCGAGCCAAAATACAAGAGCGAGGGGCATCAAAACACATCACATCTTAATGTCTTTATGACCAAGTCCGTTGATCCAATTGATTCTCAAGTGCAATCGGCCAACTCAAGATTGTCGAAAAATGGCCAAGAGGTCTTTACATTCTGTAATAAGTGGCTCAACATCCTAAGAGCAAAGAGAGGAATCTTGTAAATATCTTATCAAAGTGGAATTGCCTGACTCTAGAACTAACTTCAGTTCAAAGTAACTTACGAGAGTACGGAGGCAAGCTAGGGTTTCGGGTTGAAGAGCTCACCACTAGGGTTGTGTTTTTAGTTGAGTTCTACGTTTTGTGAGGTTAATTTCGCTTGCAGATGGGAATGGAGCTGGCTCGTGCAATTTCTCGAGACTAACTCAAGCTTGATGGGTTGATTATGATACACTTGTTTAAATTCGATTTTAGGTTGAGCTCGCCAAATTTTCAGCTAAAACGCTTGCGAACTTAATTGAGCTTATTATATTTTGCAAAAAAAAAATGCTATCGATAAACTTTACCTAAACATCCTGAGAAAATTTCCAAAGACACTTAGATTGTACATATTTTTTCGAAAGACCCTTATAGAGTGGGAATTTTTCTAAAGAAAAAAGAATATCCCTCAAGGTGTATCACCATACTCTAAACGATTCACACCTCATTGCCGGTTGTAAAAGGCAACTTCCGACGACCATGGCGACAGTCACATGTGCATTTCTAACAATTGGGTGAGGGCATTTTTGTCCCAAAAATTCATCTCCTTTTTAAGCCATGCAAAAGTTGAGAAAGATGTTGGGGGAAGAAGAGAGAGCTAGGGGACTTTTTCTATAGAAAAAAAGAATATCCCTCAAAGTGTACCACCATATTCTAAACGATCCACACCTCATCGCCGGTTGTAAAAGGCAACTTAGGATGACCACGGCGACAGTGACATGTGCATTTCTTACAATTTGGGTGAGGCCATTTTTGTCCCAAAAAATCATCTCCCTTTTAAGCCATGCAAAAGTTGAGAAAGATATTGGGGGAAGAAGAGAGAGCCAGGGTTCGAAAAAAGATTTATGGCAAATTCCAATCGAGAGTGGAGATCAGGAATTGCGGATGCGGACGAGAATCCGATCATTCCACTGCATGTGTGCTCGCTATCGATTCCATTGGAACCTAGCCCCAGAACTTGCTCTAAGTTTAAATTGCTTTGACATTTAATTGCTCCAACCAGATTAATGATCTTTCTTCCGCCAATTTTGGTAGGCTTCAAGATCACGGCGACATTGAGGCAAGCCACCTCCTTCAAGATCACAACAATCTAGGGTTTCCATCACCTCTTGCTCATCAAGGAGATATTGAATATTTCAGAGCAAGATGTTATAGTTCTCGCCATCTAGTTTCTCATTTTTGTTCATATCATCAAAAAAATTTCCTGCAGCCATTTTCAACCACATTCAAGAAATGCTCATGAGATATTAATAATTAGCACATCTCACTATTTTGCCGCATTAATCTAAATTACATAATAAAAATTTTATGCAAGTCACAAGATCAAAAATTTGCCATGATCTTGATCATCTCTTGCGCCCAAGTACTCAATGGTTATATGTAGTTTAATATGCGTAGAAATAAATTGTAGGAGGAAACTAATAAGTTTCACTTAACTAAAAACACACTCCCACTTAACTATCGTGTACACCTTCTTGATTGATGCTAAGCATTAAATCAATAACATATATAAACAAAAGTATAATATGCTATGTATCAAACTCTAAATTAGTGATTCTAACGTTCACAATGAATAGAGTCCATTACTCGCTTTGATACCAACATTGAAGAATGGGCAGCGGAAACGTAGCACAATTATTTAACTACATATCTCTTGCAGTCTCAACATCAATTCCTCTAGAATGACGGGACTATTTTACATTGCTAGTCAAATCCACAATCTTTATATAATATTTCTTCGAACCCGTAAACAACTCATTGGCAAACTCATACTACTCGAGCAGGAGTTGGGTTCCTCTAGAATGACGGGACTATTTTTTGCTTGTGAGAAGCCCTGCCTCTTCATAGAAGGTGAAAGAAGACCCTTAGTCTTCCTCTATAACTCTCCATTATTCCACTGTTTTATGTGGAAGAATTATCACTTGTAACTCCCACATAATTAGAGAAAAACTGGAGGCAATTGACTGTGGGACCTCTGGACGAAGCAGCATGGGACATGGTGCCATTTGTAAAGGTTGTGCAACATTTTACTTTTTTTTTTTTTTTTTTTTTTTTTTTTTTTTTTTTTTTTTTTTTTTGGTGCTGGAGGAACCGCTACAAGGCCGGCAGCCGAGACCGTAAACCCCCAGGCGACGCTAGCGGGGAACCCACCACCCCGACGTCGCGCGTAAGTCACCAGGTTACAAAGACTGCCCCCTGCTTCGCAGGGGTTTCGAACCTGGCCCTCCAGCGTGGAGGTCCAAGGCCTATCCAGCCATGCCACCGCAGTCGGTGGTTGCAACATTTTACTTTGTTCCCATATAATTCACTAATATGGTTGTTAATTCCATCCAGGACGATGTAGCTGGTTGCTTTGAGTACTACGCAGATCTTGCTGAAGGTTTGGGTGCTAAGCAAAAGGCTCCTGTCTCTCTTCCTATGGAGTCATTTAAGAGCAATGTTCTCAGGGAACCAGTTGGTGTTGCATTAATTACTCCATGGTAATGGTGCTTTATTTTGCTGACCAGATGCGCCACCTAGAAACGTCATAGTTTTTCTTTCTAACCATTAGATATCATTGACTGGATCAACATGTTATCATCAGCCTGTAGCAACTAAATGATGGCCTGTGGTTTTTGTGAGATTCTCATCTGCTCTTGTTAGACTTCGCTGTTTTGGTAGCAACATGAGTTTTTGTGTCATTTGGGAGATGATGATTTTTAATTCTTGCTCTGATCGTTCAATGGCCTTCCTCGATGGAGTAAAAATGATAAAAGTTCTTCGTTATGACGATGAATCTCATGCAATGCAGGAACCACCCTCTTTTAATGGCTACTTGGAAAGTAGCTCCTGTTCTGGCTGCTGGTTGCACAGCGATACTGAAGCCTTCTGAGTTGGCATCTGTGTATGTGTTAATCTTCACTTGCATCATTAACTCAATTCACTCATTTTCCTTATTAGTTTTTAATGCACCTGAGTGTGTTCTTGAAACTTCAGGACATGCTTGGAGCTTGCTGAGGTGTGTAGGGAGGTGGGTTTTCCTCCTGGTGTCCTCAATATTCTGACTGGACTTGGCCATGAAGCTGGAGCTCCTTTGGCATCTCATCCCCAAGTCGACAAGGTCTGTATTCTCCCATCATCTCTTCATTAACATTTTGTGAAGTTTTTTCTGACACATTCTGCAAATTGGTTTTATTTTATTTTATTTTATTTTTATATATATCACTATGCGTCTACCCCACCTCAGCTGGGTCTTATCAACAGATTGCATTTACAGGAAGCTCAGCTCCAGGGAGCAAGATTATGACCGCCGCTGCTCAACTTGTCAAGGTGCAGCTATTTTTCATGTCTTTGTTGAATTCAACAGAGGAAAGTCTTCGTGTGAGAGTAACCTTTCTGGCATGTGTACGTTATGACCTCGCAGCCTGTTTTGCTGGAACTTGGTGGAAAAAGCCCCATTGTTGTGTTTGAGGATGTTGATCTTGAAAAAGGTTGGTCCATTCTGGCGCACATACCCCTCAATAAGACTGATACAATTGCTATTTTCCTTCAGAAGTTCGTTGCGATGGTGCATTCATTCTTGGGTGATTTCTATGTGAATAAGCTTGATTATGTATGCAATGTTGCTGACAATAGGCCTTACTACTTGTATTTTAAACAGCTGCTGAATGAACAATTTTTGGATGCTTTTGGACGAATGGTCAAATTTGTAGTGCTACATCTAGACTTATCGTGCGTGTAAGTTATCTCCGCATTGCAAGGTCATTTTGCACGTGTTTCTTTTATTTCCTACCTCTGGCACTTGCACTTGGTAAAACTTCTGGATTGATTTTACTTCGTTCTACCTAATCATGCATATGGTTGCATTCCTGAATTAGCATGAGATATCATGCATCAACCTGGAGATCCATATGTAATGTGAAAAAGAAAAGCATAATGCAGCGAGAATCTTCTTTGTTGTTATTGAAGATTCCGGAGCTTTAAATCAATTTATTGAGAGAAGTTGTGAATTGAGTAGTCAGATATTGTGAGCTATTCATAAGAACATGGAGGTGGAACTAATGTCGAGTCAACCCTCTATACCAGCTTTATGGAAGGAGTCGAGAAAAGCTTTTAGTTGAGAAAACTGTGTGCTTATAATTTGCGAAGAAGTAACTGAGAACTTTGGGCACACAAAAGTCATGCTTAAATGAAATAAAATGTTAGATGTCAGATGACCATAATTGTTCGCTAGGTGCGCATAATATCTTATGAAGTGATTGCTCTCTTTCAAACCATTATATTATATGTTTTGCATTATATTGAATGGGTATATCACAATTTTTTCAGGAAAGCATTGCAGCTCAGTTCATCGAGAAGCTTGTTCAGTGGAGCAAAAATTTAAAAATATCTGATCGCTTAGAAGAGGGTTGCAGGCTTGGCCCGTGAGCGAGGGGCAGGTATATCTTTCATTACCTGCAGGTTCGGTACTGTATAGTTCTGTAGTCTACTAGTTAATGCATGGCATGCATATGAGTCCGTTATTATCTTACGACCCTTACCCATTTGTGAAGATGCATTCTCTAGGGTTTTCGGTCATAGCAAATTCCTGGATTAGTTTACCAACCACTGTAGATAGTAGTGAAGATTTAGAATACATAACTTCCACAATTATCTTATTTTTGGGAGAAGTGTAGCCCTTGTCCCATAGCCATTGCAGCAGTTGTATCTTGGGCATAATCTACGCCGTTCATTCACTATAATCGGGGGCAAATGATCATTTTTGAGGTGACGTGTGGAATGAAGGCGATAATTTCTCCCATAGAAATCATGGGAAATAGCTTTAGTCTGGGATTTTTAATTACCATTTAGTTCTTTTCACTTTTCAATGTTTAGCAAATCTGCCAGCTGGATGTCGAAATGATAATTTCATTTTCTTTGCTTCAGTATGAGAAAATACTGAAGTTCATCTCCACGGCTAAGAGCGAGGGGGCTACTATTTTGTGTGGTGGAGATCGTCCCGAGGTACAGGGCTCTTAGTACTCTCGTGAAGAACCCTTCTGCTTCTGAAAATGCTTTTCCTGACTTGTGTATCATCTCAAACAATTGATAGCATTTGAAGAAGGGAATCTTCCTTGAGCCAACCATCATAACTGATGTCACCACATCAATGCAAATTTGGAGAGAGGAAGTCTTTGGACCTGTTCTCTGCGTTAAAGCATTTGACAGGAGGCCATTGAATTAGCAAATGACACCCAGTGAGTTGGTTCATTCTTTCGAGAGTGTTCAGAATACGGTGGAGAATCTGCTCATTTATTGTGATCGAAATTGTTACTCCATTCTGGCCTGGGTAGACTTCTTGAAATTGGGACATTATGAGAATCTCATGATTAATCGATGCTTTGCAGTTATGGACTAGGTGCTTCTGTGTTGTCAAATGACTTGGAAAGGCGTGAGCACCTGACCAAGGTGAGGTTCAATGTACATTTATGTGAACTTTTGGCCCTCAGATGACCAAAAGATGTACATGGCACGTATTTACGTTGTTGAATTACTTGATTTTAGTCATATCTTGGTGGTGAATTGCAGGCTTTCCAGGCAGGCATTGTGTGGATCAACTGTTCACAGCCATGCTTCTGTCAGGCCCCTTGGGGAGGAAACAAACGGAGTGGTTTTGGTCGGGAGTTAGGAGGATGGTATCGTCGGCTTCTCTATGACCAAATGAATGACAGAACTTAAAGGAGAATAGAAAAATGATCTAGTAGAGAAAGGGAGTCTAATCTCCGAATGATTTTTGTCTTGTACAGTAGTTATAACTTATGACTCTGCAAAGTTGTAACCGCTTAGTGCATTATTTCAGTAGGTTTGCATTGCACTGAGAAAGTTTGATGATCATAGCTTTGTACTGACCAGATGATTGTGCCTTTTTTTCGCAGGGGACTGGATAATTATTTGAGCGTGACGCAGGTTAAACAGTACATATCCAGTGAACCTTGGGGATGGTATAAATCTCCCTCAAAGCTGTGAACTCTACTGAGGTATAGCTCAGGATGTTTTCCTTGTGCCAACTACTAAAAATAAGGGTTGGAGGCCATTGTATAGAGACTACAGAATGGATGGGAAAAAAAGTTGAACAAGATTGCGGATCTTGTTTATCATTTTATTTCTACTCATTAGCATTTCGGTAATGTACTTCATTTACAAAAGCTTGTGCAAATTTTCACGAATGCGTTTATATGAAGACCACATTGATGCATGGTCATTGCTACTTTCTCAACACTGCCATTATTAAGCCAGAGCTCTGCCGGATGGCTGCCTCCTTAGAATTTGATATATGCTGTTGCTTGATGGACTGGGTAAAGCTAGTTCGATGCCCAGCTACTGCATCCTTACATTTTCTTCATGCGCCTATCTGAGGCTTATCTTGCCAAAGTATGTTCTTTAAGCACTGCATTACTTGAAAACAAAGTTAATAAGTGAGGTGCGATTTATTGAAATTCTGCATGGAGTCATTTCAGGGAGTTACAACAATGCTGTCCATTCGAAGGGCAGTGTTTTCGATACAATAAATCCCTGCATAATTTAGCAAATAGACACTACAAGCCAACCTTGTAAATGTCCACCCATCATAAAAGAGCCTTCCCAATGACATTCATGGAGGAGGAGAATGTAAAGCATTAAGGTATCTAGAATTGGCAGATTTCATTTAAAATTAAATTCTAAATGCATAAGTAAAAGAAAGTGATCCCAGTACTTACTGTGTTTTTGTTGGAAATTAATGATCCATTTTCAATAAAATCTAGAAGCTACTAGTTTAATGAAGAATAAGCTTGAAGACCCTCAAATGTTGAAGAAGTTTCTGGTACTACGTGGACAGCAAGATCACGTGAAGAAGCCCAAGTTGATCAAGAAAAGAGGGGCACACAATAAAATAATATTATAGTAGTTGCTGGAGTTTTCAAGAGAGTAAGCTCTACGTGCATGGGAAATTTGTGCAAGGGAAATCATGAAAGAAAAGTCAACAAAAGTGGCTGAGAGTTGGAGAGAATAGAAAAATGCAGAAAAATGGAGAAGAGACCAGAAGATGCGGAAGAAGCCGCACAAACCGGAGATCAAAAACCAAAAACTATAACTAATGTCAAAACCATGCTTCCGCACGCGCACGTTCAAAAAATATTTTTTAACATGGTATCAGAGCCAGGTTCGCCCAGGTTCGTAACTGAGCCAGGCGAAAAGGTTCATGAAGCCAGAGCTAGGCATACTGGATGGTTATGGGCGTTTGGCCTCACCATCCTCAACTAAGAAGGCCAGAGCCCGAGCGAGAGCCAACGGAGCCAGAGCCGGAGCCAGAGCCAGAGCCGGAGCCAGAGCCAGAATCAAAGGCCAGAGCCCGAGCGAGAGCCAACAGAGCCAGAGCCGGAGCCAGAGCCAAAACTAAAGCCGGAGCCAGAGCCAGAGCCTACGAGAGCCAGAGCCAGAGCCCGAGCTAACAACTAAAGAACATTTTGATGTTCCGAGACGTATGGGACATCGTTAAAGAAAAAACATGAATATTCAACGGCAAGTGCAAGTGTTTCAACAAGAAAATGCAAGGGATCGTGGAACGAAGACAGAATAAAAGGCATGGGATAAATTACAAGAGAAATTTCAAGGTACGTCCGAAGTTTTAATATTCCGAAAATGGATCAAGGGGGAGTGTTGGAAATTAATGATCCATTTTCAATAAAATCTAGAAGCTACTAGTTTAATGAAGAATAAGCTTGAAGACCCTCAAATGTTGAAGAAGTTTCTGGTACTACGTGGACCGCAAGATCACGTGAAGAAGCCCAAGTTGATCAAGAAAAGAGGGGCACACAATAAAATAATATTATAGTAGTTGCTGGAGTTTTCAAGAGAGTAAGCTCTACGTGCATGGGAAATTTGTGCAAGGGAAATCATGAAAGAAAAGTCAACAAAAGTGGCTGAGAGTTGGAGAGAATAGAAAAATGCAGAAAAATGGAGAAGAGACCAGAAGATGCGGAAGAAGCCGCACAAACCGGAGATCAAAAACCAAAAACTATAACTAATGTCAAAACCATGCTTCCGCACGCGCACGTTCAAAAAATATTTTTTAACATGCTTATGCTCCCTCACCAACAACTCCTTCAACTATTGTAAAATTATTTTATCCAACTAATGAAATTATTTTCCATATCCCATGTTCTCTGTCTTTCAATTATCCTAGTCTATCCCTTGTCCATCATCCATAAACTACACCATACACTTACACACACGCCACTAACCAAAAATTATAACTACTACCTAAAACCATGCTTCCACGCACATTTAAATTTTAACAGTTTTTGCCTTTTCTCAAGTCTCAGATGCAACAACACGTTCAGTGACAGAGAAGAAAAATACAAACTGGAGCAAACAGATAGATTGCACTATATTTGCGCAATCCAAGTGCATTCTCCGAATCTCATCCTTCTCATTCCAGCTTTTAATTGCTTTCAGTCCTTTTTTCTAGTCCAAGATCTCGTCAGGTGAGTAGCCACAGAATAGCTCTAAAGCCAATCGCTTGCTTCTGTCCCAAATATCAGCCCGTCAAACTTGAAGAAGCAGTGAAGGATTTGCTCCTAAATTTACCACACACCAGCAAACACCCGAAGCCGGAGTATTGTAGCATGGCGAACCCTAATAAACAAGATAAATTGGCTTAGAAGAAAAATCAGGGCAGCTAAAACTAAATGAACATCACTTCCATCAATGAAAGTAATACCTTCCCAATGACATTCATGGAGGAGGAGGATGTTAAGCATTTTAAGATGCAGCAGATTCATTCAAAGAACAGAAAACAGGGAATTCTGGGTTCTCCTTGATAAACAATTCGAGTGGTCAATCACCCTTAAAAACCTTGCAGCCTTATCAAGGGACATCAATTTGACCTCCACATAAATGAATGACAATGTCACCTGAAAGTACAGCAAAAGAAAAGACATAAAGCACCAAAAGAACAAGAAGTTCCAACACTGTAGAGTGTTTCTGCAAGAATGTGCCTAACTCACTTGAATTAGTACAAGTAAAAAGGCTCTGAAGACGTCAGAAGTGCCACAGATTCCAGCAACCACTCTTCCGGCCAACTGCACAATGTCAAGCAACAACTAGACAGGATCAAAGTTTCGTCCTTCGAGATGATAAGCCTGCACTCTAGGCCCAGGATTTCTTTCTGCCAAAATCCTGATCGATATTTTCACAACATCATCCAAGTTCCAACTGGAGAAGTATAACCGTGACAGCATCTACCAGCTATCTCATTCTGACCACTGGGTCACAAGGACAGCCTCAAAATAAATAAATAAAAGTTGAAAGATTATCTGTTACATCTGTAGGAGCTTACAATAGCAAAACCTGTCCCCTGGATGTTTGCTGCTCGCTGATATATTGTGTAAGATATGATTAGCTGAAACTCGAGCTGAGAAAAGAGGACGAATTTCATCGGCAGGTTCAGTATGGATCAACAGAGGAAGACGACCAGATTTGCTTTGCACTCTAAGGATCTCCTTTACAAAACCTTGGTTTCCAGTAAGTAAGAGACCATCCAGGACCCTGTTGAAAGTTAATTTTCTAGCCACAAATCCTCTGTCAACCATCTCGATCAACAATTTCCCAGCCAGCACCAAATCATCCAATTTCTTCCTGACAAACATGGAACTGACAAGCTATGTAGCACCGACATGGACACACGACACGCGACACGACACGACACGACACGCCGACACGTCATTTCTTAAAAATAGAGAATTTTGACACGTTCCAACACGTTATATATTAAATATATTTTTATATAAATACATAAATAATAATAATAATAATAATAATAATAGCCTAGAATTAATTTACACAAAAAATATTAAATAATATCATTCATTATTTTAATTTGTTACAATAATACACAAAACTTAGAGGAAAAAAATATTGTTTAAAAAAAATGCTGAAATGATATTTTTAAATTTATTTATTTATCATATATAGCATTTTTTATTATTTCTTTCATAGTAAAAAACTTAAAAAAAAAAAAATAAAACAATTCTAAAAAAACAAAACTGAAAAAGAAAATGTGGACCCGTGCGTGTATATTTATAGCAATTTTATTACTTCTTTTATTACTTTTTTTGTGTATATTTATATTTTGACCCCTCAAGTATTAGAAATTTTCAAAATTGACCCCGTGCGTGTCGGAATTTTGGACTCGCGTGTCGGAGAGAGTTGACCACGTGTCGGATTTTTCGACACTCGTTGGCCGCGTGTCGGAGTGTGTCGGAACGTGTCGAAGCGTGTCGGACACGTGTCGGAGTGTCAGACATGACACGAAGGCTTTCGGAGAGTGTCCATGCTACATAGTTGACAAGGATCTTGTACGTGTCCAAATTTGGCAAGCAAACCCCACTTCCCATTTTCTCAAACAGGTGCATGCCATTCTCTATTTCTCCAGCATCGCAAAAGTAAGGAATCATGATGTTGTACGTCTGAACATTAGGTTCGCAACCATCCTCCTCCATTCTCGACATAAATTGCACAGCCCTATCCGTATGCCCCGCATGACACAGTCCCCTAATCACCAGATTGTAAGTGATCGAGTTGGGCACATAACCCTTCCTCAACATTTCTTCGAAAACCAGAATTGCATTTTCCACATTGTCTTTCTTACAGAGAACCTGAATCATGGCATTATGAGTCGCAACAGAAGGGAGAATTCCCTCTCTAGGCATCTCATCAAACACCCTTTTAGCTTTCTCGAACAGTGTAAGAATCCCCTTACACTGTTCGTGTTCAACGGCGACTTTTCGAGACGAGGGCACCAGGATATTTCGAAGATTGCCCCTTGAGGAAAGGAATGAAGTGCGATCGCAAATGCACATTAGTTGTGGAAGTCTTTGCGGGAGTATATATTCAAGACGTGAGAATACTCTTGAAGCAATTAATTCCTCCACTACTGCAATGGCCAATCATTTTCTTTATTGAATTGCTGTCTAAAACATACAACTACCGGAGTTTTGAAGCATGCACGAGCCGCGACAAGTTTGAAAGCCTGCAGCAGGAGACCCTAATGGTGACAAGGATGGAGAAGCAAGAGCAATTGGGCACTCGTTATATTCCTTAAATAATCTCCATCTTTTTTATCGATCTTACAATTAAGAATATGGAAGTTATTTTTGTCAAAAGACATTGCACTAAGTGCACGAAATTTGATGGACTAGTTCCATGAACCCAATAGACCGTTTCCAAATTCAATTTTTGGAATTAGTCTTTAGTTGGCACTTCTCGATTCTAGAGTGAGAATCTCTCACTTAGATTATCCTTATCCATACTTGATATCAAAAGATCACGTTACTCACATTTTTCTAATCAAATCCACTTAAGAATTATCACATGACAAATATATTACAATCATACAAAACAATTTGACATCAAATTCAAATGCCCGCTCAAACTCTCTATTCACCCATCTTTTGCTTGTTTGAATAGATAAATTTTGTCATTTTTATGGACTGTATATTAAAAAAAAAAAAAAAAAAAAAAAAAAGCTTTCCTTCCTTTTTCCCCAAAAAGCAACCTTAGTCCAAAAATGAAAACATATTGAGCTTATCTCCAGGTGAGTTTAATATAGCAAATATTGAATTGAGTAAATTTTTAATGATTATATATTGTCATCGTTTCCTCGAAGAAAATTGGTTGGATTTTGATCCTTTGTTTCCTCCTTATATGAAATTAAAAGTTTGTTTACCTCTTTACGTAGCGAGACAATTAAAATCCTTCGTTTCCCATGTTGACAAATAATTGATAGCCCTTGTGGCTCAATTACATTTTGCGCTGAAGCCAAAAAAGGAAAAAAAAAAAAGAAGAAGAAAGAAAAGAAACTATATTGACAAATAATTTATAGCCCTTGTGGCTTTTCCAATTACATTTTGCGTATAAGCCAAAAAACAAAAAAGAAAAAAAAAGAAGGAGAAAGAAAATAAACCATGTTGACAAATAATTTATAGCCCCTATGGCTTTTACAATTACATTTTTCGCGGAAGCCAAAAAAAAAAGAACTAAAGGAAAGAAACCATGTCGACAAATAATTTATAGCCCCTATGGCTTTTACGATTACATTTTGTGTAGAAGCCTAAAAACGAAAAAAAGAAACCATGTTTACAGATAATTTATAGCCCTGGTGGCTTTTATAATTACATTTTGCGCAGAAGCCAAAAAAGGAAAAAAAAAAAAAGAAGAAGATAGAAAAGAAAAGAAAAATAGAATATCAAATTCAATTCAAATTAACAATAAGGGCAAGACCGAAAATTACCCATACTACAGTGTCTGTTTCGACTTCTTCGCGAACAACGTGTCGAGAGGGGGAAGCGGAGGGGGAGGAAGCCGCCGACGACGACGGAGAAAGACAGCCGCTTTTCCTCTCCGCCGCGCGCCGCCGCCCGCCGCCGCCGCCACTCCTATTGCCGCCGCTCCGTAGAAGCTTCGGCGACCTCAACTTCTTTCCCCACTGAATTCGGTCGCGCGCAGGTCGTAGATTCCGTGATTCGAGAGAGTTTTGATGGGTTCGAAGGAAATCTGCCGCAACGAGCTCCGGATTGCAGTCCGCCAGCTCAGCGATCGCTGCCTCTACTCTGCTTCCAAATGGTATTGCGTCCCCGAAAACCCTAGCCCCGATTTCAAGCACTTCCCTGTTGGGTAGAACGTGGGAGAGACGGTAGTGTTGAAAAGGAAAAGAAAGAGATGCTTTATGGGGTCATACGTTGCTGCCTTTACTTCGGACAACGGTGGGTGCTGTCCACTTTCTTGATTCTTAGACTTGTTTTGGGTAATGGGGTTTCTGAATTAGTCGAATGAACTGCCGAAAGTGTGAGCTTTACTCTGCAATTGCGAAAATTTGAGCCGCACGCTCCAATTTCTAGTGTTAGAAGCTTATGGTGGGTAAAACCCTGTGAATGATCAAAGACGCACAGCATGAATGTTCTTCATCATTATCTGCTCCTAGTTACTTTGTCTTATGGAGGAGAAATTGGATTCGTTCTCTGTTCAATATGTTTCGCCTTAGTTTCATGAAGAGTATAATTATGTGCAGGGCGGCGGAACAACTAGTGGGAATCGAGCTAGACCCAGTAAAGTTCACACCTTCAAACACCAGATTCCAGCGTGGGAGCTCCAGTATCCACAGGAGATTCCGCACCAACGAGATCACCTCGACGCCAATTGCTGGGGTGTCGTATGTGAGTACTCCAGTCATGGAGGAAGACGACACAGTTGATGGTGACTTTTATCTTCTGGCCAAGTCTTACTTTGACTGCCGCGAGTATAGGAGGGCTGCTCATGTGCTTCGGGATCAGTCTGGGAAGAAAGCCGTCTTCCTTCAATGTTATGCTCTTTATCTGGTTTGCCACTCGAGACTTCTGTTGAGAGCTATTTCACAACATGTTATATCCTTTCATTTCTCTTTTCCTTGTGCTGATGATTATCCACAACAACCTGATAGATATGTTCTATGTCTTAGGTATTCTTGGGTTGAGTCTGTTTGTCAAAGCAAGAATCAACTTGCACACCCAACAAAAGATTTGATTAGTTTAGACTTATGCACTTATAATAAGCATGTTGATCGTGGCTACGTCACAATGAGCAGTTCATGTCGTTACAATCTTCATTGCCTAAGACATGCTTGGATGCTGAAGTATATAGGTGAAAATTGATATTATGGAGATTTAAAAGTTTCTTGTGATAAAAAAATTCAACATGTGTAGCTTAAGGTTTGTATGGTATGATTTACCACTGTTGGACAAATCACTGGATGACTTTCACTTTTCTCTGGATGACTTGCTTATACTTTGGTACCTGGAGAACGACAGCATTACCTGCTTGCTCTATGGAGCTGTATCTCCAAGTTTCTGCACAGATTTTCATTAGCCATTTTGATCTGTGCAAACATACATCGCATTGGAGGCTGCATAATTTGAAGAAACTCCTGACTGTCCATAGTCCCACTTAAGCATTCTTATAAGTTGTACCTATCATTTGTTTTATGTAGGCTGGAGAAAAGCGGAAAGACGAAGAGAATATAGAACTTGAAGGGCCCTTAGGTAAGAGTGATGCTGTTAACAAGGAATTGGTTTCTCTGGAGAGGGAGTTGTCAATGCTACGTAAGAATGGGTCCATTGATCCCTTTGGGTTGTACTTGTATGGTCTTGTTCTTAAAGAGAAAGGCAGTGAACACCTTGCACGTAACCTTCTTGTGGAATCTGTGAATAGCTATCCTTGGAACTGGAGTGCATGGTCAGAGTTACAATCCTTGTGCACTACAATCGATATATTACACAGTCTACCTCTCAATAACCATTGGATGAAGGATTTCTTTCTTGCTGGTGCATATCAAGAACTCAGAATGCACAACGAGTCCTTAGCAAAATACGAGTATCTGCAAGGCACCTTCAGTTTCAGTAATTACATACAGGCACAAATTGCAAAAGTGCAGTACAGTCTAAGGGAATTTGAACAAGTAGAAGTGATATTTGAAGAACTCCTGAGAAATGATCCTTACCGAGTGGAGGACATGGATATGTATTCCAATGTACTTTATGCTAAGGAATGCTTTTCTGCCTTGAGTTATCTTGCCCACAGGGTATTCATGACTGATAAGTACAGACCAGAATCTTGTTGTATAATGGGAAATTATTATAGCTTGAAAGGCCAACATGAGAAGTCAGTTATGTATTTTAGGAGGGCCCTTAAATTGAATAAGAACTGTTTATCTGCTTGGACTCTTATGGGTCATGAATACGTTGAGATGAATAACACTCCAGCAGCTGTTGAAGCCTATCGGCGAGCTGTAGATATAAATCCATGCGAGTACCGAGCCTGGTATGGTTTAGGACAGGCCTATGAGATGATGGGGATGCCTTTCTACGCTCTCCATTATTTCAGAAAATCTGTATTCTTGCAGCCAAGTGATTCTCGCTTATGGATTGCTATGGCTCAGTGTTATGAAACTGAGCAACTTCACATGCTAGAAGAGGCAATCAAGTGTTACAGGAGGGCAGCGAATTCTAATGACAGGGAAGCAATTGCTCTTCATCGGCTAGCAAAGTTGCATCGTGAACTTGGGCGTTTAGAAGAAGCTGCTTTTTACTACAAAAAGGATCTGGAGCGGATGGAAGCTGAAGAGAGGGACGGACCTAATATGGTTGAAGCTTTGCTTTTTCTTGCCACACATTGGAAAGACCAGAAGAGATTTGAGGAGGCAGAGGTGTATTGCACACGTCTTCTTGATTATACTGGCCCAGTAAGTTATTTACTTTGCTCTGGCTGTATATTGGAAGACCATATTGCTTGCTATCATTATTGATCGATCTTTTCCATTTATTTTGTTTTTACAAATACAGGAGAAAGAGACTGCAAAGAGTCTACTACGGGGAATGAAAATGGCACAATCTGGTTTTCCTTCAATGAGTGCTGAGCATTTTCCTCCATAACATTACTGATAAAAGATGGAGTTGTGAAATTTTCGAAGCAGGTGTGGCATTGTGTTGAGGATATAAAAAAATACGGGATCTCCTCCCAAAAGATGACAAATCCTTAAGGCTGAGCAAGCTGCTTGCTGTAACTTTCTGTGCCAATTTACTGCATACTTCTGGAAGAGAGAAAGTGGCCCTCGGTTTCTTAGGTATGTGGGAGATTGGTCAATTTTTGACAGTTTGTATCATGATGTTTCATTTATGAGAAACCATCTAGATAACTGGAGATTTCATAGTTGATCATTCTACTTGTATGCATGTCAATCTCATAAGAAGCTTCTTGTTGCACATCTGTCTGGCCGGCCCATGTGCCTGCTTCTACCCTTTTGCCTCTACTTTCTATCCTGAGTTCCAGATGGGGTAAAAATCTGGTGGATATATGCTTTCCACTAGGAACTCTTACGTGAGGACCGAGAAGAAGTCGTTTTTGTTGCAAAGGAGGCTTCAAGTGGAGTCAGATCATTCAGTTTGGATGATAAGGAGAATTCTCTCAGCATAGCAGCTTTGTAATCTTAGGCAGCTTAGTTTCCTTCAAATCGTTTCTTATTAGATTGTTGTAACCTTAAAAACATCAAAAGGTGTTTTGGGGGAGAATTCCTGTGTTGTTGCTGGGCAGTCGATATGGATAACTTTTAGATGGAACAATTTGACCATTGAAATTATCTGAATGTTGTTTTAAAGGTCCCTCTAGATCCAAATAGTTATTGCCGGAGCTAAACATGGGACTAAGAATTCTTCAAGATTCCTTCTGGTATCTCAGGTGGTACAAGTGAGAAGCCTGTCATGCTGACAATATGCTAATGATAATGGCATGCTTAGAGAAAATGCTCAGCATACTTTTGACCCTCTTTAAAATTCTCCAGAACTCCTGCAGCCCTGTTCTCCTTGGTTACTTGAGTCAACCACCATAAAATTAAATGGTTAACAAACCGAAGATGAAATGAAATCTTCTGTGGCCATGACCGTTCTTTTGTTTATCAGTTACATAAGCATTTGAACTATTTCAAACTCGATAGAGAAAATAACAGCTATACAGTAGAGTTGGTGTGCAGCAGTTGACTTTACGTGATGAACATTCACGGGAAACAATACCCTGGAGAAATTATAAGATTGTCCATGTAGTTTTTCACAAGTTCTTCAAAAGATTGCAAAGAGCAAGACACTTATGCCATAGCAGATCCTTCACAAATATATCGAGTGCCAAGAATGGTTTATAATCATTATCCAACATGTGGGGAAACTAATTTTCAAACCTCATGCAGAGGACAAGAACACATGATCAAGCATCTTTTAACATGACAAGGGAATGGGTGCCCATTCGATTGAGTAAATGCAGTTCCATATTCTGAGAAACACTTCTGTGACTCCAAGCCCTAGTTTAAGTTTCCCTGTCGAAAGACAAGAACATTTTAGAAAATCCAACATAAAAGCATAAGCTATTAGTCACCCAAAATGTGCAAAGAAGGGAAAAAATGGGTGAAAGGGGGAGCGTGCAAAGTCAAACTCAAAGATCTTGAGCTCTAATGCTATATTGAAAGGTCCAAAGCTTGAGCTATTAAAGAACCGTGCAGAAATTATTTATGTCCTAACGGAACAGTTGAACCCTTTTTACTGAATGCATGGGTTTAGGAATGGATGAAAGAACAAGGCGGGAAGTGATTGCCAGAGGCCAATGAGGAGGTTTTCTGATTTTTATTCATCTATTTGGATAGGCAATAGTGGCAACTGAATTTAACTTGTATGGTTGCAATCAAGTGCTCCTTCATAAAATAGATTGTTACGGTAGATTAATTCTACAGAAAAGCAAGATGTTAGCAGCCAAATCAAGAACTTTATCTTCCAGTATCCTATATGCTTGCTGCTGACAGCATATAAAAGCTTCTCTTAAATGACATACCACGAGCTTCCCGTGCTGTTTATTATCTCATCAAAAAATGTTCTCGTGTTAAGACTTAAGCGAGCTCCAAAAGCCATTGCCTCAGCTGATGGTGCAATATGAACTCTTGCAAGCAATTGGTTAACCATCTTCACGACAGTGGAAACGGAATAAACCAATAAGGCAAAATGTTGCTCCCAAATAAAACAAAACCAATTATTTCCAACACAAACGTGAAATTTCATTGCTTATGCATTTAGTGGGACAAAAAACTGTTTTACATTCCTAAGACCCTTAGACACTTGACAAATACCTCCTAAAATAGATCACTACATATCTGTTGTATACTACGATAGAGGATACTCAATGATGGCCCTATAAAGTTCGCATTCTCACTATGAGGATGTCAGTGAGAAGAATTTTGAACAGATAAATCTGTGCATATATAGAAACAGAGGCATCAACGGCTAATATAAGATGATAGTAACATATTCATGAGCCTAGTTTCTGCTCTAGGCTAGCAATGGACTTTTTCAACACCACCCGTGGAGAAAGCTAGAGGTGAGAAATTACATCAAATCCAGAAACGCAGTAATTTGACTTCACTAGGTGAGTTGCTATGCCAAATCCCATTGCACCAAGACCAATAAAACCAATTCGACCGACAGTGTCTGAATTTGCAGCAATTTCTTCTGCTAGTTGTTTAAGAAAATACTTTTCTTCATTGGCTGTGCAGATAATGTTTACTCCATATACTTCTTCCCAAATCTGTCAGTCAGCGAGTGCAATTTTACAGGTGACTGTCATCCAAGTAATGAAAAAGAAAATGTTATGCACTATGAAATACTTCTTAACCTTAACAAGGTTCACATTTCCATTAACTCGGTGACCATGAGCAGAAGCTGAAAAAGGAGTTCACATAGATTGACAGATTGAATGGGCTGCTTGTGGCATACTGATAAGAATATGAAGTGATAAAACACTATACAACTAGCTTATACATTAGATTGGTACCAAGAATAAGTTGCTGATGAGCTACTGACAGCAGAGGGACTGGAAAAGTCTGCAACTTAGCCGCATTAAGAACAGTACCCTGAAATCACAGGATAATAGCATAAGCAGAATGATAAACTAAGCAATCTATGTCATAGAAATAGATTGAGGGCCCAAATAAGAGACTAGATCCAGCTTTATTACATATCCCCAATGTTGTACCAACTTCTGAATAAAATCCAGGAGGTATTTTTCAGTTCCATTACCCCTTAATAGTCCAAGAACATGGTTTTGGAAAATCCTGCCTGGAAAGAATACTCACACGTTTTAGGGTAATAAAACTTAGAGCCCTTAAGGTACCATAGTTTCTGGCCTCACAAAGCATTTGAAATAACTTGGATCCTTATGAAGAAAATAACTAGGATTTCTAGAATTCATGCCACATCTCCTAGAATTGCATCTCAACCACTCATTTGGGTTTTAACATAATACGGCGTGATCCAGGCTGTCTATATTGAGTCGAGTAATTGAGATGATCCCAATCCTTTAGATAGTTCAAAAGATACTTGAAATGACTGCCTGATGTGATCTTCAGGGCAATGTGCCATGATATATGTTTCCAAAATTGCAACAGAAAAATGACAGAGAGAACGGATAAGACTCAAAAGTGTCATTTATCTGTGCTACATTGTACTCAATTATATTTATGATTGCCAGAAGTGAAATCACAAAAGGTATGCTCTCACCATGAGTTTCCAGCAGCATTGAAAATAATGTCATAGATAATCCATGGATGTATACCAGCCTTGATGCCCCAAACAAAATGCCGCTACTGCAGCAACCAGATGAATCCCCTCAAGCAGATCATTAACCAAACAAGAAGTAAACATTTCATCAAAATATGCAAATGTTCTGAGGTCAAGGTGAGTAGACCTTCCTGCTCCAATTTCTCCATCAAATATGTACAGTCAGACATTGCTGTGTACACAACAAAATCCAATAAACAGTTGTTATATGTTTATAACCCAAATAGTTAGCATAATGTCAAGAGAGGAAGAAAGGTTAAACCAGAGAGGACAGGCCTCGCCCTAGCAATGGCATCTGACTTTCCTGATGAAGAGATCTGAACAACAACAGGAAAAGCAAAAGGAGAAGAAAGAAAAATCAAAAGCAGCATGCTAATTATTAAACAACTAGACAAATAAACGGTGTGGCTCTACATGTGCAAACTGCAGTATAGTCAAAAAGAGAATGTTAGACTACCACAAACTTTCCACTTATATGCTCAAATGTTCCCCTTGAAACATACGCATCTACTACAAAGGTGACCACAGCATTTTCTGCATAAAGTAGACAGATCAAGTTTGTCAAAAGCAGGCAACGGTAACCAGGATTCTGAAACAGTGTCTACTCCATGTTCATTTACAGTATAAAGGGAATCTAAAATCTCCACATTTCTACTTGGCTTCCAAATTGCACAATGCCATACATTTTCTACACTAACACCTTGACCTAACTCATTAACTACCCATACCCATTTCAAAAATCATTCAGGGATATCATTTTCCATTTCTAGCCAATACAGATGCATACACATGCATGCAAAGATGACATGTTTACACTGTCCATATGACATTTAGAAAAATCTGAATCGCAGAAGATGCCAGATTACATGTGGAAGACCACCTAAAGAGGTGCATTTGCACCCTAGTTAGCACCAAGCTTGAGTAATATGGTATGGGCAATTTCGCTTTCAAATCATAGCCATTTCAAAGAATGGTGGTACCTATCTAGACAGTTACTTAGCATTGAAAAGATATGACTCACAAAGATCAAAAGTATCCTTTTCCTTTTCAAACTTCAGAAAATAAAGATCTTGGTCAGAATCAAAGTGAAGGTAGGTGTTATTGAGTGATACACAAAAACTTATGTCATTTAACATGGTTCATAGCCACAAATTACAAAAGGAGAAACGGAATAAACTGGTTCTTGAACAATTAGTCAGCAAATAAAAATACCAGAGTAAAAACTTCTGATACATTTAACTTTCACGACTTAGCATTGCATAAAAGATGGAAAGATTTATTGCCTGTTAGATGCTTCTCTAAGTTCTGCAAATGTGACGGCAAAATGTTTGAGTGAAGGATGACAACAGTGTCTCTCTCCAATTCTGCAATATCATGACAAAAAATATAATAAAGATCATAAATTCCAATGTTTCAAGGGCCAAAATATAATCAGCAATATCATGAGGAGAAACTTCAGAAACGTTTGCAAATGCCCGCTGAACTGAAGAACAGGGTATTTTATATCATCAGCACAAGATAATAACACGATCAAAGCTGTAATACCAGCATTCAAGGAAATTGGAAATTTTTTTTAGCAATAATGGAAGTCAGTATGCAGTATCAAACTATAAATAATCATCTAGAATACAAAACCAAATCATTATGCACTATCAACTACACTAATCGGGTAACCAAAACGATACAGAGAAACGTTTCCCTTAACTTTCCCTCATCCTATAGGGGAGTCACACTGGCTTCCCCCAAGCTTCACAAAAGCATTTATCAGAGGCCGAGTTAGCTGTCAAGTAATGCAGTCAAATAAGGACGTCTGTCACAGGAAACCAGTTCTAAATTGAACAGACAATTAGATAAGGAAGGAATGCAAACTTCAGTACACAGAATAGGGAGGAATGTACTGTTACTGTAATTTTTTTTTGGTAAAGTACTGTTACTGTAATTGGTCAATACGTATTGCAACAAATCAAACATCATTGATAATACTTACCAAAAACCTCATGTCATGATTTGCAAGGTTAGTGTACAAAATTAAGTTAGATGATAACAGAACCCCAAAACTTAAGTGGTGATCAACACCCGAATATAAAGTCAGAACCAATTCCCATCCTAGACTCACAGCTTCTTAATGCCAGCTGTCGAGAATCAGTTAAATAGCATTTTACCTCAGTTGAATGTACGTTCACATCAAGCTTTTATAAGAAATATTGATTACTGATGGACCAAAGTTAATGTAGTCCCGTAATAAAATCCCAACTCAATCAGCACGACCATTTAAGTAACGTGAGCTTAATCGGCGAAAAGAACTCACGTGATGCCCATTTCTTAATTCCAAGAGCGACACAGTTAACGCAGATTGCTCGCACAGTTTAATATAGTTTGGAAAAGAAAAAACAGGGAAGATATTGATCCTGACAAGAAGAATTGGAAGTAATGCAAAACTCAAGAAACTCCCAAAGCGGACGAATTGTAGCAGAAGCGAAAGAAGGAAGAGACTCGGAATGACACCGGGGAGGAAAGAATTTTATATGTGCGAAGTTGAGTAAGCTCAGCGACAGCGTCCACTTCGTCGCTGCCCGAAACTAGGGCCTGGTCGATGTCGATGTCTTTTGATTTGTTACCATAACTTCGATGCAAATTGATAATATGAAAAAAAAAAAATTATGATAATTTTAAATAAAAATCTTTTAAAAGAGACATATATGTAAATTTTAGATATTTGGATTGACGAATCGTAAAGATTTTTCAGTAGGCTCTTAATACGTGCAGCATTGTCCTTTTCTTAATATACCCCCTTTTGAAAATGATTTTTGAAAAGGGTGGATCTTTGAAATGGGAATGAACGGATCATGCTGTCAAAATTGCCAAATAAGATTCATTTCCAATTTTTCAGTACAAGAGAAAGAATAATAGACTATAGGCCTGCTGGACCAATTATCTTTTTCAAAATGTTTAAATCGTAAAAGGTCCGCCAAGGAAATAATAAGATATTGATATAACTCCATATATGTGATAATCAAATAAAGAAAACGGACATCAAAATTCAGGTATGTGATGGTCTTATAACGTCATGTCGAACGAAAATAAGCCACCTCCTTGAGTGCTTTTATGAGTGCACTATAATGTATTGAAAATGTAAATTTCAGATGACAAATTGATATCTTAAAGATTTACCCCAAAAAAAAATATCTTTAATAAAAAAGAAGGAAAAATAATTTTCTAATGGCATTTAGTTTTATAGGTGATATGATAGATCCAACTGATCATAAAAGTAATATATATATATATATATATATATATATATATATATATATATATATATATATATATTAAAATTCGTGTTTCTAATGGCCAACGTTGGTTGTACTATTTGTTGTGATATTTGCCACATGTAAATATTCTTGTACTTGGAGAATCATGTGGTTTATTGATCTTAAAACTAGAAAAAGAGCACAGCACTTCATGATGTGAAAAGAAATTAAATTTGGTAGATGTAGGGAAATTTTTGAAAATATAGGTGATGTGTGCGCAAGAATGTTTGAAAACATTAGAGTTGATTTAGAAAAATGAAGATACTTTTGTGGGGATGAAACTAATTATTTGTGGAATGAAACTTTGTTTGGATAGAGTAAAAGCAAAAAACTGTTTTTTTTCCTGCCAAAGTTTAAATTATTATCCATATTTTGAAAATTATATGTGAATCTATATGTTAATATTATTTCTAATTAAAAATATTCAACTTGCAATTCTGTCTCAGAAATTTAAATCGAGCTTATTCAGAAACGTTCTCAATTTTTTAAGTATAAGATTTAGATTTTAATTTAATAGTCAATGATTACAAAGTGTTAAAATTTCAATTTACTTTGAATTACGATTATGTCTTTTACCATACAAGTATGATTTTCCTTAGCATAATATATGAGCTTTTCATACAATTTTCTTTTGGTATAAATTGAGATTGAAACCATCTATTAAATTTACTCAGATAGATTGAATCCACATGCTGAATTAAATTTACTTGATTATTTCCCTAGTGGGCATGAACATGTCAGAAGCACATGTCATCTGATGAAAAGTGATCAAGAAAAGAGTATTGTTCATTTTTAAATGTATTTTCCTCATCTGATTTCCTTATTAAAATAAACAGTATTAATATCTTGAAAGGCCTATTGTTAATATATGTGTGACAAATTTACTAAAAATTAATTTTTTGATCACAAAAAAAACCCTAAATTTATACATTTATCACAAATTTACCTCAAATGACCATAAAAAAATCCAAACCGGTACACTTGTGACAAATTTACCCAAAAACAATAATCATTCAACCGTCAGAAACTCTAAATTGGTATATTTTTGACAAATATAACCTCCGTTAAATTGGATTAATACCATAAAAAAATCACAAAAATTGTACAATTGTAACAAACAGAGAATAAAATCCTAAATTGGCACACTAGTCAATTGTCAACTTATCCAAAAACCCTCAACGCTCCTATTACTCTTGCTTAATCTTCATCTTCAACGTAGTTCTTTCATCCAATTTAGCAATTCGACAATAAAATCTAACAAAAACTAAGAGGGTAAAATTAGCATAAATGTATTAGTTTGTGGTAACTTTGTCAAATATGTACCGATTTGAAGTTTTTAGTGGTAAAAAAAATTAGTTTATGACAAATTTGTCATGTGAGTAACAATTTGGAGTTTTTTTAGGATATTCCCAAACAAAAATTAGCAATTAGTGTACATTTTTTTTATTATTTAATGTAAACAAAAATAAAAAGGCAAAGATAAATTCGGTGAGTGAAATCTGCACGTTAGTACCTTTGTATATCTAGGAGTCTGCAAAGTTATGATGGTGCCAACTTTCGGTCTTGTCCTGTGGCCTCTTAAGTTAGCCCAAAAAAAGAAAAAAAGAAAAAGAAAATTTCAATCTTGCTATGATGCTACTTCTCCTTCCCCCCCCTCCCCATTTATCATCAATGAATTAGCAAAAGAAAATTTCAGGTCTTAGCTGATAGATATAAGAATTCCAGATTCATATGTTTTTGGCCAATAAATGAGTCATTCGATATGCGAGTTTATTTTTTAAAATATTATTATGTAATTAATACATTCTTGTTCGACAAGAAACTTGTTGTCTTAGCCTAAATTTATAAGAAAACCCTCTTAAACAATTCAACTAGGCGAATATAAGTGACTTGGGGAAAAGGACAATGTCAGCTCGAACACTTTGGTGCGGCCGCCCTTTTGGTGCTAAATCTAATCCAATAATCATTTAAATGCTACAATTTTTAAATAGCGATCGCTTTAGTGACATTACTTATCGTATAACCTCACGAGAAATCATTTCTATGAATTTATAATGTGGCTCACTGAAATCATTAAAATATACAACTATTAAAAAGTTGACATTGGAATCATTGTTCGTAAAATTTTGAAATTAAATTGATTGTTCAATAAGTTTTAGCACGATGCTTTGGAAATTATCTATTTGACATCCCCATCGGGTTTGCTAGCAAAAATTGCAAAATTAAAATATTCATTTTTGCCTCCATTTTTCTTTCTTCTGTTAGACTAAAAAGGAAAATCATGGAGCAATCTCTCCCTCTCCCACCAAAGATAATTTTGTTTACCACCTAAAAAGAGAAGGAGGTGAGCAAAATTTTATTCACCTTCCTTCCCTAGTTTCATGTTTGCTTCTTCAATGACTTTGCTCTATTTTGAGATTGAGCAAAGTAGCTTCAATCCTTGTGAAAATGGAATTTAATGCCCCAGCAAGTTCGGGACTATTTTAGCCCTAATTCTCAACTTTTGAAAAATCAGTGAACGATGTTGCTTGGAAAATAAATTGGGCGACATGCGATATTAAAATGCTTGATGCCATAATTATAAACAATCAACTTAGTATCAAAACTTTATAAATAACCCTTAATAGTGCCAATACCTTTTTATGAAGGTCGATTTAGTGACTAGAGCGAGCCTTTTATTATTAAAATAATCCCACATTATCCTGGCAAGCTAAATCCTGGAAGTGGCTTAAACAATCATTTTTTAGGAGTTTTGCTTTTAAACGATCTTTGGAAAAAAAAAAAAAATTCTACACCAAAGTAGATGTCGTATAATATGGTGTTGGTATTGATGTCGGTCCTATCCCAATAAATTTAAACAAGTAAATCAAATTAAGAGAATATACTAGAAATCCTAGAAAATTTCTTATGACCAGCTCAGCTTTAAGTGAGGAAGCAAATCAACGAGAGGAAAATGATAAGTTTAGGCAAACACTTACCTTTATAATATTCGGATTCGGATTATTATATACCATCTTAATAATGTACACATCTCAATAAAATGGAAACCTCTGCTAAGAACTTGAGCTCGTGCACAACCCTCCTGCCACCCAACGTCATCCTCGAGATCATTCCCGGCGCCGATAGCCTCACCAGGAATCTCTGTGGCACCGGCGAGTCCGTTCTTGCTGTCGAACTGGAACCTCCAGCGCCGGTTCTAGGGCACACCTTACTCAAATTGTCTGAAGTTAATTGAATTGAATCGTGTCGTCTTCTCTTTTGGCGTTTCCTTGTCTGTTTTGACAAGGTTTCAGATTTTTTGGGCAAAAAAATGGTGCTTTGTTGATGGGTTCATCGTGAGCATTTGTCACTTGTGCGGTCGATCATTTAGTATGGGATTTTGCGAGACTTTGAGGAGCTGTAGGATTTTGATGGCATATGAATTGATTGTAGCTAAGTCTGTTGTATTGCGACTGTTGTACAAAGTAGAGGAAATGGAAGCGAGAGAATAAATATTTTTTCGTGAACTCCCATGTAAGAGTGGAGAGCATCATACTACAGTGTTTAGCTGCTGTTGTAATTGCTTTTGGAGAAGTATTAGAATTAAGAAAATGATAGCATGTGGTAGCTTCCATGTCTTCTGCACTGTGAAAAGTTCTACACTTTTTATATCTGTTGCACTGTAACTTTACTTGGTTGTTACATAATTGAAAAGTAAATGTAGAGGAGTATAAAGCAGGTTATTCAAGCATAACCAGTACCACTAGTCTTTGCATTTGTAAAAAGGTGTAAACTAAATCCTCGGGCCAGGCGCAGCCAAAGAGCTTGTGTCTTGATCCCCTTGCAAATCCTGAAATGTGTGTACTAATCAAACAGCGTGAGCTACGGAGATTATGAGGCTGTCCGGCTCTTGGTGTTGTGCATGCTCTGCATGTCTTGCTTTGTGTTCCTAGAATAGTCGTATTTAAGTGGCTGGTCAAAAGGATTGTAATTTACTTCAGATCTTTGAGTGGTCATACTCAGGTGATGCTTGTGTTTTTGCTGTAAACAAAATGCTCTTCAAGCCACACCAGGCAAATACGTGCAAGTGCAGTCCCTGCCTTAAGGACGCTCTGTGCTTTGTTCGATAAGGCTCGTGCTTATCTGTATTTGATCAGTCCATGCGATGGGCTGGAAGGTTTATATCAGTTCATTGTATGTCGTTTTGCAAGTAACAGAACAAGTGGGGTTGTTTGAAACCCGCCTTCCTCCCAAAGGAATTGTGATAACAATAATTCATGCTTGATCAAGAAAATTGATTCCTCCCAAAGGAATTGTGATAACAATAATGCATGCTTGATCAAGAAAATTGAAGTGCTACAAACTGGGTGAAAAGAGAGATAGAGAAAAAAATTGATATGTTTGCCAATTCATAAGGGATTTTTTTCTTTTGATTTTTCCCCAGATTCAATTCGGGCTCTCTTTCCTAGCCCATCCACCACCCCCCTCTCTCGTCGTGGAGTGATGTTGGGGGTAGCACGACCCCTCTCTATTCTCCTGCTTGTGATTTTGCGCTAATAAGTGGCTAAACCCCTCAATTCTATTGCATGTTATGAATAACATCATTGGTAGAGCTTTCTAGACATCTTCTATTTGTATTTTTCACAAAGGTTGATATTTTTCATGTGACTTCAAGTTGAGTGTTACAAACAAGATGATTGATGAGAATTGGCAACTTAACATATCAATTCTCTCTCTCTCTATTCCCAGTTTGCAACACTTGATCAAGTTTCAAAGAAAAATGAGAATTCTTTCGAAGCTCTGTTCGAGTAACTATCCATCTTTGTGCTCATTTAAATTTCCAATTATGAATACATACATATGGGGTATTTTAAGCTAGATCAAATTGTTATTTATTAAGGCAGGTTGCTATGCAATCTACCAAGACTATAAAGACACCACTAATATTTTAAGCTAGATTGCATGCCTATTTTCTTCTAGGCAACTATACTTCACTATCTTTCCGCTTTGTTTGTTTATGAGTGTTCATTTTGAGTATTTGAATTGAGTCAAATTCGATTATCTGATTTTGTCCACTTAATTCCACTTGATTTCAACCTATTTCAAGGACTCCGCTTCCATCTACTGATAGAAGGGCATATCTGCCGTTGCAGGTTTCTTGACCTCCAACCAATATGTGATTAATCCCCTCTCTCTCTCTCTCTGTGAAGACCAAGAACGAAAATGAGAAAAAAAAACTTGAGGAAGAAAAAAATCATTGGCGCGAGTGAATTTTGCTCAAGAAAATTCTCTCCTGCAAGAAAATGCATACAAGCAAGTGTGTATTAATATTAAGAAGAATGAAATCACATCTAGCGTACATGGATCATCAAATGGATTACTTATAACTATGAGCAGACGCATCCAAAGATCCGACTCCTTTTGGAACTAAAGTGTTTGGTTCCACAAGCACTGGATAGCGTCATTTGTGCAAGCTCCTGCTAATAAGCCCAAAGACACATTTGGTTATCTCTCTCGTGAACTTATAGAATGAATGTGGAAGGCTTTAGGAACATTACGATCTCGCACATGTAGCAATTGATTTTGTTTTCCACTTTGAGCCCTTGACCAAGCCTTAGTCCCCAAATAAAAACCGCTGCTCTAATTAAACCTTGAGTTTATATAGGCAAATTCGCATTCCACTTTCACAACAACCATAACAAAATCATAGGACAAAAGATTGTGTTTGAGTAGAAATCAAATCCTTAGACAAGCCAAAGTAGTTATGGCATATGCCAATTGTCTAAATGTTCCAAAAACAAGTAAAAATCAAAGGTGATGGCATTTACAACCCGATTAAAATGAAGCCGAATGGTTCTCTTAAATAAAAAACTAATCAGCTTTACACCCTCAATAGCGAAGGCGGGACTTAAGATGCAATTGTTGTTGTGGTTGTGCGATCTTGAACCCCTTCTTCCACAGACATTAATGCCCGATGCCTTTCTTCATCTGGCATTGCCACCTGCAACGTCACCAAAATCCTGCAATCGTCAAGGACCTGCATTCTAGGGATAAAAAAATGTCCACATGTTATGCATCAAGCAACTCCAAAAGTGCTAGTCATATCTAGAACCATTAAATTATCATTATCTTCCTTCTGACATTATCATTCAATCGCTCAATTTGATCATGAATTGTTGCCAGCTTATCCTTCTCCTTCGTTCTTAATTTGACAAGTGTGCCATGGAATTTTGCTTCTTGGCTTAGAACTTACGAAACTCATCTATGCAAAAATAGATGACTAATATAACCAAATCGATTGTACCACTAGCTTATTAGGAAATACTCAAAAACTTAAGGGACTAACAAATAAAGTTACCTCCATAAAACTCATCATGAGAGGTTTTGCAATTGCATAAATCATAATATAGTTTGTTGAGATTCTCGTTTTCATTCTTTAATTTGTTCTCGTACTACATAACATTGTTAAATCAAATAAAATCTCATATTATCAAAGTCGATTAATGCAATACAATTCATTGCTTACATCTGTAGCACAGTGTGGAAATTCCTCCAGCAATTATTGTCTAAAGGAAAAAAAAAAAAAAAACATATTCATCATATATAAACATTATATTGAAGCAAAAGTTAACAATGCCACTTACATATATCACTTGTTAAACTTACCCAAATGAATTCGTTTAATTAATTAAGTTGATTCATGTTCTATTTTATTATTTTATTGAACTTTCGTTTTGTAGCGGGGTGGCTGAAGTTAAGGCCAAGATTGATCAAGTGGGTTCAGAGATTAAGCGGAATGGGTAAGTTTAACAAGTGATACATTTAGGTGGCATTGTTAACTTCGTCTTCAATATAATGCTTTTATATGATGAATATGTTGTTTTTTTTTTCCTTTAGACAACAATTGCTGGAAAAATTTTCACACCGTGCTGCAGATGTAAGCAATGAATTGTATTGTATTAGTCGACGTTGATAATATGAGATTTTATTTAATTTGACTATGTTATGCAATACGAGAACAAATTGAAAAATGAGAGCAAGAATCTCAACAAACTATATCAGGATTTATGCAATTACAAAACCTCTCGTGATGAGATTTACAGAGGTAACTTTATTTGTTAGTCCCTTAAGTTTTTAAGTATTTCCCAATAAGCTAGTAGTACAATTGATTTGGTTATGTTGGTCATCTATTTTTGCATAGATGAATTTCGTAAGTTCCAAGCCAAGAAGCAAAATTTCATGGCACAGCTTGTCGAATTAAGAATGAAGGAGAAGGATAAGCTGGCAACAATTCATGATCAAATTGAATGATTGAATGACAATGTCAAAAGGAAGATAATGGTAATTTAATGGTTCTAGATATGGCTAACGCTTTTGGAGTTGCTTGATGTGTAACATGTGGACATTTTTTTATCCTAAAATGCAGGTCCTTAACAATTGCAAGACTTTGGTGACGTTGTAGGCAGTAATGTCAGATGAAGAAAGGCATCGGGTATTAATGTCTATGGAAGAAGGAGTCAAGATCGCACAACCACAACAACGACAGCATCTTAAGTCCCGCTCTTGCTGCTAAGGGTGTAAAGCTATTAGTTGTTGATTTAAGAGAACCATTCCGCTTCATTTTGGTCGGGTTGTAAATGCTATTGCCTTTGATTTTTGCTTGTTTTTGGAACATTTAGATGATCTAGCATATGCTGTGACTACTTTGGCTTGTCTAAGAATTTGATTCATACTCAAACACAATCTTTTGTTTGATGACTTTGTTATGGTAGTTGTGAAAGTGAAATACGAATTTACCTGTATAAACTTAAGGTTTAATTAGAGCAGCAGTTTTTATTTGGAGACTAAGGCTTGGTCAAGGGCTCAAAGTGAAAAACAAAATCAATCACTACATGTGCAAGATTGTAGCGTTCCGAAAGCCTTCCACATTTGTTCTATAAGTTCACGAGAGAGATAACCAAATGTGTCTTTGGGCTTATTAGCAGGAGCTTGCACAGGTGACGCTGTCCAATGCTTGTGGAACCAAACACTTTAGTTTCAAAAGGAGTCGGATCTTCAGATGCCTCTGCTCATAGTTATAAGTAATCCAATTGATGATTCATGTATGTTTATAAGTCACGTACATTCTTTCTCTCTGGTGCCATTTTTGCCAACGTGACTTCTGTAATAGGCAGCAACATGCGTTCTTTAAGACGCCGTTTTTACCAGTGATATTTTTAATCACCTAACCACGTTTGTTCACTTACATCGTACCTGATTGATCTCAGCTAATAGAGTTCTCAGTTCATTCTCACGACTCTCTCCACTTTATAATTCATTAAAGCATTATAAATGCTAAATAGCCATACTCGGTCACTTACCAATCAGTCATTCAATTCCACTAAATTTCTATCAATTAAGGAATAATTCATCAAATTACACAATCAATTTAATTAAACACAATATGGAGCTCAAATAAATAAACGGACTACACCATGACAATCAGTATGAGATTCTAGTCACCAGTCATCCCAGTTGAATTTTCGGAAAATAAATAATTAAATAATTAATTTCGATAAATAAATAAATAAATAAATACAATAATTTCAATTTAGCACAATATAAAACTCAATTAAATAAACGGACTACGCCATGATCATCAGCATAAAATCCCGGCCACTAGCCATCCTAGTTGAATTTCCGGAAAATAAATAATTAAATAATTAATTTCGAAAAATAAATAAATAAATAAGTACAATAATTTCAATTTAAGACAATATAAAGCTCAATTAAATAAACGGATCGCGCCATGTGTGATCATCAGCATAAAATCCCGGTCACAGCCATCCAAGTTGAATTTCCAAAAAATAATTAATTAAATAATTAATTTCGAAAATTAATATTTAATTCTTAAAAAATTCCATTTAGGCCCGAATTGCCTAATTAACACCCAATAAGGATCGGGAAAAATCCCAAGAAGCATCTAATAAATGCTATAGACAATTTTCTATCTAAGTATACTAATCACTTAACTAATATACAATGCAATTAACTAATAATCGCTAATCCATTGTAATCTAATCACCTAATTAGACTTAACTAGCACTAATCAACCTTTAAGTATAGTTAGCAAATTAAGAAGGCATTAGTGAGCAAAACTCACACAAAACGACGGATCGACGCGAGGGTCGACTTTCCTCAAGGCGGGCCGAGCATCCCAGCTCGGGAAGATGGCCAAAACGGGCCGAAACCGGACTGTGATACCCATTTCTGCACTCTCTGTCCACTGCTGGTTGGGGCCGAACAAGGTGAGGAAGAGGCTCGGCTTAAGGCGAGCAAGGGCTGAGATGGACGGAGGAGGCCGAACCAGACCTAGGCGGTGGCGGTAGGAGCTCCGGCGGTTCTCTACCGTCCCTCACGACCACCGAACAGCAACTGGCCGGGCGAGATCGTGCACGGCAGCCCGACTGGACGGGGGCAGACGGCGAGCGTGAGGCGGCGTGCGATCGAGCAAACGGCGGTCCGGCGTGGCTGTGGCTCCTTCAGGCGACGCTGGTCGCTGTTTCTGTTTCTGCCGATCTTCGCACGAAACAGAGAGGGAGAAAGGAGCGTCGACAACGGCTGAAGGGGGTGAGAGAGAGGCGGAGGGCGAGCAGTTAGCGGCGGAGCGCGCGGGCGACGCGCGGGTGGCGGAGCGCGGGCGGCGACGGCGAGCTGATCCGGTTTTCTTTCTCTCGGTGCTGCTGTCTCTGCTTCTGCTTGGGTCTCGTTCGAACAAGAGGTGGGGGAGAGAGAGTACCGAGAGAGAGAAGAAGAAGATAAGACGAGAGAGAGAAGATAAGTGTTGAAAAGTTAAAAAAAGAAAAAGAAGGAAAGGTGGAAGACAGCAAGGGGGCCAGTCGGTGGGGGGCATTTCGCAGGAGGGGGAAAAGAGAGAGGGAGAGAGAGAACAAAAGAAAAAGAAAGAAAGAGAGAGGGAAAGAGAAACTTGTGGGCAAAGAGGAAAAGGTGTTTGGCCAAATAAGGAAATGACTTTTTCCATTTAATTCCACTTGATTTCAACCTATTTCAAGGACTCCGTTTCCATCTACTGATAGAAGGGCATATCTGCCGTTGCAGGTTTCTTGACCTCCAACAACAAGGTGAGGTGCTGAGAAGTTTATATTGAAGAACCTCATACACTAAATTCCAAAGCAAAATGAGCAACTAATAATTGGGTTGGAGAATAAATTATTAGTCAGAGATGCAGCACAGTGAGGTTATTTAGCAAGTCATTCGGCACAACCATTGTAGTTATATGGCCAAGTGATTCGATTAACCCTAAGTGATCTCACCTTATCATATTACTTCTCCTTGACAATTTGGGCAGGAATTACCTTTATTTGCTTGTAATTTGATCTTGTAGGATTACCACTGTAATATTTTGTTGAAATGAATACAACGTAATAGGGATTTGTAATAGGGGCTCCTACCCTCTAGATAACTGCCGTTATGCTACTATCCATGACCATGATGGTACTATGTCCTAACTGTTATCATGACAGTGCGGGATGGTCGAGTCACTTGTTGAGCAGTTCAAGAAAAAAGCAACATGCTTTTGCATGTTGACTAACTCCAGGTCACTGAGTTTCGACAAGGCAAGTTATAATTCTTTTGCTGGCATTAATGAACTTATGGATCTTTATGGATTTGTTTCTTGTTGAGAAGCAGTGAGGAAAATCAAAGATCTGCTTAATCAAGATAGAAAGGAATGATTGTGGGAAATTGCAATTGCCCTATGGAATTAGTAGGTTTAGTTTATATTAATACTCGTTCCTGAACAAAATGTCATTTTGCTACAGGCCAGTGCACTCATCAAAGATATTTGCGAAACTCTGCAAACAGCAGTAAAGTTGTTGGAGACTGTGGACTACACGGTAGTTCTAAGAGGTGACTCCACTTCAAGAGGTCATTTTCCAGAGGCAAGGATGAGATCTTTGTTAGAATTGTTTTCAGCAGCCCTACGTTTTAAGAAGCTTCGGATTGTGCCAAGTACTTTTGATACATTCAGGAGGCTGATGCTGCTGTTTCTGTTCTTGGTGAGATGGACGCATGTATCATCTGCGCCGTTTTTCTTCAAGAAGGACGTTATACCATCAATGACGTTCATTATGTTGCGGTTGCTGATGTGTGTTCCAACTTTCTTTTCCCTTCTTCTAGTAACCACGCCGTGAATAAATTTTACTGGTTAAGGAGTCTTAACGTGGATTGCTCTGTCTGCAGGCTTGCTCCGGCAGGGGATCCGGAGTTGGCAAAAGATGGGCAACTTATTCTATTCTGACGTCTAGTGAAGGATGCGAGGGATGGTGCTTACTACTGTTCTGTGCAAAAATAGCTTTGATAGTTTATGGTGCAGTAGCAGAATTTCTGGTCATGTTAACTTTGATTAGGCTATTAAGAGGTGCATGTTTTGACGTTTACACCGGGGTCTCCTTCGATCTCATCTAGTGTGCTGGGATGGCACAAGTCACATATCTTAGGATGTTTTCCCATCGCATGAACCAGCGCAGGTGGGATTCTCCATTTGAAGTTTTGAGGGGGATGAGAAAAAAAGGAGAGAAAGGGGGGCGGTTGAGCACATACCATGTAGTCAGGATAGTTAAATGAATATAGTCTCTGTCATTGGGTTGAGGGCAAATTCTATTTATGGCTTGTTTTGGCCATCTATATGTGGTTAGCTAACTTGGATGGGAAATTGTTCAGTTCATTATGGAAATGGCTTGTTTCTTTCATAGGTTGGTATTGAATTGGTGCTGTGTCTTAGTTCAGGATTACTAACCCCACTGTAAGCAGTAAATGCCCACGTAACATTCAATTAGTTTTTTGGACTCTTCTTTGAGATTTCTGCCTAACATGTCACAATACATATTCTTTCAAACAACAACGACAATGATAACTACGATCATAATAACAAAAGCTGATTATTATTTCTACGCTTGTGCTTTATATCATCGTGTGCACCATTTATAGAAAAATCTCATGCCAATTTCAGTGTCTGAAACCCATTCTTTTGATTGGCAGGTTGAGCATGAGAACGCTGATGAAAGACAAATTGAATTTCACTGAGAGCTTGCTCTGTTCCGTTTTGCTTTGTTTCGCTTCATAAGCCAGATGGGGGTCGCTGTCTCGTCTTCGAAAGTGTATATCATGCCTTCCGTTGCGGCGATAGTTTCCTATAGACCTATGTTCTTTCCCCTTGGCTTCAATTAGATAGGTTGATAGCTATGATGTTCCTTTTTTTTGACCTCCTCTTCAAAATCAGTCTTGCGCATTTTATCTTAATTGAATGGCGGCAAAGCCCCTATACGTATTTGATATGAATTGAATACAACCTAGTACGATCATTCACTAATTCCTTTGAAACTTTTGTCAGTGTGGACCTAGAAATGCTAGCAACGAGAGAACTCTTATACTCGTTATACCCTTAGTTCTGCTACCTCTACTGCGAGAACGGTAATATGGACATGTCATCGTCGGGATGGGGCAATATGCCTCTGTTCTTGCAATGTTAGACCTAATTTTAGAAATTTTGTGATTTTCTAAAATTCAACTTTTACTTGATAGTGCGGAATTTGTGTACGATGTTGTATTAGTCCGGGTAAAGCATCCGATTTTCTAATTCGATTCTATTATTTACTCATAGCAATTTAATAATTAAGAGATTAACAAAGAGGATGGCATATCGGGCTGCTTTCCCACGTGCTCTTCATCTCGATCTAAGATTTATATTGAGGAGTTCTCGAGCAACATTTCGCCTTGTTGGCTCATCACATGTGAAAATCTAATTTTTTAATGCATTTGAATAAGATAGAGAAAGGATTCTTATTGAATTCCATGAACCCGGCCATCACTATCTAAACACGGGCCGTGACAATTAAGATGGCATCAGTTGATTAAAATTTTTATTTAAATGATAAAGGAACAATATGCGAAAGCGCTGCCAATCAGTTGATATATTTGCTGAGTCGGTCGCGATGTAAAGAGTAGAACGGGGGGTTTGCCTTCTGTGTGGTGCTGGTGAACCCGGTAATTAACTCTATTGGTGGGCCAAATCTCATTGATCGGGTTCAAATTGTTCCGAACCTGATAAGCTTGGACTGCGTCGGCCCACAAAAACACCTCTCTTCTTCTTCGTCCCCCCCAGTTCATCTTTGTGTCGTTCGCCGTCGACAAGCAGGGAAGCAATGCAGATTTTCCTACAATTGGGTGACATTTTCTAGTTTGGAGAGCGCAAAATCGTTCATCGATTTCAGTACATCTTTGAGGGGAAGTATCTTGATTAGACTCTATTTGTTGACCCATTCTTGGAATAAAAAGGTATGTGTAGCTTGGTGTACAATATTTGTGACTATTAATCAATTATGGTAGAGACCAACGTGATTTAAGTAGTGGACACTCAACGAAGAGATTTTACCTTTCGTCATTCTACGGAGGAGCAACGTGTTCAACTAATCGACATTTTCTTTAGTCAAGAACTTGAACAACCGTGGGTTGTGGTTTCTCATAGTTGTTGGCACTTAAATTATTTAATGAAAAATAAAAAAAAATAATGAAAAAAGAAGCAAATAATAGTAAAAGGACCAAAAAATGAATAAATGCGTGTGAAGCCCATCTCGCATATTGACGATTTCAGGCAACCAGAATAGGAGAAAACCTAGCTCATGCATAATTGGCCTATGGGCTAAAGTCCATCACTCGAAATTCGCTTTTTAAGCCCCAAAAGGCCCGGCCCCCCCTCTCCCCCGCTCTCGTACTCTATTTGAAGAAATGAAGTATGTGACGGAACAAAAGTTTGAGCAAAATCACGAAATACGCTCAAAGTCTCGCTTTACCTCTCCAATTCGGAGGGCTACTCCCTCTTCGATCACCACCATCATGATTCACCGTCGGTGATTCGTGTCACGGTGTGTCCTCATTGTCTTCTGTTGATTCGCACATGCATAAAGTAATCATGCTCATTCGAAATTCGAATTGCTCAAAATCCAAAGTGCGGTGCTCTCTTGTGTTCAGGTCTACTTCGATTTTTGAATCGCTTAAACCTGATACTAACTTGTTTAGGTACGTCCCATTCACTTTATTTCCTCCGATTCACTAATTGTATTGATTCGTCTGTTGAAGAATGCATAAAGTAATCATGTTTCTTCGAAATTCGAATTGCTCAAACCCTAAAGTGCAATGCTCTCTTGTGTTAAGGTCTCATTCGATTTTCGAATGGTTCAAACTCGGCGCTATCTTGTTTAGTGTCGTCCTATTTGCTTTATTTCTTCCGATTCACAGATTGTGTTGATTCGTCTATTGAGGAATGCATAAAGTAATCTTGCTCATTCGAAATTCAAATTGCTCAAACCTTAAAATGTGGTGCTCTCTTGTGTTCAGGTCTCTTTCGATTTTCGAATCGCTCAAACCCAGTACTATCTTGTTCAAGTACGTCCCATTCACTTTAGTTCTTTCGATTAACTGATCGTGTTGATTCATTTGTTGAGGGATGCATAAAATAATCTTGCTCATTTGAAATTCGAATTGCTCAAACCCTAAAGTATGGTGCTCTCTTGTGTTCAGGTTCCCTGCGATTTTCGAATCACTCAAACTCAATACTATCTTGTTTAGGTACGTCACATTCGCTTTAGTTCTTCTGATTAACTGATCGTGTTGATTCGTTTGTTAAGGGATGCATAAAGTAATCCCACTCCTTCGAAATTCAAATTGCTTAAACCCTAAAGTGCGGTACTCTCTTATGTTCAGGTCTCCTTCGATTTTCGAATTGCTCAAACCCGGTGCTATCTTGTTCAGGTACGTCCCATTCACTATATTTCTTTCGATTCATTGATCGTATTGATTCGTCTGTTGAGGGATGCATAAAGTAATCTTGCTCCTTCGAAATTCGAATTGCTCAAACCCTAAAGTGCGGTGCTTTCTTGTGTTCAGGTCTCCTTCGATTTTCAAATTGCTCAAACCCGATGCTATCTTGTTCGGGTACATCCCATTTGCTTTATTTCTTCCGATTCACTGATCATGTTGATTTGTCTGTTGAGGGTTATTCCCGATTCAGTTGTCACCTCAAGCCTTTATGTTTTCTATTTATTATTCTCGGAGGGGTGGCTTCGATTCACTGATCACCTCTTTACATCTTCCTTTGATCCCATTTAGGGCTATTCTATGTTGATTTATTCCTTCAGGGTTGTGTCGAGGCCTTATATCTTCTGTTGATTTATTTCTTCTGCTTTACAAATCGCCGTTTTCCGTTGCTTATTCGTCTAGGGTTACTCGCATTCATTGATTGTAGTTGATTTTGAGTTGCTCATTAGTTTTTACGCTCTGATTCAAGGCTTTTATGTCTTCAATCTCGAGGCTTTGTTTTCTGATGATTTGAGTTACTAATGAAAAAATGAGCAGCTAATCGATATGTCGGTTTGGAATAAGAAGCTCTTGTCATAACAATGTCCCAAGATGACCTCACCAACCCGCACCAATTTGTCGACGACAACCATTACATGAGGGTAGTAAATAGGCTAAAGATGTGAGTGATTTGGATATCTCAAAGTCGATTAAATTATAATTTCTGTTTCAAACTTTCGATCTCGTGTGGTGTGCAATGGCGTAAAGAACACAAGAGAGGCATTCCGACAAAATCTGCTTAAAATAGATAAGGAACTTTCGAGGTGATTGAACTTATTTCTTTTTTGTATGTTTTCCTGATTTTGTCCAATACGTCGAGCTCTTAGATGAGTGAAATTAGTGCATAGTAACAATTCTTTCATGCATCCACATTGCTTCGTAATCCTATATTTTGCAACTCACTTATTTAGCTATTCATGCCATATATAACTGAATAACTCTGGAATATCAATATTCAATCCAGATGGATTCGTTTAATTATTTAAGTTGATTCATGTTCTATTTCTTTATTTTATTGTGCTCTTATTTTGCAGTGGGATGGCTGAAGTTAAGGCCAAAATTGATTACGTGGGCTCGGAGATTGAGCGGAATTGGTAAGTTTAACAAGTAATACATGTAAGTGGTATTATTAACTTTTGCTTCAACTTAATGCTTATGTCTAATGAATATGTTTGTTTTTTTTTTTTTTTTTCCTTTAGACAACAATTATTGAAGGAATTTTGACAATGCTCAGAGATGTAAGGAATGAATTGTATTAAATTAGTTGACTACGATAATATGAGATTTTATTTGATTTGATGATGTTATGCAGTGCGAGAAGAAATTGAAGAACGAGAGCGAAACCTCAACAAACTATATCTTCTGTTGATTTATTTATTCTGCTTCACTGATCGCCGTTTTCCGTTACTTATTTGTTTATGGTTAATCGCAGTCACTGATTGTTGTAAATTTTAGTTTACTCTTTAGCTGTTACGCTCCGATTCAAGGCTTTATGTCTTTAACCTCAAGATTTTATCTTCTAATATGATTTGAGTTACTCATAGAAGAATGAGTAGCTAATTGATATATTGGTTTGGAATGAAAAGCTCATGTCACAACAATATCCCAAGACGACCTGACCAACCTGCGCCAATTCGTCGACCACAATCATTACATGATGGTAGTAAAGAGATTGAAGATGTGTGTGATTTGAATATCTCTAAGTCGATTGAACTATAATTTCCGTTTCAAACTTTCAATCTCGTGTAGTGTGCAGTGACGTAAAGAACACAGAAGATGCATTCCGACGATATCTGCTTAAAATAGATAAGGAACTTTTGAGGTTATTGGACTTATTTCTTTTTTATATGTTTTCATAATTTTGTCAAATATGTCGAGCTCTTAGATGAGTGAAATTCATTAAGAGTAACAATTCTTCCGTGCATCAACGTTGCTTTGTAATCATATATTGCACAACTCACTTGTTTAACTATTCATGGCTTATATAACTGAATAATTCTAGAATATCGATATTTAATCTAGAAGAATTCGTTTAATTATTTAAGTTGATTCATGTTCTATTTCATTGTTTTATTGTTTAATTTGTTTTAAGATGATTGAAGTTAAGGTCAAGATTGATCGCGTGGGCTCGGAAATTGAGCGAAATGGGTTAGTTTAAAAAGTGATACATGTAGGCGGTATTGTTAACTTTTGCTTCAACATAATGCTTAAATCTAATGAATATGTTTTTTCCCCTTTATAAAAGAATTGTTGGAGGAATTTTGACATCGCTCTGCAGATGTAAGCAAGAAATTATATTGAATTAGTCGACTTCAATAATATGTGATTTTATTTGATTTAATGATGTTATACAGTGTAAGAAAAAATTGAAGAACGAGAGCGAGAACCTCAACAGATTATATCTTTTGTTGATTTATTTATTCGTCTTCACTAATCGGCGTTTTCCGTTACTTATTTGTTTAGGGTTGATCGCGTTCACTGATTGTTGTAAATTTTGAGTTATTTTTTAGTTGTTACACTCCGATTTAAGGCTTTATGTCTTCAATCTCAAGGCTTTATTTTCTTATGATTTGAGTTACTCATGAAAGAATGAGTAGCTAATCGATATGTTGGTTTGGAATGAGAAGCTCATGTCATAACAATGTCCCAAGACGACCTTACCAACCCGCACCAATTCGTCAACGGCAATCATCAAATGAGTGTAGTAAAGAGGCTAAAGATGTGAGTGATATATTGAACTATAATTTCTATTTCAAACTTTTGATCTCATATGGTGTGTAGTGACGCAAATAACACAGGAGAGGTATCTTGACGATATCTGTTTAAAATAGATAAGGAACTTTTGAGGTGATTGAACTTATTTCTTTTTTATATGTTTTCTTGATTTTGTCTAATACTTTGAGTTTTTAGATGAGTGAAATTCATGAAGAGTAACAATTCTTTCTTTCATCAATGTTGCTTCGTAATCCTATATTGCACAACTCACTTATTTAGTTATTCATGGCTTATATAACTGAATAACTCTAGAATATCGATGTTCAATCTAGATTAATTTGTTTAATTATTTAAGATGGTTCAAATTTTATTTCATTGTTTTATTATACTCTTGTTTTGGAGCGAGAATGCTGAAATTAAGGCCAAGATTGATCACGTGGGTTTAGAGATTGAGCGAAATGGGTAAGTTTAACAAGTGATACATGTAAGTGGTATTATTAACTTTTGTTTCAACATAATGCTTATATCTAATGAATATGTTTTTTTCTTTTTCTTTTTAGACAACAATAGTTGGAGGAATTTCGACACCGCGCTGCAGATGTAAACGGGGAATTGTATTAAATTAGTCGACTTCAATAATATGAGATTTTATTTGATTTGATGATGTTATGTAGTGCAAGAAGAAATTGAAGAACGAGAGCAAGAACCTCAACAAACTATATCTTCTGTTGATTTATTTATTCTGCTTCGTTGATCGCCATTTTCCATTATTTATTTGTTTAGGATTGATCGCATTCACTAATTGTTGTAAATTTTGATCTACTCTTTAGTTGTTACGCTTCGATTCAAGACTTTATGTCTTCAACATCGAGGCTTTATCTTCTGATAATTTGAGTTACTCATGGAAGAATGAGTAACTAATCGATATGTTGGTTTGGAATGAGAAGCTCTTGTCATAACAATGTCCCAAGACGAACTTACCAATCTGCGCCAATTCGTCGACGACAATCATCAAATGAGTGTAGTAAAGGGGTTGAAGATGTGAGTGATTTGGATATCTCCAAGTCGATTGAACTATAATTTCTATTTCAAACTTTCGATCTCATGTGTTGTACAGTGATGCAAATAACACAGGAGAGACATCTCGACGATATCTGCTTGAAATAGATGAGGAACTTCGAGGTGATTGGACTTATTTCTTTTTTATATATTTTCCTGATTTTATCCAATACGTCGAGCTCTTAGATGAGTGAAATTCATGAAGAGTAACAATTCTTCCGTTCATTAACGTTGCTTTGTAATCCTATATTGCACAATTCACTTGTTTAGCTATTCATGACTTATATAATTAAATAACTCTAGAATATCGATGTTCAATCCAGATGAATTCGTTTAATTATTTAAGTAGATTCATATTCTATTTCATTATTTTATTGTACTCTTTTTCTGCAGCGGGATGGCTTAAGTTAATGCCAAGATTGATTATGTGGGCTCGGAGATTAAGCGAAATAGGTAAACTTAACAAGTGATACATGTAAGTGGTTTTGTTAACTTTTGCTTCAACATAATATTTATATCTAATTAATATATATATTTTTTTTTTTTTCCTTTAGACAAAAATTGTTGGAGGAATTTCGACATTGTACTGTAGATATAAGTGAGGAATTGTATTAAATTAATCAACTTCGGTTATATGAGATTTTATTTGATTTGATGATGTTATGCAGTGCGAGAAGGAATTAAAGAACAAGAGCGAGAACCTCAACAAACTATATCAATATTGATGCAATTACAAAACCTCTTGTGTTGAGATGAATGGAGGTAAGTTTATTTGTTAGTCTCTTAAGTTTATGAGTTTTTCCCAATAAGTTAATGGTACAATTGATTTGGTTATTGTGGTTATCTATTTTTGCATAAATGAGTTTTATAAGTTCCAAGTTGAGAAGCAAAATTTCATGGCACAGCTTGTCGAATTAAGAATGAATGAGAAGGTTAAGCTAGCAACAATTCATGATCAAATTGAGCTATTAAATGATAACATCAAAGGGAAGATAATGGTAATTTAATGGTTCTAGATATGACTAGCGCTTTTGGAGTTGTTTGATGCATAACATGTGAAAAAAAGAAGTGAATAATAGTAAAAGGACCAAAAAATGAATAAATGCGTGTGAAGCCCATCTCGCATATGGACAATCCAGCTAGAATAGAAGAAAACCTAGCTCATGCGTAACTGGCCTATGGGTTCAAACCCATCACTCGAAATTCGCTTTTTAAGCCCCAAAGAGGCCTGGCTCCCCCTCTCTCCCACTCTCGTACTCTACTTGAAGAAACCAAGTACGTGACGAAATAGAAGCTCGAGCAAAATCATGAAATATGCTTAGAGTCTTGATTTACCGTAGTAGTTCGGAGGGTGTTCCCTCTTCGATCGCCACCATCACGATTCACAGCCGGCGATTCGTGTCGCGGTACCTTCTCATTGTCTTCTGTTGATTTGCATATGCATAAAGTAATCTTGCTTCTTCGAAATTCGAATTACTCAAACCCTAAAGCGCATTGCTCTCTTGTGTTCAGGTCTACTTCAATTCTTGAATCTATCAAACCCGTGCTATCTTGTTCAAGTACGTCCCATTCGCTTTATTTCTTTCGATTCACTGATCGTGTTGATTCATCTGTTGGGGGATGCATAAAGTAATCCTACACCTTCGAAATTCGAATTACTCAAACCCTAAAGTGCAGTGCTCTCCAGTGTTCAGGTCTCATTGGATTTTCGAATCGTTCAAACCCGATGCTATCTTATTAAGGTATGTCCCATTCAGTCCTAATCTTTCATGAGTTGAAAATCTTCGTTAATTTCCTCATATATTCATGGCCCTGCATTTAGAAAAAAAGAATGTCCACATCTGAACATGCACCAAGACTCCAAAAACACAAGTTTCTTGAAACATTAAATCACTCATTTCCTCATTCTTATGTATTTATTGGCTTCATTAATGTTTTCCCCAATTGCTGCCACCAAAGCCTTTTCCTTCTCTCTCAATTCTTTAACTAGTGCAGATAACTTTTTCTTTTCCTCTTTAAATTTAACAAAAACATATATGGAAAGATAAGTACATTACCGAAATAACCAAATGAGCGATGCACCAAAAACACATTGTCATTCTAGTTATGTATGAGACCCCCATATGTCTGTTTGATCACATATCTACATATACAAGTAAATTATGTATTTTGTATAGAAGTAGTGTGGAACTGCTTGCATTTGATATCAATGGCTTTTCTTTGTCCCACTTTGTGCTCCACTCTTTTTTGATGTATTTACTAGCTATAGAATGTCTCCTCTCTTTAGAAATGATGATATGAGTCTGATTACTGAACGTGGGGAATTTGAAGATGGCTATGCTAAAAACCAAACCGAAATTTTTGGATAGGATTGTGCATGTCTAGAGTGCTTGCATGTCAAATTTCATATTCACTGACTGAGTTAAGACTTCTTTTGAATGATTAGATTTTCATGGAAAAGCTAAAAACCCATGATATAACTTTACCATATGCTACATATTTCTTGACATGTTTGTTGACACCTAAATTTTGCCATTTTTATTAAGGATTTAATTGCATAGAAAATTATGGATTAATCTAAAAAAAAAGAGTAAAAAGTAAAGTAAAGAATTTTCATTAAAATGCATCACGTTTTACACTATTGTCAACTGCATCTAGTGAAATGCAAAACCTTGTAACTAAACATGAGTCATTGGGTGTGTGAATGCATGTAGAAACCATGCATATATGATGCATAGTGATGAATAGCACCTCCAGTCTAGCTTTTTACATTAGAGTTCCCATATGGAGAGGGCTATGCTTTCATTTTGACGAAATTAGTAGAAGTGTTGAGGAAGGAGGTGCTTGGGATGTATCATGGATACATTTCCCATTAGAAAGGTAGGGATCCTATTTGACTCCAATAAGTATCTCAAAACCCTTCACATAGCTTGTCATTTTTTATTCTGCTCCACTACTCTCCAATTGGTAATATCTAATCTACTTGTAGTTTTAATTATAACTCTTTATATAAATACTATGTTTTCCTTGTTCATTCTCTTAGACATGCAGAATGTAGATATAGGTGCTTCCTTGATTGTGCTTTTAAGTGGACAAGGCCAATGTCGCTTGACCATCTACTTGCAATAGAATCACCCAAAACACCCTATCATAACCAATCAGCGTTCTAAGATTTAACCCACCTAGCAAGAAGTTACGCGAACCTGATCACTTATTCTTCAGCATTTCTTGCTACTCAGACACTACTGTAAATTAACAATTCGGACTTCGGTTAGCTGATGCAATATTAACGTAGTTAACAATTTCATGTGGCAATTGCTCTGTAGTAAATAGTAAATGCCCTAAAATGAAATGCTGTCATGCTCATGCAATGAACTTCCTCACACCATGATGATGAGTATGACAATAGTATATCACAGTATTTGTCCTCCTAACTCACAAGCCATATAGTGTATATTAGTCAGCCTTTCAATTGAAGTTTGATTATCCAGCTAAATTTCTATTTCATGTCCATCATCATGCTATGCGCGCGAAGTCAGAAAACCACTTAGGTTTAGCTGCTCAGGTCATAAAATGCAAGTCAAATACAGAGAAATCAAACCATTCTATGCAGAAATTTCCACAATCACATGGTGACCGTCTCCAAACTATCCTCCAGTGAAAAATTCAGTCCTAATCTTTCATGAGTTGAAAATCTTCGTCAATTTCCTCATATATTCATGGCCCTGCATTTAAAAAAAAAAGAATGTCCACATCTGAATATGCACCAAGACTCCAAAAACACAAGTTTCTTCAAACATTAAATCACCTGTTTCCTCATTCTTATGTATTCATTGGCTTCATTAATGTTTTCCCCAATTGCTACCACCAAAGGCTTTTCCTTCTCTCTTGATTCTTTAACTGGTGGACAACTTTTTCTTTTCCTCTTCAAATTTAACGAAAGCATCTATGGAAAGATAAGTACATTATCGAAGTAACCAAATGAGCGATGCACCAGAAACACATTTTCATTCCGGGTATGTATGAGACCCCCATATGTCTATTTGATCACATATTTACATATACAAGTAAATTATGTATTTTGTATAGAAGTAGTGTGGAACCGCTTGCATTTGATATTGATGGCTTTTCTTTGTCCCACTTCGTGCTCCACTCTTTTTCGATGTATTTATTAGCTATAGAATGCCTTCTCTCTTTAGAAAGGATGATTTGAGTTTGATTACCGAATGTGGGGAATTCAAAGATGGCTATGCTAAAAACCAAACTGAAATTTTTGGATAGGATTGTGCATGTCTAGAGTACTCGCATGTCAAATTTCATATGCACTCGCTGAGTTAAGACTTCTTTTGAATGATTAGATTTTAATGGAAAAGCTAAAAACCCATGATATAACTTTACCATATGCTAGATGTTTCTTGACATGTTTGTTGACACCTAAATTTTGTCATTTTTATTAAGGATTTAATTGCATAGAAAATTATGGATTAATCTATAAAAAAAAAGTAAAAAGTAAAGTAAAGAATTTTCATTAAAATGCATCACGTTTTCATTAAATTGCATCCCATATAGAAATTAGGGACGGTTGTATTGCTAATATTAAAAATCTTTAAAAAAGTTAAAATTTTAAATTTAAAAAAAATAATTAGAAAAACCGCAGCCTTCCCTTTTCTTTTTCCCCTCAGGGCCGGCCCAGCCCACTTCTTTTTTTTCCTTTTTCCCCGGCCCGGCCCGGCCCTCTCCTCTTCTTTTCTCCTTCTCTCCACTTTGACCGTTGGCTCGACGACAAACGGGGAAGCAAGGACGGAGGACAGGCTACCGAACAGTAGCAGGGGAAGCAGGGCGTGCTTCGCACCGGAGCTGGTGGTCGGGGGCGGACCGGCAGCAATAGCTGGCGTCGCAGGAGGCACGCCATGAGCGCCGGACTGCTTAAAAAGTGGGAGAGGGCGAGAGACCACCATCTTGGGTTTCGGCCAGGGAAGCAAAGCAAAGGCCTTCTCCTTCCCCTTATTCCATCCTCTCAATTTCTGGTTCTCACTCAACTCAGTCCGTCGAGCAATCCACAATAAAAATCCCATCTTTTTGTCGCAGAAGTGGGAAAAGATTATTACAACGTTGAGCGCAGATCGGTGTCGTCTCCTTCCACTGTTCTGCAGGCTTCGTGGGGGCCTTGGCTGAAGGCGTGGGCGAGAGGAACAGAGGAAAAAGGAGCAACCGAGAGAGAGAGAGAGGGAGAAGGGCGAGCGTTCTCGAGGGCTGCTCGCCAGGAATTTTTTGAAGAGCTCGAGGGAGGAGCTCGAGAGGGTTCCCTGGTAGTCCGGTCATGCCCGAATCCCCTCCGACGACCTCTAGTTGACGCCCACGAACACACGACTCCTCGCTCCCAAAAGCCCGGTGTTCCCGTTGAGTTTCTGTTTTGGTTCAAACCTCCCTTTATCCCCGAGGATCTTGGCTCAGAGGCACCAAGGCGGCCGGTGTAGCTCGATTCGTCTAGGCCTCACCTTCTAGCCGCCTCTCTCATTATGGACATTGTCATCTTATTCCTTAACTGTTTATTTTTTGGTCTCATTTGAGGACGTTCTTAAAATTCACTTTCCTGTAAAAAAATTCAAAAGCAGCTTCAAAATAAATTACCTTCTCGCTCTCTCGCCTACACCTTGTTTGCCATTCACTCGCCTCTTCGCCCTCTCTCCCCCGCACCCTCTCTTGACTCAAGATTTCGCAGTCTTTCTCTCGCTCTAACCGAAGCCAGTTATCCAGTGAGTTCTTTTCTCGCTTCATCTTTGTAATAATGCGCTTTTGTGTCTGTTCATTTCATATTAGAGTTGTTTTGGAACGAGAAGCTTCGATTATCTTGCTGTAATCAATGTGCACACATCTGGGTCTATTCGTTTCACATTAGAGTTGTTTTAGAATGAGAAGCTTTTTCGATTTTCTCATAGTAATGTGCACACTATTCGTTTCATGCTAGTGGAATGAGAAGCTTCTTTGTTTTCTTGCTATGATTGATGTGCAGGCTTCGAGGACTATTTGTTTCATCTTAGGGTTGTTTCGGAATGAGAAGCTTCTTCGATTTTCTCACTGTAATTTATGTGCATGCTTCTGGGTCTATTTACTCCATATTAGGTTTTTTCGGAATGAGAAGCTTCTTCGATTTTCTTGCGGTAATCAATATGCATGCTTTTGGATCTAATTCATTTCATGTTAGAGTTGTTTTGGAATGAGAAGCTTCTTCAATTTTCTCATAGAATTTTCTCGTTGTAATTGATTTGATGCACTTTGGGTCTAGTCGCTTCTGCTTTGGCTTCGAATGTGATTGATTCTCAAATAATCTTGCGTATTGTTGTAATGTACACGAAGATGAATTGATGAACCAAGTTATCAACTTCAGTTTCTTGACTTACTAGTTTGTTTTAAATTTTGATACAATGCCTTTAGTTTTTTTTGTATTTATTTCAGGAAAAGTGCAGAATATCCCACGATGACTTCCACGACGAATGAGAGGGAAATAAAGAGGACGAAGCTATAAGTTGATTTGGACATCTCCATGTCAATAATAGTAATTACTGATTCACTTTTTGTCTAGTGAAATGCGCAGTGATGTAAAGCTCTCGAGAGAAGCAACTCTATGATACCTCAATATCAAGGTGATTCGACTTGTTTCATTTTTTAACATGATTTGTTGATTGTTGTCCGATAGGTTGAGCTCTTAAGAGGTTTGAATGGATGAAATTCGCAAAGAGTCTGAATTCTTTTGTGTGTTCACATCATTTTTTAGATTTATGTTGCAGATCCCACTTGTTAGCTTATTCATGACTTATATATCTAAATAACCGTGAAATATCAATGTTCAATCCATATAAATTCTTTCGATTAATTAGGTTGGTTCATGTTTTATTTTGATAATAAAAAAATTATATGCATCATCAATATATTAAACCTTTGTTTTGCTGCAAGATGGCATAGATCAAATCCAAGATCAATCAAGTGTGCTTAGACTTTGAAGAAAATGGGTAAATTTAATAAGTTATTCATGCAATTAGTAATGTTACCTTTTGCTTCAATACAATGTTTATATCCAAAGAACATGTTTTTAACATTTACATCCAAAGTCACTCTATAGAAATAAGTAAGGTATCGTATGGAATTAGTCGACTTCGTTAATATGGTTTTGCCTTAAAAATGATTTTACTTGATTTGATGATGATATGTAGTATAAAAACAGGTTAAAGAGGGACGAAGTTGAACAAACTCTATGAGTAGTTTTTAAATTACAAAAACTCCGATCCGCTTTATGGTGATAACTTTATTGGTTATTTCGATAATTTTATGAGGTTTTTCCCAGTATGACGATTTTGGCTAGTGTTACAACTAATTAGGTTATGTTGACCATGTACTTTTTTATATATGCATTTCGTGAATTTCAGTAGGACGTGCAAATCTTGTTGGCACAGATTTTAAATTAAGAAAGAAGTGGAAGGATGTGTTGGAAACAGTTAATGATCATGTCAAAGAAGTAAACGAGAATATTAAAGGGGAAAATAGTAATCTAATGGTTCAAGATACCGGTTGTATTTGGAGTCGCTCAATGCATGTTTATCCATGTTTATCGGATTGTTTTTTTTTTCGAAATGCAAGTCGATGAATATATGAGGGCTTTGGCGAAGTTTGATCTGGCAATGCCAAAGGATGAAAAGCCTTAGGATCCCACAACCACAACCTCAACATCATAGGTCACTCGCTCCTCGCTAAGCAGTTTAAAGCTAATTAGTTATTTTTAGGAACCGTTCAGCTTCTTTTTCTGGGAACATTATTGGATATTGAAAAATTTGACTGGGTTGCAAATACCCTTGCCACCGAGTTCAGCTTGTTTATGGAAACAGTTAGATGATCTTGCATATGCCATGACTGTTTGCCCTTGAATCAAATATTTATACAAGCCAAGGTAGTCATTGCATATGCAAGATATTCTAAGTGTTACCAAAAACAAGCCAAACTCAGTGAGAAGGGCATTTACAACCCTATCAAAAAATTTTAATATCCAACAATGTGTGCCAAAAAAAGTTGAATGGTTCACTAAAAACAACTAATCAACTTTAAACTGCTCAGAAGGGCACGATGTCAATATTGTGGTTATGGGATCCTGACACCTTTCATCCTGTGACACCATCGCATCAAACTTCGCCAAAACCCTCATATCATCATGGACTTGCATTTCAAAAAAAAAAAAATAATGTGGTGAACATGCATCTAACGACACCAAAAACACAATCAGTATCTCAAACCATTAGATTAACATTTTCCTCCTTTTGATATTCTCATTCATTCACTTCCTTATTGTGATCATCAACTGTTCCAGCAAATCATTCTTCTTCTTTCTTAATTTACAACATGTGCCAAGAAGATTTGCATCTTCTCTTGGAATTTACGAAACACACTTATGAAAAAGTAACATGACCAAATCAACACTAACCGAGACCGTCATGTTGGGAAAAACTCATAAAATTACCGAGCTAATAAAATTAAGTTACCGTCATAAAGCTGATCAAGAGAAGTTTTGTAATTCAAAAACTCCTTAGCAAGTTTCAGCTTCTCACTGACCCTCTTCAATTTGTTTTTGTACTAAACATCTTTGTCAAATCAAGTAAAATCCTATCCGAGACAGAACTATGTTATTGAGGTCGATTTATTAAGTATGGTTCCTCACTTACCTCTCTAGAGCGGCTTTGGACTGCATCTATCAATCATTGTTTGCAAAAGCACATATTCATCATATATAAATATTGTATTGGAGCAAAAGTTAACATTATTAATTACATGTATAACTTATTAATTTACCCATTTTCTTCCAAATCTGGGCGCACTTGATTAATCTTTGACTTAATCTCAACCATCTAATTGCTAAAAAGGAGCTCCATATAACAATGCAAATAAAGTTTTTATCATCAAAATAATACATAAACCAATTTTTAAATTAAAATACATTATACAGATGGAACATGGACATTTCACAATTATTCAAATGGATAAGCTAAACAAATGGGATGTGCAACATAGGTTTAGGAAATGACATGAACGTACAGAAAAGTTGAGACTCTACAAAGCTTTACTCACTCGTACCTCTAAGCGCTCAACCTATCAAACAACAATCAGAATAACATACAAATAAACAAGTCGAATCACCTTGATAGTTTTTCATTGAAATTATTGAGGTATCGTAGAGCTGCATCTCTTGAGGACTTTGCGTCTCTGCACATTTCACGAGATTGAAAATAAATAAGAAATTACTACAATTGACTTTGAGATGTCCGAATCTACTCATAGTTTTATCCTCTTTTTCTCTCTCTTATCAAACTGAAGACCGTGATAAGGAGGAATCAAATTGAGTCAATGCATGCATGGATGGCATTATACTAGACAAAAAAGTCGTAACAGAAGCCAGGTTCCTAGAAAGAAGCTAAACCATCTTAAGAACTGCGTGGGAATGTTTCTACTTCTTGAATTTTCTGTTCCCCGAAATAGAAAAAGAACAGAAATCCATTTAGTAACAGCAATCAATTTTTCTATTCTTCAGAATACAAAAATGGCCAGGAAATAAATTTGGAACAGTAAAAAAAAAAAAAAAACTTCTTGTTCTTGGGAATAATTTCTAAAAATAAGCAATTTGTTTTTTTTTTTAAATTTTTCTTTTCTTCTTTGTCCATGCTACAGCCACCGCCCTTGAATACGATGCCACTGCCCATTGCCAACCACCCACCTACCGCCACCAATCGCCGCCCGCCGGCCAGCGGCCATCACTGCCGACCACTACCGACCACTATCATCGACAGCTGAATGCCGATCATTAATCTCTGCTCAGCGGCCGCCACTGTGAAACAAAAAAATACAAAAAATTGTGGACCGTACCAAAAGTATTCATATTTTTTTTATTCCGAGAATATAAATTTTGTATAATCGTGCAACGTGATATTTTACTCATAAATTATTTCAAGAAATAGAAATAGAAAAGAACCATTTCCAAAAAGAAATTATTCCCTGAAACAGAAATGTTACCATTTATATCCTTAGTAACGCCATGCTCGGTGCTTGGAATTCAAAATCTAGGATCGGGCAAATAGGGAAGTTGAGTTGTCGATCATTTAGGTGAGATTTAGTTTAGCAAATTGTTGCAAATGTGTGTGAGAGCTTCAATACTTGACTTCTTGTTTTACCACAACATGAATTTTTCTAGAAAGCAAACACTAGATGAACATCTTACTATTCTTTCAATTACTTAATAGAACATTTATTCAAAAACTTCGAGAAAAACATGGAAGAAGATGAAATTGATTGTTGCTTTGTAGGAACGATAATAGAATTTCACCGAGTGCACTTTTCAGTATAAAGCGGGTGGTTTAATTATTGCTGTTACCATTTCATCCTTTTTGTCCGGCCAATTTTATGATTTTTCTCTTTAGAACCAAATTGCTTTACAACATTATAGTAGTAATCAAATAACGGGAAAATGGGAAATTTTAGGGTTAGACTAGGGAATTTTGACTCAAATATATTAACATGTGCTCTCTTACAAATTAAGTGATATACTCCTTACTTCAGGTCCAAAAACTTATCCCAGTAGACAATGAACATTCAGCTCATCCATTAGAGTTGGTTACCTAATTGAGGTGCAGAACAAATAAAACCAGTGATGCAAGTAAAGCAATCAGTGCAAAAGCCAGGGGTAGTTACCTCACGATGGTCTTGTAGAATGCAAAATTACTACACTACATGCACTGAATACATGTCATACACCATCTATCAACAGAGGTCGGTAGATAAGTAAAATATTCTTCTTCAGGTTCTTGGATACAAAATACATTACAGCAGCTCCAGCATACTTTACCGTAATTTCCTCGGTAAAGCTGAAATCACCTGGAGCCACAGAATGTGTAAATCTAGTCACCAATACGGCCCGCCTACAGTAAGATTCTTGCAACAAGCTGAAAAACATTATTGACCACAATATTGCAGATCGATGGATGACGCTAAACGCCCACCTTTTGTTCATGTTTGAAAAGCAACACCAATACCATGATCTTTAAGCACTCGACATTAGAAACACCAAAACAACCAAATTGGATTTGCAAGATAGCAAATCACCTTACCAGATAAATAAACGTAACTAAGTGCTTTTTCCTCACCGTCCCTTAGGAAGAAAAAAGAAGAAGAAGAAGAAGAAGAAGAAGAAGAAGAAGAAGAAGAAGAAGAAGATTTCTCCTGTTATGCAGCATGATTATATGAAACAAACGAAAACACATTTGACAACTCGAAAGGGGACATCACCTCAGCAGGCCAGAGCACATAACATATATCACTCCATTACAATGTGTTAGTATATCACGTTTCGACTTTCTATGACATAACAAATCAACAATTTAAGCCAATCCAAGCCCATGGCTTCATTTTGCATATTTATGATCACATTATGATGAGAATTAAATAAACACGTCTACTTTTTATAAATTTGAGCCAAGTACCATGTGGCCATATTAAAGGAAAACAAACCCGTGAATCTGGTCCGAAAGACAGGTACCATTGCATTAGTTTTGCAGTCATCCAATGACTCTTACCTCTCATTTCCACATTATGGGTCTTCCTCCCATCTGCATCATTTGGAGTTATTTGCACCAGAACAATATTTATCATAAACAGGAACCCTAGATGGAATTTCTTCAATTAGACCAACTGAAAGGAAATATATTATTAAAGAGCCAATATATATGATGCACTCGTACAGAAAAACAAATGGCATATATTGACAGTGACCGAATCGATATGGCTTTTACTTGACAAAAGAACAACGCAAGTGTCAAAACTTGGCACGGAGAGACACTTCGGTGCCAAAAGTTACTAAAAGTACACTTAAGTGCTACTTTTTTTTTTTTTTAAAACACTGAGTGCCAAGTCGGGCGACCCTAGCTGGAAAGCCTACGTGATAATTTTTCAAAAATATAACTTACCTACGTGGCTTACCCGAGAGCTAAGTCAGCAAAGTAAAACAAAATTGGCATTGTTTTGGCTCTTTTTTGAATTTTAATATAATTATTAATTAAATTAAATTATTTACTTACAAAAAGATGAAGATTGTAGAAGCCGAGGGCTCCACCCCTGTTGCTTCCTCCCCGCCATCGCCAGGAAGGGCCGACGACTATGGGGAGGGTCGGCTTGAGTCATTGAGCCTTGACCAGGGGCTAATGAGGGCCTACAAGCCTTCACCCTAGCAAGCGATGACCCTTCGCCTTGCTAGGCGAGGGCCGACAACCCTCGCCCAGATCTAGGTGAGGGCTTACAAGCCCTAGCCATCGGTCGGCCAAGGCCGCCAGCCCCTAGCCAAGGCCCAACAACCCCGACCAACCCTTCTCCTATCGTCGCCGGCCCTTCCTAGCAATGGTGGGGAGGGGGCAACGAGGCTTGCAATTTGCTTCTCTTTCTTTTTTTTTTTTTTTTTTTAATATATATTTTTAAATTTAGTTTTAAATTTAATTTATTAATATTAATATTAATATTCAAACCTAAGGCGAAATGACATTGTTTTTGGCTTTTCTTTCCATATCGCGTGCAAAACGATGTCGTTTTGAATTTGCCTTGCCAGAAAAATGCTACATTAGTATTTTAGCTAGATTTTCTTGCTGTTAACACTGAACTAGTCCATTTTGCTCCAATTTTAGCACATAAGTATACATTTCTAAACTTTTGACACTCAAATATCCTCCCGTGCCAAATTTTGGCACTTCACGTGTCTAGTTCCTGCTTTTACTCCATGGAATCTATTTCAATTGCATCGATAATAGCAATAATAATTACAAAAAAAATACCAATGATAAATCACATGCCAAATAAAAATTACGTGATTGCTGAAAATTACTAACATGAACGTTAGCCATTTTACATGGTGCAACCAACGCCAACTTGGACAATTTTTAAAAAAAATTCTATATTTTTATTGCTGTTTTTGGTTTCTTCTTTTATTTTTTTATTTTTTTTATTTTTTTATTAATAGCCGATGGTTGGCAATTCAGTGAGTTCCACCAGCCACTAGGCAATGGCCTACGAGCCCTTGTTGGTAGCAGACGAAGGTCACGGCCCTCGCCCAGTTCTAAGCGAGGGCCATGAACCCTCGTTAACCATTAGGTGAGGGCTCGCAACCCTCGCTTGGAGCTAGGCAAGGGTAGTGACCCTCCCCATAGTTGGAGAGGGCTCACAGCCCTCGCATGTAGCTAGTGAGGGTTGCGTGCGAGGACAATGAGCCCTTGCCTGCCGCTAGGTGAGGGGTGTGATTCCTAACTTTTTGTTGGTAAGGGCTTCGTGACCCTTGCTCACAACCAACAAGGGTTCATAGACCCTTGTGTCACAGTTTGTGAATCCTATTCTTAATACTTGTGAGTGGTGCTTAGGGTTATCGAGTGAAGAGTGAGGAAGTAGAGGAGAAGGACATAGCTGGTTTGTGGGAGTAACGTCAGGACAGTTGGTGCTAGGAGTTCTAGGATAGAAAGATTATAATACGTAAGAGCTCTAAAGGCAGGGTTGGTGTCCCATGCACAAACTAGTCGGAAGCTGCTATTGCTCTTCTAATGAGGCCATGGTAGGCCGAAACTAGTTATTAAGCCTAAAACAAGCTGCTATCTCGCTCGATAAACTAGATGCCCTAGCTAAGCTGGATGTGATATGATCTCGTATGAAAAGAGTTATTTGCTGTATTGTTAATTGGAACAACTATAGAAGGAAGGCTGGCATGGTGAATTCCGTTTGCCAGGCACCGCATGGGTTAATCCGCGGCCAAGAAAATTATCGACTTGTGACAAATGGTATCAGAGTAGGAATCCCTCTAGTAAGTGGATGAGTCGGAGAATCATACTTCTCGCTCTAGTGTGGGTTGAGTTGGGAATTACTAGTGGTCTACCCGGTCTTACGAGGGCAGAGAGTGAATCACCTGGGAAAAAGGTGCTCGGACAAAGCGCAGCTCTCAACTAAGCTTCTAGGATGACAACGGGGGCACTAAAAAGAGTCAGTTCCTCGCCGAGCGGATAGAGAGTTAGAGAAGAATCGAATCCTCGCTGAATGGGGATAACATTCCTAGATCAATCGGTGAATTCAGAGAAGAGGTTTACTACCACGTTTTTAACAATGAAAGAACCTCCGTTTGGTTTGCTGGGGTCAAAATGCTTAGTAGGGAGAAATAGTGTTGCCAAAAGATGAGGTTGGCAAAAAATGCCACACTCGCCAAAGAAAGCGCAGCTGACTAAAAATGGCTCGAACTGCTGAGACCAAAAGAGGCTACCAATAGAGCAAAACTTATTTTGTTGGGCAAACGTGACCATTTGATGTAAAATCCCAAAAGTGGCACATCGATGATAAAGGGACGCAAGGAAGCAACAAAACAGATCGCAACGTGGACGTTGCAAATTTGAGTGGAGGAGAATGTCATGGTTCATGAATCCTTCTGTACTCGTGACACTTGTGAGTGTTATCAAGTGAAGAATTAGGAAGCAAAGGGGACAGACACAACTGGTAAGTGGAAGTGGCATCAAGACGGTTGGTACTAAGAGTTCTAAGATGGAAGGATTATAATATTAGGACTTTTGAAGGCGGGGTTGGCCTCCAGTGCACAAATTGGTTGGGAGCTGATGTCACTCTCCTGATGAGATCATGGCAGGCCGAAACCAATTGTTGAGCTTAAAGAGGGTTGTTGTCTCGCTCAATGGACTAGATGCCTTAGCCAAGCTGGATGTGGTACAATCTTATATGAAAAGAGTTATTCACCGTATTGTTCATTGGAACAACTATAGAATGAGGGCTGTCCTAGTGAATTTCATTCGCCAAGCACCGCACGAATTAATCCATGGCTAAGGAAATTATCGACCTGTAATACTTGCCTGTAGCCAGTGAGGGTTGTCGAGCCTTGGCCAATGGCCCTCTATCGACCTTAATAATAGAAAAAAGAAAAGTTTGAGGAATCAATTAGTACAATTAAAATAATTAGGACTGAATTTATATAAATATAATAAGTTTAGAACTTTCTTGGTACTTCTCCCTTAATAGGAACTTGCACAAGTACCGTTGAGTGCTTGCGGCATCCAACACATTAGTTCCAAAACAATTCGTCTTAACGTTGATATACACCTGTACACATTTTATCGCGGAAGAGAATTTGCCAAAAATCACTCGCGGCAATGGATCTGTTTTTCCCTCCGTTTTTTCCCATATTTATTCTTGACAAGTACTGGTCCTTTTAATACGTCAGCAAGTATTCCGCCTATCTTCTTCCAAGAATAATGTACTTGTTTGAGTTTCTTATCCAAGTGAAAAAAGAGAGAGAGAATCTCACCATAAGATTTATATATCGGTTAAGTCCAGTCCTTTGCCTATGCAATAGTTGATAGGATTCGAACCAGCCGCCCTTGGTTTCCTGTAGTTGTGTTCACCGATAACTACTCAATTATCGAAAGTAACTGTTTTTTCTTGTCACAAAATAACAAAAAAAAAAAAAAAAAACCAAGAAACTGATAATTTAACTGATAATTTTTTTATATCTAAAAAACTTTGAGCAAATTGGCTGTGTCACTCCACATCGATTGACGTCCATCAATATATAAATTAGCTGCCCAATATCAATAGGCTTCACCAAAACCGTTCACCGGGCCAATCATTGAAGTTGAGATACCCGCGTTAATTCGTGTTTAAATGGCAATGTCTTTAATAAAATGTTGTCTTTCGGTTAAACATGCCAAAAACGAGGGAATCACATCAATGTGGTTCTTACACTCGTTTGAAATTCTAAAACGTCCTTGTCAATACATTTTCATTCGATTCAAGACAACCCTCGTCCTTCTTCGGGAAAATTCGTTTAGTTATTTCACGATTGCGACATGGATACAAAATGCTTATTTGGACAAACAATATGCACGTTTTCTTGTCAACTACTTCAACTCTAGATCTTATTACTATGCTCCTGGAAATGTACATGGAACTTTGATCAGAACATGAACTATTTTGATCACTTTCGCAAATTAAAAATATTACTTAACGGCAAAACTAACATCCTTATCTGCACATCAACAAATTCTTTTTGTCGAAATGGTTGGAGGACCATCGTTGTATCTCTCTAGACTACTGTGACGGGTCTGAACAATGTAGTTCTTCGTTTGCAATGGTTGAGGCTGCTAAAGGCGGCATTAGGAGCAGAGAAGCAGCACAGAAATCTGGAGTTACTCAAATCATCAAATCGGATGTGGCTTTGAAGCTGGTAATGTGCTTTTGATAAACCGAGGTTGATGAAACTCAAGTGTTGTTGATATTATACTAATTCATTGCGAGTCTCGCCTTACTACCTAATTTCCTATGGTGATTTAGTTCATGAAATGTTTGATGATGATTGCTAAAAGGGTTCTTCAGCAATAAAGCTATTATGGAGGTTGTAATTAATCATTTACACCATCATCACTTCATGAGCCCAACTCAGATCCGAGAAGCTAATGTATTGTACTTCTGTTATTGCAATAAATCATTACGATTTTGATGACGCTGGTCATATTATGATTGTTGGTCATCCCTTTTCACTTTGAACTCATTCTAAAGCTCATGCTGGTTATTCGATTTTGTAATAACATGCCAGCCCAAGCCCATGTTCTCAAAAGTCAAAACCACATTTCCAGCCCATGTTTGCTAAAGCCCGACCTAAACTCATTTCGTTTCTTCTTCAACTGATGATATACGTAAAGCCAGCGGACAAAACAAGGAAATGAAAGGGAGCTCGTCCTTGAAGGGAAAAAGGGGAAAAGAGAGGATTGAGAAAATTTTCGTGTGTAGCCACTTCGAACGTCCTGATTAGTCGTACTAACTCCGAATTTCAATGCTCGGCAAGTATTCAAGCCCATTATTCATTTAATAGAAGTAATTATCAAAGTTAGGTCGTAAATCCGAAGTTAAGTCAATTTTGAACAGCAATGTTCGATTGAAGTCATACAACTATGAATTTATATGGAAATGATAGTTTAGGGTAGAGCTATAGGGTTTAATGAAAACCGATTTCAAAGTATGGTTTGATTGGAAAAAATTTATAAACTTTCACGTGTAAATTACACATAACAGACAATATACATAACAAAGATGAAGTTCGCATGTTTCTTTATTAGTGTGTAATAGTCGTTTTTATCAGTAAACAAGCATAATCTAGTAAGTTGTTCGTTAGATTAGTGTATTGCTCGGATTTTGATATCGTATTTTTCGATTAATTTACAAGAATATGAATGTGTTGACTCTTGACTCTAAGGTTGATTTTCAACTTTATGAATGGTATTATCTCTCATATTTTGCATGGTTCGCAAAACATCAAGCCATCTTCACAAAAGCGAGCAGACGAGCCTTTTCTTTGGCGGGCGGCTAGACAGAGGCTCAGCTTTTAACCAGTTCAGATTTGTTCATCCAGTTGACTAATCAGGGCTTGAGCTCTATCTCTCATCTTCAATTAGAAGCTCGAAAAACGAGGGGATTAAGATTGGACTGTTTCATCTTCTTTTCTTGCCCGTCTAATTGAGAGATCATGGGCTTATCGGAGCTGAAAGTTTATGAGGGAAGAAGTAGCAAATAAATAAACAGAAAAATAGACAGAGACATCGATAGAAAAAATGCCTGAGAGAATAAAAGCTAATTAATTGGCCATCGGGAATAAGAGAGAGAAGAAAAGATGCTGCGCAGATTCTGATATCTTAAATCTTGTCCGAGGGGCTCGGCCTTTTAGCCAATTTTAGATTTTAAATTTGATTTTAGTCAATATGAAATACTTTAAATTTTGAAAACAGATTCTGATATCTTAAATCTTGTTCGAGGGGCTGGGCCTTTTAGCCAATTTTAGATTTTAAATTTCATTTTAGTTAATATGAAATACTTTAAATTTTGAAAAGAAGCAAATGAAAGTTCACATTGAAGTTTTTTTCTTTTCCAAAAAAAAAAAAATCAAAACTATATATGCTAATAGTAACTAGAAAGTACCTCCACTCCCAGGGAGCTTTCGAGTTGTGTTGGATACTCCGACACGCTCCGACACACAATTAATAAATGTAAAAAATCTGACACATGGTCAACTCTCCCGACATGCGAAGCCAAAGTTCCTACACGCGATTTCAACACATACTAAATCAATTTTAAAAGTTTTCAAGAAATGAGGGATCTAAATGTAAATATGTATAAAATATAAAAATAAGGGGGGGGATACTTCTTGTTATATTTGATGATGAAATGTGGATTTTTTTGGACTTATTGTTAAAATTAAATTTAATAGTGGAATGTGAATTGCTTATTTTTTCTCCAAATTTTCTGGATTATTGGAATGAAATGCGTTGAATTTGTCAAATTGAAATAATGAATGATATTAACAAATAGTGGATCAATGTTTTTAATGTAAATTAATTTAATTGAAATAATCGTATACAAATATACATTTAATATATAACGTATCCCATGTCGGAATTTTTTTTTTTTTGAGAAATAATATGTTAATGTGCCTTGTCGTATTGTGTCATGTTAGTGTCAGTACTACTTAAACAGTGCAAGTCCAAACATATTTTATGGGACGACTGAGTAAAAAGTTATTGCTTCTCAATTGTTAGGGACATCGTCATAGCCACGTTCCACCCTAGGGACCCCTAGAGACACTTTTTAAATGTCCCTTGATCTTGTAGGACGAGGATGTCTTTTTCGCATTGTTCCTTTTTGGCATAGGGATGAAAGTCCAAAGGAGCACCTCGTAACGTTCCCTTGAAGTCTTTGGATCTCACAAATTGGAACGACACTAACCAAGTTTCTCACAAATTTTCTATACAAGCCACTGGGACGTCCAAGACAAAAGCTGGGATGCCATTGATCAAACTTCTCACAAGTTTTCTTACAAAAGCTACCAGCGACGATTTTACTGCGTCTCCCAGAGCACTTGGATGGTGTTAACAGGGGCACAAAGTTTTGTGTGTGATGTCGCGTGAGAAACATATTCCTATCTCTATAAGTCACGTTCCCAGCTCTTAAATAAGGATGCCTAGTCAAGTTCTCTAGCCAAGCTTCTAGGGATGCTTCTCTCGAGTCCCCAAAGGAGCACAAGTGTTGGAGGATATTCACCAAAAAAAAAAAAAAAATTAAATCTATTACATTTATATCAATTTAATTTTAAGTTTTTTAAATTTGGTCATAAACACATTATATTTGTGCAAATTCAGTCTTGAACATTTTAATTGTACTAATTTAATTCCAAATTTTTTGCTAATTTGCCAATTTAATCTTAAATCTTTAGATGATTGCCAATTTAGTTATTCCAGCTAATTTAAGTAGAAATCATTGATGTGATGGTGCGTTAATTATCCTACATGGTACAGCTAGTACTGATGTAGATAATTTTTTTTTTAAAATTTATTTATTTATTTTTTTCCTAATCCTTGGTTGGTGAGGTTGCAAGCTAATGTCTTGGGCCTCTTTCAAGTCCTTTTGTGTCAATCTCTTCCCAAGTCTTAGGTAGATTGGGAGATATAAGCGGAATGGGAATGTTGGAATCTCAGGTATAGTTGTCAGAATGGATTCGCCGCTCTTCGCCGTCGGTAGACCTTTCTCCGTTAAGATAAAGAGCAGTGTTAAGTTTTGACTGCTTCACACCCTTAATTTGCAGTTGGAAGTGTAAATAGTGTTAAGCATGTTGGCACAGGATACCATGTGAATATTTCTCCACTTCTGAGGCAATGGATGAGTTCTTATTTGTCCGCATTCTGCATCTCTTGCACTATTGGGAGAATGTGATTTGATTAATTCAGAAGTAGATGACCAATTCATCCCAATCTTTTACTGAATTTCTAGAGATTGCCCTTTTAACTCCACGTGTCACTCTGTTTCTTTGGCACAAAGTTTGACATGGTGGGTTCTATATTTCAAGCCACGGCAACATAATACCTCTTTCTTTATCATCGAGGAGTCATAGATTATCATTTTGCTAATGCTAAGAACATACGCTACCAATTGTTTTAGTAAATGGCGTGCCAAGATTTTGCACATGTAGGGCCTGTCTCTTCATCAATCTTATTTGCAGAGGATCATGTTTGTTTAAGAATAATAGCTGAGCCTAAATAAAGTCTTAGTCATGCATTAATTCAACGCTAATACTGCCTGTCAGTTGAGAAAAAGATCTCTCATCTGATCTCTCAGTCGAAAAAGTTGCTTTCGAGCAACTCAAAATGTGCATCTTCCTGAATTATTTTAAATCAGCCGTAGCGGTCAGTCATGGAAGCTAAAAACCTACCCAGATTACTCCAAATAAGAAGAAAGATGTACCCAAGGCTGAAGGCTGAGAGCTTGCTTCAGCTTCGGGTCATTTCTTCATCTGCTCTTGTGCGGGGATGTGATGTTCATGTGGTGCCTTTTTGCCATAGTCTTCGCCCGCCCTTTGGGGATAATTACTCTTCTACAGGAGAAGAACTAAGACCAACTCCACGGAATATGACGCCAAACTGACGCAAATGAAGACCGTCTTACTCCAATTCCAAACAATCCTCTTTAAGCAAGGGAGCTGAGATTGAGCTCAATTGACGCGGAGTACATCTCTAGGATGCCACCACCAGCTGGTTGTCAGCTCTTGCTTCCACGATCACCTTCAGGAAGGAAGTCAACTCCGGTGCATTGATGTGTTCGGTCATATGTATGTTGAGCACTTGTGACTCTGATTGGAGACCGACAGTGTGAGGAGCGCAATTGAGAAAGGTCTCCGTGAAGCGAATGCGTTGGCTTTTGAAGGGTAGGATGGTCAGGTAGCTCGAACTTGCTGTGACTCCACCATTTGAAGAAAGAGATTCCACCCTCACCATCAAAGTGGTTCGATAGAAATTCTAGCACTCTTAAGATATATCTCCAAAACCCAAGTTATCTATGAGTCATCCTGCACATCATCATGCCTCGGAATAAAACAGAATGCAAAAGAAAGATCATTTATAGACATGATTACTCTCAACAAGATATAATACTAGAAAGATGCCAAGCCTTCGGTTGTGTTCAGACTCCGGCGTAGAGAGAGAAATTGTGACCTTCAGTTCCTGTATATGAGGAATGCCATTATTGCTCTTTGCAATGTTCGCCTCCGAATGATGAACAGCACGTTCACCTGAAGAGCCATCGATGCAGAAAGACCGTGTAAACGGCACAAAGGCTTCAAGGTTAGGTTTAGTGTAAACCAAATTCAGGGTCTCTGCTGTCCGAATTGGTTTGGTCACCTAGTGTTTCATTGCAAAACCACCCATAACAAGCCCTGGGATTATTAATCCGAGAAGCATGAGGAAGACATAGATTGAGCAGCATAGGGCCCAACAAAATCTCAATGCCGAATGCAGGTTTCTTTTACTGTCGCTCAGCCACTTTGATATCAGAAATGTGACTCCTGCTATTGTTACTTTGCATATCTTCAGTAATTTTTTCTTGAGGGATGCCTGGACGTGATCCAGCGTTTGAAGTGGAGACAGCAAAAACACGAAGGGAGTAGTATGAAAACCAGATTGGAAACGCCTAGAATCTAGTCGTAAGTCTCATTTGCATTGCGGCAAACTTAATGATCAGAACTGCCAAGAAAATTATAGTGTTATGGAGCAATTCAGCATTACCTACTGATCGAGCATCCTCTGTATTTTACACTTGAGGGTGCCACTTATATTTGCTCGTTCTTCCATTTATTTGATTTAAATCTCTCCTTCAATATGGTTTAACTTGTGCCTCAGCATTTGCATTTGTAGTGAAGCCTGCTTCATCTTTTGCACTCTAAACTGCATTTTCTGTTGCTTGCTCATGACCATTCACACCAGAATTAAGGGGGTTGAACTTCACATTTTCCCCAGAAAGATCTCAGTGGACCACGTTAGATGAGCCGAATTTCTGAGATTTCCATCCTTCATTATCCTGTCAGCCCCATCCATTGCAAATTTGTGTAGGGAGTTCTTAATCAAGTGAGGTTGAAGTTTGAATCTTTGGCTCATTTCTGCAAGAAGCATCAAAACAACCATTCTGGGAAGCTTCAGATTTATCCATTGCAGAATTACTTATCACTCTTCAATGATTGGAAGCGTTAAGGGTGCTCGCTAGACAGTGGCAGTTGGAGAAATTCTTTTGGAAAGTGAAAAGATCAGATTGTTTCTGTCTTCATTTGGTCCATGAACCAGTAAGATAGGTTCCACAATAATTTGGCTAGATCATGAACTTGGTGAAAAGAAGAAAGGTTCACGATAAGCTGTTGCCTTACAATTATGATTCTGCTTTTCCTTCTCACTGTCCAACCTAAAGGCATGTGGATTTAGTGAACAGTAGCCGTCTGATTTATACTAGGCACACGTTCTCATGGCTCTTTACTATATTATTTTTTCTGCTTCTCCGTGACCTTGATGGGGTTCACCTACATACATCCATGAACTTTTTCCATCCTAAACCGTACTGCAACCCCATGGAATCATAGTAATGAGAAGAAAATGGCTTCATCAATGTTTTGTTCATTTCCTGAGCTTCATAAAAAATGTGAAAATTTAGGGATTTTGAGTTTTCAATAAGTCACCGATAGAAATGAGTTGAAGCTTACATGAAGTCGTGCTAATGACTTTTTCTTAAGAGGTCAACTTCTATTAGTGTATTTTTGTTGGGAGCACGCCATAGACAATGCCTGAAATCAATAAATCTACAGTTTCCTAATTGTGGGCTTAGCAACTAGACATTTTTGAAACTTTGTTCAAGATCTTAAGTGCTTTTGTCATATCAAATCGAGTTAAAATGATAAAGGGAACAAAGCGCTCTCATGTTGGATTTTTCGTGGACGAAAAATAGTGAATTGATGATGCACATGCTATACCGAAAAATTCAAAGTAGGAAAAATTCATACAATTGAGAGTTACCCAGATGAAGCCAGACCTTGTGCCTAAAGGTCAGCACAGGATTTATTCTCATGCGAGGGCTTGGACGGACAATAACGTGGTTGTACAACATCCTTCAGTCATATTCTTATTCCCTTTATTTCCGCCATCTAATTCCTTTACACTGGTGGATATAATAAAATGATCAACAGATAATAATTACTGAACGAATCTGAGTCCTAAAAAGCTGAGAGAAGCGTGATCTCTGAAGAACGGCTTTCCTCCTTACTCGTGAAATAAGCTGAAGAGTCAATCCCGGGACCTTGTATGGACATGCTTCCCGGCACCTGGTCATTGTCCTCAGAGAATGTCGAGACATTTGTTTGACTATCGTTAGCTAGCCTCTCGAAGGCGCTGAGCCTAGGATCTGGATTTGTTGCGGTGCACCTGATTATGGGTGCTGGCAACGCGCTTTTTCCTTCGAGCATGCTCACCACAGATGACATTGGTGGCCTAAGAGTTGGTGTAGGATTGGTGCATAGAAGTGCCAGGTTTAGTATTCTCATTGCCTCTTCCTCGGAGTAATATGAGCCAAGACGTGGATCCATGAGTTCAAGAACGTGCCCTTGCTCTTGCAACCCGTGGGCCTTTCATCATGTACAAAAAGAAATAGAAGATTAGTCGGTTATCATGCTTTTAGAAACAGAAAACAGATTTAGGAACAGTCAAGATGGAATCCCATCATGTTCATGCATTTATGTTCTCCACCGTGAGCCTGCTCATGCATATGTATCCACGTTCTAAGCTTCTAACCCATCTTTTCTTTTTCTTTTTAGGGAGAAGTCCTTCAAAGAAATTATTCCTTCATATATTTATTTATTCTGATCGAATTTGTTCCCAATAGCTTGTTCCATCATTTAGTTATGAAGTCACGTGCCATCATTCTACTTGCAAGTCCCAAAAGCAAACCAGCAGAAGTAGAGAAAGAGAGCTTCAAGTCCAACGAAAGCTTGGCTGCATAATTTCTATAAGACTTAAAGTCGCCATACGTTACCCAGTCAAGGAGATAAACAGACTCTTCCTTTGACCTATAATTTGTGTTGCTCTTTCCGCTAACAGTTTCCAAAGCGACAACTCCAAAGCTGTAGACATCGGCTTTGTCTGTCAAGTGGCCCCTCAGAGCATATTCAGGAGCCATATAACCTCTGAGGCAAGACAAAATAGTAATGGTGAGTATAGCCATAGAAAGAGGACATTAAGGTAAAACATTACATATATGTAGCAATCAAAAGCTCATTAGATAAAGTTAATTAAAAGAAGAGAATTAACCAGAATAACAAAAGACTTACATTGTTCCAGCTATCCTTGTGCTGATATGCGTATTGTCTTCTTCATTGAGTTTGGCCAAACCAAAATCTGAGATCTTGGCATTTAGTTCCTTATCAAGCAGCACATTTGCCGCTTTTATGTCCCTATGAACAATTTTCAACCTAGATTCCTCATGAAGGTAAGCCAATCCCCTAGCTATTCCCAAACATATTTTCTTTCTTGTGCCCCAGTCCAACTCAATTTGCTGATCATCTCGTCCTGGGAAGAGAGAGGGTTAAGTTGAATGCCCATTAATAGCATATTAGTTAGCATAGGGAAAGCACCCTTTACCAAAAAGTGCTCGGGCAAGACTATTGTTCTCCAAATATTCGTAAACTAGTAATAACTGATTTCCTTCAATGCAACAACCGTAAAGCTTTACAAGATTTGGGTGCTGGAGAGCAGATATCATGCCTATCTCGTTGAGAAATTCACGATTGCCTTGCTTTGATCTAGAAGAAAGCTGCTTCACAGCAATTATAGTTCCATTCGATAGTGTTCCCTGAGATTAATCATATGAATTTGAGACTCATAATTGATCACATCTTATTCATCATAAAAAATGAATAGCTTAACAAGATCTGGGTTGGGAAGTCTAAAACAAAGACATACTTTATTTACCAGACACTTCACATTGAATGGAGAATGAAGTTATGAAAATATTGTGAATCACCTTGTAAACTGGGCCAAACCCTCCTTCACCTATCTTATTCACAGAGTTGAAGTTGCCCGTAGCAGCTTTGATTTGCCTTAAAGTGAAATGGCTAGTTTGGATATCTAGCCCACGTAATTCTTAAAAATAAAAAATAAAAAAAATCATGGTATATAATAGGAATGCGATAATAATAATTGAAAGAAAAACATAGTTCTACAACAAACACTCAATTTGAGGAGGGATTTACCTATATGGTCATGCCTCATAGACATGCAATCCTAGTTAAATGAAAAAAAGGCCGACTTTTGTGGTCACAATTTACTTGAGGTATAAACACCTGGAGTGCTAAAACTTGGCATGAAGGGACATTTAAGTGTCAAAAGTTAGGAAAGTGACACTTAAGTGCCAAAATCAGAGCAAAATGGATCACTTAAGTGTCACTCTAGCCAAAATCCGGCCAAAATGCCGACGTGGCGATTTTCCGGCAAAGCAAGTGCAAAACGGCGTTTTTTAAATTAATTTTTTTACCACGTTAGCATCAAAACGATGTTGTTTTTGTATTGTTTAGTCACGTTAGTGTGCACTTGCTTTGCCGGAAAATCGTCACGTTGGCATTTTGGCCGGATTTTGGCTAGAGTGGCACTTAAGTGATCCATTTTGTTTCAATTTTGGCACTTAAGTATCACTTTCCTAACTTTTGGCACTTAAGTGTCCCTTTGTATCAAGTTTTGGCACTTGGGGTGTATTTCTCCCTAATTTACTCATAAGAATTCCACAAAAAGTACAAAGAAAGCAGATAAATACAGTCTTGAATTAAGCATCATACTTGTGTGATGAATCAATAAGTGATAGATTCTTGTATGAGCAAACAAGTCGGTATGACCTCACCTGGATCTTCAACATCTCTACAATCTAAGAATCCTCTTAGCCAAAGGACTAGTATTATCGATACAAGGAGAACCACCGAAGCTACTACAATTCCAGTGATTGCTCCAACTGATAGTCCAATGCTTCCAAAATCTTGGTCTAAGAGTAGGAAAAAATGATAGATTTATACGTGAATGCTTCAATGACCACATGAGGAAAGAATAAAGAGATTTGTACGTGTCAACGTTGACTTACTCGGTGTCACTGCAATGGCGCAGATAAGTGGTCCATAGATACCTCTACGAGGAATGGCTGTGGTTCCCTTCCCTGACCAATATAAATGAATGTCCAAAGTACTGCCACTAACAGAAATATTATCGAAGTCCCTAAATATTTCCTTCCCAACACCTCCCGCTGCCTCTGCAATATTAAAATCCTTCAACACTTGATTGCCCTGCAGAATTAACAAGAATTTCGGTAAGAAAAGATCGTGCTCTTGTCGGATTGTTGTGTGCAACCCTGTCACACACCAAGTTAGAATAACAATTTCCCAAGTCAAATACCCCAACAAAAGACGATAACTCGACAAAATAGATGAAATTAAAATAATAATAATCAGGTGTCAAATTTCACTTCACTTACTTGTATTGATAGATCGAATATACGTTTCCCAAGGCTGTTATATGTTTCGTCGTCGGAAAATTGAAATTCAGCAAAATGGAGCCGCACTTTGTAACTTCCTTTCATCATGCAAAGGCCATAGTATCTGATCGACCAAGGGGAAAGGCGAGCCGTTTGGTACAATCCTGAGCCATTCACATTCACAAAATAGGGGTATTCCGCTGTGTAATCAGCATACTCATTTCCCATATAAACCCCTGTGGTGCTGGAAGCCCACCGTTCTGGCCAAAAAGAAGAAGAAGAGGAGAAAGATGATGGCCCGTTTAGACTGGTGTCCTCTTCATATTGATTCCCGTCAATAATCGTTTTGTTTCCTCCACAATTGATAAACAAGGAATTGTCTGCATGGGTCGTTGGATGATATTGCATAAGATATGATAGGGGCCAAAAATAGCTCAGCAGTTTATGCTTAACAATAATTCAAGGGGAGACATCGCCAGCAAATGGCGAGGCCTTGCCATCGTGGGCAAGCTTGCCCTCGCCCTTACGGCGCTTGGCAAGGTCTTGCCCTCGCCCAAATCTGGGAAGGGTGGGCCTCGCCGATGCACCAAGGGCGAGCTCGCCCTCGCAAGATCTAGGAGAGGGTGAGCTCGCCGGCCAGAAGAAGAAGAAGAAAGAAAAAAAAAAGAAAAATTAATAAAAAAAGCTTCCAAAAAATAAAATATTATCTTAGCGTCATTCGGACAGCCGGCATCCATGACAGCGCCAATCGGTCAAATTTGACCAGATGAATTAAGTTGGCATATTTGCAAAAATTTTAAGATTGAATTGGCCAAATAAAAAAGATTTATGATTGAATTGGAAAAATTGTAATAGATTTAAGATTGTTTTGATATCAATTCAGGCGTTGTAAGACTCACATTGTGCCTTCCCGCTGCAGGGTAGATCCTTCTCCAAGCACCAGAGCCTAAAGGGATAAACCAGAAAAATTGTCGGCAATGTAATTGTCACATGCAAACAATTGGAATAGCTCTTAGTCGAAGAGACTTACGATTTGTTTTGGTAAGTATAGCTGGAAACCAAATTACTGGAAAGTGACTCAATGTGTTAGTTAATAACTCCAGAAATGTGGGGACGAGACAAAACTATAAAATTTCTGCCTTAAGAGAGAATGTGCATTGACTCACACTCGTGATTGCTGACAACTAACTGGAGAAGAATCGATGAAATTGTTGTAAGATAAGTCGCTGCAGTTCATACCTTGCCTAGTCAGTGTGCATATTCACCCCAGTAAAATAATGATAGCACAACATTGAAGAGTGATATATCAGATAGGAACCCATGGGTCTCATACTAGTGATTATGAGTTAAATCCTGCAATCTATGTCAAAAGTATGGAGAAGCGAGAACGAAAAACTGGATATTTTCATAGGAGACTAACAGATTTTGCTTGCTGCTTGTTACCCAACTGGGTACTGCTCCAGTAAGGGAGTTGTTTGTCAAGAACCTACGTTCACAAATAAAAGTCATGTACTTGTCCAAAGAATTGTTTGGAATTCAACTATATGAGGAGTATATGATATTAATGAGGATGGAAAGTCAACTACATATTTGCTAAGACATTAGGAGTGGTCAAGAAAAATTGTAGTTACATGTACTCAGCTCCCATCTTGTCAGGAACTTGACCAGTCAATCTGTTGACGCTCAGGTCTCTACCCAAAGATGGAAAAAAAAATATATATATATAAGAATCTGATAGTTTTCTCAAGAAAACTTGCAGAAGTTCATGTAATTTGATCTTCAGTTTGAGGCCATTCTCATTCATGAAACAAATCTCTTCTCAAAAAATGCAATACTCTACTGGGACAAGTCCAAAAATATGTTGGCGCTTAATAACCGGTCCACTGGACTTCACAAAAAACAGAAGACGTATCTTATGATCAAAGGAATAAGAACAGGATTGCCCTAATTTTTGTACGGCGTTCATTTGAATCCCATAGCTTTTTTTTTTTTTTTTTTTTTTTTTTCGCTCATTTAAGTGTCACAAATTTAAAAAATAGATCATTTAAGTGTTATCGTCCATTTGCTTCACTGTAGCGTGTCGACAACCTCAAGTCAACATTTGAGCTGCTAAACGGTGTCGTAGGACTCAACAAATTAAAAACCCTAATCTAACTGTGTCAGAGTAGAAGCTGAACCATCGTCGTCTATCAGCTAAGGGCCAAAGAAGAAGAAGAAATGGGAGGGTGCGTAATCGGCACGAGCCCTCGTCATCTTCTTTGCCGACCGTGTTTGCAGGGACAGCGCAATCGTGACCCATCTCAAGGTCATCCATCCTCATCATCTTCTTCGCCGGCCACGGGCGATGGCCATGGGCAAGGCCAGTCTTGCCATGGCCTAGCATTGCCCATGGCCAGCTAGGCCATGGCAAGACTAGCCTTACCCGCGGCTGCCTGTGCCTCACCCAGTGGCCATGAGCTCCGATGACTCACTCCCAGTACAACCTCGCCTAGATTAGAGAGAGATGCAAGCCCTAATTTGTGATTCAGAAACAAACAAAAGAAAGACCGTGCGAGTGGTGAACAAAATGGCCATGTTGAACTCTCATTTATTTTTAAGAATTCCACGTCGAAATGGAAAATTAAGTAAAAAATCCACGTATGATGATTTGTCCGAAATGACACTCAAATGAACAATTTTACTCTTATATGGTACTTAAGTGAGTGAAAAAAAATTATAGCCCTTAAGTAAGCGTTATACAAAAGTTATGACACTCCTATTACTCTTATCCTTATGAAGAAATGAATTATCCACCCCATTGTAGCAAACTTACAATATCATCAACCGTGTCCATTCCCCGACGTAATCTGGAATTGAGCCAGTAAGCAAGCAATTTCTCATAATCCTAAGATGTGAAAAAAAAAATACACAATAGTTAGTGGAAATTTAGCTATAATAAAAAGAATAAAGAGACAAATTAAATAGTCATTATATTGAGCTCACAAATACTTCATAGTGTTCATGCCCTGTAAATCAGGAAAATTCGAGCTTGGACCTTTCAAATCAGATATTCTCCTGGACGCATATAAAACCACCTCATCACTTAACATTAACATTCATTCTACCTTTTTGTGCTAAAACACAATCTTACAAGATTATAAGAGATAAAGAACAATTGCACGGGATCAAATGCTTACAACTCCATCAAGTTTGTCAACAAAGATATGCTTGAAGGGATAGGTCCCTCCATAGATGTGCCTTGCATGTCCCTGAAAACTTAATGCCGTAATATAAGAACAACTTTTGAGTATCTCATAAATCATATAAATAATTTTTTGCCTTAATTGAGAAGGATTGAGATACGCACAATCTTCTAATTTTGGTCCAATTCCCAATAAAATCAGGTATCTTGCCTGACAATGGGCTTCCATCTATACGACTGCAAGTGGCCTATAAATCAAAATCACTCATAGGAAATTCATTTTTGAGAAATAAAAAGAATACTATGATGCCACTTACAAATCTTCTAAGTTCTTCAGATTGCTAAAGAATTCAGGTATCGTTCCTGAGAAATTATTAGCAGACAAAAGGCTACAATGGAAAAAAATTCCAAGAATTAGGAACGTTGAAGTATCAAGTCTCAATGTATAGAACATTGAACAAAGTATATTTTCATTTCCCTAAACAAAGAGAAACTTCTTTCCAATTTAAGCAGGAAGATTAAAGTCGGATCTTTTATTTTATTATCTCACAATCAAGAGAGCTCACAAATATAAAGAAAGGATTTCTGAAACGTGTTATCCAAGCAAAAGTGTGTCACTTAATATACTCCAATTTACTTACAGTCTCCTTAAGTGGCTCAAGTTTCCAATGTTTGGCTCAAGAGTGCCTGCAAGCAAATTGTCCTCTAATACACTAGCATAACAATAAATTTATCACCGTCAAGTCTAACACATTCTCAATACAAAGGTATATGATTTTTAGTAAGTCTTACAGCTCTTCCAACGTGCTAATGTTGCCAATTTCCCTGGGAATACCACTTATGCGATTTCCGACCGCTGACCTAAAGTACCCATTTGAAAACAAAATTATGCTTCTTTTTTAAAAGAACTCCTAATTACATTGTGATGATAATATCCGATGTGTGATAGGATTAACTTACAGAATGGTAAGTGGTATCTGAGTAAGACTTGTGGGGAGTGATCCATTAATGTAGTTACGGGAGAGATCTCTGCTTCCAAAGAATGCTCACTTTAGTACTTTTACAATTCTCAAGCAATAGTTTGCTTTAGTTTCCCGCGGTTGCTACATTTCTAAGATATATACATTCTAGAGAAGAACATTGTCAATAATATGATAAAGGTGGAACCACAATAGTTTTCACCCAACTCATAACATGCTTTTCTGTGATTACCAAATGAAAATAAAGAACCATGGCCCATTAGTCACATTCAATTTCTCTGGCCTAATTACCTTCCCTGTAAGAAGATATCATGCGGTCAAGTCTAACTTACATTTCTGTTAGGTAAGTGAGGCTGCCAAATTCCTCAGGAAAAATCCCTGTTAAATTAAGTCCCCTCAGCTGGCTGCAACACGAAGAATAGCTAAATTGCAAATTGATGTACATGAGAGAAGGATACATGAAGAAACAAAAATAACTGTTCGATCTTCATACATATTTGTGACGTGGCAAACTGTGCCGTCATTGAAGGAACAGTTGCAAGTCACGTTGCTCATTATTCCTAAAGCCAAGGACACATTTAAACCTTGACCCCCTTTGCATGATGTTTCGCTTACATTCCAGTACATGTTTTGCATTTTCTTGGCGATTGTGTTCAGTAAATCAACTGCAAGGACGAACCAGAAGTTAAGAAATCATTTATCAGTATCCATTGCTGGATATATGAAAGAAATTGAGAAGGACCAAACGAACATGTACACTAGCAGGTGCTTGTGAGTTTGTTTGTGGTAATGTGGTTCCAGCCATCCAGCCATACACAAGCTCTGATAAGTGCTTATTTTATGCAACACGTCTTGTGCATTAGCACAGAACAATTCAAAGCCAACGAAGGTAGCACCCCTCAGTTAGGATGATAATTATAATCGGGTCAACCACAAGTAAGAAAGGCTTATTCAATCTCGGGATTGAAGAGCAACGAGTGAACTCCAGACAGTGCATCGTATTTACTTGATTCAATCAAAATAAGGTGCTTATACAAGGTGCATATGGGAAGATGAGCTTGCAAGATTAGATATAGTGCAAGCGATCATGATAGATTCATTCCACTGTCATACATAGTAAATGCCAATGCCACCTTCCGCAGTAGAATAGCAGAAGAAATTCACAGACGGTTGATCAGCAGGACAATTAATCTACTTTATTCGGGAAAAGTAAACTTTGTATATGTACTCGGTGAGAGAGGCTAGTCTCCTATCCTCTCAAGTTTGACCAAATCGCCGCCCGCGGGGGGTGGGGGGTGGGTGGGTTTGGGTTCAAAAAAACCAACCGCTTCTTTCACATTGCAATCCAAAGAATGGGTTCACACCCAAGAAATGAATGCCATTTATTCGAACATCTTATTGATGGGGGGTATTAGCTGGCTGATAACGGAGAGAATCTTTATTTCGTGATGATCATATTGCTTCTCGCATGACTATGTAATGGTACCTTTTCTTTCCCTCTTGAAAAGGGCAGAAATTTTTCTATGCATGTCACGATCACTGCAACCAAGTTGCAGGAAGCGGAGGTCAAAAAAGAAGGCCGTCTTCATGTGAATTGGTGGCAATGCTCAGGATGGCCCATCAATCACAATTATTGCTCCCCGATACAAGACCACTATTCTGACAGCATGAATTCGATGTGGAGAGATATCTAAAATAATGTGTAATATCAACATCACAGAATTTTAACTAGACAGAGTAAAAAGATCATATGGAGTCACGTATTCTTTCAAATCTAAAACTTTGATATATACGTCATATCTCGTTTTTGTTTACAAAAGGACGGTATCAACTCCAACTGGCGAACTGAGAAACTACCGCAGGACGTTCGTTCTTCACTCATTAACATTCTGATTGGACGCACCCACCATGCATGCACGCATTCAAAATCGGTCAGAGAGAGATGGGCTTGTGTGGGCCCAGGCCCCAGACACACGAGGTTTGACTGAATAAAAAAGCCAGAACTTCTTTTCCGCTGATTTTTCTTGAGTCCTAAATTTCTTTTCCTAACAAGATTAGGATTGAAAAGGAGACTGGGGGAAAAAATTGCCTGAGAAACCTTACCAATATTCTTCACCGTTTAAAGTAAGGGTCTGTTTATTAACATGCTAAATAGTAACTTTTATTCTTTTGTTCCCGTGAATAAATTTAAAACAAAAATTTGTTTGGTAAATTTTTTGTTTTTGGGAATATAAATCATCATCTTCTTCTTCTTCTTTTTTTAATTGTTCTCAGGAATAGATTTAAAAGAGAATCAAAAAGTAAAAAAAAGTTACATCGTTATTTCCAGGAACATTTCCAAAATCAAGCTTAATTTTTCTTCTTTTCTCTTTCCTTTTCTTCTTCTTCTTTTTCTTCCTTTTGGTAGGTAGCTGACCTCGACCATGGTCAGTGACCAGCTAGACGAGGGCCGGCAATCTTGCTGAAGTGTCACTGGCTCCCAGCGATGCCAAGCCACAGTGCGGCCCGAGCCTCGCCATGGCTGGGTGAGGCTCGACCTCGCCTTGGCTAAGTGAGCCTCACCTTAGTTGGGCAATGCCGACTTGGTGGTGACTGTCGAGGCTGAGCCTCACTAGATCTAGGTGAGGTCCACCTTGCCCAACCAAGGCAAGGCCGAGCCTCGGCATGGCTTGGGTCGCTAGGGGCCGACAACCGGAGGAAGGAGAAGATGAAAAGAGAAAAAAATTATTAAAAGATTAAAATGAATTATTTGGATTAGAAATTAAAGGGTTTTATCAAACGTATTTTTATTCCAATAATAGAAATTTTGGGTAGTTACAACACCTTCAAATGCTCAGAAATTATTCTTTGGAACAGGAAAAAAGATCATTTTTGAAAGTAAATTATTTTCAGGAATAGGATGATTGCCAAATGTACCCTAGGATCATCTGTATAATTATTGAGCAAAGAGAGTATTTGGAAAGGATTCGATAATCTGATAATCTAATCACGGAAGAAGAATCCAGAATGGTTACCAAACGCATCGTAAGATTATTTGTATAATTATTGAGCAAAGAGAGTATTTGGAAAGGATTCGATAATCTAATTACGGAAGAAGGATCCATATTGGTTATCAAACATATCCTAATATTATCAGTATAACTATTGAGCAAAGAGAGTATTTGGAAAGGATTCGACAATCAAATTATGGAAGAAGGATTTTTAGGATAAAAGACGGGAGAGATGAAAATTATGCTTGAACTTTCCAATAAAAATAGAATTTTTAGAGTAGCTGGAGGGGGCGGCCGCCTCGGTCCCTGCTCTGTCTGCTGGGGGGAGTTTTCAGAAAAGGAAATGAAAGTGCAGAAGAAAATATCTCCTGCAACCCCCAACAATTTCCCGAAGGAATTCTTGGACCAGAAACAAAATCGCGAAGAAAAATGGGCTGAGAAATGTGATAGCAGCTCCGAACGTTATAGTTCGATTTGCGGACCTCAACAGAGAAGAGCCAGAGAGACATTCAATATCAGAGTTCGCAAAGCAATTATCCCCAACAACAGGGGACCAAAAAGAACTTAACTACTGTCTTTAAAGGAAAGCCTTTAGTGATTCTCGCGTACCTTCCTCTTGTGGCAAGAGTTGAGCATCACACTCGAAGACCGCAGAGCAAACCACGACAAGAACGACGCAGACAACCACTCTGAAAACTGAACCCAGGGGCACCACCATCGTTAACTTCCGCTGATTCCCAGGCGCGACACCGACGCAAACACCGACCGCAATCCCCTCGAAAAACCGTTTACGAGTGCAAAACGACGCGGAGGTGCTGCCTCGACCACGACCAAAACAGCGCAAAGAGACGCAAGAGAGGAGCGATTTTGAAGAGGACGTGAGATGAGGTATTTTTCGAGCGTTTTGTGTTTGTCGTTCTAATCTGCACTGTTTTGCTTCATCCGTGATGGAAGGAAACTTTTCCTTTTTCCAACACAAGCACGTGGAAAACTGCCAAACAAAACACAGATCTTTCTCTCTCTTATGAAAAATGCGTGGCCAAAATTTGACCGTCTCTTTTCCAAGCTAACAGCACAGTTAGTCAATCGATCTCGAAATGCTTGTCATTAAATATATAAAGGGTACTTGAGATACTAATTGACAAGATACAATTTAACTTTACTATCTCGACTCAACATTCTTCTCGCAAGCATCTACTTTAAAATCAACAAATAGCCAAAAAAAAAAAAAAAAAAAAAATCACCTCTATATAAAATGTGGTTTGAGTTATTTTATTATGACAATTTAATAGGAAATCTTGCGTTATTATTATTATTTTTTTGGTCGGTAATCTTGCATTATTGATCGAATCAAATAATTGTGTACCTATTTATTAGAAATTTAGTAAAAATTAGTTCGTTTCCACACAATGCAAAGCATTAAAATGATTTATTTCTCTATCTATCATATTTCTTAAATCACCTTGATTTAGGTTTAAATGAAAGCTAGATAATTCATGATGATACATGAAATCTTTACTAAGATCTTATTTAAATAGCGATATCCAGTAGGCTTTTTAATTGACGGTATACTCAAATCTTAATTTAAGATAAGATTGGTGAGATGTTATATATTTGATAAGTGATATACGTTTTCCATGGCTCATAAAAGGGGCAGGTTTCAAATGAATACCAATGGCCAATGTGGCAATAGGACAAAGGATGGTTCAAACTTGATGTGAGTGGAAAGGAGTTAATATCCAAAAATTCGCAAAGTACAGAATTGGTTTTTGTTCAAAATAAGTGGCCGACCTCATCCATCCACATTATCTTTTAATCTGCGTTATTTTCATTGGATGATGACATGTGCATTTTAGATCAAAATAAAGTTAGAAAATATCAAAATCAGGAACATGTAAATTGAACTGGAATATAACAAAGGAGTAGAGAAGTTAAATATGTGGCGGTCATGGGTTTCTTCTTATTAGACTTGAGGGAGAACGTGGATCTCAAAATTTAAGATGGGTCGAGCATTAGACTCTTTAACTCATATTATTTATATGCTGAAAGTCATATTCTACCTACTTAATAAGATTATCTTCCCGCATTTGACGCATTCACCAGTTAAATGAAAATCTTCTACCCAACCCTTCAAATCAACTTTCAGCTGCATTAATACATGTACTAATAGGTTCACAATTGCAATGCGTAAAGACATTCATGGAAGTATCGTGTGAAAGACTGACATTTCTTTTGAATGCAATGAAACATCCGCTTGGAAGTTTCCTATAAAAAGAAACAAGGAAGAGGGACATGGAAAATTCAAAGAAGCTCATTAGCACAAATTTAGCCTTCTAGAGTATGAACGCAAAAATGAATTGCCAAATCATGGAGGTGGGGTTCTCAGTATCGGCCGTAGCAAATAATTGTCTCTGGAACTCCCATAGTCAATGCACGTAATGCACGTTCCTCATCGACAACAAGTTGTCGTAGAACCACCGGTCAAAGACTGTCCCCTTGTTGCATGGTTGACTGGGCAGTCCTTGTCGAGATTTTCAAAAATCACCGTGCCGACATTAATTAACCCAAAAAAAAAAAACAATTAAAAGGCGAAACATCGGGTCATCTTTAAGGAAGCCACGTCATAGAATAGTTTGCTAATAATGTTTCAGGCGGCTAGGCAAATAAATTGACTAGAGGTCCTATTTTGACGAGTTGATTTTTCCTCATTCAAGTTGAGAATTATAGTGACTGAAAAATGTAATATCCTGGATAACATCAAATGAAGAGCCTACTTATAAGCTTTACATGATAACTATAGAATAACAAATCAAGACCAATTAAAAGAAATATGTAAAACCACATAATAATATATAAAATCATAGAATATTTTAAATATATCTCTAGCGATCCAGTTGACTAAATATGACTTAAGAAATCTCTTATCTTTAAATTAGAAGCTCAAAAGAGAAGTGATTGAGATTTGACTATTTTCTTATTTGTCTAATTGAGAGATCTGCTCAAATCCAGTTAGTGGGGTTGAGATTCTTAGACAAGCCAAAAAATTGTCGAAAACATATGGCAAGGCAGAAGTATAAGAATAATTGTGGCCTACGTGATGTTATTAATTAAGGTTGCCCTTTTTCTGCTCGTCATTTAGCTTCAACACTCCCTCCCACAGTCTATTGTCCATATTACCCCTCGCGTATCCCATAGTCAAATGAGGGGCCCATTTGGGGTCTTTTTGTTTCTGGATGTGGCTAGTATAATTGTATGGTTATTTTAATCTGGTAACAGTGCAAGGCCAGCCACGCATTCCACTTTAGATGGAAAGGGCAGGTGGCATTTCACCAAAAACAAAAACTGATTATGCTCCGCAAAGATAGTAGATTGTGAACTTTCACATCTTTCTTTAGGTGTATATACAAAAACAAAATTTTTTTTATTTACACACTAAATTCAAATTAATCTTGCTTTTATAAGAGAAATATACCAATCTTTCTTAATTTTTTTCGAACAAAAATGAGAGGTATCTAGCACAGAATTTTAGTTGTAATTTGTTAACATATTTATTTCATATTGAAATAAAGTTGATTAAACCGATATTTTCTAATATTTTTCAAATGAAGGAATGCGTCCAGCAATGGTTTGATTGATGGAAATTGTGTTATTGCAAACATCAAGATATATTATTCAATTGTAGATACTAGTAATCCATGAAAGGGATTGTGACATGAGGACACATCAAATATGCGTCCACTTACGTGTTGTAATGAGATTTAAAAATTTTATTAGAGTAATTTCTAAGATGGCCTGAGAATTTTAAACTCATAAAGAAAGATAGCTAAGAATTTTTTTTTGTATAGCTCTTTTTTGTGGCCATTAGGTATAAATTCACAATAAATTAATTTTATACACACGCCACAAAATCAAATATAGCTTTTGATCATGCTTTTTCTTTTGGACTGCGAGCGACTCTTCTTTGGACAATTAATGGCTTTCCCGCTTATGCTAATTTATCTGTCCTTCTTGTTCTGGTTTGACCAACTCAAAATGGTTAAGTCATCGAAGAAAGTTTTCCTATATGAGACGCAAGTGATGGTGGAATCCGAATCATCCTTTCCGATTTGAGAAGCAACCTTGGTTCTTAGCCGTATGTAATAAATAAATGAATAAATAATTCCTCCCGCATTCTTTACCAATATGATTTACTCGATCATTTACTTAGGAGATGAAGCAAGCTTGGTGGACTGGTGCAATTTAGATACATGTATCCTATTGAAAGTTAATTATTCTCTCAGCTCGGCAGTCTCTTCGTATTTTTTATGCATGGATACTAATCAAAGCTATAGTTATAAGTCATTAATGTGGTTCAAGTCCAATGTGCAATAAATGTCATGCGGAGGGATGAGGGTAACATCATGGGAGTGTTTGAGTCTTCTAACTGGGATACTGGGCTGACAAGTCGATTACAAAACATTATGCAAAGCACAGGCCAACCTAGTAGGAATCTTTTTTGAGTTCCACCACCTCACTTTAGGTGTGGGAGATTACTAAACCTACCTACCTAATGGTAGAATTCTCTGAAGAAGAGACGGGGAATTTACCTTCCCTCCTAAAGGTCCCCTAGTCTCTAGGTGTAAATTTTTCTTCCTTGCCTAGGAGGGTACACGCCCAAAGTTGAGGGTACACGCCCAAAGTTGTCCCAGAGTTCAAACGAAACAATTTTACAACATACTCAAATCCATCTCAAGGTATATTAATCACATAGACACAATAGTAAATTGACTTCATAGGAATATCAATGAACTCACATATTTCATAACATGCCCATACACATGTCCCATCTTTCATCCCAAACATGCCCGAAAATTGTCCCATCTGCAGAGTTTCGGAAAGATTTCAAATTTAGCCTCCGTTCATTTCACGGAAAATAACTTTCAAGAAAACGTTTTCCTGATTCTTTGATATTCGATTCATGGAAAATGAATCAAGGAAAATGCTTTCCGCTGATAAAAAAAAAAAATACTTTCGAAAGTGGGGAAAATGTTTTCCACTTTTCAAAAAGTAGAAAACATTTTCCATAACTTCTGCCACCTCACTTTCTTTCACTAAACTTATTTTTCTTTTATTTTTAAGTTTTCTTGTTTTTTTTAATCAAGTTTTTAATTTTTTTTCTTTCCTTTTCTTTTTTTCTTCTTCCTTGGCCAATCGCCAACCACAGTGGCAACAAACAACCAACCACGATGGCGGCCGGTCGCCGACCACAAGCTAGCTCGAGCCTCACCACATGCCAATGAGACTTTGCCTCGCCTAATCTGGGGAAGCTAAGCTTGCCCGAGGTGGGAAAGGCTTGACCTCGTCAAAATTTGGCAAGCTTGAACCTCACTGGCCTGGGGCTAGGCCAGAGCTTGCCAATGGTTGATCGTTGGCCATTACCTTAGTCGATGACTGACCAAGGGCAAGGAAGAAAAAACAAAGAAGAAAAAGGAAATGAAAAAAAATTAAAAATTGAAAAATCGATTTAAAATAATAAAATAATAAAAAAAATTATTGAAAATGAGTATGTGCAGGAAAATGTTTTCCTTACTGAATAAAGATTTTTCTTACCGAACTGTGGAAAATATTTTTAATTCATTTTCAAATTTCAGCCAAACATTGGAAAACACGGTTACTTTCCTAGAAAATAGCTTATTGGAAAATAATTTTTAGAAATGCCACATTTTCCGTAAAACAAATGGAGCCTTAACTTTCTAAACTTCAAATGTTAACTTCCATTTATTTCTTTTTGAAATTTGAGTTCGTAATATCAAGTCTGTCATGGTAGTGGTCTTCTTATCTTTTACAGAGATTTATGTATATTATTATGTATTATCTAGAGCAAACTTATCCACGGGAGAGAAAGAGAGAGATGCTCGAAAAGTGACTTCTCATTGTATAATTACCTTATTCTTCTAAGTGATATATAACTACAAGTCGCATTTCACTTGATTGGTAAGCGACAATATTATGTGTTTAGAATTCATTGTTAAAGTTAGACATGGAATTTAGAAAGCTCTCCTAAACTTCTCATTTTGACTATAATTAGGTTGGTTGACAATATTAAAATAACCCTCAATAACTTTACGTTAATCTGATTAGACATGCATAAAAGATGACGTTTTGCCTAAGGTTTGTGCATGACTTCACCCATGGAACCATTATTTTATGGTATAAGGCTCCAATTGTTTTATAAAAAATGAATTATTTAAAAATATATATATTTAAATATGATCGTTTATATCACTTATAAAAAATGTACGAACCAAATTTTTTTTTATCATTAGCAAATATATTTAGATATAAATTGTCATTAATAATGAAAATACTTTTTACTAACTAACTATTTCAAACAATATAAGAAATCAATTTTAGGAAAGCATTTTATAAATTTTACAAACAAACATATCTTAAAATTTTACATTTTATTGCACGTGGTGCAGTTTTTCTGGGATTTGTGGCTACAACATCTACCATAGAACGGAGATAAAAGAGGGAGCAAAGATTATCGTCTGCCGTCAAATTCGACCAAATCTAATCGATGACTCCATGACTCGTACACTGATAGGAAAATTTCAGCCTATTTTGACTGTGACTACGCAAACAGTCAAAAAAATTTCAAATCTTTAACGGTGGCTACGCGGATGATTTGGCTTTTTTTATTATAAAAAAGGAAATTTATAGCACTTGAAACTTTTCATTTGCCTCAAGAGTTCTCATATGATCTTTTTATGATTTTTCAATGATTGAGTTTTAGTTTAAATTTGGTGGGAAAGGTCAAAAAATTATTGGACTTTCCAGAAGCCAGAGCAAAGAAAGTCATGCATAGACACACGTATCTCCACGCCTATTTGATCCATGTAATTTTTCTAATATTTTTTATGATTAATATTATAGAAAACTTTAAATTGATATACATGTGACAAATTTACCCTAAATTGATACATTTGTGATAAATTTATTCTCTATTGGTTTCTATTAAATTTTACTATTAAATTACTAAGTTAGATGACATGTAATAATTGACGGATGTATTAATTTAAATTTTTACTCTCTATATAATTATCATAAATATATTAGTTTTGAAATTTTTATGTCATTAACTTGATCTAACAAAAATTGTGGAAGGGTAAAGTTATAAGAATTTTTAGTCTTTTATGAGCAACTCAAGAAAGAGAGGAACCACTGGGATTTGCTCCAGTAGCCACATTTCTAACATGGGAGGATGAGGTAAAAAGTTTGAATCCCCACATTTTCAGGAAGATTGGATTGGGAACGATTTAATTTTAAGTATAAATTTCGACTCTCATGTCCTATAAGGAGTCAGGGTAAAAAAGTCTGAGAGTGAGAGTTAGAATAAGAGTAAAGTATGATTGACCAAAAAATAAAGAAAGAGAGTTGCATGGTTGACTAGGATTATTCTATTTTCATTGTGAGTAGGTGAAAGCGAAACACTTGTCAACATTGATGAAGACTTCAGATAAAATTGAGTATGAGCAGCCATTATGGAATGGGATGGACTAAGGACAACTCAAATATTGTTTGAAAGTCCGGAGATATCATTATACCGTCAAGACAATTTGTCCATTATTCATATTCGATGTATCTAATATCACCAATTACATGAAAACTATTTGGAATTAAGGCTATTTGTGCAAATAAAAAGGCTGCACTTAATGATTTAAAAGGTTTGTCAGATGTCTCATCGACTTTCAAATAGCCAAGTCTCTATATCCATTGCTTGGTTACGACCAAACTAACAGAAAAAGAAGAAAAGAAAATTGTCCAAAAAGGTGAATCTAATATTCTTTTTCAAGACAAATTAATCAATTAATGAAGTTTCTGACGATTGTGGAATTTGGACTCTACTATCCATTAGGGTCTAAGAAGCCAAATCCAAGACGTAATCATGGCAAAATGAAAGTAGTCGAAAAAACTATTGTCGTTAGAAAAACGAAATGGAGGGGGAAAATAAAATGAAAGAAAAGACTTTTATTTAGTACGTCAATGGTATAAAAAAGTTATTACATGAGAAGAGTTGAACAAAAGCTTGTTGCTTCATTCTAGATATATGGATAATGACATAAATAGTTCATAAATTTTATCTCAATATATAATATGATCCCTGAATATATAATTTGTTCAGATCCATGAACTTTTCTTAATGTGTAATGCGATCCTTGAATGTATAATTTCTTCAATTTGGTCCATGAACTTTATCCCGATGTTCAATATGATCTTTGAACTTTATCCTAATATTCAATGTGGTCTATGAACTTTACTCTAATGTTCAATATGGTTCTTAAACTTTTAATTTTTGCAATATAATTTTTAAACTTTGATACTTATTTAATTTAGCCCCTAAACTATATGAAAATGTTCAGTATTATATTTCCATTAATTCAAGTTCAAGATAACATTGATCATTTTCATATAATCCTAAGACTAAATTGAGCATATATCAAAAGTCCAGAGACTATATTGAGCAAATTAAAAATATAGAGACTGCATTGCATATTAAGTCAAAAGTTATGGATCATTTACGTTATTTTTCCCTAGATAAATATCAATGGGAGGAAGACTTGGGATCGTCTCTCTTGCACTTTCACAAATTACTCTCACTCTCCTGTGGAGACATACAAGAGCAAAAAGTCTTTGCCTACCCTCCTTTTCATCCATAAATGCATGAAGCTAGACCACTCACTTAACAATCACCTCTCTCTCTCTCTCTCTCTCTCTCTCTCTATTGAGCTTGAGACCGAAATGATGACAATTCTCTTCTCAACTCGACCTCTCTTCATCGTGCTTGTCCTTCCCTGCACTACTAATTTAGGACATATTTGATAACCATCTTATTTTTCTATTTTTGGTTCTTTCATCCTCCAAAACAGAAAAGGAAAACAAAAAATCATTTAATAACGTCAATTAATTTTTCTATTCCCTGAGGAAAGTGGCTATGGAATATATTTGGAATAGAAACAATAAGTAAAAACAATCTACTTCTTTGTTCCTGGTAACAGAAATGAAAAAAAGTATTTCTGAACAAATCCTTAGCCGTTGCCGCCACTCTTTTGCCTGATGATGAAGGTGAAAAATAAATAAAGATAGAAATCCACCAATTTGACAAACGAGTTCAAATTCCCATGAAATTAGTCCCTTCTTATGGCACCAACTTCTTGACATCGGCCAAGTTGGTGCCGTGATTGGGCATTCCGGATTAGAGAAAGGTTGCAACGATCAGGGTTCGAATTGTGCTCAGAAGCGAAAATATCATTTCCCTGGTGAGATAATGTAGTACAACAGAAATCACAGTCAAATATGCAATTGGGCTGTATAATATTGGGATGCATTGATGAGACGTCTTTGCATCAAAAAAATATATGGTAATGTGCAGCTAGTTTTTGGAACCTAGTTTTAGGAAATTAAAAGATAGATTTTGATGACGCTGGTTATATTATGATTGTTGGTTGTCTTTAGAGCTCTTTTCAAATATTCTAACACTCTCCCTCACACAAAAATTGGAATTTAGCCTAAACCTAAAACATCCAAATATAAAACTGGGGTGTATAATATTGGGATGTGTTGATGAGACGTCTTTGCATCTAGAAAATACACGGATTGTCCAGCTAGTTTTTGGAACCTAGTTTTAGGAAATTAGAGGATAGATTTTTTATGACGCTGGTTATATTATGATTGTCGGTTGTCTCGTTTCACTTTGAACTCATTCTAAAGCTCATGCTTGCCATTCAATTTTGTAATAACGAGCCAGCCCAAGCCCATGTTCTAATAACCACCTTTCCAGCCCATGTTTGCTAAAGCCCGACCCCGACCCATTTTTGTTGAAATCAATGAACCCAGCGGACAAAAGTCACAAAACCAGGAAATGAAGGGAGCTTGTCCGTGAAGAAGGGAAAAGGAAAAAGAGAGGATCGACAAAAATTTTGCGGGTAGCCGTTTCGAACGTGCTGACAAGCCGTATCAACTCCGGATTGCAACACTTGGTAAGTATCCAAACCTATTATTCGTCTAATAGGAGTAATTTTCAAAATAAGGTTGTAAATTCAAAATTATGTCGATTTTGAACGGCAGTGTTCAATGGAAGAGTCATAGAGCTGTGGATTTATATGAAAATGATAGTTCAAGGAGGAGCCGTAGGTTTTGACAAAAATTGATTCCAAAATACAGTTTGATCGGAACAAATTTATGAAAGTTTCACGTGTAAGTTACTCGTAACATCATAACAATGATAAACGTTCACTATAAACACATTTTTTCGTGAGCATGTAACAGTCTTTCTATTGGTGAATAAGTGTAATTTATTCAAGTCGTTTGTCAAAGTAGTGTATTACTCGGATTTTAGTATTATTTTTTCGATTAAATGATAGAAATATGTATGTGTTAGCTCAAGTAATCTTCATAAAATGGTTTTGAGCTTTTCCAAGTAAGTGGTACCATCTTTTCTTTGAGTTTGTAAACTCATATTTTGAAAGTGATATGGTTTAATTATATTATGAGTTAAGAAATAACATTTTTTAGTTGCTCATTCCCTTCGTCTTACTAGGTTCTTCAGTAAGCCACAAGTAGAGCAAGAGTTTACATTATTACGAGGATATTTTGATGGTGGGATTTTTGGATACGAGTTGTTTATATCTAAGATGAGCTTGAGTTTAATTGTTAGATGGGGATAAATGTATCTTTTGATGGATTATAGAAACGTTGATATTGTAACCAAATGACTCTTTAATCAAATATGTACGGATGTAGATATTTCGATAATAGGTTGATGATGGTTATGCTTGAGGTTACACCTTCGGGTGGAAGGACGAGCATGTCATTGCCTCTATACATGTACAGTTGAGGGTGTGATAGATTTCAGGCTTCTTCCATTGATGGAAACGTGCTTATTGTTAGGCTGAACGATAAGTCAATAATATGATTGAAGTTGATGAGAACAAGCAAACAGAGGCAGAATCCAAGACCATCTAGGTCAGTAAAGGCTATCTTCTTAATCTTCCCATGCAATATTTTCCTAGATGTAGTATTGTTAAATCGAATTCAAATCTTTCTATAGACTTAGTCTTGGTGAGTTTTCACGTCAAATGAGAACCAGACCTTCAAATGACCCCGTGGAAAGGAAATTGTATGCCAACTTGCAGTTTGGGAAAAGAAAAGCTTCGAAAGATGCTACGGAGTCCATCCTAGCTGCAAGAGATCCAGGTGGCGATAGTGATAACGATGAGGATTTAGAAAGCAAAACGAGGATATCCTGTAAAGAAGATAGTAATTACTCCACCTATCACTTTAACAATTAAGGGAAAACAGAGATAACCATTGGAAAAGTTCTAGTTTTTTGGTCATCAAAAGGACAACCTAGACCGCTGAATTTAGGGTTACTCCTTCCAGAAGATAATTGCCCTTGTCTGCTGGGATAGAAAAACAATAGGGATTCTTCATTTCCCTAAATCACCGGAAGAATGGTCCGCTTATTCAATGAGCGTCCAATCTGTCAGCCTAGTGAGGCTGGATACAATAGCTAATATCTTATGTTGCTAGTTTTAATTTTCTTATTGCAGATCTTTTGTCATTTTTACTGATTTGTTACTCCATAATCAAATTGAAATGAGTGTCCATAGCTCAAAACAAGCTATCAACAAAATACCCAGGGAAACAATTAGGCTTCAGAGCCGAAAATACTTGGGCCAACTCTAGTCAAAATACCTGATTTTATGGAAGGTGGTTAGAAAACAACTCTCCCTCTTCTCCAAGCCCATGGACGATTGCGAGGCAAATTTTGCGCATCAGTATAACATAACTGTGCCTCTTTATAAAAGCTCTTGGTGAGCTCTAGAGGCGAGTACTTGAGGTAGGTTTTGCACAGAAGTGCCTTCTACTCTTTCTGGAGCTTTTGATGCTACGAAGTCATCACTAAATCAACATCAACTCCCTGCCGAAACTCATTATTCAAGTACTAGTGCTCCTACTAAAGTTGGCAGAGCCACCAAAGTCATTGCCGTTGTGTCAGCTCTTACCATTGGAGAAGACATTCAAGGAGCCCAGAGCAAATGGTTGTTGTCTTCAGACTGAAGGAAGGCATGTGGTTGGTTCAACTAGTGAGGAGCGTGACAATAAAACTTGAACAGTAATAAATATCCGATCTCTTTTAAATTTTTAAAATGAAGAGTCCAAATAAAGTTATTGGGCATTGGTTCCATCTGCTGGTTTAAAACAGTTTCTTGATGAATGGGTTGTTGAACTTGTTAAAGACCATCTATTGTAGTTCTTCCAAGGTTGCAACAGACACTCCCTGGTCTTTCCACCTGCTTTCTCTCTAATGGCATTCCTTACGCTGAGGCCAAAAACACCTTCCATTCCAGGATGTTTGTTTAAAAGTAAATTCTGTATTTGTATTAATGTTGGAGTAGTGTCTACCGGCTTGCATTTGAAATCAAAGACCTTCAATTGTTGGCTCTTTCTTGATGCGATTATTGACTGCAGAATGTCTACTCTCTTTACAAAGGACGATAGGAGTTGGATTACTGAACACGGGGAATCTAAAGATCGCCATGCTGAAAACCAAACCAAATTTTTGTGCATGTCTTCAATACCTGCATGCCAAATTTCATTGGCAGTGGCTGGTGTTGAGGTTTCTTTTGAATGAACAGGCTTTAATGGAAAAGCTGGAGACCCATGATATAATTATAATATATGCTATCTATCTTTGGCAGGTTAATGATAGTGATTACTAGTTCTTGAATTTTTTTTTCCATCGTTAAATGTGCCTATGTCATCTTTGAAATTTCAATTTGGTTCAATTTGGTAATTGATTTTGTTTAATAAGCAATGTTACCCCAAAACTATTAGTTGACTCGATTAGGTTTCCAAGCTATTTTAAAATATTCAACTGACATCTTTCTTCTATCAATGAAACGGTTCTAAATCAAGACAACACCTCCCATTCATTACAAACATGCCATCTTATACCTTTCCCCATTTAAGCTTCTTTTGTTTCACAAAAAATGACTGATTTGGAGAAAAATGTTTTCCATTATCAATAATAATTTATGTCTAATATTTCATGACTGATAAAGATACTTTTGTTCATCTATTTCTTATGAGAATAAAAATTAATTTTAGGAAAATATTTTTCAAAACTGTCATTTTCTGCAAAATAAAATGAATCTTAATTTGGGGCCCATTTGACCTCATTCTTATAATTTAACTTTTTTTCTAAAGAAAAATTTGAAAACATGTTTCAGACAAATTTCTCTTTTCACTAGCTGAAACCGTGTCTGCAATTCACTGAGTTCTTTATCTACGTTAGGAAATTTATGTCGATCAATCATTACTTGCAAAGTTTCACGTTGATCTAAATTTTCAAGATCAATCATTACTTGCAAAATTTGAAATATGTTCTTAGGAATTTTTTTTTCCAAGTTAATCTTTCTCACCATACTCACAAGAATTCTAGAGAAAGAAGCTCTTGGAGAGAAGCTCCGAAAAAGCTCTAAATTTTCAATTACTCGTAAGATGATATAAATGAGGGAAGGGACCCATATATACAAGTATTCCCCTAATCATAACCATATATACATCTTCCCATCCACCAATTACTTGCATTAATTACAAGAATTCTCCAAAATAACGTACATCTCCCCATATTGGCCGCCCTAAGAATATTAAAGAGTACACAAGTAGGAGACTCACTCGGCCTTCTTGGATCACCCATGATCCTTGTTACACTGAAAACCTTCAGGCCATGCCGCAATGAAGTATGCTACATTTATGTATTGAGGACATCCCGAAAGGGATTGATCTGATCAATCCAAGCACACCCAGATGCGTTCTTCATCAAAATGTTATCATGGCCCGAATTTGTATTATTTAGATTAGAAAAACCCAAGCTTATTTATGCACTCAAGTAGAAAGTGATGATGACGAAAGAATGGGGAGAGAATTCTAGAGGAAAGCCAAAAACCCTAAGATTTTAATGTTGACTTCATGTGGTGTTTTGCCACGTACACTTGCGAAGCTGCCTGGTTATGGACATGGAATTCTTGGAGATGATTGGTTGTGCTAGCAAGCAAAAACCTTTTTTTTAGCAACCCTAAAGAAGAATCTTGAGAGATTATGAGGGCAAAAAATAGGGAAAATGACATAAATAATTCATAAATTTTGGCCCAATATGTAATGTCATCATTGGACTTTTAATTCATTCTATGTGGTCCATGAACTATTCATATATATTCAATTTAGTTCCTAAGCTTTTAATTTGTTCAATCTAATCCCAAACTTTCCATATCAAAGTTAAATTAGTCCTTCCACTATTCATAAATTTTCATAATTACAGTATTACTCACAAAATACATTTTTATTTCATTCCATTTAATAAATCAACAAAAAACTAGTTCTCTTTAAGTATATTTTAACTTATGATCTCTAAGATATTAAAAATACAACCTCATTTAGAGTTCTATTATATTCAAATTCATTTTATTTCAAAAATAAATGTGTCATAAGAATATTTAATAACTATATTAATCTATCTATAGATGCCCGTACTTATATTAATCTAAATATTATTCTTAATTTTTAGATAGATAAAATTTTTAAGTTTTTATGTTTTGTTGCTTTCTTAATTAAATATAGTTAAATATGTGAATAGGAAATTAAAATAGTAAGAACATCCACCCGAAATGACTGTAAAAAAAGGTTCTACTTTGACTATTGTAGAGTTCAAAAGCTGAAATATATTTAAATGGAATTATCGCAAGATGTAAAAAGATCACAAAGTGAAAAGGTAATCAAGAGACGGCCATAGTTTTTGTTGATTTTAGGATATGGGTGGAAATAAAAGGTATTCTTGTTGACGCCTAAAATTAGGCTTTATTTTATTATTTTGTTTTATTTAATTTTCGGATAATAAACAAATAAAAGCAAAGAAAAAACAAAAACAAAACAAAAGCAGGAAGAAAGCAGAAAAGCCCTCGCATGGGCCCGTGAGGCCCATTTCCGTGTCAGCCCAGCCCAGCCAGATCTTCTTCTTCCTTGTGCAGTTGCAATGCACGCGCAGGGGACGCGACGCCGGAGCGGAGGAGAGGAGCAGCAATGACGCGCGTGGAACAGGGGGCAGCTGGCGTCGGATAAGAACGTGGGAGGGGCAGCTGGCGTCGGATGGGACGCCGGTTCGGCCGGCGGAGACCGCTTGGCGCACGGGGACCGGCGGTCGAAGCTCCGTCGACCGGCTGCTCCCTCGCCTATAAATAGGCCCCCGTTTCCGTCGTCGAAGGGAGACGCCAGAAGATCGTGAGCTTGGAAGCTTCCTCCTGAGAGACTTCGGAGGAGGTTGAAGAGCGAGCGAGAGGAAGGCGAGCGAGAGAGAAATCGGGTCGCGAGCTAGGCCGACCTCCCACTGAGAGACTTCGGGAGGCCGCCGGCAAACGAGTCCGTGGAGGTCGATCCGCCGATGGAGGCTCGGATCCGGGCCGGGAGTGAGAGAGAAATGAGGTCGGAGGAGAAGAGGCGGTTCGAATCTGCGAAGTAAGTGGGCGAGCGAGAGGGAAATCAAAAGGGGAGGGCTGGATCGTCCACCGCCTTGCCGCGATCCCTCCCCGACGCCGACCAGCAACGCCCCGCGCCGTGCTCCCTCTGCGAGATAGGTATCAACCACCATCCGTCGTTCGTTTTCCGCTTGAAACTCGGTCGCCGTCCCTACCTATAGCCGTAGCTTCGCCGTCGCTTCCCCCTCGAGAAACCGGCAGCCGCTCGTCGCCGCCCTAGTCGTCGTCGCCGCCGTGGAAGACCGTCGTCGCGCCGTCGTCGACGCAAGCCGCCGCCTCGGTTCCTCCATCGGCGTCTTGTCCAAGGGAAAAGAAGAGGCAAAGATCGCGTCGGGTCGGAGTTCGGGGCAATAGAGGGTCGCGGCGGGTAGGGTTTCACAAATCGGGTCGTGGCCGTCGGCCGGGTCTGGGCCGGGTTGGCATCCGGGTAGGGTTTTCCGGGATGGGCCTTCACGCGTGGGCCGGTTTCTTTGTTGGGCCGCACCCTTTTGTGAAGTAGGCCCAATTCCGTGTGTATGGGCTGAATTTTTATGAAAAAAGCAAAAAAATCCGAGTTGGGCCGCGTTGTTGGGCCCATCCTCATTCGGATTGCCGGCCGGGTCGAACCCAACCCTCGGATCCAACCCGGGTCATTGTTTATATTATTTTAATATAAAATAATATTTTTAATAAATAAATAAATAATAAATATTTTATTTCAAAAAATCAAAAAAAGTTTTATTTTCAAAAAATACTTAAAAATGTTAAAAAATGTTTTATTTTCCAAAAAATCGAGAAAAATAAAAAATGATTTATTTTCCAAAAATATTTTATTTTCCGAAAAATCAAAAAATCAAAAATATTTCATATTTTCCAAAAAAAATGCCAAAAATCCAAAAAAAGCCAAAAATTCATGAAAAAGCCAAAAAAATTTCAGAAAAAGCCAAAAAGACTTGTATTTTTCCAAAAAAATACCAAAAATCCCAAAAATTCCCTTTTGTGTCCAAAAAATTAGAAAATGACTCAAAAAATGTTTTTCCTCTCAAAAATGCATGGAAAATCCCTCGAACATCCAAAAACCTCGGGTTTTAAACAAGATTAGGTACCGAAAGGGCATTAGTGATTAACTAGTGTAATCAAGTCCCCGATCCTAATTTCTCTGGTTGCGCAGGAGTGAGTATTTCTCCTGATACTTCACTTGGGTTTCTAATCAACCCACCCCAAATCGATTAGTGGCGACTTCATTTTAGAAATTGATTTACAGGTTAAAAATTTAGACTATTAAAGTCGTGAATTGGTGGACTTGGGAGAGTCCGGGCTTTAATTAATTCAGCCGAGCCATTAACCTCCTTAGGCGCCCGTACCCGAATGCGGGCGCCGAAAAAAAAGAGGTCACGACAATTCTAACATCCAAGCAATAGTATAATTATGAAAATATGACTTTTTATTGAAAGTTTAAGGATTAGATTCAACATTTAGGAATTATTCAAAAAGCTGTCACATCCACAAAGACCATAACCAAGGGGATGCAATGCCCTAGGTTCATCATTGACCATTTTCTTTTCAAATTATCTTGTTTTTTTTTTTTTTTTTTTTTTTTATGAGAATGCAAAAATGTGTACAATAATAAACATCCAGATAACACAACAAACAACAAACAAGCAGCCAAGAGAACACTTCACAAAACACATTACTCCTATATTGCATTAGTATATTTACAAGCCCTTATCTACGGGCCCTTTCTTTATATGTATAATCTCAAGCTCCTCTAGAGAGGCTATAGCTCCAAAATTGGTATTCGCTTCACCACACAAGTACTCTACAAGTTGGTCATAGCCCCATCGAGCGCGAACCCATCGGTCAGCCTTGGTGGTCTGTCAAAACCTCTGAGAGGCCCCACAAGGTCGCCATCGAACCACACAAGGTTGCCATTGAACCATATATACCAAGCCATGTAGCAATGAGGGACCCAATCATCTAGGCCCCTTCGGCCCATAAGTAGAGTCACATCTACGGTAGGTAGTATTGTTCTCTATGTTGATAATGTCAGCGATGGACACTTCCATAGACATAAGCAAATCATGATGGGAAAGAGATGAAGTATCCATGCCTACAAGTTCGAAAAACAATGGAGTGAGTCGAGAACTCGTAAGTAAAATCGCTAATCCTCAAATAGAAGGACAGATCATCATCAAATGTAGCATGTAAACATCATTCGCACTAATTCATCGATGGTAAATTAATAGCAATTCTTTTGCTATATCTCGACTATATGCATTTGATCAATTTCAGCTTACCATCTATGCATGTCCTACATTCAGCTTATCAACAAGCATATCAAACCACGCATAGCAACATGTACAAAAGGTTCATTAATCATCTCAAATAATTCTTTCCGCCTCAACCAAGGCATCCAATCTTAAGTTAGGCATCCTAACTCAACCAGGGCATTCAACCTCAAGCCAGGCATCACTACCAAGCAACATCCCAATTAACAACCCTTCCTTGGGGGACCTGCCGTTATCCTTGCAAGGCATTGCCCACTCCCAATAGCATCCCTAAACTCTCCCCGGGGCATCCTATTAACATGGGGCATCCCATTCTCATGAATGAGGCATTGTTGCCATCTCAAATGGCAATTAGTCTTATCTTTCATTTAGGTGATCACATGTCATGCATCATATAAGCCGATTCATTATCTTTCATCTTAGCCAATGCAAACAAAGCCTGAGGGTGTGCTCATGTAACTATACTAATATGCTAAGTGTAGCACATGTCTCGCAGCTTGAACCGACATGCCTAGTCGTTGATCCGAAGTCGAGTGAGTCTTGAATCAACAAACCTTAATGCCAATCCAAGGCCAGGCGAAGCTCGAACCATCACACCTCAACGCCTATCCCAAAGCCGAGTGAGACTCGTCCGTGACTCATGGCCTGATCATACTTATGAATACAAGACATGAGCAAACCATACAAAATACTCATCAACATACACACAACTAATCACGGGTGAGCATACATCCAAATTCAATAACAGAACACATCACCCTAGCTAAAGGCTAGGGATTCTACTTAAAGTCAATGAAGTAGCGGCAATTGGCCAAGAAGTGGCCGAGCGACAAGGGCGAATAGCGAGTAAGGGCCGAGAGAAGGAGAGAGGGTGGAGGAGGAAAAAGGGAGAGAGATGAGCCAAAGGTGGTGACAATGGAGATGTGATGCGCCTTTCGTCATTTAATGGCCTTAACAAGTGGCCCACTAGGCTCTGTTTTAGCAGCACAACTAGTTTAATGATGTGGCACCCTAAAGCTCTAAGGAAATTATTAAAGACCTTTGTTTATTTTCCTTATTGATCAACTTAAGCTACTGAGTCACCTTATAATCATGACTTAGCCTTTCTTATTCTCCAAGCAAAATCTTTTAGTAATTATTACCAAATCTCCTATTTGCCACTTAAGTTGGTGAGTCATGCTTTCATTAAATGCCTAAGATTTGAGCATCATTGCCTTGGTCATAAGTTTCTTGCAACTCAAGTAGTATCAATCTTGACCAAATCCTCCTCTTGCCACCTAAGTGGGTGATTCATCCTCTTCATTTAATGATTAACATCCAAAGAACATTATGCAAGCATGAGAAAGAAGCCAATGTAAGCACCAACATTATCAGATGAGAGCTTCTCGTGTTCACCCACAATCAACTACATTATTTAGACTAAGGTTCTTGACTAACTCACTTTGGACATGGTTGGACATGGCTAATCCTAATTGGCGTGGCTGAGTCCATAGCCGAAACTGGTCAGCGCATGGCCAGAACTAACTAGGCACATGGTCGTGCTCATGGCCAAGCGAAAGAATTGCTAAACTAATATGCAATCAATCTGTGACCAATCTACGATCCATCACAAACGATCCATGGTCGAGCATGGACTCTCGATTGTCATGTAGTTACATGGGATCAATCGATTCACGACCAATACAGTCACATGAGATTGATTCATAGTCACTTGCGGTTGGTACATGATCAAGTGAAAATCACCCATGACCAATGCATGACCACGCGAGATCTATCCATGATCATCCATCAATCCATTATGGTGCATGACCGTCCCACGACCAACCTTTATGATCGAGCGACTAATACATGGCTAGATAGCTCTATTCGACTTGTGTTATCAATGATCAATTCACTATCGATCCATGGTCGATCTTTAGATTGGACCTTGGCAAATTCCTCGGTTGTCCTTCCGATCGGGCAGATCGATCCATAATCGGTCCCCACTATTGGTGCATTGATCCCATAGTCATTTCTCATTATTGATACTTGGGCTAAAATCGTGGATGTCACAAGAACCATATTGAACAAATTAAAAATTAAGGGGATAATTACACTAAAAGTCTTAAAACTTATCATGAAAGTGCAAATAAATTCTAAATCTTTCAAAAAGTATAATTAAATCTTAAAACTTATTATGAAAGTATAATCGGTCCTATACTTTCAAAATGCATAATCATGTCCTAAAATTTGTTACGAAAATGCAATTGCGTCATAAATATTCTAAAAAGTGCAATCAATTGAAGGGTTTAATTGGTCCAATTTGACAAGTTTTAAAAACAAAACGAGACTCCATGCTGGAGAAGGAAACAAAATCAAAAGCTCACAAATGCACCGCACCCAACTTTAAACATCTTACGCGTGGGCATTTGGCACACCAAAGCGAATGTGGCTCTTGTTCCTGACAGAGGAGCTGTAGATGAGAGACTTGACGGAGCCGACGGCCCGCCACCAAGAGTCTCCCTGCAGGACCAACCGCAACACCCCCATTGCCTCCTGCTCGCGAAGTAAGCCGAGCGTTTGGCATTGCTCAGCCACTAGATCTCCACTTTGTTGGCGGCCGCTGACCGCGCAGACGAGTGCATCACTCGCTGTCGCAGCAGCTCGGAGAGAGTAAGAGTCGAGTGAAGTCTCGACAGAAACGCAAGAGAAGAAGAGGAGCGTCGTTTTGGGCCCGTTTCTCTCTGGGAACGACATCCTATGGCTTAGTAGGGCTACTCAGTGGGCCAAGCGAGGCCACTATGAAAGGTTGGGCCCACTGCTTATATTATTATTATTATTATTATTATTATTATTATTATTATTATTATTATTATTATTATTATTACTGCCTAATAATAATGCTGCTCAAACTGGTGGAAACATGATTAGATCGATCCGTTGACATCGCGCTCGAGGTTCCATTGGCCCACTTCTCGTCTAGGTCACCGCCATGTTGTAGTTGTCAACCCAAATTGCGATTGCAAAACGATGTTAAGAGTGTATTTATATATAAAGGCAGTAAGCGGGATTAATTTAACTAAATTAATTCGATTGGAGTAATGGTTGGAATTTTGGTATTTATTTATTTTTCTTTTAATGAAAGAAAAAGAGGTCTTGTTTTAATTTTCTTTTCTATTTTCTATATTTAAGAGAAGGAGGTTTAATTAATCGAAAACTTTTAAGAATTTATAAGATTTGGTTCAGTTTCGTACACGCCTCTTATAATTTTCTCAAACAGAATAAATCATTTCGGCTAAAATTTGCAAAACAATCAGATCAGTCTTTAAAAGTCAAAACAACTAGAAATTTGTCCTGAGTGAGACGCATTTATTTGCTTTTCTTGGGCTTGTTTCTTGAATCTGTAGCAAGGCATAAGTATCTTGAGATGACCCGTCTTCAATTCTCTGTTAAAACCGTAGCTTCCCTGAATGAATGGAGTGCGGTAAGAGAGTTTGGATTCATTGTCACCTCGCTAGCGCATTCGCCTACCCTGAGAAGAAACTCGAGTTTTGGCGAGGCTTTACGTAACTGGTCGCAGATCGGATTCATGACCACCATCAAGAGAGTGCAAGATAGGAGCAAGAACAAGAGGGTCCATGATCTCGAAATCGCCATCGATGAGAGGGCCATTGCGGTGATGCGTGAGCTACTCGGCTTCACAAGGGAAAAGAGACCGATCAGCTCACGTGCTTTCGACAAGAAATCGTGATGCCTGAGAAGCTGACGAGACTCCTGTTGAAGCATTTTGGCTTTTTCTACGTCTCTGAGAGGGGGACTTGACAGGAGCTTATGAAGATGTGGAGCTGATTCAGAAATCTCCGCTGGTTATATGGTAGGAAAAGGTCCTAAACCTTATTGGTTAGAGAGGGAGGAGGAAAAAGAAACTTTTACGGACTGATCGGATATGGAAGATAATGACATGCTCGAGGTTAGCTCTGAGGATGAAGATGCAGCTTGACCAGTAGGAACCATCAGTGAATTGGAGGATATTGCAGGTGGAGACAGCTCCTTCATGGATATTGCGAAACTGACAAAGCAGACAAGCCTCATAATTCGATTTAAGGTCAAATGCTCTTCTTCGAGCTGTCAAGATAACTTGCTTTTTCAGTCTTTTTCTTCACAGGTTCAAAGTTTTGGGCATCTGCTGTATAGATTTAATTAGACAAACTCCCATTTACATCTGTAAACTAAACCAATTGCGGACTGATCCAGCTCATTCCTCATCTGTCCTAAATATTGCCCCCTGAACTCCTGAAATCAATGATTCGAAAGCACGTGCACATAACTCTTTAGGCAACTCTCAGGTCACCAGCAAGGACCTCAGAAGCAGTCTATGTGCAGTGGCCAGTTCAATCTCAGTTATCGGTCTGACTTAATACGTACTGCAAACCTAATCTCCTATTCTGAAGATGAACTTGCCACCCTGCATATGAATCTCAAATGTTGGGTCAAAGAGATGATTTGGCAGTAGCCATCATGGAGAACGAAGCCTATCTGCCATTATGATGATCAACATTCTTATTATTGCAGCAGTTACATATCGTCTCAAGCCTGATGGAGTCCTATGACCTTTCAATAGCATGCCTGCGCAACTAAGTTCTTAACAGCATGTAAGGTTGTCTTATATAAATTCAATTGACTTAAGATAAATTGTAGCAGCAGAAAGGATACTTCAGCCTCAACCTAGCGATATATTTTGCATTTGATACACAAAGGTGACAATGTAGTTGAAAAACCTTTTCAGGTAAACATCACAGCAAGAGAAAGTATTTCATGTCATTATAGAATGGTTTGCTGTCAAGCACACGAAACTTAGGGGCATCCATGACAAGGGAGACAAAATGTCAACAGCAGAGAAATGAAATGAACAAGTGCTTGGGACATCCATGATTGGAAGCGACTCTGAAGGTGACGATGGACAGATGTCACCCTGCATATCGAATATTAGGATGCAAAAGAAGACAGAGGAAGCTGTCAGTACTATGACTAATATCAAATTGCAGATTAACAAGCACTTCGCCTGGCCTTCCTGGTTGGAAAGACTTCTTTAGTCCTTCACATCAGCGATGCCTCCTGGTGTTACCTGAAAAATGTGTGTTTGTCAAGTTCAACATATATGGAATATCTCAATCTCATCTTATTGACAGACCAGCTCTTGCTAAATTTTCTGACAAAACTGAGTGATGGTCTTGATATATGTGCATCATGTACGTAACAGAGCAGCTAATAATAATATACCAGTCCTATTGCTATCTTATTAGGTTCCGCCAGTATAGCAGTTCCGAATTTGATTTAATATAAGATTAATAGATATAAGGCATCCTCCAAATAATTCAAATCGAAGCAATTGGATGAGGAAAATTCTCGATATCCACTTCTTTTTGTTTAATTCCTCTGCACAAAATTTGCATACAACGTGTTCATGGATCTCCCGGCAACATCAAGTATACGGTGAGTATCATGCTTAGATAAGTTCTCCACCAATCCCTATGTAGACACAGTATCAACTTTCTCACAGATTTTGATATAGACTTCTAGATATTTTATTTTGTCTCTGCAGTATGATGTGATAAGTTTCAATAAATTATATAACTAGAGGAAGATCTGGCGAAAAAGTATATAGCTTCAGCTTCGGGTAGGTTCGGGACATCAAACACCTCGCAGACATGCTTTCTTCCCTCTGACTTTCCTAAACATCAAACTAATTGTGGCTGCACGAGCCAGAACATGCCTGACTGCAAGTTTCATTGGGTCTGATGACACACCTCCGCGTGGATCAGCTAAGACTGAAACGAACAAAGGCAGTCATAAATAAAAAATAAAAAAATAAAAAAATAAAATTCTTTTCCTATGTCATGGACTGCAGCTACTGTATGCATCACCAGTTTACACCAAAAAGCTGGTTCTTGAGATTTACAAGAATTCGTATGAGCTTTGTGCAGTCCCCAAAATGCTATTTGTCAGTGTGCAACCATCAAAGGGCTAAATTGGATAAGAACTTTGAATGGATGCAGGACTATGTGGGAGAAATGACATGTGATGCAGTACCTTGATTGGTCATGAACACTGCCACGTTAGATTCCTCAGCTATCTTAATTAAAAGTGAGCATTTGTGCCAATTTTTGCTGCAATCCGGAATTTGTTAGTGCCAAACCAGATAAGCTGCAGAATAACAACTCGCATGATTTGATGGTTTCAGGATCAACCTGGCGCTCTGCAAGTTCTCTTCCAGTAAAATCCACTTGAGAGAGAGCGATCACCGAATCCACAATATGAAAAAGGCACTGACCGTAGGTCAACCATCCAGACCTCAGAAAATCTGTAGGGTTTGATTCTTGAGCAGTGTCTCACCAGTAATTTGAATGGTTTCTCAGACATTTTGGCAGCCAAACCAAGAAGCAAGTTGTCCTGATGCTCAGAAGTAGAGGGATGGGCATATATGATCTTCAAATTCATGGAAAGACTAGATTACAGCAAGTACACTAGCCAAAAAAGTAAGAGTTGCCACCAGTATAGAAAGCACTGCCTACATTATCTAGGACTGCACCAGGATCCATGCCAAATCTCTCGGCAATTGGCACAATTCGATCAGGGCGACTGCAGGTGTACTAAGTTAAGAAAGTGCACATGCACTCACATGGAGAGACGACGTTTACGAAACACAAGCAGCTTTGTTGAGGTGAAGAAAAATAGAGACAGATTATCATAGGGTACAAAGTCCATTGTGTGTCGATATAAGCTACCTTGCCATTTCCGCCTCTCATGTGAGTTGGCAGCCGAAATTTTTTTTACGAACACGGAATCCACAAGCCATTAATAAAGAACGATTGAAAACAGGGGTATATACTGTTGTAGGATTTGCAAATAGAGTAGAGTATCTTCAAGCGTCACATTCAACTAATGATCAACCCAACTCAGAGTCTGACAATAATTAAGGCTTTTACTCGGTTATGACACAGTACAAACTCTTCTGGCCTTTTCCTGCTTGGTTTGAGCCACTGTATATGCATTCCAGTACACTGACTGTAGATTACAGAAAATGAGATTGCCATACTTCCAGAATCACCTAATACACATGTTCTGATGCCAAGATCACCCACATCTTTATTCTTTGTAGAAATTCAATCATTATGTTACTATGTGGCATTGTTTATCTGAACAAAAAATGCAACAGAAGTTAACGACAGAAACCCAATATCCAATTCAGACCAACCTGAGTAGTAATACGCAGGGTTTGTGCGAGCTGTGTTTTCCCAGACCTGAAGTGACGTTAGCAGCATTTTCTGAGAAAGCCAACTAACAAAAGCAACTAAAAGTTCATCAAAGGTAATGTCTTGGGAATGTGATTTTCACCCAGATTTGCCAAATGCTTGCATAATTGCCAGAGTTTCAATACCACCTGTTTAACATCGCCAAGCCAGTGAAATTTGTTTTCATTGAAATGCATGAAGAATAAGACACACGGTCTTCAAAAGAAAGTTCATTACCGGCTAAAAGCTCATCGAGGGCTTGGCTTCCAGTTGTGATGCGAACAACCGACTTTCTCTGGAAATAAAGACATTAAAGTACTTTGAGCAACACAAATGCTAATTTGCAGGCTTTATTTCAAGGGTCAATAACTCATTGAGTTATTCAGAAGATGCTTATAGAAGTTCAAATTGATTGGAGCCACCATCACAGGTCAAGAAGAATTTAAGCTCCAACCACTATGTTTTCAGCTGCTTCGCATATCTTGTCAACTTTTGCCTCAGATAGGCCTTTTATTCCAGTTAAGTGCTACCAAATCACAGAAAAAAAAAAAAAAAAGGCAAATCACTAAGCCAAATAAGAATACATTCCTCAACTTAGTTCTCGGGACTAAAGATCAGATATACCTTCTTTGTTTGCATCATCAAGCCATTGCGAGTATAGATCCCTGCATCCTGGAGCTTTTTCACATCTCCAGCATTTATTCCTTGAGAAATAACTGCAAACAAAATAAAGGAAGAAGTTCAGAGAAAGAAAATAAGAACAACTTGCCATGGTGTTCAACTTTATGTTTTCTGGTGAATGTAGAATGTCAAAAGTGTTCCAATAGTGACTATTGACAAATTCAGATTAGGAGATTTGTTATTAATCCATCCATGCCATAAATATGCGGAAAATAGATGTACCGATGGTGCAATTACCATGTGACGTAACATAACAAAGGCCGAATCGCTCTTGTATAATTTAGAAGACACACGTCAAACAGGTGAATTAGACATATTGTATTCAAGTAGTAGCTGAAATTACTGCCCGTCAATTAAGATAGAGATACCGTTCGATCTTAGTCTTTGATTTTCTCTTCACATTATTCTTCACCCTGCCGGATTTCAGCGAACCAGAATCGTCCTCCAACAAAGACTCGAGCCTAACCATCGCATTAAACTCTATGTTTTCTGGTGAATGTAGAATGTCAGGACAAAAGCATTTCCTAGATCATTACTGACAATCTAGCGTTCCAACAGTGATTATTGATGAATTTATTAATCCAGCCATGTCACGAATACACGGAAAATAAGACATCCAATGGTGCAATTCCAAGGTCACTTAACATAACGAAGTCTGGAATTGCTCTTGCACGATGAGAAGACAAAAACTAAAAACTAAAAACTATTGCACGCGCAGGAAATCACGGCAAGTTCGAGAGAAAGGTCGAGATGCACATCACGATAATCACAGCCATTGTTAGAAGAATTAAACAAGTTATAGAAGATCAGAAGTGTATAGAAGTCAGTAACAACAGAAAAGCCAAACCTGAAGAAGTAACTGGAACAGAGGAAGCTAAAACAGAGGAAGGTCGTGGGTTGGCAATCCAAGTGAACGAATGAGCTGGCGATCCATGACTACAAGAGCTGGCGAATCCGTGAAAGCAGAACCTGAAACACAGAAGCAGGTCAAGCAAATTAAAGAAGCAGCAGTCAGAAGAAATACACGTGTGTTGTTCACATCATTCAGTTGTAACAGTTCTATAACAGAAAATAGTTGAGCCAGTAACTAGTATAAAAAGGAAAAGAGAGAACAAGAGAAAGTGAGCGAGAGTTTATTGTTAGTTTCTAAGGTTGAAAGTTTCTCTCGTTTCATCTAGAGCTTCTTCTTCTTCCTCTGTATCGTGAAATGATAAAAGATTGCGTAGAGAATAAACTTGAAGTACTGAAGAAGAAATACAACAGAAGCTGAGGTATTCTCATTGCTTGTTCGAGATCTAAACTTCTCTCATATATCAATCTTGTTCTGTATTCGATTTCTTCTCATGGTATCAGAGCATGATTTCCTGGGTATGATAGATCTGGTGTGTTCTTACTGCATGATGTTATGAAGATCATGATATCTCACAGATAGTTTACTTCAAAGTCTACTGGATTATCTGCGAATCTTAAAAGTCTTTGAACATAGAAGAATGGCCACTAGACTTCAGAAGTATCCATTCCCTATTCATGTAAATATAGGGAACTTTGTTACCATCAAGTTGAATGAAGAAAACTTTCTGTTGTGGCAAGCTCAGTTCAATAGATTTCTGAAAAGCCAAGATTTAATCGGTTTTATTAATGGTGAAACATTACCTCCAAATCGAATGATACAAACCGAGACTCGGAGAAATGATGAACCCCGATCACTGGATTGGATAAAAACCGATCAGCTTATATCTTCTGGATAAGCGGTGCAAAGATCGAAAATATTCTAAGTCTAATAATTGGCTTAGAAACCTCACTTGAAGTATGGCAGGCTCTCATAAATAGATTTACACAGAAATCTGTTGCAAAGGAGTTTGAGTTGAGGGGAAAACTTCAAGCCTGCAAGAAAAGAAACAGATCACTGAGTGAATATCTCAGAGAATTCAAAACCATTTGTGATCAATTGAATGCAATTGGAAAGCCTGTTGACGATATAACAAGAATGTTTGGCATATTGGAAGGGCTAGGTCCTGAATATGAAACTTTCAGGACAACCATGTATTGTCTTAAGCCTCAGCCAGAGTATGAAGAAGTAATCTCACAACTTGAGAGGTTTGAAACTCGATTACAAACATACTCCATGAATGAGTATAACTCTAACCTGGCCTATTATGGGCAAAGGAAAGCTGGAACAAGTCAGCAAAGAATCAATCCCAGAAATCAAAGAGAAAGTTTTCGAGGAGAAGTTAGCTATGGCAGAGGTCAGCCCTTTATTAGAAGAGAATATGGAAATAATTCTGCAGAAGCTGGAAGGAATCAATTCAATAGAATGAATAACCTGTATTCAACTCAGCAAGGTCAGGCTAATAAGGATAACTGGTCTGGTAATGGACAAGGATTTCGACCTTATTCAAATCCTGCACAAAGGTATCAAAATGTTAGATCTTATCCACCACAAAGCTCAAATGGTGATAGACAAGCACAGAACACAAAGTCTACTAATAATGTCCCTCTACAATGTCAGATCTGTAAGAAATCAGGTCACACAGCACTCAGATGTTGGTATAGGTTCGACAATTCATACCAGGTAGATGAGATACCAACTGCATTAGCAGCAGTACACATTGAAGAACCCTATGGCTCAGAATGGTATCCAGATACAGGGGCTACATCACACATTGCCTCAGAACCTGGTATGATTCAAACCTATAATACATATAGTGGTAATGACACTGTCATGATAGGAGATGGATCTCATTTGTCAATCTCATGCATTGGTAATGGAATACTAAATACAGGGAATAGCAAATTACCTCTGAATGATGTATTAATAGTCCCCGCAATCACCAAGAATCTTCTATCGTATCAAACCGATGCGAGATGACTATCCCCTGTTCTTTTATTTTTGATAAACATGGGGTATATATGAAGGACAATCACAGCCATACAACGGTGAAGCTAGGAAAGAAAGTCAAGGGGCTCTACCAGGTGGAACCTAAAGCTGCAGAAGTTTTCTTCACACAGATTCAACAGGAAATAGCAGAAGATACCTGGCATCAAAGGCTTGCTCACACCAATCTTAAAACAGTGAAAATCCTGCAGAAACAAAATCTCATTCAAATTAGTTCCAATACTCAGAATATATGTAGCAGCTGTCAAGTTGCTAAAAGCTCAGCTTTATCTTTTCACTCCTCAGACCATATTTCTAATGTTCCATTAGAAAGAATACATTGTGATGTATGGGGACCTTCGCCAATTCAATATGTTCAGAAATTCTCCTACTATGTCATTTTTGTGGATGATTTCTCTAGGTATAGCTGGATATATCCTATGAGACAGAAATCAGAAGTATATGAAATATTCGTTATGTTTCAAAGACTTGTAGAAAATCAGCTTAATCGCAAGATCAAAATTTTCCAGAGTGATGGAGGTGGTGAGTTCACTAGTAATAAACTCCAACTTCATCTACAGAAGTCTGGAATTAAGCAATTTATCTCATGTCCTCACACACCAGAGCAAAATGGTGTCTCGGAGAGAAAACATAGACATGTGATTGAATTAGGACTAGCAATGATGTATCATGCTAAAGTACCACTGAAATATTGGGTCGATGCATTCAAAACAGCAGTTTATGTTATCAATCTTCTGCCCACAGCAAAACTACATATGCACTCACCTCATTACAAACTCTACAATCAGACACCAGACTATTACTATCTTCGAGTTTTTGGATCAGCTTGTTATCCATGTCTCAGGCATTACACAAAGCATAAATTTGATCCAAGATCACTCACATGTATCTTTCTTGGCTACAGTGAGAAGCATAAAGGATACAGGTGTCTCTTACCTACAAATGGAAGAATCTATATCAGCAGACATGTACTATTTGATGAGAATGTCTTTCCCTTTATTCATACACTCAGTACTGAATATCAGCAAGGATCTGATCTATACAGACAGTGGATAAAAGGAGTCCTATCCTCCAGTTCCAACTATACTAAGAAGTCTCCATCACAAGATAATCTGTCAAAGGGATATTTGCAGCATACCAGAATCAATCAAATAGCTCCAGCAATACAAAATGATGAGCTCACCTCAAATAATTCTGAAGGTCGATCCCACATCAGTCATCTTCACCCAGATATTGCATCTGAAAATATACCTGGTATTGAGATACAGAATGCTGTTAATAATATCTCCAGTAATAGTGAATCACATCAGTCATCTTCAACCATAGAGGAACAAATATCTACAAACCAAGAGCATGTTTCACTACCAACTGCCAACACAGGACAAACTCAAAACAGTGTTGACACTGAAAATATGACAGGTACGTCTTCAACTCATCCTATGCAAACTAGACTACGATCTGGAATTATTAAAGCAAACCCCAAATATGCATGTCTGGTTGAGTATAAGATTCCTATTGAACCGAAATCAATAAAGTCTGCATTAGCACACCAAGGATGGTATCAAGCAATGCAAGAAGAAATGGATGCATTATATCAGAATCAAACCTGGGAAGTAGTTCCTCGAGATAATCACATGAATGTAATCGGGTGCAAATGGGTGTTCAAGACAAAACTTGCACCTGATGGAAGCTTGGATAGGCTTAAAGCTAGGCTTGTAGCCAAAGGCTTTCATCAAGAAGAAGGTCTTGATTTCACAGAAACCTTCAGTCCTGTAGTGAAACATGCAACAATTCGAATAATTCTGTCAGTAGCTATGATGAAACAATGGAAAATCCATCAATTAGATGTCAAAAATGCTTTCTTACATGGACACTTAAGTGAAACAGTGTATATGGAGCAGCCTCCAGGCTTTAAAGACACACGAAGACCTCACCATGTTTGTCTCCTTCAAAGATCTCTTTATGGACTTCGACAAGCTCCTCGAGCTTGGTTTGATAGATTCAGCAGCTTCCTGCTTGAATATGGCTTTTTCTGTAGCTCCACCGATCCTTCTCTGTTCATCCTGCATACTGAAACAAACACTATCCTCCTATTACTGTATGTAGATGATATTATTCTCACTGGCAGCTCATCTCACATGCTTTCTAGTCTCATTAATTCACTAAGCATTCATTTTCGTATGAAGGATCTAGGTGCCCTACACTATTTTCTTGGCATTGAAGCTACACGAAACTCAGATTATCTATTCCTTTGCCAAACCAAATATGCTCTAGATCTTCTCACCCGAGCTCATATGCAAGATTCCAAACCTCTTCCAACTCCTCTCTCACTCAAACCATCCATTTTAATCAATGATTCTCTACCTTTGCATAATCCTACTGAGTACAGAAGCTTAGTTGGCGGTCTGCAATACCTCACCTTAACCAGACCAGACATTGCTTATGCCACAAATATACTCTGTCAACGCATGCAGCAACCTACAATTGCAGACTTCAACAGATTAAAAAGAGTCTTACGGTATGTAAAGGGTACCATCAAGCTTGGTTTATTTCTTCACTCTCACAGTACAATGCATCTCTATGGTTATTCTGATTCAGATTGGGCTGGTTGTATCGAAACCAGAAGATCAACAACTGGTTTCTGTATATATATTGGATCCAATCTTATATCCTGGGCAGCCAAGAAACAACCTACCGTGAGCAGATCATCTACTGAAGCTGAATACCGTGCTCTTGCATCAGCCACTGCTGATCTTACATGGGTCAGTTTTGTATTACGTGATATAGGCTGTTTTCTTAAGCCTCCTATTCATTTGTATTGTGATAACAAGTCAGCAATATCTCTCACTCTGAATCCTATCTTACATGCTCGAACCAAACATATTGAAGTAGATTTTCACTTTGTTCGAGAAAAAGTCTCCTCAGGGTCACTACAGGTCAGCTACATTCCAAGTTCTTATCAATTAGCTGATATTTTTACAAAACCATTGACAAGAGGAGCACATTCCTATATGCGAACCAAATTGGGAATTTCTACACTCTCCATTCCCAATTTGAGGGGGGATGTTAGAAGAATTAAACAAGTTATAGAAGATCAGAAGTGTATAGAAGTCAGTAACAGCAGAAAAGCCAAACCTGAAGAAGTAACTGGAACAGAGGAAGCTAAAACAGAGGAAGGTCGTGGGTTGGCAATCCAAGTGAACGAATGAGCTGGCGATCCATGACTACAAGAGCTGGCGAATCCGTGAAAGCAGAACCTGAAACACGAAGCAGGTCAAGCAAATTAAAAAGCAGCAGTCAGAAGAAATACACGTGTGTTGTTCACATCATTCAGTTGTAACAGTTCTATAACAGAAAATAGTTGAGCCAGTAACTAGTATAAAAAGGAAAAGAGAGAACAAGAGAAAGTGAGCGAGAGTTTATTGTTAGTTTCTAAGGTTGAAAGTTTCTCTCGTTTCATCTAGAGCTTCTTCTTCTTCCTCTGTATCTGTGAAATGATAAAAGATTGCGTAGAGAATAAACTTGAAGTACTGAAGAAGAAATACAACAGAAGCTGAGGTATTCTCATTGCTTGTTCGAGATCTAAACTTCTCTCATATATCAATCTTGTTCTGTATTCGATTTCTTCTCAGCCATAGCTTCATCGAACCATTTGCATCTTATATTTTTAACTTCAGAACAGGGATAAAAGAATCACGATAATCATCTGAGAATCAAAGGACGCACCGAAACTCATTACGGAAGCGATCAGATGAACACAGAGCGGTTGCCTACACTCTTGTTTTGCCGTAACTTACGTTTGTTTGCCGATCGTTTCGAGCGGGTCTTCTGCTTCGTCGTCGACGTCCTCTCTTTCCACGATCTTCTGCTCTTCGGCTCTGAACATCAACGAGCGAACACACGAGACGAAACTCAGAATCATCGTCGCCGGCGATCGCGCTGCGAAAAAGGACATGAACTGAAATCAAGCGGAGATCGCGAAACTCAGTTGAGGGACGAAAGCATCTTCGACGACGATGGAGTTGCAGGAGAAGAGACTTTCGAATTCTTTCTGCGGATTTTGGAAACGATCGGAAAATGGAGGGAATCATATGTAGAGAGACAGGCGGGAAGCAGGAAGAATGGCTCTCGGCTTATTTTTCTTTTTTCTTTTTAAGGAAAAAAGAGGTTTGACTGAGTTTCATTATTCTGAGTTAGATCCTTCTAAATTGAGGTTTAATAGATCTGTTTATACACTCCTAAAGAGGGAAAGGAAAATATTGGTTTGATTTTTTTTTAATATTTCGAAATATAAATAACTCAGCTTTTTTTTTTTAGCTTGGTTTTATATTCATCTTAATCCCAATGGGCTTATAATTTTCTTAAATTAGACCGAATTAAGTTCTTCTTAGAAAATGAAAAAAAGTCTATCTATATTGTGGTCAATACTTGGTTTAATTGCATTATGTTTAAACTCCATGCTTATTACTCGTAAAATCACGAAAATATCAACAAACAATTGAGTGATTTGGAATGGCTTGATAAGAACTTTATAGTGACCAACTTGATTGTACTATACTTGACTCAACACACATCCTAAAATTTGTAACTTGGTGATTCAATAAAAGGTGACGAATATGGAGCATATGATTTCTTTTGTCGAACACTGAGCACATTTAATTTTATTTAATATTGAACCCTTTAGACTCCAATTTACAAAATTAGGCAAATCATACACAAAATATAGAACTATTAGCAATCTCTAACATATTTTGCCTCATATTTTTCCTAAAAAGTTTGTTCTTTTATATAAGTTTTTAAACATATGTATAATGAGAAAAGACGTTTAGCTCTCTACGAATTATGAGATACAATGTTTGGTTTTGATATGGTTCGATTTTTTTTTTCACTAAACTTTATTATGATTTTAAATAGGATTTTTTTTGTTATCTCAAGCGCCTCAATTTTATAATTAAAAAAAAAAAAAACACAAGAATATCGTCATTTATAAAACCCTAGAGCTCTTTTAATTATTTAAATCAAAATATCATCTCTCACACGACGAGACGCAAAACCCAAAGCGACATGCCGTCCCGTCTCTACCGCCCGTTCCCTCTTCTTCGCGCCTCGCTTCTTCTTCTTCTTCTTCGTTTTCCGCACAAACCCTGCCTGAAATCCCAACCAGCTTCTGTCGAAGTCGAGACTAATGCTGATCGAGTGATCCGAGAGAGTTGGTAATCGCGCATTTACGGCGATCTTTTCGAATGTTTTTGTCTTGGGCTCCTGTTGTTCCTCGTTCCATTGCACGTAAGCCGTTTGATGTTTGTCCTGAGTGAGAGGCATCTGCTTTTCTTGGGGTTGTTTCTTGAATTTAGAGCGAAGCATTACACGAAGCATTACCATCTTGACATGACCCGTCTTCAAATCATTGTTAAAACCGTAGCTTCCTCAAATGAATGGAGTGCGGCAAGAGAGTTTGGTTGCTTCATCACCTCGCTAGTGCGTTTGCCTACCCTGAGAAGAAACTGGAGTTTTGGCGAGATTTTACTCAACTGGTCGCAGCGTAGATTCATCACCACCAGCAAGAGAGTGCGAGATAGGAGCAAGGACAAGAGGGTCCATGATCTGGAAATTACCACTGAGAAGCATAAAGTGGTGTCAAAGGTGTTGGTTTTGATGGAAATGTTGAAGAAGGAACCCGAGATGATAATCCCTGTGAGGTCGCTGGATCTATACCCAAGCCAAACGGTATAGTGGATTTTATGCATAAGTCACCAAATCTGTTTGAGTTGTACAAGGATCAGAAGAGGGTATTGTGGTTTGGAACTAACTAAAGAAGCTGAAGACTTGCTAGAGGAAGAGGAGAGATTGATTAGGGCAATTCTGGCACGGCTGTTGAATATGTGACTAGGGTGTTGATTTTGGTTGATACGGCTTCCTCTGGACAACATTGCTCATTTCGGGAGAGAGTTTGGTTTGCTAGCTGATTTTAGGAGCAAGTGGGTACACGAGCATCCACAGCACTTCAAAGTGGTTAAATCTCCAGATGAAGTTGATTATCTCGAGGTCTTAGAGTGGAATCTTGCTTGGGCTATCACAGAGTTGGAGACACCCATATTGGGCGTATCAGAATCTGCTTTTCATAATCCAGGGTTGCTTTCCCTATCTTTCCCCTTGAAGTTTCCTGCCAGTTACAAGAGGGTTATAGATATGGAGGGAAGATCGAGCACTTTCAGAAAAGGTCATACTTATCTCCTTATGGTTATGCATGTGGCCTCCAAGCTGGATCGAAAGAATTCAATGAGATGGCCATTGCGGTGATGCATTAGTCACTGAGCTTCACAATGGAAAAGAGGTTGGTAATCAATTACCTCACCCACTTCTGACGAAAATTCGTCATGCTTCAGAAGCTGATGAGACTCCTGTTGAAGCATTTTGGCATTTTCTATGTCTCTGAGAGGGGAAGAGGTTTAGTGTGTTCTTGACAGGAGCTTATGAAGGTGCGGAACTGATTCAGAAATGTCCACTTGTTATTTGGAAGGAAAAGATCCTAAGCCTTATTGGTTATATGGGGAGGAAGAAAAAGATAGAAACTTTTATGGACTTATCAGATATGGAAGACAATGATTTTCTAGAGGGTAGCTCTGAGGATGGAGGCATTGCTACGCAGCTTAACCAAATAGAAGCCCTTGGTGAATTGGAGGATATGGCAGTTGGAGACAGCTTCTTCATGGATATACACGAAATTGACAATAAATACAAGCCTCATGATTCATTTTAAGGTCATACATTCATATTCGAGTGGTCAAGATAACTTGCTTTCCAGTATTCTTCTTCACAAGCTCAAAGTTTCGAGTTTTTGTACAGATTTAATTAGACAAACTCTGCTTACATCTATAAACCAAGTTAACTAATAGCGGACTGATCCATCTCATTCCTTGTTAGTCCTAAACATTGCCACTGGAACTCCTGAAATCAATGATTCAGAAAGAATGTGCAGATAATGCTTTTGGCAACTCTCAGCTTGCCTTGGTGCCAGCAAGGACATCAGAAGCAGTCTATTTACAGTAACTGGTTCATTCTCAGTTATTGGTCTGACTTAATGAGTGTGGCGGTACTAATCTGCTATTCTGAAGATGAACTTGCCACCCTGCATTTGAATCTCAATTGTTGGGTCAAAGAGATGATTGGGTAGTAGCTATCACAGAGAACATAGCCTCTGCTGCTACAATGATTGACATTCTCTCTCTTGTTGTCACAAATTAGACACCGAGCTCACCCTGCAGTAATTCCTTGTTCATCACTGTGCATGGATATTCCGGTCCACAATATCTAAGACTGCCTTCTGCAACATCCTTTCAGTTGCTTTCTATCCGATTGCCTGTTCCATAGGTCTTGTAATTTCTGTTCAAAATCTCCATGAAACTATGGCAAACTCCTGTTTCCGGGTTTCACAAGAGAACCTCCTTTTGTTGGATTTTAGAACCCAACATCAAACAGTAAGTAGTTTTTATTACTCCTTGTCTATGTTGGGCTGTGTTTATGGTTGATTCATTTCATTAGCTTACTGTTTCATTTTGAAGAAAGAAATAGGGGAGCCTTTGAAAATAGCAGGCCTGGTTTTTTTAATATGAATGATAGATGGTTTTCCACAGGTTTTGGTTGTGTGAAAATGACATTACTAACGTGCATTCTTGCTTATACCTCATAGCATGAATTGCCTTTATGATTTGTCATATGGGCTAGCATCTACTTGATTCCATTGTGCAATAAATTGCTTTTGCTTATCAAAGAAAATTCTTAGCAAACTCACTGGAGATGAGGTTGAGTAATTTGCTTCCAAATGTTGCAAATAGATTTCTTCTTGTGCTCATAAAAACGATGATATCCAAAACTGTATGTGACAAATTAGACTGCCACTGTGTAGCTAAATATATTGCACTGCATCATTTTCTGGTTTTTGCTTTATAACAAAATCCAATGGTTGATAGATTTCATTTCTTTTGATTGCAGCAATCAGATTTCTTCTCAAGCCTGACAAAGTCCTCCAACCCCTCGATAGTGTGCCATGTTCAACTAAGTTTCTAAAAGCATATAAGGTTCCGAAGAGTGGTAGATGTTAATTTTTTTTTTTCCCTTCTTGACTAAGATTTATTAGCATCTAAAATTAAAGTCTGTGCGATGCCAAAGCAAAGACTCACCATTGGACACGAAATTTTTTTAAGGGAAAGGTCAAGCATCAGTCATAGCTCCAACTAGAGCAGCGACAGGAGCAATGTACCATGGAGGTTGAGCATCAACCTCATTTGGAGCACTACAAAGGTTTCCAGATCTCACACGATCAAGGAAAAAGAGGAGCATCAATGTTTATCAGTTATAATCACTTAGCTATCATCTTCCGTTACATGGCAAGAGTATTGCGGCATTGCGGCTCAATTCATATTAGATAGTCATACCTACTTGTTTTAAGAAGAGATTGGAGTTTTGCACCAATGTTTTTAAACTTGTGCCGGTCAGAGAACCAGTTAGGTTGCCAGTCTGTGGTCCAAGAGGTTGGACTGCAACTGAATTGGTGAGGATGTCATGAGCAAACGATTATAGATAAGTAATGTTTTCGATTGCCCATGAAGACATGGATCGTTCGGCCTTGGTGATAAAGTGAAGTGCCGGTGATCCGTGGAGTTCAGTGCTCGAGTCCCTCCATGTGCAATGGTAGTCAAAAGCCCAGTTCTGTACCCGTGAGACTCTAAAACTAGGTTGATCTAATTTTGAAAATCGGTATATTTTCACACTAGTTCAAACTAATTTAGGCCAAACTACCTGCACATACTCTTTTAGTTTTGGGTGAATAGATCAATGGGAAAGCAGTGGAATTGACCAAGAAAAAGGGGGCAACAACAATACTTTGTGATCAAATGGTTGTAGGAAATCTAAAGGAAATCAACGTTGAGAACTTTATAGTCTCTGAACGGGCTTGACATATAGCCATCGTCTACGTCCTGCGTAATGCCTAGTTTTACTCTTATGTTATCTCTAGTGGTGAGCAAATCACATTAGCAAAATCATATGACATGATAATTCATCTAACGAATGCCTCAAATTGAGTCTAATTTGAAAAAAATGAGGCACTTGATTAAAAAAGAAAATTTTAGGTGGTCAATTGTAAACTAAGCAAAAGTTTTGATAATTTTCATGTCATTATCCTCAACTACTAAACCGCACTAAGAAAAACATCTCAAGAAAAATGTTATCTACGAAGGTCACTATAAGGTGGCAAAGTTGGAAATAGCCATCATAGTGGCAGTGCTAACGGTCATGACAAAGCCGTGGCCGTGCTTTGATGGTGCCTTATCTTGCCCCTTTCCTTCTTTATTTTCTTTTTTAACTTTTTGTTGTTTCTTACTTTTAGGTTTTCTCTTTGCTTTTTTCTTTTCTTTTTATTGAACTCAAATTTGAAAAGATACAATAGAGAGTAATGAATGAAAAAAAATTGTAAAATGATTAGACCCAAAAAGAGTTGGAGGAAAATTGTGGTATTGTTAATTTTAAGCAAGACTTATAGCGGCAAAAAATTCTATTGGTAATAACAAGAAAGGCATACAAAGTTTCGGTCTTCTTGCAATCTGATGGTTTTATTTATGGAGATGGGCCTAAGTTGGCCCGTCCGCCCATGTTGGGCCTAGAAGCCCAGCCCACGGGAATAGGGCCCGTGGATGGGGGAAGGTATAAAAGGGAGGAGAGAGAGAGAGAAGACACCCGTTGGAAAAACAGACGTATGTACGCTTTTCTCCCGCGCGCTTTCTCTCTCTCTCCAAAAGACAAAAAGAACAGTAAGGCAAACGGCACTTTCTTCTTCACTTCAAGGTGCCATCGGATCGAACAGGGCCAATTTTTCTTCCTCTTCCGCATTGGTGTTTAATCTGTGGCTAACAAGGTACGCTCGACTCTGTGGTGTGCTTTAGGATCGGTGATACGTGTTGTTTTCCCGGGCTTCGTCTTCCGCATTGATTTAGGGGTTCGATTTAGTGTCGAATCCGGTTTTCGGGGATCCGTTATTCCCAACACTGGTATCAGAGCCTTAGTTCACGTTTTCCCGACCTATTTTGATGTTTTTGATTGATTTTTCGCAAAAAGAACTTCGGCCGTACGGATCGGGGCAAAAATCCCGACACCCGAGCGCTCTTTGGCCATTTTTCCGAGTTTTCGTAAGTCGAAAAACAATTCTAATGGCATAGGAAGAAAGGCGAGGTCGAGACGAGTCTGGCGATACGTCGAGTGCCGCCGAGCGACGCCGCACGCGCCCACACGCGCGGCCAGAAGGCGCTGCGCATGGGCGCGACACGCCCGGAAGCGCTAGCTTGCCAGCGCGTGCGGCACACGCGCCGGTCGGCGAACCGGCACGCGTCGTTCCGCGGACCGACGCGTGCTGACGTCATCATGACGTCACCCAACGGTCAGTAACCGCTGGGGTGACGTCATCGATGACGTCAGCAACGACAACGGTTGGCCGGACGGTAACCGGCCGGCGACCCGATCGGCGAACTGACCCGACCCGACCCGCGGACGCAGGCACGCGCGTGGCACGTGCCGGCTGACGTCTGCATGACGTTAGCCCGCGCACGCGCTCGGCACGTGCTTCGGTCCGCGCAAGCGGTCCGACGACCGCCGACCGTTGACCACCGTTGACCGTTGACCGACGACCGTTGACCCGAAAAAAAAAAAAGTTTCTTTTTTCAATCATGCCTATGTGGGTTATAAGTAATCCATTTTTAATTTTGTATTTGTTGCATAAATTTTGGAAAATTATGTATTTTTCCTTATGTTTATTATGGATTATAAGTGATCCATTTTAGTTCTGCATTTGTTGCAGGAACTATGATGCGCAATGCAAGTATACCTGCAATCTCGAGAACAGACGAGGGAAATGCAAGACTTAAAAGGCTGATGTCAGATTTAGCTAATTATCGGTGGCATGACGGTGATTTAGTATCACATATGGTCAGGGTCAATCAGATGATACAGGAAATCATCTGGAATGGTTATCTTATGCTGGATTTTGAGAAGGTGCCGGCTTTGATAAACACTCTTCCACCTGAATGGCAAGCAGTGTTTGATCGGCTATGGGAGGTCAACGTGGTCTCGGATTATAGGAAGTTAGTGGAAGCTTTTGTGAGAGAGTACTATAGGATTGAGTTAACCAAAACTTCAACCCTTAGATTGAGTGCCACATGGCGCCGAGTGAATGCGCCTTGGAGGCGACATGAAAGCTCTCCAAAAGTTTTTCCATGGTTGGCAAATGTGCCTTCAAATTTCTCAGATATTTTGATTGACAGATTAGAAGAGACATTCCATATTTATTCCTTGGATTAATTTGAGATGTTTTTTAAGTGTGAATATCTCTTTCTATATTGATATTTATCTCTGTATATATTGCTTAGTGTAATGTATGGTTGTATTAAAGTGAAAACATTGTTGTTCTATTGGAAGTTAGATATTGTTGCTTTCTGTTATTACTGGTTGCTGTGGGTAATTAGCTGTGGGTAGTTTTAGAAGCTTTTGTAGCTTCATAGAATTGATTTTGCATAAGACAATTATATTAATGATAATTTTGAGTTAGGATTTTGGAGGATGATTGGAAACGTAGTGACTTTTTGATTCTGAAACCTTACTTGAAATTATTCATTGATATGATGGGTCTATGCAAAATGGATGCATAAATGATAGGCATTAATTATTCGTGTATGTATGTCTGATGTGTTCAGATCGATGGTTCAGCAACTAAGAACGTGATTGCTGATATGAACGGTAACAATTGTGAAATATTGAATAAGAAGATTCAATATGTGCTGGAAAAGCTAGAAGCACTAGAAGCTCTTGACCATGTTATGGAAGATCTTAAGGATGCCATGCGCCACCTTGAGCTAGAAGAGGACCGCCTAACGGTATTTGAGCCGAAAATAGACATTTGCTATGCTGGTTCTAGCTCAGAAAAGGGCTTTGTGCTCTAAGCGCAAACGTATTGATTCGTTCAATATGTGGGAATGCAAAGGATCAAGTCCTTATTACAAGAAATCAAGAGTTAACCAACACAAGAGAGGAAAACGTCCTCAAGTGAAGAAAATGTCAAGGGTGAGGTGTTACAATTGTGACAAGAAATGTCACTATGCTTGCAACTGTTGTGAGTCAAAAAGTCAACACCTCTTGTATATTTGAGAACTTTGCTTATGTGTCAAGTTCAATATTATTGGCTGAATCCAATCCTTTGTGGTATGTAGATTCGGGAGCGAGCGATGACCATGTAGCAAAGGATAGAGGATCCTTCGTGGAATTCCGACGATACCAACTGGAACTAAGTGGATCTATATTGGAAATAACTCCAGAGTTGAAGTTAAAGGGATTGGCACATGCCAATTGAACATGCATGGTGGACGCATCTTGATGTTCTATATTCTCTGGAGATTCGTCGAAATTTAGTGTTTGTCTTAATGTTGGTTAAGCTTGATTTTAGTATGAACTTCCATAATAAATGTGTAGATTTGTGTTTAGATACAAACTACTATGGTTGTGGTCACTTACTGAATGGTTTTATTGCACTAAATATTGACTGTGATGATGTCAATATGTTATTCCCTTATTTCACGTCTTCTACCTTATATGATAATGATGTGAATATGGTGGCATGCTAGACTTGGTCATATGGGCTAACAACGTATGAATAGATTAGCCATAGAGGGCTTGTTGGGCAATATTGAAAAAGTCGATTTGTCCATAAGTGAGCATTACCTAGTAGGGAAAATGATAAGGAAACCATTTGGAAAAGGTAAAGAGCTGAATTTCCTCTGCATTTAATCCATTTGGACGTCTCGTGGTTCAATGAATATGAGAGGAAGGCAAGGGGCTGTTTATTTCATCACTTTTTTTTTTTTTTAGATGATTATACTGAGTCGGATATGTCTATTTGATTTCTCATGAATCTGAAGCATAAGTTGTTTCAGAAGGTTTATGAACCTAGCAGAAAATCAATTAGACAAGAAAATAAAGGTATTTAGATCCGATCGAGGTTGAGAATATTTATCTGATAAGTTCAGAAAATTATGTGATGAAAAATGAATAGAAAGACAGTTGTCTGTTCCATATACTCCTCAACAAAATGGTGTTGTGGAAAGAAGAAACAGTACCCCACTGGAATGGTTAGGTTCATGATAGCGCATGCCACCTTACTTATCACTTTTTGGAGTGATGTGTTGTTAATTGCTGCCTATATACTTAACCAGATGCCTTCCAAATCAGTTACTTCCATTCCATATGAGTTATGGACAGGTAGAAGACCGGACTTAAGTTTTCTTAAGCCATGGGGTTATGCTGCCTATACTCATGAGTCCTCTCACAAGTTTGGGAAATTGGGTCCCAAAGGAAATAAGAGTATTTTCATGAGATACTCCGAACACTCAAAAGGGTATGTGTTCATAGGTGAGCAGGAAAGTGGGAGTATAACTGAATTTGAATCACGGGATGTCACATTCTCAGTGGATGAATTTTCTAAGAAGGGCGAAATAGGAGAAGATTACTTCCTATTTGAAACCTTGGATCAAGATAATGATATTAGTGGAGTTTGTCCAAGTGGGAGTAATATGAGAAGTGATGAATTGAATTCAACTCATTCTCAATTGCGACCACATGATGAGACGGCATCATTATTATCTAATCCAAGTGGGAGCATAATGGGGAATAATGTGCTAAGTGTGCAATTTCTCATACGGTGAACAAGTTGCCAAAGTATTCCCCGTCGACGTTTTGACATTGAAGGGGAAACTTTTATGATTGCTCCGCAAGATGAGGATGAGCCAAGAAATATTAATGAGGCTCTGAATTGCCCTAGTAAGGAAAAATGGATTCATGCAATGGAAGAGGAAATGGAGTCAATGAAATCAAACCAAGTTTGGAAACTGGTTGATCTTCCAAAAGGACACAAAGCTATTGGGAACAAGTGGGTTCTCAAAATAAAGCGAAAGGCTGATGGCTCGATAGAAAGGCATAAGGCTCGCCTTGTGGCGAAGGGGTATAATCAACAGGAAGGAATTAATTATGAATATACATTTTCTCCTGTAGTGAGATTTACCTCTATTCGTATTATTCTGGCAATAGTAGCTAGTATTGGATCTTGAGTTACATCAGATGGATGTAAAGACTGCTTTCCTCAATGGAGAATTAGAGGAAGAAATATACATGGAACAACCTGCTGGTTTCATAGTGAAAGGCCATGAAGAAAAAGTATGTCGACTTTTGAGGTTGATATATGGCCTTAAGCAGTCATCAAGACAATGGTATATACGTTTTCATAATGCCATAATGACATATGATTTTACAATGATTGATGATGATCATTGTGTATATATCAAAAGATCCAAAGATCAATTTGTGATCATATCATTATATGTTGATGATATACTAATTGCCGGAAGCAATATGGAGTTTGTTAATACTGTTAAGAGATGATTGTCTTCTAACTTTGAGATGAAGGATATGGGTGAGGCTGTATACATTCTTGGAATTAAGATTTCAAGAGATCGTTCGAAGAGATCGTTATCTCTTTCGCAAGAAACCTATATAAATAGGGTTCTGGAACGATTTTCGTATGCAAGATTGTAAACCCATAGACACTCCTATTGTAAAAGGTGAAGGATTGAGCCATAAATTGTGTCTAAGGACTCCACAAGAGAAGGAACGGATGAAATATGTTCCTTATGCTAGTGCTGTTAGAAGCTTGATGTACACTATGATGTGTATAAGACTTAGCATATGTTTTGCAGTTGGAATGGTGAGTAGATACCAATCCAATCCAGTCCAAAGACAATGGAAAGCCGTTAAGAGAATACTGAGGTATCTAAAGGGGACTGCTGATTATACGATGAGTTATAAAGGAAATGATCTGCGACTCTAAGGTTATCCTGATGCTGATTGGGAAGGAGATTTAAATGGAAGGAAATCTATCTCTGGGTTTGTTTTCTTACCGATTAATGGCACCATATGTTGGAGCAATAAGAAACAAACGTGTATAGCCTTGTCCACGATGAAAGTTGAGTTCGTGGCATTATCAGCAGCAGTATAAGGAGGTGTTTGGCTTAAGAGATTTTTGGATCATTTAGGTGTTATTGGAAGTGCTGCAGATTTGTTATTGGTTAACTGTAATAGCCAAGCAGCGAAAACGTACACGAAAGATCCAAAATATCATGGCAAGACCGAACACATAGATACCAAGTATAATTTTGTCAAAGATATGATTGCACGAAAGGAAGTGAACTTACAGTACAATCTACGCATGGAATGGTAGCAGATCCTATGACAAAGCCAATACTTAGAGATGTGTTTTGTGGCCATATGAAATTTCTAGGATTGCGTAGAAACTGATGTACTGAATATTGTAATTTCCCTAAGTGTTCACAATTTGATGAATTTGTGTTTTCATCATTAATGCCTATGAATCTTTGTTTGATCTTTATGCATTTTAATGCTTAGTGCATTATTTTAAGTTGAGAAGTATGTCGGACAGATATAAGATTAGCCCACTCACACGGGTAATCGTCTCTATTTGCTATGTGATAAATAGATATGAGACTGTTTTTAAGCTTATTATCTAGGTGATAATCGAGAGCTCAAGCTTAAAACACGTATGTCGCCTTAACTGAGTGTTAAGATGAGGGCATAATACTTACTACGTCCGAAAGTAAAATACCCCACATATTTTACTTTATCTGTCTAAAATGCCAGATGTGAGTTCTGATGATTTTTGTGAATGAGTAGATACGTGAACTCAAGTTAGACATTGGGTGTGTCTGAACTATCATCTGTACGGTATTGAAAGGTGTAGACATACGCTCCATGGGAAAGGAGTTAATACCGTAATACGTATTTCATACTACGTATGCATAAGACAACCAATAAGAGTGGCAAAAAGTTTGATCTCAATTTTTATGTCGTGTGAGACTCTTGAGGAAAAGAGTTCCTCAATTTTAGTCCCCTCATGACTCTTACTTATTCTCAAGATTTCTATTTAGTGTTTGCTATCTTAGGATGTTGCCAATGGTCATGAGTTTGATTTGATCTAATGGGGCATTTCTAGAAAAGCAAGCTGAACTGAAATTGAGAGTTTGAAGGAAAGATGAAGATCGATTTTGGAGAATCACATTGTAGTTTTGTATTCACCGGTTAACCAATTATGACTGTCTTTGTGATAATCATAATTGTGAATACAATAAATATATCATTGTTTAAAAGAGATCAAGAGAGATATAAATGTGATCGATCGATCTAGGGTACTACATACTAAATCTACTCAGGATGTGATGCCCATTATGAGCTGCTATATATTCCTAACAGATGTAGGGCAACGAGCTCTCTAAGTATGCTGGTCGCACGGATTATTCACCGGTATGAATGTTGAAGAGAGGTAAAGAGAATATTGTTCGGCCCACCATGTGCGAGTGGGAGATGATGGTTTTATTTATGGAGATGGGCCTAAGTTGGCCCGTCCGCCCATGTTGGGCCTAGAAGCCCAGCCCACGGGAATAGGGCCCGTGGATGGGGGAAGGTATAAAAGGGAGGAGAGAGAGAGAGAAGACACCCGTTGGAAAAACAGACGTACGTACGCTTTTCTCCCGCGCGCTTTCTCTCTCTCTCCAAAAGACAAAAAGAACAATAAGGCAAACGGCACTTTCTTCTTCCCTTTAAGGCGCCATCGGATCGAATAGGGCCAGTTTTTCTTCCTCTTCCGCATTGGTGTTTAATCTGTGGCTAACAAGGTACGCTTGACTCTGTGGTGTGCTTTAGGATCGGTGATATGTGTTGTTTTCCCGGGCTTCGTCTTCCGCATTGATTTAGGGGTTCGATTTAGTGTCGAATCCGGTTTTCAGGGATCCGTTATTCCCAACACAATCAATTGAAGTTTCTTTCCCACCAGTAAAGGACATGCACCATCAAAAGACATGCAAAAGTCTTAGTCTTTTGGGAATTTATTAAAGTTTCTTTACCACCATCAAAAGATGTGCATTATCAAAAAACATTTAAAAGTCCTGATCTTTTTGAATTTATTAGCTTCATTCCCACAATCACAAAACCTGAAGTGACATGCAAAGCCTTGGTCCTTTTGAAATCTATTAAATTTTTTTCCCACAATCAAAAGGCATGCAAAAGTCTTGGTCTTCCTAAAATTTGTTAAGGGATAAGTGCCGTAGAAATCTAAAAACTTGTCACGAAAATACAATTGAGTCCTAAACCTTGCAAAAAGTGCAATCAAGTCCTAAAACTTATCAAAATAGTTTAATTGAGTCCTAAAATTAACACCGTTAGTCTTATTAATGGAAAATGCTGACGTGGCGCCGACATAGCATTTTAAATGATTTTTTATTTTATACTTGGCTTTTTTAAATAAATTTTAATTCAATTTTTTAAAAATATATTTAAAAACTAAAATTCATTTTTTAAAAACAGTTAAAAAAGAAAAAAAAAAAAGAAAAGAAAAGGGCGGTTCCTCCACTGTCGCGCCCGCCCATCGCCGAAGGGGCCGGCGAGGCCTCGCCAGGTGTAGGCGCGGGCACCCGATTTGGGCACCCTTGGCCTCACTTGGTCGGGCGGTAGCCAACAACCGTCGCCGGCCCCTCCGGCAATGGGCGGCGGCGGCGGTGGCGGTGGAGGAGCTGCCCTTTTTTTTTTTTTTTTTAACAGTTTTTTAAAAAATGAATTTTAGTTTTTAAACATAATTTTCTTTAAAATTTTGAATAAAAAATTATTTTAAAATGCCGATGGAAAATAAAAAATTATTTAAAGTGTCACGTCAGCATTTTCCGTCAATAGGACTGGCGATGTTAACTTTAGGACTCAATTGAACCATTTTGACAAGTTTTAGAACTTGATTGCAATTTTTTACAAGTTTTAGGACTCAATTGCATTTTCGTAACAAGTTTTAGGAGTTCCACAGCACTTATCCCATCTATTAAAGTCTCTCTCCCACCCTCACTTTTTTACTTTTGCTGCACTTTCTAGACAAAAAAGAAAACGATATATTTAGTAGGTAAAAGCCATGACCTCCTTGAACTTTTGTGTTCTTTCTTTCCATTAGCTCCGCATCACTTTGCTTCGCCATAACTCCTACAATGGACTGACTCACTCATGGCCATTGGAGATATCTTTCTTGGTTCCTTCTTTTGGATTCTATTCAACAAAGTTGAGTTCTCTGGCGTTGGACTATGTGTAAAGTGATGGAATCAGCATTGCCTTGCTCAATATGTACATCAATAATTTTGTTATATCCTCTCAATAATTTTGTTATATCCTCTCATGTAATTCAATCATAAATATTTGAAATGACTTATAAAAATTTTCACCAAAAAATTCAAATCTTCATATGTTTCTCTCTTTCCATGTAAACGTACATTGATACAATTTCCTCATATTTTGTAAATAACTTTTTATGAATCAATAATTTGAATTTTGCAAAATGTTTTGGATGTTAATCTTTACACGCAACTAGTATGCACTTGCTAATTTTATTAAATAAAACTATCTTCTAATTCATTTATATGAAAATGATCAATGTCGTTCTTCCATTAATTCAAGTTGAGGGATAATTCAAGGACTAAATTAAATATGTGCAAAAAATTTAGGAACCAAATTAAACAAATTAAAAGTTTAAGGATGGCATTGCATATCAGGCTAAAATTCAGAGACTACATTATACATTGGGTTAAACTTCATGGACCATTTGCATCATTTTCTCAAAAAAATATAGCTGACATGTCCGCTAAAGAACATTATTATGACATGTTTCTGTGATAGCCTCCTCTCTTGTCCCATATCGCCTAGGGAGGGAGATCTTGGTTAGCTTATAAGGCTTGAGTCCCTCTAATATGTGTAACGCGTTTTAAAGCCGTGAGGGAAGAGACCGTGGCTGGGATGGCGGTTCGTCCACGCCAGGGCGGGTGACCCAAAGCGGACAATATTACACAGTGGGGCCCGGGATGTTACAAGTGGTATAATATTACACAGTGGGGCCCGGGATGTTACAAGTGGTATCAAAGCCGACTCCTGACCGCGTGTGGGACCACAGCTCGAATGCTGTTCTGACGCCCGTGGGGCCATAGCGAGGACGCTATTCTGTTAAGAGGTGGAGAGTGTGATAGCCTCCTCTCTTGTCCCACATTGCCTAGGGAGGGAGATCTTGGTTAGCTTATAAGGCTTGAGTCCCTTTAATCTGTGTAACGCGTTTCAAAGCCGTGAGGGAAGAGACCGTGGCTGGGATGGCGGTTCGTCCGCGCCAGGGCGGGTGACCCAAAGCGGACAACATTACACAGTGGCGCCAGGGCGGGTGACCCAAAGCGGACAACATTACACAGTGGGGCCCGGGATGTTACAGTTTCAGCTTCTTGAGAGAGCACTCCAAGAAAGTGGTAATGACTTGGATTCGACCATCAGTAGGGATCTGCTTATTATTGTTTCTAAAAGTTACCGTATCACTGCAACATCATATTTGTTTTGTGAACTGCTCTAGCAAATAAGCAAAAGCAACATTATGTTTTGACATATTTGTTATAGCTTTGCTATAAGGAAGATCCTCCTCCATTGGAACAAAAGGTCACAGAATTAGGACTGCATCAGTTATCTTCCTCGTACCATTAGTAATGAGACATTCGTTGATTCTACCCGAGGTAAGGCGCAGAAAATATGTTTCGCCAAGAGGTCCTGCGCCGTTTCTCGCTTCATCTCAAAGGAAAGGTAATGTAAATACAATGCTGGTTCGGAAGCATCTACCACCGAGGAACTTTAGCCCTTTCTATCTGGTTGGGTTGCTTTTGGTGTGTAGATGGAAAGACTCCTGTCGCCATTGTAATGCAAAAAAAGGGCGAAATTATTCCGAATTTTGGGTCCCCTTCCTCACCTTCTCCATTTCCATCAAGCTTGCACGCTTCACCTTTATTTTGTTTTCTTCTTATCTTCTTCTACTAATAATGACAGACATGGGGCCCATTTCTTTTTCTAAATGTTTTAAAGTAGTTCTAGCGACACTAAACCAAAGTGGTTGATCAACAAAACTGTCTTTGGAGCCAAAGGGGAAAAAAAAAAGGCTTGACCCCTCGCTGAAATTTCCAGTGACGAGCTTGAACATTACGACAGGCCCGTCGTTGATGAAGCCAACTCTTGTTCTAAATAAGATGGAACTAAGCGAAAAGATAGAAAAAATTCAATTAGCTCTGGAAATTTTCAATTATTGCTCATGAATTCCTAAAATGAAAGATTAAAAGTACATACACAATGATTATAAGCCCATGCATAAATGGGACCAAGAACGCTCATAAATAAGCCCTATTAATTAATGAGCCCGAGAGAGAAAGGGGACCAATACATGTAACGGGCGGATTAAGGGTTTAGTCCATGTTTTAAAAATAATTCATAAAAAAAAAATGTGCGAATGAAAAGTAAATGTTTATCATCGTGCATGACCACTATGAGAAAGTAAAAGATACGATAGAGAGAACGGAGAAGGGAAAAAATACATTCAAAGTTACCACCTAAAAGAAGTAAATGCTCTGACTCAAAAAAAAAAAAAAATCATGTTGTTAAATAGATAGATGTGGCGCTAACCTCCTTGTGAATTTTTCATAATAATGTTATCAAATTGTGGAAAACTCGTTATTTTTTCTTAATCATAGATCTTAACATTTGCTTTCACCCATAATAAATAGGAAAAACATTGCTGGAAGTAACCTCCTTGTCTGTTCTTCATACCAATTAGAATCATCAGATCACCACTGCCTATGATGAAGGGCACGTGAATTCTGGGTGAAATTCACATCTTTCCAAACTATTCCGAATACAAAATGTTTAATGAATGCGTTCCTCTACTGCACAAGAAAGATCTAAGATAAACAAATGAAAAGGCTGGATGGAGAGAACATGCTTTTTGGGTGGAAAGCGCGTGGTTTTTGGACGATTCCCGAGTACACTGTCTAATGAACAAGTCTTCCTAGGCAATTTTAAAAGTTATTGTGACTTGGAGTAGTGCAATGCATTTCTTCTCATTTCAATGGACCTCGCCCTCTAGGTCAAGTCAATATCACCGACCAAAAAACAAAAAAGCCAATATCATTGGGTTGCGCTTGTCATGGACAAAAAGAAAATGGCTAACCTTTATCTCTAGATGCATGCCCTCTTGCCGAGGCCAATCTTCGATGGAGAGCACATGCGTTATGGTGGAGAGCACATGGCCTTGGAATAATTACGAATCCCATGATGATTAATGAAAAGAATATGCCTTCTTGCTGCAACAAAAGATGTAGATAAACAGATGAAAAGACTGGATGGAAAGCACAAGCTTTCCTGGTGGAGAGCACATGCGCTCTAAAAGATTCCCCTCTTTGATTGCATATTTTGTATTCGATTAATGTAGGCTTTAAGTAGTAGTAACAATGCTGAAAATTTCGCAACAAGTTGGGCGGCAATGATTTGTTGAAGGACGAGGTAGTAGCAAATGATCGGGAATTGCTTGATGGGAGAATCATGGTCCTTTAAACAAAGTTTTTCTATTCATTAGTGTGACGCGTAAAGTATAATTTCCACTAGATTTTATATTGTTGTTTGGTTTTTCTAACTAGTTCACTATTTCTGGAGCAAAATAAAGCAACTTGTATAATGGATTTGTTGGTATGCCTGACCCACCCTTTTTTTTTAATTAGCCCAAAGCACATGCTTTGTTTTTCTTGTTTCGCCCAAAGCACCGTGTTTTTGTTCTTTTTATTGAACCGTCAAAATTAGCTATCTTTGATGACTTGTAGATGTATGGTAGCCATTGTTAGGTGAATCTCAACATTTATGTTAGGTGGTGCAAGTTGCCCAAAGATGCTTATTTGTCAATCTTATTCATTGTGGTCAGCTTCATTCATTACTAGACAAGTCAGAAAGTAACAATGCATAATCTACTAGAAATCATACTCTGGGCATTACACTAATGAACAGGAAAATCGTGCAAAGGACCACAATTCTCCTATCAAGCGATTCCGATCATCGACTATTACGTCAACATCCTTCATCAAATTATTATTGCACATCTTGCTGTGAATTTTTAGCACATAACGGCCACATAAAAGCTTGCATCGATGGCATTTTCACCAATAACGCATGAAACAAAGACATTGAAATCATAAGTTTACTGAAAATGTATGGATGGAAAAAAAAAAAAGGCAAAAAAAACACTCACAAGTGATAATTTTTTTTTTTTATGATAATCTATGTGCACTCTAAGTTGGTCATACAACCAAAAATCACCTTTTGAAATTGTTTTAGATCAAGACTTTTGGCTTGTGTATGAAACAAATGACCTTTTCTTGTCACCATCAAAACAGAGGATAAGAGGTGATTTTTCTTCAATGATCAATTCCGAGCACACACATATTTTCTCAATATGGTCTCAGTATCCTTATGATTTCAATGTCTTTGTTTATGCTTTATTGGTGAACATGCGATCAATGTAGGCTATTACATGACAATTACAGTGCTAAAGATTTGCATATGTTTAAGAAAATAATTTATGGAAATGATTTGACTATATTGTGGAAATACAGGAAGTTCCTTGATTCCTCCTTCAATGTGGACGTAGATAAAGTTAGCTTTGTCCTTATTGAACAAACAAAGTTAGCTGTCTATAATGACTTGTTGTATAACGCAAAGTCTTGGTCTTCAGAGTTTATGATACACACACACACACATATATATATAAACAAATATATGATTGTGAAAACTACAGGTATCTAAAGATAATCTCTAAACATTAGGAGACAAGCACTTGTGGACGAAAGACTTTAATTTTGATCCCTCTAACCACTTATGAGCATCCTTGAGAGTCTTGGTCTTTGTTTAATGTTTTTAGTTGGTGAAAGTTTTGGTCTTCTTGGACTTTATAGTTTTCTCTCTTCGTTAGCTCATTTTATCACTTTGCTTCGCCATAACCCATGCTTGTCCCCCTGCTCAACCGTGTTCTACTCCTACTCATCCGAACCTAGCGTCCGTGCTTGCTGGATTGCTGTCGTTGATACTAATCCCGTTCACCAGACTACTCCAAGAAGTCTACGCTTAAAAGGTAAGAGACATCTTGCTTTCTTTTTCCCTCAAATTGATATAGCCAGAACTTCGCTGCCTAAAGCATCTCGTGGGCATTTATTACACGAGGGCAACCGCCAATTCTTTCAAAAATCTTTCTATTAATGGAGCCAAAAGCAATATCTTGAGCAAAAGAAGAGGCGGCAGCAGCAACAGAAGTTTGGATCTTACACCGATTTCATGCCTAGCTACAGTTCTGATTGAAGTTGATGTGAAATACTTGATAAGTTTAATAACAAGTTTAATAACAAGTTTAATAACAAAGAATTGTTATTTCAATTTTTGTTATATAGTAATATTAGGATGTTAAGATTAATTTTTAATCTCTCTATCATTGTTCTCTTTACTAAACACACACTGCTATGAAATAATTTTACACGATTAGAAGTACCAAGATCACAGTATTAATTTACAAAGGAATCCGTATTGTTATTCTTCTTGCAGAGTAATTATTTCACATCGTTAATATATTCAAATTTTAGTCCATGAAATTTGGGAAGTAACAATAAATATCGTAAGAGGATAGCTTCATTCCTCTTCCGCAAAGACTCTCGGGAAAGTCATGTTTGCCATAATTTGCTGCGTCAAACAAAATAAATAACTTTTGTTGTGTCTTTCACATATTCACTCTTATAATAAAATCTGACCATAAAACTCTTATAATAGATATAGTGGATTTACCAGCAGCCGAAAGTGATAAGATGAATTAATAAGGTGATTAAAATTTAGGATTCTTTTAATGTATACCGGTGTAATCAATAGAGTTAAGTCAATACGGTCGCAATTCAAACTTCATAGTAGCTCCTGCCGAAGTCCTGAGGGTGTTGTGTGAAGTCCTAAGGGTGTTGTGTGGGGACGACTTCATTTAATCCATGTATTTTCTTTCGAGATAAAGAACAATATATAGTTGTATGCAATAAAGAATTAAATTTTGAATTAGAAAATCAAAATTGTGCTTTGTTAGAAAAGAACACGCATAGACTTGTGTTTTGTTCGGAAACAAAAAGGTATTTCTACATCAGAAAAGTTTTCGAGATTTTTCATCTTTTATAATGTGCATTAATCTCGTATCAAACAGACTCCACACATTGTTCTTTTTTTTTTTTTTTGGTAAAGTACTCCACATATTGTTCAACCCCAAAAAGCACAAGATGTCATTTTATATTGTACACTCCCAAAAGCCGGTCTTTTTTATTTTTTTTTAAATTTTTGCAGGCGTCCAAAAGATGAAGTTATGATATAGAATCAATCGGTGGGTTTGTGAAGCCAAGAACACATCACTCCATTAATTTCTGCTCCATCTTTTTTCTTTCCTTTAAGCCTGAGAGGGAATGTAATGGGCTTATTAAGGGTTTAAGACATGTTTTACAAAAAATTCATAAAAAAAGGTGTGTATGAAAAGTATGTTTATCATCATGCATGCCCACCATGAGAAAGTAAATGATATGATACAGAGAACGGAGAGGCGAAAAAAAAAATACAAAGTCAACACCTAAAAGAAGCGAAATGTTTAGACCCAAAAAAAGATTCATATGGTTAAACAGATAAATGTGGCGCTAACCTCCTTGTGAATTTTTCATAATGACGTTATCAAATTGTAGAAAAAATTGTGGAAAATCGTTATTTTTTCTTAATCATAGATCAATGAAAGACAAAAAGAAAAGAGGAACATTTGCTTTCACCCATAGTAAATAGGAAAAACATTGCTGGAAGCAACCTCCTTGTCTCTTCTTCGTACTGATTAGAATCATCAGATCCCCATTGCCTATGATGAAGGGCACGTGAATTCTGGGTGAAATGCACATCTTTCCAAACTATTTCGAATACATAATGTTTAATGAATGCGTTCCTCTGCTGCACAAAAAGATCTAAGATAAACAAATGAAAAGGCTGGATGGAGAGAACATGCTTTCTGGGCGAAAAGCACATGGTTTTTGAACGATTCCCGAATATACTGTCTAATGAACAAGTCTTCCTCCCCTCTCGAGGGGAGGATCCCGTCATTTCCCTGTACCACGCCCAGAGGATTGGTTACCCGAGGAAGGCGTCGCGGGGATCAAGGTGGGTTCCGAAAGTGCCTGAAGGGGGTTTGTGGCTGGAGAGCCCCGTGGGGGATACCTCAATTTTTCGTCCAAAGGACCCCAGTTTGAGACAAAGCCTTTTAAGGACTTGCTCAGGTCCAAGTCTTACGGGTAGTTAATCCAGCCACTATATTTTTCGAGGCGTCGGAGCTGCCTCTACCCTGGATCCATTTTAAAGTCGCAAGGGGTCAACCACGGATCCCCTTTAGACTTGGCTTTATAACGGAGCCCATCCCGAGGTAGTTTAACCTCCTGCCCAGGAGGAGTCTTACAGGTGGTTAACCCAGCCACTATATTTTTTCGAGGCATGGGAGCTGCCTCTATCCTGGATCCATTTTAAAGTCGCAAGGGGTCAACTAGGGATCCCCCTTTAGACTTGGCTTTATAATGGAGCTCATCCTAGGGTAGTTTAACCTCCTGCCAAGGAGGAGTCTTACGGGTGGTTAACCCAGCCACTATATTTTTTTGAGACGTGGGAGCTGCCTCTACCCTAGATCCATTTTAAAGTCGCGAAGAGTCAACCAGGGATCCCCTTTAGACTTGGCTTTATAACGGAGCCCATTCCGGGTAGTTTAACCTCCTGCCCAGGAGGAGAGTCGTCTATTGATTAATCCACTTTTAAAAGTTATTTTGACTTGGAGTAGTGAAATGCATTTCTTCTCGTTTCAATGCACCTCGCCCTCTAAGTCAAGCCAATATCACCGACCAATTATTTTTATTTTTATTTCCATTTTATCTTCTTCTACTAATAATGGCACACAAGGGGCCCATTTCTTTTTCTAAATGTTTTAAAGTTGTTCTAGCGACACTGCAGTAAAGTGGGTTGATCAAAAAAGCTGTGTCTTTGGAGCCAAAGGGGAAAAAAAAGGCTTGAACTTTGCGGTCAGCACTTCTGCTGCTAAAGTTGAGCTGCTCGCTGAAATTTCCAACGAGCTTGAACATCGTGACATGCCCGTCGTTGATGAAGCCAACTCTTGTTCTAAATAAGATGGAGTGAAAAGATAGAAAAAATTCAATTAGTTCTGGAAATTTTCAATTATTGCTCATGAATTCCTAAAATGAAAGATTAATTTTAAAAGTACATGCACAGTGATTATAAGCCCACGCATAAATGGGATCAAGCACGCTCATTAACGAGCCCTATTAATTATTTATTTTCCCTTTTTTCTAAAATTTATGAATGAAGAGCTGAAAAAGAATTAGTAAGTGAGTAAACATCTTGTTTATGAAATATGAAATATATTTGAATTTGACCCCACTTAATGAGGTCCTTTAATTATGAAATTCAAAATCTATGAAAATTGCTGATGTCCATATCCGGGCTATGCACAGACCTAGACACATGAGTATTGCGCACATATTTTAAGATTACATTTAATTAAAAATAAGGAGTTAGTATAAAGTGAACTGTTTCTATGGTGGATTGTTTTCAAATGTAACTCAAACCTCGTGACTTGGCATGCTTGAACCAAATATAAGTGCCTACTTAAAAAAAAAAAAAAAAAAAAAAAAAATTGACAGATGCACTAATCTAATTTTGGTACATGAAGGCCTCAAGTACAAGGATTTTCCGTTTCTCTTTTTCTGAGTGAATTGAATCTAGGAATTTTTATTTTTATTTTTATTTTTTTTTGTGTTGGAGGAACCGGCTTGCAGCCGACAGCCGCGCCGTAAACCCCTAGGTGACACTTAAGCAGGAAGACCCACCACTCTTAAGTCACACTTAATACACCTAGTGTCTCCCCTGGGTTTTGAACCCTTCACCTTTGGGCTGAGGATCAGCAGGGCTTTATCCAGTGGAGCCACCGCGGCCGGTGGTTGAATCCAGGAAGTTATTGACTATTAAAAGAGGAAAAAACATATATAATACTGACCAAAATTCCAGGGAAGAGCAGCAAAATTAAATGGATGACAGAGTAATTCAATACTGTTTAAAAATGTATATAACTTTACAACTATCATTACCAATTGCCTTGTATATATAAAAAAAAATATTTGTGGCTGTAATTTGATTTTGCCTTATTTCAAGCATTTGGGATCAGGCTGAACAAGGAAAAGAGAAAGACATTTAAAGGAGGCGCTTATTCAATTTTACATGCGAGTGGTTGAAGCAAAACCACCATAAAAAGAACCCCATCTACTTCATTATATATACATGACATCCAAAAATACTCAAATTGACCGAAATAAAATTGGCTCATGAGGTGCATGAAATATCTTACCTATAAACCGTCAATCAAGTATCTAAAGTTTTTTTTATTCAATTAATTACCTCGACATTTCAAACAGACTTCCACTGAAATGCGAACAAAAAATGTCTATATGACACCAACGCTAAAAAAAAAAAAAACCATTTAACTGTTTATCTTAGCGTCAGATAGAATCCTTGTGCTATCAATTTTGTCTCTTGTAGGTCAGACCGGCTATTTTAGATTATATCAATTGGTATTCAAAGAGTTGGAACAAATTATCTACAAAAATTATTATTTAGGAAAATTAGTTGTAATTGGTAAAGAAATCATACTAAAAATTTGAATAACATTTGCCCGCACAGTTACATGTGGTGATAATATTATAAATATGATGTCCAACCGAAAGAAAATCAGGTACAAAGAAGAAGTTTTTCTTCAATCAAATGTTTAATAATCCACTAAAAATAATCGAATGATTCCAAGAAGAAAATCTAAAGGAAATCGACATTGAGAACTTTGTGATCTCTCCAATCTGCTTGACATTTAGCCACTGAAATCTTTTGACTCGTAGAATTAACAAAACTATCTCCTATTCTCTTTCATATGAGAGAATGAATAATCTTACAAAAGAAAATTGTTAAGGGGAGACCAAACAAATATTTTGTAAACAAAAGTATGTGTGAGATTTGAACCTAAACCAATAATTGTATGATAAACTCTTTGGAACAAGGATATCTTAAGTACTTGAACTATTACCCCTTTCGCAATCAAGTTCTTAAATTTTCTTTTTATTCATTCAATCAATTATCTCAATTTTTGAAATGTGGGTCAACATGAGGTTTTCATTAAGATTGCAGATGGAAAACGTTAACATGACGGTAACACTATTAAATAGCTATTAGATGTTCATATTGGCATCCAATATGGTATTTTGAGATGTTACCATATTAACAGAGACATTTGATACTAAAATTGTCTAATCCAACACGCACACTCTCTCCTTATCACCCAACTTCCATGGCATGCGAACCATATCAATAAAATCATTACGACATAGCAATTTATTTTGCAAACACCTCAAATTGAGCAAAATTTGAAGCAAAAAATAAAGCAGAGATTAATCCTGATTTAATGCATGGAAATGTTACTAGTAATGATAACCAAGACATTCACATGGCCAAAGTCTTGGTCTTCCCGGGAATCTATTAAAGTTTCTGTCCTGTTAGCTCTTTTCCACTTTTGCTTGACTTTCTAGACAAAAAAACACATGGCATCCAGTGAAATCTCTAATAATATTCTTTGAATATTACGAAACAAGCACTTGTGGACGAAAGGTACATCATTTTCATTTCTTTAACCACTGATGTACATGTGAAAAGCACCCAAAATTGAAAGGTACATCATTTTTGCTCTAGCCTTGTCCCAAGAAAACATCGGTACTACTTCAATACTTTTGACATATATAATTATCTAAAAAGTCATAAACCTATTATATAACATTTAATTCAATCTTAAAGATTTCAATTTGAACAATTTAATCATAATTTATTTTTTTACGATTTGCCAATGTAATCCTTTTTTAGTGGAACATGCTAAATTGGCGGTCATGCCACATAGGATGATTGGTACTAACATCAGTAATTTTTTGGTCAAAATTGGCCGAAATGACTACATTGGTAAATTGTCAAAGGTTTATGATTAAATTGACCAAATTGAAAATTTATAGTTGAATTGGCGACCGTACTATAAATTTAGGATATTTTGGATAATTATCCCATGACTTTACAACTATCATTAATGATCGCCTTGTAATAATACATGATGAGGAAAATTAGGGAATATTTAATGGCTTACATATATATGTATACACACACAAATTATTATCTACGAAAAAACACTCTTAGACAAATTAGTTGTGGTAGACCAGACAGACAAATAAAGAACATATAAAATGTGCCAATGTTTTCAAATGAACAAAAGAAATCACAGTAAAGTTTTAAATTATGTATGCCTGAACACTTCCAATTACATGTACATAGAAAAATTCTATCTTCAATGAAATGTTTGGAAATCCACTAAAATATTTCGAGTGGAAGAAAAGAAGAATCTTAGGCTTAAATATATACTAAATCTCCAATTACATGCACGGGTATACCAAACTTCCTGAGCATAAACTTTTGTTGATTTGGGCGAGGAGATCAAATGGAAAGCAATGGAATTGGCTTTAAAAAGGGGCAAGAACAACACTTTATTTTTCGAATTTTTATGATTGAAATTATTTGAGAAAGAAATCAACATCGAGAACTTTACAGTATCCATGTGTGCTTGACATTGAGCCACTGAAATATTTTCACAATGGTGTGAAATTAACAAAACCTTTTCCTATTCTCTTTCACATGAAAGAACGACAAATCTTAATAAAAAAAATTATTAAAGTGAGACCAAACAGTGAATCGAGAGGATGAATTTTTAGGATAAATATCATGTAAACAAAAGTATGTTTAAGATTTGAATCTAGACCAATAATCTCAAGAACCGATACCTTAAAGTTAGCCAAATTTGAAAAAATCAAGGTACTTCATTGAACAAAAAAAAAAGTTTAGAAAATGAACACAAGTTTAGGTATTTATTGTATCATTAGCCCTAACTTCTAAAACTCACAAAGAAAAATCTCAAGAAAAATATTGTCTACGAAGGTGACTATAAGGTGGCGATGTTGGAAATGTCACCCTAGCAGTGGTCTTTACGGCGACGGCGTGGCAGAGGCCATGGTCTTTTTTAGATTTTTGCTTTTGTTCTTTTTAGATTTTCTCTTTGCTTTTTTTTTTCTTTTATTGAACTTAAATTTGAAAAGATATGTGGAAGTCTAGACATAATTCTGAATAAATATATGAAAAATCACAATATGAATGAACCGGAAAAGAGTTGGACGAAAATTATAACATCATCAAATTTAAGCATGACATGTAAAGCGAGGAAGTTCTGCTAGTAAAGAAAAAGGAGATATTCACATTAGGATGGAAGACAAGGGATGTGAAAGTGAAGCAACAAAGTTGTCCTGCAAAGTCTTGGTCTTCCTGGAATCTATTAAATTTTCTTTTCCATTTGCTCCTTTTCACTTTTGCTACTCTATCGACAAAGAAGGCACATGACATCCAATAAAGTTGCTAGGGAGATTCTCTAAATACTAGAAACAAGCACTCGTGGACAAAAAGCATTTTACTTTGATTCGTCTAACCTCTTGTGTGCATCATTGAAAGTCTTGGTCTTCTTGGACTTCACACTTTTCTCTTTTGATTAGCTCACTATCACTTTGCTTCCCCACAACCCTTGTTGTTCTCTACAGACTACAGTGACTGATTCACCATGGCCATTGGAGGGATATTTTTGAGTTCCCTCATTCAGGTCTTGCTCGACAAGTTGGTTTCTATGGGATTGGACTATGCGCAACGGGAAGGAATCAGCCCAACCTTGCCCCGTAAGTGTGAGAAGATGTTGGAAACAATCGATGAAGTGCTTGATGATGCAGAGGACAAGCAACTTGACGGTGACCGTTTAGTGAAGCGATGGCTGGACAATGTTAGGGACTTGGCCTATGACCTGGAAGACTTGCTTGATGAGTTCGAGATTGAAGCCGCTCAAGCCAAGTCAGAGGCAGAATCTAGCACAAGTAGAGGTCAATTAAAAAGGAAGTTCACTTTCTTTAGCCGACCGCGCTCGCTTGCGTCTGAAGCCAAGTTACTAGAGATCGTCGATAGGTTTGAAGAAATTATCAAGAGGAAGTCTCTCCTAAGCTTGAGAAAGAATGTTGTGGACAGATCCCACTACACCAACGAAAGGCTCCCCAGCACTAGTCTGCCTGAGACTCAGTTTTTCGGTAGGGAGAAGGAAGAAGAGCATATACTCGAACTATTGACTGATGAAGCCAAAAATGGCAATACCATGTTAAGTGTAGTCCCCATAGTTGGGATGGGCGGTATTGGAAAGACAGCCTTAGCTCAACGGCTATACAATGATGCCAAAGTGAGTAGCTACTTTGAAAAGAGAGCATGGGTTTGTGTTTCAGATGTTTTTAATGTTCTCGACATAACCAAGACTATTTTACGGTCGATCACTAAGGTGTCTAATGAGGGTGAAGATCTTAATAGGCTTCAAGTTAAGTTAAAGGACAGTCTATCGGGGAAAAAGTTTCTTGTGGTTTTAGATGATGTTTGGAATGAAAACTATGGACGATGGACCGCCCTCTTGAAGCCATTTGAAGCTGGGGCTAAAGGAAGTAAGATCATAATAACGACTCGCAACTATACTGTTGTTTCCATAACAGGAGCTTCGTCGTATCCTTTGAAGGAGTTATCCCTTAATAATTGTATAAGCTTATTAGCCTTTCATGCTCTTAAAACAACAAATTTTGAGAGGCACCCATACCTTGAAACAATAGGCAAGAAAATAGCCAAAAAATGTAAAGGTTCACCTTTGGTAGCAAAGGTATTGGGAGGTCTTCTACGTGATAAAAGGAATCCTGATCAATGGGAAGCTATCTTAAACAACAAAATGTGGGATCTTCCAACGGAAGAAAATGATGAGGTTATTCGAGTTTTGAAATTGAGCTACATCCATCTTCCTTCTTATTTGAAGAGATGTTTTGTTTATTGTGCAATATTTCCCAAGGATTACGAAATTGAGAGGGATGAGCTGGTGCACTTATGGATAGCAGAGGGTTTTTTTTATGGAGGAAGATCAAAGGATATTATCTTGAAATGGGGACAGGCTCACTTCGATGAGTTAGTATCTAGATCATTTCTTCAACAATCAAGTGTCAACGTGTCTAAGTTTTCGATGCATGATCTTTTGAATGATCTAGCAAAGTCAATCGCGGGTGGGACATGCTTTAACTCTGAGTCTCGACTGGTAGATAATGAAGATGATGCATCTCCTGGGAAAGTTCGTTATGCATCATTCACCTCGCCACCGTATGTTTTATCAAAATGCATAAGAGCATATCATCAAATGAAGGTACTAAGGAGTTTAATATTCTTGTATGATGGATCTGGTTGGGATGGCAAATTCCACATTTCCAACAAAGTGCTACATGACTTGCTAACAAAATTGAAGTACTTAAGGGGGTTCTCCTTAAGTCATTGTTCCATCATAGAGGTCCTGGATTGTGTTGGTGATTTAAGATATCTTCGCTATCTCAATTTCTCGTACACAAATATAAAAAGGCTACCTGAGTCAATCGGCAACTTATGCAAATTACAAGCTTTGATCTTAAAAGGTTGTCAAGAGCTTTCTTTGTTGCCTAAGGGAATCACAAAGTTGGTCAACTTACAATTTCTTGATATTAGAGACACAAGGAGTCTAAAGGAGATGCCATTGAATATCAGTAATTTGAAGAACCTTATGATCTTGTCTAAGTTTGTGGTAAGACCAGACAAAAGGTCACGGTTAAAGGAGTTAAAGAATTTGTCACACCTTCAAGGAGAATTGTTCATATCGGAATTGCAAAAGGTGGAAGAAGTCAGAGATGTAGTCGATGCTAATTTAATTGGAAAGAGGGGCCTTAGCAACTTATACTTACATTGGGATGAAAAATTTAAAAATTTGCGGAATGCGAAGCACGAAGCATTGGTTCTTCACTCTCTGCAACCTCACACTAATCTTGAGCATCTCTCTATCTCGCACTATGGTGGTGCAAGATTCCCCTCATGGTTAGATGGTCCATCTTATTCTAAGATAGTTTCGTTATGCTTACAGGACTGTCCTAATGTCACATTGCTTCCACCACTTGGACAACTACCTTCACTTAGAGAATTATCTCTTGAAGGTCTACATGCAATAAGCACGATAGGCCCTAAATTTTACGGAGGTAAAATGCCTTTTTCATCCTTAACAACTTTGAAGCTGGAAGAGATGTTGGCATGGAATGATTGGTCTCGTTATGCTGGAGGTCAAGAAGAAGATGTCCCATTCTCTTGTCTTCAGCATCTAGTTATCCGGGGATGTCATTCATTGGTCGGGACATTGCCTGGTCAACTTGATCTTCTCAAGAAGCTAGAAATTCATTCATGCCCGCATTTGAATAACTCAACCAATGTGGTTTGTCTCCCATCTCTCTGTGAGTTATCCCTTGAGGATTGTAACGAGGAGATCTTAAAAATCTTTGTAAACCTAACTTCTTTGACCGTTCTTAGAATTAAGAATCTTGGAGAGCTTGTTTGCTTTGATCATGGGTTTACGAGCCACTTGTTTAAGCTAAAGGAGCTTTATATAGGGTGGTGTGACAAGCTAAACTACTTGTGGCAAAGTGGAAATGAGATGCAAAATCTTGCTTGCCTTCAGAGTGTAGTCATCGATAGTTGTCCTCAATTCACATCTTTTGTGGCTGGAGATGGAGAAATAGAGCTATCCTACAACCTTGAAAAGATGGAATTGAGAAATTGCACGAGTTTAGAAAAGCTTCCAAGCAAGATGTACACATTAAGACATTTGAAAATTAAAAATTGTCCAAAAATCATGGGATTAATAATATCTCAAGATGACCATAGCGGCAATAACTGGATATCTCAACTTGAATTTCTTAAAATAAGTATATGCGATTCTTTGATATCATTTCCATTTGCCAAGGGTAGACTTGCTTCTCTGAAGGAGCTCACTATTCGGAAGTGTGAGGGGGTGGAGTCCCTCGAAGAAATCACAGCAGAATTGCTAGATTCTTTGACTATAAAGAGATGTGAGAATTTGGTGAGTCTACCACAATGCCTTCACACGCTCTCCCATCTCACTTATTTGAGCTTAGAGGAGTCTCCAGCATTGGAGATAGAGAACTTCCCTCCCCTTCCCATCACCCTGGTGAGACTTGTACTTTGGTCGCTTCCTAAGATGAAGTCTCTACCAAAGGAGTGGCATCATCTTACGTCCCTCCGGTGGCTATCAATTTCGGGCTGTGAAAATATCAAATGCTTGCCCGAAGGAGGTTTGCCTCCCAATTTGCGGTCGTTTTCAATTTGGGAGTGCGAGAATATGAAGCAACCATTGAGAGAATGGGGCTTATCCATGCTCACATCCCTTGAGCGTTTGCTAATGGACGAAAGCTGCATGGGAGGGGAGGAGGGAGACAAGGTGTGGTTTTCTTCAGAGGAAGACGACGAGGATGTCTGGAGTCTTCTCTTTCCTTCCTCTCTAACCAAACTTCACTTGAGAGATATGAGGAATGTGGAAAGTCTACCAAGCGGTCTTCGCAACCATCTCTCCTCTCTCCAGGATTTAGCGATTGCAAATTGCCCGAAGTTGAGGGACTTGCCAGAGGATGGCCTCCCTCCCTCCCTCCAATGGTTGGAGATAGGAGGATGCGAGAATCTGAAAGATCGATGCTCAAAACACTCCGGCGACTATTGGCCCCTCATCCAAGAGATCCCTCTCATCTTCATCGATGGCAATCAAGTAAGTTTATGGTCTTGAAGGCATCAGTTTCCACTCGATGCTCAATGCGAATCAATACTTCCCCGTGGAGATGCTTCGCATGAATTTCCGGAAATCCAAGAAATCCTCAACATCGGCATCGATTGGGTTCTTAGATTTGATGAAGTGAAATCGATCCACTTTTGCTGTCATTTGCTAACTGCCGCGATTCAATCCCTTCCATCTACGGTCGGATTTCTAAGGGTTCAGGTAAGTCCTTTCGTCTTGTTAGCATTGATTTCGTGTTTCCGTTCTTCAGTTCGACGCTTAAATTACAAAGTAATTTCTTCCGATGCACGTAGACGTTTTGCTTCTCGTGTTGAAGTACTACTGAAATTCAGAGCTGAAAAATTGATAATTAGCTGCGTGAATATCCAGCAAGAGCTTCCTTTAGTCTCCGATTGCACTGGCTTGCGAAAGTTGATGGTGATGATATTCTCGTATGCCACAACTGCATCCATCTCCACTACTGCCTTGGGCCGACTTTTCTCTTTAGCCACTGCAATGCTCTTTCGAACAACAACTAATTCAGCCTCCTCTGTTTCTGTTTTGGCCTCAATCTCAACAATTTTTGTTCATATATGGATGCGAAGTTGGGATACTTGCCAGAGGATGGCCCTCTCTCTCTCCCTTCAAGAGATCCCTTTCATCAGCATTGATAGCATTCGGATCCAATGAAGTAAAAGCGATCATGCCCGAGCCATGATGATAGATTTGTCTCCGTTGACTTCTTTTTGTTCCTCAGGTAATGCTTACAACTTCTTTCATATTCCGCTTTCATTTGTTAAGCTTTCTAGGTTCAGGTAGGTTTTTGGTTTTCAAGGCATCAATTTTGATTCTGCTCCCCCAATTCGATGTGTAATACACACTGATGTGTTCCCATGGAGGTGTTTCTAGTTACCTTGTCATTGTCTTGCACTAATTTTACTTATCAGAATCTGGTCTTTACATCGAAAATACGATAGAACCATTCGTTTATTACTGCTATAGGGAGCCTCTGTCATCATGCATCTAACTTATAATGGAATGGAAACCAATGTGATTGTTCCAACTTGCAAAATATTGGAATGGAATAGTTATGCTAGCCTGAATGACAGAAATTTATAATACCAAGTAGTGCCAATATCTATCCCTATAGGCAACATTGGGCTTTGCACATAATAAATGTGGAAATCTTTTTGTTTTTAAATGTGGGGTTTAAGTTCTGCTTTAATGACCAGTGACTATATAGCATTATCTTTGTGAATTGTTAGTTTCTTGTCTAAGGATAGATGAGTATGATTTTGTGTATTTAATTATCCCCAACTGTAGGATTTGGATGCAGTTGAGGCACTCATTCAAGGTCTGGTCTTGTTCCAATGAGGAATTCTGATGGTGAGATTGATTTTTCTTGCTAACATACTTTAATTTGACCAATGATGGATCATCGTTACAGCTAACAGCCATCTTTTCACCTTGATTTGCAGGTTAGTCATTATGAGCATCTAATATCTGGAAGCGTGGACGAGCTCTGGATGATTTCTCAAGGTAAGGTGGTGCCTTTCCATGGGAATTTCCAGGATCATAAGAAGATACTTCAGTCCTCATTGAATCAGGCGAGTTTAACTCTTGCATCAACCAAGAGTGTTTCGACAGGATCACATCACATCGCCTTACAAAACATAAAATGAGGCTTTGTTACAGAGAGAAAGCAAAAAAGGATGAAGAGAGGATTGCTGCTGATATACAGGATGTACTCATGGTTACAGCGGCCCCCTTTTGTCATTTTGATTAGGGCTCATGGAAGGATGAGTCTTAAGTTTTTGACATTGAATATGCAGTATCATTTGCCAGTAACTCAAAAAGCTGAGTCTGGATTGCGGTCCTGGTAATAATTTATGACCCTTTACCCATTTTTATCTTAGCAACAGGTTCGTTTGTTGTGGCCCTGGAAGTTTGACACGGAAGTGCTTTTTATTTTGAGTTAATATTAACTTTCATTTTCTTCTTTTTTGTCCCTCTTTTTTAATCCTAAACTCTTGAAACTTTCGCACAAATGCACAATGTTGACATATGAATTCACATATTTATTTTCCATTTAAAAAAAAAAAAATTGGATAAGGTTGTTAATTGTGACACGAAAAGAAGAGTTTCTTTTACTTGAACTTAATTCTACACAACCGAGTCCTTCGATTTGCCGGAGCAACCTAGGGGATAATTCTTTTATCATGTGCTACATATTATATTCTTTTATTCTTTTACAACATCCCACCTTTGTATTTCTTTGCATTTTCCCAGCATCTTCTTCCTTGTGCCCTTAGCTCATTCACTGCGATTGTTTTGCAGATGCCATGGTGATCTGTATTGGCAAAATCTCTTGGGAGGATCACGTGCGAATGTTGCCAAGGTCGGATCGATATAGTCAATTATATGTGTCATTTTTCCAAATTAAAAAACACGAAAAAAGCAAGCTTTTAATTATCATTTGGTGCACTGATACGTTCTGAATTATCTTCTAGTGAATATGATCTAACTAAGAATAACATCTTTCGACACCTTCAGGTCAATATTCAAAATAAGGAGCTTTCTTTCTTCTGGTTATTGTATGGATATTTGACGTGTTACTCTCTGGCAGGATTGCTCGCTGTTGTGGATGACATCTCCTACTCGTTTCAAGCACACCCAGAGGGTGTTGCTCTTCTCAAGCAGCAATATGGATTGAACGAGACCACCAATGAGGTCACTGCTGTCATAGAAGCTCATACAACTCCAAGAGATCAGGGGCCTTATGCTGCCAATCGAGTTATAAAAGACATCACTGGAAAGTTTGCGTTTGTGCTCATGGACAGCCCTCCAGAAACCACTTTTCTGGCTGCTGTAAGTAACAATAATTTTCATGGTTTCATTCTGGGGATATCTCTCTCTGTCTCTCCCTCCACCTGCGATCTGTCTAATCCTTTATGTCCTCTTTAATCATGCAGGATGTTGATGGAAGTCTCCCTTTCTTCTGGGGAAGTGATTGCAAAGGCGATCTTGTTCCCCGGACAATGCAGGAGTCATAAACAAGGGCTGTGGGAAACTGTTGCACCATTCCCTAAAGGTAATTAACTTCACGGATCATAAATGCAGTGTCACTAAAGTTTACTCCGAGCATTGGAACGTGAAAAGTAAGGATGGATGAGCTCTGCTGATAGGAGAATGTTATCTTGTTGGATAACATCATATTGGAAGAGCAACATTGTAGGTTAAAATGCACATTTCAAAACGTGCATACATTGTAGGTTAAATCGTTCACCATTTAACGTTGCCTTTTTTTTGTCTAAAAAAAAAAAAAACATTGCCTTTTTTGAACTCAGGATGCTTCTTCATCAGCTCTGGAGGTTTGTGGAGTTATGAGCACCCACCAAATGAGGTGAAGTGAGTTCCTGGGGTGGATAGCTTGGGCCAAGTGCGTGGCGCCACATTTGAAGTGGTGCAGAGACTAAGAAGGCGCCTAACAGCCTAGAGTTAGGAGTGGTGCAAACTGGTCCTCGCACTACCTAGTCATATGGTTTGTGGCCCTTTCTTGGCCAAGTCATTAGCTATTGAATGGCCTTCTGTTGCTTATGACCCAATCACCCTTTCTCATACATCGACAATTTTCAACTCTAATGGTCGGTTGCTCCATGTTGAGAGTTTGAGATGACGTTTTATGCAGCTGTATTTGTTGCTTATAAAAACAAACCTTTCCAGAACCTGATCATGCTACTTGCAATAATATCTTCCTGGCATTTCATTAAGCCATCATGCGGAGTTCATTCAATGTAATGTTTTTTTGCTTAGATGTCTATTATGTAAATGTAATCTACCAGTAATGATTAGAAAGATTCTTGATATCCACTTCTTTTTGTTTAATTCCTCTGCACAAAATTCGCATACATGTTAATGGATCTCCATGCATCATCAAGTATACTGTAAATATCATGCTTAAATCAGGTCTATGTAGACTTAGTATTGACTTTCTCACAGATTTTGACATAGACTTCTAGATATTTTATTTAGTCTCCGTAGTATGATCTGGTACGTTCCAATGAAGTATATAACTAGAGGAAGATATGGCGCAAAAAGGATATAGCTTCAGCTTCAGGTAGATTTGGGCATCAAACACCTTGCAGACACGCTTCTCCCACGCTGTCGTGCATCCACTAGAAGATTTTATACAATTTAGCCTTTTGATGGTGGCACACTGAAAAATAGCAATTTGGGGATAGCACTATGCTCATACTAGTTCTTGTAAATCTCAAGAGCCAACCGTTTGGTGTAGTGCATACAGCAGATGCAATCCATGTACACCGCCACATTAAATTCCTCAGCTATCTTAAGTAAGCGTGAGAGCATTTGTGCCAATTTTTGCTGCAATTCGGAATCTATTAGTGTCAAACAAGATGAGCTGAAAAATCACAACTCGCATGATTTGACAGTTTCAATGGACCTGGCGCTCCGCAAGTTCTCCCCTTCTAGTAAACTCCACTTGAAACAGAGCAATCACCGAATCCACAAATCTGAAAGATACTGCTCACCTAAGATCAACCATCCACACCTCACAAAATCTGTGCAGTTTGATTCTCGAGCAGTCTTACCAATAATTTAAATGATTCTTCAGACATTGTGGCAGCCAAACCTAGAAGCAAGTTGTCTGGATGCTCATATGTATGGGCACGGGCATAAATGATCTACAAATGAAACAAAAGCAGCTTTTTCTAGGTGAAGAAAATGACTGACAGATTATATTAGGATATATAGTTCCATCTGTGTCAACGTAAGCCGCCTTGCCATTCCCCCTCTCATGTGAGTAAGCAGCTGGAAAAATTGTTAGGATCATGGAATCCAGAAACCATAAATAAAGAGTAATGGAAAGAGGGGAAATACTGTTGTAGGCTTCTAATGCTTATGACAAAAGTACGTTCTCCTAACCTCTTCCCTACTTGGTTTGAACCACTGCATATCATGCATTCCAATGTACTGACTGTAGATTCCAGAAAATGATGGTGCCATTCTCCCAGAATCACCTGATACATATGTTCTGATGCCAAGATCAACCACAGCTGCATTTTTTTATGAGAAATTCAATCACCGGGTTACTATTTGCATTGCTCATCTAGGAAACATAAAATGCAACAGAAGTTAATGCCAGAAACCTAATACGCAATTCAGACCAACCTGAGCAGAAGCACACAGGGTATGTGCAAGCTGAGTTTTCCCAGACCTGAAGTGACGTTAGCAGCATTTTCTGAGAAAACCAACTAACAAAAGGTCTTATTTATCTCCTTATGCTGATGCATGTGGCCTCCAAGCTGGATCGAAAGAATTCAGTGAGAGGGCCACTGCCATGATGCATGAGTTACCTAGCTTCACAATGGAAAAGAGGTTGGTAACCGATCACCTCATCCACTTTCGACAAGAATTCATGATGCCTCAGAAGCTGATGAGACTCTGAGGACATAAATTGTGTTCATGATTTGTTACATGCGCTAGCATCTGCTGGACGCCATTTTGCAAGAGAGTTCTTTTACTTATCAAAGGAAAATTATTGCGAACTCAATGGAGATGATGTTGGGTAATTAGCTTTCAAATATTGAGTTTAGATTTCTTCTTGGCCTCATAATAACCACAACTTCCACAAACTGCTAGCCTCAAACCAAACTGCTATTGTGTGTAATTAAAAACATATTGCACTGGATAATTCTATGTCTTTTCTCTTTATGACAAAGCACCGTGGTTGATAAATTTCATTCCATCCAAAAATATTCGAAATGACACTGAATAACTTTCTTTTGCTTACATCTCTTTTCAAGCCTGATGAAGTCCTATGACCTTTCCATACATGCTATGCTCGATTAAGTTCCTTAGCACATATGAGGCTGTATTATATAAATCCAAGTGGCTAAACATAAATAGAAGCAGCAGAAAGGATACTTAGGCCTTACCCTTACAATATATTTTGCAATTGGTACACAAAGATGACAATGTAGTTGACAAATTTTTGGGTCACCATAGAGAGAGTATCTCATGTCATTCCATGAATGGTTCGTTGTCGAGCACAAGAAACTTAAGGACAAGCTATGACAAGGGTGACAAAGTGTCCATTGCAGAGAAAGGAAATGAAGAAGTGCTTTGGAGCTAATTATATGCCTCTAGCTGTCAATACGATGACTAACATCAACTTGCAGATTAACAAAAGCAAGCATTTCGCCTGCCTTCCTGGTTGGAGAGACTTCTTTAGTCCTTCACATCAGCGATGCCTCCTGGTGTAATCTAAAAAACGTGTGTTTGTCAAGTCCAACATATATGGAATGTCTCGGTCTCATCTTATTGACAGATGAGCTCTTGCTAAATTTTCTGACAAAATTGAGCGATGGTCTTGATGGATGTGCATCGCCTACATAACAGTAGAGCTAATAATAATATACCAGTCCTGCTGAGGAAGATTATCAATATCCACTTCTTTTTGTTTAATTCCTCTGCACAAAATTTGTATTCAACATGTTCATGGATCTCCAGGCAACATTAACTATACTGTGAGTATCGTGCTTAAAACAGGTATCCACCAATCCCTATATAGACGCAGTATCAACTTTCTCACAGATTTGATATAGACTTCTAGATATTTTACTTAGTATCTGCAGTATGATGTGATAAGTTTCAATAAATTATATAATCAGAGGAAGATTTGGCATGAAAAGTATATAGCTTCAGCTTCAGAAAGGTTTGGGGCATCAAACACCTTGGAGACAAGCTGTACCCTTCTGACTTTCCTAAACATCAACCTAACCGTGGCTGCACGAGCCAGAACATGCCCGCCTGCAGGTTTCATTGGGTCTGATGACACACCTCCGCCTGGATCAGCTACGACTGAAACAAATAAATCAAAGACACAGTCATAAAAAAAAAAAAAAATCCTTTTCCTATCTCATGGACTGCAGCTACTGTATGTTTCACCAGTTTACACCAAATAAATGGTTCTTGAGATTTACAAGAATTAGTCAGTCCCTAAAATGCTATTTGTCAGTGTGCAACCATCAAAGGGCTAAATTGAATAAGAACTTTGAATGGATGCAGGACTACGTGGGAGAAATGAGATGTGATGCAGTACCTTGATTGGTCATGTACACTGCCACCTTAGATTCCTCAGCTATCTTAATTAAATGTGAGAGCTTTTGTGCCAATTTTTGCTGCAATGCAGAATTCATTAGTGTCAAACCAGAGAAGCTGCAGAATAACAACTTGCATGCTTTGATGGCTTCAGGATCAACCTGGTGCTCTGCAAGTTCTCTTCCAGTAAAATCCACTAGGAAGAGAGCAGCCACCGAATCCACAATCTGAAAAAGGCACTCGCATAGGTCAACCATCCACACCTCAGAAAATATGTTGTGTTTGATTCTCAAGCAGTGTCTTACCAGTAACTTGAATGGTTCTTCAGACATTCTGGCAGCCAAACCAAGAAGCAAGTTGTACTGATGCTCATAGTAGAGGCACGGAAATAAATGATCTTCAAATTCATGGAAAGACTAGATTACAGCAAGTACACTAGCCAGAAAAGTTAGAGTTGCCACCAGTATAGAAAGCATTGCTTACATTATCTAGGACTGCACCAGGATCCATGCCATATCTCTCGGCAATTGGTACGATTCGATCAGGATGACTGCAGGTGTACTAAGTTAAGAAAGTGCACATGCACTTACATGGACAGATGACGTTTATGAGACACAAGCAGCTTTGTCAAGGTCAAGAAAATTACAGACAGATTATCATAGGATACAAAGTTCATTGTGTGTGTATACAAGCTACCTTGCCATTTCCTCCTCTCATGTGAGTTGGCAGCTGAAAATTTTTTACGAACATGGAATCCACAAGCCATTAATAAAGAACAATTGAAAACTGGGGTAAATACTGTTGTAGGATTTGCCAATAAGTAGAGTATCTTCAAGCATCACATTCGACTATTGATCAACCCAAGTCCGAGTCTGACAATGATTAAGGCTTTTACTCGGATATGACACAGTACAAACTCTTCTGGCCTTTTCCTGCTTGGTTTTGTATATGCATTCCAGTATACTGACTGCAGATTATAGAAAATGAGAGTGCCATACTTCCAGAATCAAATAATACACACGTTCTGATGCCAAGATCACCCACATCTTTATTCTTCATAGAAATTCAATCATTATGTTACTATTCGGCATTGTTCATCTGAACCAAAAATGCAACAGAAGTTAACTACAGAAACCCAATATCCAATTCAGACCAACCTGAGTAGTAACACACAGGGTATGTGCGAGCTGTGTTTTCCCAGACCTGAAGTGACGTTAGCAGCATTTTCTGAGAAAGCCAACTAATAAAAGCAACTAAAAGTTCATCAAAGGTAATGTCTTGGGCATGTGATTTTCACCCAGATTCGCCAAATGCTTCATAATTGCCAGAGTTTCAATACCACCTGTTTAACATCACCAAACCAGTGAAATTTGCTTTTGTTGAAATGCATGAAGAATAAGACATATGGTCTACAAAAGAAAGTCAGGTACCGCTCGAAAGCTCATCAAGGGTTTGGCTTCCACTCGTGATGCGAACAACTGACTTTCTCTGGAAATAAAGACATTAACAGTACTTTGAGCAACGCATATGCTTATTTGCAGGCTTTATTTCAAGGGTCAATAACTCATTGAGGTATTCCGAATTTAGGCTCTAACCACTATTTTTTCAGCTGCTTCGCACATCTTGTCAACTTTTGCCTCAGATAGTCCTTTTATTCCAGTTAAGTGCTACCAAAAAAAAAAAAGAAGCCAAATCACTCGGCCAGAGAAGATAAATTCAACTTAATTCTCAGGACTAAAGATCAGATATACCTTCTTTGTACGCATCATCAAGCCATCGCGAGTGTAGATTTCTGCGTCCTGGAGCTTTTTCACATCTCCAGCATTTATTCCTTGAGAAATAACTGCAAAAAAAATAAAGGAAGAAGTTCAGAGAAAGAAAATGAGAACCAACTCACCATCGTGTAGAATGTCAGGACAAAAGCATTTCATAGATGATCAATGACAATCTGGCTTTCCAACAGTGACCATTGATGAATATAACTTAGGACATTCGTTATTAATCCAGCAATATCACCAATACATGGAAAATAAGACATACAAGGGTTCAATTCCAATGTCCCATGACATAAGAAAGGCTGGAATTGCTCTTGTATGATCAGAAGACGAAAACTGAAAACTACTGCACGCGCAGAATATCACGACAAGTTCGAGACAAAGGTGGAGACGTAAAAACACTAATGGATTCACGGAGATGTTCCGGGGAAAATCGAGCTTAACCGATCAACCAAACCGAAATCGAGCTCATCCGGTTAGCAGTATTCAGAGTCATTTAATATCGACATTCGGACAGATTCGCACTCATAGTTCCATCGAGCCATTTGCATCTTGCTTTTGAGTTCAGAATAGAGACGAGAAGATCACGACCGCACTGGAACATCAACGAGAAAACAAAAGCGACGAGATGAGCAGAGAGGAGTTGCCTGCACTCTGTTTTGCCCCCTGACTTACCTTTGTCGATCGTTTCGAGCAGGTCTTCTTCATGGTGGACGTCGTCCTCTCCTTCCACGATCTGCGGCTGATGGCTCTGCTTTTCGGCTCAGAGCATCGACGAGAGAACGCGAGGCGAAACTCAGAATCGTTGCCGGCGATTGCGTCGACGGGAAATGCACGACGATGGAGTTTGACGATCGGCGACGGAGTTCGCTGCGTCTGCGCAGAAGAAGAGAGTTTCGAATTAGATCGCAAATTGGAGGGAATCTTATATATAGAGGCGGGAAGCGGGGAAGAATGGCCCGTGGCTTTTCTTTTGTTTTTTTTCTTTTTTTAAGAAAAAGGAGATTCAATTAAGTTTTGTTTATTCTGAAATAGATCTTATAAATTGAGGTTTGAAGGATCTGATAAATTCTTATAGTCTTTTTAAATCCATTCCTAGCGAGAAAACTGGACTTGACTTTTTTATTTCCCATTGAATAATCACTTCAAGGTAGCTCGATCTTATACTAATTTTAGTTCCACTTGATTTATAATTTTCTCAAATCTAATCAAATAAAGTTCTTTTTAGACAAGGAAACGGACCAATCTACGTTGTGGTCAATTCTTGATTTAACTGCATTGTGGTCAAATCCATACTTACCGCTCATGAAGTCATGAAAATATAAAGTTCTCATTTAGTTGTGTTGTATCTTGGTTGGTATTCATCCTAAAATTTATAACTCAGTGATTTAGCAAAAGGTGACGGATATAAGGCATGTTTAATATTTAGAATTTGATTAATAATCTCTTAAATATTTTTCCTTAAAAATTATTCTTTTAAGCAAGTTTTTGAATTTAAGTAAATCTAGAAGAGTTTCAACTATCTATAAATTACAAAATACAATGCTTGATTTCGATATGATTCAATTTATTTCTTTTACCAAACATTATTATGATTTTAAAATAGGATTGTAATTTTCAAACAGCTCAATTTTTTTTCTTCTTTAAACACCTCAATTCTATAAAATCCCAACAATATATCACCATTTATTAGACCCTCGAGCCCTTTTTAATTATTCAAATCAAAATATCATCTCCATCACGACGACAAACGTAAAAAGCAAAACGACGAGCCGTTCCGTCTCTACCGCCCGTTCCCTCTTCAACGCGCACAAAAGCAACTTAGCAAATAAGATAATCTACATGATAGTTTTGTTCTACTTGAAGGCCATTGGATGATGCGATCCGTGAAAGATCATTGGTTTTGTTCACTTTAGGTAGGCATCGAGTGCCACGTTGGACGACAAGCTAACACTTCAACAGCATTCATCAACTAACCAAGATATACAATCATCAATTATACATACATACATACATACATATATATATATATATATATGTATGTATGTATGTATGTATTTATGTATGTATAGCCACTATCGTGTAATTGCTAATTTGGTAGTAAGGTCCATGGTTCATGTAGAGAACGTAAATTTATTACATTGCACCTGTGCCAAAACAAGAACCGTGGCAACTAATAAAAAGAGGAAATGTTTCATGAGCAAAATGGTGGCAAAACCTAGCTAGCTCAATTAATTGTTCCCCAATTGAGGAATAGATGAACAGGGAACATTTCTGGGAATTAAATTAGTCTATGATCTGTTGATAAGGATTACTGAGGAATACATGTCAACATCCCATAACTAATAATATTCACATATTGGGAATCAAATTAGTCCATGATCTATTGATAAACTTAATGAGGAATACACGTCAACATCACATAACTAGTAATATTCATATATATAGCCACACACGCATGTACTTACTCAAAGGTCACTTCTCAAGAATCAGTAGAGACAAATTGCCAGACATACTTCTTATAAATAGCTTTTGGGTTTCTTCAAATCAGGAAAAAATAGCAAGCAGCTCTGATACATACGCAAGCAAGCTCTGTTTATGAATCCGTATCCCGTTGTCTTCACCTATTAAGGTCAAATAAACAAATAAATAAACAAGTGAATTAATTTAATCGATTACCAACAATGAGATATTTACGGTCGCTGAAGGTTGCTGCAAGTTTTTTTCTTTAGGGCAATTTCGATATATACGTCGTAATTTGTTAGGGAGTATTATAATTCTTTCCACATAACCTACTCATGGACTTCGCAAGTTTTTTTCTCCTATTTATAGTAAATTACCTCATTGATCCTAATTTCCTTTTGTACATCTTAACGTTCTTCCAATTATGGTAATTTTTTTAATATAGTTCTAGACTCATCGTAATTATCCCTAAGTGATGGTAATTTTCCTCATTTTCTCGTAAAATTTGTGTTCCTATCATTCTTAACTTTCCCCTAAACATAGTCAACTTCCTCCACGGTAAGTTTCTCTCCCCTGTTCGGTAGCAAATTACTTCGTTCATCGTAACTTTCCTTTAACTTTCGTTGTTGTCCTCATTATTAGTAATTTACTAGTTAAATATCCTTTCGTAACTTTTCCCTAAAGGACATAATCTCCAGTTAGTCTTCGTGATATAGGTCCTATAGCTTGTAATATTCCATAGAAAATAGTAATCTACCTCCGTTAACAGTAAATTTTCTATTTGTTTGTGATCTACCCAATCAATTATAACTTTCCTCTGGCATTCCTAATTATCCTTTTACATTTGAGATGAGTTCCTTCTTTGCAAGAATTTGGAGGCCTTTCTCCCTCATATGATCGAGTCTCTTGTGCCATAGATCAGGCGTTACTTCCCCCACGTCATGAATATGGTCCTTGCAGACCTTAGCTCTTGTGCGGTAAAGAGCACAACTCTTCCTCCTCATTGCTACATTGGGCAACAACTCGACAAGCTTTTAAGTCCCATTCAAAAACCAACTATCCAATTCGTCATTGTCTAATTTTCTGGTACAATTGGAGTTCAACCGAAGGTTTACAGTATGCCCTCCCATGCTCGAGCATTAGTTTCTAGCCCAAGCTAATTTGAACACAACTCCTACGTTCTCCGAACAAGCCCCGCCTGAAATCCCGACCAGCTTCTGTCGAAGTCGAAACTGATGCTGATCGAGCGATCCAAGAAGGGTGTTATAATCTCGCATTCACGGCGATCTTCTCGAAAACTTTCGCCTCGGGTTCTTGTTGTTCCTCGTCCCGCTGCACGTAAGGTGTTTGATGTTTGTCCTGAGTGAAAGACGTTTTGCTTTTGTTGGGCTTGTTTCTTGAATTTGGAGCGAGACACTAGCATCTTGAGATGACCCGCCTTCGAATCATTGGTAAAACCGTAGCTTCCTCAAATGAATGGGGCACGGCAAGAGAGTTCGGTTGCTTCGTGGCCTCACCAGCGCGTTTGCCTACCCTGAGAAGAAACTGGAGTTTTGGCAATGTTTTACTTACGTGGCCGCAGCATAGATTCATGACCACCAGCAAGAGGGTGCAAGATAGGAGCAAGGACTAGAGAGTCCATGATCTCGAAATCGCCACCGAGAAGCATAAAGTGGTGTCGAAGGTGTTGGTTCTAATGGAAATGTTGAAGAAAGAACCCAAGATGATAATCCTTGTGAGGTCGCTGGATCAATGCCGGAATCAGATTAATTTGCCCAGACCACACAGTACAGTGGATTTTATTCGGAAGTCGCCGAAACTGTTTGAGTTGTGTAAGGATCGGAAGGGGGTATTGTGGTGTGGAATGACTAAAGAAGCTGAAGACTTGTTAGAGGAAGAGGAGAAATTGATTAGGGAACACTCAAGCTTCTTTAAAAGGAGATTGGTTGATTGCAAAGAAATTCCGTACATCCTTTTCTTTTCTGGCATCTTAGTCTCGATGACCTAAGAAAGTGCAGTTGCTTCATCAACAATAGATTGAGATCAAGGATTCACAGTAAAAATGATTGGTTACTTGTCAAAGAAAGCACAAGTAGATCAATCTGGCTGTACACGCATGGACGGACTTTGCTAATATCAGATCGAACCAGTTTGACCTCCAGTTCAATCGCTAGATCAGCGAAACAGACCATTTTTCAAAATTAGAAATTGATTGGGTAGTAGCTGTCAGGGAGAACATAGCCTATCTGATAATCGACATTCTCTCTCTTGTTGTTACAAATTAAATGCCGAGCTCAGTTTTGTACCCATAGGACTCAAAAACTGAGTGGATCTAATTTTGAAAAATGGTCTGTTTCGCTGATCTAGCAATTGAACTGGAGGTCAAACTGGTTCAATCTGATATTAGCAAAGACCATCCATGCATGTACAGCCAGATTGATTTACTTGTGTTTTCTTTGACAAGGAACCAATCGTTTTTACTGTGAATCCTTGATCTCATTCTATTGTTGATGAATCAACTGCTCTTTCTTAAGTCATCGAGACTAAGATGCCAGAAAAGAAAAGGATGTACTGAATTTCTTTGCAATCAACCAATCTCCAGTAAAAGAGAGGTGCAATGTAAGCAAACAATCACTCCAGCGAGAAAACCCCTCAACATTGTTGTCTGTCCATCCTTAAAGAGTGCGTCCTTGTCAAGGAACACCGATCTTCTTCTTCGACATGGAGACATTCAGGGTTTAGGAGCATGTTCTTCTTGCTGAAATACTTCACCTGCTCCCTCATGAGGTCGCTTTCGTGGAACACTTTCGGCAGTATCCCCCTCAGGACACCCATCTCCTTCCAAGAGTCTTGCAGGTCGTTCTCAAACTTGCTTATTATCTTCTCGTCCTTCTTCAGCATCTGTTCGTTTTTTTCTTTTCTCCTTTCTTTTTTGTGTGATTCCTATGATGAAGTCTTTCAGAAAGTAAAGCAAATGCTCAAAAGTGATAAGCAAATATAGGTAGAGGCCATCTTGCAATGAGATGCGACTGTTTTTATCATTCACACAGGTTTGTCTTCAAAGAGTATGGAATACCTGAAGTTCCATGTCCTTTAAACTTGTGGGCAACGCCAGAAAGATTGCCTAGTGCGTTCTGAACTTCATGTTTGAAAATATCAGCGCTTCTTACTGCCATTGGAAGTTCGGCTCAGCACTGCTCAACTTCCAGCCCTTTGGAGCAGAGCTTCTCTCTCAATAAGCTCGTCATTAAACTCTCTGCTTCAATGTCTGATGTTAAAGTATCATGTGGTAGAATGGAAAAATTCTTAAGGATCCTCTATGGGGATGTTGTGGAGTAATAGTTATGTGTGTCTGTGAAGAGTAAAAACCTTCAAGTTAGGGTCTTCAAAAACAGAAACTGTCGGCTGCATATTCAAACTAAAGCTGAATCTTGAGAATTGGGCATGAGCGGGTGTACAACATGCATACACATCATCTGTAGACCTAACAGAGCTTTAAAATGTGCAGGGAAGGAACAAATAAGAGCAAACTGAACGGATGATGGACAAGAAAGTATCTTACTCTGGGAGAAAATGAACAGAGAGTCGAAAAGAGCATGCGACACTATCACGTGAGACTAAGTTCACTAAACGAAGGAAAAGAACAACAAAGGATTAAAAATCACATAATGAGAAAAGCATGACTAAATTTACCAGTAAAGGCATTCTTGCTGTTGTGTTTTGCAAAGGCCAAGTAAGCGGCAGATTACTCGGTGCATGTAAGATTTCTACCACGTTCCATTGAGTTCTGGCTGTAATGAATAAATTGTGAGAGACAGAGTGACTAGTGGGTGATACGAAAGGGCCTGCAAGTGGCCCGGCTGCTAGTTGATGTTGCTACTGTCCTTTGATTTCAGTAACAGAAGATATACAAAGCAACGAGGTTCTCTATGAGTTCATCTAAATATGAAAAGTCTTGTAGTTTCTTAACTAGATTTGTTGTTTTTCCCCTTTTTGGCAACTTTTTCTTAACTCTTTTGGATAGGTTGTTCCTTTTGATGAAAAAGACACTTATTTCGTAATAATAAAATCCATTTTATTAGTAAGTAGAATTTCTCTAGAATTGCAAATACGAAAAAGAAAATATTGAAGTAAATAGATTTCAAACTCCATTTTTGGCTAAAAATTTTCATGAAACACACAATTTTCGTTAATACATATATCTTGCTAGTATAGACTTAAAAATGGACAATGCAATTTAAGATGGTCAAGATAATTGTCAAACCAATCCCATAAATATCTTATAACCTGATATTGAATTAGAATTTCTCACATCTTACACTCATTCAACTTTCCTAAATGAATTTGTACCTTTAGACAATTATCTTGCGCAACAATCATTTATATATATTTTTGTTTGTTTTAGATATGCATAAATGCGTGCTATTTAGCTAGTATGTAACTGTAAAATTGTAAGTCTATATAAAGCACATGCAACAACAATATTCTTGTGAAGTCAATCGTATCATGGAACCGATACATGTTAAAGAGGTAGATCGGGTTGATTTGGGTCTAATCGAAAATGATCCAATCTGCATCAAGTTGTTTGACTCATATTGACCCACTTTTGTGCAATATATTTTTTTACAGCTAATACCCAACCCAATCTGACTCCAACCCAACTCATATCCACATAACTTAGGTTCCAATTTTCAGCAATATAATTAAAGTGGGTACATTTCAAACTTGTGCAATGTGCATATCCATATTCCTCCTCTACTTGAAGTGTGTAGTCCTACTTTGGGCTTTGGAATTCGTTTTAATAGTTGAATTTGGCCAATCGAATGTAGAGAGCTAAGTCGACTTGAGCTTTCGTAAGGGACGTGGCCCTCCCACCTCCTTGGCAACAACCAATTTGCTCGTCTTCTTCATTAAAAAGTTCCTTTTTTAGCAAGATCTTTTGATTGGTGAGGTTTCCTGTTCTTCTACTCTCACAAAGTTTTCAAACTATTCTTAACTTTGCATTTGTATTTTCATCGCCCCGCTTTCTACACCTTTTCCAAACTTGGCATTATCATCCTCCGAAAGAACTCAAATGTACTATTCATTTTTTTTTTTAAAGACTAGAAAAAAAAAAGGCTATATCAATTTAAAACTTAAACGCCGTAATTGTCATTTTGTCCTTAACAAGTCCACCTTGAGCTCTTTACCCTGTGTTGTACATGTGATTAGTATAGATGGTAAATTGGGTCACGCACCCGTATTTTAACTCATATTTAATAGGATGGAAGATCTATGGATTGCTTAAATAAAGGTTCAAATGGATCTAATAAAATAACTCCTAATCGATGATGGGTTTTAATAAGTTTAGAAAGAACCTACTATTGACCTATCTAATCAAAGGAAGGTACTTTGGACCGGTGGTCACTTTCTTGTTGGTTTAAGGCCCAAAGCAACATTGGCCTATTTTATTTTATTTTTTCTCTTTTCAATTTTCAAGTGTTGAAAATGATTGTGTTTAAAATTCTTGAAATAGAAAAAGGTTTTAGTGGAGTCGAAAATTTTCCCTCTAGAAATAAGAAGAGATATTGGTTTTGATATGCCATAAGTCAACCCCTTTATAATCTAACTAATATATAAGAAAAAGAAAATTCTTTGTTAATGATTTATAAAATCTTGCATATTTTGGAGTATATTATGATGCTTGAAATTAAACCAATTGCTTGTCTCTTACACCTACACCAACATAGTTGCCACACTTACAACAAAAGGATTTTATAATGTAACTTCATTGTGAAACTAGAAGTTAGAATACCAAATTATGCATTTCCTACCAAATTTACAATTCGAGTATTTTTCATATTTCTTATTTTACATGAGAGCAAAAATTTATATCATATATATCTTTTCAGAAATAGTTCCTTGTGTTATATTAGATAAATTTTTAACTCCGATGAAAATGTTAAATGCACTCTAATAATTTAATTCGTCAATTACGAATCAAGGTTTGGTCGAATTTAGATCATTAAAATTGAATTAGATGAAAATGGGTTAATAGCTCAATACGAATTAAATTGGTTTTTCAATGTAGGACCTTAGCCTCACGCGTACTTGCTAAGCACCGCGACGTAATTCTGGGGAAATTTCTTACCAACGGCAGTCCCACCTTCCTTTTTCACACAAGGGAAAAAAAAAAGAAACAACAAAATTCAAAAAAGAGAACCCGTCGCGGGCTCGTGCGCCGAACCTGCTTTCCCCGAAACGCCCTCCCCCAAACCCGAAATTCACGCCCCCGCTCGCGCCGGCCCAGGTTCAAATGGGAGGGCATTCCGGACTTTTCACCATCGCTTTCCTTCTTTACCCGCCCACCGCTCTCTTTCCTTCCCGTTTCCTCTTTTGACCAAAAAGACCGCCCCCACCGTCGTCGTCTTCTAGGGTTTCCCCTCCTCCTCGCGAAACCTCCATCGCCGTCCCCTCCCCTTTCCCCGGCCCGCCGATTTCTTCGAAATTCCGCGCGTCGTTTCGAGAATCGTCCCCTTCCCCTCGGCGAAATCCCTCTTCCGTCCCGAAGTCTCGATTTTTCTTCTCGTCTTCTCGTTCGAATCGAATAGAATCGAATCGAGTCGAATCGGGGTGGTCCGCCGCAATGCAAGGGGAGTGCGAGGCCGCCCCTCCCGAGAACCCGGAGCCCCCGAGCCCGACCCGCGATTCCGCTGCCGGCCAGGGCGGCGGCGGTTCGGACGACGATTTGTGTGCCTCGGCGTGTCCGGGGAGAACCTGGAGTACCCGCTGCTGTCCCCGGCCTTGAAGGGGTCCGCGGTGAAGGACCTGTATTTGTATAAGAACGAGTTCAGTTTGCTCCCGAAGTGAGTCGGGGAGCTGCGGAGGCTGAAGACGCTGAAGTTCTTCGCGAACGAGGTCAACCTTTTCCCGAGCGAGCTGAAGGGTCTGGTGGGGCTGGAGTGCTTGCAGGTGAAGATATCGGCGCGCGGTCTGAACGGGCTCACGCTGCATAAGTTCGAAGGGTTGAAAGAGCTCGAGCCTTACGGAGCTCAAGCTACTAATGCCAGCTGTAGAGAATCAGTTAAAATAGCATTTTACCTCAGTTGAATGTACCTTCACATCAAGCTTTCATAAGAAATATCGATTACTGATGGACCCTAATAAAATCCCAACTCAATCAGCATGACCATTTAAGTAACATAAGCTTAATCAGCGAAAAGAACTCACATGATGCCCATTTCCTAATTCCAAGAGCAACACAGTTGAGAGTTAATGCAGATTGCTCGCACAGTTTAATATTAGTTTGGAAAAGAAAAAAACAGGGAAGATATTGATCCTGACAAGAAGAATTGGAAGTAATGCAAAACTCAAGAAACTTCCCAAGCGGACGAATTGTAGCAGAAGCGAAAGAAGAAGAGACTCGGAGTGACACCGGGGAGGAAAGAATTTTATATGTGCGAAGTTGAGTAAGCTCAGCGACAGCGTCCACTTTGTCGCTGCCCGAAACTAGGGCGTGGTCGTTGTCGATGTCTTTTGATTTGTTACCATAACTTTGATGCAAATTGATAATATGAAAAAAAGTTTATGATAATTTTAAATAAAAATCTTTTAAAAGAGACATATATGTAAATTTTAGATATTTGGATTGACGAATCGTAAAGATTTTTCAGTAGGCTCTTAATACGTGCAGCATTGTCCTTTTCTTAATATAACCATTTTGAAAATGATTTTTGAAAAGGGTGGATCTTTGAAATGGGAATGAACGGATCATGCGGTCAAAATTGCCAAATAAGATTCATTTCCAATTTTTCAGTACAAGAGAAAGAATAATAGACTATAGGCCTGCTGGACCAATTATCTTTTTCAAAATGTTTAAATCGTAAAAGGTCCGCCAAGGAAATAATAAGATCTTGATATAACTCCATATATGTGATAATCAAATAAAGAAAACGGACATCAAAATTCAGGTATGTGATGGTCTTATAACGTCATGTCGAACGAAAATAAGCCACCTCCTTGAGTGCTTTTATGAGTGCACTATAATGTATTGAAAATGTAAATTTTAGATGACAAATTGATATCTTAAAGATTTACCCAAAAAAAAAATATATCTTTAAGAAAAAAGAAGGAAAAATAATTTTCTAATGGCATTTAGTTTTATAGGTGATATGATAGATCCAACTAATCATAAAAGTAATATATATATTAAAATTCGTGTTTCTAATGGCCAACGTTGGTTGTACTATTTGTTGTGATACTTGCCACACGTAAATATTCTTGTACTTGGAGAATCATGTGGTTTATTGATCTTAAAACTAGAAAAAGAGCACAGCACTTCATGATGTGAAAAGAAATTAAATTTGGTAGATTTAGGGAAATTTTTGAAAATATAGGTGATGTGTGCGCAAGAATGTTTGAAAACATTAGAGTTGATTTAGAAAAATGAAGATACTTTTGTGGGGATGAAACTAATTATTTGTGGAATGAAACTTTGTTTGGATCGAGCAAAAGCAAAAAACTGTTATTTTTTTTTTCCTGCCAAAGTTTAAAGTATTATCCATATTTTGAAAATTGTATGTGAATCTATATGTTAATATTATTTCTAATTAAAAATATTCAACTTGCAATTCTGTCTCAGAATTTTAAATCAAGCTTATTCAGAAACGTTCTCAATTTTTTAAGTATAAGATTTAGATTTTAATTTAATAGTCGATGATTACAAAGTGTTAGAATTTCAATTTACTTTGAATTACGATTATGTCTTTTACCATACAAGTATGATTTTCCTTAGCATATAATATATGAGCTTTTCATACAATTTTCTTTTGGTATAAATTGAGATTGAAACCATCTATTAAATTTACTCAGATAGATTGAATCCATGTGCTAAATTAAATTTACTTGATTATTTCCGTAGTGGGCATGAACATGTTAGAAGCACATGTCATCTTATGAAAAGTGATCAAGAGAAGAGTATTCTTCATTTTTTAATGTATCTTCCTCATCTGATTTCCTTATTAAAATAAAAAGGATTAATATCTTGAAAGGCCTATGTTAATATATGTGTGACAAATTTACTAAAAATTCTTTTTTTTTTGGTAAATAACTAAAAATCAATTTTTTGATCACAAAAAAACCTTAAATTTGTACATTTATAACAAATTTACCCCCAAATGACCATAAAAAAATCCAAACTGGTACATTTGTGATAAATTTACCCAAAAACAATAATTGTTCAACTATTAGAAACTCTAAATTGGTATATTTTTGACAAATATAACCTTTGTTAAATTGGATTAATACCATAAAAAATCACAAAAATTGTATAATTGTGACAAACAGAAAGTAAAATCCTAAACTGGCACACTAGTCAATTGTCAACTTATCCAAAAACCCTCAACGCTCCTATTACTCTTGCTTAATCTTCATTTTCAACATAGCTCTTTCATCCAATTTAGCAATTCGACAGTAAAATTTAACGAAAACTAATAGGGTAAAATTAGCATAAATGTATCAGTTTATGGTAACTTTGTCAAATATGTACCGATTTGAAGTTTTTAGTGGTAAAAAAAAAATTAGTTCATGGTAAATTTGTCACATGTGTACTAATTTAAAGTTTTTTAGGATATTCCCAAACAAAAATTAGCAATTAGTGTACATTTTATTATTATTTAATGTAAACAAAAATAAGAAGGCAAAGATAAATTCGGTGAGTGGAATCTGCACATTAGTACCTTTGTATATCTAGGAGTCCGCAAAGTTATGATGGTGCCAACTTTCGATCTTGTCCTGTGGCCTCTTAAGTTAGCCCCCAAAAAAAAAAAAAAGAAAAAAAGAAAATTTCAATCTTGCTATGATGCTACTTCTCCCCCCATTTCTCATCAATAAATTAGCAAAAGAAAATTTCAGGTCTTAGCCGATAGATTATAAGAATTCCAGATTCATATGTTTTTGGCCAATAAATGAGTCATTCGATATGCAAGTTTATTTTTTAAAATATTATTATGTAATTAATACATTCTTGTTCGACAAGAAACTTGTTGTCTTAGCCTAAATTTATAAGAAAACCCTCTTAAACAATTCAACTAGGCGAATATAAGTGACTTGGGGAAAAGGATAATGTCAGCTCGAACACTTTGGTGCAGCCGCCCTTTTGGTGCTAAATCTAATCCAATAATCATTTAAATGCTACAATTTTTAAATAGCGATCGCTTTAGCGACGTCACTTATTGAATAACCTCACGAGAAATCATTTCTATAAATTTATAATGCGGCTCGCTGAAATCATTAAAATATATAACTATTAAAAAGTTGACATTGGAATCATCGTTCGTAAAATTTTGGAGTTAAATTGATTGTTCAATAAGTTTTAGCACGATGCTTTGGAAATTATCTATTTGACATCCCCATCGGGTTTGCTAGCAAAAATTGCAAAATTAAAATATTCATTTTTGCCTCCATTTTCTTTCTTCTATTAGACTAAAAAGGAAAATCATGGAGCAATCTCTCTCTCTCCCACCAAAGATAATTTTGTTTACCACCTAAAAAGAGAAGAAGGTGAGCAACATTTTATTTACCTTCCTTCCCTAGTTTCATGTTTGCTTCTTCAATGACTTTGCTCTATTTTGAGATTGAGCAAAGTAGCTTCAATCCTTGTGAAAATGGAATTTAATGCCCCGGCAAATTCGGGATTAGTTTAGCCCTAATTCTCAACTTGTGAAAAATCGGTGAACGATGTTGCTTGGAAAATAAATTGGGTGACATGCGATATTAAAATGCTTGATGCCATAATTATAAACAATCAATTTAGTATCAAAAGTTTATAAATAACCCTTTATAGTGCCAATACCTTTTTATGAAGGTCGATTTAGTGACTAGAGCGAGCCTTTTATTATTAAAATAATTCCACATTATCCTGGCAAACTAAATCTTGGAAGTGGCTTAAACAATCACTTTTTTAGGAGTTTTGCTTTTAAACGATCTTTGGAAAAAAAAAATTCGACACCAAATTAGATGTCGTATAATATGGTGTTGGTATTGATGTCGGTCCTATCCCAATAAATTTAAACAAGTAAATCAAATTAAGAGAATATACTAGAAATCCTAGAAAATTTCTTATGACCAACTCAGCTTTAAGTGAGGAAGCAAATCAACGAGAGGAAAATAATAAGTTTAGGCAAACACTTACTTTTATAATATTCTGATTTGGATTATTATATACCATCTTAATAATGTACACATCTCAATAAAATGGAAACCTCTGCTAAGAACTTGAGCGCGTGCACAACCCTCCTGCCACCCGACGTCATCCTCGAGATCGTTCCCGGCGCGGTAGCCTCACCAGGAATCTCCTCGGCGTCGGCGAGTCTGTTCTTGCCGTCGAACTGGACCCTCCAGCGCCGATTCTAGGGCACACCTTACTCAAATTGTCTGAAGTTAATTGAATTGAATCGCGTCGTCTTCTCTTTTGGCGCTTCCTTGTCTGTTTTGACAAGGTTTCGGATTTTTTGGGCGAAAAAATGGTGCTTTGTTGATAGGTTCATCGTGAGTGTTTGTCACTTGTGCGGTTGATCATTTAGTATGGGATTTTGCGAGACTTTGAGGAGCTGTAGGATTTTGATGGCATATGAATTGATTGTAGCTGAGTCTGCTGTATTGCGACTGTCGTACAAAGTAGAGGAAATGGAAGCGAGAGAATAAACATTTTTTCGTGAACTCCCATGTAAGAGTGGAGAGCATCATACTACAGTGTTTACCTGCTGTTGTAATTGCTTTTGGAGAAGTATTAGAATTAAGGAAATGATAGCATGTGGTAGCTTCCATGTCTTCTGCACTGTGAAAAGTTCTACACTTTTTATATCTGATGCACTGTAACTTTACTTGGTTGTTACATAATTGAAAAGTAAATGTAGAGGAGTATAAAGCAGGTTATTCAAGCATAACCAGTACCACTAGTCTTTGCATTTGTAAAAAGGTGTAAACTAAATCCTCGGGCTGGGCGCAGCCGAAGAGCCTGTGTCTTGATCCCCTTGCAAATCTTGAAATGTGTGTACTAATCAAACAGCGTGAGCTACGGAGATTATGAGGCTGTCCGGCTCTTGGTGTTGTGCATGCTCTGCATGTCTTGCTTTGTGTTCCTAGAGTAGTTGTATTTAAGAGGCTGGTCAAAAGGATTGTAATTTACTTTAGATCTTTGAGTGGTCATACTCAGGTGATGCTTGTGTTTTTTCTGTAAACAAAATGCTCTTCAAGCCACACCAGGCAAATACGTGCAAGTGCAGTCCCTGCCTTAAGGACGCTCTGTGCTTTGTTTCGACATAAGGCTCGTGCTTATCTGTATTTGATCAGTCCATACGATGGGCTGGAAGGTTTATATCAGTTCATTGTATGTCGTTTTGCAAGTAACAGAACAAGTGGGGTTGTTTGAAACCCGCCTTCCTCCCAAAGGAATTGTGATAACAATAATTCATGCTTGATCAAGAAAATTGATTCCTCCCAAAGGAATTGTGATAACAATAATGCATGCTTGATCAAGAAAATTGAAGTGCTACAAACCGGGTGAAAAGAGAGATAGAGAAAAAAATTGATATGTTTGCCAATTCATAAGGGATTTTTTTCTTTTGATTTATCCCCAGATTCAATTCGGGCTCTCTTTCCTAGCCCATCCTCCCCCCCTCCTCTCTCGTCGTGGAGTGATGTTGGGGTAGCACGACCCCTCTCTATTCTCCTGCTTGTGATTTTGCGCTGATAAGTGGGTAAACCCCTCAATTCTATTGCATGTTATTGTTAGAGCTTTCTAGACATCTTCTATTTGTATTTTTCACAAAGGTTGATATTTTTCATGTGACTTCAAGTTGAGTGTTACAAACAAGACGATTGATGAGAATTGGCAACTTAACATATCAATTCTCTCTCTCTCTCTCTCTATTCCCAATTTGCAACACTTGATCAAGTTTCAAAGAAAAATGAGAATTCTTTCGAAGCTTTGTTCGAGTAACTATCCATCTTTGTGCTCATTTAAATTTCCAGTTATGAATACATACATATGGGGTATTTTAAGCTAGATCAAATTGTTATTTATTAAGGCAGGTTGCTATGCAATCTACCAAGACTATAAAGACACCACTAATATTTTAAGTTAGATTGCATGCCTATTTTCTTCTAGGCAACTATACTTCACTATCTTTCCGCTTTGTTTGTTTATGAGTGTTCATTTTGAGTATTTGAATTGAGTCAAATTCGATTATCTGATTTTGTCCACTTAATTCCACTTGATTTCAACCTATTTCAAGGACTCCGCTTCCATCTACTGATAGAAGGGCATATCTGCCGTTGCAGGTTTCTTGACCTCCAACCGATATGTGATTAATCCCCTCTCTCTCTCTCTCTCTCTGTGAAGACCAAGAACGAAAATGAGAAAAAAAAAACTTGAGGAAGAAAAAAATCATTGGCGCGAGTGAATTTTGCTCAAGAAAATTCTCTCCTGCAAGAAAATGCATACAAGCAAGTGTGTATTAATATTAAGAAGAATGAAATCACATCTAGCGTACATGGATCATCAATTGGATTACTTATAACTATGAGCAGAGGCATCCAAAGATCCGACTCCTTTTGGAACTAAAGTGTTTGGTTCCACAAGCACTGGATAGCGTCGTTTGTGCAAGCTCCTGCTAATAAGCCCAAAGACACATTTGGTTATCTCTCTCGTGAACTTATAGAATGAATGTGGAAGGCTTTAGGAACATTACGATCTCGCACATGTAGCAATTGATTTTGTTTTCCACTTTGAGCCCTTGACCAAGCCTCAGTCCCCAAATAAAAACCGCTGCTCTAATTAAACCTTGAGTTTATATAGGCAAATTCGCATTCCACTTTCACAACAACCATAACAAAATCATAGGACAAAAGATTGTGTTTGAGTAGAAATCAAATCCTTAGACAAGCCAAAGTAGTCATGGCATATGCCAGATTGTCTAAATGTTCCAAAAACAAGTAAAAATCAAAGGTGATGACATTTACAACCCGATTAAAATGAAGCCGAATGGTTCTCTCAAATCAAAAACTAATCAGCTTTACACCCTCAATAGCGAAGGCGGGACTTAAGATGCAATCGTTGTTGTGGTTGTGCAATCTTGACCCCCTTCTTCCACAGACATTAATGCCCGATGCCTTTCTTCATCTGGCATTGCCACCTGCAACGTCACCAAAGTCCTGCGATCGTCAAGGACCTGCATTCTGGGGATAAAAAAATGTCCACATGTTATGCATCAAGCAACTCCAAAAGCGCTAGTCATATCTAGAACCGTTAAATTACCATTATCTTCCTTCTGACATTATCATTCAATCGCTCAATTTGATCATGAATTGTTGCCAGCTTATCCTTCTCCTTCGTTCTTAATTTGACAAGCTGTGCCATGGAATTTTGCTTCTTGGCTTGGAACTTACGAAACTCATCTATGCAAAAATAGATGACTAATATAACCAAATCGATTGTACCACTAGCTTATTAGGAAATACTCAAAAACTTAAGGGACTAACAAATAAAGTTACCTCCATAAATCTCATCATGAGAGGTTTTGCAATTGCATAAATCCTAATATAGTTTGTTGAGATTCTCGCTTTCATTCTTTAATTTGTTCTCATACTACATAACATTATTAAATCAAATAAAATCTCATATTATCAAAGTCGATTAATGCAATACAATTCATTGCTTACATCTGTAGCACAGTGTGAAAATTCTTCCAGCAATTATTGTCTAAAGGAAAAAAAAAAAAAACATATTCATCATATATAAACATTATATTGAAGCAAAAGTTAACAATGCCACTTACATGTATCACTTGTTAAACTTACCCAAATGAATTCGTTTAATTAATTAAGCTGATTCATGTTCTATTTTATTATTTTATTGAACTTTCGTTTTGTAGCGGGATGGCTGAAGTTAAGGCCAAGATTGATCAAGTGGGTTCAGAGATTGAGCGGAATGGGTAAGTTTAACAAGTGATACATGTAAGTGGCATTATTAATTTTGTCTTCAATATAATGCTTATATATGATGAATATGTTGTTGTTTTTTTTTTTTTTTTTCCTTTAGACAACAATTGCTGGAGGAATTTCCACACCGTGTTGCAGATGTAAGCAAGGAATTGTATTGCATTAGTCGACGTTGATAATATGAGATTTTATTTAATATGACTATGTTATGCAATACGAGAACAAATTGAAAAATGAGAGTAAGAACCTCAACAAACTATATCAGAATTTATACAATTACAAAACCTCTCGTGATGAGATTTACAGAGGTAACTTTATTTGTTAGTCCCTTAAGTTTTTGAGTATTTCCCAATAAGCTAGTAGTACAATTGATTTGGTTATGTTGATCATCTATTTTTGCATAGATGAATTTCGTAAGTTCCAAGCCAATAAGCAAAATTTCATGACACAGCTTGTCGAATTAAGAACGAAGGAGAAGGATAAGCTGGCAACAATTCATGATCAAATTGAGTGATTGAATGACAATGTCAAAAGGAAGATAATGGTAATTTAATGGTTCTAGATATGGCTAACGCTTTTGGAGTTGCTTGATGTGTAACATGTGGACATTTTTTTATCCTAAAATGCAGGTCCTTAACGATTGCAAGACTTTGGTGATGTTGCAGGCGGTAATGTCAAATGAAGAAAGGCATCGGGCATTAATGTCTATGGAAGAAGGAGTCAAGATCGCACAACCACAACAACGACAGCATCTTAAGTCCCGCTCTTGCTGCTGAGGGTGTAAAGCTATTAGTTGTTGATTTAAGAGAACCATTCCGCTTCATTTTGATCGGGTTGTAAATGCTATTGCCTCTGATTTTTGCTTGTTTTTGGAACATTTAGATGATCTAGCATATGCCGTGACTACTTTGGCTTGTCTAAGAATTTGATTCATACTCAAACACAATCTTTTGTTTGATGACTTTGTTATGGTTGTTGTGAAAGTGAAATAAGAATTTACCTGTATAAACTTAAGGTTTAATTAGAGCAGCAGTTTTTATTTGGAGACTAAGGCTTAGTCAAGGGCTCAAAGTGGAAAACAAAATCAATCGCTACATGTGCAAGATTGTAGCGTTCCTAAAGCCTTCCACATTCGTTCTATAAGTTCACGAGAGAGATAACCAAATGTGTCTTCGTTCTATAAGTTCACGAGAGAGATAACCAAATGTGTCTTTGGGCTTATTAGCAGGAGCTTGCACAGGCGACGCTGTCCAATGCTTGTGGAACCAAACACTTTAGTTTCAAAAGGAGTCGGATCTTCGGATGCCTCTACTCATAGTTATAAGTAATCCAATTGATGATTCATGTATGTCTATAAGTCACGTACATTCTTTCTCTCTGGTGCCATTTTTGCCAACGTGACTTATGTAATGGGCAGCAACATGCGTTCTTTAAGACGCTATTTTTACCAGTGATATTTTTAATCACCGAACCACATTTGTCCACTTACATCGTACCTGATTGGTCTCAGCCAATAGAGTTCTCAGTTCACTCTTACGACTCTCTCCACTTTATATTTCATTAAAGCATTATAAATGCTAAATAGCCATACTCAGCCACTTACCAATCAGTCATTCAATTCCACTCAATTTCTATCAGTTAAAGAATAATTCATCAAATTGCACAATCAATTTAATTAAACACAATATGGAGCTCAAATAAATAAACGGACTACACCATGACAATCAGTACGAGATTCTAGTCACCAGTCATCCCAGTTGAATTTCCGAAAAATAAATAATTAAATAATTAATTTCGATAAATAAATAAATAAATACAATAATTTCAATTTAGCACAATATAAAGCTCAATTAAATAAACGGACTATACCATGATCATCAGCATAAAATCCCGGCCACTAGCCATCCTAGTTGAATTTCAGGAAAATAAATAATTAAATAATTAATTTCGAAAAATAAATAAATAAATAAGTACAATAATTTCAATTTAGCACAATATAAAGCTCAATTAAATAAACGGACTGCGTCATGATCATCAGCATAAAATCCCGGTCACTAGCCATCCTAGTTGAATTTTCGAAAAATAATTAATTAAATAATTAATTTCGAAAATTAATATTTAATTCTTAAAAATTTCATTTAGACCCGAATTGCCTAACTAACACCCAATAAGAATCGGAAAAATCCCAAGAAGCATCTAATAAATGCTATAGACAATTTTCTATCTAAATATACTAATCACTTAGGGGGTGCATGATAAAAATAATTTACATTGTTAGGAAATGGTTTTTCATTTGCACCAATTTAAGAACAGTAAACTTTTTGATAACCCTTAGCAAATTTTACATTTACGGAATAGATTTCTATTCCATTAGGAAATAGAAAATGAGGAAGAAAATCGAAATAGATATTTTCTATTTCTGATTTCTTCAGAAATCAATTTCTGATTTCTCTGACCTAATTTCCTCTTCTCCCTCGTACGAGCCTCTTCTCTCTGCCTCCTCCTCCGCCTCTTCTCTACCTCCTCCTCCTCCGCCTCTCCGCTCTCCTCCGCCTCTCCGCCTCTCCGCTCTCCTCCGCCTCTGCACCGACGGCCTCCGCCTCTCCTCCGCCGCTCCTCCGCCTCTGCACCGACGGCCTCCGCCTCTCCTTCGCCTCTACACCGACGGCCTCCGCCTCTCCTCCGCCTCTGCACCGACGGCCTCCGCCTCTCCTCCGCCTCTGCACCGACGGCCTCCGCCTCTCCTCCGCCTCTGCACCAACGCCCTCCGCCTCTGCACCACGCCCTCCGCCTCTTCTCTGCCTCCTCCTCCTCCTCCGCATCTGCCTCTGCTCCGCCTCCGCTCCGCCTCCGCTCCGCCTCTTTGCTCCGCCTCCGCCTCCGCCTCTCCTCCGCCTGCCGCACCGACGGCCTTCGCCTCTCCTCCGCCTCTGCACCACGCCCTCCGCCTCTTCTCTGCCTCCTCCTCCTCCTCCGCATCTGCCTCCGCTCCGCCTCCGCTCCGCCTCTTTGCTCCGCCTCCGCCTCCGCCTCTCCTTCACCTCTGCTCCGCCTCCGCCTCCGCCTCTCCTCCGCCTCTCCTTCGCCTCTCTCCGCCTCGGCCTCCACCTCCGCCTCTGCTCCGCCTCTCCTCTGCCTCTCCGCCTCCGCCTCCGCCTCTGCTCCGCCTCCGCCCGCCTCTGCTCCGCCTCTCCTCCGCCTCTCTGCTCCGCCTCCGCCTCCGCCTCTCCTCCGCCTCTCTGCTCCGCCTCCGCCTCTGCCTCTCCTCTACCTCTCCTCTGGCTCATCAAACGAATTTCTATTTTTGAAATAGAAATTCTATTAAGTTATCAAACAGTTTTTTTCCTTAAAACTTGTCCAAAAATAGAAATCGAAAAATTCATTTCTGTTCCAGAAATAGTTTCTGGAACAGAAATGTTGTCATGCACCCCCTTAACTAATATACAATGCAATTAACTAATAATCGCTAATTCATTCTAATCTAATCACCTAATTACACTTAACTAGCACTAATCAACCTTTAAGTATAGTTAGCAAATTAAGAAGGCATTAGTGAGCAAAACTCACACAAAACCACGGGATCGACGCGATGATTGACTTTCCTCAAGGCGGGCTGCGCATCCCGGCTCGGGAAGACGGCTAAAATGGGCCGAAACCGGACTGTGATACCCATTTCTGCACACTCTGTCCGCTGCTGGTTGGGGCCGAACAAGGTGAGGAAGAGGCTCGGCTTAAGGCGAGCAAGGGCTGAGATGGACGGAGGAGGCCGAACCAGACCTAGGCGGTGGCGGTAGGAGCTCCGGCGGCTCTCTACCGTCCCTCACGACTACCGAACAGCAACTGGCCGGGCGAGATCGTGGACGGCAGCCCGACTGGACGGGGGCAGACGGCGAGCGTGAGGCGGCGTGCGATCGAGCAAACGGCGGTCCGGCGTGGCTGTGGCTCCTTCAGGCGACGCTGGTCGCTGTTTCTGTTTCTGCCGATCTTCGCACGAAACAGAGAGGGAGAAAGGAGCGTCGACAACGGCTGAAGGGGGTGAGAGAGAGGCGGAGGGCGAGCAGTGAGCGGCGGAGCGCGCGGGCGACGCGCGGGTGGCGGAGCGCGGGCGGCGACGGCGAGCTGATCCGGTTTTCTTTCTCTCGGTGCTGCTGTCTCTGCTTCTGCTTGGGTCTCGTTCGAACAAGAGGCGGGGGAGATAGAGTACCGAGAGAGAGAGAAGAAGAAGATAAGACAAGAGAGAGAAGATAAGTGTTGAAAAGTTAAAAAAAAAAAAAAAAAAAGAAGGAAAAGTGGAAGACAGCAAGGGGGCCAGTCGGTGGGGGGCATTTCGCAGGAGGGGGAAAAGAGAGAGGGAGAGAGAGAAAAAAAGAAAAAGAAAGAAAGAGAGAGGGAGAGAGAAACTTGTGGGCAAAGAGGAAAAGGTGTTTGGCCAAATAAGGAAATGACTTTTTCCATTTAATTCCACTTGATTTCAACCTATTTCAAGGACTCCGTTTCCATCTACTGATAGAAGGGCATATCTGCCGTTGCAGGTTTCTTGACCTCCAACAACAAGGTGAGGTGCTGAGAAGTTATATTGAAGAACCTCATACACCAAATTCCAAAGCAAAATGAGCAACTAATAATTGGGTTGGAGAATAAATTATTAGTCAGAGATGCAGCACAGTGAGGTTATTTAGCAAGTCATTCGGCACAATCATTGTAGTTATATGGCCAAGTGATTCGATTAACCCTAAGTGATCTCACCTTATCATATTACTTCTCCTTGACAATTTGGGCAGGAATTACCTTTATTTGCTTGTAATTTGATCTTGTAGGATTACCACTGTAATATTTTGTTGAAATGAATACAACGTAATAGGGATTTGTAATAGGGGCTCCTACCCTCTAGATAACTGCCGTTATGCTACTATCCATGACCATGATGGTACTATGTCCTAACTGTTATCATGACAGTGCGGGATGGTCGAGTCACTTGTTGAGCAGTTCAAGAAAAAAGCAACATGCTTTTGCATGTTGACTAACTCCAGGTCACTGAGTTTCGACAAGGCAAGTTATAATTCTTTTGCTTGCATAAATGAACTTATGGATCTTTATGGATTTGTTTCTTGTTGAGAAGCAGTGAGGAAAATCAAAGATCTGCTTAATCAAGATAGAAAGGAATGATTGTGGGAAATTGCAATTGCCCTATGGAATTAGTAGGTTTAGTTTATATTAATACTCGTTCCTGAACAAAATGTCATTTTGCTACAGGCCAGTGCACTCATCAAAGATATTTGCCAAACTCTGCAAACAGCAGTAAAGTTGTTGGAGAATGTGGACTACACGGTAGTTCTAAGAGGTGACTCCACTTCAAGAGGTCATTTTCCAGAGGCAAGGATGAGATCTTTGTTAGAATTGTTTTCAGCAGCCCTACGTTTTAAGAAGCTTCGGATTGTGCCAAGTACTTTTGATACATTCAGGAGGCTGATGCTGCTGTTTCTGTTCTTGGTGAGATGGACGCATGTATCATCTGCGCCGTTTTTCTTCAAGGAGGACGTTATACCATCAATGACGTTCATTATGTTGCGGTTGCTGATGTGTGTTCCAACTTTCTTTTCCCTTCTTCTAGTAACCACGCCGTGAATAAATTTTACTGGTTAAGGAGTCTTAACGTGGATTGCTCTGTCTGCAGGCTTGCTCCGGCAGGGGATCCGGAGTTTGCAAAAGATGGGCAACTTATTCTATTCTGACGTCTAGTGAAGGATGCGAGGGATGGTGCTTACTACTGTTCTGTGCAAAAATAGCTTTGATAGTTTATGGTGCAGTAGCAGAATTTCTGGTCATGTTAACTTTGATTAGGCTATTAAGAGGTGCATGTTTTGACGTTTACACCGGGGTCTCCTTCGATCTCATCTAGTGTGCTGGGATGGCACAAGTCACATATCTTAGGATGTTTTCCCATCGCATGAACCAGCGCAGGTGGGGTTCTCCATTTGAAGTTTTGAGGGGGATGAGAAAAAAAGGAGAGAAAGGGGGGCGGTTGAGCACATACCATGTAGTCAGGATAGTTAAATGAATATAGTCTCTGTCATTGGGTTGAGGGCAAATTCTATTTATGGCTTGTTTTGGCCATCTATATGTGGTTAGCTAACTTGGATGGGAAATTGTTCAGTTCATCATGGAAATGGCTTGTTCCTTTCATAAGTTGGTATTGAATTGGTGCTGTGTCTTAGTCCAGGATTACTAACCCCACTGTAAGCAGTAAATGCCCACGTAACATTCAATTAGTTTTTTGGACTCTTTCTTGAGAATTCTGCCTGACATGTCACAATGCATATTCTTTCTAACGACAACAACAACGATAACGACGACCATAATAACAAAAGCTGATTATTATTTCTGCGCTTGTGCTTTATATCATCGTGTGCACCATTTATAGAAAAATCTCATGCCACTATCAGTGTCTGAAACCCATTCTTTTGATTGGCAGGTTGAGCATGAGAACGCTGATGAAAGACAAATTGAAGTTCACTGAGAGCTTGCTCTGTTCCATTTTGCTTTGTTTCACTTCATAAGCCAGATGGGGGTGGCTGTCTCGTCTTCGAAAGTGTATATCATGCATTTCGTTGCAACAATAGTTTCCTATAGACCTATGTTTTTTCCCCTTGGTTTCAATTAGATAGGTTGAGAACTATGATGTTCCTTTTTCTTGACCTCCTCTTCAGAATCAGTCTTGCACATTTTATCTTAATTGAATGACGGCAAAGCCCCTATACATATTTGATCTGAATTGAATACAACCTAGTACAATCATTCGCTAATGCCTTTGAAACTTTTGTTAGTGTGGACCTAGAAATGCTAGGAACGAGAGAACTCTCATACTCGTTTTACCCTTAGTTCTGCTACCTCTACTGCAAGAACGGTAATATGGACATGTCATCGTCGGGATAGGGCAATATGCCTCTGTTCTTGCAATGTGAGATCTAAATTTAGAAATTTCGTGATTTTCTAAATTTGACTTTTACTTGATAGTGCGGAATTTGGGTATGATGTTGTATTAGTCTAGGTAAAGCATCCGATTTTCTAATTTGATTCTATTATTTACTCATAGCAATTTAATAACTAAGAGGATGGCATATCGGGCTGCTTTCCCACATGCTCTTCATCTCGATCTAAGATTTACATTGAGAAGTAGTTCTCGAGCAACATTTCGCATCACATGTGAAAATCTAATTTTTTCATGCATTTGAATAAAATAGAGAAAGGATTCCTATTGAATTCCATAAACAATTACTGAAGCCATACCCGGCCATCACTATCTAAACACGGCCGTGACAATTAAGATGGCATGGGTTGATTAAATTCTATATTTAAACGATAAAGGAACAATTTGTGAAAGCGCTGCCAATCAGTTGATAAATTTGCTAAGTCGGTCGCGACGTAATTACATGTATAATTAGAGTAGAACCGGGGGATTTGCCTTCTGGGTGGTGCTGGTGAACCCGGTAATTAACTCTATTGGTGGGCCAAATCTCATTGATCGGGCTCAAATTGTTCCGAACCTGATAAGCTTGGACCGCGTCGGCCCACAAAAACACCTCTCTTCTTCTTCGTCTCCCTCCGTCCCAGTTCCTCTTTGTGTCGTTCACCGTCGACAAGCAGGGAAGCAACGCAGATTTTCCTACAATTGGGTGACATTTTCTAGTTTGGAGAGCGCAAAATCGTTCATCGATCTCGGTACATCTTTGAGGGGAAGTATCTTGATTAGACTCTATCTGTTGACATTGTTGGAATAAAAAAAGGTATGTGTAGCTTGGTGTACAATATTTGTGACAGTGAATCAATTATGGTAGAGACCAAAGTAATTTAAGCAGTGGACACTGAACGAAGAGATTTTACCTTTCATCATTCTACGGAGGAGCAACGTGTTCAACTAATCGACATTTTCTTTAGTCAATAACCTGAACAACCGTGGGTTGTGGATTCGCATAGTTGTTGGCACTTAAATTATTTAATGGAAAATAAAAAATAATGAAAAAAAAAAGTGAATAATAGTAAAAGGACCAAAAAATGAAGCCCATCTCAGATATGACGATTTCAGCCAGCAAGAATGGAAGAAAAACTAGCTCATGGGCTCAAGCCCATCACTCCAAATTTGCTTCTTGAGCCCAACGCTCTCGTTTTCTGGTAAGAAAACGACGTACGTGACGGAACAGAAGTGCGAGCAAAATCACGAAATACGCTCAAAGTCTCGCTTTCCCGCTCTAGTTCAAAGTGCCGCTTCCTCTTCGATCGCCACCATCACGATTCACCACCGGCAATTCGTGTTGCGGTACCTCCTCATTGTCTTCTGTTGATTCGCACATGCATAAAGTAATCTTGCTTATTCAAAATTCGAATTGCTCAAACCCTAGTGCGGTACTATCTTGTGTTCAGGTCTCCTTCGATTTTCGAATTGCTTAAACCTGGTGCTATCTTGTTCATGTATGTCCGATTCACTTTATTTCTTTCGATTCACTAATCATATTGATTCGTCTATTGAGGGTTGTTCCCGATTTAGTTGTCGCCTCAAGCCTTTATGTTTTTTTTGTTGATTATTCACGGAGGGGTCGCTCCAATTCACTGATCACCTCTTTATGTCTTCCTTTGATCCCATTTGATTTATTCCTTGAGGGTTGTGTCGAGGGTTTTATATCTTCTATTGATTTATTTCTTCTGCTTCACTGATTACCGATTTCTGTTGCATATTCGTTTAGGGTTGCTCGTATTTACTGATTGTTATTGATTTTGGGTTGTTTTTTAGTTGTTATGCTTTGATTCAAGGTTTTATGTCTTTTATCTCGAGGCTTTGTCTTCTAATGATTTGAGTTACTCATGGAAGAATGAGCAGCTAATCGATATATTGTTTTGGAATGAGAAGCTTCTGTGATAATAATGTCCCAAGACGACCTCACCAAGCCACTCCAATTCGTTGACAACAATCATTACAGGAGGGTAGTAAAGAAGATGAAGATGTGAGTGATTTGGATATCTCCAAGTTGATTGAACTATAATTTCTGTTTTAAACTTTCGATCTTGTGTGGTATATAGTGACGCAAAGAACACAGCAGAGGCATTCCGACGATATCTGCTTAAAATAGATGAGGAACTTTCGAGGTGATTGGACTTAATTCTTTTTTTATATGTTTTCTTGATTTTGTCTAATACGTCGAGCTCTTGGATGAGTGAAATTCGTGAAGAGTGACAATTCTTCTATGTATCCACGCTATTTCGTAATCCTATGTTGCAAAACTCACTTGTTTAGCTATTTATGGCTTATATGACTTATATAACTGAATAACTTTTGAATATCGATGTTTAATCCAGATGAATTTGTTTAATTAATTAAGCTAATTCATGTTGTATTTTATAGTTTTATTGAACTCTCGTTTTGTAGCAGGATGGCTGAAGTCAAGGCCAAGATTGATCAAGTGGGTTCAGAGATTGAGTGGAATGGGTAAGTTTAATAAGTGATACATGTAAGTGGCATAGTTAACTTTTGCTTCAATATAATGTTTATATATGATGAATATGTTTTTTTTTTTTTTTTTTTCATTTAGACAACAATTGCTGGAGGAATTTTCACAACGTGCTGCAAATGTAAGCAATGAATTGTATTACATTAGTTGATTTTGATAATATGAGATTTTATTTGATTTGACGATATTATGCAGTACGAGAACAAATTGAAGAATGAGAGCGAGAACATCAACAAACTATATCAGGATTTATGCAATTACAAAACCTCTCGTGATGAGATTTATGGAGGTACCTTAAGTTTTTGAGTATTTCCCAATAAGCTAGTGATACAATTGATTTGGTTATGTTGGTCATCTATTTTTGCATAGATGAGTTTCGTAAGTTCAAAGTCGAGAAGCAAAATTTCATGGCACAGCTTGTCGAATTAAGAATGAAGGAGAAGGATAAGCTCGCAACAATTCATGATCAAATTGAGCGATTGAATGACAACGTCAAAAGGAAGATAATGGTAATTTAATGGTTCTAGATATGGCTAGTGCTTTTGGAGTTGCTGTGGACATTTTTTTTTCCCGAAATGCAGGTCCTTAACGATTGCAGGACTTTGGTGACTTTGCAGGCGGCAAATTCAGATGAAGAAAGGCATCAGGCATTAATGTCTGTGGAAGAAGGGTGTCAAGATTGCACAACCACAACAATGACAGCATCTTAAGTCTCGCTCTTGCTGCTGAGGGTGTAAAGCTGATTAGTTGTTGATTTAAGAGAACCATTCGGCTTCATTTTGATTGGGTTGTAAATGCCATTGCCTCTGATTTTTGCTTGTTTTTGGAACATTTAGACGATCTGGCATATGCCATGACTACTTTGGCTTGTCTAAAGATTTGATTCCTACTCTAAACACAATTTTTTGTTTGATGACTTTGTTATGGTTGTGAAAGTAGAATGCGAATTTGCCTGTATAAACTCAAGGTTCAATTAGAGCAGAGGTTTTTATTTGGGGATTGAGGGTTGGTCAAGGGCTCAAAGTGGAAAACAAAATCAATTGCTACATGTGTGAGATCGTAGTGTTCCTAAAGCCTTCCACATTCATTCTATAAGTTTACAAGAAAGATAACCAAATGTGTCTTTGGGCTTATTAGCAGGAGCTTAATGCTGTCCAGTGCTTGTGGAATCAAACACTTTAGTTCCAAAAGGAGTCGGATTTTCGGATGCCTCTACTCATAGTTATAAGTAATCCAATTGATCATCATCTATGTGCACTGGATGTGATTTCATTTTTCTTAACATTAATATACACTTGCTTGTATGCATTTTCTTGGGCAAAAATCACTCGTGCCAATGATTTTTTTTCTTCCTCAAGTTTTTTTTTTCTTTTCTCATATTCGTTCTTGGTCTTCAGAGAGAGAGAGAGGCTAATCACATATCGGTTTATATATCCTTGAATATTCCTATTTATATCACAGGGATTTCGAGTGTTAGATATTGACTAAAAGTAACATTTGAAATGCTAACAGAGGAAAAGGTTAAGTAAAATCACAAAAAATCATAACTTTTATCTTAATGTACATTTTTAATCGGAATAGAATTATCGGTTTAAATGGACAGTGTAGGTATTCACTGTGCATCTTTCCTTTAGAAAGTCGTCAAAAGTGGAAGAGAGGCCACTGGTTTGATGACGCGAGTTTTTCTAATTGGACTACCTGCAAATAGCAATGTCACGGAAGTCCAAAATAACAAAGCTCTTTTCGACAAGAGAATCAATCATTTCAGAAAAAGAGAGGCACCAAATCGAACCCGAACTCAAACTTTCACCAACAATTACTCAATCATCGAAAGTAATTGTGTTCTTGTCAAGAAATTATTAAAAAACCAATTAACTTTTTTTGATCCAAAATACTTTGAGCAAAGTGGTCGTGTCTCCCCACATTGATTGATGGTCATCAACATATACATTACTTGCCTAGTATCAATAGGCTTCCATAACCGTTCATGGGGCCAATTACCCGCGTTAAGATGGGGAATTCATGTTTGCACGTTAATTTATAAGGTAATAACTTGATAAAATGCTGTCTTTTGGTAGGGAATCACATCAATCTGGTTCTTACACTCATTGTTTGAAATTCAGTAACGTCCTTGTCAATTTATTTACTTTTGATTCAAGACAATCCTTGTATTTCTTAGGGAAAATTCGTCAAGTTATTTCACGAATGCGACATAAATACAAAATGCTTATTTGGACAAATAGTATACTAGTTTTGCTCGTTGACTACTTCAGTTCTAGATTTGATGACTCCGCTGCAGAAAATGTACAAGGAACTTTATTCGGTACAGGGACTCATTTAATTTCTTAGATCAGGACATGAACTATTTCGATCCCTTCCACAAATAGAAAATACTACTTAACAACAAAACTAACATCCTTATGTCCACATCAACAAATTCATTTTGTCGAAATGGTCGGAGGACGTTCGTTGCATCTTTCTAAATTACTGTGATAAAATATGCAGACTGATTTTGAACAGGAGGTCAAGAAAAAGGAACAGCATAGTTCTCAACCGATCTAATTGAAGCCAAGGGGAAAAAAACATAGGCCAGTAGGAAACTATCGCTGCAACATGCATCCACTGGATGCTGGTTCTCAGAACATTGTGGTAACTTTTTATGTGCCACCCGTGAAAAGCATGATACACACTTTCGAAGACGAGACAGCCACCCCCATTTGGCTTACCAAGCAAAACAAAGCAAAACGGAACAGAGCAAGCCCTCTATGAACTGCAATTTGTCTTTCATTAGCGTTCTCATGCACAACCCGCCAATCAAAAGAATGGGTTTCAGACACTAATATCCGCATGAGAATTTTCTATAAATGGTGCACAGGATAATATAAAGCACAAGCGCAGAAATAATATTCAGCTTTTGTTATTATTGTTGTTGTTGTTGTTCCAAAGAATATGCATTGTGACATGTCAGGCAGAAATCTCAAAGAAGAGTCGGAAAAACTAATTGAATGCTGTGTGGGCATTTACTGCTTGCAGTGGGGTTAGTATTCCTGGACCAACACCGCACCAATTCAATACGAACCTTGAAAGGAACAAGCCATTTCCATGATGAACTGAAGAAAACAATTTCCCATCCAAGTCAGATAACCATAACTATATTCATTTTACTATTCTGACTACATGGTATGTGCTTAACCGCCCCCCTTTCTCTCCTTTATTTCTCATCCCCCTCAAAACTCCAAATGGAGAGCCCCACCTGCGCTGGTTCGTGCAATGGGAAAACATCCTAAGATATGTGAATTATGCCATCCCAGCACACCAGATGAGATCGAAGGAGACCCCAGCGTAAAACGTCGAAACATGCACCTCTTAATAGCCTAATCAAAGTTACTACAGCCTAATCAAAGTCAACATGACCAGAAATTCTGCTACTGCACCATAAACTATCAAAGCTATTTTTGCACAGAACAGTAGTAAGCACCATCCCTCGCATCCTTCACTAGACGTCAGCATTGAAAAAGTAGCCCATCCAGTCACATGTGCATGGCATGATCCTATCAAGACAGTCTCGAAGGAGTGGGTTTAAGTCCCTTTGCCACTTCGGTCCTCAGGAAAGAGGATGTCATCAAAATTATTGGAATCATAACCTGAAAAGCTTTCATTTCTGCTAAAGGAGACAACACAGAAAAAAACGAAGACTCAACCACAATCATGATGTGTATATGACTGATGAGAAAGCATCGGAAGAGGATGTAGGTTGGTCACGGCACGATGCCACTCTAGTAGTCAAGACTACCCACCACTTCTGCACAAAGTGATTTCCATGTATAAAACAAAGCTGAACTATAAATTTGTCAATACTAATAGAAAATTCTCATTCCTTCCTTTGCAAAGCTGAACTTAAATTTGTCACTACTAATCCACAGCACATGCTTATCATACGCAAAGTTCATATTGACAGCAGATCTGAAAATTTAAAATCCTGCACTCACCTCAATGAGAACCTTGGCTCTTTTCTTGGGCTTAGAACCTGCATCACCTTTCTCAACATTTCTCAAAGCCAAGGAGGATTCCTTTCTTCCTCTCTTCCGATCAGCTTCCACATCATCATCTTCATCACCCTCACCGTCACCGTCTTCATCTGAACCAAAACTCATTAGCTCCATTACTTGGATCCAGGAAGCACATAAGTCCTCTAGAAGCTTCTTGTCTCGCGCGATTTTAAAGGGAATGAAGAAAAGCATAACGTAAATACAGCAAGAAACCATAAAGAACGGAAAAACAAGTTAACAGCTCTTGAAATTTGTGTCTATGTATAGAAAGAACCTTCATCATTGTCACCAATTGCACATATTCTATTCATATCAAGACCATAAAAATCTTGAATATCATCTTCTAGTTCTTCCTCAAGTTCAACGTAACCTTCCACATACTCTATCTGAGGCTCCTGCTAATTCCAGAATCAAGATTGCATAAAATCATCAAATGATGAACTCTAGCAAGAAGCAAAACTTCTACATATTTCATACAGAAATACTGTTCTAACAGAGCCACATGTTCCTCCTCAAACAACAAAAATAACATGGGTTCATTTAGTATACCTCCTCTTCATCTTCATAGGCAGCCTGCAACGTATCCATCTCAAGGACTTTTCCATACTCTTTGACGGACAATTGTAGATATCATCACACACTCCTTTCCTTAGGCATTCTAATAGCTCTTTATCAACACTCTGCAGCAGAGCCAACACTAAGTAAAATTTTGGATGATATAATGGGTGAAGCACTTCCATGGCTGTAAAGGTGAACCCAACAAACCTTATCCAAAACTGCCACCTTTTCTGGTTTTTCCTCCCTTCTAGCCTCTCTCTTCTTTTTCTTTCCTCGGTGTCATCATGATCTTTTCCCTATTATAAAAGAAAGGCACGTTTAAGTATAAAGCTGAAACAGAGGAGATGCCCCGAAGGACCAGTCCAGACATTGGTCATAGCAATGTCCACTGCGTGTTCTTGAACAAGGAGGTTTCACAAATGCAAATGCTATGACCTTGTGAATTGCGATTTTACAATCATGATACGCATAAGCCAACACATAAGATATGAACGGTATAGAAACTTTGGAGAAAATAAACATACTGCTGAAATCGACTTAAGAGAGTTGTAGCAAAACTTACTAAGAAGGAACCTAGAGGTATTTGCTGCTAAGATAACATTGTTTGACAAGAGATTCATATTCCCAAATCTGACACAAAAGCATTCACCTGAACAAATAGTTCTTTTACATTCACATCTGAGGCAACAACATCCAAAGGTAAAAGCAAAGAGCAACGGCAAATTCTAGATGACACAACTATAATCGCCATATTACTGATCAAACTGACAAGTGCCATCAAATAGCTAAACAGAAGATTAAGAGATATGGTTTATCATGAAAACATGTTCTATGATAGAGCAGCTGAATGCATGAAGGGTTTTGAACCTAGTTTTCAGAGCAACCTTCTTCATTCGGATGCGCATTTGAGTCATTTTGGTCAACCTTTTCTTGGTCTTACGAACAAGAAACTCTGGCCAATACATCTGCTACCAGAGGATTTGAAGCAATTAGTGAAATGCCAGAACAAAGCAAAGCAACCTGTTTCACTGCAAAGCTAAATTGCCAATACCAGATGCTCATCAATAATCTCAAGGACCTTCTCATAATATCTCGGCAGCCTCACTCTTTCCCACAATTTGTCAGGCATCTGAGCCCTTTCTATTGATTTCATATACCAAGTAAAAGACATCTGCATAGTAGACAGAGAAAACATATACTTGGAATTACTTTAAAATCAAAACGGAATGCAATAAATTGCTGACCCGAAGCGATTAAAATAACTTTGGAACTGGAAATCTCATGTCAAAATCAGTTTGTTGGTACCATTTACTATTAGGGATTTTGAAAGATATGGCAGAACTGAAAAAAAAAAAAAAAAAAAAAAGCACTGTCATGATAACAGTTAGAACATAGTATCATCACGGTCATGGATAGTAGCATAACGGCTGTTAGCTAGAGGGCAGGAGCTCCTATTACAAATCCCTATTACGTTGTATTCATTTCAACAAAATATTCCAATGGTAAACCTGCAAGATCAAATTAACGTAATTCTTGCCCAAATTGTCAAGGAGAAGTAATATGATACGGTGAAATCACTTCCGGTTAATCGACTCACTTGGCCATATAACTACAATGATTGTGCCGAATGACTTGCCAAATAACCTCATCATGCTGCATTTTTTACTAATAATTCTTCTCCACTCCAATTATTTAGTTGCTCGTTTTGCTTTGGAATTTAGTGTATGAGGTTCTTCAGTATAAACTTCTTAGCACCTCACCTTGTTGTTGGAGGTCAAGAAACCTGCAACGGCAGATATGCCCTTCTATAAGTAGATCACAATGGAGTCCTTCAAATAGGTTAAAATCAAGTGGAGTTGAGTGGACAAAATCAGATAATCGAACTTGACTCGATTCAATACTCAAATTGAACACCCATACACACACAAACAAAGAGAAAAGAGAGCAAAGTACAGTTGCCTAGAAGATAATAGGCAAGCAATCTAGCTTAAAATATTAGTGGTGTCTTTATAGTTTTGGTAGATTGCATAAACTTGCCTTAACAATTAACAATTTGATCTAGCTTAACATACCCCATATGTATGTATTCATGACTGGAAAGTTAAATGAGCACAAAGATGGATAATTACTCGAATGGTACTTTGACAGAATTCTCATTTTTCTTTGAACCTGATCAAGTGTTGGTACTTCGACAGAATTCTCATTTTTCTTTGAACCTGATCAAGTGTTGCAAACTAGGTGAATAGAGAGAGAGAGTAGGGATCGATAAGTTTTTTATTTTATTTTTCTCAAAATTCGATTTCGGATCTCCTTCCTCATAATCTCCGCAGCTCATGCTATTTGATTAGTACACACATTTCAGGATGTGCAAGGGGATCAAGACACTAGCTCTTCAGCCGCGCCTAGCTCGAGGATTTAGTTTACATCTTTTTACAAACGCAAAGACTAGTGGTACTCGTTATGCTTGAATAACTTGCTGTATGCTCCTCTACATTTACTTTTCAATTATGTAACAATCGAGTAAGGTTACAGCGCCGCAGATATAAGAAGTGTAGAACTTTTCACAGTGCAGAAGACATGGAAGGTACCAAATGCTATCATTTTCTTAATTCTAATACTTCTCGAAAAGTAATTACAACAGCAGTTGAACACTGTAGTATGATGCTCTCCACTCTTACATGGGAGTTCAAAAAACATATTTAGTTTCTCACTTCCATTTCCTCTGCTATGTACAACAGTTGCAATACAACAGACTCAACTATAATCAATTCATATGCCATCAAAATCCTACAGCTCCTCAAAGTCTCACAAAATCCCATACTAAATGACTGACTGCACAAGTGACAAACGCTCACGATGAACCCATCATCGAAAAAATCCAAAACCTTGTCGAAGACAAGGAAACCCCGAAAGAGAAGATGACGCGATTCTATTTAATCACCTTCAAACGATTTGAGTAAGGTGTGAATCTCTCCCTCTCTCTCTCCCTCCCTCCAAAGATAAATTTTATTTACCCCTAAAAGGAGAAGGAAGCGAGCAAAATTTTATTCACCTCCCTTCCCTAGTTTCATGTTTGCTTCTTCAATGACTTTGCTCTTTTTTGAGATGGCGCAAAGTAGCTTCAATCCTTGTTGCTTGACCATCTACTTGCAATAGAATCACCCAAAACACCCTATCATAACCAGTCAATTTGTGGCGTTTGTTGACACTTAAATTTTACCATTTTATTTAGGATTTAATCACATACAAAATTAGGATTAGTTGCTAAAAAAAATAAAGAGTAAAGTAAAGAACTTTCATTAAAATGCATCGGGAATGTTCACATTAAAATCCATTACATGTAGACATTAGGAACATTTACATAACTATCACTAATTATTAAATCTATTTTTAAAATTGAAATTAAAAAGAGAGAGAGAGCGAACCGGGCTAGGCCCGGTCCTTTTCTGTTCTACTCTCCTCTGGATCATTTTTTCACTTGGGCCAAGTCCAACCTCACTTTTCTCCCTAAGCCCGGCCCCTCTCTCTTTCCTCTCTTCCTCATGCGCTCACGCCGGTCTCGCTTTGACAGAAAAGAAACGTACAAACCAAAGGGGCAGAGGATCGTGAGCAGGATGGCAGCATGATCTGTGGGTCGGGGCTAGGCCAGCCAGCAAGCTGGCGATGGCAAAAGCCATGCGCGCTGGCCGGTGGCCCTCAAAAGAGGGAGAAGATGAGTGAGAAAAGCCGGGGAGCTCTTCGGTCAGAATCCAGGAGAGAGAGCTTGAGGGAGTTCGAGCGAGAGCAACCGAGAGAGCGAGAGGGCTGAAATTTAGCCCCGGGTGGGCGTCGTCCAGCGGTCCTCGGTGCGAACCGGTGCAACGGAGCTCGCGATTCCCCCCTTCTTCCATGTCCTCCGAAGTTGGTTTTGGCCGAGAGGGACCAACAAGAGCGTGAGTCCAAGGGAGAGAGAGCACAGAGAGCACAGGGAGGACCGAGAGACGGAGAGAGAGCAAGAGAGCTCGAGAGAGACCGAGAGACCGAGAGAGAGAGAGCTCTAGGGACAGAGAGGGAGAGAGCTTGAGAGAGACCGAACCAGGAGAAAGTCGGGGAGACAGAGCATCGTGAGTGAGAGCAAAGCGAGAAATTGAGAGAAGAGAGCGGGAAAGAAGCTCGGCCGCGCCCATGACCTCCCCTCCCGGCATCCAATCTTCCGGTAAGTCTCCTTTCGAGTTCAGTCCCCTTTAACCCGATGATCTCGTCCTGACGACACCAGGGTGGTCGGCCACGGTTCGTGCCATCTCGAACCTGCTTGCAGGCCGCCGTCGTAGAGCCGAGTAGGGTCCCGTCACCCGAGCACCTCCTTTTATTCGGATTTTTTCTTTTAGTTCACCAGACCGGAGCTCGCGGTTCTCTAGCCCGGGCGAGTCTCCGATCCCGGTGAGCTGCGATTTTGTTGTCTTAGACTTTGCTTGGTCGTTGCTTCTGCCTTGACTGTTGATTCATCTCCCAGTTGAGTTTTCGTTATCTTTTCAGTCGGCGCACTACATTTTGTCTAGGCTAGGTCTGCATATATTTTCTTTGTTCTTTTTATGGTTTGGTCGCGGATGGTGCCGGGAAAGGGAAGGTGACCGGTGATGGCACCATTAGCTGTTGGAGGACGTCGGTATCAGGGCTATCTCGAATGGTACCCGGTCCTTCAGGCCGAGTTTTGTCCCTCGGCTAACCTCGGTGGGGGCCGATCCGTGGCCGGCATCGGTCGGACTGAACGACTGACGCCGGATGGCGGTCTGGCGGCGATCTCAAACGTTGGTGAGGGCTCGTCGGACGTGGTTTTATTTTGGCTAGAGTTCGGCAAGGGAACCCATTTCGGAGGGAGTCGTCGAGGAAGAAGAGGTGCAGGGAAGGGATGAAGTGAAAAATGGAAAAAAAAAAAAAAAATAAAATAAAGAATAAAAAAAGGAAGAAAAAAATAGAAAACTATAAAATGAAAAAGTTGGCTTCGGGAATGACCGTTGAACAGATGTTACAGGAAAAGGACGTAGTGAGAAAAGATAAAAAGAAAGAAAAAAATAAAAACGATTTAAAAAAAAAATCAAGTGTTGGATTCGGGTTTGGGTTGGGTCCATGGCCCAGATTGGGTTTACCCGGTCCGAACCCATATTCTTGAAGTATAATAATATTAAATATTAAAAATACATTAAAAACTCAAAAATTTTCAAAAATCAAAAAAAAAAAAAAAAAAATTCAAAAAATAATAAAAATTAGCAAAAGTCTCCGAAAATTCAAAAACTTAGAAAACATTAAAAAATGCACCCTTTAAAAGAATGAAAAAAATTAAAAATTAAAAAATTTCGAAAATTAAAAAATGTATGGTTTGGTTAGGAATTGTCATTTCTTGTATTATTAGTGTAATTAAGGCTTTTATTTGCTTGTTTATTGATTATATCGTATGTTTATTTTGTATATTTAATTATGTTTAGTCATGTGCTCAATTTACTGCAATTAGCATCTTAGCTGTTAATTGTTGCGCACGATCACCTCATATGTTTGTGGATAGATATAAAATTAATCCAAACTGCTTGAAAAAAAAAATCATTTTTTTTTAAATGAACAAGATTAGGTATCAAAATGGTACTAATTGGTCAATTAGTGTAATCAAGTCTCAAATTCTAGATTTTCTGGTTAAGTAGGAAATGTGGTATACTCCCGTGCCTCACTTGATTTGTAACTGATCCCAATAAGCTAGTGCCGACTCCTTTTTGCAAAATTCTTTAAGAATACCCCAATGTCACGCAAGGTGTGGGCTTTGGAGAGCCCACACCGAATTATGGATTTTAGGTCTGTCATTTAAGCAATACCTGTAAACCTATTCCCCCTCCCATAAACATGTTCCCTCCCTCAAAGGGTAGGTCGCGACAACGTTCCTAGCAAGAAGCTACGTGAACCTGATCACTTATTCTTTAGCATTTCTCGTTGCTCAGACACTACTGTAAATTAACTATCTGGACTTCGGTTAGCTGATGCAATATTAATGTTGTTGACAATTTGATATGGCAATTGCTATGTGGTAAATAATAAATGCCCTAAAATGAAATGCCGTCATGCTCATGCAATGAACTTCCTCACACCATGATGTGAGTATGACAATAGTATATCACAGTATTTGTCCTCCTAACCCACAAGCCATACATAGTATATTAATCAGCCTTTCAGCTGAAGTTTGATTACCCAGCTAAAATTTTATTTCACGTCAATTGTCATGCTATGCACGCGAAATCAGAAAACCACTTAGGTTTAGCTGCTCAAATCATAAAATGCAAGTCAAATACAAAAAAATCAAACCATTATGTGCAGAAATTTCCACATTCACATGGCAACCATCTCCGAACCATCTTCCAGTGAAAAATTCAGTCCTAACTAGTCTTTCACGAGTTGAAAATCTTCGTCAATTGCCTCATATATTTATGGCTCTGTATTTCGAAAAAAAGAATGTCCACATGTAAACATGCACTAAGACTTTGAAAACACAAGTTTCTTGAAACATTAAATCACCCGTTTCCTCATTCTTATGTATTCATTGGTTTCATTAATGTTTTCCCCAATTGTTGCCACAAAGCCTTTTCCTTCTCTTTCGATTCTTTTAATTAGTGCTGACAACTTTTCCTTTTCCTCTTCAAATTTAACAAAAGCATCTATGGAAAGATAAGTACATTACCGAAGTAACCAAATGAGTCATGACACTAACCGAGAATTTTATAATAGGAAAAATTTACCCAACTAACGTACTTCTACATTTGTCGCGGGAAGCTCAGTAATTGTTAATCTCATCGTTGATTTTTTCAAGTTTCTTATTCTCATCTTTCAAACTATTTTCATATTGCATATCACATCAAATCAAGTTAAATTGGACAAAATCACATTATCGAGATCAATAATATTATAGGTTCCTCACTTATTTTATATCTTTTTTCAGTGAATCTACCAAATTTTTTCTACAGAAGAAAAATTTGTTAGATAAAATAATTATACTCAAGCATAAGTTAACATTATTGCACGTGTAACTTATTAATTTACCCATTTGTCTCAAGATCTAACCACAATTGATTTATGCTCAACTTTATTTCAGCCATCTCCTGCAAAACAAGAGTACAAAATAAAGGAAATAAAGTTTAATATATATATATATAAGAAAAAGAAAAAGAAGTCGAACCACTTCTGTAGTTGCTCATCGACTATTATAATGTACTGCACACTGTCATCTCTTTGAGGCTGTGCTTGACTACACGATTCATAGGATCAAAAGTGAAAATCAAAAACTATTTCAATTAGTTTGGAGATATCCAAATCTACTCACATCTCGCCCTCCTATGCTCCGTTCATGAACAATTCTTCTTCCCTTGCTCGCTTCATAGCTCTGGACATTGTGCACACCGAAAGAGAAGACGATGCAATTCTATTCAATTACCTTCAAACGATTCCAATAAAAAAAAAATGTGTACGATGTCCAGAGCTACGAAGCGAGTAAGGGAAGAAGAATTGTTTATGAAGGGAACAAAGGAAGGCGAGATGTGAGTAGATTTGGACATCTCCAAGCCGATTGAAATAATTTCTGATTTTCACTTTTGATCCCACAAATCGTGTAGTCAAGGACAGTCCCGAAGAGATGACAATGTTCAGTACATTATAATGGTCGATATATATATATATATATTTTAAACTTTATTTCCTTTATATTGTACTCTTGTTTTACAGGGAGATGGTTGAAATGAAGTCGAGCATCGATCAATTGCGGTCAAATCTTGAGGCAAATTGGTAAATTAATAAGTTACATGTGCAATAATATTAACCTATGCTTGAATACAATGATTTTATCTAATGAAAATTTTCTTTCTGTAGAAAAATTTGGTAGATACACCGAAAAAAAAAAAATTGAAAAAGTACAATGATTTTATCTAATGAAAATTTTCTTTCTGTAGAAAAAATTTGGTAGATACACCGAAAAAAGAAAATTGAAAAAGTAAGTAAGAAACCTATAGTATTATTGATTTCAATAATGTGATTTTGTCCAATATAACTTGTTTTGGCGTGATATGCAGTATGGAAATAGTTTGAAAGATGAAAATAAGAAACTTGAAAAAATCTACAAAGAGATTAACATTTACCGGGACAAATCTAGAAGTACGTTAGTTGGGTAAGTTTTTCCCATTATAAAGTTCTTGATTAGTGTCATGACTCATTTGGTTACTTCGTTAATGTACTTATTTTTCCATAGATGCTTTTGTTAAATTTGAAGAGGAAAATGAAAAGTTGTCAGCACTAGTTAAAAGAATCGAGAGAAAAGGAGAAGGCTTTGGTGGCAGCAATTGGGGAAAACATTAATGAAGCCAATGAATACATAAGAATGAAGAAACAAGTGACTTAATGTTTCAAGAAATTGTATTTTTGGAGTCTTGGTCCATGTTCACATGTGGACATTCTTTTTTTTGAAATGCAGGGCTGTGAATATATGAGGAAATTGACGAAGATTTTCAACTCATGAAAGATTAGGACTGAATTTTTCAGTGGAGAATGGTTTGGAAATTTGGAGACGGTTGCCATGTGATTGTGAAAATTTCTGCATGTAATGGTTTTATTTCTTTGTATTTGACTTACATTTTATGACTTGAGCACCTAAACTTAAGTAATTTTCTGACTTCACGCGCATAGCATGACGATGAACGTGAAATAGAACTTTAGCTGGGTAATCAAACTTCTGAAAGTCTGACTAATATATCCTATATGGCTTGTGGGTTAGGAGGATAAATACTGTGATATACTATTGTTATACTCGTCATCATGGCGTGAGAAAGTTCATTGCATGAGTATGATGGCATTTTATTTTAGGGCATTTACTATTTACTACAGAGCAATTGCCACATGAAATTGTTAACTACGTTAATATTTAATATTGCATCAGCTAACCAAAGTCCGGATAGTTAATTTACAGTAGTGTCTGAGTAGCGAGAAATGCTGAAAAATAAGTGATCAGGTTTGCATAGCTTCTTGCCAGGTGGGTTAAATCTTAGAACGCCATAGATTGACTAGTTATGATAGGGTGTTTTGGGTGATTCTATTGCAAGTAGATGGTCAAGCGACATTGGCCTTGTCCACTTAAAAGCACAATCAAGGAAGCACCTATATCTACATTCTGCATGCCTAAGAGAATGAACAAGGAAAACATAGTCTCTATATAAAGAGTTATAATTATAACAACATGTAGATTAGATATTACCAGTTGGAGAGTAGTGGAGAACAGTAAACAATGACAAGCTATGTGAAGGGTTTTGAGATACTTGTTGGAGTCAAATAGGATCTCTGCCAGACTAACGGGAAATGTATCCATGATACATCTCAAGCACCTCCTTCCTCGACACTTCTACTAATTTCGTCAAAATGAAAGCAGGGTCCTCTCCATATGGGAACTCTGATGTGAAAAGCTAGACCGGAGATGCTATGCATCATTGTGCATCATATATGCATGGTTTCTACATGTATTCACAGACCCAGTTACTCACGTTTAGTTACAAGGTTTTGCGTTTCACTAGATGCAGCTGACAGTAGTGTATCAATCAGGAATCCGACTAACAGATCCATGTATGGACACCTTATCTTTGGTCTGCAATCAGTGCCTCAAAGATGCCGTAGCTTTCTCGAGAGATTTACCAAGAACATCAGGTGTGGTGTGCAGGTCTTGAAGCAGTGGCACTCAATTAACTTCTCTTTCTTCAGTTAAAATGATGCTCTGGTCATTCACAAATGGACGCCGAATCTCCTTCCCTGGAATTATTAGGTTTGTAGATGCTGAGGATGCTTTGGTCAGTGACAATACCCAAGCAGAGATGCCGATAAGTAAAAGAGGCACAGATGCATCTTGAGACGAACGTCCAGCAAATTTATGAGTGAAATCACCCGAGAGAAATCATCTGTTTCCTAAGAGACTCCCCTCTGTGAGCCTCGTTTTTCTTATTCATAAAAACCAACAAAAAGGCCTTGCATCTAGAGGCAAATCAACCAATTCATATCTTTGTTTCATTTGTAAAGAACCATCCTGCGAGCGTTTCGATCAATCAATGAGCCTCTCCAGATCTCCTTTGGTTCCGTGTCCATTTCTGTCCGATCGATTGCACCGATTTCAATCCAAACATCGTTACTGTTTTTGGTTTGAGCGGAACTTGGGTTGTGGATTAGCAGGAATCTAGCTTTTGGTTGATTTGGCGTGCTTACCTCGTTGGGTAGAAATCTCCTTGAAAGTTAGCTTAAGCGGTTGATGCCAGAGCATGGACCACCATCGGACGGAGCCCTAGGCCAGGGTCATTGCCATGAATGGTGGCACCATCGCCGTCATCCTGCCTTGGTGATCATCGTGCCTCGTGGGGTTGATCAAGAAAAGGGAGCTTGAGGAGGAAGATTCAGGTTTTTGGGTACTGAACTTGAGGAGGAGGTGGAATGGCATGCGCTTCAGGTTTTTGGAACATAAGGAAGAATGTTAGCAAAGAACTCCACCTTTGGAAACAAAAGGAGAAGATTCACACAGGCTTTGAGAATTTGCGAGTGAGAGAGCTTGTGAATCGCACTTGGCTGGCTTGAGTTCGCTTTGCCTTCTCCTCGACTTTTCTTTTGTTCCCCTTTATATTTAGTAGGCAACAAGATATCGATAAAGCGAATGCGCTCTGTTCACTTATCATGTGTACACCTTAACTTGTAAAGCTTCCCACGTGAGTAAGAAACCCTCAGAGACTATGGTGGTGGCGAGGATGGCAGCGGCAACAAAGAAAGGAGAGCGAGGGAGCTAGAAACCAGAATGTGCGGTATTAGTGTTCACGGATAGCCATGTTGTCCTTACAAGCTACCTTGCTGCAACTTAAAATCTTTTATGGTGAGAAAATAATGAAGTCTCAGTATCTGAAAGCCAGTGAAGTTTGAAGACTTGCATTGTTCATGGGTCTCATTTCTATCTGACTCTATCTTGATATATGTTAATAACGTAACCTATAAACTAATGCATTTTATTGACATAAAGAATGTACTTGTTAGTTACCATCCTTCCTCTACGAACTTAATGTATCCTCTTATGATTGCCTATGCATAAATACCTAATAGCTATAAAACATAGATGGCTCTTACCCCAAAGAGTCCCCGTCTTCCCAAATTCTTACCGTGTCTTTTTTGTTTCCTCCGCTTTCTTGTAAGTATTGGTTTCATAACTCTGAATGGATTCGAGAAGGGGTCGCGTCAACGTTGGCTCACCGTAACATGGTAAGTGGGTCTGTGCAGCTAACAACAGAATATTTACTTATAGGCATTTGGGAAAAGAAATGCTTTTCAAAGCATCTTATAAGATGAGGACATGACTGGTTTGCGGTTGCCTTTCACTCTTCATCTGCGAGAAGCATTGAAATTCGCCCTTAATATCGACCCTAACTTTATTTGATGCCTAATGTCAATATTGTACTTGCGGCCGATGCACCTCAGTGTATCAAGTCCTCTCAAGATCCAACAAAATACTTTGTAAAGCTTTTAGATAACAGACGTGGTCAATGAGCGGGTCAGGATATTGAATGAACTCGTGTAAAATCAGACGGACGATTTAACAAAAAAAAAAAAAGAAAATCATGCTCACACAAGACCGCTCAACGAAAGTTGGCATCTTTTCACTCTTCTGCCGAGGGAGTGACTTGCGCCTGACTGCTCGATTTGCCTTTTGGGCAGATCGGCCCCCTTGCGCAAGGATCGGGTCCACGAGGCAGGATTTCGAACCTCGAGTCCCCACATAGACCATTTCATCAGTTTAGCCATCATTTGAATAGGGTCTCGACTTATAATTCATCTGCATTTGCGGTTTAGTTTTATCTATGAGAATGAGAATTGGTTATATAGCTCTTATGCGAACACGTATTAAATGTACATCTGTAATAATTTTTCTCTTCCATTCACTATCCATAGAAATGATGAAAGGAGGGCTTTTTCCTTTTTAATAACTTAATCCTTTTTCTTTGGGTGGGTTGGCTTGGAAGTTTGTGCTATAAAAATTTCCTTTGATATGGAAATTAATGCTCAGTGATTTCTATTGCGCACGCAATGCTCGACGCACCATTAATAGAGCACATTTCTCACTTGCTGGGATTTACAGTCTAAAGTGCAAGGGTTTTCCAAGTTGAATAGCCTTGTGCACCAAAAACGGAAATTTCGTGCGGAGTTTCGGAAGGAAGATCAATCCACCCATGATAAGTTTGGTGCTCTTTTGCATCGCATGACCTGTGAACGAGAAGATCTTCAATTCCTACCCATTCATAAACCAAAGGGGAGCTTCTGACGATTTAATTCCAGTAGAAATTTTTCCAAAGCGTGAGCGAAAATCCCCAAAAGCAAGTTCAAAGATTGCCAGAAATGGCAAGAGATAGGGCTGCACCGAGTGCTTCTTGTGTATATCCAATCGCCTCGTATCGTGCTGTGATCATGTTGTTTCGAATAGCTTAACCTATAGATCATGTGAGACGGGAGCATGTGCGACGTCGCTACCTCACCGAGCACGTACAGAGAAGTCCCGAGGGGGCAAAAGTACAAATGCAACAACTTCACTTTGCAGGATGGTATGAACAAGAGAGGTTGTTCGAGTAGAGAACACGGGGCAACTGCATCACGGAGCAAGCGCGTGGTGCTTTATAAGCCATTGGAATCGGGAAGATCGATCCACCGGAGCTGAATCTCCACTTCTCCGCACTCGACATTTCTCAGTCCCAGGCGCATGTCTTGGACAACCCGTCCTTCAATCCAGACGATGCAGCTTTCTTCAGCGAGGCAGTTTCGTCTAAGACGTTGCACTCTCGTCATGACAGCGCCGCTGGAAAGGCCTTGCAGATTCATCTCGAGAGCTTCTATGAAAGGTTTTATGTCGAACTCATCATCTCCCGTTTTGTCATCTTCGCTGATCGGATTGTGGTCATAAACAGTCTGCCACGAGGATACATCAACATATATCTTCCCCTATTAAAAAAAAATTTCAGTAATGCAGAATGGTGCCATCTTAATTTCTTTCAGGTTGACGAATCAAGTGTTCATTAAATAACCTAAGCTGGAAACAGGTTCCTACATGCAAGCTACGATGGGTCGGAGCTTGCTGAGTTCTTAACAGTGGTAAAATTGGCATTTACTTTATGAGCTACTCTCATCCGCCCTAGGATATTCATATCACGCTGTGGATCCTAAGGGCGATTGGGATGGTGTCAGAACAACCTCGATTCTAGATGAGAAGGAAGTCTAACCATATCAAGAGCTACACTGTCTGCAATGACCGAACTTTGAGAAGACTGATGAGGCAGAGACTGAGAAATTTGCATTGAAAGAAACTTGCATGTATACCCTCTGAAAAAATAATAAGCAGGAGAAACATTAGCATTTCAAATGTGAGACGGGGAGTGAAAAGTGATACGGTTAATAGAAAAGAGGTAACCATTCTTTAAAGAAGCCAAGCCAAGAAAGCAGCTGGTCTTGTGCTAAACGACACATACGTCACCACTCAGCACTCTAAAGACATGGCCTCTTGTTCGTTTTAATGTCCTTTCCACGGCTAGTTACACGAAAAGCGGAAGGGCCAATGAATATGCAACTCGCAAGTAAACTCTTACTTTTCTTTTCACACTCCGTTAATGAATGCAGGAAAATTTAAGAGGCATTGGGACTACATCCTTTAATGCATTTCCCTTCGTGCGAAATGAAATTTGTTTGGACACTCGGCATATCTGAACTATGGATAAGTTGAGATACAAACTTACGAAACCTAATGTAACATGTTTGTAATATGGTTCAGCATGACCCCTAAAGTTGTGTGCAAGTATGCTAAACTTAATGATGACGTCTTTTACATAAAAATCGGTCTTAGTACAAGATACATCATCCAAAGATGCGGTCAAACGATTTTCGGTAGTTTGTAACTTAGGCACACTAGTGACGAAAAGACTGGCAAACAAAGAGGCCAATGGGGACGGAGCATCGTGAAAATAATTCATATGTATCCGACTTAAGTCACGAGAGAGAGAGAGAGAGAGAGAGAGAGAGAGAGAGAGAGAGAGAGAACTTACCAGCTTGACTGGAATGGTAGAATCGGAAACAGAGGGAGTCGGATCTCCGTTCCACTCAGGATTAACCTCCTTCTTCATAAGACGGGGTCTTCAATTTCTGCCTCATTTATTCCCCCTTTAACTAGACGATTTATAAGGGAGATCGATTCAAATAGTAACAGCTTTGACAGCAAATCGCCATATAGAAGCATATCCAACTAAAGTAAGCTACTCACACAGGAATAGTGAAGCGCGATGTGACATCAAGAAGCCCGTACGATCATGAAGGATTTATGGTCCTCTAGCCTCAACTTTAGCAATGAATCAAAAGTGAGCAAAACGCACATATGCTCAGAAAGAGAGAGAGAGTACATGGATATATCTCACCCTCTCTCTGAAAGGGTAGTACACTTCAAAGGCTTGAACAAAATGATTAATTGGATCCATCGGATCGTTGTCTTAAACAGCAAAAAGCAACAATGAGTGAAGAATGATGTTTGAAGGTTAATCATCCGCAGGACAGGAAGCTAATATGCCATCAAGGCAATTAAAGGAACTGAAGAAAGGCGAAAAAGAGTATACAAAAACTTTTCAGGTCTCATGCGGTGAAGAAGCGACTCGGATGATCTAGCAAAGTTTGTTAAAATGTAGGCATGAATAGCAAGTTCTTCAATCGGGGCTGCTAGGGCAAGATCTAGTGAAAAATAATTCATTAGCGAATCACCAATGCGGATAAAGTACCGATGTCCTCATTGGCAAAAGTGGATACAAAACTTATCAAGGCGAAAAACGCATGGAAACTCTTGACAGGATTTTGCAAATTTGAATGGGCAACACAAATTCTACTGAGGAGTGAAATAATCTCATCAAATACAGTTGAAAAGAACTGTGAGGAGAATTCCCTCTCTAGTGCTTCGTACAACAACTGGACCGAAATTCTATCTCTACAGAGAGACTCTCCATTCAGCACTTCGTTCGTTCAGTTGAGACATTTGATGGAACAGAGGTCGCAGTGCAACTTGAGGAAAGGTCAAGGTTGTTGTCAGGAATAAAAATGGAGAGTCATTGATATTGGATAAAAGGTGAACGCCGAACTTAATAATCATGAAATGAAGCAGCTATAAGGAATGGAATTTGCATCAGTGAGACATCGTCAGGTAATGTCGCTTCAATCGGATCATTTGGGCAACGACCCAAGTCACCGAAAAGATCTAAAAGCATGCCCCTATCTTCATTTTCCCCCAAAATCAGAACTTGGGCAAAATAGGGTCAAATCATCGTATGTGAAGTGTTGCTTGCAAGAAAAAAAATGAGGGTAAAAACGGAGAGGGACTAAAGGAGGAGGCGGACCTGCGTACAACCATCTTGACGACGACGTAGGGATCAATGGATCATTGGATCTTGATGCCGCGCTCGACCCGGATCTTGAGGCGGCCCAGCAATCTCTCCATCATCAACGTTGACGGTGGTGCGAATATATAAGAATGATTTTTCTATATTTTGTTCGTATTCTTGTTAAAAAAAAAAAAAAACACCGTGTTGATTTGCTTAGTAGAGATTTTCATTTTATTGAGCGTGTACATTATTGAGATGGTATGTAATAATTAGAATTAGAATATTATAAAAGTAAGTGTTTGCCTAAACTTATTATTTTCCTCTTGTTGATTTGCTTCCTCACTTAAAGCTGAGCTGGTGATAAGATATTTTCTAGGATTTCTAGTATAGTCTCTTGATTTGATGGATATCAATACCAATGCCGTGTTGTACGACATCTACTTTGATTCAAATTTTCCTTTCCAAAGATCGATTAAACGACACAACTCCTAAAAAACTATTCTTTAAGTTACTTCCATGATTTAGGTTGCCCAAATAATGTGGGATTATTTTGATAATAGAAGGCTCGCCCGAGTCACTTAACCGACCAACATAAAAAGGTGTTGGCACTATAAAGGGTCATTCATAAAGTTTTGATGAGAAAGTGATCGCTTATAATTATGGCATCAAATATTTTAACATTGCATGTTGCCCAATTTATTTTCCAAGCAACACCATTCATAGATATTTCACAAGTTGAGAATTAGGGTTAAAATAGTCCCGGACTTGCCCAGGCATTAAATTCCATTTTCACAAGGATTGAAGCTACTTTGCTCAATCTCAGAATAAAGTCATTGAAGAAGCAAACATGAAACTAAGGAAGGGAGGTGAATAAAATTTTGCTCACTTCTTTCTCTTTTTAGGAGGGTAAATAAAATTCTCTTTGGAGGGAGAGAGAGAGAGAGAGATCCATGCCTTACTCGAATCGTTTGAAGGTAATTGAATAGAATCATGTAATCTTCTCTTTTGACATTTCCTTGTCTTTGACAAGGTTTTGGATTTTTTCAACGATGAGTTCATCGTGAGCGTTTGTCACTTGTGCGGTCAATCATTTAGTATGGGATTTTGCGAGACTTTGAGGAGCCATAGGAGTTTGATGGCGTATGTAAGTGAGGAAGTGTATTGAATTAGTCGACTTCAATAATATAGGATTTTATTTGATTTGATGATGTTATGCAGTGCGAGAAGAAATTCAAGAACGAGAGTGAAAACTTCAACAAACTATATCTTATGTTGATTTATTTATTTTGTTTCACTGATAGCCGTTTTTCGTTACTTATTCGTTTAGGGTTGATCGGATTCACTGATTGTTGTAAATTTTTGGTTACTCTTTAGTTGTTACGCTCCGATTGAAGGCTTTATATCTTCAACATCAAGGCTTTATCTTCTTATGATTTGAGTTAGTCATTGAAGAATGAGTAGCTTATGGATATGTTAGTTTGGAATGAGAAGCTTCGGTCATAATATGTTCCAAGATGACCTTACCAACATAAACCAATTCGTCGACGGCAATCATTATATGAGGGTAGTAAAGAGGCTGAAGATGCGAGTGATTTGGATATCTCCAAATCGATTGAACTATAATTTCTATTTCAAACTTTCGATCTCGCGTGGTCTGTCTTGACGCAAATAACACAGAAGAGACATCCCGACGATATCTACTTAAAATAGATGAAAAACTTTCGAGATGTTTGGACTTATTTCTTTTTTGAATGTTTTCTTGATTTTGTCCAATATGTCGAGCTCTTAGATGAGTGAAATTCGTGAAGAGTAAAAATTCTACCGTGCATCAACGTTACTTCGTAATCCTATATTGCTCAACTTACTTGTTTAGCTATTTATGGCTTATATAGCTAAATAACTTTGGAAAATTGGTGTTCAATCTATATGAATTCATTTAATTATTTAAGCTAATTCATATTCTATTTCATTGTTTTATTGTACTATTGTTTTGCAGCAGAACAGCTGAAGTTAAGACCAAGATTGATCACGTGGCCTCGAAGATTGAGCGGAATGGGTAATTTTAAGAAGTGATACATGTATGTGGTATTGTTAACTTTTACTTCAACATAATACTTAAATCTAATAAATATGTTTTATTTTTTATTTTTCCTTTAGACAAGAATTGTTGGAGGAATTTCAATACAGCGCTGTAGATGTAAGCGATGAATTGTATTGAATTAGTTGACTTCAATAATATGGGATTTTATTTGATTTGATAATGTTATGTATTGTGAGAAGAAATTGAAGAATGAGAGCGAGAACCTCAACAAACTATATCTTTTGTTGATTTATTTATTTTGCTTCAATGATCGTCATTTTCCGTTACTTATTCGTTTAGGGTTGAATGCATTCACTAATTATTGTAAATTTTGGGTTACTCTTTAGTTGTTACACTCCGATTGAAGGCTTTATGTCTTCAACCTCGAGGTTTTATTTTCTGTTGATTTGAGTTACTCATAGAAGAATGAGTAGCTAATCGATATGTTAGTTTGAAATGAGAAACTTATGTCACAACAATGTCCAAAGAGGACTTGATCAACCTACACCAATTCATCAACGACAATCATTATATAAGGGTAGTAAAGAGGCTGAAGATATGAGTAATTCGGATATCTCAAAATCGATTGAACTATAATTTCTATTTTAACATTTTAATCTCGTGTGGTGTGCAGTGACGCAAAGAACACATGAGAGGCATCCGACGATATCTGCTTAAAATAGATGAGAAACTTTCGAGATGATTGAACTTATTTCTTTTTTAAATGTTTTCTTGATTTTGTCCAATACGTCGAGCTCTTAGATGAGTGAAATTAGTAAAGAGTAACAATTCTTCCGTGCATTCACGTTCCTTCGTAATCCTATATTGCTCAACTCACTTATTTAGCTATTTATGGCTTATATAACTAAATTACTTTAGAATATCGATGTTTAATCCATATGAATTCGTTTAATTACTTAAGCTGATTCATATTCTATTTCATTGTTTTATTGTACTCTTGTTTTGTAGCGAGATGACTAAAGTTAAGGCCAAGATTGATCGCGTGGACCTAGAGATTGAGCGGAATAGGTAAGTTTAACAAGGGATATATGTAAGTGGTATTGTTAACTTTTACTTCACATAATTCTTATATCTAATGAATATGTTTTTTTTTTTTCCTTTAGACAAAAATTGTTGGAGGAATTTCGACACGACGCTGCAAATATAAGTAAGGAATTGTATTGAATTAATTGACTTCGATAATATGAGATTTTATTTGATTAAATTATGTTATGCAGTGCGAGAAGAAATTGAAGAATGAGAGCGAGAATCTCAACAAACTATATCTTATGTTGATTTATTTATTCTGCTTCAATAATCGCCATTTTCCATTACTTATTCATTTAGGGTTAATCGCATTCACTGATTGGTGTAATTTTTGGGTTACTCTTTAATTGTTACACTCCAATTAAAGGTTTTATGTCTTCAATATCGAGGTTTTATCTTCTGATGATTTGAGTTACTCATCGAAGAATGAGTAGCTAATCGATATATTGGTTTGGAATGAAAAGCTCATGTCACAACAATGTCCCAAGATGACTTGACCATCCCACACTAATTTGTCAACAATAATCATTACACAAGGGTATCTTATGTTAAAGATGTGAGTGATTTGAATATCTCAAAGTTGATTGAACTATAATTTTTGTTTCAAACTTTAGATCCCGTGTGGTGTACAGTAACGTAAAGAACACATGAGAGTCATTCCGATGATATCTCTTCAAAATAAATGAGGAACTTTCGAAATGGTTAGACTTATTTCTTTTTTATATATTTTCCTAAAGTTGTCGACTGTGTTGAACTTTTAGATGAGTGAAATTCATGAAGAGTAACAATTCTTCCATGTATCTATGTTATTTCGTATTTCTCTATTGCACAATTCACTTGTTTAGTTAAACATGACTTATATAATTGAATAACTCTAGAATATCAATGTTCAATCCAGATGAATTCATTTGTTGATTTATTTATTCTACTTCACTAATAGTTATTATCGGTTACTTATTCGTTTAGGGTTGATCGCATTCACTGATTGTTGTAAATTTTGGGTTACTCTTTAGTTGTTACACTCCAATTCAAGGCTTTATGTCTTCAACCTCGAGACTTTATCTTCTGATGATTTGAGTTACTCATGGAAGAATGAGTAGCTAATTGATATGTTGGTTTGTAATGAGAAACTTATGTTACAACAATGTCTCAAAGACGACTTGACCGACATACACTAATTCGTCGACGATAATCATTACACAATGGTAATAAAAAGGCTAAAGATACGAGTAATTTGGATATCTCCAAGTCGATTGAATTATAATTTCTGTTTCGAATTTTGGATCTCGTGTGATGTGCAGTGACGCAAAGAATACATGAAAAGTATCTCGACGATATCTGCTTAAAATAAATGATGAACTTTCGAGGTGGTTGAACTTATTTTTTTTATATATATGTTTTCCTAAAGTTGTCGACTACGTTGAGCTCTTAGATGAGTGAAATTCGTGAACAGTAACAATTCTTCCGTGCATTTACGCTATTTTTTATTTTTATATTGCACAACTCACTTGTTTAGCTAGTCATGACTTATATAATTGAATAACTTTAGAATATCGATGTTTAATCCAAATGAATCCGTTTGATTTTTTAAGCTGATTCATATTATATTCCATTGTTGTATTGTATTCTTGTCTTGCAGTGGGATGGAAGTTAAGATTAAGATTGATCCCGTGGGCTCGGAGATTGGGCAGAATGGATAAGTTTAACAAGTAATACGTGTAAGTGGTATTGTTAACTTTTGCTTTAATATAATACTTATATCTACTGAATACGCTTTTACTTTTTTCCTTTATAGAAGAATTGTTGGATGAATTTCGACACCGCGCTGCAGATGTAAGCAAGGAATTGTATTGAATTAGTCGACTTCGATAATATGAGATTTTATTTGATTTGATGATGTTATGTAGTACGAAAAAAAATTAAACAACGAGAGCGAGAATCTCAACAAACTATATCTTCTGTTGATTTATTTATTCTGTTTCACTGATCGGCGTTTTCCATTACTTATTCATTTATGGTTGATCGCATTCAGTGATTGTTGTAAATTTTGGATTACTCTTTAATTGTTACGCTTTGATTCAAGACTTTATATCTTCAACCTTAAGGCTTTATCTTATAATGATTTAGCCATGAAAAAATGAGTAGCTTATGGATATGTTGGTTTGAAATGAGAAGCTCCGGTCATAATATATCCTAAGATGACCTTACCAACATAAATCAATGACCTTACCAACATAAATCAATTCGTCGACGACAATCATTACATGAGGGTAGTAAAGAGGCTAAAGATGTGAGTGATTTAGGTATCTCAAAGTCGATTGAACTATAATTTTTATTTTAAACTTTCGATCTCGTGTGGTCTGCCTTGACGCAAATAACACAGGAGAGGCATCCCGACGATATCTACTTAAAATAGATGAGGAACTTTCGAGGTGATTTGACTTATTTCTTTTTTGAATGTTTTCTTGATTTTATCCAATATGTCGAGCTCTTAGATGAATGAAATTCGTGAAGAGTAAAAATTTTACCGTGCATCCACGTTGCTTCGTAATCCTATATTGCTCAACTTACTTGTTTAGCTATTTATAACTTATATAACTAAATAACTTTGGAAAATTGATGTTCAATCCAAATGAATTCGTTTAATTATTTAAGCTGATTCATATTTTATTTCATTGTTTTATTATACTATTGTTTTGCAGCAAGATGACTGAAGTTAAGACCAATATTGATCACGTGGTCTCGAAGATTGAGCGGAATGGGTAATTTTAAGAAGGGATACATGTATGTGGTATTGTTAATTTTTGCTTCAACATAATGCTTAAATCTAATAAATATGTTTTATTTTTTTATTTTTCCGTTAGACAAGAATTATTGGAGGAATTACGACACAACACTGTAGATGTAAGCGGTGAATTGTATTGAATTAGTTGACTTCAATAATATGGGATTTTATTTGATTTGATAATGTTATGTATTGCGAGAAGAAATTGAAGAATGAGAGCGAGAACCTCAACAAACTATATTTTTTTGTTGATTTATTTATTCTGCTTCAATGATCGTCATTTTTCGTCACTTATTCGTTTAGGGTTGAATGCATTCACTAATTGTTGCAAATTTTGAATTACTCTTTAATTGTTACGCTCCGATTGAAGGCTTTATGTCTTCAACCTCGAGACTTTATTTTCTGTTGATTTGAGTTACTCATGAAAGAATGAGTAGCTAATCGATATGTTGGTTTGAAATGAGAAACTAATGTCACAATAATGTCCAAAGAGGACTTGATCAACCTACACCAATTCGTTAATGACAATCATTACATAATTGTAGTAAAGAGGCTGAAGATATGAGTAATTCGGATATCTCAAAATCGATTGAACTATAATTTCTATTTCAACCTTTTGATCTCGTGTGGTGTGCAATGACGCAAAGAACACATGAGAGGCATCCGACAATATTTGCTTAAAATAGATGAGAAACTTTCAAGATGATTGAATTTATTTCTTTTTTGAATGTTTTCTTGATTTTGTCAAATACGTCGAGCTCTTAGATGGGTGAAATTAGTGAAGAGTAACAATTCTTCCGTGCATCCACGTTGTTTCGTAATCCTATATTGCTCAACTCACTTATTTAGCTATTTATGGCTTATATAACTAAATAACTTTGGAATATCGATGTTTAATCCATATGAATTCGTTTAATTATTTAAGCTGATTCATATTCTATTTCATTATTTTATTATACTCTTGTTTTGTAACGGGATGACTAAAGTTAAGACCAAGATTGATCGCATGGACTTAGAGATTGAGCGGAATAGGTAAGTTTAACAAAGAATATATCTAAGTGGTATTGTTAATTTTTACTTCATATAATTCTTATATCTAATGAATATGTTTTTTTTTTCCTTTAGACAAGAATTGTTGGAGGAATTTCGACATGACGCCGCAGATGTAAGTGAGGAATTGTATTGAATTAACTGACTTCGATAATATGAGATTTTATTTGATTAAATTATGTTATGCAGTGCGAGAAAAAATTGAAGAATGAGAGCAAGAATCTCAACAAACTATATCTTATGTTGATTTATTTATTCTGCTTCAATAATCGTCGTTTTCCGTTATTTGTTCATTTAGGGTTGATCGCATTCACTGATTGATGTAATTTTTGGGTTACATTTTAATTGTTACGCTCCGATTAAAGGCTTTATGTTTTCAACATCAAGGCTTTATCTTCTCATGATTTGAGTTACTCATGAAAAAATGAGTAACTAATCGATATATTGGTTTGGAATTAGAAGCTCATGTCACAACAATGTCCCAAGATGACTTGACCATCCTACACTAATTTGTCAACAACAATCATTATACAATGGTAGTAAAAAGGCCGAAGATGTGAGTGATTTGAATATCTCCAAGTCGATTGAATTATAATTTTTGTTTCAAACTTTGGATCCCGTGTGGTGTGCAGTGATGCAAAGAATACATAAGAGGCATTCCGATGATATCTGCTCAAAATAAATGAAGAACTTTCGAAATGGTTAGACTTATTTCTTTTTTTATATGTTTTCCTAAAGTTGTCCAATGCATTGAACTTTTAGATAAGTGAAATTCGTGAAGAGTAACAATTCTTTCATGTATCTATGTTATTTCGTATTTCTCTATAGTACAATTCATTTGTTTAGTTAGACGTGACTTATATAATTAAATAATTCTAGAATATCAATGTTCAATCCAGATGAATTCGTTTGATTTTTTAAGCTGATTCATATGATATTTTATTGTTTTATTGTGCTCTTGTCTTGGAACGGGATGGCTAAAGTTAAGACCAAGATTGATCGTGTAGATTCGGAGATTGAGTGGAATGGGTAAGTTTAATAAATGATACGTGTAAGTGGTATTGTTAACTTTTGGTTCAACATAATATTTATATCTACTGAATATGTTTTTTTTTTCTTTTATAGAATAATTTTTGGAGAAATTTCGACACCGCGCCGCAGATGTAAGCGATGAATTGTATTGAATTAGTCGACTTCGATAATATGATATTTTATTTAATTTGATGATGTTATGCAGTGCAAGAAAAAATTAATCAACAAGATCGAGAACCTTAACAAACTATATATTTTGTAGATTTATTTATTCTGCTTCACCAATAGTCATTGTCGGTTACTTATTTGTTTAGGGTTGATCGCATTCACTGATTGTTGTAAATTTTGGGTTACTCTTTAGTTGTTACACTTCAATTCAAGGCTTTATGTCTTCAACCTCGAGACTTTATCGTCTGATAATTTAAGTTACTCATAGAAGAATGAGTAGCTAATTGATATGTTGGTTTGTAATGAGAAGTTTATGTCACAAAAATGTTTCAAAAACGACTTGACCAACCTACACTAATTCATCGACGACAATCATTACACAAGGGTAGTAAAAATGCTGAAGATGTGAGTAATTTGGATATCTCCAAATCGATTGAACTATAATTTTTGTTTCGAACTTTGGATCTCGTGTGATGTGCAGTGACGCAAAGAATACATGAGAGATATTCCGACGATATCTGCTTAAAATAAATGAGGAATTTTCGAGGTGGTTGAACTTATTTTTTTTTATATATATGTTTTCCTAAAGTTGTTCACTACATGGAGCTTTTAGATTAATGAAATTCGTGAACAGTAACAATTCTTCCGTGCATCTACGCTATTTCGTATTTCTATATTACACAACTCACTTGTTTAGCTAGTCATGGCTTATATAATTGAATAACTCTAGAATATCGATGTTTAATATAAATGAATTCGTTTGATTTTTTAAGCTGATTCATATTATATTTCATTGTTGTATTGTATTATTGTCTTGCAGTGGGATGGAAGTTAAGATCAAGATTGATCCCGTGGGCTTGGAGATTGAGCAGAATGGATAAGTTTAACAAGTAATACGTGTAAGTGGTATTGTTAACTTTTGCTTTAACATAATGCTTATATTTACTGAATACGCTTTTATTTTTTTTCCTTTATAGAAGAATTGTTGGATGAATTTCGACACCGCGCTGCAGATGTAAGCGATGAATTGTATTGAATTAGTCGACTTCGATAATATTAGATTTTAAATGGTTTGATGATGTTAAGTAGTGCGAGAAAAAATTAAACAACGAGAGCGAGAATCTCAACAAACTATATCTTCTGTTGATTTATTTATTCTGCTTCACTGATCGACGTTTTTCATTACTTATTAATTTAGGGTTGGTCGCATTCAATGATTATTATAAATTTTGGATTACTCTTTAATTGTTACGCTTCGATTCAAGGCTTTATATCTTTGTTCTCGAGGCTTTATCTTTTAATGATTTGAGTTAGTCATGAAAGAATGAGTAGCTTATGGATATATTGGTTTGAAATGAGAAGCTCAGATTATAATATATCCCAAGATGACCTTACCAACATAAACTAATACGTCGAGGACAATCATTACATGAATGTAGTAAAGAGGCTAAAGATGCGAGTGATTTGGATATCTCCAAATCGATTGAACTATAATTTCTATTTCAAACTTTCGATCTCGTGTGGTCTGCCTTGACGCAAATAACATAAGAGAGACATCCCGACGATATCTACTTAAAATAGATGAGGAACTTTCGAGGTGATTGAACTTTTTTTTTTTTTGAATGTTTTCTTGATTTTGTCCAATATGTCGAACTCTTAGATGAGTGAAATTCATGAAGAGTAAAAATTCTACCGTGCATCCACGTTGCTTCGTAATCCTATATTGCTCAACTCACTTGTTTAGCTATTTATGACTTATATAGCTAAATAACTTTGGAAAATCGGTGTTCAATCCAGATGAATTCATTTAATTATTTAAGCTGATTCATATTCTATTTCATTGTTTTATTATACTATTGTTTTGCAGCAAGATGGCTGAAGTTAAGATCAAGATTGATCACGTGGCCTGGAAGATTGAGCGGAATGGGTAATTTTAAGAAGTGATATATGTATGTAGTATTGTTAACTTTTGCTTCAACATAATGCTTAAATCTAATTAATATGTTTTATTTTTTATTTTTTTATTTTTCCTTTAGATAATAATTGTTGGGAGAATTTCGACATCGCATTGTAGATGTAAGCGAGGAATTGTATTGAATTAGTCGACTTCAATAATATGAGATTTGATTTGATTTGATAATGTTATGCAGTGCGAAAAGAAATTGAAAAACGAGAGCGAGAACCTCAACAAATTATATCTTCTATTAATTTATTTATTCTGTTTCAATGATTGTCCTTTTCTGTTACTTATTTATTTAGGATTGATTGCATTGATTGATTGTTGCAAATTTTGGGTTATTCTTTAGTTGTTACGTTGCGATTGAAGGCTTTATGTCTTTAACCTCAAAAGCTTTATCTTTTAATGATTTGAGTTACTCATGAAAGAATGAGTAGCTAATTGATATGTTAGTTTGGAATGAGAAACTCATGTTACAACAATGTCCTAAGACGACTTAATAAACCCACACCAATTCGTCGACGACAATCATTACATAAGGGTAGTAAAGAGTAGAGGTGAGCACAGTTCCCAGGTAGAACCGAGAATCAGGAAACCGCACCGCAGGGTCCAGTTTGGTTCCCGGTTCTAAGGAAAGAGGTTTCGATTCTCGTTTCCTTTTTCTTGAGGCATCTCAACAATATCTGCTTAAAATAGATGAGAAATTTTCGAGGTGATTGGACTTATTTCTTTTTTATATATTTTTCTGCTTTTGTCAAATATGTTGAGCTCTTAGATGAGTGAAATTCGTGAAGAGTAATGATTCTTCCATGTATCCACGTTACTCCGTAATCCTCTATTACACAACTTACTTGTTTAGCTATTCATGACTTATATAACTGAATAACTCTGGAATATCGATGTTCAAACCAGATAAATTCGTTTAATTATTTAAGCTGATTCATATTATATTTCATTATTTTATTATACTTATGTTTTGCAGTGGGATGACTGAAGTTAAGGCCATGATTGATCACGTGAACTCGGAGATTGAGCGAAATGGGTAAGTTTAACAAGTCGCACATGTAAGTGGTATAGTTAACTTTTGCTTCAATATAATACTTTTATCTAACGAATATATTTTTTCTTCTTTTTTTTCCCTTTAGATTACAATTGTTGGAGGAATTTCAACACTCCGCTGCAGATGTAAGCGAGGAATTGTATTGAATTAGTCAACTTCGATAGTATGTGATTTTATTTGATTTAATGATGTTATGTAATGTGAGAAGAAATTGAAGAACGAGAGCGATAATTTCAAGAAACTGTATCTTCTGTTGATTTATTTATTCTGCTTCACTGATCGCCATTTTCCGTTACTTATTCGTTTAGGGTTGATTGGATTCATTGATTGTTGTTAATTTTGGGTTACTTTTTAGTTGTTACGCTCTGATTGAAGGCTTTATATCTTCAACCTCGAAGCTTTATCTTCTGATGATTTGAGTTACTCATGGAAGAACGAGTAGCTAATTGATATGTTGGTTTGGAATGAGAAGCTCCTATCATTATAATATCTCAAGACGACTTTGTCAACCCGCACCAATTCATCGATAATAATCATTACATGAGGGTAGTAAAGATACTGAAAATTTGAGTGATTTGGATATCTCCAAATCGATTGAACTATAAGATATGTTTCAAACTTTCGATCTCGTGTAGTGTGCAGTGACGCAAATAACACAAGCGAGGCATCTCGATGATATCTGCTTAAAATAGATGAGGAACATTCAAGGTGATTGGACTTATTTCCTTATTATATGTTTTTCTGATTTTGTCCACTATGTCGAGCTCTTAAATGGGTGAAATTCGTAAAGAGTAATAATTTTTCTGTGCATCCACGCTATTTCATAATTCTATATTGCACAACTCACTTGTTTAGTTATTTATAATTTAGATAACTAAATAACTCTGGAATATCGATGTTCAATCCAGATGAATTCGTTTAATTATTTAAGCATATTCATATTCTATTTTATAGTTTTATTGTATTCTTGTTTTACATCGGGATAGCTGAAGTTAAGGCCAAGATTGATCATATGGGTTTGGAGATTGAGCGGAATGGATGAGTTTAACAAGTGATACATGAAAGTGGTATTGTTAACTTTTGCTTCAACATAATACTTATATCTAATGAATATGGCTTTTTTTTTTTTTTTCCCTTTAGACAACAATTGTTGGAGGAATTTCGATACCATGCTGTAGAAGTAAGCGATGACATGTATTGAATTAGTTGACTTCGATAATATAGGATTTGATTTGATTTGATGATGTTATACAGTGCGAGAAGAAATTGAAGAACGAGAGCAAAAACCTCAACTGTGGATTTATTTATTCTACTGCACTGATTGCTATTTTCCGTTACTTATTCGTTTATGGTTGATCGCATTCACTGATTGTTGTAAATTTTGGGTTACTATTTATTTATTACAGTCCGATTCAAGACTTTATGTCTTCAACCTCGAGACTTTATCTTATGATGATTTGAGTAACTCATGGAAAAATGAGTAGCTAATCGGTATATTGGTTTGGAATAAAAAGCTCCTATCATAATAATGTCCCAAGACGACCTTACCAACTTGCACCAATTCATCAACGACAATCATTACATAAGAGTAATAAAGAGGCTGAAGATATGTGTGATTTGGATATCTCCAAATTGATTGAACTATAATTTCTGTTTCAAACTTTTGATCTCATGTGGTGTACAGTGACGCAAATAACACATGAGAGGCATCTCGACCATATCTGCTTAAAATAGATGAGGAACTTTCGAGCTAAGTGGACTTATTTCTTTTTTATATGTATTCCTGATTTTGTCCAATACATTGAGCTCTTAGATGAGTAACATTCATGAAGAGTAATAATTCTTTCATGCATTCACGCTATTTCATAATTCTGTATTGCACAACTCACTTGTTTAACTATTCGTGACTTATATAACTGAATGACTCTGGAATATCGATGATCAATCCAGATGAATTCGTTTAATTATTTAAGATGATTCATATTCTATTTCATTATTTCATTGTACGCAGTGGGATGACTGAAGTTAAGGCGAAGATTGATCACGTGGGCTTGGAGATTGAGCGGAATTAGTAAGTTTAACAAGTGATGCATGTAAGTGGTTTTGTTAACTTTTTCTTGAACATAATACTTATATCTAATAAATATATATTTTTTTCTTTAGACAACAATTGTTGGAGGAATTTTGACATCATGCCGCAGATATAAGCGAGGAATTGTGTTGAATTAGTTGACTTCAATAATATGAGATTTTATTTGATTTGATGATGTTATGTAATGTGAGAAGAAATTGAAGAATAATAGCGAAAATCTCAACAAACTATATCAATATTTATGAAATTACAAAACCTCTCATGATGAGATGTATGGAGGTAACTTTATTTGTTAGTCCCTTAAGTTTATGAGTTTTTCCCAATAAGTTAGTGGTACAATTGATTTGGTTATTTTGGTCATCTATTTTTGCATAGATGAGTTTCGTAAGTTCCAAGTTGAGAAGCAAAATTTCAAGGCACAGCTTCTCGAATTAAGAATGAATGAGAATGTTAAGTTGGCAACAATTCATGATCAAATTGAGCGATTGAATGACAACATCAAATGGAAGATAATGGTAAATTAATGGTTCTAAATATGACTAGCGCTTTTGGAGTTGCTCGATGCATAACATGTGAAAAAAAAAAGTGAATAATAATAAAAGGACCAAAAAATGAATAAATGCGTGTGAAGCCCATCTTGCATATTGACGATTTCAGCCAGCCATAATAGAAGAAAACCTAGCTCTTGCGTAACTGGCCTATGGGCTCAAGCCCATCACTCAAAATTCGCTTTTTAAGCCCCAAAGAGGCTCAACCCCTCCTCTCTCCTGCTCTCATACTCTACTTGAAGAAATGAAGTAGGTGACGGAATAGAAACTCGAGCAAAATCACGAAATACGCTCAAAGTCTCGGTTTACTGCAATAGTTCGGAGGGTGTTCCCTCTTCGATTGTCACCATCACGATTCACAGTTAGCAATTCGTGTTGCAATACCTCCTCATTGTCTTCTGTTGATTCGCACATGCATAAAGTAATCCTACTTCTACGAAATTCGAATTGCTCAAACCCTAAAGTGCGTTGCTCTCTTGTGTTCAAGTCTGCTTCGATTTTTGAATCACTCAAACCCCGTGCTATATTGTTTAAGTACATCCCATTTGCTTTATTTCTTCCGATTCACTGATCGTGTTGATTCATCTGTTGAGGGATGCATAAAGTAATCCTGCACTTTCGAAATTCGAATTGCTCAAACCCTAAAGTGCAGTGCTCTCCTATGTTCAGGTCTCATTGGATTTTCGAATCGTTCAGATCCGATGCTATTTGTTCAGGAATGTCCCATTGGCTTTATTTCTTCCGATTCATTGATCGTGTTGATTCATCTATTGAGAATCAACATGGCGACTGTCTCCAAACCATCCTCCAGTGAAAAATTCAGTCTTAATCTTTCATGAGTTGAAAATCTTCGTCAATTTCCTCATATATTCACGGCCCTGCATTTCGAAAAAAAGAATGTCCACATCTGAACATGCACCAAGATTCCAAAAACACAAGTTTCTTAAAACATTAAATCACCCGTTTCCTCATTCTTATGTATTCATTGGCTTCATTAATATTTTCCCCAATTTGTGCCACTAAAGCCTTTTCCTTCTCTCTCGATTCTTTAACTAGTGCAGACAACTTTTTCTTTTCCTCTTTAAATTTAACGAAAGCATCTATGGAAAGATAAGTACATTACCGAAGTAACCAAATGAGTGATGCACTAAAAACACATTTTAATTCTGAGTACGTATGAGACCCCCATATATCTATTTGATCACATATCTACATATACAAGTAAATTATGTATTTTGTATAGAAGTAGTGTGGAACCGCTTGCATTTGATATCAAAGGCTTTTCTTTGTCCCACTTCGTGCTCCACTCTTTTTCGATGTGTTTATTAGCTATAGAATGCCTCCTCTCTTTAGAAAGGATGATATGAGTCTAATTATCGAACGTGGGGAATTCGAAGATGGCTATGCTAAAAACCAAATTGAAATTTTTGGATAAGATTGTGCATGTCTAGAGTGCTCGCATGTCAAATTTCGACATACAGACCCCTAGAGTGTCATAACTTGGCAGAAATTGACACTTAAATGTCATAACTTACGAAAGGTACACTTAAGTGCCAAAATCAGAGCAAAATGGATCACTTGAGTGCCAATCCAGCCAAAGTTCGGCCAAAAGGCCGACGTGACATTTTTCCGGCAAAGCAAGCCCAAAACGATGCCGTTTTGTATGCTGACATGGCCAAATAATGCAAAAACGACGTTATTTTGACTGGCGTGGTAAAAAAAATAATATAAAAATTAATTAAATTTAGTTAAAATTATTTAAAAAATAATATTTTAAAAATTTTAAAAATAAAATAATAAAAGAAAAGGTGGGGCGGTGGCTAAGGGCTACCACCTCTTCGCCGTTGCTGGCTCGAGTCGGCGAAGGAGGGGGAGGGTCACCCCGATCCGGGGTGAGGGCTCGAGGGCCACGACCCTCGCCTCGATGCGGGGGCGAGGGCTTGCGAGCCCTCGCCGCCGGTCGACCGAGGTCACCGGCCCCTAGCCAAGGGCCGACAACCCCGGTCGACCCTCCCCCTCCGTCGCCGGGAAGGGGTAACAGCCGGGAGGCGAGCCCTCGACCACCGGCCCCCCTTTTTTAAATATTTTAACTAAATTTAATTTTAAAATTATTATTTTTTAATATGTTAACTAAATTTAAATTTAATTAATTTTTATATTATTTTTTTATCACGTTAACCCAAAACGACGTCGTTTTTGTATTATTTGGCCACATTAGCATGCAAAATGACGTCGTTTTGGGCTCGCTTCGCCGGAAAAATGCCACGTCAACCTTTTGGCCAGACTTTGGTCGAAGTAACACTTAATTGATCTGTTTTTCTTCGAATGTGGCACTTAAGTGTACCTTTCATAAGTTATGGCACTTAAGTGTCCCTTTGTGCCAAGTTAAGGCACTTGAAACGTTCTTTTGCGGTCAAATTTCATATGCATTGGTTGAGTTAAGACTTCTTTTTAATGATTAGATTTTTATGGAAAAGCTAAAAACCCATGATATAGCTTTACCATATGCTACATATTTCTCGACATGTTTGTTGACACCTAAATTTTGCCATTTTTATTAAGGATTTAATTGCATAGAAAATTATGGATTAATCTTTAAAAAAAAGTAAAAAGTAAAGAGAAGAATTTTCATTAAAATGCATCACGTTTTACACTACTGTCAACTGCATCGAATGAAATGCAAAACCTTGTAACTAAACATGAGTAATTGGGTGTGTGAATGCATGTAGAAACCATGCATATATGATGCATAGTGATGAATAGCATCTCCGGTTTAGCTTTTCACATCAGAGTTCCCATATGTAGAGGACTATGCTTTGATTTTGACGAAATTAGTAGAAGTGTTGAGGAAGGAGGTGCTTGGGATGTATCATGGATACATTTCCCGTTAGAAAGGCAGGGATCCTATTTGACTCCAACAAGTATCTCAAAACCCTTCACATAGCTTGTCATTTTTTATTGTGCTCCACTACTTTCGAACTGGTAATATCTAATCTACTTGTTGTTATAATTATAACTCTTTATATAGAGACTATGTTTTCCTTGTTCATTCTCTTAGGCATGCGGAATGTTGATATAGGTGCTTCCTTGATTGTGCTTTTAAGTGGACAAGGCCAATGTCGCTTGACCATCTACTTGCAGTAGAATCACCCAAAACACCCTGTCATAACTAGTCAAAATTATGGCATTCTAAGATTTAACCCACCTGGCAAGAAGCTACATGAACCTGATCACTTATTCTTCAGCATTTCTTGCTACTCAGACACTACTGTAAATTAACTATTCGGACTTCAGTTAGTTGATGCAATATTAACGTAGTTAACAATTTCATGTGGCAATTGCTCTGTAGTAAATAGTAAATACCCTAAAATGAAATGCCGTCATGCTCATGCAATGAACTTCCTCACACCATGATGACGAGTATGATAATAGTATATCACAGTATTTGTCCTCCTAACCCACAAGCCATATAGGGTATATTAGTCAGCCTTTCAGCTGAAGTTTGATTATCCAACTAAAGTTCTATTCCACGTCCATTGTCATGCTATGCGCGTGAAGTCAGAAAACCACTTAGGTTTAGTTGCTTAGGTCATAAAATGCAAGTCAAATATAGAGAAATCAAACCATTCTGTGCATAAATTTCCACAATCACATGGCGACTATCTCCAAACCATCCTCCAGTGAAAAATTCAGTCCTAATCTTTCATGAGTTGAAAATCTTCATCAATTTCCTCATATATTCATGGCCCTACATTTCAAAAAAAAAGAATGTCCACATCGGAACATGCACCAAGACTCCAAAAATACAAGTTTCTTGAAACATTAAATCACTCGTTTCCTCATTCTTATGTATTCATTGACTTCATTAATGTTTTCCCCAATTGCTGCCACCAAAGCCTTTTCTTTCTCTCTCATTTCTTTAACTAATGCAAATAACTTTTTCTTTTCCTCTTCAAATTTAATGAAAGTATCTATGGAAAGATAAGTACATTATCGAAGTAACCAAATGAGCCATGCACCAAAAACACATTTTCATTCCGGGTATGTATGAGACCCCATATGTCTGTTTGATCACATATCTACATATACAAGTAAATTATGTACTTTGTATAGAAGTAGTGTGGAACTGCTTGCATTTGATATTGAAGGCTTTTCTTTGTGCTCCACTCTTTTTCGATGTATTTATTAGCTATAGAATGCCTCCTCTCTTTAGAAAGGATGATATGAGTCTAATTACCGAACGTGGGGAATTCGAAGATGGCTATGCTAAAAACCAAATTGAAATTTTTGGATAGGATTGTGCATGTCTAGAGTGCTCACATGTCAAATTTCATATGCACTAGCTAAGTTAAGACTTCTTTTGAATGATTAGATTTTAATGGAAAAAATAAAAACCCATGATATAATTTTACCATATGCTAGATGTTTCTTGACATGTTTGTTGACACCTAAATTTTGCCATTTTTATTAAGGATTTAATTGCATAAAAAATTATGGATTAATCTAAAAAAAAAGTAAAAAGTAAAGTAAAGAATTTTCATTAAAATGCATCGCGTTTTCATTAAATTGCATCCCATATAGAAATTAGGAACAGTTGTATTGCTAATATTAAAAATCTTAAAAAAAGTTAAAATTTTAAACTTAAAAAAAATAATTAGAAAAACCGCAGCCTACCCTTTTCTTCTTCCCCTCAGGGCCGGCCCAGCCCACTTCTTTTTTGTTCTTTTTCCCCCGCCCGGCCCGGCCCTCTCCTCTTCTTTTCTCCTTCTCTCCACTTTGACCGTTGGCTCGACGACAAACGGGGAAGCAAGGACGGAGGACAGGCTACCGAACAGTAGCAGAGGAAGCAGGGCGTGCTTCGCACCGGAGCTGGTGGTCGGGGGCGGACCGGCAGCAACAGCTGGCGTCGCAGGAGGCACGCCATGAGCGCCGGACGGCTTAAAAAGTGGGAGAGGGCGAGAGACCACCATCTTGGGTTTTGGCCAGGAAAGCAAAGCAAAGGCCTTCTCCTTCCCCTTATTCCATCCTCTCAATTTCTGGTTCTCACTCAACTCAGTCCGTCGAGCAATCCACAATAAAAATCCCATCTTTTTTCGCAGAAGTGGGAAAAGATTATTACAACGTTGAGCGCAGATCGGTGTCGTCTCCTTCCACTGTTCTGCAGGCTTCGTGGGGGGCTTGGCTGAAGGCGTGGGCGAGAGGAACAGAGGAAAAAGGAGCAACCGAGAGAGAGAGAGGGAGAAGGGCGAGCGTTCTCGAGGGCTGCTCGCCAGGACTTTTTTGAAGAGCTCGAGGGATTCCCTGGTAGTCCGGTCACGCCCGAATCCCCTCCGACGACCTCTAGCTGACGCCCACGAACACACGACTCCTCGCTCCCAAAAGCCCGGTGTTCCCGGTGAGTTTCTGTTTTGGTTCAAACCTCCCTTTATCCCCGAGGATCTTGGCTCGGAGGCACCAAGGCGGCCGGTGTAGCTCGATTCGTCTATAGAGCTCACCTTCTAGCCGCCGTCTCTCATTATGGACATTGTCGTCTTATTCCTTAACTGTTTATTTTTTGGTCTCATTTGAGGACGTTCTTAAAATTCTACTTTCCTATAAAAAATTCAAAAGCAGTTTCAAAATATATTACCTTCTTGCTCTCTCGCCTACACCGTGTTTGCCATTCACTCGCCTCTTCTCCCTCTCTCCCCCGCACCCTCTCTTGACTCAAGATTTCGCAGTTCCTCTCTCGCTCTAACCGAAGCCAGTTATCCAGTGAGTTCTTTTCTCGCTTCATCTTTGTAATAACGCGCTTTTGTGTCTATTCATTTCATATTAGAGTCATTTTGGAACGAGAAGCTTCAATTATCTTGCTGTAATCAATGTGCACACATCTGGGTCTATTCGTTTCACATTATAGTTGTTTTAGAATGAGAAGCTTTTTCGATTTTCTTGTAGTAATGTGCACACTATTCGTTTCATGCTAGTGGAATGAGAAGCTTCTTTGTTTTCTTGCTATGATTGATGTGCAGGCTTTGAGGACTATTTGTTTCATCTTAGGGTTGTTTCGGAATGAGAAGCTTCTTCGATTTTCTCACTGTAATTTATGTGCATGCTTCTAGGTCTATTCACTTCATATTAGGGTTTTTTTTGGAATGAGAAGCTTCTTCGATTTTCTTGCCGTAATCAATATGCATGCTTTTGGACCTAATTCATTTCATGTTAGAGTTGTTTTGGAACGAGAAGCTTCTTCAATTTTCTCGTAGAATTTTCTCTTTGTAATTAATTTGCATGCACTTTGGATCTAGTCGCTTCTGCTTTGGCTTCGAATGTGATTGATTCTCAAATAATCTTGCATATTGTTGTAATGTACACGAAGATGAATTGATGAACCAAGTTATCAATTTCAGCTTCTTGACTTACTAGTTTGTTTTAAATTTTGATACAATGCCTTTAGTTTTTTTTGTATATATTTCAGGAAAAGTGCAGAATATCCCACGATGACTTCCACGACGAATGAGAGGGAAATAAAGAGGATGAAGCTATAAGTTGATTTGGACATCTCCATGTCGATTATAGTAATTGCCAATTCACTTTTTGTCTAGTGAAATGTGTAGTGACGTACAGCTCTCGAGAGAAGCAACTCTATGATACCTCAATATCAAGGTGATTCGACTTGTTTCATTTTCTTTTTTAACATGATTTGTTGATTGTGTTCGATAGGTTGAGCTCTTAAGAGGTTTGAATGGATGAAATTCGCAAAGAGTCTGAATTCTTTTGTGCGTTCACATCATTTTTTATATTTATGTTGCAGATCCCACTTGTTAGCTTATTCATGACTTATATATCTAAATAACACTGGAATATCAATGTTCAATCCATATAAATTCTTTCAATTAATTAGGTCGGTTCATGTTTTATTTTGATAATAAAAAATTTATATGCATCAATATATTAAACCTTTGTTTTGCTGCAAGATGGCTTAGATCAAATCCAAGATCAATCAAGTGTGCTTAGACTTTGGAGAAAATGGGTAAATTTAATAAGTTAGTCATGCAATAAGTAATGTTACCTTTTGCTTCAATACAATGTTTATATCCAAAGAACATGTTTTTAACGTTTATATCCAAAGTCACTTTGTAGAAATAAGTAAGGTATCATATTGAATTAGTCGACTTCATTAATATGGTTTTGCCTTAAAAATGATTTTACTTGATTTGATGACGATATGTAGTACAAAAACAGGTTAAAGAGGGACGAAGCTGAACAAACTCTATGAGTAGTTTTTAAATTACAAAAACTCCGATCCGCTTTATGGTGGTAACTTTATGGGTTATTTCGATAATTTTATAAGGTTTTTCCCAATATGACGATTTTGGCTAGTGTTACAACTAATTAGGTTATATTGACCGTGTACTTTTTTATATATGCATTTCGCGAATTTCAGCAGGACGTGCAAATATTGTTGGCACAGATTTTAAATTAAGAAAGAAGTAGAAGGATGTGCTGGGAACAGTTAATGATCATGTCAAGGAAGTAAACGAGAATATTAAAGGGGGAAATAGTAATCTAATGGTTCAAGATACCACAATGTCAAAGGATGAAAAGCCTTAGGATCCCACAACCACAACCTCAACATCATAGGTCACTCGCTCCTCGCTAAGCAGTTTAAAGCTAATTAGTTATTTTTAGGAACCATTCACCTTCTTTTTCTGGGAACATTATTGGATATTGAAAAATTTGATTGGGTTGCAAATACCCCTGCGACCGAGTTCAGCTTGTTTATGGAAACAGTTAGATAATCTTGCATAAGCCATGACTGTTTGCCCTTGAATCAAATATATATACAAGCCAAGGTAGTCATTGCATATGCAATATATTCTAAGTGTTCCCAAAAACAAGCAAACTCAGTGAGAAGGGCATTTGCAACCCGATCAAAAAATTTTAATATCCAACAATGTGTTCCAAAAAAAGTTGAATGGTTCACTAAAAACAACTAATCAACTTTAAACTGCTCAGAAGGGCACGACCTATGATATCAATATTGTGGTTATGGGATCCTGACGTCTTTCATCCTTTGACACCTTCGCATCAAACTTCGCCAAAACCCTCATATCATCATGGACTTGCATTTCGAATAAAATAAAATAATGTGGTGAACATGCATCTAATGACTCCAAAAACATAATCGGTATCTTAAACCATTAGATTACCATTTTCCTCCTTTTGATGTTCTCATTCATTCACTTCCTTATTGTGATCATCAACTGTTCCAGCAAATCCTTCTTCTTCTTTCTTAATTAACAACATGTGCCAAGAAGATTTGCATCTTCTCTTGGAATTTATGAAACACACTTATGAAAAAGTAACATGACCAAGTCAGCTATAACACTAACCGAGACTGTCATGTTGGGAAAAACTCATAAAATTACCGAGCTAATAAAATGAAGTTACCGTCATAAAGCTGATCAAGAGAAGTTTTGTAATTTGAAAACTCCTTAGCAAGTTTCAGCTTCTCACTGACCCTCTTCAATTTGTTTTTGTACTAAACATCTTTGTCAAATCAAATAAAATCCTATATGAGGCAAAACTATGTTATTGAGGTCGATTTATTAAGTATGGTTCCTCACTTACCTCTCTAGAGCGGCTTTGGACTGCATCTATCAATCATTGTTTGCAAAAGCACATATTCATTATATATAAATATTGTATCGGAGCAAAAGTTAACATTATTAATTACATGTATAACTTATTAAATTTACCCATTTTCTTCAAAATCTGGGCGCACTCGATTAATCTTTGACTTAATCTCAACCATCTAATTGCTAAAAAGGAGCTCCATATAACAATGCAAATAAAGTTTATCATCAAAATAATACATGAACCAAATTTTAAATTAAAATACATTATACAGATGGAACATGGACATTTCACAATTATTCAAATGGATAAGCTAAACAAATGGGACGTGTAACTTAGGTTTAGGAAATGACATGAACGTACAAAAAAGTTGAGACTCTACAAAGCTTTATTCACTCGTACCTCTAAGCGCTCAACCTATCAAACAACAATCAGTATAACATATAAATAAACAAGCCGAATCACCTTGATAGTTTTTCATTGAAATTATTGAGGTATCGTAGAGCTGCATCTCTTGAGGACTTTGCATCTCTGCACATTTCACGAGATCGAAAAGTAAATAAGAAATTACTACAATTGACTTGGAGATGTCCGAATCTACTCATAGTTTTATCCTCTTTTTCTCTCTCTTATCAAACTGAAGACTGTGATAAGGAGGAATCAAATTGAGTCAATGCATTCATGGATGGCATTATACTAGACAAAAAAGTCGTAACAGATGCCGGATTCCTAGGAAGAAGCCAAACCATCTTAAGAACTGCGTGGGAACGTTTCTACTTCTTGATTTTTTTGTTCCTTGAAGTATAAAAAGAACATAAATCCATTTAGTAACAGCAATCAATTTTTCTATTCTCTTGAATACAAAAATGGCCGGGGAATAAATTTGGAATGGTAACAAGAAGTTAAAGAAAAAAACTTCTCGTTCTCGGGAATAATTTCTAAAAATAAGAATTTTTTTTTTAAAAAATTTTATTTTCTTCTTCGTCCATGCTGTGGCCACCGCCCTTGAATTCGATGCCATTGCCCATTGCCGATTGCCCACCTGCCACCACCAATCGTCGCCCGGCCAGCGGCCATCTTTGCGCCGACCATTGCGGACCACTATCGTCGATGCCCAAACGCCGATCATTAATCGCTGCTCGGCCGCCGCCACCGTGAAACGAAAAATACAAAAAATTGTGAACCGTACCAAAAGTATTCATTTTTTTTTTATTCCGAGAATATAAATTTTGTATAATTACCAAACGTGATATTTTACTCAAAAATTGTTTCAAGAAATAGAAATAGAATAGAACCATTTCCGAAAAGAAATTATTTCCTGAAACAAAAATGTTACCATTTGTATCCTTAGTAACGCCATGCTCGGTGCTTGGAATTCAAAATCTAGGATCGGGCAAATAGGGAAGTTGAGTTGTCGGTCATTTAGGTGAGACTTAGTTTAGCAAATTGCTGCAAATGTGTGTGAGAGCTTCAATACTTGACTTCTTGTTTTACCACAACATGAATTTTTCTAGAAAGCAAACACTAGATGAACATCTTACTATTCTTTCAATTACTTAATAGAACATTTATTAAAAAATTTCGAGAAAAAACATGGAAGAAGATGAAATTGATTGTTGCATTGTAGGAACGATAATAGAATTTCACCGAGTGCACTTTTCAGTATAAGGCGGGTGGTTTAATTATTGCTGTTACCATTTCATCCTTTTTCTCCGGCCAATTTTATGATTTTTCTCTTTAGAACCAAATTGCGTTACGACATTATAGTAGTAGTCAAATAACGGGAAAATGGGAAATTTTAGGGTTAGACTAGGGAATTTTGACTCAAATATATTAATATGTGCTCTCTTACAAATTAAGTGATATACTCCTTACTTCAGGTCCAAAAACTTATCCCAGTAGACAATGATCATTCAGCTCATCCATCACACACCATCTATCAACAGAGGTCGGTAGATAAGTAAAATATTCTTCTTCGGGTTCTTGGATACAAAATACATTACAGCAGCTCCAGCATATTTTACCGTAATTTTCTCGGTAAAGCTGAAATCACCTGGAGCCACAGAATATGTAAATCTAGTCACCAATACGGCCCGTCTACAGTAAGATTCTCGCAACAAGCTGAAAAACATTGTTGACCACAATATTGCAAATCGATGGATGACACTAAACGCCCACCTTTTGTTCATGTTTGAAAAGCAACACTAATACCATGATCTTTAAGCACTCGACATTACAAACACCAAAACACCCAAATTGGATTTGCAAGATAGCAAATCACCTTGTCAGCTAAATCAACGTAACTAAGTCCTTTTTCCTCACCGTCCCTCGGGAAAAAAAAAGAAGAAGAAGAAGAAGAAAATTTCTCCTGTTATACCAGCATGATTATATGAAACAAACGAAAACACATTTGACAACTTAAAAGGGGACATCACCTCATCAGGCCAGAGCACATAACATATATCACTCCATTAAACTATGTTAGTATATCACGTTTCGACTTTCTATGACATAATAAATCAACAATTTAAGCCAATCCAAAACCATCGCTACATTTTACCTTTTTATGATCACATTATGATGAGAATTAAATAAACACATCTACTTTTTATATATTTGAGCCAAGTACCATGTGGCCATATTAAGGTAAAACAAACCCGTGAATCCGGTCCGGAAGGCAGGTACCATTGCATTAGTTTTGCAGTCATCCAATGACGCTTGCCTCTCATTTCCACATTATGTGTCTTCCTCCTATCTGCATCATTTGGAGTTAATTGCGCCAGAACAATATTTATCATAAACAGGAACCCTAGATGGAATTTCTTCAATTAGACCAACTGAAAGGAAATATATTATTAAAGAGCCAATATATATGATGCACTCATACAGAAAAACAAATGGTATATATTGGCAGTGACCGAATCGATATGGTTTTTACTTGGCAAAAGAACAATGCAAGTGTCAAAACTTGGCACGGATGGACACTTTGGTGCCAAAAGTTACTAAAAGTATACTTAAGTGCCACTTAAAAAAAAAAAAATTGGGACACTTGAGTGCCAAGTCTGGCAACCCTAGCCGAAGATCTTATGTGATAATTTTTTAATAATATAATTCGCCTACGTGGCTTACCTAAGAGCTGAGTTAGCAAAGAAGAACAAAATTAGCATTGTTTTGGCTCTTTTTTGAATTTTAAAATAATTATTAATTAAATTAATTTATTCATTTACAAAAAGATGAAGATTGTAGAAGCCGAGGGCTCCACCCCAGTTGCTTCCTCCCCACCATCGCTAGGAAGGGCTAGCAACTATGGGGGAAGGTTGGCATGCGTCATTGAGCCTTGACTAGAGGCCCGCGAGCGCCTACAAGCCTTCACCCTAGCAAGCAGCAACCCTTCACCTTGCTAGGTGAGGGCCGATGACCCTTGCCCCAGATCTGGGTGAGGGCTTACAGACCCTTGCCATTGGTCAGCCAAGGTCACCATCCCCTAACTAGGGCCCAATGACCTCCGCCGACCCTCCTCCTATCATCACTAGCCCTTCCTAGCGATGGTGGGGAGGGGGCGATGAGGGTTGCAATTTGCTTCTCTCTCTTTTTTTTTTTTTTTTTATTTTAATTTTTTAATTTAATTTATTAATATTAATATTAACATTTAAATTTGAGGCAAAATGACTTTTTTTTTTTCTTTCCATGTTAGTGTGCAAAACGATATCATTTTGTATTTGCCTAGCCAGAAAAACGCCATATCAGTATTTTGGCTAGATTTTTTTTGGTGTTAATACTAAACTAATCCATTTTGCTCCAATTTTGGTACATAAGTATACATTTCCAAACTTTTAACACTCAAGTATCCTCCCGTGTCAAATTTTGGCACTTCACATGTCCAGCTCCTGCTTTTACTTCATGGAATCTATTTCAATTGCATCTATATATATATATATATATGCCAACGAGAAATCACATGCCAAACGCTGGAAATTACTAACATGAACGTTAGTCATTTTACATGGTGCAACCAACGCCAACTTGGACAATTTAAAAAAAAAAAAAAAATCTATATTTTTATTGCTTTTTTCTAGTTTCTTCTTTTCTTCTTTTTTATTATTAAGGGCTGATGGCTAGCAATTCAGTGACTCCCACTAGCCACTAAGCAATGGCTTATGAGCCCTTGTCAATAGCAAACGAAGGTCACGGCCCTCGCCCAGTTCTAAGCGAGGGCCATGAGCCCTCGTTAACCACTAGGTGAGGGCTCACAGCCCTCACTTGGAGCTATGCAAGGGCAGTGACCCTCCCCATAGTTGGGGACGGTTCACAGCCCTCACATGTAGCTAGTGAGGGTTGTGTGCGAGGACAATGAGCCCTCACCAGCCATTAGGTGAGGGGTGTGATCCCTGACTTTCCATTGGTGAGGGCTTTGCGACCCTTGCTTACGATCAACAAGGGTTCATAGACCCTTGCTTGTAGCCAGTGGAGGTTGTCGAGCCTTGGCCAATGGCCCTCTATCGACCTTAACAATAGATAAAAGAGAAGTTTGAGGGATTAATTAGTACAATTAAAATAATTAAAACTGAATTTATACAAATGCAATAAGTTTAGAATTTTCTTGGTACTTCTCCCTTAACGGGAACTTGCACAAGTAACGTTGAGTGCTTGTGGCATCCAATGCATTAGTTCCAAAACAATTCGATCTTCAAATGCTCATGCTCATAGTTATAAGTAATCCAATTGATCATCCATATGTGTCAGATAAATTTTTCATTCGTCTTAGTGTTCATATACACTTGTACAAATTTTATTGCAGAAGAGAATTTGCCAAAAATCACTCGCGGCAATGGATCTTTTTTTCCCTCCAATTTTTCTCATATTTATTCTTGACAAGTACTGGTCCTTTTAAGACATCAGCAAGTATTCGGTCTTTCTTCTCCCAAAAAGAATGTACTTGTTTGAGTTTCTTATCCAAGTGAAAAAAGAGAGAGAATCTCATCATAAGATTTATATATCAATTAAGGGTGCGTTTGGTTCAACATTTTAAAGTCCACTAGAAAAATGCAAAGCAATTTAGCTTAAAGGACTTTAGATAAATGCAAATGTTATTTGGTAAACTAAGCTTTGGAAAACAACTTTGAGAGAAATGCCGTTAGTAGAAAACACATTTGAAAAGCCCTTTGCGTGATTAATATTATTTTTTAAAATTTTTATTTGTTTAAAATTGAAAAATAATAATGTATGCAACTTTTTAAAGATAAATTTTGACAATAATGCTAAAAAAATCAAATACATATATAATTTTATTTAAAAAAGGACCAAACCCTTCATCAAAATTTTTTAATTTTTATTTGTTTAAAATTGAAAAAAAAAAATAATGTATGCAACTTTTTAAATATAAATTTTGACAATAATGCTAAAAAAATCAAAAATATATATAATTTTTTTTTTTTAAAAAAAAGACCAAATCCTTAGTCAAAATTTTTAAATTTTTATTTGTTTAAATTGAAAAAAATAATGTATGCAACTTTTTAAATATAAATTTGAAAATGATGCTAAAAATCAAATGCATATATATACATTAAATATATTAAAAAATGACCAAACTCTTTGTCCGAATTTTTTTTAAAATTTTTTTGTTTAAAATTGAAAAAAATAATGTATGTAACTTTTTACATATAATTTTTGACAATAATGCTAAAAAAAATCAAATATATAAATATTTTTTTAAAAAGACCAAAATAATTTTTTTAGTATTTATATAATTTTGATTTTTTTACCATTATTTTGGCATTTAAAAAAATAACGAGGGCAAAATTAGAAATTTGAAGAATAAGTGATGATGGTTTTGGAAAAAAAAAAGAAAATAAGTTTTAGCATTTAGTCAAATGTTGAAAGCTCAAAACTAGTTCCTATTAGTATTGGGCTCTTAGCATTCCCAATGTTAACTTTTACTTGAAAACTACTTCAAAATGATTGTCAAACAGTCCAATATTTCCCTAAAGAGCTTTGAATGCTGAAAGTCCATTGAAAATACCGAACCAAACGCATCTTAAGTCTAGTCCTTTAGCTATGCAATAGTTGATAGGATTCGAACCAACCACCCTTGAGCGCATTGGCTGTGTCACCCCCGCATCGATTGATGTCCATCAATATATAAATTAGCTGCCCAATATCAATAGGCTTCACCAAAACCGTTCACCGGGCCAATCATTGAAGTTGAGATACCCGCGTTAAAATTGGGAATTCGTGTTCGCGGGTTAATTCAAATGGCAATGTCTTTAATAAACTGTTGTCTTTCCGTTAAACATGCCAAAAACGAGGGAATCACATCAATGTGGTTCTTACACTCGTTTGAAATTCAAAAACGTCCTTGTCAATTAATTTTCGTTCGATTCAAGGCAACCCTCGTCCTTCTTCGGGAAATTTCGTTTAGTTATTTCACGAATGCGACATGGATACAAAATGCTTATTTGGACAAACAATATGCACGTTTTCTTGTTGACTTCTTCAATTCTAGATCTTATTACTATGCTCCTGGAAATGTACATGGAACTTTGATCAGAACACGAACTATTTTGATCATTTTCGCAAATTAGAAATATTACTTAACGGCAAAACTAACATCCTTATCTCCACATCAACAAATTCTTTTTGTCGAAATGGTTGGAGGACCATCGTTGTATCTTTCTAGACTACTGTGACGGGTCTGAACAATGTAGTTCTTCGTTTGCAATGGTTGAGGCTGCTAAAGGCGGCATTAGGAGCAGAGAAGCAGCACAGAAATCGGGAGTTACTCAAATTATAAAATCGGATGTGGCTTTGAAGCTGGTAATGTGCTTTTGATATACCGAGGTTGATGAAACTCTAGTGTTGTTGATATTATACTAATTCATTGCAAGTCTCACCTTACTACCTAATTTCCTATGGTGATTTAGTTCATGAAATGTTAGATGATGATTGCTAAAAGGGTTCTTCAGCAATAAAGCTATTATGGAGTTCGTAATTAATCATTTACACCATCATCACTTCATGAGTCCAACTCAGATCCGAGAAGCTAATGTATTGTACTTCTGTTATTGCAATAAATCATTACGATTTTGATTACGCTGGTCGTATTATGATTGTTGGTCGTCCCTTTTCACTTTGAACTCATTCTAAAGCTCATGCTGGTCATTCGATTTTGTAATAACATGCCAGCCCAAGCCCATGTTCTCAAAAGTCAAAACCACATTTCCAGCCCATGTTTGCTAAAGCCCGACCTAAACTCATTTCCTTTCTTCTTCAACTGATGATATACGTAAAGCCAGCGGACAAAACAAGGAAATGAAAGGGAGCTCCTCCTTGAAGGGAAAAAGGGGAAAAGAGAGGATTGAGAAAATTTTCGTGTGTAGCCACTTCGAACGTCCTGATTAGTCGTACTAACTCCGAATTGCAATGGTCGGCAAGTATTCAAACCCATTATTCATTTAATCAGAGTAATTTTCAAAGTTAGGTTGTAAATCCGAATTTAAGTCAATTTTGAACTGCAATGTTCAATTGAAGAGTCATAAAAATTATGAATTTAAATGAAATGATAATTTAGGGTAGAGCCGTAGGGTTTAATGAAAATCGATTTTGAAGTATGGTTTGATGAGAACGGATTTATAAACTTTCACATGTAAATTACGCGTAACAGACAATATATATAACAAAGATGAAGTTCGCGTGTTTCTTTATTAGTGCGTAATAGTCGTTTTTATCAGTGAACAAGCATAATCTAGTAAAGTCGTTTATTAGATTAATGTATTACTCATATTTTGATATCGTTTGTTTTATTAAGTTACAAGAATATGAATGTGTTGACTCTTGACTTTAATAGGTTAATTTTCAACTTTTCCTGATAAATGGTATTATCTTTTCTTTAAAATTATAAACTCATATTTTGCACGGTTCGCAAAACACCGAGCCATCTTCACAAAAGCGAGCAGACGAGCCTTTTCTTTGTCGGGCGGCTAGACAAAGGCCCTGCTACTAATCAGGGCTTGAGCTCTATCTCCCATCTTTAATTAGAAGCTCGAAAAACGAGGGGATTAAGATTACTGTTTTCTCTTCTTTTCTTTCCCGTCTAATTGAGAGATCGTGGGCTTCTTTCATGCCTCAGGATCGGAGCTGAACATTTATGAGGGGAAAGGTAGCAAATAAATAAATAGAAAAATAGACAGAGACATCGATAGAAAATGCGTGAGAGAAAAAAAGCTAATTAATTGGCCATCGGTAATAAGAGAGAAAAAAAGATGCTGCACAGATTATGATATCTTAAATCTTATTCGAGGGGCTGGGCCTTTTAGCCAATTTTAGATTTCAAATTTGATTTTAGTTGATATGAAATACTTTAAATTTTGAAAAGAAGCAAATGAAAGTTCACATTGAAGTCTTTTTCTTTTTCAAAAAAAAAAAATTAAAACTATATATATGCTTATAGTAACTAGAAAGTACCTACACCCTCCGGGAGCTTTGGTGTTGTGTTGAATACGCTAACACACTTCGACACACGATTAATAGATATCGGAAAATCTGACACATAGTTAACTCTCCCGACATGCAAGTTTGGAATTCCTACATGCGATTCCGACACGAACTAGATCAATTTTAAACATTTTCAAGAAATGAGGGATCCAAATGTAAAATAATAAGGGGAAAAAGACTTCTTGTTATATTTGATAATAAAATGTAGATTTTTTTTTGGACTTATTTTTAAAATTAAATTTAATAGTGGAACGTGAATTGCTTATTTTTCTCCAAATTTTATGGATTATTGGAATGAAATGCAATTGAATTTGTCAAATTGAAATAATGAATGATATTGACAAATAGTGGATTAATGTTTTTAATATAAATTCATTATATGCTCTTTTTTATTATTTATTTATTTGTGAACTTGAATCAAATTAATTTGATACATCAAATAGACCTAGACTTAGAACCAGGGAAGGAGAGTAAATTTCCTGCAGGTATGCATCCCATATTGGGCGAACAACTTCCGTTCAAGCCCTTCAGGGACAGCCTTTTAGCAGAAAACCACTCAGCCCTTTAGTTCAGAGCCTAGAGACACTTAGAGGATGCCAGGACAGAAACGTTTCTAATCTACCCAAGCTGCATTTCTCGAAGGATACTACCAGGCTGGAGAAGAAGAGAGATTTAGAAAGCCATAGAGGTTTTTTCACCAAGCACACTCTTTACTTCAGGGGACTCTGCCCAAAACGATACAACCACAATGCCTTATATAGGCAAATAAAGGTAAACAAGAACACACAGGGACCAACTCACGGGTCCAGAAACAAACAGAGGCGCCGAAAGCCTCCGGGAGGGAATTATTCGCACACTATGAAGCAAGAATCGTATCGTGAACAAGACATTCCCTAGCCTAGTGCTACAAGTAAAAGTGAAAAGACTTTGCTACGGTGAAAATGTACGGACTCAACGATCTCGTCCGTCACGAGCATTGTAGCTACATACCGAGTCGTCATCCGAACCGTCTTCTAGGAGATGTGCTTCATACTTCGCCGGAGGGCTTCAAGGTCTTGGGGTGAAAGAATCTGGTTCAGCCTTTGAGATGAGGAGGCTTCATGAGCCCAATGGGATGCTTCTTCTGCTGCCCAGTCTGTGTTTTCATCAGTAGTGTTGTCAGGAAAGCTTGGCTGAGGCCAGTTGGAGGGCTGTGCATAGTAGGCAGTGTCCATATGTTGAGATGAGGACGAAGGTCCTTGTTCGTAGGGATTCTGGGACAAAGGACCTCCAAAGCGTGCATAGGGGTCTTGAGTGGACTGGACAATGTCATCTTCATTTGTCATTTCGTGCTCTTGGGACGATGCAGCTTGTCTGTATTCTCTGAGTGCGTGTTTAGCTCCAGGTGCTAGGTCATAATGATCCCACGTAATGGGTACATTATTCCAAATATCTGCAGGAATGGTTTTGTTTTCTTGGCATAGAATTCTCTGGAGTTCTCGGTATTCATGTTCAAGAGTTCTAACAGATCTTGGATAAGATTTGTGAATCCTGGCTTCTCGATTGTTCGAGTGAGGTTTATAGGTTGTGGTTCCTATTTCAAGTGGTGCATCGAGAATACCGTCATTGTTTCTAAAAAAATTCCATGGACGTCTGAAAAACAGAATGGTGTGAACTTCAGGATTTGGTGTCATGGTTCTCAGTTCTCTTTCTAAGTCCTGTTTCCAACATGTAGGATGATAAAACCAATTTAGAAAATCTAAAAGATTTCTGTCGCATTCTTTTTCGACATTTCTTCCGAGCATGAATATCCTGGTGAGATTGGCAATGAATCTTCTGGTGGGAATTTCAATGGCTATTAAGTACTTATTGGTTAAGTACCATAATAGCGTTTTGAGCTGATCAGGGAAATCATCTTCCTTCCAGACAAGAGGATGAATAAAAGGATAATTCAAATTTAACCCGAAAGGATAAAGAATCGAACCTCCATTGAATCGGAAGAGGTCTGTGTGGCATTGCCACATGAGGGTCTCCATGTTTTCAGTAAGACTGTCATTCTGGATTTGCTGAATAATCTCCTGGGGGTATTTCTGGGTTTGCGAGTCCTTTATTTTCTCAATTTTGTATTTGACACCATAATTGAGCATATGAAAGGCAGGCCTCTTGATGTACATGTTGATCTCAGCTGGTGCTTTGGGTCTTGACAAAAAGTCAGCAAGGACATTCTTTTTCCCAGGAATATGTTGAGTTTCAAAAGAATATTTTGAAAACCATTCAGCCCATCGAAGCAGTTGGGGGTTTGGAATTTGCTTCTATTTAAACTTGGTCATCTGGGGGAAAGATGCCATGTCCAATTCAACCAGGAAGTGATATCCGATAAGATGAAATTCAAATTTTTTGATTCCATTTTTGACTGCTAGGATTTCTTTAAAAGTGGAATGGTAATGCATTTCAGCTGGGGAGAACTTTCCACTCTTGTGGGCACAAATGTGTCTCTTACCATCAATTTCTTCAAATAGGACAGCTGCCCAGTATTCATCACTGGCGTCAGTTTGAAGAATTCTCTTACCTGTTGATGGTATGTGCAACGGTGGGAGATTCTGCATAATCTCCTTGAGCTCAGCAACTGCTTTTGTTTGGGGTTTTCCCCAGGGTGGGGAATTCTTCTTTAGCATACTTTGCAAAGGACTCAGCAGCTTTGCGATGTGTGGGACAAAACCCCTGAGATAATTAATTATCCCAAGAAATTGCTGAACTTGTTTTGTTGTGAAGTTGTCTTCGGGGAACTTTAGTAGTTCCTAAGCAATATGTGGCCCTGGATAGTATGTACCTTTGCTGAGGTGCATACCAAGAAATTCAATTTCTGTCTGGGCAATATTCATTTTCCTTTGAGAAAGCATAATACCATGCCTTTTCACAATTTCTGCAAATTTCTCAAGAAGTTGGCAGTGGCTCTGTTCATCAGGGTTGTAGAGCAGAATATCGTCGATATACACTGCTGCAGTTGGCAGAATGGGTTGGAAAATGCGGCACATGGCCTTTTGGAAAAGGGATGGGGCAACCTTCAAGCCGAAAGGAAGAACTTTCCACTGAAAGTGCTGGTTTGGGATACAGAATCCAGTTTTGGATCTGTCTTCAGGATGAATGCCCAATTGCCAAAATCCGGCTTTGAGGTCGAATTTGGAATAGATATGGGCCTTAGTTAAGCCACTAAAAAGAGAATCTCTGGATGGTAAAGGGAATTTGTCATCTTGGAGGAAAAGGTTAAGGGGCTGGTAGTTGATCACCAGTCTCATTTTTCCTCTGTTCTGCTCAGCTCGTTTATTGACATAAAAGGCTTCACAAGCCCACTGAGAATCAGAAACTTCAATAAGGCCTTGTTGCAATAACTCTGAGCATTCCCTTTGAGCTAGAGCCAAGTGTTCTGGCTTCATTCCTGCATGACTCGCCTTTGTTGGGTTGATGTCTTCATTCTTTTTGAAGGGGAGGCGAACAAAGAATTCGGGATTCTCCCATAAAGGATGAGAACATTTTTGAGCGAATTCTGAGTGGGATCTGAGCAGGATTCTAGCAACTTTTGCATGAGTGGATCTAATAAACTCATCTGGATGGAAAAGAGTCTCTGGATGTCAACGAACTCAGAGAAATGATTTTTATATCTGAGACCTTTTCCAGGAATAATACGGAGTTGAGAAATCTGAGTCATGATGTCCCACCCAATTAGCAAATCTTTATTAGGAAGGTTTGATCCAAAGATTTTTGCCTTTATGGAACATTCGGGAAAAAACTGGACAGTAACTGGAGTAGTTCTGACATTTGTGGAGAAAGTGTCACCAGAGGCGGAGTTGAAATATCGGATATGAGGAGTCCAATATTCTTCAGGCAGAACTTTAGTGTCCAGAATAGAACAGCTTGCTCCGGTGTCAATGAGAGCAATGACATTAATGGGTTTGGCGAATTTTGATGTGAAGATCTTGACAGGAAAATGAGGACAGTGAGTTTGAGTTGAAAGTATATCAGGAGTTGGTTCTGAGTATGTGGGCGATATGTGAAAGATGTCCTCAGATTCTGATTCCTCAGACTCACCTTCACTGGTGGTTTGGTAGAAAGGGATAACACAAAGAGTTTGGTCTGTTGGTTCTTCATCGGCAGAAAATAAGGACTTAATATCATCATTTTCAAGGGAAATACCTGTTTCACTTTCGATCAGATGATTCTGGCCTTTTTTCGCCTGAGGACAATTTTTGGCAAAATGTCATTTCTTGTTGCAAATGTAGCAACGGCTTGACTTCTTGTGGCCTGTGTGATCTTTTCTTTTGCGTAAATAACGCCATTTCTTCTTTTTCCGGAAATGCTTGGAGCCATGTTTGGATTTCTTGGTCGAGTACTTCTTGAAGTGCTTTTTCTTTCGGGAGTAATGGCCACAAGTACCATCACAATCTTGTTTGGAGCATTTGATCTTTAATTTCTGATGGGAACAGGCTGACTCAAGGCGCCTGTCATCTGTGATGTATGTTTGGACCATTCGACGTTTTAAGCATAATTCTTCAAGGCATAAGTGGACTTCTTGTTGGATTTCTCCCATGGGAACGTCTTGTATCCTTCTTTGCTTTCCAAAGAAAGATCTTTCAACCATCTGTGATAGTTCCTTAGGAATGGAAGTGATGAAGACATGCTTTAGATTTGGATCTGCGCCTATTTGGTAGAAGAGCTGAAGCATTAGTCGATAATGCTTATTAAGATGCTTTGTCTGAAGGGAGCAGCATCTTCTTTCGAAGAATTCTATTCTCTTTAGCTCTTTGAGATCTCCAGGTGTTCCCACAAAGGTATGATATAAGTAAGTAAGAGCATGGCTGAAATTGGGTGACAACAGAAACGTAAGCTGGTCTTGTTCTGTAAGTCCTTGCCACCAAAATTTAAGGCTCCCTGTGAACCTTGTAACAAAGTTGTAGAGGACATCATTCATATCATGGTTGGTGATGGACTGTGTGCACAACCAAGTATGAAACTCTTCAAGTCTTTCTGGCCATTTTGGATAAGGAATATCGTCAATGGAGAAGAATTGTTTTGATGCCATGGACACATGCCTAGCAGAATTGTTTCTGGTGGGATTACTAGTCTGTCCAAATTCTGGATCAGAATAGTTTGAGTGCATCTCGTAGTCTGAATGACTGTCAGCCATGAATATTTGTGTGGGTGGCAAGTTTGTAGGGGAGGAATCAGTTATTGGGTCTGAAGAGGATGAAGAAAGGGACACTGAATCTGATGTAGTATCAGAAATTTGTTCAGTGGACCGAATGTGTTTTTCTGGAACAGCAGGATCAGGCTCAGGCTGTTGAATAATGGGATCATTTTCTGGTTTAGCTAGATCCTTCAAAAAGGATTCTATAGGATTTGATAACATCATCTGGTCCGGCCTCTCTCTTATGATAATTGAGCTTGATTCTGTAGGAGGTGTTTTTTCTTTCCCCTTTTCCTTTTTCAAGGCTTTGAGACGACTTCGTATATCTGAGTCTCTTCTGGACGGATCTTCTGGGATATTAGCGAAAACGGACACTTGTGGTGCTGGGGATACATACCCAGTTTGAACGGGAGGTGCCAATGGGTCGAAAGGTCTGAACCTTCCTTCTTCAAGAAGTTGAATTTGCTTCTTGAGTTTGTCTATTTCTGGCTTTGGACTTTCAAGATAGTGGTACCCAAGGTGTTGTCCTGATTCCAAGGCATGGAGCCTTTTCTGGAACTCAGAAAGCATCTTTTTGGTACTCTCATCATATCTTCGGAGATCTTGTTGCACATTTCCAATTTTGGAATCAATAGCCTTGAAGGCATTGTTCTGTGCCAACAGAGTCTCAGATTGCCAGTTTAGAACGGCTTCAGCAGCAGGGGTTTTCTTCTGTCTTCCATGTTCGTCTACGTCTGTAGGAGTAGGTATTTTGGGAATATGGCGATATCTTCCATGTGGATCAATAAACTCTTCCGTAGCAGGGAACGAGAGTTTAGAGCTTTCCTTAGTAAGAGGAGGAAAGTCAGTATCTTGGAACATGGCGATAGAAGAAGTAGGTGGTGTTTCTGCTGGAACTTCAAAGGGGTAAGAATGTTTCTTGGCCCATTTGAGAATTGGCTTATAGAATGGAGAAAGAGTTTGCTTTTTCTGAGGAGGAGAAGGTGGAGGTGATTTTGGAGGATCTGGTAGGATTTGAGTTGTGGTACTGGATTCTGGTGGTGGAGGTGGTGCATAAGATACCATGAATTGGTATTTATCACATTCACCAAGAGTGTCTATAGAGGAATCTCCGTCTAAGTACCTCTGGTACAACTTGTCCTTAGACTTTTTCTGCCTTGGGGGAGATTTTGCATGAGGATTTACCTCATCAGGAGAATTTATGCAGTAGGAACATTGGCAAAAAGGATCCCAAAAACAATGACCATGCTTGTCTTTATAGTAATGGACAGGATGTCCATCACCATTAAAGTGTCGAACATGTTTTTTTGGGTCTGGTTCGGAAATGGATTCTGGAACACATGGCTCGATCATGAGGATGGTCTGGAATATAGAAGGACCTTCTTCCTTCTCCTTGCCAAATTTGATGGAAACAGTTCCATCTTTTTTTCGTACAAATTCTGAGTCTGTGGACTGGAATGGCTTGTTATGCTGGTGTAGCTTTTCGTAGTTGGTAATCCAAGTATCTGGAAGAAGCTTGGCCAACGTATCCTTTGGGATTTGCCTGGGAACATGTATGCAGGATGCTTGGTCATTCTGCATGGAGATGAATAACGCATCTTCATTACCATTGTTGAAGTTGAGGTCGAGAGCATGATTCTGCACTCGATAAACCATCTGGTAATGTAGGGTTGCAGCTACAGAGTCAGCAGTCTGGGGTGCTCCAGTGAGCTGGACTTGAACTTTCAGAAAAGAAAGAAGTTGAGGATCTGAAAGGGCTATGTTGAAGTTTGGATATAAGGTAACAAAGACTGTTCCGGCATTCAGAGTGGTCTGAACAGTACCAATGCAAGCATGCTGGTATTGTAAAAACCTGGTATCCAATAAAGCGATTCTTGCTACTACTGGCAAGCCTTTTCGGCCATGGAAAGTAAGTGCGAGACGAACAGCTCCATAGTGAACATGAGAATATCCCTGTTGAACCCATTGTCTGGGAAACTCTGGAGGGATCTGAAGAGTAACAAAGTACTCCTTTTCAGTGGCTGGGATGGGATGCTGGTCAAACTTAGAGGACTGAACGTACTCCTTTACTTGCTTCGGGGTTTGATGAATGAGTTGGCGGATGGAGCGGATAGGTGAAAATGATGAGGTGGGTTTAGCAAAGGCTGAATAGGGGTTCATAAGAGGAAGCTGAGTTTCTGAGATCTTAGTTTCATCACTAAGAGAGACTTCATAAAGATAATCTATCTTAGAGGCATTTGAAACACGAAATTCTGAGAGAGCTGAAGATGAAGAAGGAGCGAGAGAGATAGGTGCTTCGAGAATTTCCGGATCTGTCATGGTGTGTAAAGGTCTTCTCAGCACTGGGTTCACCTATCAAGCGCATGGAATGGATAATACTAAAAACGAAACCATGGCTCTGATACCATCAATACATAACAAGTCACAATATGTCGGAATTTTCTATTTTTTGAAAAATAATATGTTGATGTGTCTTGTTGTGTTATGTCATGTTAGTGTCGGTACTACTTAAACGGTACAAGTCCAAACATATTGTATGAGACGACTAAGTAAAAAGCCCTCACTTCTCAATTGTTAGGGACATCATCATAGCCACGTTCCACCCTAGGGACCCTTAGAGATACCTTTTTAAATGTCCCTAGATCTTGTAGGACGAGGACGTCTTTTTCGCATTGTTCCTTTTTGGCATAGTGATGAAAGTCCAAAGGAGCACCCCGTAACATTCCCTTGAAGTCTTTGGATCTCACAAATTGGAACGACACTAACCAAGTATCTCACAAATTTTCTATAAAAGCCACTGGGACGTACAAGACAAAAGCTGGGATGCCATTGATCAAACTTCTCACAAGTTTTCTTACAAAAGCGACCAGCGACGATTTTATTGCGTCTCCCAGAGCACTTGGATGGTGTTAACAGGGGCACAAAGTTTCGTGTGTGATGTCACGTGAGAAACATATTCCTATCTCTATAAGTCACGTCCCCAGCTCGAAAATCGGGATGCCTAGTCAGGTTCTCTAGCCAAGCTTCTAGGGATGCTTCTCTCGAGTCCCCAAAGGAGCACAGGTGCTGGAGGAGATTAACCAAAAAATATAAATAAATAAATAAATATATTACATTTATATCAATTTAAATTTAAACGTTTTAATTTAGCCATAAATCCATTATTCTTGTGTAAATTCAGTCTTGAATATTTCAATTGTACCAATTTAATTCCAAATTTTTTGATAATTTGTTGATTTAGTTTTAAATTTTTAGATGATTGTCAATTTAGTCATTCCAATTAATTTGTAGAAATCGTTGATGTGATGGTACATTAATCATCATATATGGTACAGCTAATATTGATGTATATAATTTTTTAAATTTTTAAATTTTTTTCTTCTTTACTTTTTTTCTGATCCTAGGTTGGCGAGGTCGCAAGCTGACGTCTTGGGCCTCTTTCAAGTCCTTTTGTGTCAATCTCTTCTCGGGTCTTATGCAGATTGGGAGATCTAAGCAGAACGGGAATGTTGGAATCTCAGGTATGGTTGTCAGAATGGATGCGCTGCTCTCTGCCGTCAGTAGACCTTTCTCCGTTAAGATAAAGAGCGGTGTTAAGTTTTGACTGCTTCACACCCTTAATTTGCAGTTGGAAGTGTATACAGTGTTAAGCATGTTGGCACAGGATACCATGTGAATATTTCTCCACTTTTGAGGCAATGGATGAGTTCTTATTTGTCCGCATTTTGCATCTCTTGCACTATTGGGAGAATGTGATTTTATTAATTCAGAAGTAGATGACCAATTGATCCCAATCTTTTACTGAATTTCTAGAGATTGTCCTTTTAGCTCCACGCGTCACTCTATTTCTCTGGCACAAAGTTTGACATTGTGGGTTCTATATTTCAAGCCATGGCAACGTAATACGTCTTTCTTTATCATCGAGGAGTCGTAGATTATCATTTTGCTAATGCTAAGAACATACGCTACCAATTGTTTTAGTTAATGGCGTGCCAAGATTTTGCACATGTAGGGCCAGTCTCTTCATCAATCTTATTTGCAGAGGAATCGTGTTTGTTCAAGAATAGTAGCTGAGCCTAAATAAATTCTTAGAATGACACTAGGAAGTACTAAAGTGTAACAGAACTTTTAAGGCCTAATCCATGAAAAGTGCCGCAATTGTAGATAGTCATGCATTAATCCAACGCTAATACCGCCTGTCAGTTGATAAAAAGATCTCTCATCTGATCTCTCAGTCGAAAAAGTTGCTTTCGAGCTACTCAAAATGTGCATCTTTCTGAATTATTTTAGATCAGCAGTAGCGGTCAGTCATGAAAGCTAAAAACCTACCCAGATTACTCCAAATAAGAAGAAAGATGTACCCAAGGCTGAAGGCTGAGAGCTTGCTTCGGCTTCGGGTCATTTCTTCATCTGCTCTTGTGCGGGGATGGGATGTTCATGTGGTGCCTTTTTGCCATAGTCTTCGCCCGCCCTTTGGGAATAATTACTCCTCTACAGGAGAAGAACTAAGACCAACTCCACGGAACATGACGCCAAACTGACCCAAACGAAGACCGTCTTACGCCAATTCCAAACAATCCTCTTTAAGCAAGGGAGCTGAGATTGAGCTCAATTGACGCGGAGTACATCTCTGGGATGCCACCACCAGCTCGTTGTCAGCTCTTGCTTCCACGATCACCTTCAGGCAGGAAGTCAACTCCGGTGCATTGATGTGTTCGGTCATATGTATGTTGAGCACTTGTGACTCTGATTGGAGACCGACAGTGTGAGGAGCGCAATTGAGAAAGGTCTCCGCGAAGTGAATGCGTTGGCTTTTGAAGGGCAGCATGGTCAGGTAGCTCGAACTTGCTGTGACTCCACCATTTGAAGAAAGAGATTCCACCCTCACCATCAAAGTGGTTCGATAGAAATTCTAGCACTCTTAAGATATATATCCAAAACCCAAGTTATTTATGAGTCATCCTGCATATCATCATGCCTCGGAATAAAACAGAATGCAAAAGAAAGATCATTTATAGACATGATTACTCACAACAAGATATAATACTAGAAAGATGCCAAGCCTTCGGTTGTGTTCAGACTCTGGCATAGAGAGATAAATTGTGACCTTCAGTTCCTGTATATGAGGAATGCCATTATTGCTCTTTGCAATGTTCGCCTCCGAATGATGAACAGCACGTTCACCTGAAGAGCCATCGATGCAGAAAGACCGTGTAAATGGCACAAAGGCTACAAGGTTAGGTTTAGTGTAAACCAAATTCAGGGTCTCTGCTGTCTGAATTGGTTTGGTCACCTAGTGTTTCATTGCAAAACCACCCATAACAAGCCCTGGGATTATTAATCCGAGAAGCATGAGGAAGACATAGATTGAGCAGCATAGGGCCCAACAAAATCTCAATGCCGAATGCAGGTTTCTTTTACTGTCACTCAGCCACTTTGATATCAGAAATGGGACTCCTGCTATTATTACTTTGCATATCTTCAGTAATTTTTTCTTGAGGGATGCCTGGATGTGATCCAGCGTTTGAAGTGGAGACAGCAAAAACACGAAGGGAGTAGTAAGAAAACCAGATTGGAAACGCCTAGAATCTAGTCATAAGTCTCATTTGCATTGCGGCAAACTTAATGATCAGAACTGCCAAGAAAATTATGGTGTTATGGAGCAATTCAGCATTACCTACTGATCGAGCATCCTCTGTATTTTACACTTGAGGGTGCCACTTATATTTGGTCGTTCTTCCATTTATTTGATTTAAATCTCTCCTTCAATATGGTTTAATTTGTGCCTCAGCATTTGCATTTGTAGTGAAGCCTGCTTCATCTTTTGCACTCTAAACTGCATTTTCTGTTGCTTGCTCATGACCATTCACACCAGAATTAAGGGGGTTGAACTTCACATTTTCCCCAGAAAGATCTCAGTGGACCACGTTAGATGAGCCGAATTTCTGAGATTTCCATCCTTCATTATCCTGTCAGCCCCATCCATTGCAAATTTGTGTAGGGAGTTCTTAATCAAGTGAGGTTGAAGTTTGAATCTTTGGCTCATTTCTGCAAGAAGCATCAAAACAACCATTCTGGGAAGCTTCAGATTTATCCATTGCAGAATTACTTATCACTCTTCAATGATTGGAAGCGTTAAGGTTGCTCACTAGGCAGTGGCAGTTGGAGAAATTCTTTTGGAAAGTGAAAAGATCAGATTGTTTCTGTGTTCATTTGGTCCATGAACCAGTAAGATAGGTTCCACAATAATTTGGCTAGATCATGAACTTGGTGTTATCTTTTCACCCAGAAAGGTTCACGATAAGCTGTTGCCTTACAATTATGATTCTGCTTTTCCTTCTCACTGTCCAACCTAAAGGCATGTGGATTTAGTGAACAGTAGCCGCCTGATTTACACTAGGCACACGTTCTCATGGCTCTTTACCATATTATTTTTTCTGCTTCTCCGTGACCTTGATGGGGTTCACCTACATACATCCATGAACTTTTTCCATCCTAAACCGTACTGCAACCCCATGGAATCATAGTAATGAGAAGAAAATGGCTTCATCAATGTTTTGTTCATTTCCTGAGCTTCATAAAAAAATGTGAAAATTTAGGGATTTTGAGTTTTCAATAAGTCACCGATAGAAATGAGTTGAAGCTTACATGAAGTCATGCTAATGACTTTTTCTTAAGAGGTCAACTTCTATTAGTGTACTTTTGTTGGGAGCACGCCATAGACAATGCCTGAAATCAATAAATCTACAGTTTCCTAATTGTGGGCTTAGCAACTAGACATTTTTGAAACTTTGTTCAAGATCTTAAGTGCTTTTATCATATCAAATCGAGTTAAAACGATAAAGGGAACAAAGCGCTCTCATGTTGGATTTTTCGTGGACGAAAAATAGTGAATCGATGATGCACATGCTATACCGAAAAATTCAAAGTAGGAAAAATTCATACAATTGAGAGTTACCCAGATGAAGCCAGACCTTGTGCCTAAAGGTCAGCACAGGATTTATTCCGATGCGAAGGCTTGGACGGACAATAACGTGGTTGTACAACATCCTTCAGCCATATTCTTATTCCCTATATTTCCGCCATCTAATTCCTTTACGCTAGTGGATATAATAAAATGATCAACAGATAATAATTACTGAACGAATCTGAGTCCTAAAAAGCTGAGAGAAGCGTGATCTCTGAAGAACGGCTTTCCTCCTTACTCGTGAAATAAGCTGAAGAGTCAATCCCTGGACCTTGTATGGACATGCTTCCCTGCACTCTGTCATTGTCCTCAGAGAATGTCGAGACATTTGTTTGACTATCATTAGCTAGACTCTCGAAGGCTCTGAACCTAGGATCTGGATTTGTTGCGGTGCACTTGATTATCGGTGCTGGCAACGCGCTTTTTCCTTCGAGCATGCTCACCACAGATGACATTGGTGGCCTAAGAGTTGGTGTAGGATTGGTGCATAGAAGTGCCAGGTTTAGTATTCTCATTGCCTCTTCCTCGGAGTAATATGAGCCAAGACGTGGATCCATGAGTTCAAGAACGTGCCCTTGCTCTTGCAACCCATGGGCCTTTCATCATGTACAAAAAGAAATAGAAGATTAGTCGGTTATCATGCTTTTAGAAACAGAAAACAGATTTAGGAACAATCAAGATGGAATCTCATCATGTTCATGCATTTATGTTCTCCACCGCTGAGCCTGCTCATGCATACGTATCAACGTTCTAAGCTTCCAACCCATCTTTTCTTTTTTCCTTTTAGGGAGAAGTCCTTCATAGAAATTATTCCTTCATATATTTATTTACTCTGATCGAATTTGTTCCCAATAGCTTGTTCCATCATTTAGTTATGAAGTCACATGCCATCATTCTACTTGCAAGTCCCAAAAGCAAACCAGCAGAAAGTAGAGAAAGAGAGCTTCCAGTCCAGTGAAAGCTTGGCTGCATAATTTCTATAAGACTTAAAGTCGCCATACGTTACCCAATCAAGGAGATAAACAGACTCTTCCTTCGACCTATAATTTTTGTTGCTCTTTCCGCTGACAGTTTCCAAAGCGACAACTCCAAAGCTGTAAACATCGGCTTTATCTATCAAGTGGCCTCTCAGAGCATATTTAGGAGCCATATAACCTCTGAGGCAAGACAAAATAGTAATGGTGAGTATGGTCATAGAAAGAGGACATTCAGGTAAAACATTACGGATATGTAGCAATCAAGAGCTTATTAGATAAAGTTAATTAAAAGAAGAGAATTAACCAAAATAACAAAAGACTTACATTGTCCCAGCTATCTTTGTGCTGATGTGCGTATTGTCTTCTTCATTGAGTTTGGCCAAACCAAAATCTGAGATCTTGGCATTTAGTTCCTTATCAAGCAGCACATTTGCCGCTTTTATGTCCCTATGAACAATTTTCAACCTAGATTCCTCATGAAGGTAAGCCAATCCCCTAGCTATTCCCAAACATATTTTCTTTCTCGTGGCCCAGTCCAACTCAATCTGTTGATCATCTCGTCCTGGGAAGCAAGAGGGTTTAGTTGAATGCCCATTAATAGGATATTAGTTAGCTTAGGGAAAGCATCCTTTACCAAAAAGTGCTCGAGCAAGACTATTGTTCTCCAAATATTCGTAAACTAGTAACAACTGATTTCCTTCAATGCAACAGCCGTAAAGCTTTACGAGATTTGGGTGCTGGAGAGCAGATATCATGCCAATCTCATTGAGAAATTCACGATTGCCTTGCTTTGATCTAGAAGAAAGTTGCTTCACAGCAATTATAGTTCCATTCGATAGCGTTCCCTGAGATTAATCATATGAATTTGAGACTCATAACTAATCACATCTTATTCATCACAAAAAATGGTTAGCTTGACAAGATCTAGGTTGGGAAGTCTAAAACAAAGACATACTTTATTTATAGACACTTCACATTGAATGGAGAATGAAGTTATGAAAATATTGTGAATCACCTTGTAAACTGGGCCAAACCCTCCTTCACCTATCTTATTCACAGAGTCGAAGTTGCCTGTAGCAGCTTTGATTGGCCTTAAAGTGAAATGGCCGATTTGGATATCTAGCCCATGTAATTCTAAAAAATAAAATAAAAATCATGGTATATAATAGGAATGTGATAATAATAATTGAAAGAAAAACATAGTTCTACAACAGACACTCAATCTGAGGAGGAATTTACCTATATGGTCATGCCTCATAGACATACAATCCTAGTTAAATGAAAAAAAAAAAAAAAAGGGCGACTTTTGTGGTCACAATTTACTTATAAGAATTCCACAAGTACAAAGAAAGCAGATAAATACAATCTTGAATTAAGCATCATACTTGTGTGATGAATCAATAAGTGATAGATTCCCGCATGAGCAAACAAGTCAATATGACCTTACCTGGATCTTCAACGTCTCTACAATCTAAGAATCCTCTTTGCCAAAGGACCAGTATTATCAATACAAGGGGAACCACCGAAGCTACTACAATTCCAGTGATTGCTCCAACTGATAGTCCAGTGCTTCCAAAATCTTGGTCTAAGAGTAGGAAAAAAATGATAGATTTATACGTGAATGCTTCAATGACCACATGAGGAAAGAATAATAGAGATTTGTACATCAATGTTGACTTACTCGGTGTCACTGTAATGCCGCAAATAAGTGGTCCATAGGTACCTCTATTAGGAATAGCTGTGGTTCCCTTCCCTGACCAATATAAATGAATCTCCAAAGTACTGCTAGTAACATAAATATCATCGAAGTCCTTATCGATTCCCATCCCAACACCTCCCGCTTCCTCTGCAATATTAAAATCTTTCAACACTTGATTGCCCTGCAGAATTAACAAGAATTTCGGTAAGAAAAGATCGTGCTCTTGATCGTGCTCTTGTCGGACTGTTGTGTGCAGCCCTGTCACACACCAAGTCATAATAACAATTTCTCAAGTCAAATACCTTAACAGAAGACGATAACTTGACAAAATAGATGAAATTAAAATAATAATCAGCCGTCAAATTTCACTTCACTTACTTGTATTGATACATCGAATATACGTTTCCCGAGGCTGTTATATGTTTCGTCGTCGGAAAATTGAAGTTCAGCAAAATGGAGCTGCACTTTGTAACGTCCTTTCATCATGCAAAGGCCATAGTATCTGATCGACCAAGGGGAAAGGCGAGCCGTTTGGTACAATCTTGAGCCATTCACATTCATAATATAGGGGTATTCCGCTGTGTAATCATTATCATCATTTCCCATATAAACCCCTGTGGTGCTGGAAGCCCACTGTTCTGGCCAAAAAGATGAAGAGGAAAAAAATGATGGCCCGTTCAGACTGGTGTCCTCTTCATATTGATTCCCAGCAATAATCGTTTTGTTTCCTCCACAATTGATAAACAAGGAAGAGTCTGCATAGGTCGCCAAATGATATTGCATAAGACATGATAGGGGCCAAATGTAGCTCGACAGTTTATGTTCAACAATAATTCAAGGGGAGACGTCGCCAGCAAATGGTGAGGCCTTGCCATCGCGGGCAAGCTTGCCCTCGCCCTTGCAACACTGGGCAAGGTCTCACCCAACCTGATGTGAATCGTTGCGGAAGGAACGTTCTACGAAGGCCCAGATGGTGCGAATTGCAAACCTCGACCTCCAATCAAACTTGTGATTGGCAACCTCGGTATGAACGTGACCTGTTGACGAACACGTGTCAACCAACCAACGTTATAGACGCCACAAGCGAAAGAATTCGCTATCTCGCTCGATAAGTCGAAGAGAATCTTGATTAGGTCAAGTCCTCAAAAGAACAGTAAAAAGAGAACCTCTCAATTCTTTTCCTCAAAAATAAATATATCCCTCCTCAAAGAAATTTGGCAAATCCTTTATATAGGCTGCCACACAAACCCTAAAAACCAACCCTAAAAATCTAATGCGTTATATTCTAAAATATTCCTATTTTAGAATATTCTTAAACAAGAATATATATATATAAATTGACTTGGTCAATTATTTGGTGACAAGATAATTAAATTGCACCAAGATTTCCAAAATTCTTCAAGATTTGATCCAAGGTCATCTTCACGCCAAAGATCACGAACCATGACGCCAACAGCTTGCTTGAATTGTTTGGCCCGCGCTCGAGTAATCGAACCAGTAGGAATAGACAATGGGTCCCTAGCACCTCCTCCTCGATATGACTCGATGTCCACATCATTCCCTCCCCGTGCAAAGGATTTGTCCTCAAATCATCACGGCATCAAAAAGAGTCAAGTCGAAACATTAAATGTGGCACTAACGTCATACTTACCTGGAAGATCAAGCTTGTAAGCATTATTGTTAACTCTTTCCAAAACCATGAATGGTCCATCTCGCGGTAATAACTTAGAATGTCGCTGCTCAGGAAATCTCTCTTTGCGCATATGAACCCAAACCCAATCGCCAGGTTCAAACACCACTTCCTTGCGCCCTTTGTTAGCTTGCCTTGCATATTGCTCAGTCTTGCGCTCAATATTTGTGCGTGTCTTCTCATGCAACGACTTGACAAATTCAGCTTTCTTTGCTCCATCTAAATCCACACGCTTATCAACAGGTAAAGGGGTTAAATCTAACGGAGTTAAAGGATTAAAACCATAGACAACCTCAAATGGTGTAAATTTAGTAGCAGAATGCATGCTCCTATTATATGCAAATTCAACATGTGGCAGACAATCTTCCCAAGATTTTATGTTCTTTTTAATAATAGCACGCAACAATGTCCCTAAAGTTCTATTAACTACCTCGGTTTGACCATCGGTTTGTGGATGACAAGTAGTAGAAAATAACAACCGTGTTCCTAGTTTTTTCCACAATGTTTTCCAAAAGTAGCTAAGAAATTTAGAATCTCGATCTGAAACAATCGATCTAGGCATGCCATGCAAACGTACAACCTCCTTAAAGAACAAATTAGCAATATGGGATGCATCATCAGTTTTATGACAAGGTATAAAATGAGCCATCTTTGAAAACCGATCAACAACCACATAAATAGAATCTCTACCATACTTAGACCTAGGCAATCCTAACACAAAATCCATAGAAATATCAATCCAAGGATGCGTTGGAATAGGTAATGGTGTATACAAGCCATGCGGTTTAGTTGTAGACTTCGATTGCTTACAAGCAATGCATCTCTCACAAACACGTGTGACATCTCTCTTCATATGTGGCCAATAAAAATGTTCATACAACACTTCATAAGTCTTATTAATGCCAAAATGCCCCATTAAACCACCACTATGCGCTTCTCGCACCAACAATTCACGCAAAGAACACTTAGGCAAACATAGTTTGTTTTCACGAAAAAAGATAACCTTCATGCCTATAAAATTTATCAAATGTAGCGTGTTCACATGCTTCATAGACTCTCCCAAAGTCATCATCTTCAATATATAAGCCCTTGATATGCTCAAAACCTAGACACTTTGCTTCTAAAATAGTTAGAATCGCATACCTTCGAGAAAGCGCATCGGCTACCACATTTTCCTTACCTTTCTTGTACTTGATCACATATGGAAAAGTCTCAATGAACTCCATCCATTTGGCATGTCTTTTATTCAACTTTTGCTGTCTTTTCAAGTACTTCAAGGTCTCATGGTCGGTGTGGATCACAAACTCCTTTGGCCATAAATAATGTTGCCAAGTCTCCAAAGCTCGCACTAAAGCATACATCTCCTTATCATAGGTAGGATAATTCAATGTTGCTCCACTCAATTTTTCGCTGAAATAAGCTATGGGACGCCCTCCTTGCATCAACACGGCTCCAATTCCTGTACCAGAAGCATCGCACTCTATCTCAAAAGTAGCACTGAAATTCGGCAAAGATAACAAAGGAGCATTAGTTAACTTATCTTTTAACAGATTAAAGGCTTTCTCTTGCTCTTCTCCCCACGTGAAACCCACGTGCTTCTTGATAACCTCAGTTAAAGGTGCGGCAATGGTGCTGAAATTTCTCACAAATCGTCGATAAAAACTCGCCAATCCATGAAAGCTACGCACCTCTCCTATGGTCTTAGGCGTTGGCCATTCACGGATTGCTTTAACCTTTTCTTCATCAACCCGTATACCATTAGCACTAACAACAAATCCTAGAAATACTAATTTGTTGGTAACAAAAGAGCACTTCTTTAGATTAGCGTATAATTGCTCGGCTCTTAAAACTGCAAGACAGCTCGCACATGCTCAATATGGTCATCAGGACTTCGGCTATAAATCAAGATGTCATCGAAATAGACAACCACAAATCGACCAATAAAAGCACGCAAAACATGATTCATAAGTCGCATAAACGTGCTCGGTGCATTAGTTAATCCAAATGGCATTACTAACCACTCATATAATCCATACTTGGTCTTAAATGCAGTTTTCCATTCATCACCTTCTTTCATCCTAATTTGATGATAGCCACTTTTCAAATCAATCTTAGTGAAAACGCAAGAACCATGCAACTCATCCAACATGTCATCTAACCTAGGAATAGGATGTCGATACTTTACCGTAATATTATTGATTGCTCGGCAATCGACACACATTCGCCAAGTTCCATCCTTCTTTGGCACTAACAAAACAGGGACAGCGCACGGGCTAAGACTCTCTCACATACCCTCGTTCCAAAAGTTCGCTAACTTGCCGCTGAAGTTCCTTTGTCTCCTCGGGATTACTTCGATATGCGGGTCGATTAGGTAATGGCGCACCAGGAATCAAGTCAATTTGATGTTCTATGCCTCGAATCGGTGGTATCTCTCCGGGAAGTTCATCGGGAAAAACATCTTCAAATTCCTGCAATAAAGACACAATAGGACTAGGCAAACTTGGGTCAAGATCGTTAGTAGAAAACAAAACCTCCTTGTACACAAGTACAAGCATTGGTCGATCTAGAACTAAAGCTCTCCTCACTTCACTTGATTTTGCATAAAAATTATTTTGCCTCTTTTCTTTCCTCTCTTCTTTTCCCTCGGTTTTTACCACAATTCTTCTCTCGGCCTCTCCTTTTCCTTGCGTCTCAGACACACCACGCAAGCCCTCGGATTTCTCACCTTTTCTCTCTCTCTCGGCTTCTCGTTGTAACTTTAATTGATCTTGATACACCTCACTAGGTGTCATTGGTACCAAGGTATAAGTCTTTTGATTCTTCACCAATGAATAACGATTAGTATATCCATTATGATGTACCTTTCGATCATATTGCCATGGTCTTCCAAGCAAGATATGACCCGCTTGCATAGGTACAACATCACACTCTACCTCGTCCTTGTATCTCCCTATCTCAAATGGAATTCGAACTTGCTTCAATACTTTCACCTCACCACTATCATTTAACCATTGAAGTCTATAAGGCCTAGGGTGCTTTGTTGTCTTCAAACCCAACTTATTCACCATAATACAACTTGCCACATTCGCACAACTACCTCCATCAATTATCATACTACAAATCTTACCATTCACCACACATCTTGTATGAAACAAATTATCTCTTTGTTGGTGATGCTCCTCCTCCTTTACTTGCACACTCAGAGAACGCCTAACCACCAATAAGTCTCCTTTTATAGCCACTTCTCCATCACTACAATCTTCCAATGGTGGCATCTCGTCATCCTCTTCTTCCCTTTCACTTTCGGACTCAATAACACCATGTCCAGTCATGATCATCACCCTCCTATTAGGGCATTGATTCGCCATATGACCCCTGCCCAAACACTTGAAACATTTAATTTCACGAGTTCTAGTGTTAGGATTTTCGGTTTTACTCGAAACCGGATTCGTTCCAACTTTACCGTCCCTCTCCTTCTCCTTTAAGGTTTTGGTTTTGGTGTTGTTTCCTCTCCAATTTGGCTTCTCATCTCTCTTCCAATTGGATCTCCAATTCTGACTTGAACCTCCTTCACTCTTGTGATTTCGGTCCAACTTCAATTGCCGCTCAACTTTGATGGCTTTGTCCACCAATTCCTCCAATTCAACATAGTGTTGCAGCTCTACCACCCTTGCTATGTCTCGACTCAAACCACTCAAAAATCTTGACATTGTGGCCTCACGATCCTCCATCACATTAGCACGGATCATGGCAATCTCCATCTCCTTGTGATACTCTTCCACGCTCTTATTGCCTTGTGTGAGATTTTGTAACTTTTGAAACAAATCTCGGTGGTAATGACTAGGTACAAAACGCCTTCTCATCACCGCTTTCATCTCATCCCACGTCTCTATCGGTCTTTCACCATTGCGCCTCCTACTAGTCACAAGTTGATCCCACCAAATTATAGCATAATCAGTAAATTCAACAGCTGCAATTTTTACCTTTTTGAGCTCAGAGTATCGTTGGCAATCAAATACCATCTCCATGCGTTTCTCCCACTCTAGATATGCATCGGGATCATTCTTCCCTTGGAAGGAAGGAATCTTCATCTTGATGTTGCCAAGTTCATCATCTCCTCGGTGTCTAAACCTTCGGCCTCCATTCCACCTTTCAAATCGAGCATCTCGATCATCCTCCATGTCGGCCTCATCATCATCATATTGTCGTTGCCTTCTATGTTGTGTTCTAGAGGCATCTCGCTGATGTTGTGGCCTTCCCGGGGTAGCTCTCGGTCACCATCAACCCTCATGTCATTCTCCATCATTCGGCCACTAAGCTCCTCCACTACGGCCTTCAATTGCTGGATGCTTTCCATGAGCGCTTCATCCCTTCGTATGGAGCCAATCTCCTTTGATTCACACTTTCTTCGTGCGACATATTTTAGACCTGCAAGTAAACGTTAGTCGCAAAAAAATCCTCACCAATCACTCCCTCACGTGTTTCTCTCAAAGTGTTTGTCACTCCCCTCGTGTTTAACTCAAGTTTAGGCTTTTTTTTTTTTTTTTTCACCCTCAATTAAGCTTACACACTCTTGCCTTTTTCCTCTCGTATTCTCTTTTTACAAGCTTTTTATTGGGCTCAAAACCTGTCTCTCAACACCCTCACGACAATCAATCAAACTAATCAAACAATATTAGATCACTATTGATTTTGTTTCAGCAAGTAACAATTTCAAACCAACAAGTACAACTTTCGAAATTCCAATTGAAACGCAAATCACTACTGGTTTTGTTTCAATTTGGTCTACTAACAAACGAGTCGCCTTCTTTTTTTTTTGTTCGGCTAATTTTTTTTTTTGCCGAATCTGTTTTTTTCTCTTGCACACTTTTTTTTTTTTTGTGCGTTTTCTTTCTCTTTTTTTTTTTTTTTTTTTTTTTTTTTTTTTTTTGACGAACTCAGATACAATTTAAGATGCTAGAAAAGAAAATTTAAAACTAACAGCAAACAACTACGTATGGAAGCACAAAAGCAATCGGATCCCTAAATTAACTAGAACCGAAACCCTAACTCAATAAATCTCAAATTGCTGAATATCAACAGAAAATTAAAGATAAATAGACCTTGTAGAATCTGGCTCTGATACCAAACTGATGTGAATCGTTGCGGAAGGAACGTTCTACGAAGGCCCGAGATGGTGCGAATTGCAAACCTCGACCTCCAATCAAACTTGTGATTGGCAACCTCGGTATGAACGTGACCTGTTGACGAACACGTGTCAACCAACCAACGTTATAGACGCCACAAGCGAAAGAATTCGCTATCTCGCTCGATAAGTCGAAGAGAATCTTGATTAGGTCAAGTCCTCAAAAGAACGAAAAAAAGAGAACCTCTCAATTCTTTTCCTCAAAAATAAATATATCCCTCCTCAAAGAAATTTGGCAAATCCTTTATATAGGCTGCCACACAAACCCTAAAAACCAACCCTAAAAATCTAATGCGTTATATTCTAAAATATTCCTATTTTAGAATATTCTTAAACAAGAATATATATATATAAATTGACTTGGTCAATTATTTGGTGACAAGATAATTAAATTGCACCAAGATTTCCAAAATTCTTCAAGATTTGATCCAAGGTCATCTTCACGCCAAAGATCACGAACCATGACGCCAACAAACTGACTTGCTTGAATTGTTTGGCCCGCGCTCGAGTAATCGAACCCGGTAGGAATAGACAATGGGTCCCTAGCACCTCCTCCTCGATATGACTCGATGTCCACATCACAACCATGGTAAGGCTCGCCCTCGCCCAAATCTAGCAAGGGCGGGCCTTGCCGATGTAGTGCTGGGCGAGCTTGCTATCGCTAGATCTGGGCGAGGGTGAGCTCATGGCCATAGCCTCTGGCCGATTTGGTGACCGGCCAGAAGAAGAACAAGAAGAAAGGGAAAAAAAATAATAAAAAATTCTCAAAAAATAAAATATTATTAAAAAATTGCCACGTTAACGTCGCCCGGATGTTGGCATCCATGTTAGCGACAGCCAACCAATTTGACCGGATGAACTAAATTGACATAATTGCAAAAGGTTTAGCAATGAATTGGTAAAAAGAAATATTTGTGATTGAATTGAAAAAAATTATAATAGATTTAGGACTATTTTGATAATTTTTCCACAATTCAAGCATTGTAAAACTCACATTGTTTCTTCCCGCTGCAGGGTAGATCCTTCTCCAGGCACCAGAGCCTAAAGGGATAAACCAGAAAGATTGTCGGCAATAAAATTTTCACATGCAAACAATTGGAATAGCTCTTGGAATAGCTCTTAGTCAAAGAGACTTACGATTTGTTTTGGTGAGACGTATAGCTGGAAACCAAATTACTGGAAAGTGACTCAATGTGTTAGATAATATCTCCAGAAATGTGCGAATGAGACAAAACTATAAAATTTCTGCCTTAAGAGAGAATGTGCATTGACTTACACTTGTGATGCCTGACAACTGACTGGAGAAGAACCGGTGAAATTGTTGTAAGATAAGTCGCTGCAGTTACATACCTTGACCAAGTTAGTGTGCATATTCACCCTCGTAAATAATGATAGTACAACATTGGAGAGTGATATATCAGATGGGAACTCATGAGTCTCATACTAGGAATTATGAGTTAAATCCTGCAATCTATGTCAAAAGTATGGAAAAGTAAGAATGAAAAACTGGAAATTTTCATAGGAGACTAACAAATATTGCTTGCTGCTTGTTACCCAAGTGGGTACTGCTCCAGTAAGGGAGTTGTTTGTCAGGAACCTACATTCACAAATAAAAGTTATGTACTTGTCCAAAGAATTGTTTCGAATTCAACCATGCGAAGAGTATATGATATCAACGAGGAAGGAAAATCAACTACATATTTGCTGAGACATTAGGAGTGGTCAAGAAAATTTGTAGTTACATGTAATCCAAAGCAGCTCCCATCTTGTCAGGAACTTGACCAGTCAATCTGTTGAAGCTCAGGTCTCTACCAAAGATGGAAAAAAGGAGAAGAATCAGATAGTTTTCTCAAGAAAACTTGCAGAAGTTCATGTAATTTGATCTTCAGTTTGAGGCCTTTCTCATTCGTGAAACAAATCTCTTCTCAAAAAACGCAATTCTCTATTGGGACAAGTCCAAAAATGTGTTGGTGCGTAATAACCGGTCCACTGGACTTCACAATGAACAGAAAATGTATCTTACGATCAAAAGAATAAGAACAGCAGGATTGTCCTAACTTAACCCTAATCTAACTGTGTCAGAGTAGAAGCTGAACCATCGTCGTCTATCAGCTAAGTGCTAAAGAAGAAGAAGAAATGGGAGGGTGCGTAATCGGCACGAGCCCTCGTCATCTTCTTCGCCGACCGTGTTTGCAGGGACAGCGCAACCGTGACCCATCTCAAGGTCATCCATCTTCATCATCTTCTTCGCTGACCACGGGCGATAGCCATGGGCAAGGCCACCTTTGCCCATGGCTGGCTAGGCCATGGCAAGACTAGCCTCACCCACGGCTACCTGTGCCTCTCCCAGTGGCCATGAGCTCCGACAACCCACGCCCAGTACCACCTCGCCTAGATTAAAGAGAGATGCAAGCCCTAATTTGTGATTCAGAAACAAACAAAAGAAAGACCATGCGAGTGGTGAACAAAAATGGCCGCGTCGAACTCTCATTTATTTTTAAGAATTCCACATTGGAATGGAAAAATAAGTAAAAAATCCATGTACGATGATTTGTCTGAAATGACACTCAAACGAACAATTTTACTCTTATATGGTACTTAAGTGAGCAAAAAAAAAAATTTATAGCCTTAAAGTAAGTGTCATACAAAAGTTATGACACTTTTATTACACTTATCCTTATGAAGAAGTGAATTATCCACCCTATTGTAGAAAACTTACAATATTATCAAATATGTCCATTCCCTAATGTAATCTGGAATTGAGCCAATAAGCAAGCAATTTCTTATAATCCTAAGATGTGAAAAAAAAAAAAAACAATAGTTAGTGGAAATTTAGCTATACTAAAAAGATACAAAAAAGAAAAACAAATTAAATATTCATTATATTTAGCTCACAAAGTCCTCATCATGTTCATGCGTTGCAAATCAGGAAAATTCGAGCTTGGACCTTTCAAATCAGATATTCTCTTGGACGCATATAAAACCACTCCATCACTTAACATTGACATTCATTCTACCTTTTTGTGCCAAAACACAATCTTACAAGATTATAAGAGATAGAGGACAATTGCACGGGATCAAATGCTTACAACTGCGTCAAGTTTGTCAACAAAGATATGCTTGAAGGGATAGGTCCCTCCATAGATGTGCCTTGCATGTCCCTGAAAACTTAATGTCGTAATATAAGAATGAATTTTGACTATCTCATAAATCATATATATAATTTTTTGCCTTAATTGAGAAGGATTGAGATACGCACAATCTTGTAATTTTGGTCCAATTGCCAATAAAATCAGGTATCTTGCCCGATAATGTGCTTCCATCTATACGACTGCAAGTGGCCTATAAATCAAAATCGCTCATAGGAAATTCATTTTTGAGAAATAAAAAGAATATTGTGATGCCACTTACAAATCTTCTAAGTTCTTCAAATTGCTAAAGGATTCAGGTATCGTTCCCGTGAAATTATTAGCAGACAAAAGGCTACAAAGGAAAAAAAATTCCAAGAATTAGGAACGCTGTAGTATCAAGTCTCAATGTATAGAACATTCAACAAAGTATGTTTTTCCCTAAACAAAGAAAAACTTCTTTCCAATTTAAGCAAGAAGATTAAAGTCAGATCTCACAATCAAGAGAGCTCACAAATATAAAGAAAGGATTTCTGAAATGTGTTATCCAAGCAAAGGAATGCCACTTAAAATACTCCAATTTACTTACAGTCTCTTTAAGTGGCTCAAGTTTCCAATGTTTGGCTCAAGAGCACCTTCAAGGAAATTGTCCTCTAATACACTAGCATAACCATAAATTTATCACTATCAAGTCTAACACATTCTCAATACAAAGGTATATGATTTATAGTAAGTCTTACAACTCTTCCAACGTGCTAATGTTGCCGATTTCCTTGGGAATACCACTTATGCGATTTCCAATTGCTGACCTAAAGTACCAAATTGAAAACAAAATTATGCTACTTTTTAAAAAAGCACTCCTAATTACATTGTGATGATAATATCCAATGTATGATATGATTAACTTACAGAATGGTAAGTGGTATTTGAGTAAGACTTGTGGGGAGCAATCCACTAATGTAGTTATGAAAGAGGTCTCTGCTTACAAAGAACACTCACTTTAGTACTTTTACAATTCTCAAGCAATAGTTTGCTTTAGTTTCCCGCAGTTGCTACATTTCTAAGATATATACATTCTTGAGAAGAACATTGTCAATAATATGATAAAGGTGGAACCACAATAGTCTTCACCCAACTCATAGCATGCTTTTCTGTGATTACCCCATATGAAAATAAAGAACCATGGCCCATTAGTCACATTCAATTTCTCTGGCCTAATTACCTTCCCTATAAGAAGATATCATGCAGTCAAGTCTAACTTACATTTCTGTTAGGTAAGTGAGGCTGCGAAATTCCTCAGGAAAAATCCCTGTTAAATTAAGTCTCCTCAGCTGGCTGCAACATGAAGAATAGCTAAATTGCAAATTGATGTACATGAAAGAAGGATACATGAAGAAACAAAAATAACTGTCGGATCTTCATACATATTTGTGACGTGGCAAACTGTGCCGTCATTGAAGGAACAGTTGCAAGTCACGTTGCTCATTATTCCTAAAGCCAAGGACACATTTAGACCTTGACCCCCTTTGCATGATGTTTCGCCTACATTCCAGTATATGTTTTGCATTTTCTTGGCGATTGTGTTCAGTAAATCAACTACAAGGACAAACCAGAAGTTAAGAAATCATTTATCAGTATCCATTGCTGGATATATGAAAAAAATTGAGAAGGACCAAACGAACATGTGCAGGTGCTTGTGAGTTTGTTTGTGGTAATGTGGTTCCAGCCATACACAAGCTCTGATAAGTGCTTATTTTATGCAACACGTCTTGTACATTAGCACAGAACAATTCAAAGCCAACGAAGGTAGCACCCCTCAGTTAGGATGATCATTATAATTGGCTCAACCACAAGTAAGAAAGGCTTATTCAATCTCGGGACTGAAGAGCAACGAGTGAACTCCAGACAGTGCATCGTATTTACTTGATTCAATCAAAAATAGGTGCTTATACAAGGTGCATATATGGGAAGATGAGCTTGCAAGATTAGATATAGTGCAGGCGATCATGATAGATTCATTCCACTGTCATACATAGTAAATGCCAATGCCGCCTTCCGTATTAGAAAAGTAGAAGAAAATCACATACGGTTGACCAGCAGGACATTTAATCTACTTTATTCAGGAAAAGTAAACTATGTACATGTAGGCGGTGAGAGAGGACTAGTCTCCTATCTTCTCAAGTTTGACCAAATCGCCGCCCGCGGGGGTCTGGGGTGGGTTTGGGTTCAAAAAAACCCAACCGCTTCTTTCACATTGCAATCCAGAGAATGGGTTCACACCCAAGAAATGAATGCCATTTATTCGACCATCTTATTGACAGTGGTTATTAGCTGGCTGATAACGGAGATAATCTTTATTTCGTGATGATCATATTGCTTCTCGCATGACTATGTAATGGTACCTTTTCTTTCCCTCTCGAAAAGGGCAGAAATCTTTCTATGCATGTCACGATCACTGCAACCAAGTTGCAGGAAGCGGACGTAAAAAAAGGTCGTGTTCATGTGAATTGGTGGCAATGCTCAGGATGGCCCATCAATCACAATTATTGCTCCCTGAGAAAAGACCACTACTCTGACGGCATGAATTCGACGTGGAGAGATATCTAAAATAATGTGTAATATCAACATCACAAAATTTTAACTAGACAAAGTAAAAAGATCATATGGAGTCACGTATTCTTTCAAATCTAAAACTTTGATATATACGTCATATCTCGTTTTTGTTTACAAAAGGAAGGTATCAACTCCAACTGGCGAACTAACAAACTACCGCAAGACGTTCGTTCTTCACTCTTTAACATTCTGATTGGACGCACCCACCATGCATGCACGCATTCAAAATCGGTCAGAGAGAGATGGGCTCGTGTGGGCCCAGGCCCCAGACACCCGAGGTTTGACTGAATCAAAAAGCCAGAACTTCTTTTCCGCTGATTTTTCTTGAGTCCTAAATTTCTTTTCCTAACAAGATTAGGATTAAAAAGGAGACTGGGGAAAAAAATTGCCTGAGAAACCTTAACAATAATCTTCACCGTTTAAAGTAAGGGTCTGTTCAAAAAAAAAAAAGTAAGGGTAGGTTTATTAACAGGCTAAATAGTAACTTTTATTCTTTTGTTCCCATGAATAAATTTAGAACAAAAATTTGTTTGGTAAACTTTTTGTTCCTGGAAATATAAATCATCTTTTTTCTTTTTCTTTTTTTTTTATTCCCAGAAATAGATTTAGAAGAGAATCAACAAGTAGAAAAAAGTTATATCTTTATTTCCAGGGAACAATTCGAGAATCAAGCATAATTTTTCTTCTAATCTCTTTCCTTTTCTTCTTCATCTTCTTTCTTTTGGTTGGTAGCCGACCTCGACCATGGTCAGTGACCGACCAGACGAGGGTCGGCAACCTTGCCGAAGCGTCACTGGTTCCCAGCAATGCCAAACCACAGCGAGGCTCGTTGGCCCGAGCCTCGTCGTGGCTGGGTGAGGCTCAACATTGCCTTGGCTGAGTGAGCCTCACCTTAGTTGGGTAATGCCGACCTGACGGTGACCTGGCAAGGCTGAGCCTCGCTAAATCTGGGTGAGGTCGACCTTGCCCAACCAAGGTGAGGCCAAGCCTCACCATGGCTCAAGTCGCTAGGGGCAGGCAACCGGAGGATGGAGAAGATGAAAAGAGAAAAAGAGAAAAAATTAATAAAATTATTAAAAGATTAAAATAAATTATTTGGATTAAAAATTTTAAGGGTTTTACCAAACGCATTTTTATTCCGAGAATAGAAATTTCAGGCAGTTACAATGCCTTCAAATGCTCACAAATTATTCTTTTGAACATGGAAAAAAAAATCATTTCTGAGAGGAAATTATTTTCAAGAACATGATGATTACCAAATGTACCCTAAGATCATTTGTATAATTATTGAACAAAGAGAGCATTTGGAAAGGATTCGATAATCTGATAATCTAATTACGGAAGAAGAATCCGGAATGATTACCGAACGCATCCTAAGATTATTTGTATAATTATTGAGCAAAGAGAATATTTGGAAAGGATTCGATAATCTAATTACGGAAAAATGATCCAGATTGGTTATCAAACGCATCCTAAGATTATCAGCATAATTATTGAGCAAAGAGTGTATTTGGAAAGGATTCGATAATCTAATTACGGAAGAAGGATTTTTAGGATAAAAGACGGGAGAGATGAAAATTATGCTTAAACTTTCCAATAAAAATAGAATTTTTAGAGTAGCTGGAGGGGGCGGGCCGCCTCGGTCCCTGCTCTGTCTGCTAGGGGGAGTTTTCAGAAAAGGAAGTGAAAGTGCAGAAGAAAATATCTCTTGCACCCGCCAAAAATTTCCCAAAGGAATTCTTGGACCAGAAACAAAATCGCGAAGAAAAATGGGCTGAGAAATGTGATAGCAGCTCCGAACGTTATAGTTCAATTTGCGGACCTCAACAGAGAAGAGCCAGAGAGACATTCAAGATCAGAGTTCGCAAAGCAATTATCCCCAACAACAGGGGACCAAAAAGAACTTAACTACTGTCTTTAAAGGAAAGCCTTTAGTGATTCTCGCTTACCTTCCTCTGGTGGCAAGAGTTGAGCATCACACTCGAAGACTGCAGAGCGAACCACGACAAGAACGACGCAGACAACCACTCTGGAAACTGAACCCAGGGGCACCACCATTGTTAACTTCCGCTGATTCCCAGGCGCGATGCCGATGCAAACACCGACCGAGATCCCCTCATAAAAACCGTTTACCAGTGCAAAACGACACGGAGGTGCTGCCTCGACCACGACCAAAATAGCGCAAAGAGACGCAAGGGAGGAGCGGTTTTGGAGAGGACGTGAGATGAGGGATTTTTCGAGCGTTTTGTGTTTGTCGTTCTAATCTGCACTGTTTTACTTTTTTTTTTTTGGTCGGTTGCACTGTTTTACTTTATCCATGATGGAAGTCAACTTTTCCTTTTTTTAACACAAGCGCGCGAAAAACTGCCAAACAAAACACAGATCTTTCTCTCTCTTATGAAAAATGCCTGGCAAAAGTTTTTTTTTTTTGGGTCGGTGCCAGGCTGAAGTTTGATGGTCTCCTTCCCAAGCTAACAGTACCGTTAATCAATCGATCTCAAAACTTTTTTCATTAAATATATAAAGGGTGTGACGTCCCGAAATTTCGGAAAAAAATTATCAGATAAAAAATTGGAGATTGGAATAAAAAGAAAAATGATAACAATAATATTATTATTTTTCTTTCTCCTCTTTCTCCTCTCCTTCGCGCACCCTCCTTCTTCGGCCGAGACTCCTCTTTCTCCTTTTTCTTTTCTCTTTCTTCTCTCTCCCTCACATTTTCTTTCCCCCTCTTTCCATGCAATTTCCATCCCCTCACTTACGGTAACTTCTTCTGCTATCTTTTCTTCTCTCTTTCTTCTTTTTCTCCCTCTCTCTCCCACTTTTCCACCCCCTCACCTACGCCAACTCTTCTACTGCAATGTCCCTGCAACTTCCCCTCCCTTTTTTATTGCTTCTCTCTCCCACTTTCGCCCCTTCCTACTCTCGACAGCCCCACTCCCACTTTCCTCCCTTCCTCCTCTCGACAACCCCACTCCCACGTCCCTCTTCTTCTTCTCCTTTTCTCTTTAGTTTCTTTTATGCTTTGCTCCCAAAAACAGCACCGTGCTGCTGTCCTATCCCAGACCAACCACCATTCCATTGAGTGAGTTTAGCTCTTAATCCTTTGATTAGTGCCTAAACTTGCTTAGGAGGTTGATTTAGACTTAAGGATGGTTTAGGTTAGCTTAAATATGGATTAGTGATAATCTATAATAGTTAGATTAGTATTAGAATGTGTTAATATTAGTCTAATTATGGAGATTTGCTCAATTGAGGATGATTTGGTTGAAAATAGTGGCTGTTTTTCAGAACTGGTTCCTAGACACTTGCGATTTGTAATTTTTGTAGATTGAAATTGGTCACGAATTTGAAGCCGACATCTTCTAGAGAAATGTTTTAAATATTCTTAGCTACAACATATATTTTTCTCAATATTTTTAGAGACCCAAAAGCAGGAGATATTAGCTCCGCCATTTTCGAACAGAACTGTAATTTTCGCTGGAACTAGTGACCTTTTAGGATTCTAGGGGTTTTTATCGACTCTCGTAGTTCGAATTTTAAAATGATTTATTCACAAAAGTTGTTTTTCACCTCTTATAGTTTAACATACTCAAATTTCAAATCAAACGGACATGTTTAAGACCTCAAACCAAACTAATTTCGGAAAACTGACTTTCTGAGAACGGATCTAATTTTAGTGCTGAATTGAGCGATTTAATGGGCCGAATCTAGAAGGATCTCGGTTTAGATGTCTCATGAAAAATGTTCATTTATGTGTCATTTGCAACATATTCAAATTTAGGAATTTTCTTATCTCGATTGGTTAGGTTTCAAAATTTAAATTTGGAGACGTGTGAAGGCTCAGTTTTTGCCAATTACGACTGATTTTAGTTTGATGATGGTTCTTGATGCTTTTCTTTATTTAATTAGTATTTTTAATGACTTGTGGATTTAATTTATTAGTTACTGAATTATGGAATTTCACTGTTCATGACGCACTGTTCACGAGTTACTGTTCACGCGACACTGTTCACGAAACACTGTTTACGTGCATTGTTCACCCGAGAATGAAAAGTGGTCTAATTTCATGTGTATTGATTCTATGAAGTGAATGGATGTGTAAATGCATGGACATTCGCGTGAATTTGGTGATGTTTTATGCAATTATATGGTGATTGGAAACTGTTGACATTTAATTAGAAAATACCGGGTGTCAGATTTTGGACGCCAAAAGTGTTTTTAAATACTATATCAATCCGTGGGATTTTAAAAGAGATGACACAAATTTTCTGGTTCGATCTGACTGTGTCCCCACACACGATTATTTTACCATGCATTTCTAATATGAAGAAACTAGGCGGGATCACCATTTTAATTTAGGTATTTGAGTGCAATGCACAGTGTCTTGGGCTGAAATTGAATGAATGCATGAATGATATGAGATGCCGTCACAAGCCTTTGGGGTCGGACGATGCTCCTTCGAGAATGTCCCAAGTTAACGGATGTTGGTCATAGTGGATGCTAGGCCAATGCTTTTTCGGGAATGTCCTAAGTCAACGGATGCCGGTCGTAGTGGAGGCTGGGCCGATGCTCCTATATGGAATGTTGTTTAGATATAGACGTTGCCATGTTCGATGGTGCGAGACGATATTCGGCTAAGCTGGAAGACTGTTATTTGTTGCATTGACTGGGATCTATGTGATTGATCGATGTGTGCTATGTGGCGCACTAATGTGCAAGAATGCATGAGAATCATGGCATTTTTAGTTCTAGTCATGCATGAGTTGAGCACACTGTTTATGGCACGCACGCACGAATTGATAACGCGTTTCACATATGCTTCCGTTGTGTTGAGAACAAAGCCTTGAGGGGTAGTCTGACTAGGATGGCGGTTCATCCATGCCAATGCGGGGCCCAAAGAGAACAATACTAGGCTGGGATGAGGGATGGCGGTGCTTCCGCGCCTCTACCCCAAACAACGCGTTTGTGTGGCCATGGCCAGGTGAGATCGTTTGTAACACGATTTGTATGTGATTGATGAACTACATCATCTAATGGCCATGTGCATTGCGTGTATTGTGCTGAGTTATGATGTGCAGGGTATGGCATACCAGGTAAGGTTGTATGTGAACCGACTATTGATTGTTGATTGTTAATCTTTGATTTGTTTATGCGATGGTTCTGAAGAGATACCCGAGTTGAGTTGGTGTACTAGTCGAGAGACTAGGTGTACTAATTGGGGGACTAGGGGAAGAACTCGCTGAGATTTACATCTCACTGGTTATTGAATAACCAATTTTAGGTCCCTAGTGTGAAGAACCCGGAGCTTGAAGCAAAAGGGTTAGAAGCATAGGTGTCTCAGTAGTCATTTATGAGATGGACATTTTATATAAGCTTAAGGTGTTTATGAAAATGTATTTGATTTGAACTTGGTTGTCCTACTTTTCTATCCCATGTTTGTTGTTATCAAGGGATTAGTTAATTTGCTTCCGCATGTGCAACAAAAAGAAAAAGGTCGGTGACGAGTCCTAGGAACATCACAAATTCTATCGACTACTGAGGGGTGTGCGTGGACTCGAGGTTCGGGGCATGACAAAGGGTACTTGAGATACTAAGGCTGCATTTGTTAAAAATTGTTTCTGTTCCCAGGAACAAAAATTTCTGTTTTTTTGTTCCTGGGAATAAAAAAGGAACAGAAACGCGTTTGTTTACGTTTTTGTTTCAAAATTATTTTTTTGTTCCCAGAAACACATCTGGAACATAAACAAGAAACAAAAAAAAGTTGTTTCTTATTTCTAGAACACATTTTAGAAACACTTTCTTCTTCTTTTTCTTCTCTATTTCTTCTTCTTCTTTTTTCTTTCTTTTTCCTTTGGCCGATCGCCGGCCTCGGCTAGGGCCAGTGACCGGCCATTGAGGGCCGGCAACGCCGTCGGGGGCCGGCGAACTTGCCGGAGCGTCGTCGCCCCAGCGAAGCTCGGGCTCGCCTTGGCCGGGCGAGCTCGAGCTCGCCCAGATCCGGCGAGCCCGAGCTCACCCAGCCAAGGCGAGCCCGACCTCGTGCCGAGCTAGGCGAGCTCGATCTCACCCAGATTCGGCGAGGTCGAGCTCCCTAGCGGCCGGTGAGGCTCGGCCTCGTCGGATCTAGGCGAGCTCGAGCTCGCCTAGCCAAGGCGAGGCCGAGCCTTGCGTGGCCGGGTGAGGCCACCGGCCCTCGTCGGCCGGTCGCCGGCCATGGTTGAGGCCGGCAACCGGCCAAAAGAAGAAAAAAAAAAAAAAGGAAAAAAAAAAAAAGGAAAAATAAATAAGAAAATAAGAAAAATAAAAAATAAAATAGAAAAAATATTAAAAAATAAAAGAAATAAAAAATTATACAAATTTACCAAACGTGTTTCTGTTTATTTTTTATTCCCAAGACAAGTTTACCAAACACGTTTTTTTATTCAAAAATTGTTTCTCGAAAAAGAAACACTTTTTCTATTTCATTTCTCGGAACAATTTTTAAACGAAATGTTACCAAACGCGCCCTAATTGACAAGATACAATTTAACTTTACTATCGCGACTCAACTTTCTTCTTGCAAGCATCTACTTTAAAATCAATAAATAGAAAAAAAAATCAACTCTATATAAAATGTGGTTTGAGTTATTTTACTTTAATATCGAATTAATAATAAATAGAATATGACAATTTTTTTTTTTTTTATCGATCATACTTTATTCCTACTCTAACTCTTAGACTTTTACCTTATCTCCTTGTAGGGCATGGGAGTCGAAATTTACACTTGAAACTAAATTATCCCTACATCAATCCCCTAAGAATCCCCACCTCAACCCCCTAAGAATGTGGGGATTTGAACCCCCTACCCCCCTCTGGTGGCCATTGAGACAAACCCCAGTAGTTAGAATATGACAATTTAATAGGCAATCTTGCGTTATTGATCGAATCAAATAATTGTTTACTTATTTATTAGAAATTTAGTAAAAATTAGTTCATTTCCACACAATAAAAGCATTAAAATGATTTATTTCTCTATCATATTTCTTAAATCAACCTAATTTAGGTTTAAATGAAAGATAGTTACTTCATGATGATACATGCAATCTTTACTAAGATCTTATTTAAATAGCAATATCCAGTAGGCTTTTTAATTGATGGCATGCCAAATCTTAATTTAAGATAAAATTGGTGGGACGTTATATATTTGATAAGTGATATACTTTTTCCATGGCTCATAAAAGGGGCAAGTTTCAAATGAATACCAATGACCAATTTGGCAATAGGACAAAGGAAGGTTCAGACTTGATGTGAATGGAAAGGAGTTAATATCGAAAAATTGGCAAAGTACATAATAGGTTTTTCTTCAAAATAAGCGGTGGACCTCATTCATCCACATTATCTTTTAATCTGCGTTCTTCTCATTGGATGATGATATGTGCATTAGATCAAAATAAAGTTAGAAAATATCAAAATCAGGAACATGTAAATTGAACTGGAATATAGCAAAAGAGTAGGGAAGTTAAGTATGTCGAGGTCATGGGTTTCTTCTTATTAGACTTGAGGGAGAACGTGGGTCTCAAAATTTAAGATGGGTCGAGTCACATTAGACTCTTTAACTCATATTATTTATATGATGAAAGTCATATTCTACCTACCTAATATGATTATCTTCCCACATTTGATGCATTCGCCAGTTGAATGAAGATCTTCTACCCAACCCACACTTACTCTTGTCGGTGTCCAAATCAACTTGCAGCTATATTCATGCATGTACTAATACGTTCACAGTTGCAATGTGTAAAGACATTCATGGAAGTATTGTACATGTGGAAGACCAACATTTCTTTTGAATGCAATGAAACATCCGCGTGGAAGTTTCCTATCAAAAGAAACAAGGAAGAGGGACATGGAAAATTCAAAGAAGCTCATTAGCACAAATTTAGCCTTCTAGAGTATGAACGCAAAAGCGAATTGCCAAATCATGGAGGTCGGGTTCTCGGTGTCGGCCATAACAAAAAATTGTCTTCTCTTCCTCTTGTTCTTCTTCCTTCTTCCACTGCCTCTAATTGCTAGCAACCAATTGAGTGAGAATCGACGAGCCTGCCGAAGGCTTGCCTAGCTAAGGCTCGGTTAAGCCTCGCCCAGCTATTGGCAAGGCTCAACTGACACCGAGCCAACGAGGTGTAGCCTCACTAGGGGTCAATAACATTCCAGCGAGGTCGCCGGTCATCAATCATCTCGGGGCTAGCGACCGACCAAAGCTTGAAGAAGAAGAAAAAAATAATAAAATAATAAAAAATTTTAAAAAAATGATTTGGATTAGAAATTTTTAGGATGGTGCCAAATGTAACTCTATTTTGGAAATAGAAATTTTGAACAGTTATCAAACACCTTCAAATACTTAAAAATTGTTTTCGGAAACAGAATAAAAAATAATTATTTTTAATCAGAAATTGTTGCCGGGGATAAAATGGTTACTAAATGCACCCTAAGAGACAAACTACTTGTTCTTATTCTACAACCGTATAACTCAAATATTGTTTGAAAGTCTGGAGATATTATTATACCATCAAGACAATTCATCCATTATTCATATTAAATGTATCTAATATCGCCAATTACATGCAAACTATTTGAAATTGAGGCTATATGCGCAAATCAAAAGGCTACACTTAATGATTTACAAGGTTTGTGGGATGTCTCGTTGACTTTCAAATAGCCAAGTCTCTGTACCCATTGCTTGGTTACTATTGGACTAAGAAAAAAATAGAAGAAAATAAAATTGTCTGAAAAGGTGAATTTAATATTTTTTATTTTCAAGACAACTTAATCAATTAATGAATTTTCTAACGATTGTGGAATTTGGACTCTACTATCAATTAGGGTCTAATAACCCAAATCCAAGACATGATCATAGCAAAATCAAAGCAGTTAAAAAAAAAAAAAGCCATTGTTGTTAGAAGAACGAAATGGAGGGGGAAAATGAAAAGAGAAAAGACTTTTATTAAGTACATCAATGGTATGAAAAAGTTATCACACGAGAAGAGTTGAACAAAAGCTTGCTACTCCATTCTAGGTAAAAGGATAATGACACAAATAATTCATGAATTTTATTATAATATATAATGTGATCTTTGAACATATAATTTGTTCAATTTGATCCATGAACTTTAGCCCAGTATTCAATATAGTCCTTGAACTTTACCCTAATGTTCAATATGGTCCATGAATTTTACCATAATATTCAATATGGTCCTTGAACTTTTGATACTTGCTCAACTTAGCTATGAACTACATGGAAATGTTTAATATTGTGTCTTCATTAATTCAAGTTCAAGACAATATTGAATATTTTCATATAGTCCTGAGACTAAATTAAGCATGTACCAAAAATCTAAAGACCATATTGAACAAATTAAAAGTATATAGACCGCATTACATATTAAGTCAAAAGTGTTGGTTCATTTATGTTCTTTTTCCCTAGATAGATATCGATGGGAGGAAGACTTTGGTCGTCTCTCTCGTGCTTTCACACATCACTCCCGCTCTCCCATGTGGACGTACAAGTGCAAAAAGTCTTTGTTCGCCCTCCTTTTCATCCATAAATAACGCACTACTAATATAGGACATGTTTGGTTACTGTCCTTTTTTTTTTTTTTTTTTTTGTTCTTTCAACTTCCGAAACATAAAAAGATTAGAAATCTTTTAATAACATCAGCTAATTTTTCTCTTCTTCAAAATAGAAAAGTGGTTAGGGAATAAATTTCAAATATAAATAAGAAGTAAAAAAAAAAAATCTATTACTTTGTTCTCGATAATAGAAATGGAAAAAGCTATTTTTGACCATAAGTTATTTTCAAGAATAGAAATAATACCAAACACACCATTAGTTGCTGTCGCTAGGGCTGTCAATGGGTTGGGTCGAGTTTTGACGTTACCCATCTCGACCCGAATAATAAGGCAATGTGTTCCGACCCAACCCGAACTGACCCGAAAAGCATAATACCCGAAGCAATAATACGGGTAAGGTCGAGTCGGGTTTCGGGTTTGTTGGAGAAAACTTCCTTGAGTATTTTGAAGTTGACAAAACGTTTCCATCAGTCTAGTCTGAAGACTTGTAGACTCTTCCATCAAAGTTTGAAGACCACTGGACTGCCAAACTCAAGACTCAAAGTCTATCCTCATTGACAGTTTCTATACCGTCGAAGAAGGCTTATCCAAAAATAAGTATTTCGTTAAGGATTTGATTTTATCGACTGAAGAAGATCTTTTGGCTGAATATAACATGTCGGAATCCATTATTCAAATTGAAATTGATTCAGGGATTTTGGATCCGTTGATTGGCAAAGTATACTTGGAAGGTTCTACTTATGGAAACTTAGATCCTGATTATATGGGCGAACATGCTTGGTGGGCTATCGACATATTCCTTAAATAACTCGAAATCTCTCTAATTGATTCTGTCCAACGGATAGATTAAAAGAACTCATTTGGTAAGTGCCAACGGGTGTGATGGCATGAAAGAATATATAAGGAAGACATTCCAGTTATTCGAGTGTGTACGCGATAGAAGAATTCCAAAGTTTGAAGCTCCTTGTTCTTAGTCAATTCAATTGTTGAACGAAATCTTGTACTCACAAGAGAGTTTATATCTTTGTGAGACCTTGAGGAAGTATAGCAGAGTCTTTACAATGTGGAACCAAGGAAGAGCTATACTGTAACAACTCTTTTGATTCATAGTGAAATCCAGCCGGTGGGCTGTCAGTGCGGAAGAGTGAATGTAGGTTTAGATTAAGCCAAATCACTATAAACCATGTGTTCTTATTCTCTTCCCTATGCTATTTTACTTTGATTGTAATTCAACTTGATTACAAGAGTCTAATTTCCTTTTCATAATCTATTGCTGATCATAGTTGCTCATTTCACTTTGAAAATTTGTTTTTGCACCTATTCACCCCCTCTAGGTGCTCATACTAGCTTTCACAATTGGTATTAGAGCCTGTGTACTCATTTAAGTTGGAGTGTTTTACTTCAGAGTTAAAGATCCATGGCTAGTATGTTGGCTCCAAGTCTGATTGAAAGGCAAAGCAATACCAGACCGCCTTATTTTGATGGAAATGACAAGATGAAGGCATTCCTAAGATCAAAGGATCCTCTGGAATGGGACGTGATAGACAAAGGAATCATTCCTAAAGCTGCAACAATTTTAGAAAGATGAAAAGAAACTGTTGAGTCCAATGAAATGACTTAAGAAGAGATAACCAAGAGACAAGCTATTGATGCAAAAACAATTTATTCCTTATATTGTACATTATCCCCTACTGAATATAACAGAATATCTTCTTGTAAAATAGCTAAAGAAGTTTGGGATAGATTATACATCACCTATGAAGGAACTGATCGAGTGAAAGAAACCAGAATCAACATTCTGCTCGGTCAATATGAAGTATTCAAGATGAAACTAGGAGAATCTATCACTAACATGTTTAGTCGTTTTACAAAAATCGTAAATGGTCTTGAATATCAAGGTCAACCAATTTCTGGACCTATGAAGGTTAATAAGTTACTGCATGGACTGTCCAAGAATTGGAATCACATAAAGACCTCAATAAGGGAGACACAAAGAATCATGCCACTCTTTGTTTATGAATTGGTTGGGACTCTTCAGTCTTATGAAGTGAAGCAAATCAACAAAGATGAATGTCCTTAAGAAATCCATTGCATTAAAATCTAATGATGATTCTGATGTCACAGATTCTAAAGACGATATGATGATGAAGAGCTTGTTCTCATGATAAGAATGTTCAAAAAACTGAACAGAAAGGGAAAAAGGTTCAATTCAAAAAAACAAAGTTTTCAAAAGCCACAAAATAAATCAGTTGAGGATGATGAATCTAATAAAGATGTAGTCTACTTTGAATGCAAGAAAAAGGGACATATTAGACCCAACCATCCTCTTCTGAAGAGAAAGAAAGGAAAAGCTGAGAAATATCGAAAGGCACTTAAAGCAGAAACTTGGAGAGATACCGAATGTGAGGAAAGTGATAATGATTATGCCAATATTTATCTCATGGCACAATCAGACTCAGATTCAGACTCTGAGACAGACTCAGACTCAAACAGTGAAATCGAGATAAGTAATTTAAAAATTCCTACTAAAGTCTCTAGATACATTAATAAATTGTGTTTTAGTCTTAAAACCTCTCTCAAAAGGATTTCCAAACTTAAAATGGAAAATTCTGCACTGAAACAACAGGAAAATGTTTGGAAAGAGAATGTCAAAAGTTTAGACAAAAGTGTTACTACTTTGAAAAAAAAATGCAGACAATCTTTCAAAAGAAAATGCATTCTTGAAAAGTGATACCTCAAGTATTTCTAAAAGATTTCTATAGAATCTAAGAAATTTGAAAAAATTCTTTCAGCACAAAGACCTTATTTCAACAAATCAGGTTTAGGAATGACTGCTAAAACCATTCATCTAATTGATTTTCCTAAAGTAAAAGAAAGAATTAAGTAAATACTTACAAAAGATTCTTACAAAAATCATCAAAATTTTTTTGTAAAATCTGTAGGCCGCAGTGCTCTTAAATGTTCTAAATGCAATAGCTCAGATCATTTTGAGAAAGAATATCCTATGGTTTGGAAACCTGTTAAGAAGGTATCGGCAAAGACCGTATATTACACTAACACCATTGGACCCAAGAAAATATGGGTACCAAAGAAAGCTTGAGTTTCTTTTTTAAATGCAGGTCACTATCAAGAAAAATGTTAAATGGTACTTGGATAGTGGATGCTCAAGACATATGACAGAAGAATCAAATTGTTTCATAAAACTTGTACAAGTTAATGGTGGAAAATTTATTTTGGAGAAAATAACAAAGGAAGAATTGTGGGATATGGAATTGTAAAGATTGGAAGCCTCACGATCAGTAATGTTTCTTTAGTACAAGGACTCAACTACAACTTGCTGAGTATCAGTCAGCTGTGAGACACTAGTTTCAAAATCAACTTTTAATAATGAATATGTTTAGGAACCAATAAAGACTCCTCTCAGTCCTTCACGGGGCGAAGACATGTGAATATCTATCTCTTGAATATCAAACCAGATGAAACCTAATGTCTAATCTCAATTCAAGAGAAAACAAACTTATGGCACAGAAAACTTGGACACATCAACATGAAGCAAATAGCCAAAATCTCAGCAAAGAACCTTATTTGTGGACTATCCAAATTGACATACCAAAAGTCTGATCTATGCACACCATGCGTGTTGGGAAAATAGGTAAGAAATTCATTTAAACCAATAAATCAAGTATCCACTAATCGTGTACTGCAACTTTTGCATATGGATCTCTTTGGACCAACCAGAACTTAAAGCATTTGAGGTAAGAAATACTGCCTAGTAATTATAGATAATTATTCACGATTCACTTGGATATATTTCTTGGCAAGTAAGCCTTAAACATTTTCTTATTTTATAAAGTTTGCTAAAAAGGTCCAAAATGAGAAATGGTATGTTATTTCAAGTATAAGGACAAACCATGGAGGTAAATTTGAAAATCAAGACTTTACAAAATTCTGTGATGAATCTGGCTTTCAGCGTGTGTTCTCTTCACCATATACTCCAGAGCAAAATGTAGTCGTGGAAAGAAAGAATAGATCGCTGCAGGAAATAGCTAGAACTCTTTCAATTGAAAATAACATCTTTTCTCGTTTTTGGGCTGAAGCAATTTCTACAGTGTGCTATATTATTAATAGAGTCTTCTTAAGGCCTATTATGGAGAAAACTCCCTATGAGTTATTCAAAAGAAAGAAGCCAATTGTTTCGTATTTTCATGTGTTTGGATGTAAATATTTTATATTAAAAAATGCAAATGATCGAGTTTGTAAGTTTAAAGAAGAATCAGATGAAGGTATTTTCCTTGGATATTCTATCTCAAGCAAAGCTTACAGAGTATACAATAAAAAGACTCAATCAGTGGAGGAATCGATGAATGTCAAATTTCAAGACTTTATGCAAAATCAATCGATTCAGACCCAACTTGAAGAATCTGAACCTGCTCCAAACTCTACAAAGTCTAAATCTCCAGAAGCATCTCAGACTTCAGAAGACCAGCAACAAATGATCATCGAAGACTCAAATGAGGGAAATGATCAACAGTCTGACAAATCAACTAGCAACTCGAAGCATAAGTCCAATCATCCCAAATATCTCATTATTGGTGATATTAATGAAGGAATTCGCACAAGATCCAAAAGGCGTGAAGAGTCTAGTGCCGTGGCTCTTATTTCTGAAATAGAACCCAAAAGCATAGAAAAAGTTTTAATTGATGAAAGCTAGATTGAAACTATGCAAGAAGAATCCAGGCAATTCAGTATCAATAATGTCTGGAAATTGACTCCTAAACCGAAAGGTAAATCTATCATTTGAGCTAAATGGGTTTTTAGGAACAAGATGAATAAAAAAGGAAAATTCGTAAGAAATAAAGCAAGGCTCGTGGCCAAAGGATATATGCAAGAAGAAGGGATAGATTACGATGAGACTTACGCGCTAGTAGCAAGGTTAGAAGCAATTAGATTATTATTTGCTTTTGCTTGTTATAAGAATTTCAGGTTATTCCAAATTGACATCAAAAGTGCTTTCCTAAATGGATTTATCCAAGAGGAAGTCTATGTGAAACAACCACCCGGTTTTGAAGACCCAAAGAAACCAAACTCTGTATTCAGACTGCAAAAATGCTCTATATGGATTAAAGCAAGCACCTCGAGCTTGGTACGATAGACTAAGTAAGTTTTTAATTCAAAATGGCTTTATCAAAAGTAAAGTAGATACTACACTGTTTATAAAAAAAGAAAGCAAAAGTTTTTTACTTGTTCAAATTTATATTGATGATATTATTTTTGGATCTTCTAGTGAAAATCTGTGCAATAAATTCTCTAAGTCTATGTAGGATGAATTTGAAATGAGCATGATGGGTGAACTAACATTCTTTCTCGAGCTTCAAGTGAAACAACTGAAGGAGGGAACATTTATTCATCAAGAAAAATATGCTAAAGAACTTATCAAAAAATTTGGACCGGAGAATTGCAAAAAAACTAATATACCAATGTCAAGTTCCTTGAAGCTGGACAAAGATGAAGGAGGAAATAAAGTTGACCAAAAGCTATACAGGAGTATCATTGGTTCATTTCTTTATCTTACTACTTCTAGACCTAACATTCTGTTTAGTGTTTGTATTTGTGCCAGATTTCAATCAGACCCTACAGAATCTCATTTAAGTGCTGCAAAACGTATTATCAAATACATTACCTCAACTTCAAATTTAGGCCTCTAGTATCCTAAAGAATGAGACTTCACTCTTCTTGGATACTTAGATGCAGACCTAGCAGGATGCAGAGTTGATAGAAAGAGCACTTTCGACACCTGTCAACTACTTGATAACAGGATAGTATCTTGGTTTTCAAGGAAGCAAAGTACCATAACTCTTTCTACAGCAGAAGTAGAATATGTAGCTCTTGGAAGTTGTTGTTCACAAATTCTATGGATATAACAACAGCTAAGAGACTTTGGAATTGAAGATTCATGCACTGAGATCAAATGTGACAACACCAGCGCAATCAATCTCACCAAGAATCCGATTTTTCACTCAAGAGCAAAACATATAGAGATTCGACACCATTTCATTAGAGATCATGTTCAAAATGGAGAAGTTTCGATTCAGTTTATTGATTCGAAGAATCAACTGGCGGACATATTTACAAAGCCTTTAGAGAAAAATCAATTTGAAGTTATTTGTTCTAAACTCAATATCTTAAAGTCTAAGGAAGTTCAGATTCAGGGCTGAAAATCTAAAGACACTCAGACTCAGACGATCAAGATTCATGACTGTAAGTTATTTCTATTTTAGAAACTTATCTCTCAGATCAAATCTCGAAAAGGTACGATCATCTATCTATAATTGATTGATGTTATTTCCCCAGTTTTCGTGATTATTGCAATCTTTCCTTTTCGAAAAAGAAGTTATTTTTGAAATGACGGTTATCTAATTTTTTGAAAAGGCAGTTATTTTTTAAAAGGCATTTTTATATTTCCTTTTATGACGTTCCGTATGCCTCACTTTGACTGCCTTATATACTGTTGGTTCTTCTTCGTTTTACTCTAAAAAATCCATAAAGAGCACAGATCTTCCACTTCTCTTTTCTTCTCTTGTTTAATCCTCGAAAAGTCTTCACCTTTCTTGCGAAACATGCTTAGAATCTCTCAAAGATTGTGAAAGATGTCTCAAAAAAAGTCTTCGAGTATCACGAACGGGGGACCACAGCAAATGCGTGAGGGTCCTACGCATTTTGACCTCATCAAGGAAGAAGAATCTCCTAGACAGCATCAGAGCCCACAACATTCTCAGCAGCGTCCATCTCCTCCATCTAGACCTCAGAATATTGAACATCGGGAAGAGGAAGAAATCATCGAAGATGCAGAACCCATAAGAACTCAAAAGCCCGCTTTTACTTTTAAGCTTTATTGTGCTCTGAAAAATGGTGGTACTCCTTTGAACTATATTGATGAATTATTGAAAGACAAAGGTATCGAAATGAAACCTACTTTTTACGCACAATGGAACGATTGGAAATTGCTCCTGCGGGGTCAGTGGAAGAAGCATTTGCAAATATCCCAAGCGATCCATGTATTGGAAGGCTGAGTCAACCTGATGGGAATGATGATGATAGGATGTACACTTAGTTTAAATCTAGAATGGGTGTTGCGGCGAAAATCCGGAGCAAAAGGACAGATTTGTTTCACTCGAAGGAACATAAGCAACTGTACTCTAAGTTGCTAAAGCGTGGTGTGATTAACCCTAGAAGTGTGAACTTTGATTTTCTTGATTCTCTGAATGTCAAGCTGTGAGAGAAATTCAATCTTCTTCAACTAGAACGGTTTTGTTTTGAAACGACAGAGGCTCATGCTGAACTCACTGCTTACTTCTATTCTAATCTAAGTTTCTTGGATGCGAATAAATTCTCTTTCAGTGTTTGAGATCAGGACTATGTAGTTGACATTGATACATTGGCTGATGTGATTGTGGTTGAAAGAGGGAAATACCAACCAATCAATGTGTCAATTGGACGTGCGACGGTAGAGCTTGTTCGGGATAGAATGGCGGAAGGAAAGATTTCATATTTGAGGATGAATGTCTCAAATATTTGCTTCACAAGATAGTGATCAACTGCCTCAGACCCAAATCAACTTTGAAGACCGATGTTTCAAACTCGGAGGCAAAGCTGATGTATGCCATTAATGCTGGCAAAAAGTTCTCTTTTCCACACACTATTATGTTCCACATGTACAAAACGATGGTGAAAGACAAGGGCCAACTTCCTTACTCAGCACTTGTCACTAAGTTATTTAGATATTTGAACATTCAGTCTCCCGGGATTCTTTATGTTTGAACATGCGATCAAATGGTGGTAAGACTGAAAATGGTCTCTAAAATGCGTCCGAAGGAACTTAACAAGGCTTTAGAGTGATTCAAGGATAAAACCCCTATCGAGACTCACCCAGTCTCTTCGGCTGCAAAATGGAAAGGGAAGGAGCCCATGGTTGCTCCATCTAAGAAAAGAAGAGCACTCATCTTGGAGAATGAAGAGGATGAGGATGATATCACAATTTCTGCTCTGCATTGAAGAACTTAAGTCGTTCTGTTCCAGAGATAGAGGTAAGACAAGCACAAGACAAGGAGGAGATCGAACAGAGGACTAGACAGAAAGAATCAATGGAGAAAGAAGCAAAGGAAGAAAGGATTGATGAAGAAGAAGAAGAGGGCAGAGGTGAACAAGAAGAAGCATAGCATGAAAAGTACTTCTCACCTCCTAAAGGCAATGAAACAGGGGGAAATGCTGAGAAAAGAGGTACGTCTTCAATTGATGCTACTAGTGAAGGAGTAAATCGTTCACCAGCAGATCCAAAAGACATTTATGCCTCTCAATTTCCTGAGGAAGGCCATGAGGTTTCATCGCCCAATCTGAGTGATCGTGCTGACTTGCCATCATCTGCCAATACACCTTCTGATCGTGCAGAAGCCAGTATTCAGATTGATAATTCAGTAGACTTTCGCAGAGTGCTTGATGTTTTCTTGGAGATGCGAGGCCAATTTTATGCTCTAAGATGCGAAGTTCAGAACTTGCAGAATGGAGGTCAAGCCTCTTCAGTTTCTTTGCATGATCAAATCCATGCCCTTACTCTTCAAGTTCAAGCAAATGCCAAGGGTGAAGATGTGGCTCAATTGAAGGAGGATTTGAAAAAGTTAAAAGGGATTGTTCAGTCAATGGGAGATTTCTAGCTTGTTCGTGTTCTAAAGCAATCCTAATTCAATTCTCTTTTTATCTCTACCTTTTTCATGCTGACAAAAAGGGGGAGAGATGTGGTGCAGATTTGAGATTTAAACTCTTGACTTTTATGTTTGACTGACTTTACTTTTGTGTTTGGCTGTTTGGCTGTGATTGGATGGGGATTTGGATTGTTTGATCGTTTGTTTATTTTAAGCATTACTGGTATTTCATGGCAAAGATAGTTGCTCATTTACAGGACTAACTTATTTTCTGTGGTTGTAGATTGTAATGTTATCTTTACTAAGCCAATTATCTTTTGTGAGATATCCATGTTTGCTTGAGTATTGTTTTGCAGGTCAAAGATATTCAAATCTGCAGGAAAGTTTTGTCACCATAAAAAAGGGGGAGATTGTTGGAGAAAACTTCATTGAGTGTTTTGAAGTTGACAAAACGTTTCCATCAGTCTAGTCTAAAGACTTGTAGACTCTTCCATCAAAGTTTGAAGACCACCAGACTGCTAGACTCAAGACTCAAAATCTATTCTCATTGACAGTTTCTAGATCGTTGAAGAAGGCTTATCCAGAACTAAGTATTTCATTAAGGATTTGATTCTATCGACTAAAGAAGATCTCTTAGCTGGATATAGCATGTCGGAATCCATTATTCAAATTGAAATTGATTCAAGGATTTTGGATCCGTTGATTGACAAAGTATACTTGAAAGGTTCTACTTATGGAAACATAGATCCTAATTGTATGGGCGAACATGATTGGTGGGCTATCGACATATTCCTTAAATAACTCGAAATCTCCCTAATTGATTCTGTCCAACGGGTAGATTGGAAGAACTCCTTTGGTAAATGCCAATGGGTGTGATGGCATGAAAGAGTATATAAGGAAGACATTCTAGTTATTCGAGTGTATACGCAATAGAAGAATTCCAAAGTCTGAAGCTCCTTGTTCTTAGTCAATTCAATTGTTAAGCGAAATATTGTATTCAAAAGAGAGTTTATATTTTTGTGAGATCTTGAGGAAGTGTAGCAGAGTCTCTACACTGTGGAATCAAGGAAGAGCTATACTGTAACAACTCTTTTGATTCATAGTGAAATCCAGCTGGTGGGCTGTTAGTGCGGAAGAGTGAACGTAGGTTTGGATTAAGTCGAACCACTATAAACCCTGTATTCTTATTCTCTTTCCTATGCTCTTTTACTTTGATCGTAATTCAACTTGATTACAAGAGTCTAATTTCCTTTTCATTATCTATTGCCGATCACAGTTGCTCACTTCACTATGAAAATTTGTTTATTCACCCCCTTTAGGTGCTCATACTAGCTTTCATAGGGTTCATATTTTTCCCCCTCCTTTTTCTTTTTCCCCTTCTCACCTCTTCTTTTATCGCCCAATGAGTTTCCCATTAGGTTCCTCTACTAGCCAAATTTTGAAGCATCGCAAGACATGGTCTCTACTAAGTTTAATAAAAATGAAATTCGACAAAACCAAAAGTGAATGATATACACCTAAGGGAGATGACACATCCTTTGCATACACAGCAAGAAAACATAACTTCTTATCAAGAAGTAAAACAGATAAATGAAATCGATGCGGCTTTGCTAATCATTCCCAATTCCCCTTAAGCTTAGCAGTATCACAAACATAAAAATTGGACAATTTCGGCAAACTAGAAGATGAAAACTTGGGAAGAAAGAATGCTAGTATTCCATTTTAAAGATATCCCATTGTCTTAAACGACTCAAAAAGGAAAAGATTCTCATGTTAGCTGAGGAAAACAGAAACTCCTTGCACGCAATCTCAACTCAATCCCAGTAAACACAAGATTCAGTGCCATCAGAACAAAAAGTTTCACCAAAAGTAAACCAAATTCCGCATCCTCAAACCCAGCTGAGAGGATGTAGTCCACAATACAGATGATGCATCAAGATGAACCAAAAAATCAATCCTATACTTAATGTTTCAAAGCAAGAAATAAGTTCAGTAAAAGGAAAGTCATATATGAATCCAGGATGAGATCACCTTATCTCAACTCATACTCTCGAAGAAAGCCAAGAAAGAATTGAACAAAATTACACTTTCGCTAAGAATCCATAGATGGTGAATTTGTTTATTTTAACTGAAAGGGAACAAAAGAGACGAAAGAGGAGAGAGTTCATTCAAAATAGAGGAACAAGATTTTGCAAAACCAACAAGCGAAAAGGAACAAACTTTTCTGCACAATCCAAAGCAAGAACCAGAAACCACATACAAAAAAAAAAAAAAAAAAAAAAAAAAAACAAAACAAAACATACAAACACGGAATGATCACCCGCGAAGAACACACGGAGTTCCAAGCGAAGAACCGCGAGATTCAATGTCTTTCTCACTTCACAAGCATTGGACAGAAAAACAGAGCAAGCTCTGAGCTTTCTAGCAAAAGTTTGAAAATTAGGACGAAGGGCGACGAGAAAACGAAAACCCACAAGAAGGGAAAAAAAAGGGAGAAGAGGGCGATGCCTGTAATAACGATCGTAAGGCGAGACGATGAACCGCCAGAGCTTGATTCCCCAGCTGCAAATTGGGGACGAAGATGGCTTGAAAGAGGAGTGACGGCGGAGATCTTACTACGAAGCAGAACCCTAGAATGCGAGGAGCAAAGAAGAGGGTGGCGGCAGAGTCAACGAGGAGGTGCAGTCATCGATGGCAGCAGTGTCGACGAGAAGGCAGAGTCGTTAGGGTCTGATGCGTTTGGCTTTGGGAGCGGACTGTGGAGTGTTTTGTGTTTGGGTGCGATGTGTTTGTTTCATTGTTTGGAGTAAATAATGTGTTCACGGGCCGAACAATGTTTCGACTCCAATCTGATCCAAAACATGTTTATTTGCTTGTTTTGCAATTAAGACCGAAACATATACTCAACTTGTTTCGTGTTCAGTTCGTGTTTGGGTTGGGTCGGGTCGGGTTTTTGGACACCCTAGCTGTTGCCACTCTTTTTTGCCGACGACGAAGGTGAAAGATAAAAAAAACATAGAAACCCACCAATTAGACAAGCGAGTTCAAATTCCTGTGAAATCAGTCCCTTCTGATGGCACCAACTGGACATCGGCAAGTAGGTGCCGTGATTGGGCATTTCGGATTAGAGAAAGGTTGCAACGACCTGGGTTCGAATTGTGCTTAGAAGCGAAAATATCCTTTCCCCGGTGAAATCATGTAGTACAACAGAAATCGCAGTTTAATAGACAAAGCTTCAGGAAAGGTTCTAATTTTATATCCTTCTTGATGAAGGCATTATATGTTTTGTATCGGTTCAATTTCATCATACGCTTAAGAGACATTTACGAAAGAATGTCGTAGATGTGCACCTATATAACCCAAACTAATGCATACAAGAAACTAGCGTGTTTACTTTGAGCTGTTTTGTACATATCAGGGACTCAAAAATAAGAGAGCAAGAGAGCAAAACGCGTCTACCATTGTTTTCAACCACACATACAGAAAAAAATTCACTTCCTAATGAACTTTAGCTGCAACTCCTCAAGGCCTATCAATCTCCCATGGCATAACGCAAACATTTGCTCATTCCCTATCTTTAGCTTTCTAAAGAGATTTCTTTTCAAATATTCTAACACTCTTCCTCATGTATAAACTGGACTTTAGCCTAAACCTAAAACATCCAAATATGCAATTGGACTGTATAATATTGGGATGCATTGATGAGACGTCATTGCATCTCAAAAATATATGGTAATGTGCAGCTAGTTTTTGGAACCTAGTTTAAGGAAATTAGAGAGATTTTGATGACGCTGGTTATATTATGATTGTTGGTTGTCTCTAGAGCTCTTTTCAAATATTCTATCACTCTCCCTCACACAAAAATTGGAATTTAGCCCAAACCTAAAACATCCAAATATGCAACTGGGGTGTATAATATTGGGATGTGTTGATGAGACGTCTTTGCATCTAGAAAATACACGGATTGTCCAGCTAGTTTTTGGAACCTAGTTTTAGGAAATTAGAGGATAGATTTTTTATGACGCTGATTATATTATGATTGTCGGTTGTCTCTTTTCACTTTGAACTCATTCTAAAGCTCGTGCTTGCCATTCAATTTTGTAATAACGAGCCAGCCCAAGCCCATGTTCTAATAACTACCTTTCCAGCCCATGTTTGCTAAAGCCCGACCCCGACCCATTTTTGTTGAAATCAATTAACCCAGCGGACAAAAGTCACAAAACCAGGAAATGAAGGGAGCTTGTCCGTGAAGAAGGGAAAAGGAAAAAGAGAGGATTGAGAACATTTTTGCGTGTAGCCGTTTCGAACGTGCTGACAAGCCGTATCAACTCCGGATTGCAACACTCGGTAAGTATCCAAACCTATTTTTCGTCAAATAGGAGTAATTTTCAAAGGTTATATATTCAAAATTATGTCGATTTTGAACGGCAGTGTTCAATGGAAGAGTCATAGAGCTGTGGATTTATATGAAAATGATAGTTCAAGGCGGAGCCGTAGGTTTTGACAAAAAATTGATTCCAAAATACAGTTTGATCCGAACGAATTTATGAAAGTTTCACGTGTAAGTTACATGTGACATCATAACAATGACAAATGTTCGCTATAAACACATTTTTTCATGAGCATGTAACAATCTTTCTATTGGTGAATAAGTGTAATTTATTCAAGTCGTTTGTCAGACTAGTGTATTACTCAGATTTTAGTATTATTTTTTCGATTAATTGATAGGAATACATATGTGTTGGCTCGAGTAATCTTCATAAAATGGTTTTAAGCTTTTCCAAGTAAGTGGTATTATCTTTTCTTTGAGTTTGTAAACTCATATTTTGAAAGTGATATGGTTTAATTATATTATGAGTTAAGAAATAACATTTTTAGTTGCTCATTCCCTTCGTCTTACTAGGTTCTTCAGCGAGCAGCAAGTAGAGAAAGAGTTTACATTATATGAGGATATTTTGATAATGGGATTTTTGGATACGGGTTGTTTATATCTAAGACAAGCTTGAGTTTAATTGTTAGATGGGGACAAATGTATCTTTTGATGGATCATAGAAATGTTGATATTGTAACCAAATGACTCTTCAATCAAATATATACGGATGTATATTTCGATAATAGGTTGATAATGGTTATGCATGAGGTTACGTCTTTGGGTGGAAGGACGAGCATGTCATTGCCTCCATACATGTACAGTTGAGGGTGCGACAGATTTCAAGCTTCTTCCATTGATGGAAACATGCTTATTGTTAGGCTGAACGATAGGTCAATAATATGATTGAAGTTGATGAGGACAAGCAAACAGAGGCAGAATCCAAGACCATCTAGGTCAGTAAAGGCTATCTTCTTAATCTTCCCATGCAATATTTTCCTAGATGTAGTATTGTTAAATCGAATTCAAATCTTTCTATAGACTTAGTCTTGGTGAGTTTTCACGTCAAATGAGAACCAGACCTTCAAATGACCCCGTGGAAAGGAAATTGTATGCCAACTTGCAGTTTGGGAAAAGAAAAGCTTCGAAAGATGCTACGGAGTCCATCCTAGCTGCAAGAGATCCAGGTGGCGATAGTGATAACGATGAGGATTTAGAAAGCAAAACGAGGATATCCTGTAAAGAAGATAGTAATTACTCCACCTATCACTTTAACAATTAAGGGAAAACAGAGATAACCATTGGAAAAGTTCTAGTTTTTTGGTCATCAAAAGGACAACCTAGACCGCTGAATTTAGGGTTACTCCTTCCAGAAGATAATTGCCCTTGTCTGCTGGGATAGAAAAACAATAGGGATTCTTCATTTCCCTAAATCACCGGAAGAATGGTCCGCTTATTCAATGAGCGTCAATCTGTCAGCCTAGTGAGGCTGGATACAATAGCTAATATCTTATGTTGCTAGTTTTAATTTTCTTATTGCAGATCTTTTGTCATTTTTACTGATTTGTTACTCCATAATCAAATTGAAATGAGTGTCCATAGCTCAAAACAAGCTATCAACAAAATACCCAGGGAAACAATTAGGCTTCAGAGCCGAAAATACTTGGGCCAACTCTAGTCAAAATACCTGATTTTATGGAAGGTGGTTAGAAAACAACTCTCCCTCTTCTCCAAGCCCATGGACGATTGCGAGGCAAATTTTGCGCATCAGTATAACATAACTGTGCCTCTTTATAAAAGCTCTTGGTGAGCTCTAGAGGCGAGTACTTGAGGTAGGTTTTGCACAGAAGTGCCTTCTACTCTTTCTGGAGCTTTTGATGCTACGAAGTCATCACTAAATCAACATCAACTCCCTGCCGAAACTCATTATTCAAGTACTAGTGCTCCTACTAAAGTTGGCAGAGCCACCAAAGTCATTGCCGTTGTGTCAGCTCTTACCATTGGAGAAGACATTCAAGGAGCCCAGAGCAAATGGTTGTTGTCTTCAGACTGAAGGAAGGCATGTGGTTGGTTCAACTAGTGAGGAGCGTGACAATAAAACTTGAACAGTAATAAATATCCGATCTCTTTTAAATTTTTAAAATGAAGAGTCCAAATAAAGTTATTGGGCATTGGTTCCATCTGCTGGTTTAAAACAGTTTCTTGATGAATGGGTTGTTGAACTTGTTAAAGACCATCTATTGTAGTTCTTCCAAGGTTGCAACAGACACTCCCTGGTCTTTCCACCTGCTTTCTCTCTAATGGCATTCCTTACGCTGAGGCCAAAAACACCTTCCATTCCAGGATGTTTGTTTAAAAGTAAATTCTGTATTTGTATTAATGTTGGAGTAGTGTCTACCGGCTTGCATTTGAAATCAAAGACCTTCAATTGTTGGCTCTTTCTTGATGCGATTATTGACTGCAGAATGTCTACTCTCTTTACAAAGGACGATAGGAGTTGGATTACTGAACACGGGGAATCTAAAGATCGCCATGCTGAAAACCAAACCAAATTTTTGTGCATGTCTTCAATACCTGCATGCCAAATTTCATTGGCAGTGGCTGGTGTTGAGGTTTCTTTTGAATGAACAGGCTTTAATGGAAAAGCTGGAGACCCATGATATAATTATAATATATGCTATCTATCTTTGGCAGGTTAATGATAGTGATTACTAGTTCTTGAATTTTTTTCCATCGTTAAATGTGCCTATGTCATCTTTGAAATTTCAATTTGGTTCAATTTGGTAATTGATTTTGTTTAATAAGCAATGTTACCCCAAAACTATTAGTTGACTCGATTAGGTTTCCAAGCTATTTTAAAATATTCAACTGACATCTTTCTTCTATCAATGAAACGGTTCTAAATCAAGACAACACCTCCCATTCATTACAAACATGCCATCTTATACCTTTCCCCATTTAAGCTTCTTTTGTTTCACAAAAAATGACTGATTTGGAGAAAAATGTTTTCCATTATCAATAATAATTTATGTCTAATATTTCATGACTGATAAAGATACTTTTGTTCATCTATTTCTTATGAGAATAAAAATTAATTTTAGGAAAATATTTTTCAAAACTGTCATTTTCTGCAAAATAAAATGAATCTTAATTTGGGGCCCATTTGACCTCATTCTTATAATTTAACTTTTTTTCTAAAGAAAAATTTGAAAACATGTTTCAGACAAATTTCTCTTTTCACTAGCTGAAACCGTGTCTGCAATTCACTGAGTTCTTTATCTACGTTAGGAAATTTATGTCGATCAATCATTACTTGCAAAGTTTCACGTTGATCTAAATTTTCAAGATCAATCATTACTTGCAAAATTTGAAATATGTTCTTAGGAATTTTTTTTTCCAAGTTAATCTTTCTCACCATACTCACAAGAATTCTAGAGAAAGAAGCTCTTGGAGAGAAGCTCCGAAAAAGCTCTAAATTTTCAATTACTCGTAAGATGATATAAATGAGGGAAGGGACCCATATATACAAGTATTCCCTAATCATAACCATATATACATCTTCCCATCCACCAATTACTTGCATTAATTACAAGAATTCTCCAAAATAACGTACATCTCCCCATATTGGCCGCCCTAAGAATATTAAAGAGTACACAAGTAGGAGACTCACTCGGCCTTCTTGGATCACCCATGATCCTTGTTACACTGAAAACCTTCAGGCCATGCCGCAATGAAGTATGCTACATTTATGTATTGAGGACATCCCGAAAGGGATTGATCTGATCAATCCAAGCACACCCAGATGCGTTCTTCATCAAAATGTTATCATGGCCCGAATTTGTATTATTTAGATTAGAAAAAACCCAAGCTTATTTATGCACTCAAGTAGAAAGTGATGATGACGAAAGAATGGGGAGAGAATTCTAGAGGAAAGCCAAAAACCCTAAGATTTTAATGTTGACTTCATGTGGTGTTTTGCCACGTACACTTGCGAAGCTGCCTGGTTATGGACATGGAATTCTTGGAGATGATTGGTTGTGCTAGCAAGCAAAAACCTTTTTTTAGCAACCCTAAAGAAGAATCTTGAGAGATTATGAGGGCAAAAAATAGGGAAAATGACATAAATAATTCATAAATTTTGGCCCAATATGTAATGTCATCATTGGACTTTTAATTCATTCTATGTGGTCCATGAACTATTCATATATATTCAATTTAGTTCCTAAGCTTTTAATTTGTTCAATCTAATCCCAAACTTTCCATATCAAAGTTAAATTAGTCCTTCCACTATTCATAAATTTTCATAATTACAGTATTACTCACAAAATACATTTTTATTTCATTCCATTTAATAAATCAACAAAAAACTAGTTCTCTTTAAGTATATTTTAACTTATGATCTCTAAGATATTAAAAATACAACCTCATTTAGAGTTCTATTATATTCAAATTCATTTTATTTCAAAAATAAATGTGTCATAAGAATATTTAATAACTATATTAATCTATCTATAGATGCCCGTACTTATATTAATCTAAATATTATTCTTAATTTTTAGATAGATAAAATTTTAAGTTTTTATGTTTTGTTGCTTTCTTAATTAAATATAGTTAAATATGTGAATAGGAAATTAAAATAGTAAGAACATCCACCCGAAATGACTGTAAAAAAAGGTTCTACTTTGACTATTGTAGAGTTCAAAAGCTGAAATATATTTAAATGGAATTATCGCAAGATGTAAAAAGATCACAAAGTGAAAAGGTAATCAAGAGACGGCCATAGTTTTTGTTGATTTTAGGATATGGGTGGAAATAAAAAGGTATTCTTGTTGACGCCTAAAATTAGGCTTTATTTTATTATTTTGTTTTATTTAATTTTCGGATAATAAACAAATAAAAGCAAAGAAAAAACAAAAACAAAACAAAAGCAGGAAGAAAGCAGAAAAGCCCTCGCATGGGCCCGTGAGGCCCATTTCCGTGTCGCCCAGCCCGACCGGATCTTCTTCTTCCTTGTGCAGTTGCAATGCACGCGCAGGGGGGACGCGACGCCGGAGCGGAGGAGAGGAGCAAAGCAATGACGCGCGTGGAACAGGGGGCGGCGGCGTCGGATAAGAACGTGGGAGGGCGGTGGCGTCGGATGGGACGCCGGTTCGGCCGGCGGAGACCGCTTGGCGCACGGGGACCGGCGGTCGAAGCTCCGTCGACCGGCTGCTCCCTCGCCTATAAATAGGCCCCCGTTTCCGTCGTCGAAGGGAGACGCCAGAAGATCGTGAGCTTGGAAGCTTCCTCCTGAGAGACTTCGGAGGAGGTTGAAGAGCGAGCGAGAGGAAGGCGAGCGAGAGAGAAATCGGGTCGCGAGCTAGGCCGACCTCCCACTGAGAGACTTCGGGGGAGGCCGCCGGCAAACGAGTCCGTGGAGGTCAGATCCGGCCGATGGAGGCTCGGATCTGGCTGGAGTGAGAGAGAAATGAGGTCGGAGGAGAAGAGGCGGTTCTGAATCTGCGAAGTAAGTGGCTGAGCGAGAGGGAAATCAAAAGGGGGAGGGCTGGATCTGTCCACCGCCTTGCCGCGATCCCTCCCTGACGCCGACCAGCAACGCCCCTGCGCCGTGCTCCCTCTGCAGATAGGTATCAACCACCATCCGTCGTTCGTTTTTCCGCTTGAAACTCTGGTCGCCGTCCCTACCTATAGCCGTAGCTTCGCCGTCGCTTCCCCCTCGAGAAACCAGCAGCCGCTCGTCGTCGCCCTAGTCGTCGTCGCCGTGGAAGACCGTCGTCGCTGCCGTCGTCGACGCAAGCTGCCGCCTCAGTTCCTCCATCGGCGTCTTGTCCAAGGGAAAAGAAGAGGCAGCATCGCGTCGGGTCAGGTTCAGGGCAATAGAGGGTCGCGACCGGGTAGGGTTTCACAAATCGGGTCGTGGCTGTCGGCCGGGTCGGGCTGGGTTGGCATCCGGGTAGGGTTTTCCCGGGATGGGCCTTCACGCGTGGGCCGGTTTGCTGTTGGGCTGCACCCTTTTGTGAAGTAGGCCCAATTCCGTGTGTATGGGCTGAATTTTTATGAAAAAAGCAAAAAAATCCGAGTTGGGCCCGCGTTGCGGGCCCATCCTCATTCGGATTGCCGACCCGGGTCGAACCCAACCCTCGGATCCAACCCGGGTCATTGTTTATATTATTTTAATATAAAATAATATTTTTAATAAATAAATAAATAATAAATATTTTATTTCAAAAAATCAAAAAAAGTTTTATTTTCAAAAATACTTAAAAATGTTAAAAAATGTTTTATTTTCCAAAAAATCGAGAAAAATAAAAAATGATTTATTTTCCAAAAATATTTTATTTTCCGAAAAATCAAAAAATCAAAAATATTTCATATTTTCCAAAAAAATGCCAAAAATCCAAAAAAAGCCAAAAATTCATGAAAAAGCCAAAAAAATTTCAGAAAAAGCCAAAAAAGACTTGTATTTTTCAAAAAAAAAATACCAAAAATCCCAAAAATTCCCTTTTGTGTCCAAAAATTAGAAAATGACTCAAAAAAATGTTTTTCCTCTCAAAAATGCATGGAAAATCCTCGAACATCCAAAAACCTCGGGTTTTAAACAAGATTAGGACCAGAAAGGGCATTAGTGATTAACTAGTGTAATCAAGTCCCCGATCCTAATTTCTCTGCAGTTTGCGCAGAGTGAGTATTTCTCCCGATACTTCACTTGGGTTTCTAATCAACCCACCCCAAATCGATTAGTGGCGACTTCATTTTAGAAATTGATTTACAGGTTAAAAATTTAGACTATTAAAGTCGTGAATTGGTGGACTTGGGAGAGTCCGGGCTTTAATTAATTCAGCCGAGGAGCCATTAACCTCCTTAGGCGCCCGTACCCGAATGCGGGCGCCGAAAAAAAAGAGGTCACGACAATTCTAACATCCAAGCAATAGTATAATTATGAAAATATGACTTTTTATTGAAAGTTTAAGGATTAGATTCAACATTTAGGAATTATTCAAAAACTGTCACATCCACAAAGACCATAACCAAGGGGATGCAATGCCCTAGGTTCATCATTGACCATTTTCTTTTCAAATTATCTTTTTTTTTTTTTTTTTTTATGAGAATGCAAAAATGTGTACAATAATAAACATCCAGATAACACAACAAACAACAAACAAGCAGCCAAGAGAACACTTCACAAAACACATTACTCCTATATTGCATTAGTATATTTACAAGCCCTTATCTACGGGCCCTTTCTTTATATGTATAATCTCAAGCTCCTCTAGAGAGGCTATAGCTCCAAAATTGGTATTCGCTTCACCACACAAGTACTCTACAAGTTGGTCATAGCCCCATCGAGCGCGAACCCATCGGTCGGCCTTGGTGGTCTGTCAAAACCCTCGAGAGGCCCCACAAGGTCGCCATCGAACCACACAAGGTTGCCATTGAACCATATATACCAAGCCATGTAGCAATGAGGGACCCAATCATCTAGGCCCCTTCGGCCCATAAGTAGAGTCACATCTACGGTAGGTAGTATTGTTCTCTATGTTGATAATGTCAGCGATGGACACTTCCATAGACATAAGCAAATCATGATGGGAAAGAGATGAAGTATCCATGCCTACAAGTTCGAAAAACAATGGAGTGAGTCGAGAACTCAGTAAGTAAAATCGCTAATCCTCAAATAGAAGGACAGATCATCATCAAATGTAGCATGTAAACATCATTCGCACTAATTCATCGATGGTAAATTAATAGCAATTCTTTTGCTATATCTCGACTATATGCATTTGATCAATTTCAGCTTACCATCTATGCATGTCCTACATTCAGCTTATCAACAAGCATATCAAACCACGCATAGCAACATGTACAAAAGGTTCATTAATCATCTCAAATAATTCTTTCCGCCTCAACCAAGGCATCCAATCTTAAGTTAGGCATCCTAACTCAACCAGGGCATTCAACCTCAAGCCAGGCATCACTACCAAGCAACATCCCAATTAACAACCCTTCCTTGGGGGACCTGCCGTTATCCTTGCAAGGCATTGCCCACTCCCAATAGCATCCCTAAACTCTCCCGGGGCATCCTATTAACATGGGGCATCCCATTCTCATGAATGAGGCATTGTTGCCATCTCAAATGGCAATTAGTCTTATCTTTCATTTAGGTGATCACATGTCATGCATCATATAAGCCGATTCATTATCTTTCATCTTAGCCAATGCAAACAAAGCCTGAGGGTGTGCTCATGTAACTATACTAATATGCTAAGTGTAGCACATGTCTCGCAGCTTGAACCGACATGCCTAGTCGTTGATCCGAAGTCGAGTGAGTCTTGAATCAACAAACCTTAATGCCAATCCAAGGCCAGGCGAAGCTCGAACCATCACACCTCAACGCCTATCCCAAAGCCGAGTGAGACTCGTCCGTGACTCATGGCCTGATCATACTTATGAATACAAGACATGAGCAAACCATACAAAATACTCATCAACATACACACAACTAATCACGGGTGAGCATACATCCAAATTCAATAACAGAACACATCACCCTAGCTAAAGGCTAGGGATTCTACTTAAAGTCAATGAAGTAGCGGCAATTGGCCAAGAAGTGGCCGAGCGACAAGGGCGAATAGCGAGTAAGGGCCGAGAGAAGGAGAGAGGGTGGAGGAGGAAAAAAGGGAGAGAGATGAGCCAAAGGTGGTGACAATGGAGATGTGATGCGCCTTTCCTCATTTAATGGCCTTAACAAGTGGCCCACTAGGCTCTGTTTTAGCAGCACAACTAGTTTAATGATGTGGCACCCTAAAGCTCTAAGGAAATTATTAAAGACCTTTGTTTATTTTCCTTATTGATCAACTTAAGCTACTGAGTCACCTTATAATCATGACTTAGCCTTTCTTATTCTCCAAGCAAAATCTTTTAGTAATTATTACCAAATCTCCTATTTGCCACTTAAGTTGGTGAGTCATGCTTTCATTAAATGCCTAAGATTTGAGCATCATTGCCTTGGTCATAAGTTTCTTGCAACTCAAGTAGTATCAATCTTGACCAAATCCTCCTCTTGCCACCTAAGTGGGTGATTCATCCTCTTCATTTAATGATTAACATCCAAAGAACATTATGCAAGCATGAGAAAGAAGCCAATGTAAGCACCAACATTATCAGATGAGAGCTTCTCGTGTTCACCCACAATCAACTACATTATTTAGACTAAGGTTCTTGACTAACTCACAACTGGACATGGTTGGACATGGCTAATCCTAATTGGCGTGGCTGAGTCCATAGCCGAAACTGGTCAGCGCATGGCCAGAACTAACTAGGCACATGGTCGTGCTCATGGCCAAGCGAAAGAATTGCTAAACTAATATGCAATCAATCTGTGACCAATCTACGATCCATCACAAACGATCCATGGTCGAGCATGGACTCTCGATTGTCATGTAGTTACATGGGATCAATCGATTCACGACCAATACACAGTCACATGAGATTGATTCATAGTCACTTGCGGTTGGTACATGATCAAGTGAAAATCACCCATGACCAATGCATGACCACGCGAGATCTATCCATGATCATCCATCAATCCATTATGGTGCATGACCGTCCCACGACCAACCTTTATGATCGAGCGACTAATACATGGCTAGATAGCTCTATTCGACTTGTGTTATCAATGATCAATTCACTATCGATCCATGGTCGATCTTTAGATTGGACCTTGGCAAATTCCTCGGTTGTCCTTCCGATCGGGCAGATCGATCCATAATCGGTCCCCACTATTGGTGCATTGATCCCATAGTCATTTCTCATTATTGATACTTGGGCTAAAATCGTGGATGTCACAAGAACCATATTGAACAAATTAAAAATTAAGGGGATAATTACACTAAAAGTCTTAAAACTTATCATGAAAGTGCAAATAAATTCTAAATCTTTCAAAAAGTATAATTAAATCTTAAAACTTATTATGAAAGTATAATCGGTCCTATACTTTCAAAATGCATAATCATGTCCTAAAATTTGTTACGAAAATGCAATTGCGTCATAAATATTCTAAAAAGTGCAATCAATTGAAGGGTTTAATTGGTCCAATTTGACAAGTTTTAAAAACAAAACGAGACTCCATGCTGGAGAAGGAAACAAAATCAAAAGCTCACAAATGCACCGCACCCAACTTTAAACATCTTACGCGTGGGCATTTGGCACACCAAAGCGAATGTGGCTCTTGTTCCTGACAGAGGAGCTGTAGATGAGAGACTTGACGGAGCCGACGGCCCGCCACCAAGAGTCTCCCTGCAGGACCAACCGCAACACCCCCATTGCCTCCCTGCTCGCGAAGTAAGCCGAGCGTTTGGCATTGCTCAGCCACTAGATCTCCACTTTGTTGGCGGCCGCTGACCGCGCAGACGAGTGCATCACTCGCTGTCGCAGCAGCTCGGAGAGAGTAAGAGTCGAGTGAAGTCTCGACAGAAACGCAAGAGAAGAAGAGGAGCGTCGTTTTGGGCCCGTTTCTCTCTGGGAACGACATCCTATGGCTTAGTAGGGCTACTCAGTGGGCCAAGCGAGGCCACTATGAAAGGTTGGGCCCACTGCTTATATTATTATTATTATTATTATTATTATTATTATTATTATTATTATTATTATTATTATTATTATTATTATTATTATTACTGCCTAATAATAATGCTGCTCAAACTGGTGGAAACATGATTAGATCGATCCGTTGACATCGCGCTCGAGGTTCCATTGGCCCACTTCTCGTCTAGGTCACCGCCATGTTGTAGTTGTCAACCCAAATTGCGATTGCAAAACGATGTTAAGAGTGTATTTATATATAAAGGCAGTAAGCGGGATTAATTTAACTAAATTAATTCGATTGGAGTAATGGTTGGAATTTTGGTATTTATTTATTTTTCTTTTAATGAAAGAAAAAGAGGTCTTGTTTTAATTTTCTTTTCTATTTTCTATATTTAAGAGAAGGAGGTTTAATTAATCGAAAACTTTTAAGAATTTATAAGATTTGGTTCAGTTTCGTACACGCCTCTTATAATTTTCTCAAACAGAATAAATCATTTCGGCTAAAATTTGCAAAACAATCAGATCAGTCTTTAAAAGTCAAAACAACTAGAAATTTGTCCTGAGTGAGACGCATTTATTTGCTTTTCTTGGGCTTGTTTCTTGAATCTGTAGCAAGGCATAAGTATCTTGAGATGACCCGTCTTCAATTCTCTGTTAAAACCGTAGCTTCCCTGAATGAATGGAGTGCGGTAAGAGAGTTTGGATTCATTGTCACCTCGCTAGCGCATTCGCCTACCCTGAGAAGAAACTCGAGTTTTGGCGAGGCTTTACGTAACTGGTCGCAGATCGGATTCATGACCACCATCAAGAGAGTGCAAGATAGGAGCAAGAACAAGAGGGTCCATGATCTCGAAATCGCCATCGATGAGAGGGCCATTGCGGTGATGCGTGAGCTACTCGGCTTCACAAGGGAAAAGAGACCGATCAGCTCACGTGCTTTCGACAAGAAATCGTGATGCCTGAGAAGCTGACGAGACTCCTGTTGAAGCATTTTGGCTTTTTCTACGTCTCTGAGAGGGGGACTTGACAGGAGCTTATGAAGATGTGGAGCTGATTCAGAAATCTCCGCTGGTTATATGGTAGGAAAAGGTCCTAAACCTTATTGGTTAGAGAGGGAGGAGGAAAAAGAAACTTTTACGGACTGATCGGATATGGAAGATAATGACATGCTCGAGGTTAGCTCTGAGGATGAAGATGCAGCTTGACCAGTAGGAACCATCAGTGAATTGGAGGATATTGCAGGTGGAGACAGCTCCTTCATGGATATTGCGAAACTGACAAAGCAGACAAGCCTCATAATTCGATTTAAGGTCAAATGCTCTTCTTCGAGCTGTCAAGATAACTTGCTTTTTCAGTCTTTTTCTTCACAGGTTCAAAGTTTTGGGCATCTGCTGTATAGATTTAATTAGACAAACTCCCATTTACATCTGTAAACTAAACCAATTGCGGACTGATCCAGCTCATTCCTCATCTGTCCTAAATATTGCCCCCTGAACTCCTGAAATCAATGATTCCGAAAGCACGTGCACATAACTCTTTAGGCAACTCTCAGGTCACCAGCAAGGACCTCAGAAGCAGTCTATGTGCAGTGGCCAGTTCAATCTCAGTTATCGGTCTGACTTAATACGTACTGCAAACCTAATCTCCTATTCTGAAGATGAACTTGCCACCCTGCATATGAATCTCAAATGTTGGGTCAAAGAGATGATTTGGCAGTAGCCATCATGGAGAACGAAGCCTATCTGCCATTATGATGATCAACATTCTTATTATTGCAGCAGTTACATATCGTCTCAAGCCTGATGGAGTCCTATGACCTTTCAATAGCATGCCTGCGCAACTAAGTTCTTAACAGCATGTAAGGTTGTCTTATATAAATTCAATTGACTTAAGATAAATTGTAGCAGCAGAAAGGATACTTCAGCCTCAACCTAGCGATATATTTTGCATTTGATACACAAAGGTGACAATGTAGTTGAAAAACCTTTTCAGGTAAACATCACAGCAAGAGAAAGTATTTCATGTCATTATAGAATGGTTTGCTGTCAAGCACACGAAACTTAGGGGCATCCATGACAAGGGAGACAAAATGTCAACAGCAGAGAAATGAAATGAACAAGTGCTTGGGACATCCATGATTGGAAGCGACTCTGAAGGTGACGATGGACAGATGTCACCCTGCATATCGAATATTAGGATGCAAAAGAAGACAGAGGAAGCTGTCAGTACTATGACTAATATCAAATTGCAGATTAACAAGCACTTCGCCTGGCCTTCCTGGTTGGAAAGACTTCTTTAGTCCTTCACATCAGCGATGCCTCCTGGTGTTACCTGAAAAATGTGTGTTTGTCAAGTTCAACATATATGGAATATCTCAATCTCATCTTATTGACAGACCAGCTCTTGCTAAATTTTCTGACAAAACTGAGTGATGGTCTTGATATATGTGCATCATGTACGTAACAGAGCAGCTAATAATAATATACCAGTCCTATTGCTATCTTATTAGGTTCCGCCAGTATAGCAGTTCCGAATTTGATTTAATATAAGATTAATAGATATAAGGCATCCTCCAAATAATTCAAATCGAAGCAATTGGATGAGGAAAATTCTCGATATCCACTTCTTTTTGTTTAATTCCTCTGCACAAAATTTGCATACAACGTGTTCATGGATCTCCCGGCAACATCAAGTATACGGTGAGTATCATGCTTAGATAAGTTCTCCACCAATCCCTATGTAGACACAGTATCAACTTTCTCACAGATTTTGATATAGACTTCTAGATATTTTATTTTGTCTCTGCAGTATGATGTGATAAGTTTCAATAAATTATATAACTAGAGGAAGATCTGGCGAAAAAGTATATAGCTTCAGCTTCGGGTAGGTTCGGGACATCAAACACCTCGCAGACATGCTTTCTTCCCTCTGACTTTCCTAAACATCAAACTAATTGTGGCTGCACGAGCCAGAACATGCCTGACTGCAAGTTTCATTGGGTCTGATGACACACCTCCGCGTGGATCAGCTAAGACTGAAACGAACAAAGGCAGTCATAAATAAAAAAAAAAAAATAAAAAAATAAAATTCTTTTCCTATGTCATGGACTGCAGCTACTGTATGCATCACCAGTTTACACCAAAAGCTGGTTCTTGAGATTTACAAGAATTCGTATGAGCTTTGTGCAGTCCCCAAAATGCTATTTGTCAGTGTGCAACCATCAAAGGGCTAAATTGGATAAGAACTTTGAATGGATGCAGGACTATGTGGGAGAAAGGAGATGTGATGCAGTACCTTGATTGGTCATGAACACTGCCACGTTAGATTCCTCGGCTATCTTAATTAAAAGTGAGAGCATTTGTGCCAATTTTTGCTGCAATCTGGAATTCGTTAGTGTCAAACCAGATAAGCTGCAGAATAACAACTCGCATGATTTGATGGTTTCAGGATCAACCTGGCGCTCTGCAAGTTCTCTTCCAGTAAAATCCACTTGGAAGAGAGCGATCACCGAATCCACAATCTGAAAAAGGCACTCACCATAGATCAACCATCCAGACCTCAGAAAATCTGTAGGATTTGATTCTTGAGCAGTGTCTCACCAGTAATTTGAATCGTATTTCAGACATTTTGGCAACCAAACCAAGAAGCAAGTTGTCCTGATGCTCAGAAGTAGAGGGACGGGCATATATGATCTTCAAATTCATGGAAAGACTAGATTACAGCAAGTACACTAGCCAAAAAAGTAAGAGTTGCCACCAGTATACCGCACCAGGATCCATGCCAAATCTCTCGGCAATTGGCACAGTTCGATCAGGGCGACTGCAGGTGTACTGAGTTAAGAAAGTGCACATGCGCTCACATGGAGAGACAACATTTATGAAACACAAGCAGCTTTGTCAAGGTCAAGAAAAATACAGACAGATTGTTATAGGATACAAAGTCCGTTGTGTGTCGATATAAGCGACCTTCCCATTTCCTCCTCTCATGTGAGTTGGCAGCCGAAATTTTTTTACGAACATGGAATCCACAAGCCATTAATAAAGAACGACTGAAAACAAGGGTACATACTGTTGTAGGATTTGCAAATAAAGTAGAGTATCTTCAAGCATCACATTCAACTAATGATCAACCCAACTCAGAGTCTGACAATAACTAAGGCTTTTACTCGGTTATGACACAGTACAAACTCTTCTGACCTTTTCCTGCTTGGTTTGAGCCACTGTATATGCGTTCCAGTACACTGACTGCAGATTACAGAAAATGAGATTGCCATACTTCCAGAATCACCTAATACACATGTTCTGATGCCAAGATCGCCCACATCTTTAATCTTCGTAGAAATTCAATCATTATGTTACTATATGGCATTGTTTATCTGAACAAAAATTGCAACAGAAGTTAACAACAGAAACCCAATATCCAATTCAGACCAACCTGAGTAGTAACACACAGGGTATGTGCGAGCTATGTTTTCCCAGACCTGAAGTGACGTTAGCAGCATTATCTGAGAAAGCCAACTAACAAAAGCAACTAAAAGTGCATCAAAGGTAAGGTCTTGGGAATGTGATCTTCACCCAGATTTGCCAAATGCTTCCGTTCAAAACCACCTGTTTAACATCGCCAAGCCAGTGAAATTTGTTTTTGTTGAAATGCATGAAGAATAAGACACACGGTCTTCAAAAGAAAGTTCATTACTGGCTAAAAGCTCATCGAGGGCTTGGCTTCCAGTTGTGATGCGAACAGCCAACTTTCTCTGGAAATAAAGACAATAAAGTACTTCGAGCAACACAAATGCTAATTTGCAGGCTTTGTTTCAAGGGTTAATAACTCATAGAGGTATTCCGAAGATGCTTACAGAAGTTCAAATTGATTGGCGCCACATCTCAGCTCAAGAAGAATTTAAGCTCTAGCCACTGTTTTTTCAGCTGCTACGCATATCTTGTCAACTTTTGCCTCAGATAATCCTTTTATTCCAGTTAAGTGCTACCAAAGAAACAAAAAAGAAAGAAAAGAAAAAGCAAATCACTCGGCCAAATAAGAATACGCTCCTCAACTTAAATCTCAGGACTAAAGATCAGATATACCTTCTTTGTATGCATCATCAAGCCATTGCAAGTGTAGATTCCTGCATCCTGGAGCTTTTTCACATCTCCAGCATTTATTCCTAGAGAAATAACTGCAAACAAAATAAAGGAAGAAGTTCAGAGAAAGAAAATGAGTACAACTCGCCATCGTGTTAAACTCTATGTTTTCTGGTGAACAACTCACCAAAACTCATTACGAAAGAGATCAGATGAACACAGAGCGGTTGCCTACACCCTGTTCTGCCGTAACTTACGTCTGTTTGTCGATCGTTTCGAGCAGGTCTTCTGCTTCGTCATCGACGTCCTCTCTTTCCACTATCTTCTGCTCTTCGGCTCTGAACATCAACAAGCGAACATGAGATGAAACTCAGAATCATCGTCGCCGGCGATCGCGCAGCGGAAAAGAACATGAACTGAAATCAAGCGGAGATCGCGAAACTCAGTTGAGGGACGAAAGCATCTTCGACGACGATGGAGTTGCAGGAGAAAAGACTTTCGAATTTTTTATGCGGATTTTGGAAACGATCGCAAATCAGAGGGAATCTTATATATAGAGAGAGAGAGAGGCGGGAAGCATGGAAGAATGGCTCTCCGCTTATTATTATTATTTTTTTCTTTTTTAAGAAAAAAGAGGTTTGACTGAGTTTCGTTATTCTGAGACAGATACTTATAAATTGAGGTTTAATAGATCTGTTTTAAGAATTTGTCAGATACACTACTAAAGAGGGAGAGGAAAATATTGGTTTGATTTTTTTTTTTTTTCGCATTATAACTCTTTTCTTTTTTTTTTTCATTTAGCTTGGTTTTATATTCATCTTAATCATGATCAGCTTATAATTTTCTTAAATTAAACTATATTAAGTTCTTCTTAGAAAAGGAAAATAATCAATCTAACTAGTTTAATTGCATTATGTTCAAACTCCATTCTTATCGCTCATAGAATCATGAAAATATCAACGAACAATTGAGTGATTCGAAATGACTAGTAAGAACTTTCTCGTGACTGGTATGATTATACTATATTTAGCTCGGCACACATCCTAAAATTTGTAACTTGGTGATTCAGTAAAAGGTGATGAACATGGAGCATATGTTTTCTTTTGTTGAACAAGGAGCACATTTAATTTTATTTAATGTCGAACCTTTTTTACTCCAATTTACAAAAATAGGCAAATCATACTTAAAATGTAGAACTATTAGTAATCTCCGACATATTTTTCCTCATATTTTTCCTTAAAAAATTGTTTTTTTTTAATATAAGTTTTTAAACATACGTAAAATGAGAGGAGACTTTTAGGTCTCTATAAATTACAAGATACAATGTTTGGTTTCGATATGGTTTGATTTTATTTTTTTCACTAAACTTTATTATGATTTTAAATCGGATTTTTGATGTAATCTCAAACGCCTCAATTTTATAATTAAAAAAAAAAAACACAAGAATATCGCCATTTATAAAACCCTCGAGCTCTTTTAATTATTTAAATCAAAATATCATCTCTCACACTACGAGAGATGCAAAAACCAAAACGACAAGCCATCTCGTCTGTACTGCTGGTTCCCTCTTCTTCTTCTTCTTCTTCTTCTTCTTCTTCTTCTTCTTCTTCTTCTTCTTCTTCTTCTTCTTCTTCTTCTTCTTCTTCTTCTTCTTCTTCTTCTTCTTCTTCTTCTTCTTCTTCTTCTTCTTCTTCTTCTTCTTCTTCTTCTTCTTCTTCTTCTTCTTCTTCTTCATTCTCCGCACAAACCCCGCCTGAAATCTCATCCAGCTTCTGTCGAAGTTGAGACTAATGCTGATCGAGTGATCCGAGAGAGGTGGTAATCGCGCATATACAACGATCTTCTCGAAAATTATTAGCAAACTCATTGGAGATGATGTTGAGTAATTTGCTTCCAAATGTTGCAGCTAGATTTCTTCTCGTGCACATATAAACCATGATATCCGAAATTGTATGTGACAAATCAAACTACTGCTACTGCATAGCTAAATATATTACACTCCATTTTCTGGTTTTTGCTTTATATCAAAATCCAATGGTTGATAGATATCATTTCTTTTGATTGCGGCGATTAGATCTCTTCTTAAGCCTGACTAGGTCCTACGACCTCTCAATAGCATGCCATGCTCAACTAAGTTCCTAAGAGCATATAAGGTTCCTAAGAGTGGCAGATATTAACTTTTATCCCTCTTGACTAAGATTTATTAGCATCTTAAATTGAAGTCTGTGAGATGCCAAATCAAAGGCTTACCGTTAAATGCAAATTTTTTAAAAGAAAGGTCAAGCATCAGTCTTAGCTCCAATTAGAGCAACGAAAGGAGTAATGTACCATGGAGGTTGAGCGTCAACCTCATTTGGAGCACTACGAAGGTTTTCCAGATCTCATACGATCGAGGAGAAAGAGGAGCATCAATGTTTATCGGTTATAATCACTTGCTATCATCTTCTGTTGCATGGCAAAAGGCATTGTGAGAATCATATCTACTTGTTTTAAGAAGGGATTGAAACTGTGCGCCAATGTTTTCAAACTTGGGCTAGTCAGAGAAGCAGTTAGGTTGCCAGTTTGCGGTCCAAGCGATTGGACTAGGCGTGAATTGGTGATTGTGTCATGAGCAAATAGTTCTAGATATGTAATGCTATCGATCGCCCATGAACACATAAATCGATCGACCTTGGTGGTAAAGTGAAGTGCCGGTGGTCTGTAGGAGTTCAGTGCTTGAGTCCCTTCATGTGCAACAACAGCCAAAAGCCCGTTCTATACCCGTGAGACTCTAAAATTGGGTGGATCCAATTTTGAAATACAATTTGTTTTGCTAGTTTAGCAACTGTAGGGGTGAGCATGGTGTGGATTAGGCCAGTCCATCTCTTAACCCTATAACCACCTGCATAGTATTAGTCCTCAATTTTTGGGACCGAAGACCAACCCTATTGAGCTTGGGACCGAGGACCAAACCGGCCCAATGGGTTCGGTTCGGTTCGGTTCCAAAGTCAATTCGGGACCAACCAATAATTTTTTATTTCATTTTTTGTACTCCTTAAAAAAATGATTGAGGACCAAATTGATCCAATGAGTTCGGTCCAGTTTCAAGGTTAACCCAAGACCAACCAATAATTTGTTATTTCATCTTTTGTACTCCTTGAAAGGGCAACCGAGAACCGTACCAACCAATGGGTTCGATGATGAGTGAGATCAGCTAAAGAAAGCAAATGGTGAGGATCAAATGGGGTGAGCTTTGAATAGAATGAGCATGGAATGTCGAGTGGGGAGTAACAAGCCAAGTGAGCATTAAGCGTCGAGCGGCACAAGTGACCCAAAGCGAGTGAGGCGAGTGTCGCGTGGCGATCTTTCGATTTTGGCAAATTGAAGACTAAGAGAGCAAGTAAGACAAAAGAGAATGAATACTAGAGGAGGATGCCATAAAGTGCCTTTTTGGACGCCGTGAGGACTCCTCATAAAAATATTTTCCTCCTTCGTAAATTAAAACTATTGACATCATAAAAGACATTAAAAACCTAAATTATTAAAGAACAATGTAAAATTACTTGAACTCCTAAAAGGTTGTTTAATGCTATTGACATCGTTTATTTTTGTCATGCCCCGAACCCTGAGCGCGTGCTCATCCTTCTCTGGTCGATAATATTTTGTGATATTCCAGGACAAGTCGCCAACCCTTTTCGTTTTAATGCACATGCGAAAAGCGAAAATAAATCCCCTAACAGTAATCATCTCAGGATAAAAAAGCATGACAATAGATTCACAAAATGAACATGTTTTTATATTCACATAGAGTCACGTACAAGGTTTATGACAAAAAGACTACAAAGATTGGCTTTCCAAAAAGAAATGGTCCTAATTGACCTAAACTTCTGATCACCTCCTTTCGGCTCTAGGTACTCCACTCGACAATCATGAAAATTTAACCCATAATGGAGTGAGATATAAATCTCAGCGAGTTCACACTCTAAACCCCAATTAGGAGAGAAATACGCCTAGAAGCATCCTAACCACACAATCATACAACCAATGAGACTTACCTCGTCTTAGATTCACCCTGCAAGTCAATACAGCTTATATCTCAAGCAGTCACAAAAGTATGAGCAGTAAATAAGCTCCAATAACTAGAAAGCCACACTTAATTCTCAAACCAGTACAGGGATTATGATTATAAGACCAAATCGTTATGACACGTCCCATACCATGCCACACAATTTTGTCTCATAATCCGACGCATTCAACTCAATTAAACATGCATTCCTAGTTTTAATCTCAACATATAGCACGGCCTACTCTTTATTCAGTAGTCTTCTGGCATTGCCAGGTTTCGTCTCACCCCATTGAGCACAGCACGTCTCTATCAGACGGCTTTCCCGAAGGAGCATAGGGTCCAAAATCTACTGTGACCGGCTTTCCATTATCTAGGGGTGTCCCATATAGGGGTTACCGTCCAACTTAATAGCCTAGGATAGGTTCTCTTAACCAACACACAATCACTTAATTATAGCCAATGGCACCGTGTATTACACTCAAATATCTTAATTAAAATGGTGAAGTTGGCATTTTTCTTCATATTAGAAATATATGGTAAAATAGTCGTGTGTGGATATACAGTCAACTCAACCAAAAAAAAAAAAATTGATATCTTTCAATTTAAAATCTCGCTGTTTTATATAGTATATAAAACTATTTTCGATGTCAAAATCCGACACTCGAGATTTTCTGAACAAATATTGAAATTCACAATTTTTTAAATTAAATACTCAAAATTATAATCGGCACTTAATTTGCATAATTTAACACTCAATTGTAGAATTAACCACACCACTAAAATCAGCACGAAATTTCGGTCACCGGCTATTCCAGGCTAATTTTCGGAAAAATAATTAATAATTATTTAATTACTAAAATTAATTAAATAATTCAATTTAAATTCTAAAAATATTAACTTATGCCAAAATCCCTAAATTAAATACCGAAACAGGCCCGAAAAATTCTCAAACCCTTCTAGAAAAATATCACAATTTATCTAGGCCTTACTTAATCTAATCTAACCACTTAACATGCATAATTGTATAATTAAATCACTAATTTAATCTAATTAACCACCTAATTCCTAATTAAATTAAACTAAACGTTATTAGCCTACTAAAAAGAGTTTAGTGCATAAACTCACCAGTTTATTGCGGAAACTAGTTCACAACGCAACACCGACCGAAATTCGAATTTTCGGCAATGTTGACGGACACTCGGACTGGGCCCAAAAGCCTTGCAAGCCCACAGCAAGTGTTGAGCTTAATCTTTGGCTTGGGTTGCAGCTGGGTTGGGCTTGCTTCACAGGCCCAAGATGGGCTGAATTGCTTAATTAATGGGCTGGCTTTTTGGGCTGAAACTTGGGCCGAACTGCTGCTGTGGAGATGGGCTTCCAAAACTAACTGAAATTGGACTTGCGTGGGCTGGAAAAAAATGCGAGCTGGGCCGAACTTCGCTGGACAATTGCGAGCTATTGGGCGAAGCACGGGCGAAGAAGAGAGAGAGTAGCTTCGGATGATTTTGCTGGCTGAATGGTGGAGACGAACATGGCAGAGAGGAGCTGCTTTGGAGTCAACGTTCGGGGAGGCTTCGGCCTAGTTGTTGACTCGTGCACAGCAGCAAAGAAGGTAGCTCGGTGGAGACAGAGACAAATGAAAGCGGGCTTCGCTGGCAGGGGAGCTGGGACGGTTGATTCGGTGGTCTTCGCTTGGGAGAGCTAGGCTGAACGTTGACTTGGTGGCTTCATGGATTGAAGATCAGAAGCAACGTTGGAGCGGCAGCTTCTTCACGTGGGCAGTTGGCAGCAGCGAAACCAAGCGGAGAGAGGGTGACGAAAAGAAAAGGAATCGGTAGGCTTCGGTGGGTTGTGGGCTTCAAGAAGTCAACACCACAAATCTTGCTGAAGAACTTTGACCCATGGAGGATGGACGTTGGACAAATGGCAGCAAGGAGGGAGGTTCGGTGGATGAAAATGCAGAGGAAATGAAAATGAAAGCAGAACGGAAAGGGGTCGAGGAAGAGTAATGCACGAAGAAGGGGGAATGGATGAGGATGAAGTGCCAAAAGTCCACAACTTTATCTCTTCCACTAAATTATTGTCCCCTCTAATTCTTTCTTGAATAGATTTTCCATAATTAAACCAAATTAAAGTCCCAATTTTCAGCCTCATGCTTAATTTCGAATTTCACAACTTTAGGATCAATTTCTTCACTCAATTTCCCAAATTGGGGTCCAATTTCAATGAAGAAAAATTCCATAAAATTTTCTCTAAGTCCCCAACACTTAAAGGCTCGGCTTGAAAGTCCAAATTTCCTTTAATTTGGCCCATTTGAATTTCCGCTATTTTTCTGTAACGTCTAATTCGATTTTCGTAAAAATCTCGGAATCTCCGAAAATTCTTCAAAGGATGAGTCAACGTTCCTAAAATAGATCGTGACACCACAAAACTTTCAACTTCTGAAATCAGGTTCAAATTTATGATTAATTTTAATCCAACGTGATTTTAGCGTGACCTAGTCTACCGAGTAACTTTTAGGAATTCTTGATGCAATTGACCCATGATCGATTTACCTCAAGTCACAATGTACATCTTCGACTCATTGGTGACTCTCGGTTGTTGTGAAAATCTCGAGATTTCAAATACGGGCACTGGGTACAGAAATGACAGAAAAATCGGTTTAGTGCCGATCGACAAGAATTTTGCAATTAAGTGGAATCACCCATACACTACTCACATATCTCCATCAAATCGATCTATCTCCGACCTCTGATCGATTTTTTACGGTGCCATAATGACCCTTGCAGATCAACACGGTCGAGCAATCGATTCTTGATTGAATTCTCAAATCCATTGCATTTAGATTCATTAATTGCTTCCCCAGATAATCTAGTTATCTCGTGAGTGATTAACTAAGAGAATAGTACTATCAACATGTCGATGAAAGGCCCAATTTATTTAATCAAAAAAGAAATCTAAAAATTCGGGCTGTCACAATTTTATTGGTCCGGATTGGACCTATCCGGAACTCTTAGGATCGAGGACCGACCCGCACAGTGCTGGTCCAGGAATTCTAGGACCAAGAATCGACCCGATCTCCCTGGAAATTGGACCAGGACTGGCAAGGTTAGGTCAGTTCAGGGTTGGTGTGGGGTTGACCCTAGACCGATGCTCAACCCTATTAGCAAGTGAACCGGTGTTCAAACTGGTTTGATCTAATTTTGGCCAAATTCCCTGCACATGCGTTTTTAGTTTTGGTGAGGAGATCAAAGGGAAAGCAATGAAATTGGCCAAAAAAAGGGTCAAGAGCAATACTTTTTGATTGAATGATTACAGAAAATCTAAAGGAGATCAACATTAAGAAATTTATAGTCTCCAAATGGGCTTGACATATAGCCACAACAATCTTTTTGCAACGGCTTGAAATTAACAAAATCATTAAATATTCTCTTTCATACGAAAGAATGAGAAATCTTTAAAAGAGATCATTAAAGTGAGGTCAAGTAATGAATTGAGAGGATGAATTTGTAAAATAAATTTCACATAAACAAAAGTGCATTTGAGATCTAAATTTAGACAATCAACACATGATATATTCTTAGATAATGACTCACCAGTATCTTAATTATTATCCTTATTGTGATCAAGTACTTAAATTATTTTTTCTGTTTAGTCAATTACCTCAATTTTTTTAAAGTACATCAAGGCCTCTAGTAAAACTATAAACGAAAAATGTTGATATTATACTAAAACCATTAAATAGTCATCAACTGTCCATGTTGGCCACATCAAATGAGATATATTAGACGCTATGATTATCTAAGTCAACACACTTTTTTCTTTCCTCATCACTCAATTTGAGGGTGAGAAGCCATGTCACTTATTATGTTTAACTTTTGTTGAGCAAGTGAGTCACGTCAGCAAAACCATACAACATGGCAAAGTTATTTAACCAATGCCTTAGATTGAGCCGCTTTTGAAATGTTGAGGTTCTTGATTGAAAGGAAAAAAGTTCAGGTACAAAATTGTAAACTGAACAAGAGCTTAGGTACTTACAACGTCATTATTATTAAGTCTTAAACTGCTCTAAGAATAATATCTCAAGGAAATTTTGTCCATGAAGGTGACATTAAGCAGCCATGCTGATGGCAACAACATGGCAGTGGCCGGGGGACGGTGGTGTGCTCTCTTGTCCCATTCTTGCTTTTATTTTATTTTTAGGCTAATACGACAAAAAAAACCCAAATTGATAAACTTGTGACAAATTTACCTGAATTAATTTTTTTGATCACTAAAAACCCCAAATTGGTACACTTTTGAAAAATTTACCCTAAATTAGTACACTTGTGATAAATTTATCTTCTATTAGTTTCGTTTAAATTTTACTATCAAATTGTTAGGTTAGATGACACGTGACAGTTAACTGATGTACTAATTTAGAATTTTACTCTCCATTTGTCACAATTATATCGATTTTGTTGTTTTTTGTAATATTAATCCAATTTAACGAATGGTATATTTGTCACAAATGTACTAATTTGAAGTTTTTGTTTGTCAAAAAATTAGCTTTTGCTAAATTTAACACACCAGTTTGGGGTTTTCTATGGTCATTTGAAGTAAATTTATTACAAATATACCAATTTAAAATTTTTCATGGTCAAAAAATTAGTTTGGAGTAAATTTATCACAAGTGTATCAATTTGTAGTTTTTCATAGTATTAATCATTTTTTTCCTTCTTGAAGTTTTTGCTATTTTTTCTTTTTACTTTTCTATTGCTTTCCTTCTTCTTCTTTTTTTCCTTTTATTGAACTTGAATTTGAAAAGAACCATGGAAATCTAGAAATAATTCTAATAAACAAGTACAAGTGAAATTACTCAATGAAAAAATGACACTAGGATTAGGTATGAAAGAGTGGGATGAAAATTATAGTGACGGTCGGTTTTTAAGCGTGGCGTGTAACGCCTAAGGAAATTGTATTAGTAATGGAAAAACAAAGGCATTCACGTAGGGATGAAAGAGGAGGGATGTGAGAAGCGAAGCAACAAAATCAATTTGCGTCCTACTACATCTTCGTCTTTTTTCAATTGCTCTCTTTTGCTTCTACTTTACTTTGTAGGCAAAAAGTACATAATGTCCAGTAAAGTCATGATCTTCCTGAGTTAATGGTTTATTTACTTGAACAGAGGACTTGTGGACAGAACCATTTTTGAAAGTCTTGGTCTTTGTTTAAACTTTTCAGTAGACAAAATTCTTGGTCCCCCTAGACTTTAAAGTTGTCTCTCTCCATTAGCTCGTTATCAATTTGCTTCAGCAAAAACCTTGATTGACTTTAAGAGGATTGGTTCACCCATGAACATTGAAAGATCTTTTCAGGTTCCCTCTAGCTTCCTTCTTATACTAATTTATAGTATTGTTAAGTTTAAACAAGACATGTAATGTGTGGAAAGTCTACTCGAAATGGAAAAAGAGACATTGACACTGGGATGGGAGAGGATTACATATATGTACATATATATCCAGCCAAAAGCTACTAAATAATTAAGTAATTATGATAGAATTTCTATTTTTAATTTATATATACCAGTTCGGTCCAAATGGATGGATGGGCAATTCCACACCTAGAACCAGAAACTAGACCAATATTCATCGGTTCCACTAAATTGGACTTAAGAATTGGACCGGCTCTCATGGGAACCGCCAATTCCAGTTTCAATCCGGTCCGGTTCCCAGCAGTTCTTGGTTCTTTTGCACACCCCTAGAGAGGAGGGATGTGAAAAGTGAAGCGATGAACCTAATTTGCTCCCTGGCAAGTCTTGGTCTTCCTGGAATTGATCAAAGTTTCTTCCCCATTAGCTCTTTTTCATTTTTGCTTCACTTTCTAGATAAAAAGAAAAAGTACATGATATCCAGTGAAGTCTTGGTCTTCTTGATGAAAAGTCCTTTATGAGTATACTATCATGACCAGCAATTTGAGTTAGACCAAAGATATTATGTTTTGATGCATATTGTGTCCTTGAGCAAGATAAATAAACCGTTCTCCTTTTTCTCTGGATCAAGACTTTTGGCTATCATTTGAAAGAGAAAACCTTTTCTTCTAGCTATCCAAAAGAGAGAATAGAGGTGATATTTCTTCACATGACCAAGGGCATGCTTATCATCATAAAAAATTTATATCTTACAAATGTTTTTTTTTTTATTGTGCTAAAAATTTGCAATAAAATGGGCAATAATGACCTATTGAAGGGTGTGGAAGTAATTATTGGTGACAGTGAATTGTTTGATAGGAGAATCATGGTCCTTTGAACCGAAAAAGTTAGCCCAAAGCAAGTTGCTTGATGGATTAGTTGGTGATTTGTGATTCATTTACAATTTTCAGAGTCAAATTAAAAAACTTGCTTCATGGATTTGTTGGTGTACCCAATTCTTTTTCTTGTTTAGCCCAAGGTATGTGTTTCTATTCTCCTTATCAAACAATTAAAGTTAGTTGTCTTTGATGACTTGTAGATGTATAATAGAAAGTAAGATGCCATTGTTAGGTGGATCGTCAACATTTATTTCAGTCAATACAAGTTGCACAAAGATGCTTATTTGTAAGCCGAATTAATTGTGGTCAGCTTCATTCATTGCTAGACAAGTAAATGCCTCAAGCATCGCCAACTAACAATGTACAATGTACTAGATATACTCTAGGCGTCACACTTATGAATAAGAAAATTGTGCAAAGGACCATGATTCTTCTACCAGGGAGTTCTCCATCATCAAATACTACCTTAGCACCCTTCAATATATCATTGTTGCTCGTCTTGCTGTGAATCTTTAGCACTATAACTATCACATAAAAGCCTACATTGATCACATATTCACTAATACCACATGATACAAAGACATCAAAATTATAAGGTTACCGAGAATGTACATATGAAAAAAAAAAAAAAATCCTTGATCTTGGTCTTTGTTTAATGTTTTTGGTAGGTGAATGTCTTGCTCTTCCTGAACGAAATATATTTTTTTTTTTTTTGGTCTCCATTAGCTCCCTTATGCTTTATATAAGAGAGAACTAAGCAATAATATAGGAAAAACTCAATAAGTTGTGAATAATTACGACTGTTGCTCATGAGTTTCTAAATTCAACGTTTCAGTTTAAAAAATACATGCACAATGATTAAAAGCCGATGGGTAGCGCGGGTACTCTTCAAGTATATATATATAACTCCTCTTTTTTATCGGTCGTGAATAACTCCTCCTTGATGAGCCCTCTTAATTATTTACTTTCCCTTTCCTAAAAGTTATTAATTTATATAAAAAGATGATTTAATCTAAAATCTATTTAGATATGAACCCAATTAATGAGGTCAATTATTCACTAAATATGAAATTATATTAGAATACAAATGTTCATACATGCACATATTTGAAAATCATTTGTAATTAAAAATTAGGAATTATAGTAAAATGAACTGTTTCTGTAGTTGATTGTTTCCAAATATTACTTAAACCTTAGAACGTGGCATACTTGAACCAAATATAATTACCCAGAACAAAATAATATCGTCAAAAGCACTAATCTAATCTGGTCCCAACAATGCATCATTAATACTTCAATACTTTTGACATGTAAATATAACTTTATAACTATCATTTATAATCCCCTAGTAGTAACACATGACAAATAAAATCAGAGATTATTTATTGTCTTATAAAAAAATATATATATACAATTTGATTGTGCCTTATGTCAAGCATTAGAGATCTGGCTAAATAAGGAAAGAAAAAGACATTCAAGAGGGGGCGCTTAATGAATTTTACATGTGAGTGGTTGAAGCAAAAACTCCATAAAAGGAGCCCCATCAATGTGGTTGAAGCAAAAACTTCATAAAATGAGCCCCATCAATTTCATTCTATATCCTTCGACCAAAAAAAAATAAATCATTCTATATTTATGGCTTCCAAAAAATAATCAAATTGACTTAAATAAAACCAGATAATGAGGTGCATGAAATTTCTTACCTATATGCTGGCAATTAAATATCTAAAGTTTTTTGTTTTTCCATTCAATTACCTCGACATTTCAAATGTGGTCAACGGGAGACCTCCATTAAAATCACAAACAAAAAATATCGATATGACACCAATGCTATTAAATAGCCAATAACTGTTTACATTGGCATTAGATAAGATCCTCCTGGTATCAATTTTGTCTCTTGAGGGTCAGACCAGACGTTTTAGATTATATCAATTGGTCTCTCAAAGAGTTGGAAAAAATTATCTACAAAAAATATTATTTAGGCAAATTAGTTCTTATTGGTAGAGAAAACATAGTACAGTTTTAATTATGTGTGCCCGTACAGTTACATGGGATGATAATATTATTAATATAATGTCCAACCGAACGAAAATCATGTACCAAGAAAAAGTTTATTTTCAATCAAATGTTTGATAATCCACTAAAAAAATTTCAGCGTAAAGCTTGAATTTTTATGATCGAATAATCAGAAGAAAATCTAAGGGAGATCGACATTGAGAAACTTTGTAGTCTTCCAATGTGCTTGACATTTAGCCACTGAAATATTTTGGTGCATGAAATTAACAAAATTATCTCCTATTTTCTTTCACATGAAAGAATGAATAATCTCATAAAAGAAAATTGTTAAACAGGGACCAACCAATGAATGGAGAGGATGAGTTTGTAGAGCAAATATCGCATAAACAAAAGTTTGTTTGAGATTTGAACCTAGACCAGTGATTGTAGCTCTTGTGGACAATGACATTGCAAGTACTTATATTATTACCTCTTTTACAATCAGGTATCTAAAGTTTTTTCATTCAATCAATCATCTTAATTTTTCATGTGGGTCAACATGAGGCCTTCGTTAATTTTGGGGTCGGAAAATGCTGACACAACACTAAAGTTATTAAATGTCTATACTAAATTCCAATATAGCTTCTTGAGATGTTGTCACATCAGCAGAGACATTGGATGCTAAGTTTGTCTAAGCCAGTGCAAACTCTCTCTCTCCACATCACCCAATCAGCAAGGTAAGCAAATCGTGTAAATAAAGTCATTACAATGTAGCAATTTTTTAAGAACGCCAAAAATTGAGACAAATTCGAAAAAAGAAAAAGTAACAGAGATAAATCCAAACATAAAGCAGGGAAGTTCTACTAGTAATGGGAAAAAGAGATGTTCTCACGGGGATGCAAGAGGAGGGATATGAAAAGCGAAGCAACAAACTTCAATTTGTATCCAGTAAAGTCTTTTTGGTCTTCCCAACATTTATTGAAGTTTCTTTCCCATTAACTCTTTTTCTCTTTTGCTTCACTTTCCAAACAAATAAGCACATGGTATCCATGAAGTCTTTGGAGAAATTCTCTTAATATTACCAAACAAGCACTTGTGGACGAAGAGTATTTTATATTTTGATTCCTCTGACCACTGATGTGCGCGTGAAAAGCACCCAAAATCAAATGGCTGACAGAGTGCTATAGCCTTGTCCCAAGAAAGCATCATTACTACTTCAATACTTTTGACATATGTATATGAATTTATGGAAAGTTATCCATAAATCCATAAATCTATTGTATAATGAATAATTCGGTTTTGAACATTGATACAATACCATGTCAACCGTGATATATTAGATGCTAATATCATCTAAGGCAACACAATTTCTCTCTCCTCATCACCCAATCTGTAGGGTAAAGAGTCATCTCAACTATTATGTTTACCTTTTTACTAAGTAAGCAAGTTATATAAGCAAAATTACATAACATGGCAAGTTATTTAATCAATGCCTCAAATTGAGCCAAATTTGAAAATTTGAGGTTCTTGATTTTATAAAAAGAAAAAAAAAGTTCATGTACTCAATCGTAAACTGAACAAGAGCTCAAGTACTTACGACATCATTATGCTTAACTCTTAAACCGCTTTAAGAGTAACATCATTCTCGCTTTTTTTCCCCCTTTCTTAAGTTCTTGTTGTTTTTTCTATATATTTTTTCTTTGATTTTTTTTTTCTTTTATTAAACATAAATTTGAAAAGATGCATGAAAATTTAGACATAATTCTATTAGACAAGTACAAGGGATATTACTGAATGAAAATCCACAGTACAATTAAGCATGAAAAAAAGAGTTGGACGAAAATTAAAGTAAAAGTCAATTTTAAGTGTGACATGTAATGCGTGGGGAAATTCTACTAGTGATGTAAAAATAAAGGCATTCACATAGGGATTGGAAGAGGAGGAACGTGAAAAGTGAAGTAATAAAGCCAATTTGCATCATGCAAAGTCTGTCTATCTTCAATTGCTCTCTTTCGCTTCCGCTTCACTTTCCAGACAAAAAGTACATTATGTTGAGTAAAGTCTTGGTCTTACTGATGAAAAATCCTTTATGAGTATACTGTCATGACGAGCAATTTAAGTTACACCGAAGAGGCCACGTTTTGATGCACATTGTGTCCTTGAGTTCGACAAATCAATTGTTCTCCTTTTTCTCCGAAGCAAGACTATTGGTCGTTGTTTGAAAGAGAGGACATTTTCTTGTGGCCATCCAAAACATAGGATAAGAAGTGATATTTCTTCACATGACGAACCATAGAGGGCATGCATATCTTCATAAAAAATTTATAACTTACAAATATTTTGTTGGTTTTTTCATCTATTTCTTTTAGTATGGGCTTTTACGTGGCAGCTATAGTGCTAAAATTTACAGCAAAATGGGCAACAATGATCTACTTAAGGTAGTTGAAGTAGTTGGTAACGATCATGAATCGCTTGATAAGAGAACGTGGTCCTTTGAACAAAAGAAGTTAGCCCAAAGCAACTTGCTTGATGGATTAGTTGGTGATTTGTGAATCGGTTACTATTTCCAAAGTAAAATTAAGCAACTTGCTTCATGGATTTGTTGTTGTACCCAACTCTCTATCTTGTTTAGCCCAAAGCACGTGTTTCTATTCTCGTTATCGAACAGTCAATGTTAGTTGTCTTTGATGACTTGCAAATGTATTATAGAAAGTAAGATGCTATTGTTAGGCGGACCGTCAACATTTATTTCAGTTGGTACATGTTGTACAAAGATGCTTATTTTTCGGTCGTATTAATTGTGGCCATCTTCATTCATCACTAGACAATGGTTAGGCATCACCAACTAACAATGTACAATGTACTAGATATACTTTAGACATCACATTATGACCATGAAAATCGTGCAAAGGAACACTATTCTCTTATCAAGAGCAGTTCTCAATCTTCAACTACTACCTCAGCACCCTTCAATTAATTAGTGCTGCTCAACTTACTGCAAATCTTTAACATTGTAACTGCCACATAAAAGCCTATGTTGATCGCACATTCACCAGTAAGGCATTAAGCAAAGACATTGAAATTATAAGGTTACTAAGAATGTATGGATGCCCAAAATTTTGAAAAAAAAAAAAAGGCCTTGGTCTTCCTGAAACAAATGGTTCAATCTTTCCATTAGCTCACTTCTACTTTAAAGAAGATAGCACTAAGCAAAAAGATAGAAAAAATTCAATAAGTTCTAGATAATTTCTACCGTTTCTCATGAGTTCCTAAATTGAAATATTCAATTTAAAAAATACATACACACTGATTATAAGCCGATGCGTAGCATGGGTACTTACGAGATCAGTCCTCCTTAATGAGCCCTATCAATTATTTACTTTCCCTTTACCAAAATTCATTAATTTAAAAATACAGGTGATTTAGTCTAAGATCTATTTAGATATGAACCCATTTAATGAGGTCAATTAGCTATGAAATATAAAATTATATTAGATTAGTAATGTTCACACACGTGGTACGCATAGACGAAGACACTACGCACATATTTTGAGATTAAATGTAATAAAAAAAATTAGGAATTAGAATAAGATGAACAATTTCTGTGGTCAATTTTTTCCAAACATTACTTAAACCTTAGAACTTGCCATACTTGCACCAAATATAATTACCCACAAGAAAATGACATCGTCAAATGCACTAATCTAATTTGGTCAGTAGAGGCCTCAACTACAAGCAATGTCGATTTTAATTGACCATTAAAAGTTATACAAAAAAAACAAAAAAAACAAAGAGGAGACTTACACCAGAGCCAGTGAAAGCACCAACATTATTTACTCAAGGCCTATATAGTCTCTAAAGGAAATTTAAAGGAAATGGCCAAGCAAAAGGGACAAGAGCAATGCTTTGTGATCGAATTATTGAAAATCTGAAGGAAATCAACATTGAGAACTATATAATCTTTGAATTGGCTTGACATAAAGCCACTGCAATCTTTTTGACATATCAAATGCTAGGATCATCTAAGTCCTGCGCAGTGCCTAACCTTACTCTTATGTTATCTCCAGTGATGAGCAAATCATGTTAGCAAAATCATATGAAGTGATAATTCATTTAACGAATGCCTAAAATTGAGTCAAATTTGAGAAAATGAGGGACTTGATTAAAGAAGAAAAGTTTAGGTAATCAATCGTAAACTAAGCAAAAGTTTTGATAATTTCGATGTCAATATCCTCAACTACTAAACCGTACTAAGAAAAATATCTCAAGGAAAATGTTATCTACGAGGGTCATTGTAAGGTGGCAAAGTTGGAAATAGTCATTGTAATGGCAGTGCTAACGGCCACGGCACAGCCATGGCCTTGCTTTGATGGTGCCCTGTCTTGCCCCTTTCCTTCTTTATTTTCTTTTTTAACTTTTTGTTGTTTCTTCCTTTTAGGCTTCCTCTTTGCTTTTTTTTGTCTTTTCTTTTATTGAACTCAAATTTGAAAAGATACAATAGAGATTGATGAATGAAAAAATCCCAAAATGATTAGACCCAAAAAGAGTTGGAGGAAAATTATGGTATTATCAATTTTAAGCAAGACTTATAACGCCTGGAAATTCTAGTGGTAATAATAAGAAAATTATACAAAGTCTTGATTATCTTGGCATCAATTGAAGTTTCTTTCCCACCAATAAAGGACGTGCACCATCAAAAGACATGCAAAAAGTCTTGGTTTTTGGAATTAATTAAAATTTCTTTTCCATCATAAAAAACATGCATTGTCAAAAAGCATAAAGAAGTCTTATTCTTTTCGGAATTTATTAGTTTCTTTTCCACAATCAAGATGTGACACGTGACGTGCAAAGTCTTTGGTATTTTTAAAATCTATTAAAAAAATTTACTATCAAAAGACGTGCAAAAGTCTTGGTCTTCCTAAAATTTATTGAAGTTTTTTTCCCTCGATCACTTTTTTACTTTTACTGCACTTTCTAGACAAAAAGTAGATGATATACTTAATAGGTGAAGGTCCTTGTCTGAAAATGATACCTTTAGTAAGTGAATCTCATGACCTTCTTGAACTTTTATGGTTCTATCTCCATTAGCTCCTTATCACTTTGTTTCGCCATAACTTCTACAATGGACTCATTCGCTCGTGGCCATTGGATAGATCTTTCTTGGTTCCTTCTTTTGGGTTTTGCTCAATAAAGTTGAGTTCTCTAGCATTGGATTATATGTAAAGTGAAGGAATCAGCATCATCTTGCTCAATATGTACATCAATAGTTTTGTTATATTCTTTCATGTAATTCGATCTTTTTTTTTTGTCTTATAAAAAATTTTACCAAAAAATTCAAATCTTGATATGTTTCTCTCTTTCCATGTAAACGTACAAGGATAAAATTTCCTCATATTATGTAAATAACTCTTTACGAATTAATAATTTGAATTTTGCAAAATCTTTTGGATGTTAATCTTTACACACGACTAGTATGCACTTTTGCTAATTTATTAAATAGAACTATCTTCTAATTCATTTATATGAAAATGGTCAATGCCGTTCTTCTATTAATTCAAATTTAGTGATAATCCAAGGATCACATTAAATATGTGCAAAAAGTTTAGAGGGCATGCATATCTTCACAAAAAATTTATAACTTACAAATATTTTGTTGGTTTTTTCTTCTATTTTTTTTAGTATGGGATTTTACGTGGCAGCTATAGTGCTAAAATTTACAGCAAAATGGGCAACAATGATCTACTTAAGGTTGTTGAAGTAGTTGGTAACGATCGTGAATTGCTTGATAAGAGAACGTGGTCCTTTGAACAAAAGAAGTTAGCCCAAAGCAACTTGTTTGATGGATTAGTTGATGATTTGTGAATCGGTTACTATTTCCAAAGTAAAAGTAAGCAACTTGCTTCATGGATTTGTTGCTGTACCCGACTCTCTATCTTGTTTAGCCCAAAGCACGTGTTTCTGTTCTCGTTATCGAACAGTCAATGTTAGTTGTCTTTGATGACTTGCAGATGTATTATAGAAAGTAAGATGCTATTGTTAGGCGGACCGTCAACATTTATTTCAGTTGGTACATGTTGTACAAAGATGCTTATTTTTCGGTCGTATTAATTGTGGCCATCTTCATTCATCACTAGACAATGGTTAGGCATCACCAACTAACAATGTACAATGTACTAGATATACTTTAGACATCACATTATGACCATGAAAATCGTGCAAAGGAACACTATTCTCTTATCAAGAGCAGTTCTCAATCTTCAACTACTACCTCAGCACCCTTCAATTAATCAGTGCTGCTCAACTTACTACAAATCTTTAACATTGTAACTGCCACATAAAAACCTATGTTGATCGCACATTCACCAGTAAGGCATTAAGCAAAGACATTGAAATTATAAGGTTACTAAGAATGTATGGATGCCCAAAATTTTGAAAAAAAAAAAAAAAAAAAAAGGCCTTGGTCTTCCTGAAACAAATGGTTCAATCTTTCCATTAGCTCACTTCTACTTTAAAGAAGATAGCACTAAGCAAAAAGATAGAAAAAATTCAATAAGTTCTAGATAATTTCTACCGTTTCTCATGAGTTCCTAAATTGAAATATTCAATTTAAAAAATACATACACACTGATTATAAGCCGATGCGTAGCATGGGTACTCCTCCTTAATGAGCCCTATCAATTATTTACTTTCCCTTTCCCAAAATTCATTAATTTAAAAATACAGGTGATGTAGTCTAAGATCTATTTAGATATGAACCCATTTAATGAGGTCAATTAGCTATGAAATATAAAATTATATTAGATTAGTAATGTTCACACACGTGGTATGCATAGACGAAGACACTACGCACATATTTTGAGATTAAATGTAATAAAAAAATTAGGAATTAGAATAAGATGAACAATTTCTGTGGTTAATTTTTTCCAAACATTACTTAAACCTTAAAACTTGGCATACTTGCACCAAATATAATTACCCACAAGAAAATGACATCGTCAAATGCACTAATCTAATTTGGTCAGTAGAGGCCTCAACTACAAGCAATGTCGATTTTAATTGACCATTAAAAGTTATACAAAAAAAAAAAAAACAAAGAGGAGACTTACACCAGAGCCAGTGAAAAGCACCAACATTATTTACTCAAGGCCTATATAGTCTCTAAAGGAAATTTAAAGGAAATGGCCAAGCAAAAGGGACAAGAGCAATGCTTTGTGATCGAATTATTGAAAATCTGAAGGAAATCAACATTGAGAACTATATAATCTTTGAATTGGCTTGACATAAAGCCACTGCAATCTTTTTGACATATCAAATGCTAGGATCATCTAAGTCCTGCGCAGTGCCTAACCTTACTCTTATGTTATCTCCAGTGATGAGCAAATCATGTTAGCAAAATCATATGACGTGATAATTCATTTAACGAATGCCTAAAATTGAGTCAAATTTGAGAAAATGAGGGACTTGATTAAAGAAGAAAAGTTTAAGTAATCAATCGTAAACTAAGCAAAAGTTTTGATAATTTCGATGTCAATATCCTCAACTACTAAACCGTACTAAGAAAAATATCTCAAGAAAAATGTTATCTACGAGGGTCACTGTAAGGTGGCAAAGTTGGAAATAGTCATTGTAATGGCAGTGCTAACGGCCACGGCACAGCCGTGGCCTTGCTTTGATGGTGTCCTGTCTTGCCCCTTTCCTTCTTTATTTTCTTTTTTAACTTTTTGTTGTTTCTTCCTTTTAGGCTTCCTCTTTGCTTTTTTTCTTTTCTTTTGTTGAACTCAAATTTGAAAAGATACAATAGAGATTGATGAATGAAAAAATCCCAAAATGATTAGACCCAAAAAGAGTTAGAGGAAAATTATGATATTATCAATTTTAAGCAGGAAAATTATGATATTATCAATTTTAAGCAAGACTTATAACGCCCGAAAATTCTAGTGGTAATAATAAGAAAAATATACGAAGTCTTGATTATCTTGGCATCAATTTAAGTTTCTTTCCCACCAATAAAAGACCTGCACCATCAAAAGGCATGCAAAAGTCTTAATCTTTTTGGAATTAATTAAAATTTCTTTTCCACCATAAAAACGTGCATTATCAAAAAGCATAAAAAAGTCTTATTCTTTTTGGAATTTATTAGTTTCTTTCCCATAATCAAGACTTGACACGTGACGTGCAAAGTCTTTGTTATTTTTAAAATCTATTAAAAAAATTCACTATCAAAAGACGTGCAAAGTCTTGGTCCTCCTAAAATTTATTGAAGTTTTTTTCCCACAATCACTTTTTTACTTTTACTGCACTTTCCAGACAAAAAGTAGATGATATATTTAATAGATGAAGGTTCCTTGTCTGAAAATGATACCTTTGGTAAGTGAAAGTCATGACCTTCTTGAACTTTTATGGTTATCTCTCCGTTAGCTCCTTATCACTTTGTTTCGCCATAACTTCTACAATGGACTCATTCGCTCATGGCCATTGGATAGATCTTTCTTGGTTCCTTTTTTTGGGTTTTGCTCAACAAAGTTGAGTTCTCTGGCATTGGATTATATGTAAAGTGATGGAATCAGAATCACCTTGCTCAATATGTACATCAATAATTTTGTTATATTCTTTCATCTTTTTTTCTGTCTTATAAAAAAAATTTCCAAAAAATTCAAATCTTGATACATTTATCTCTTTCCATGTAAACATACATGGATAAAATTTCCTCATATTGTGTAAATAACTCTTTACGAATTAATAATTTGAATTTTGCAAAATCTTTTGGATGTTAATCTTTACACGCGACTAGTATGCACTTTTGCTAATTTATTAAATAGAGCTATCTTCTAATTTATTTATATGAAAATGGTCAATGTCATTCTTCTATTAATTCAAGTTTAGTGATAATCCAAGGATCACATTAAATATGTGCAAAAAGTTTATGGACCAAATTGAACAAATTAAAAGTTCAAAGGCGACATTGCATATCGAGCTAACATTCAGAGACTATATTGTGCATTGGGTTAAACTTCATAAACCATTTGCATCATTTTCTCAAGAAAGTATAGCTGACATGTCTACTAATGGACCTTGTTATGACATGTTTCAGCCTCTTGAGTATTCCAAGAAAGTGGTAATGACTTGGATTTGGCCATCAGTAGCAATTTGCTGATCATTGTTTCTAAAAGTTGCCGTATCACTGCAACATCACATTTGTTTTGTGAACTGCTCTAGCAAATAAGCAGAAGCAACATCATTACTTGACATATTTGGTGGAGCTTCGCTATAAGGAAGATCCTCCTCCATTGGAACAAAAGGTCACAGAATTAGGACTGCATCTGTTATCTTCCTTGTACAATTAGTAATGAGACATTCGTTGATTCTACCCGAGGTAAGGCGCAGAAAATATGTTTCGCCAAGAGGTGCTGCACCGTTTCTCGCTTCATCTCAAAGGAAAGGTAATGTAAATACAATGCTGGTCCGGAATCATCTACCGCCGAGGAAGTTTAGCCCTTTTTATCTGGTTGGGTTGCTTTTGGTGTGTAGATGGAAAGACTCCTTTTGCAATTCTAATACAAAAAAGGGCGAAATTATTCCGAATTTTGGGTCCCCCTTCCTCACCTTCTCCATCTCCATCAAGCTTGCACGCTTCACCTTTATTTTGTTTTCTTCTTATCTTCTTCTTCTAATAATGGCAGACAAGGGGCCCATTTCTTTTTCTAAATGTTTTAAAGTAGTTCTAGCGACACTAAAGCAAAGTGGGTTGATCGACAAAACTGTGTCTTTGGAGCCAAAGGGGAAAAAAAAGGCTTGAACTTCGCGGTCAGCACTTGCGCTGCTAAAGTTGAGCCCCTCGCTGAAATTTCCAGTGACAAGCTTGAACATTGTGACATGCTTGTCGTTGATGAAGCCAACTCTTGTTCTTAATAAGATGGAACTAAGCGAAAAGATAGAAAAAATTCAATTAGTTCTGGAAATTTTTTATTATTGCTCATGAATTCCTAAAATGAAAGATTAAGTTTAAAAGTACATACACAATTATTATAAGCCCATACATAAATGGGATCAAGCACGTTCATTAATAAGCCCATCAATTAATGAGCCCGAGAGAGAAAGGAGACCAATAATGCATGTAACGGCCGAATTAAGGGTTTAGTCCATGTTTTACAAAATATTCATTAAAAAAATGTGAATCAAAAGTAAATGTTTATCATCGTGCATGCCCACTATGGGAAAGTAAATGATGCGATAGAGAGAACGGAGAAGGCAAAAAATATATTCAGTCACCACCTAAAAGAAGTGAAATTTTTAGACCCAAAAAAAATTCGTATGGTTAAACAGATAAATGTGGCTCTAACCTCCTTGTGAATTTTTCATTATGATGTTATCAAATTGTGGAAAACTAATCATTTTTTCTTAATTGTAGATCAATGAAAGACACAAAGAAAAGAGGAACATGTGCTTTCACCCACGGTAAACAGAAAAAAAAAAAAAAAAAAACATTACTGGGAGCAACCTACTTGTTCTTCGTACTGATCATAATCACCAAATTACCATTGCCTATGAAGAAGGGCACGTGAATTCTGGGTGAAATGCACATCTTTCCAAACTATTCCAAATACAAAATGTTTAATGAATGCGTTCCTCTATTGCACAAAAAGATCTAAGATAAACAAATGAAAAGGTTAGATGGAGAGAACATGCTTTCTAGGTGGAAAGCACATGGTTTTTGAACGATTCCCGAATACACTGTCTGATGAACAAGTCTGCCTAGGTGAGTTGTCTATAAATTAATCCAATTTTACAAGTTATTGTGACTTGGAGTAGTGCAATGCATTTCTTCTCGTTTCAATGGACCTTGCCCGCTGAGTCAAGCCAATATCACCGACTAAAAAACAAAAAAGTCAATGTCATTGGGTTGTGCCCGTCGTGGACAAAAAGAAAATGGCTAATCTTTATCTCTAGATGTGTGCCCTCTTGCCAAGGCCAATCTTCGATGGAGAGCACATGCGATATGGAGGAGAGCAGGTGGTCTTTGAATGATTACAAATCCTATTATCATTAATGAAAAGAAGATGCCTTCTTGCTGCAACAAAAGATGTAGATAAACAGATGAAAAGACTGGATGGAAAGCACAAGCTTTTTGGGTGGGGAGCACACGCTCTCTAAAAGATTCCCCTCTTTGATCGCATATTTTGTATTGGATTAATGTAGGCTTTAAGTAGTAGTTATTGTTGGAATATAATACGTAAAAATGACAGGATCTTACAATTTACGTCAACGTGAAATCACTACAGAAATAAACGAGAAATAAAAAGAACACCAGAAATTTACGTGGTTCAGTTCGAGTATCGGTACCTACGTCCACGGGGAGAGCCAACAGCAAATAATCCACTATAATCGAAGAATCAAAGTTTATAATCGCTCATATGCTCGAGTGTTTCCCACACCTAGATTTAACCCCAAACCCAAAATATTTATAAATAAACAACTCACTTGAACATAAACTCATGACACAAAATTACCATTCGTTCAAGTCGTACGCCAAAAAAAAAGATCTCCATCATCTTTTCTTTATTTCGTGCAGCTCCTCTCTCGGCATGGACGTGCGGCTTCTCGTGGCACTTTCTTCTACATAGGGCTCCACGTCCCTTTTTCAGCCTAAAAAAATTCACACCCTTTTATATGTGTGTGCCCAAAAGTCAAAGTCTTGACTTTTGGGCCCCACGAAGATAACATCTTTGTGACTTCTGTAGGCTTCTGCAAAAAAATAATAAAAATAATAATAAAAAAATAAATTTGCTTCCATTTTTCCTTTATTCTATTATTTCATCTTTTGTGCAACTATAAGCAGTCCAAGAAAGGAATGGCTTCTTCATCCAATTTGCTAAACTACTTAGGAGATTTTTCTCAATAAATTCGGTTTAACAATCATTATCTGAATTCAAACTCGAAACATTTATTTAACAATTCTCTACCTTGACTCAATATTTGAAGTCAAGTTATAGTACTCATCATTCATGCTACTCTCCAACGTCCCAACGAGCGCTTACTCTCCACAGGCACCAATAGATTTCAAGCAGAGCTTGAGCTTTGCCAAATAAACAAACTTAGTCATCATGTCTGCCGAGTTATCTGCTGTAACGATCTTTTTAACAATAGCATTACCCTTAGCTAAGACATCTCGGATGAAGTGATATCTAATGTTGACATGCTTTATTCGCTCGTGATAAACTGGATTATACGTCAAATATATCGCACCTTGGTTATCATAGTATATATCCATACTTTTCTATTCTAACCCAAAGTCCGAGAACAAATTTCATAACCATATTGTCTCTTTCACTACAAAGATTAATGCAATGTACTCTGCCTCAGTCGAAGACACGGCAATATAATCCTGTAAGGACGCTTTCAACTAATTGCATCACCTGCTAGCGTAAATACATACCATGCTAAAAACCTGCGATCATCTAAGTCACCAGCGTGATCCAAATCCACAAAACCAGTGGTCTCACTGCCATTGCTGTCTCTCCGGTATACTATACCTACGTCCAATTCAAATATCTAAAGATCTACTTCATAGCTTTCCAATAAGCTTTATCATGACACTTTATATAGCGACTAACCGCATTCACAGCTTGTGAAATATCAGGCCTAGTACACACCATAGCATACATAATACTAACCATGGCACTAGAATAAGGAATACGAGATATATGCTCCTCCTTCTCTTCAATCTGAGGTAATAATTTATCTAAAAATTTAAAGTGCTTCACGAAAAGTGTACTTACAAATTTTGCCAACTGCATATTAAAATGTGCCACGATCTCCTCAATATATTTCTTTTGAGATAGACGTAAAACTCCTGCAGTCCTATCACGCAAAAACTCCATACCTAATATTTTCTTTGTAGAACATAAATCTTTCATCTCAAATTCAACATTTAACCGTCTCTTCAGCACATCAATATTAGACATATTCTTAGCTGCTATCAGCATATCATCAACATATAAAAATAGATAAATCAAAGAACCATTCTCCAATCTCCTAAAGTAAACGTAGCTATCAATCTGACTTTTTGTATGGTCTTGACTAGCCATGAAAACATTAAAACATTTATACCACTGCCTAGGAGACTATTTCGGCCCATGCAAAGATTTCTTCAATAAGTAAATATGATCTTCCTTACCCAGAATAGCAAATCCCTCTAGTTGCCTCATGTAAATCTACTCCTCCAACTCACCATAAAGAAACGCAGTTTTTACATCTAGCTACTCTAACTTAAGATCCTACAAAACACCTAAAGCAAGTAAAACACAAACAGAAGTATATTTTACTACAGGAAAGAACACATCATTGTAGTCAATGTTCTCACACTGTATATATCCCTTTGCCATAAGTCTTGCCTTATACCTTACTACTTCGACACCATGAATGCGCTCTTTCCATTTAAATACCCATTTACTTCCAACAATCTTTTGGCTCTTGGGTACTTTGACCAACTCCCATGTCCGATTTCAATGGAGTGATTCCATCTCTTTACTCATAGCCCTTAGCTATTGCGATAACTCCGGATGAGCCATTGCCTCAGAGTAGACAAAAGGCTCATCTGTCTCCATCCCATCATCTACTGTCAATGTATAAGCAATATCTGTATAATCATAACGTACCAGTGATTTAATTTACTTTCTCTGTTTATCTGCGGCTATAGTGTGCTGCAGCTTTGCTTGTTGTTCACTATTATTAACTTCAGGAACTGCGGCCTCATCTGCAATCTTAACTTCAGTTACCTTTTAGGACTCTAGAGTCTCAACCTGAAGCTCAACTTCACTAATGACACCACGATCTGTCTTCTTTGCTGGTTGTGTCTTAGAACTCCTCCGTTAAAGCATTGCAGTCTCGTCAAAAATCACATCTCCGCTGATTAGAAAATTAAGTGATCTGGGATCAGTGCACCACAGCTAGTAGCCTTTCACCCCATGTGCCTAACCTAGAAATATGCACTCCTTTGCCATCGACTCAAGCTTACCATCACTCACATGAGCATACGCGAGACATCTGAATATACGTAATCCAGAATAATTAATAGGTTTCCTTGATCATACTTCCTCAGGAATTTTCCACTTGATAGCATATGATGGAGATCAATTAACCAGGTAACATGTCTTGTTTACTACTTCGGCCCAAAATTCCTTACCAAGTCCTACATGCGAAAGTATGCATCAGGCTCGCTTAAACAAAATTCTATTCTTCTGTTTAGCTACGCGATTCTGCTATGGTGTCTCAGGTACTGTGCAATATCTCACAATACTTTCTTTTTCGCAGACCTTGGTGAAATCTTTATCACAGAACTCCATGACATTATCAATTCTTAAGCACTTGATTTGTTTATCCGATTGCTTCTCAATCAATACCTTAAATTTCGTGAACCAATCAAACACTTAATATTTGTGCTTCAAAAAGTATACGCATACCTTCCTCGAATAGTCATCAATAAATGTTAGCATATATTGGGCACCTTTTTTCGAAGGAACTGAAGACGGGCCCCAGACATCTAAATGAATATATTCAACTGGTCGTTTGGTCGAATGAATAACTGTAGTAAACTTAACTCGATGCTGTTTCCCAAAGATGCAGTGCTCACATAAGTCTAGCTTTCTTGTCTTTTGACCCTTTAATAACCTCTTTTCACTTAGCATCGTCATACCTGCCTCGCTCATATACCCTAAATGCATATGCCATAATTGAGTCAAGTTAGAGTTTGACTCACCAAATGAAACTGCAGCAGTTCCAATCACAGTCTTTCCCAATAGATGAGAAAGAGTATTCACTTTCTTCCCATTCATCATTGTCATGGCACATCGAGAGATCTTCAATACTCCACCTTCAGCAATATACCTACACTTGATGTCATCGAGTGTTTCCAGAGAAATAAGGTTCTTCTTGAGCTCCGATACATGCCTCACATCTGTCAATGTGCACACCACTCCCATCATGCATCCAAATCTGAATTGTCCCTATCCCCGCAGCCTTACAAACTACGTTATTTTCCAAAAGAACCTACCACCATCTACAATTTAGTAAGCAGTAGACCAGTTCCTATGAGGTGCCATATAATAAGAACACCTCGAATCTAGCATCCATTCATCTCCCGATGAAGTAGTAATCACACATAAAACACTTCTGCATCACTATTGCTCCCCTCAATAACGTTTGCCGCACTGCTTATGGTATTCTGCTCGTCAACTTTATTCCTCCGCTTTGAACAATCTCTCCTAATGTGCCCTTCCTTGTGACACTCAAGCACTTCATGCGTCTTTTGGACTTTCTATGGTATGATTTCGATATGCTTTTACCTCTACTGCTACTAGGCCCCTCGATGTTGTTCTCTACCCTGAATCGTCAATGCTTGCGCTACTCCTTGCACCAAACAGTCATCTCGCAACTTTCCCTGCCACTCCATAGAGAATAAGGCGGACTATACCTCTTCTGATGTAATTGTAGTATACCCTTGCACCAGTGAATCAATAAAGTGCTTCCATGACTCTGGTAAAAAGGCTAACAACATCATGCAATGTTCTTCATCATCAAGTATCTACCGACATTCTTCAGATCTATCATGAGTTTATTAAATTCATCTAGGTGGGTTCCGATAGACGTACCTTCAGTATATCTAAATTGAAATATCATCTTCAACATGTACAAGCGATTGTTCAAACATTTATTCAAAGAGAGTGCTTGAAGTTTTGCCCATAACACTGCGGCATCATTCTCCTCAGCAACCTCTATTAAAACATCATCCGACAAATTTAACGGGATTGTACTTTTTGCTCTTTCCATTAGCCCTACCCTCTCATAAGCTTTCATTATGATAGGCAACTCATCTTCACCATCCAGTGTCTTGGCCAAACCTTGGGTTGTTAGTAATGCCCAAATCTTGATGCTCCATAACACAAAGTTATTACTCCTGTTAAACTTCTCAATTTTAGATTTCCTCTCAAATATAATTGCAATAACAGAATTTCCAAATAATAATCAGACAAACAAAAACTCCAAATCATAATCAAGAAATCCAATCCCAAGCTCTGATACCAATGATTGGAATATAATACGCGAAAACGATGAGATCTTGCAATTTACGTCAACGCGAAATCACCAGAGAAATAAACGAGAAATAATAAAGGCACTAGAAATTTACGTGATTCGGTCCGAGTATCAGTACCTGTTAAATTATGTCTCGAGTTTGAGCGTTTGCAAAACGCAATTCGCTTGGATGTTTTCGGTTAACAAAAAGGCTTCGCTGGACTCTTGAAGATTTACAAAAGAGGAAATAAATAAAATAAAAGAAGCAAAAGTTTCCTCATTGCTTTGGAGGAGCCGAACCTCTCCAGCTTTTCCTAGCGGGGCCCAAAGTCAAATATTTGACTTTGGGCATACAAAATTCCAAGGCGATTTCTTTTAGCTGATGAAAAAAAAAAAGGAAAGAAGCCTCTGCATTGTAGAACCAAAAGTAGGTGGGCCCAGGTCAAAGTTTTGACCTTTTGGGCACACATATAAAATAGATTAGGCACATCTTCTTTTCTTTCCTTCAGTGAGCACTGTTGAAACCCTACGAAAGAAAAGGAGTTGCACGTAGAAGCCACACAACGTCAAGCTGCAGAGAGTCACGCGTTTTTTTTTTTTTTTTTTTTCAGACTTGAATGCGCAGTAATTTTGTACTGTGAGTTTATGTTCAAGTAAGTTGTCTATTTCTAAACACTTTGAGTTTAGGGTTAAATCTAAGTGTGAGAAACACTCGAGCATGTGAGCGATTGTAAACTCTAATTCTCTAATTATAGTGAATTATTTTTTACTGGCTCTTCTCGTGAGCGTAAGTAATAGTACTTGGACCGAATCACGTAAATTTCTAGTGTCCTTATTATTTATCATTTATTTCTCTGGCGATTTTGAGTTGACGTAAATTGCAAAATCCTGTCATTTTCACGTATTATATTCCAACAGTACCTACGTCCACGAGGAGAGCCAGCAGCAAATAATCCACTATAATCGGAAAATCAAAGTTTACAATCACTCACATACTTAAGTGTTCTCTACACCTAGATTTAACCCCAAACCCAAAGTGTTTATAAATAAACAACTCACTTAGACATAAAGTCACAGCACAAAACTAACACGCTTTCAACTCGTACGCCAAAAAAAAGATCTCCAGCATCTTTTCTTTCTTTAGTGCGGCTCCTCTCTTGGCGTGGACGTGCGGCTTCTTGCGGCACTTTCTTCTATGTAAGGCTCCACATCCCTTTTTTAGCCTAAAAAATTCACACCCTTTTATATGTGTGTGCCCAAAAGTCAAAGTCATGAATTTTGGGACCCATGAAGATAACATCTTTGTAACTTCTGCAGGCTTCTACAGAAGGGAAAAAAAAAAAAATTGCTCCCCTTTTTTGTTTATTCTATTATTTCCTCTTTTGTGTAGCTATAAGAAGTCCAAGAAAGGAAGGACTTGTGGGCAAAAGATATTTTATTTTGATTTCTCTAACCATTGATGTGCATCCATGAAAGTCTTGGTCTTTGTTCAATGTTTTTGCTAGACGAAAGTCTTGGTCTTCCTGGACTTCAGTTTCCTCTTTTCTAACTCACCATCACTTTGCTTCACCATGACCCTTGTTCTCTATGGTGATTGATTCACCCATTTTCTCTCTCCATCAACTCATTATCACTTTGCTTCACCATAACCCGTGTTGTTCTCTACAGTTTACGAATTCACCCATGGCCATTGGGGAGATCCTTTTGAGTGCCTTCCTTCAAGTCTTGTTCGAGAAGTTGGCTTCTCTGGGATTGCACTTTGCGCAAAGGGATGGAGCACCAACCTTCTCTAGAATTAGCATTGACCTACTCAATAAGTGGGAGAAGATGCTTGTTACAATCAATGCAGTGCTGGCTGATGCAGAGGACAAGCAACTACGCAATAAAGGTCCAGTGAAGCTATGGCTAGATGATGTTAAGGACTTGGCCTATGACATGGAAGACTTGCTTGATGAGCTCGCTATTGAAGCCACCCAAGCCAAGTTGAAGGCAGAATCTAGCACAAGCGAAGGTCTAATGAAATGGAAGTTCCCTTTAATTAGCCAATATAAATCCTCCACATCAAATCCAAACCCACGCTCACTCGTGTCGGAAGCTGAGGTACAGAAGATCTCTGACAAGTTGGAAGAAATTGTCAATAGGAAGGCTCATCTAAGCTTGATAGAGAATGCTATGAACAGCTCTGACTACACTGACAAAAGGCTCCCCAGCAGTTCTCTACCAGAGCCTCGATTTTTTGGTAGGGAAAAGGAAGAAGCAGATTTATTTGAACTCTTGACTGGTGAAGCCAAAAATGTCGATACTGCGGTGAGCATAGTCCCCATAGTTGGAATGGGTGGTATTGGAAAGACGGCCTTGGCTCAACGATTGTATAATGATGTCAAAGTGACTAGCTACTTCGAAATGAGAGCATGGGTTTGTGTTTCAGATGTTTTTAATGTTCTCGACATAACCAAGACTATTTTGCGGTCTATCACTGACGTGTCTAATGAGGGTGAAGATCATAACACACTTCAAGTTAAGTTGAAGGATAGTCTATCAGGTAAAAAGTTTCTGGTGGTTTTAGATGATGTTTGGAATGAAAACTACGAAAAATGGACTGCCCTCTTAAAGCCATTTGAAGCTGGGGCTAAAGGAAGTAAGATCATCATAACGACTCGCAACTATACTGTTGTTTCCATAACAGGAGCTTCGTCATATCCTTTGAAGGAGTTGTCCCTTGATAATTGTACAAGCTTATTAGCCTTTCATGCTCTTAAAACGACAAATTTTGAGAGGCACCCACATCTTGAAACAATAGGCAAGAAAATAGCCGAAAAATGTAAAGGTTCACCTTTGGCAGCAAAGGTATTGGGAGGTCTTCTACGTGATAAAGGGAATCCCGATCAATGGGAAGCTATCTTTAGCAACAAAATGTGGGATCTTCCAACAGGAGAAAATGATGAGGTTATTCAAGTTTTGAAATTGAGCTATGTCCATCTTCCTTCTTATTTGAAGAGATGTTTTGTTTATTGTGCAATATTTCCCAAGGATTACGAAATTGAGAGGGATGAGCTAGTGCACTTATGGATAGCGGAGGGTTTTTTGGATGGAGGAAGATCAAAGGATAATATCTTGAAATGGGGACAGTTTCACTTCGATGAGTTAGTATCTAAATCATTTCTTCAACGATCAAGTGTCAATGCATCTAAATTTTCAATGCATGATCTTTTTAATGATCTAGCAAAGTCAATTGCGGGCGGGACATGCTTTAACTCTGAGTCTGAGCTGGCAGATAATGAAGATGTTGCATCTCCCAAGAAAGTTCGTTATGCATCATTCACCTCGTCGTGGTGTGTTTCATCAAAATGCATGGAAGCATATCATCAAATGAAGCTACTAAGAAGTTTAATATTATCGTCTAATGGATCTCCTAAAGGTTACCAATTCCAGATTTCCAACAAAGTGTTACATGACTTGCTAACGAAATTGAAGTACTTAAGAGGGTTCTCCTTAAGTCATTGTTCCATCATAGAGGTCCCGGATTGTGTTGGTGATTTAAAATATCTTCGCTATCTCAATTTCTCGTACACATATATAAAAAGGCTACCTGAGTCAATCGGTAGCTTGTGCAAATTACAAGCTTTGATCTTAAAAGGTTGTCAACAGCTTTCTTTGTTGCCTCAAGGAATCACAAAATTGGTCAATTTACAGTTTCTTGATATTAGAGATACAAGGAGTTTAAAGGAAATGCCATTGAGTATCAGTAATTTGAAGAATCTTATGATCTTATCCAAGTTTGTGGTAGGACCAGACAAAGGGTCACGGTTAAAGGAGTTAAAGAACTTGCGACACCTTCAAGGAGAATTGTTCATATCAGAATTGCAAAAGGTGGAAGAAGTCAGAGATGCAATTGATGCCGATTTAATTGGAAAGAGATGTCTTAGCAACTTATTCTTGCACTGGGGTGAAAATTTTGGAAATTTGCGGAATGGGAAGCACGAAGCACTGGTGCTTCACTATCTGCGACCTCACATTAATCTTGAACATCTCTCTATCTCGCGCTATGGTGGTGCAAGATTCCCCTCATGGTTAGCTAGTCCATCTTATTCTAAGATAGTTTCTTTATGTTTACAAGATTGTCCTAATGTCACATCGCTTCCACCACTTGGACAACTACCTTCACTTAGAGAATTATCTCTTGAAGGTCTACATGTAGTAAGCACTATAGGCCCTGAATTTTACGGAGGTAAAAGGCCTTTTTCATCCTTAACAACTTTGAAGTTGGAAGAGATGTTGGCATGGAAGGATTGGTCTCATTATGCTAGGGGTCAAGAAGAAGATGTCGCATTCTCTTATCTTCAGCATCTTGTTGTCCGGGGATGTCATTCGTTGGTTGGGACATTGCCTGGTCAACTTGATCTTCTCAAGAAGCTAGAAATTTATTCAAGCCCACATTTGAATAGCTCAACCAATGTGGTTTGTCTCCCATCTCTCTGTGAGTTATCCCTTGAGGATTGTAACGAGGAGATCTTAAAAATTTTTGTAAACCTAACTTCTTTGACCGTTCTCAGAATTGAGAATCTTGCAGAGCTTGTTTGTTTTGATCATGGGTTTACGAGCTACTTGGTTAAGCTAAAGGAACTTTATATAGGGCGGTGTGACAAGCTAAACTACTTATGGCAAAATGGAAATGAGATGCAAAATCTTGCTTGCCTTCAAAGTGTAGTAATCTATAGTTGTCCTCAATTCACATCTTTTGTGGCTGGAGATGGAGAAATGGAGCTATCCTATAACCTTGAAAAGATGGAATTGAGAAATTGCACGAGTTTAGAAAAACTTCCAAGCAAGATGTACTCATTAAGACATTTGAATATTGAGAATTGTCCAAAAATCATGGGACTAATAGTTTCTCAAGATGACCCCAGTAGCAATAACTCGATATCTCAACTTGAATTTCTCAACATAAGTGAATGTGATTCTTTGATTTCCTTTCCATTTGTTAAGGGTAGACTTGCTTCTCTAAAGAAGCTTACTATTCGGAAGTGTGAGGGGGTGGAGTCCCTCGAAGAGATCACAACGGAATCGTTGGATTCTTTGGCTATAAAGAGATGCGAGAATTTGGTGAGTCTATCACGATGCCTTCACACGCTCTCCCATCTCACTCAGTTGAGCCTAGAGGAGTGTCCAACATTGGAGATGGAGGACTTCCCTCCGCTTCCCATCACCTTGGTGAGACTTGATCTTTATTTGGTTCCTAAGGTAAAGTCTCTACCACAAGAGTGGCATCATCTTATGTCCCTCCGGTGGCTACGAATTTCGAAGTGTGAAAATATCAAATGCTTGCCCGCAGGAGGTTTGCCTCCCAATTTGCAATGGTTTTTAATTTGGGGATGCAACAATATGAAGCAACCAGTGAGAGAATGGGGCTTGCACATGCTCACATCGCTCGAGTTTCTGGGAATGGACGGAAGCAGCATGGGAGGGGAGAGAGACAAGGTGTGGTTTCCTTCAGAGGAAGACGATGAGGATGCCTGGACTCTTCTCTTTCCTTCCTCTCTTATCTCTCTTAGCTTGGGAAATATGATGAACGTGGAAAGATTATCAAGTGGCCTTCGCAACCATCTCAACTCTCTCCAACTGTTATGGATTGAAAATTGCCCGAAATTGAGGGACTTGCCAAAGGATGGTCTCCCTCCATCACTCCAACAATTGTATATATGTAATTGCAAGGTTCTAAAAACTCGATGCTCAAAACACACCGGCGACTATTGGCCCCTCATCCAAGAGATCCCGGACATCGAGATTGATTTCCTTCGGATCCAATGAATTGATTCGTCCTGTTACGGTCAGGTTTTCTAGGGTTCGGGTAAGTTTATGGTTTCGAAGGCATCGATTTCCCATTCTGCTTCCTCAACTCGATGCTCAACACAAGTCGATACTTTCCCGTGGAGATGCTCCGCATGAATTTCCGGAAATCCAAGAAATCCTCGACATCCGCGTCGATTAGGTTCTCAGAGCCGATGAAGTGAAATCGATCCACTTTCGCCGTCATTTGCTAATTGCCGCGATTCAATCCCTTCCACCTACGGTCGGAGTTCTAAGGGTTCGGGTAAGTCCTTTCGTTTTGAATGCATCGATTTCGTGTTTCCGTTCTTCAGTTCGACGCTTGATATGGAGTAATTTCTTCCAATGCGCGCAGACGTTTGCTTCTCGAGTTGAAGCACGACTGAAATTCAGAGCTGAAAAATTGATAATTAGCTGCTTGAATATCCAGCAAGAGCTTCCTTTAGTCTCCAATTGCACTGGCTTGCGAAGGTTGATGATGATGATGATGATATTCTTGTATGCCGCAGCTGCATCCATGTCCATTACTGCCTCGGGCCAGCTTTTCTTTTTAGCCACCGCAATGCTCTTTCGAACGGCAAGTAATTCAGCCTCCTCTGCAGGCAAGCATCTCCCCTGTTTCAGTTCTGGCCTCAATCCCAACAATTTTTGCTCATATATGGATGAGAGATTCTGAAAAATCGAGATGTTCGAATGTCACTGGCAACTATTGGCCCCTCATCCAAGAGATCTCTTTCATCAGCATTAATAGCTTTCGGATGCAATGAAGTAGAATTGATCATGCCCGAGCCATGATGAAAGACTTGTCTTCGTTGACTGCTTTTTATTAATCAGGTAATGCTTCCAACTTCTTTTAAATTTTTGCTTTCATTTGTTAACTGTCGGGATTCATTCGTTGATGCAATGAAAGTTTTTGGTTTTCAAGGCATCAATTTTGATTCTGCGCCCCCAATTCTATGCATAATGTGAACTGATATTTTCCCATGGAGGTGTTTCCCAAATTGACAGTTGGGAGGGTGTTCTCGTTGGGTTGGATCTGCTTTGTTTTGTTGGACAATAAATTGTATGATGAAATGCTCACAGTGGTACCTCTTGATGACATATCTTCAACTCTACTAGATGCGCAAAAAATTTACTTATTTTTTTCACTTGGGTGACCCACCATACAAAGTATGAATGAAAATGCACTATGCTTTGCATGAGAATCATCAAGAATCATAGCATTCCACAATCAAATTCGTCTGCATTTTCAGCGCTTGTTGTATGTTCTCTTCCCCCGACATCTTTTTCTCATGCCCCAGCTCATTCACTGTAGTTGTTTTGCAGATACCTTTGAGATTTGTATTGGCAAAATCCCTTGGAACGATCACTTGGAAACGCTTTTGAGGTGGGCTAATGCTGTCAATGTCACATCTCATTTTTTGCAATTTATGGAAAATAAAGAAGCGCTTAATTGTATTTGGAGCATTGATGTGTTCTAAATTTTCTTCTAGCAATTATGATCTAAATAAGAATAATCTCTCTCAAAATCTAAAAACGTGATTATTTATGTGGAAGCTGTGATATGATTGTGAAGAAAGGGGAATTTTTTTTTTTTTTAATAATTTATAGTTTTCTTTATCATTGAGAACCTTCTTTTTGTTGATGATGATCCTTCTTAGTATTAAGCAGTCTATTTAGGGCAGCTCATGGCTCCAAGCTTTCGATACAACTCCAATTCATGATAGGATCAATATTCATAAACCACCTTCCATTTGGGTCTTGATCACTCTTGGGTTAGGAACTATTACTTACGGCTTGCTAAAAAATTTTAGCCAATAATCTCATGCTTAATTGGTTGAGATTGTAATGGTATGCTGCCTCCCTCTGCATTTGCATTGTTAGTAGTGACCTCTGAGGAAAATTTATTCAGTTCTTTACAGTATCAGTTGTTTGCGTTTACTCCACCTCAGTATAAAATTTCGTCATACATCATGTCATTTTATCTGATATTACCTTCTTATGCGGCATTCTTCCCACAGGGTGTTCTGGAACAAAAGCTTCGATATCACTTGTGTTCCTTTGGTGTAACTGGAAATCTTGCAGTTCAACCAATGTATACCTCGTTTGATACATTTCCTCCCTCTCTGCTACCATAGGATACGTAAATTTTTTGTTGTAGTAATTTTGTATGACATTGTGAAGTTCTATTAGTGGTTAGTTAATTTGTAATCTGAATTGCGGTTCACTCTGTAATTTATCTGTGGCTTTTTGGATGTTATTGCACATATAACATGGTGCTTTGACCATAAATAGGTGGTCAGAAAATCAGAGTTGCATTTACTGAGATACAGGGAGCCTCCATAGTTTTGCTTGATGAGCCATCCAATCATTTGGTAAGTTTACTCATTTTTCTCCACTTTATGACTCATATTGCTTTTTCCAGTTAGCTTGTCATTGTCTTGCACTAATTGAACTTATCGTAATGTGGTCTTTACATCGAAAATACAATAGAACCATTCGGTAATTACAGCTACAAGGAGCATGTCATCATACACATAACTTATAATGGAATGGCAACCGATATGAATGTTCCAACTTGCAAAATATTGGAATAGAATAGTTATGCTAGCCTAAATTACAGAAATTTATAATGCCAAGTAGTTCCAATATCTGTGCCTATGGGCAATATTGGGCTTTGCACATAATAAATATGGAGATCTTTTTGTTTTTAAATGTGGAATTTAAGTTCTGCTTTAATGACCAGTGACTACTATAGCATTATCTTTGTGAATTGTCAGTTTCTTGTCTAAGGATAGATGAGTATGATTCTGTGTATTTAACCATCCCCAACTGTAGGATTTGGATGTAGTTGAGGCACTCATTCAAGGTCTGGTCTTGTTCCAAGGAGGAATTCTGATGGTGAGATTGATTTTTCTTGCTAACATACTTTAATTTGACCAATGATGGATCGCCTTTACAGCTAACAGCCATCTTTTCACCTTGATTTGCAGGTTATTCATGATGAGCATCTAATATCTGGAAGCGTAGACAAGATCTGGGTGATTTCTCAAGGCAAGGTGGCGCCTTTCCATGGGAATTTCCAGGATCATAAGAAGATACTTCAGTCCTCATTGAATCAGGGGAGTTTAGCTCTTGTCATCAACCAAGACTAAGAGTGGTTCTACAGGATCAGTCACATTACCTTACAAAACTTAAAATGAGGCTTTGTTACAGAGAGAAAGCAAAAAAGGATGAAGAGAGGATTGCTGCTGATATACAGGATGTACTCACAGTTACAGCGGCCCTCATTTGTCATTTTGATTAAGGCTCATGGAAGGATAGAGTCTTAAGTTTTTGACATTGAATATGCAGTATCATTTGCCAGTAGCTTGAAAAACTGAGTCCGGATTGCAGTCCTGGTAATAATTTATGACCCTTTGCCAATTTTTATCTTAGCAACAGGTTCATTTGTTGAGCCCCTGGAAGTTTCACACGGAAGTGCTTTTTATTTTGCATTAATATTAACTTTCATTTCTTCTTTTTTGTCCTTTTTTTTAATCCTAAACTCTTGAAACTTTTGCACAAATGCACAATACATATGAATTCACGTATATATTTCCCAATTTTTTTTCCTAATTTGGATAAGGTTGTTAGTTTATACGTGAAAAGAAAAGTTGCTTTTACTTGAACTTAATTCTACACAAGCGAGTCCTTTGATTTGCTGGAGCAACCTAGGGGATAATTTTTTTATCATGTACTACATATTATATTCTTTTCTTATTTTACAACATCCCACCTTTGTATTTCTTTGCATTTTCCCAGCATCTTTTTCCTTGTGCCCTTAGCTCATTCACTGCGGTTGTTTTGCAGATACCATGGTGATCTGTATTGGCAAAATCTCTTGGAGGATCACATGCGAACGTTGCTGAGGTCAGATTAATATAGTCAATTATGTGTCTTTTTTCCAAATTAAAGAACACGAAAAAAAACAAGATTCTTATTATCATTTGGTGCACTAATATGTTCTGAATTATCTTCCAGTGAATATGATTTAAATAAGAATAATCTCTTTCGACACGTTCAGGTCAATATTCGAAATAAGAAGCTTTCTTTCTTCTGGTTATTATATGGATATTTGACGTGTTATCATCTGTGGCAGGATTGTTTGCTGTTGTGGATGACATCTTCTGCTTGTTTCAAGGACACCCAGAGGGTGTTGCTATTCTCAAGCAGCAATATGGATTGAACAAGACCACCAATGAGGTCATTACCGTCATAGAAGCTTATAGAACTCCGAGAGATCGGAGGCCTTACGCTGCCAATCAAATTATGAAAGACATCTGTGGAAAGTTTGCATTTGTGCTCTTGGACAGCCCTCCAGAAACCACTTTACTGGCTGCTGTAAGTAACAATAATTTTCATGGTTTCATTCTGGGGATATCTCTCTCTGTCTCTCCCTCCACCTGCGATCTGTCTAATCCTTTATGTCCTCTTAATCATGCAGGATGTTGGTGGAAGTGTCCCTTTCTTCTGGGGAAGTGATTGCAAAGGCAATCTTGTTCCCTCGGACAATGCAGAAGTCATGAACAAGGGCTGTGGGAAACTGTTGCACCATTCCCTAAAGGTAATTATCTTCACGGATCATAAATGCAGTGTCACTGGAGTTTACTCCAAGCATTGGAACATGAAAAGTAAGGATGGATGAGCTCTGCTGATAGGAGAATGTTATGTTGTTGGGTAACATCGTGTTGGAAAAATTGGTTCCAAACCTAAATCTATAATCTAAAGTTAAAGTGGCGTTCTTTACCTGTATGCATGTTTTGAAATGTGCATTTGAACCTATGATGTTGCTCTTCCAATGTTTTTCGAGCACCAAATCGTTCACCTTTTAACATTGCCTTCTTTTTTGAACTCAGGATGCTTCTTCATCATTTCTGGAGGTTTGCAGAGTTATAGCACCCACTGAATGAGGTGAAGCCAGTTCCTGCGGTGGATAGCTTGGGCCGAGTGCACACAGTGCCACATTCGAAGTGGTGCAGAGACTAAGGAGGAGTCTTAACATACCTAGAGTTGGGAGTGCTGCGAACTGGTCCTTGCACTACCTAGTCGCATGGTTTGTGGCCCTTTTTTGGCCAGGGCATTAGCTATTTAATGGCTTTCTGTTGCCTACAACCCAGTCACCCTTTCTCATACATTTGACAATTTTCAGCTCTAATGGTCGGTTGCTCCATGTTGAGAGTTTGAGATGACGTTGTTTTGTGCAGCTGTTTTTGTTGCTTATAAAACCAAGCCTTTCCAGAACCTGATCATGCTATGCGCAGTCATATCTTTCTAGCATTTCATTAAGCCATCATGCAGAGTTCATTCAATGTAATGTTTCTTTGCTTAGATGTCTATTATGTAACTATAATCTACCAGTAATGCTTCAAAAAATTCTTGATATCCACTTATTTTTGTTTAGTTCCTCTGCACGAAATTCGCATACATGTTCATGGATCTCCATGCAACATCAAGTCTACTGTGAATATCATGCTTAAATCAGGTCTATGTAGACTTAGTATCGACTTTCTCACAGATTTTGACATAGACTTCTAAATATTTTATTTAGTCTCTGTGGTATGATCTGGTAAGTTGCAATAAAGTACATAACTAGAGGAAGATATGGCGCAAAAAGGATATAGCTTCAGCTTCAGGTAGGTTTGGGGCATCAAACGCCTTGCAGACATGCTTCTCCCACATTGTCGTGCATCCGTTAGAAGATTTTATACAATTTAGCCCTTTGATGGTTGCACGCTGAAAAATAGCAATTTGGGGATGGCACTATGCTCATACTAGTTCTTGTAAATCTCAAGAACCAACAACAAACTCTTTGGTGTAAACCGGCCATGCATACAGCAGCTGCGGTCCATGTGCACTGCCCCATTAAATTCCTCAGCTATCTTAAGTAAGCGTGAGAGCATTTGTGCCAATTTTTGCAGTAATTTGGAATCTATTAGTGTCAAACGAGATGAGCTGAAAAATCACAACTCGCATGATTTGACAGTTTCAGCGGACATGGCACTCTTCAAGTTCTCCCCTTCTAGTAAACTCCACTCGAAACAGAGCAATCACTGAATCCACAAATCTGAAATATATTGCTTGCCCAAGGTCAGCCATGCGCACCTCACAAAATCTGTGCAGTTTGATTCTCAAACAGTCTTACCAATAATTTAAATGGTTCTTCAGACATTGTGGCAGCCAAACCTAGAAGCGAGTTGTATTGATGCTCATAAGTACAGGCACGGGCATAAATGATCTGCAAATTCATGTAAAGACTAGATTACAGCAAGTACACTAGCCAGAAAAGAAGGAAGAGTTGCCAACAGTGTAGAAAGCATTGCTTACATTATCTAGGACTACACCAGGATCCATGCCAAATCTCTCAGCTATTGGTACAATTCGATCAGGGCAACTGCAGGTGTACCCAATCAAGGAAGTGCATATGCACTTACATGGACGTAAGGCCAGTATGAAACAAAAGCAGCTTTTTCTAGGCTATGGAAAAGACCAACGGATTATTTTAGGATACAAAGTTTTATCTGGGTCAACTTAAGCTGCCTTGCCATTCCCCCTCTCATGTGAGTAAGCAGCTGGAAAAATTGTTAGGATCATAGAATCCAGAAACCATAAATAAAGAGTGATGGAAAGAGGGGAAATACTGTTGTAGGTTTCTAACGGTTATGACAAACTACGTTCTCCTAGCGTCTTCCCTACTTGGTTTGAACCACTGGATGTATGCATTCCAATATACTGACTGCAGATTACAGAAAATGACAGTGCCATTCTCCCAGAATCACCTGATGCACACATTATGATGCCACGATCAACCGCAACTGTATTTCTTTATGAGAAATTCAATCATCAGGTTACTATTTGCGTTGTTCATCTAGGAAACATAAAATGCTACAGAAGTTAATGCCGGAAACCTAATATGCAATTCAGACCAATCTGAGTATAAACACACAGGGTATGTGCAAGCTGAGTTTTCCCAAACCTGAAGTGACGTTAGCAGCATTTTCTGAGAAAACCAACTAACAAAATGTCTTACTTATCTCCTTATGCTGATGCATGTGGCGTCCAAGCTGGATCGAAAGGATTCGATAAGAGGGCAATTGCCATGATTTACTTAGCTTCACAATGGAAAAGAGGTTGGTAACCGATCACCTCATCCACTTTCGACAAGAATTCATGATGCCTCAAGCTGATGAGACTCCTGTTGAAGCATTTTAGCATTTGCTATGTCTCGCAGAGGGGGAAAAGGCTTAGTGTGTTCTTGACAGGAGCTTATGAAGGTGTGGAGCTGATTCAGAAATCTCTGCTGATTATTTGGGAGGAAAAGGTCCTAAACCTTAATGGTTATAGAGGGAGGAAGAAAAAGATAGAAACCTTTACAGACTTATTGGAAATGGAAGATAATGATTTCCATGAGGGTAGCTCTGAGGATGAAGGCATCCCAATGCAGCTTGACCAAGATGAAGCCACAAGTGAATTGGAGGGTATTGCAGGTGGAGACAGCTCCTTCATGGATATTAGTGAAATTGACCATGCATAAAAGCCTCATGATTCAATTTAAGGTCAAATGTTCTTGTTTGAGCTGTCAAGATAACTTGCTTTCTCAGTCTCTTTCTCCACAAGCTTGAAGTTTTGAGTATCTGCTATATAAATTTAATTAGACAAACTCCCATTTACATCTTTATATTAAACCAATAGTAGGCTGATCCAGCTCATTCCTCATTTGTCCTAAATATCACCTTTGAAAATAGGAAGACTCATTCCTTAGTTTGAACGATAGATGGCTTTCCACAGCGTTTGGCGGTTCTTTCTTATACCTCATTGATAAATATATTGTGTTCATGATTTGTTACATGGGCTAGCATCTGCTGGACGCCATTTTGCAAGGGAGTTCTTTTACTTATCAAAAGAAAATTGTTGCGAACTCAATGGAGATGATGTTGGGTAATTAGCTTTCAAATATTGAGATTAGATTTCTTCTTGGCCTCATAAAAACCACGATATCCACAAAATGTTAGCCTTAAACTAAACTGCTATTATGTGTAGTTAAAAACATATTGCACTGGATAATGTTAGGTTTTTTTCTTTATGAGAAAACACCGTGGTTGATAAATTTCATTCCGTTTGAAGTTATTCGAAATGACACTAAATAACTTTATTTTGGTTACATCTCTTTTCAAGCCTGATGAAGTCCTTTGACCATTCCATAGCATGCCATGCTTGATTAAGTTTCTTAGAGCATATAAGGCTGTATTATATATATTCGATGTTAAACATAAATAGAAGCAGCAGAAAAGCTACTTAGGCCTTACCCTTACGATATGTTTTGCAATTGATACACAAAGGTGACAATGTAGTTGACAAATCTTTTGGGTCACCCTAGAGAAAGTATCTCATGTCACTCCATGAATGGTTTGTGGTCAAGCACATGAAACTTAAGGACAAGCTATGACAAGGGTGACAAAGTGTCCATTGCAGAGAAAGGAAATGAACAAGTGCTTGGGATCTCATTATATGCCTCTAGCTGTCAATATGATGACTAACATCAAATTGCAGATTAACAAAAAAAAAAAAAAAGCATTTCGCCTGCCTTCCTGGTTGGAGAGACTTCTTCAGTCTTCGCTTGGGCGATGCCTCCCGGTGTTATCTAAAAAACGTGTGTTTGTCAAGTTCAACATATATGGAATATCTCAGTCTCATCTTATTGATAGATGAGCTCTTGCTAAATTTTCTGACAAAATTGAGCGATGGTCTTGATAGATGTGCATCATCTACTTAACAGTAGAGCTAATAATAATATACCAGTCCTGCTGAGGAAAACTATCAATATCCACTTCTTTTTGTTTAATTCCTCTGCACAAAATTTGTGTTCAATGCGTTCATAGATCTCCAGGCAACATCAACTATACTGTGAGTATTGTACTTAAATCAGGTATCCACCAATATAGATGCAGTATCAACTTTCTCACAGATTTTGATGTAGACTTCTAGATATTTTACTTAGTATCTGCAGTATGATGTGATAAGTTTCAATAAATTCTATAATCAGAGGAAGATTTGGCACAAAAAGGATATAACTTCAGCTTCAGGTAGGTTTGGGACATCAAACACCTTGGAGACATGCTGCTCCGTTCTGACTTTCCTAAACATCAATCTAACCGTGGCTGCAGGAGCCAGGACATGCCTGCCTGCAGGTTTCAATGGGTCTGATGACACACCTCTGCCTGGATCAGCTACGAATGAAACAAATAAATCATAGACAGAGTCATAAAAAGAATAAAATCCTTTTCCTATGTCATAGACTGCAGCTACTGTATGCTTCACCAGTTTACACCAAATAGCTGGTTCTTGAGATTTACAAGAATTAGTATGAGCTTAGTGCAGTTCCCAAAACGCTATTTGTCAGTGTGCAACCATCAAAGGGCTAAATTAAATAAGAACTTTGAATGGATGGAGGAATACATGCGAGAAATGAGATGTGATGCAGTACCTTGATTGGTCATGTGCACTGCCACATTAGATTCTTCAGCTATCTTAATTAAATGTGAGAGCATTTCTGCCAATTTTTGCTGCAATTCGGAATCCATTAGTCTCAAACAAGATAAGCTGCAGAATAACTTGCATGATTTGATGGTTTCAGGATCAACCCGGCGCTCTGCAAGTTCTCTTCCAGTAAAATCCACTCAGAAGAGAGCAACCACCAAATCCACAATCTGAAAAAGGCACTCACATAGATTAACCATCCACACCTCAGAAAATCTGTAGGGTTTGATTCTCGAGCAGTGTCTTACCAGTAATTTGAATGGTTCTTCTGACATTTTTGACAGCCAAACCAAGAAGCAAGTTATACTGATGCTCAGAAGTAGAGGCACGGGCATAAATGATCTTCAAATTCATGGAAAGACTAGATTACAGCAAGTACACTAGCCAGAAAAGTAGGAGTTGCCACCAGTATAGAAAGCATTGCTTACATTATCTAGGACTGCACTAGGATCCATGCCAAATCTCTTGGCAATTGGTACAATTCAATCAGGGTGACTGCAGGTGTACTAAGTTAAGAAAGTGCACATGCGCTTACATGGACAGACGATGTTTATGAAACACAAGCAGCTTTGCCAAGGTCAAGAAAAATACAGACAGATTATCATAGGATACAAAGTTCATTGTGTGTCAATACAAGCTACCTTGCCATTTTCTCCTCTCATGTGAGTTGGCAGCTGAAAATTTTTTACGAACATGGAATCCATGAGCCATGAATAAAGAACGACTGAAAACAGGGTATATACTGTTGTAGGATTTGCAAATAAGTAGAGTATCTTCTAGCATCACATTTGACTAATGATCAACCCAAGTCCGAGTCTGACAATAATTAAGGCTTTTACTCGGTTATGGAACTGTACAAACTCTTCTGGCCTTTTCCTGCTTGGTTTTGTATATGTGTTCCAATATACTGACTGCAGATTACAGAAAATGAGAGTGCCATAATCCCAGAATCACCTGACACACACGTTCTGATGCCAAGATTGCCCACATCTTTATTCTTCATAGAAATTCAGTCATTATGTTATTATTTGGCATCGTTTATCTGAACAAAAAATGCAACAGAAATTAATGACAGAAACCTAATATCCAATTTAGACCAACCTGAGTAGTAACACACAGGGTATGTGCAAGCTATGTTTTACCAGACCTGAAGTGACGTTAGCAGCATTTTCTGAGAAAGCTAACTAACAAAAGCAAAAGTTCATCAAAGGTAATGTCTTTGGACTGTGATTTTCACCCTGATTCGCCAAATGCTTCTGTAATTGCCAGAGTTTTAATACCACCTGTTTAACATCGCCAAACCAGTGAAATTTGCTTTTGTTGAAATGCATGAAGAATAAGACACACGGTCTGCAAAAGAAAGTCTATTACCGCCTAAAAGCTCATCGAGGGCTTAGCTTCCAATTGTGATGCGAACAACCGACTTTCTCTGGAAATAAAGACATTAAAAGTACTCTGAGCAACAAATGCTAATTTGCAGGCTTTATTTCAAGGGTCGATAACTCAATGAGGTATTCTGAAGATGCTTATTGATGTGCAAATTGATTGGAGCCACCATCACAGGTCAAAAAGAATTTAAGCTCTAACCACTACGTTTTCAGCTGCTTCGCATATCTTGTCAACTTTTGCCTCAGATAGTCCTTTTATTCCAATTAAGTGCTACCAAATCAAAAAAAAAAAGGCAAATCATTTGGTCAAATAAGAATACATTCCTCAACTTAATTCTCGGGACTAAAGATCAGATACACCTTCTTTGTATGCATCATCAAGCCATTGCGAGTGTAGATTCCTGCATCCTGGAGCTTTTTCACATCTCCAGCATTTATTCCTTGAGAAATAACTGCAAACAAAACAAAGGAAGAAGGTCAGAGAAAGAAAATGAGAGCACCTCGCCATCGTGTTAAACTCTATGTTTTTGGGTGAATGTAGAACGTCAAGTGTTCCAATAGTGACTATTGACAAATTCAGCTTAGGAGATTCGTTATTAATCCATCCATGCCATAAATATGTGGAAAATAGATGTTCCAATGGTGCAATTACCATGTGACGTAACATAACAAAGGCCAAATCGCTCTTGTATAATTTAGAAGACACACATCAAACAGGTGAATTAGACATATTGTATTCAAGTAGTAGCTGAAATTACTGCCCATCAATTAAGATAGAGATACTGTTTGATCTTAGTCTTTGATTTTCTCTTCACATTATTCTTCACTTTGCTGGATTTCAGCGAACCAGAATCATCCTCCAACAAAGACTCGAGCCTAACCATCGCATTAAACTCTTTGTTTTCTGGTGGATGTAGAATGTCAGGACAAAAGCATTTCCTAGATCATTATAGACAATCTAGCGTTCCAACAGTGATTATTGATGAATTTATTAATCCAGCTATGTCACGAATACACGGAAAATAAGACATCCAATGGTGCAATTCCAAGGTCACGTAACATAACGAAGCCTGGAATTGCTCTTGCATGATGAGAAGACAAAAACTAAAAACTAAAAACTATTGCACGCGCAGGAAATCACGGCAAGTTCGAGAGAAAGGTCGAGATGCACATCACGATAATCACAGACGTAGCTTCATCGAACCATTTGCATCTTAAATTTTAACTTCAGAACAGGGATAAAAAAAAAATCACGATAATCATCTGAGAATCAAAGGACGCACCGAAACTCATTACGAAAGCGATCAGATGAACACAGAGCGGTTGCCTACACTCTGTTTTGCCGTGACTTACTTTTGTTTGTCGATCGTTTCGAGCAGGTCTTCTGCTTCGTCGTCGACGTCCTCTCTTTCCACGATCTTCTGCTCTTCGGCTCCGAACATCAACGAGCGAACACGGGACGAAACTCAGAATCATCGTTGCCGGCGATCGCGCTGCGGAAAAGGACATGAACTGAAATCAAGCGGAGATCGCAAAACTCAGTTTGAGAGACGAAAGCATCTTGGACGACGATGGAGTTGCAGGAGAAGAGACTTTCGAATTTTTTCTGCGGATTTTGGAAACGATCGGAAAATGGAGGGAATCTTATAGAGAGAGAGAGAGAGAGAGAGAGAGGCGGGAAGCAGGGAAGAATGGCTCTCGGCTTATTTTTCTTTTCTTTTCTTTTTTAAAGAAAAAAGAGGTTTGACTGAGTTTCGTTATTCTGAATTAGATTCTTATAAATTGAGGTTTAATAGATCTGTTTTAAGAATTTGTCAGATACACTGCTAAAGAGGGAGAGTAAAATATTGGTTTGATTTTTTTTTTTATTTCGCATTAAATAACTCAGTTTTTTTTTTTTTTTTTTTTCATTTAGCTTGGTTTTGTATTATTCTTAATCCTGATCAGCTTATAATTTTCTTAAATTAAACTACATTAAGTTCTTCTTAGAAAAGGAAAATAATCGATCTAACTAGCTTTAATTGCATTATGTTCAAACTCCATTCTTATTGCTCATAGAATCATGAAAATATGAACGAACAATTGAGTTATTCGAAATGGCTAGTAAGAGCTTTCTCGTGACTGGTGTGATTGTACCATATTTAGCTCGGCATACATCCTAAAATTTGTAACTTGGTGATTCAGCAAAAGGTGATGAAGATGGGGCATATGTTTTCTTTTGTTGAACATGGAGCACATTTAATTTTATTTAATATCAAACCTTTTTTACTCCAATTTACAAAAATAGGCAAATCATACTTAAAATGTAGAATTATTAGTAATCTCCGACATATTTTTCCTCATATTTTTCCTAAATTTTTTTTTTTTTATGTAAGTTTTTAAGCATATGTATAATGAGAGGAGACATTTAGGTCTCTATGAATTACAAGATACAATGTTTCGTTTCGATATGGTTTGATTTTTTTTTCACTAAACTTTATTATGATTTTGAATCGGATTTTTAATGTAATCTCAAACGCCTCAATTTTAAATTAAAAAAAAAACACAAGAATATCGCCATTTATAAAACCCTTGAGCTCTTTTAATTATTTAAATCAAAATATCATCTCTCACACTACCAAAGATGCAAAAACCAAAATGACAAGCCCTCTCATCTCTACCGCCTAGGGGTGAGCATCGGTCTAGGGTCAACCTTGGACCGACCCTGGACCGACCCCAACCTTACCGGTCCTGGTCCAGTTCTAAGGGAGACTAGGTCGGTCCTTGGTCCTAAAATTCTTGGACCAGCACTGTGCAGATCGATCCTCAATCCTGAGAGTTCCGAGTCGATCAAACCCTAAATATATATATATATAATATTATTTATAATTTTTTTATATAAAGAAAACCTTAAAATAAATAACATCAACAACATTAAACAGCTCTTTAATAAGAAGTTCAAGTAATTTTACATTATTCTTTAATAACTTAAGTTTTTAATATCTTTTACAGCGTTAACAGTAATAATTTATGAATGAGGAAAATGTTTTTGTGAGGAGTCCACGGCATCCAAAAGGCACCTTATGGCATCCTCCTCTATTATTCGTTCTCTTCTGTCTTATTTGTCCTCTTAATCTTCAATTTGCTAAAATTGAAAAAAAAACAACTTCTCCATTCACCACTCGACACTCACCTCGCTCGCTTTGGGTCACTCATGCTGATCGCCGCTTGATGCTCGCTTGGCTTGTTGCTCCCCGCTCAACATTCGATGCTCATTCTGTTTGACGCTCACCCCACTTGACCCTCACTGGTTATCTTTCTTAGTTGACCTTGCTCATTATCGAACCAATTGGATCGGTATGGTCATCGATTGCCCTTTTAAGGAGTACAAAAAATGAAATAAAAAATTATTGCTTAGTCCTGAGTTGACCTTGAAACCGGATCGAATCTATTAGGTCAGTCTAGTCCTCAATCACTTTTCTAAGGAGTATAAAAAATGAAACAAAAATTTATCTGTTAGCCCCTAGAACCGGACCAAACCCATTGGGTCAGTCCGATCCTCGGTCCCAAGCTCAATAGGGTCGGTCATTGGTCCCAAAAATTGAGGACCAGCCCTATGCGAGTTGGTCCTAGGGTTAGGGGGTGGACCGGCCCAACCTGGACCATGCTCACCCCTAGTACTGTCGGTTCCCTCTTCTTCGCACCTCGCTTCTTCTTCTTCTTCTTCTTCTTCTTCTTCTTCTTCTTCTTCGTTCTCCGCACAAACCCCGCCTGAAATCCCAACCAGCTTCTGTCAAAGTCGAGACTGATGCTGATCGAGTGATCCAAGAGAGGTGGTAATCGCGCATTTATAGCGATCTTCTCGAATGTTTTTGTCTTGGGCTCTTGTTGTTCCCAATTCCATTGCACGTAAGCCGTTTGATGTTTATCCTGCGTGAGAGGTATTTGCTTTTCTTGGGCTTGTTTCTTGAATTTGGAGCGATGCATTACCAACTTGACATGAGCCATCTTCAAATCATTGGTAAAACCGCAGCTTCCTCGAATGAATGGAGCGCGGCAAGAGAGTTTGGTTGCTTTGTCACCTTGCTAGTGCGTTTGCCTACCCTGAGAAGAAACTGGAGTTTTGGCGAGATTTTTACTTAACTGGTCGCAGCATAGATTCATGACCACCAGCAAGAGAGTGCAAGATAGGAGCAAGGACAACTGGAGTTTTAGTGAGATTTTGATGGAAATGTTGAAGAAGGAACCCGAGATGATAATCTTTGTGAGGTCGCTGGATCTATACCCAGGCCAAACGGTATAGTGGATTTTATTCGGAAGTCACCAAAACTGTTTGAGTTGTATAGGGATCAGAAGGCGGTATTGTGGTTTGGAATTGACTAAAGAAGCTGAAGACTTGTTAGAGGAAGATCAGAGGAAGTGGAGAGATTGATTAGTGGACACTCTGGCATGGCTATTGAATACATGACTAGGATGTTGATGATGTCAGTCGATAAATGGCTTCCTGTGGATAAAATTGCTCATTTTAGGAGAGAGTTTGGTTTGCCAGCTGATTTTAGGAGCAAATGGGTACACAAGTATCCGCAGCACTTCAAAGTGGTCAAATCTCCAGATGAAGTTGATTATCTCAAGCTCATAGAGTGGAATCTTGCTTGGGCTATCACAGAGTTGGAGAAACCCATATTGGGGGTATCAGAATTTGCCTTTCACACTCCAGGGTTGCTTTCCCTACTTTCCCCTTGAAGTTTCCTGCCAGTTATAAGGTGTATAGATCAGGAGGGAAAATTGAGCACTTTCAGAAAAGGTCTTACTTATCTCCTTTTGCTGATGCATGTGGCCTTCAAGCTGGATTGAAAGAATTCAATAAGAGAGCCATTGCAGCAATGCACGAGTTACTTAGCTTCACAATGGAAAAGAGGTTGGTAACCGATCACCTCATGCACTTTCCACAAGAATTTGCGATGCCTCAGAAGCTGATGAGACTCCTGTTGAAACATTATGGCGTTTTCTATGTTTCTGAGAGGGGGAAGAGGTTTAGTGTGTTCTTGACAGGAGCTTATGAAGGTGCAGAGCTGATTTAGAAATGTCCGCTGGTTATTTGGAAGGAAAAGGCCCTAAGCCTTATTGGTCATACAGGGAGGAAGAAAAAGAAACTTTTATGGACTTATCAGATATGGAAGATAATGATTTTCTAGAGGGTAGCTCTGAGGATGGAGGCATTGCTGTGCAGCTTAACCAAATAGAAGCCATCAGTGGATTGGAGGATATTGCAGTTGGAGACAGCTCCTTCATGGATATACATGAAATTGACAATAAATACAAGCCTCATGATTCATTTTAAGGTCATATGTTCTTATTCAAGTCGTCGAGATAACTTGCTTTCCATTCTTCTTCTTAACAAGTTCAATGTTTCGAGTTTTTGTGCAGATTTAACTAGACAAACTCTGCTTACATCTATAAACCAAGTTAACTAATAGCGGACCGATCCATCTCATTCCTTGTTAGTCCTAAACATTGGCACCCGAACTCCTGAAATCAATGCTTCAGAAAGAATGTGCGGATAATGCTTTTGGCAACTCTCAGCTCGCCTTGATGCCAGCAAGGACATCAGAAGCAATCTATTTACGGTGACTGGTTCATTCTCAGTTATTGGTCTGACTTAATGAGTGCGGCTGTACTAATCTGCTATTCTGAAGATGAACTTGCCACACTGCATTTGAATCTCAATTGTTGGGTCAAAGAGATGATTGGGTAGTAGCTATCATGGAGAACATAGCCTCTGCTGCTACAATGATTGACATTCTCTCTCTTGTTGTTACAAATTAGATGCCAAGCTCACCCTACAATAATGCCTTGTTCATCACTGTGCATGGATATTCAAGTCCACAATATCTGAGACTGCCTTATGCAACATGATTTGCTTTCTGTCCGATTGCCTGTCCCATAGGTCTTGTAATTTCTATTTAAAACTCCATGAAACTATGGCACACTCCTATTTTTGGGTTCTACAAGAGAAATTCTTTTTGTTGGATTTTAGAACCCAACATCAAACAGTAAGTAGTTTTTAGTACTCCTTGTTTATGTTGGGCTGTGTTTATGGTTGATTCATTTCATTAGCTCACTGTTTCGTTTCGAAGAAAGAAATAGGAGAGCCTTTGAAAATAGCAGGAATGGTTTTTTAATTTGAATTATAGATGGCTTTCCACGGGTTTTGGTTGTGTGACATTACTAACGTCCATTCTTGCTTATACCTCATAGCATGAATTGCCTTTATGATTTGTTACATGAGCTAGCATCTGCTTGACGCCATTGTGCAATAACTGCTTTTGCTTATCAAAAGAAAATTCTTAGCAAAGTAACTGGAGATGATGTTGAGTAATTTGCTTCAAAATGTTGCGATTAGATTTCTTCTTGTGCTCATAAAAATCATGATTTCCAAAACTGTATGTGACAAATTAAACTGCCCCTGTGTAGCTAAATATATTACACTACATTATTTTCTAGTTTTTGCTTTATAACAAAATCTAGTGGTTGATAGATTTCATTTCTTTTGATTGAAGCAATTAGATCTCTTCTCAAGCCTGACAGAGTCCTCCAACCCCTCGACAACATGCCATGCTCGACTAAGTTTCTGAAAGAATATAATGTTCCTAAGAGTGGTAGACGTTAATTTTTTTCCCTCTTGATTGAGATTTATTAGCATCTAAAATCAAAGTTTGTGCGATGCCAAAGCAAGTACTCACTGTTGGATACGAGATTTTTTTTAAGGGAAAAGTCAAGCATCAGTCATAGCTCCAACTAGAGCAGCGACAGGAGTAATGTACCATGGAGGTTGAGCATCAACCTCATTTGGTGCACTACGAAGGTTTCTAGACCTCATACAATCAAGGAGAAAGAGCGGCATCAATGTTTATCAGTTATAATCACTTAGCTATCATTATCCATTACATGGCAAAAGTATTGCGTGCGTTACGCCTCAATTCATATTAGATAATCATACCTACTTGTTTTAAGAAGGGATTGGAGTTTTGAATGTTTCAAACTTGGGCCGGTCAGAGAACCAGTTAGGTTGCTGGTCCGTGGTCCAAGCAGTTGGATGACGGGTGAATCGGTAAGGATGTCATGAGCAAACGATTATAGATAAGTAATGTTGTGGATTCGACCTTGGTGGTAAAGTGAAGTGCCAGTGATCCATGGAGTTTAGTGCTCGAGTCCCTCCATGTGCAACAGTAGCCAAAAGCCCAGTTCTGTACCCGTGAGACTCTAAAAATAGGTGAATCCAATTTTGAAAATTGGTATATTTTTAAATTGATTCAAACTGATTTAGGCCGAACTACCTACACATACTTTTTAAGTTTTGGGTGAATAGATCAAAGGGAAAGCAATCGAATTGGCCAAGAAAAAGGGGCAAGAGCAATGCTTTATGATCGAATGATTGCAGAAAATCTAAAGGAAATCAACGTCGAGAACTTTATAGTCTCTAAATGGGCTTGACATATAGCCATTGCAATATTTTTGACATATAGCGTCTAATATATCTCAGCTTGCTAGGATCGTCTAAGTCCTGCGCAATGGCTAACCTTACTCTTACCTTATCTCCAATGGTGAGCAAATCATGTCAGCAAAATCATATGACATGATAATTCATTTTATGAATGCCTTAAATTCAATCAAAATTTAAAAATGAGGTACTTGATTAAAAAAGAAGTTTAGATAGTCAATAGTAAACTAAGCAAAAGTTTTGATAATTTTGATGTCATTATCCTCGACTTCTAAACCACGCTAAGAAAAGCATCTCAAGAAAAATGTTATCTACGAAGGTCATTGTAAGGTGGCAAAGTTCGAAATAGTCATCATAGTGCCGTGGCCGTGCTTTGATGGTGCTCTACCTTGCTCCTTTCCTTCTTTATATTTTTTGTTAACTTTTTGCTGTTTCTTCCTTTTAGGCTTTCTCTTTGTTCTTTTCTTTTCTTTTGTTGAACTCAAATTCGAAAAGAAACAATAGAGATTAATGAATAGAAAAATCCCAAAATGATTAGACCGAAAATGAGTTGGAAGAAAATTATGGTATTGTAAATTTTAAACGAGACTTATAACACCCGGAAGTCTATTGATAACCACAAGAAAGACTTATAAAGTCTTGGTCTTTTGGGCATCAATTGAAGTTTCTTTCCCATCAACAAAAGATGTGCCCATCAAAAGACATGCAAAAGTCTTAGTCTTTTTAGAATTTATTAAAGTTTCTTTCCCATCATCAAAGGTGTGCAATATCAAAAGACATACAAAAGTCTTGGTTTTGTTGGAATTTATTAGTTTCTTTCCCACAATCAAAACACTTGACATGCAAAGTCTTCGTCTTTTTGGAATTTATTAAAGTTTCTTCTCCAACATAAAAAAACGTGTACCATCAAAAAACATACAAAAGTCTTGGTCTTCTTGAAATTTATTAATTTTTTTCCCACGATCAAAACACGTGACGCGCAAAGTCTTGATCTTTTGGAAATTTATTAAATTTTTTTCCCGCCATCAAAAGGCGTGCGAAAATCTTGGCCTTCCTAAAATCTATTTAAGTTTCTTTATCACCATCACTTTTTGACTTTTGCTGCACTTCTTAGACAAGAAAGAAAATGATATATTTAGTATATGAAAGTCCTCGAGTGAAAATGACACCTTTAGTAGGTGAAAGTCCCGATCTTCTTGAACTTTTATGGTTTTCTCTCTCCATTAGCTCCTCATCACTTTGTTTTGCCATAACTTCTACAATGAACTGATTTGCTCATAGCCATTAGAGGGATCTTTCTCGGTCCCTTCTTTTGGGTTCTGTTCAACAAAGTTGAGTTCTCTAGCATTGAATTATGTGTAAAGTAATGGAATCGGCATCACCTTACTCAATATGTACATCAATAATTTTGTTATATTCTTTCATATAATTCGATCTTATATATTTGAAATTTTTCCTTCTTATAAAAAATTTTACCAAAAAATTCAAATATTGATATGTTTCTCTCTTTCCAAGTAAACGTACATGGATACAATTTCCTCATATTTTGTAAATAAATTTTTATAAATTAATAATTTGAATTTTGCAAAATCTTTTGGATGTCAATCTTTACGTGCAACTAGTATGCACTTTTGCTAGTTTTACATACAAAGTTTTGGTTTTTTGGAATCAATTGAAGTTTTTTTCCCACCAACAAAAGACATGTAAAAGCCTTAGTCTTTTTGGAATTTATTAAAGTTTCTTTCCCACCATCAAAAGACGTGTACTATCTAAAGACATATAAAAGTCTTGGCCTTCTTGAAATTTACTAGCTTCTTTCCTCAAATCTATTAATATTTTTTCCCACCATCAAAAAAGGTTTGCAAAAGTCTTGGCCTTCCTAAAATCTATTAAAATTTCTTTCCCACCAAACTTTTGCTGCCCTTTCTAGTCAAAAAGGAAAATGATACCTTTAGTAGGTGAAAGTCATGATCTTCTTGAACTTCTATGGTTCTCTCTCTCCATTAGCTCCTCATCATTTTACTTCGCCATAGCTGCTATGATGGACTGATTCGCTCATGGCCATTGGAGAGATCTTTCTCGATTCCTTCTTTTGTGTTATGTTCAACAAAGTTGAGTTCTCAAGCATTGGACTATGTGTAAAGTGACGGAATCAGCATCACCTTGCTCAATATGTACATCAATAATTTTGTTATATTCTCATGTAATTCGATCTTAAATATTTAAATTTTTTCCGTCATATAAAAAATTTTTGCCAAAAAATTCAAATCTTGATAGGTTTCTCTCTTTCCAAGTAAATGTACATAAATAAAATTTCCTCATATTGCGTAAATAACTTTTTATGAATTAATAATTTGAATTTTGCAAAATCTTTTGGCTGTTAATCTCTTTTGCTAATTTTATTAAGTAAAACTAATTTCTTCTAATTCATTTATATGAAAATGGTCAATGTCGTTTTTCTATTAATTCAAGTTTAGGGATAATCCAAAGACTAAATTAAACATGTGCAAAAAGTTCAGGGACCAAATTGAATAAATTAAAAGTTCAAAGACGACGTTGTATATGAGGCTAAAATTCAGATATTACATTGTATATTGGGCTAAATTTCAGGGATTATTTGTATTATTTTCTTAAGAAAATATAGCTAACATGTTTGCTAATGGACATTGTTATACATGTTTCAGCCTCTTGAGAGAGCACTCCAAGAAAGTGGTAATGACTTGGATTCGGCCATCTGTAGGGATCTGCTGATTATTGTTTCTTAAAGTTGCCGTATCACTGCAACATCACATTTGTTTTGTGAGCTACTCTAGCAAATAAGAGAAGCAACATCATTACTTGACATATTTGGTATAGCTTCACTATAAGGAAGATCCCCCTCCATTGGAGCAAAAGGTCACAGAATTAGGACTGCATCTGTTACCTTCCTTGTACCATTAGTAACGAGACATTCGTTGATCCTACCCGATCAATTATTTAGTTTCCCGTTCCTAAAATTTATTAATTTAAAAAAACAGGTGATTTAGTCTAAGATCTATTTGTTGGAGAAATCTATCCAGAATATTTTGAAGCTGACAAAACGTTTCTATCAGTCTAGTCTGGATATTTGCAAGCCTTCTGTTTAAAGTATGAAGACTTTCAGATCACCAGACTCAGCACTCAAGACTTAAGACTCAAGACTATTCTCATTGACAGTTGTTCTAATCCAGTGACGAAGGATATCCAGAGCCAAAGTTCTTGGTTGAAGATTTATTCCTACCTTCTGGAGAAGATCTCTTGGCTGGATAATTGCAACGGATTTATTCATTCGTTACCAAGATCGATTGAAGATCTGATGATCGACGAAGTATTCTTGGAAGGTTCTATTCTTGGAAACCAAGATCCTGATTGTATGGGCGAACAGGATTGATGGGCTATCATCAAGTTCCTTTAATAGCTCGAATGATCTTCTTAATTGATTCCGTCCAACGGGTAGATTGGAGGAACTCCTTTGGAAAGTGCCAACGGGTATGATGGCATAAAGGAGTATAAAAGGAAGTCGTTCTAGCTACTTTAGTTATGATCGATAGAAGAATTCCAGAGTCTGAAGCACCTTGATTATTAGTCGATTCATTCTGAGCGAAATTGTACTCACAGAGAGTGTCTATACTTAGTGATACCTTGAGCGAGTGTGGTAGATCATCTACACCGAAAGATCAAGGAAGAACATCATATTTGTAACATCTCTTTGTTCATAGTGGAATCCAGCCAATAGGCTGTCAGTGCAGAAGAGTGGACGTAGGCTTGAAACAAGCCAAACCACTATAAACCGCGTGTTCAACATTCTCTTCCCTTCTCTCAATCTTACTTTGATTATTGTTTGTTTCTAATCCTTTAACTATCGAGAATTGTGACATTATCGATAAGATTATTGCATATACCTATTCACCCCCCTCTAGGTACTTAATCTAGCCATATCAATTGGTATCAGAGCTCGTGTACTCACTTTATTTGAAGTGTTTTACCTCAGAGTAAAAGATCCATGGCTAGTATGCTAGCACCAGGGCTGATGGAAGGTCAAAGCAATACCAGACCTCCCTACTTTGATGGAAATGATTACAACATCTGGAAGAACAAAATGAAAGCCTTCTTAAGATCAAAGGATCCTCTAGAATGGGACGTTGTAGAAAAAGAAATTACTCCTACAGCTGCACCTGTCTCAGAAAGAGGAAAAGAAACTGTTGAGACCAGCGGAATGTCTTAGGAAGAGATTATCAAGAGACAAGCACTCGATGCAAAAGCAATTTACTCTTTATATTGTGCTTTGTCACCAACTGAATATAATAGAATATCTTCTTGTGTTACAGCAAAAGAAGTCTGGGATAGATTGCATATCACCTATGAAGGAACAGATCGAGTGAAGGAGACCAGAATTAACATTCTCCTCGGCCAATATGAAGCCTTCAAAATGAAACCAGGAGAATCAATAACTGACATGTTTAGCCGTTTTACAGATATTGTCAATGGTCTTGAGAATCAAGGACAGAAAACTTCTAATCCTATGAAAGTAAACAAGCTACTGCGAGGACTCTCCAAGGATTGGAATCACATAAAGACTTCAATCAGAGAGACGCAAAGAATTATGCCACTATCTGTCGATGAGCTGATTGGAACTCTTCAGTCTTATGAAGTGGAACGAATCAATGAAGACGAAGATCCAAGAGGTAAGAAATCAATTGCATTAAAATCAATTGATGATTCTGATGATGCAGATTCTGAAGATGACATGGATGATGAGGAGCTTGCTCTCATGATAAGAAGATTCGAAAACCGAATAGAAAAGGAAGAAGGTTCAACTCAAGGAAACAAAGCTTTCAAAGACAACAGACCAAGTCTGTTGATGATGAGGAACCAAACAAAGATGTAGTTTGCTTCGAATGTAAGAAAAAAGGGACACATCAGACCCAACTGTCCTCTTCTGAAGAAGAAAATAAGAAAAGCTGAAAAGTTTCAAAAAGCTCTCAAAGCCGAAACCTGGAGTGATACAGAGTGTGAAGAAAGTGACAATGAATATGCCAATCTATGTCTGATGGCACATTCAGACTCAAACTCAAACTCGGATCGACTCGGACATGGTGAATTTGAGGTAAGTGATTTTAAAATTCCTATCAAAGTTTCCAAATACATTGATGAATTGTGTTCTAGTCTTAAGACTTCTCTCAAAAGAATTTCCGAACTTAAAAGGAAAACTCAGCTCTAAAACAAAAGGAAATTGTTTTAGAAGAAAGAGTTAAAAGTTCAGACTTAAATGTCTCCTCTCTTAAAGAAAATGAAGAAAATCTTTTGAAAGAAAATTTTTTTTTAAAAACTGACTTATCAAATATTTCAAAGAAATTTTCAATAGGATCTGAAAAACTTGAAAAGATTCTTTCAGCTCAAAGGCCTTACTTTAATAAGTCTGGTCTAGGTATGACAATGAAACTATTCCTTTGATTGATTTTCCTAAAGTAAAAGAAAGAATTAAGAAAAGACCCCCAAGAGAGGCTTATAAAAATCATTTTAAGAAAGTTTTTGTAAAGTCTGTAGGTCGAAATGCCCTCAGATGTTCAAAGTGTAAAAGTCCGGATCACTTTGAAAAAGAGTGTCCTATGGTTTGGAAACCCATAAAGAAAGTATGGGTGGATACTGTCTATTTTACTAACACCAAAGGACCCAAGAAAGTTTGGGTACCAAAGAAAGTTTGAGATTCTTTTCTAAATGCAGGTCTCCGTCAAGAAAAAATGTAAAATGGTATCTTGACAGTGGATGCTCAAGATATATGACAGGAGACTCAAACTGCTTCATAAAGCTTGTTCATGTAAATGGTGGAAAAGTTTCATTTGGAGAAAACAGCAAAGGAAGTATTGTGGGATTTGGAACAGTGAAAATTGGAAATCTTACAATAAGTAATGTTTCTTTGGTGGAAGGACTCAATTACAATCTTCTCAGCATTAGCCAATTGTGTGACACTGGTTTTAAGATCTTCTTTCAAGAAGGAACATGTTCTGGATCAAGTAAAGATTCCACTCAGTCTTTCATGGGTCGAAGACATGGAAACATATACCTTCTGGATGTAAAACCAGATGAATCGAAATGCCTAATTTCAATTCAAGACGAAGCAAGCCTATGGCACAGAAAGCTTGGTCATGTCAATATGAAGCAATTAGCCAAGATCTTATCAAAGCAGCTTGTTCGAGGTCTACCCAAATTACCATTCTAAAAGTCTAATCAATGCACTCCATGTATTCTGGGAAAACAGGTAAGAAATTCATTTAAGCCAATAAATCATGTCTCCACTAATCATGTACTGCAGTTGTTGCATATGGATCTCTTCGGACCAACCAGAACTCAGAGCATTGGAGGTAAGAAATACTGCCTAGTAATTGTGGACGATTACTCCCGCTTTACTTGGGTATATTTCCTTGCAAAAAAGTCAAAATCCTTCTAGTATTTTGAAAAATTTGCTAAAATGGTTCAAAATGAAAAAGGATGTGTTATTTCAAGTATAAGAACAGACCATGGAGGTGAATTTGAAAATCAAGATTTTACAAAGTTTTGTAATGAATCTGGCTTTAAGCATGTGTTCTCTTCTCCATACACTCCTCAGCAAAATGGAGTTGTGGAAAGGAAGAATAGATCTCTTCAAGAAATGGCTAGAACTCTTTTAATTGAAAGTAAAATTTCTTCACGATTTTGGGCTGAAGCTGTTTCAACAGCATGCTATATAATCAATAGAGTCTTTTTAAGTCCTTCCCTTGATAAAACCCCTTATGAGTTATTCAAAGGTAATAAGCCTATTGTTTCATACTTTCATGTATTCGGTTGCAAATGCTTTATATTGAAAATGCTAAAGATCAAATTGGTAAGTTTGAAGAAAGATCAAATGAAGGCATCTTCCTTGGATATTCTTCATCAAGCAAAGCTTACAGAGTCTACAACAAGAACAGTCAGTCTGTGGAGGAGTCAATGAATGTCAAATTTCAAGATTCTATGCAAGACGATTCCAGTCAGACTCATCATGAAGAATCTGAATCTGCTCCAGACCCTCCAAAGTCTACAACTCAAGAAGCATCTCAGACTCTGGAAAACCAGCATCAAGATGATCGTGAAAACTCAAACAAAGAAAGAGATTATCAACCCGACAAATCAACCAGTAACTAGAAACATAAATCCAGTCACCCTAAAGATCTTATCATTGGCGATATCAATGAAGGAATTCGCACCAGATCCAAAAGGCATGAAGATTCTAGTGCTGTGGCTCTTATTTCTGAAATAGAACCCAAAAGCATAGAAGAAGCTCTATCTAACGAAAGCTGGATTGAAGCTATGCAAGAAGAGCTCAGACAGTTCAACATTAATGATGTCTGGGAATTGACATCTAAACCAAGAGGTAAAACTGTTGTTGGAGCCAAATGGGTGTTTAGAAACAAGATGAATGAGAAAGGAAAATTCGTACGAAACAAGGCAAGACTCGTGGCCAAGGGATATACGCAAGAAGAAGGAATAGACTATGATGAGACCTACGCTCCAGTAGCAAGGTTAGAAGCTATCCGTTTATTACTTGCGTTTGCTTGTTACAAAAATTTCAGGTTATTCCAAATGGACGTCAAAAGTGCCTTCCTAAATGGATTCATCCATGAGGAAGTTTATGTGGAACAACCACCAGGGTTTGAAGACCCAAAGAAACCAGACTCCATCTTCAGACTGAAAAAGGCCTTGTATGGTTTAAAACAAGCACCTCGAGCTTGGTACGACAGGTTAAGTAAGTTCTTAATACAAAATGGTTTTGTCAAAGGTAAAGTAGATACTACTCTATTTATCAAGAAGGAAAATAAAAGCTTTTTACTTGTTCAAATATATGTGAATGATATCATTTTTGGATCCTCTAATGAAATTCTATGCAAGAAATTTTCTAAGTCTATGCAGGATGAATTTGAAATGAGTATGATAGGAGAGTTAACGTTCTTTCTTGGACTTCAAATAAAACAATTGAAGGAAGGAACTTTTATTTATCAAGAAAAATATGCTAATGATCTTATCAAAAGATTTGGACTAGAAAAGTGCAAAAAGACTGACATACCTATGTCAAGTTCGATGAAGATAGACAAAGATGAAGAAGGAAAGAAAGTTGATCAAAAGCTGTACAGGAGCATCATTGGTTCACTTCTCTATCTTACTGCTTCTAGACCTGACATTTTGTTGAGTGTTTGCACATGTGCTAGGTTTCAATCAGACCCAAGAGAATCTCATCTCAGTGCTGCGAAACGTATTATTAAATATGTTGCTTCATCTTCAAGCATCGGTCTTTGGTATCATAAGAAGGGAGACTTTAGTCTTCTGGGATATTCAGACGCAGATCTTGCCGGATGCAGAGTTGATAGAAAGAGCACTTCGGGAACTTGCCAGTTGCTAGGAAACAGGACAGTGTCTTGGTTTTCAAGGAAACAAAGCACTGTGGCTCTCTCAACAACAGAAGCAGAGTATGTAGCTCTTGGAAGTTGCTATTCGCAAATTCTATGGATAAAACAACAGCTACAAGACTTTGGAATTGAAGACTCAAGCATAGAGATTAGATGTGACAACACCAACGCAATCAATCTCACCAAAAATCCGATTCTTCACTCAAGAGCAAAGCATATAGAGATTCGACATCATTTCATTCGAGATCATGTTCAAAATGGAGAAATCTCGATCCAGTTTGTTGATTCAAAAAGCCAACTAGCGGATATATTCACAAAGCCTTTGGAGAAAAATCAATTCGATTTTATCCGCCTCAGACTCAACATTCTAAAGCTTGAGGAAGTTAAAGTCTAGAGACTATTCAATCATCAAACTCAACATTCTAAAGCTTGAGGAAGTTAAAGTCTAGAGACTATCCAATCCTCAGACTCAAACATTCATGGCTATCGACTGTAAGTTGTTATATTCAATCTCAAAAAGGTACGATCTTTATTTCAGTTAATTTACAATTTCCGTGAAAAATGGAATCGTGTCTTTTCAAAAAGGATTAACTTAAAATTGGCAGTTATCAATTTCAAAAGATACGACTGTTCACTTTCCTTGTGCCGATTGGTTTATATATATATATATACACAGTTCTTATCGATTAAACTGCAAAACCCTAGAAAAACATTCTCCTCCCAAATTTGTCTCTACTTCGCTCTCACATTCGAGAAAGTTGTCAACTTTTCTTGGGAAAGCGAGTGAAGGAATCTTTCATCGACAAAGAAGAATGTCTTCTTCAAGAAAGTCGTCGAGAATCGCAAGCAGGGGACCACAGAGAATGGAAAAGGGGCCTACCCACTTCGATCTCACCGAGGAGGAGATATTCCGAGTCAGCGACAGAGCCCGATTCACTCTCCTCCACATCAATCTTCACCATCTACCCCACAAGGTGTGGGTCATCAACAAGAGGAAGAAATTATCGAAGACGCTGATCCTGTAAGAGTCCAAAAACCCGCTTTTATTTATAAGCTCTATCGTTCGTTAAAAAGCGTTGGGACTCCGTTGAATATCGTGGATGGATTTCTTAAGGATAAGAATTATGAGAATGAGTATATTTTTCTGCGGAAAATGGAGGACTTGGGAGTTGCTCCCAAAGGAAAGGTTGAGGAAGCACTTGCGAACATTCCAAGTGACCCTCGTTTACCAGGACATAATTTGATTGATGGGAACGATGATGATAGAATGTTCCTTGATTTCAAACCCAGAATGGGTGTTGCAGCAAAGGTGAAAGGAAATCGGATGGATTTGTTCAAGTCAAAGGAACAGGAGAATCTGTATTTCAGATTGTTGAAAAGAGGGGTGATAAACCCTAGAAGTATGGATTTTGACTTCCTGGATGCGATCAATGTGAACTTGAGAGAGAAGTTCAATTTGCTTCAACTTGAGAATTTTTGCTCCGATACCACAGACGGTTATGCTCAGTTAACAGCATATTTCTATTCAAATCTCAGCTTTTTAGATGCGAATAGAATTTCTTTCAGTGTTCGAGACAAGGTCTATGTGATAGATGTAGACATGTTGGCAGACATAATTGGAGTAGAAAGAGGACGCTACCAACCGATTAAAGTTTCGGTTACTCATGCCACGCTGGAGCTTATTAAGGACAGAGATGCAGACAAAAGAATCACCTACTCAAGGATGAATGCTGTCAACGTCGTGCTGCACAAAATTGTGATTAATTGTCTCAAGCCAAAGTCTACTTCAAAGACTGACGTGTCCAACTCGGAAGCAAAATTGATGTATGCGATCAATTTCGGAAGGAAATTCTCTCCTCACACCATTCTCTTTCACATGTACAGAGCAATGGTAAAGGACAAGGGACAATTGCCTTACGCAGGTCTTGTGACCAAGATCTTCAGATACTTAAATATTGAGCCTCCACACACTCTCTGTGTTCGACCATGCGATAAAATGGTGGTAGGCTTGAGAATGCTGATAAAAATGCGTCTGAAAGAGCTCAGCAAGGCAATGGAGCAATTCAAAGTGAAGACTCCAGTCTCTTCTGCAGCAAAGAGAAAAGGAAAGGAGCCCATGAGTGCTTCAATCAAAAAGAGAAGAAGTCTTATCCTGGAGGATGAAGATGAAGATGAAGAAGAAGATCCCTCTATTCCTGCATTGAAAAGAACCAGACGTTCTGCACCAGAATCAACAGAACAGAGAGAAACAGAGAGACAAGCCGGGAACAGAGAAGAAGAAGAGCATCAAGAGAAAGAGGAAGCAGAAGAAGAGGAAGAAGAAAAAGAAAAGTCTGCAGATGAAGCAGCAAACAAAGGAAATGAAGAGCATGAGCACCATTCGTCCCCAATCGAGGTCCTAGAGACAGGGGGAGATGGAGAGCAAGAAAGGATTGCACCAGAAGCTATTCATCATGAAGGAGTGAGTCACTCTCAAGATGTTCCAGAAGACTTTCGGGCTTCTCAAATGCCTGAAGAAAGACATGATACGACAGAACATGATTTGTTCGATATCACAGAAATTCCATCGTCTGCCGGCACTCCATCAGATAAAGCGCATGCAAGTACACAGACGGAAAATTCAGCAGATTTTCGTCGTATCCTTGATGTTCTTATGGAAATGCGTGGTCAAATATATGCCCTAGACTTCGAAATTCAAGCACTGAAGAATGCTGGACAAGCATCTTCTGTTACCCTGGCAGATCAAATGAAAGATCTAGCTCTTCAAATTCAAGCAAATGCCAAGGGAGAAGAGATAGCTCATCTACGGGAAGACTTGAAGCGGCTAGAAGGCATCGTGCAGTCAATGGGAGAATTCCAGATCGTGCGCATTCCCAAGCAAATTTGACTTTTCTCACCTTTTTAATGATGACAAAAAGGGGGAGAATTGCAATTTGAACTCATCTAAACTCAATCTTTGACTTTAAATTTGTTTTTGTGTGTTTAAATGTGTTTTTGTTTTGAGAAAGACTCGAGTGTGTGAACTTTAATTTGCTGATGTAGACTTTGAATGATTGACTAGTTGCATTTATATCAAGTATTGCTATATGGTTTACTCATGAAAGACTAACCGATTTGCTGTGGATGCAGAGTCTGGTTGTTTGTTGTCTTTATAAATCTTTATGAGATAGCCATATTGCTTGAGTATTATTTTGCAGGTCAAAGTTGTTTAAATCTACAGGGAAAGTTTTGTCACCATCAAAAATGGGGAGATTGTTGGAGAAATCTATCCAGAATATTTTGAAGCTGACAAAACGTTTCTATCAGTCTAGTCTAGATATTTGCAAGCCTTCTATTTAAAGTATGAAGACTTTCAGATCACCAGACTCAGCACTCAAGACTTAAGACTTAAGACTATTCTCATTGACAGTTGTTCTAATCTAGTGACGAAGGATATCCAGAGCCAAAGTTCTTGGTTGAAGATTTATTCCTACCTTCTGGAGAAGATCTCTTGGCTGGATAATTGCAACGGATTTATTCATTCGTTACCAAGATCGATTGAAGATCCGATGATCGACGAAGTATTCTTGGAAGGTTCTATTCTTGGAAACCAAGATCCTGATTGTATGGGCGAACAGGATTGATGAGCTATCATCAAGTTCCTTTAATAGCTCGAATGATCTTCTTAATTGATTCCGTCCAACGGGTAGATTGGAGGAACTCCTTTGGAAAGTGCCAACGGGTATGATGGCATAAAGGAGTATAAAAGGAAGTCGTTCTAGCTACTTTAGTTATGATCGATAGAAGAATTCCAGAGTCTGAAGCACCTTGATTATTAGTCGATTCATTCTAAGCGAAATTGTACTCACAGAGAGTGTCTATACTTAGTGATACCTTGAGCGAGTGTGGTAGATCATCTACACCGAAAAATCAAGGAAGAACATCTCTGTAACATCTCTTTGTTCATAGTGGAATCCAGCCAATAGGCTGTCAGTGCAGAAGAGTGGACGTAGGCTTGAAACAAGCCGAACCACTATAAACCACGTGTTCAACATTCTCTTCCCTTCTCTCAATCTTACTTTGATTATTGTTTGTTTCTAATCCTTTAACTATCGAGAATTGTGACATTATCGATAAGATTATTGCATATACCTATTCACCCCCACTCTAGGTACTTAATCTAGCCATATCACTATTTAAATATGAACCCATTTAATGAGATCATTAGTTATGAAATATATTATATTAGATTAGTAATGTTCACACGCATGCCACACATAGACGAAGACATTGCGCACATATTTTCATATTACATGTAATTAAAAATTAGGAATCAGAATAAAATGAACTATTTCTATGGTTGATTGTTTCCAAATATTACTTAAACCTTAAACTTGGCATACTTGCACCAAATATAATTACCCACAAGAAAATAACATCGTCAAATGCACTGATCTAATTTGGTCCGAAGAGGCCTCAACTACAAGCAATGACGATTTTAATTGACTATTAAAAGTTTGGAAAAAAAAAACAAACAAACAAATACAAGACTTACACAGAGCCAGTGAAAAGCACCAAAATTATTTTCTTGAGACCTATATAGTCTCTAAAGGAAATCTAAAGGAAATGGCCAAGTAAAAGGGGCAAGAGTACTGCTTTATGATCGAATTATTGCAGAAAATCTAAAGGAAATCAATATTGAGAACTCTATAGTCTCTAAATGGGCTTGACATATAACCACTGCAATCTTTTTGACATATTAGGTGACTAGGATCATCTAAGTCCTGTGCAATGCCTAACCTTATTCTTATGTTATCTCTAGTGGCGAGCAAATCATATCAGCAAAATCATATGACGTGATAATTCATTTAACGAATGCTTTAAATTGAGTCAAATTTGAAAAAAAAAAAAATGAGGCACTTGATTAAAAAAGAAAAGTTTAGGTAATCAATCGTAAACTAAGCAAAAGTTTTGATAATTTTGATGTCATTATCCTCTACTACTAAACCGCACTAAGAAAGACATTTCAAGAAAAATATTATTTGCGAAGGTCACTGTAAGGTGGCAAAGTTGGAAATAATCATTGTAGTGGCAATGTTAAATGTTAATGGCCCCAACACAGCCGTGGCCGTGCTTTGAGGTGCCCCATCTTGCCCCTTTCCTTCTTTATTTTCATTTTTAACTTTTTGTTGTTTCTTCATTTTAGGCTTTCTCTTTGCTTTTTTCTTTTCTTTTGTTGAACTCAGATTTGAAAAGATACAATAGAGACTAATGAATGAAAAAATCCCAAAATGATTAGACCCAACAAGAGTTGGAGGAAAATTATGGTATTGTTAATTTTAAGCAAAACTTATAACACTGGAAATTCTACTGGAACAACAAGAAAAACATCCGAAGTCTTGGTCATCTTGGCATCAATTGAAGATTCTTTCCCACCAATAAAAAACGTGCACCTTCAAAAGACGTGCAAAAGTCTTAGTCTTGAATTTATAAAAGTTTCTTTTCCACCATCAAAAGATGCGCGCTACTAAAAAACATACAAAAGTCTTGGTCTTCGGAGAATTTATTAGTTTGTTTCCCACAATCAAAGACACGATGTGACGTGCAAAGTCTTGGTCTTTTTCAATTCTATTAAAAAATTTTCCCACCATCAAAAGGCGTGCGAAAGTCTTGGTCTTAGGGGGTGTTTGGTTGAACATTCCCAAGGGGCTTTGAGCCCCCAAAGCCCCCTTGGGGAAAATTTTAGGTGTTTGGCAAGGGCTTTTGAATGCCCATTTGCGAAATGTGGGCATTTTAATTGCTAAAAGCTGAATGCTGGGGGGGACCAACTTTGAGCATTCGGCATTTCGGAGATGTGATTTTACTGTTCATCGCATCACTATTCATCGTCTCCTCCGCCGTTCGCCTCTTCTTCGCCGTTCGTCTTCTTCTTTGCCAAAGGCGGCGGTCAGCCGCAATCTGGCCGCCGAGAAGCCTCGCCCGAGGTCGCACAACCTCGGGCGAGGTGGCCCGAGATTGCGACCTCGGCCCGGCGTCGCCTCGGTCGTGCGAGACCGGGCGACGCCGCCCGAGGTCGCGCGGACCGGGCCGGCCGGCGTCGCCGGGTCTCTCGCGCGACCAGCGACGCCGCCCGAGGTCGCGCGGACCTCGGCCGGCATCGCCCGGGTCTCGCACGCGACCGGGCGACGACGCCCGAGGTCGCGCGGACCTCGGCCGGTGTCGCCCGGGTCTCGCGCGACAGCGACGCCGCCCGAGGTCGCGCAACCTCGGCCGGGCGTTGCCCGGGTCTCGCGCGAGCCAGCGAGGCCGATCCGGCCGTTCGACGGCGGATTCGGCGGTCCAGTGACCAGCGACGCCGCCCGAGGTCGGGCGACCTCGGCCGGCGTTGCCCGGTCTCGCGCGAGCCAAGCGACCAGTGAGGCTAGATCCGGCCGTTCGGCGGCCGATCCGGCCTCCGCGACCTCCGACGGCCGATCGGCCGGCCGTCCGGCGGTGGCCGGCGGTTGGCGGGATGAGCCGACCGCCGGAATTTGATTTCAAACTTTAAAGAAAATAAAAAATACCAAAAGCTACTTACAAATGCAAAGTTTACCAAACGGCGTTTATGCTAAGTTGCATTTCAATGCTAAAATTTACCAAACGGTCTAACATTTTCGAAAGCCCCTTTCTCTCAAAGATATTTGCATTCTCCAAATGGCATTTCCCAAAAGCCGAACCAAACGCTGTTGAAGTTTTTTTTTTTCCCACCGTCACTTTTTAACTTTTCCGGACCAAAAAGAGAATGATATGTTTGGTAGGTGAAAGTCCTTGTCTGAAAATGATACCTTTAGTAGGTGACAGTCATGATCTTCTTGAACTTCTATGGTTCTATCTCTCCATTAGCTCCTCATCATTTTGCTTCGCCACAACTTCTACCATGGACTGATTCGCTCATGGCCATTGGAGAGATCTTTCTTAATTCCTTCTTCTGGGTTCTGTTTAACAAAGTTGAGTTCTCTAGTGTTAGACTATGTGTAAAGTGATGGAATCAGCATCACCTTGCTCAATATGTACGTCGATAATTTTGTTATATTCTGTTATGTAATTTAATCTTAAATATTTCAATTTTTCTAACTTAAACAAATATTCACCAAAAAAATTCAAATCTTGATATGTTTCTCTCTTTCCATGTAAACGTACATGGATACAATTTCCTCATATTGTGTAAATAAATTTTTATGAATAAATAATTTAAATTTTGCAAAATCTTTTGGACGTTAATTTTTACATGCAACTAGTATGCACTTTTGCTAATTCGCAACAAGTTGGGCGGCAATGATTTGTTGAAGGACGAGGTAGTAGCAAATGATCGGGAATTGCTTGATGGGAGGATCATGGTCCTTTAAACAAAATTTTTCTATCGATTAGTGTGACGCGTAAAGTATAATTTCCACTAGATTTTATATTGTTGTTTGGTTTTTTTTAACTAGTTCACTATTTATAGAGCAAAATAAAGCAACTTGTATAATGGATCTGTTGGTACGCCTGACCCACCTTTTTTTTTTAATTAGCCCAAAGCACATGCTTTGTTTTTCTTGTTTCGCCCAAAGCACCGTATTTTTGTTCTTTTTATTGAACCGTCAAAATTTGCTATCTATGATGACTTGTAGATGTATGGTAGCCATTGTTAGGTGAATCTCAACATTTATGTTAGGTGGTGCAAGTTGCCCAAAGATGCTTATTTGTCAATCTTATTCATTGTGGTCAGCTTCATTCATTACTAGACAAGTCAGAAAGTAACAATGCATAATCTACTAGAAATCATACTCTAGGCATTACACTAATGAACAGGAAAATCGTGCAAAGGACCACAATTCTCCTATCAAGCGATTCCGATCATCGACTATTACGTCAACATCCTTCATCAAATTATTATTGCACATCTTGCTGTGAATTTTTAGCACGTAACGGCCACATAAAAGCTAGCATTCATGGCATTTTCACCAATAACGCATGAAACAAAGACATTGAAATCATAAGGTTACTGAAAATGTATGGATGGAAAAAAAAAAAAAAAGGCAACAAAAACACTCGTAAGTGATAATTTTTTTTTATGATAATCTATGTGCACTCTAAGTTGGTCATACGACCAAAAATCACCTTTTGAAATTGTTTTAGATCAAGACTTTTGGCTTGTGTATGAAACAAATGACCTTTTCTTGTAGCCATCAAAACAGAGGATAAGAGGTGATTTTTCTTCAATGATCAATTCCAAGCACACACATATTTTCTCAATATGGTCTCAATATCCTTGTGATTTCAATGTCCTTGTTTCCGCTTTATTGGTGAACATGCGATCAATGTAGGCTATTACATGATTTACAGTGCTAAAGATTTGCATATGTTTAAGAAAATAATTTATGGAAACGATTTGACTATATTGTGGAACTACAAGAAGTTCCTTGATTCCTCCTTCAATGTGGACGAATAGATAAAGTTAGCTTTGTCCTTATTGAACAAACAAAGTTAGCTGTCTATGATGACTTGTTGTATAACGCAAAGTCTTGGTCTTCTGAGTTTATGATACACACACACATACATACATATATATATAAACAAATATATGATTGTGAAAACTACAGGTATCTAAAGATAATCTCTAAACATTAGGAGACAAGCACTTGTTGACAAAAGACTTTAATTTTGATCCCTCTAACCACTTTTGAGCATCCTTGAGAGTCTTGGTCTTTGTTTAATGTTTTTAGTAGGTGAAAGTTTTGGTCTTCTTGGACTTTATAGTTTTCTCTCTTCGTTAGCTCATTTTATCACTTTACTTGGCCATAACCCATGCTTGTCCCCCTGCTCAACCGTGTTCTACTCCTTCTCATCCGAACCTAGTGTCCGTGCTTGCTGGATTGCCGTGGTTGATACTAATCCCTTTCACCGGACTACTCCAAAAGTCTACACTTTAAAGGTAAGAAACATCTTGCTTTCTTTTTCCCTCAAATTGATATAGCCAGAACTTCGCTACCTAAAGCATCTCGTGGGCATTTATTACACGAGGGCAACCGCCAATTCTTTCAAAAATCTTTCTATTAATGGAGTCAAAAGCAATATCTTGAGCAAAAGAAGAGGTGGCAGCAGCAACAGAAGTTTGGATCTTAAACCGATTTCATGCCTACCTATAGTCCTGATTGAAGTTGATGTGAAATGCTTGATAAGTTTAATAACAGGTTTAGTGACAAAGAATTGTTATTTCAAATTTTGTAAGATAGTAATATTAGGATGTTAAGATTAATTTTTAATCTCTCTATCGTTGTTCTTTTTACTAAACACACACTGATATGAAATAATTTTACACGATTAGAAGTACCAAGGTCACAGTATTAATTTACAATGAAATCCATATCGTTATTCTTCTCGCAGAGTAATTAAAAAGGCTTGAACTTTGCGGTCAGCACTTCTGCTGCTAAAGTTGAGCCCCTCGCTGAAATTTCCAGTGACGAGCTTGAACATTGTGACATGCCCGTCGTTGATGAAGCCAACTCTTGTTCTAAATAAGATGGAGCGAAAATATTGAAAAACTTCAATTAGTTCTGGAAATTTTCAATTGTTGCTCATGAATTCCTAAAATGAAAGAATAATTTTAAAAGTACATACACAATGATTATAAGCCCATGCATAAATGGGATCAAGCACGCTCATTAACGAGCCCTATTAATTATTTATTTTCCCTTTTTTTCTAAAATTTATGAATGAAGAGCTAAAAAAGAATTAGTGAGTAAACATCTCGTTTATGAAATATAAAATATATTTGAATTTGACCCCACTTAATGAGGTCCTTTAATTATGAAATTCAAAATCTATGAAAATTGCTAATGTCCATATCCAGGCTATGCACAGACCTAGACACATGAGTATTGCGCACATATTTTCAGATTACATGTAATCAAAAATAAGGAGTTAGCATAAAATGAACTGTTTCTATGGTTGTTTTCAAATGTCACTCAAACCTCGTGACTTGGCATGCTTGAACCAAATATAAGTGCTTATATAAAAAAATAAAATAAAATAAAATAGACAAATGCACTAATCTAATTTGGTACATGGAGGCCTCAATTGCAAGGATTTTCCGTTTCTCTTTTTCTGAGTGAATTGAATCCAGGAAGTCATTGACTATTAAAAGAGGAAAAAACATATAAAATACTGACCAAAATTCCAAGGAAGAGCATTAAAATTAAATGGATGACAGAGTAATTCAATACTGTTAAAATATGTGTATAACTTTACAACTATCATTACCAATTGCCCTGTATATATAAAAAATATGTTTGGCTATAATTTGATTTTGCCTTATTTCGAGCATTTGGGATTAGGCTAGATAAGGAAAAAGAGAAAGACACTCAGAGGAGGCACTTATTCAATTTTACATGCGAATGGTTGAAGCAAAACCACCATAAAAAGAACCCCATCATTTTCATTCTATATACATGGCTTCCAAAGTTTTTTTTAAATTGACCGAAATAAAACTGGCTCGCAAGATGCATGAAATATCTTACCTATGAACTGTCAATCAAGTATCTAAAGTTTTTTTTTTATTCAATCAATTACCTCGACGTTTCGAATAGACTTCCATTGAAATGTGAACGAAAAATGTCTATATGACACCAACGCTAAAAAAATAGCCATTTAACTGTTTACCTTGGCGTAAGATAGAATCCTTGTGCTACCAATTTTGTCTCTTGCGGGTCAGACCAGCTATTTCAGATTATATCAATTGGTATTCAAAGAGTTGGAACAAAATATCTATGAAAAATATTATTTAGGCAAATTAGTTATAATTGGTAAAGAAATCATACTAAAAATTTAAATAACGTTTGCCCACACAGTTACATGTGATGATAATATTATAAATATGATGTCCAACCGAAAGAAAATCGGGTACAAAGAAGAAGTTTTTCTTCAATCAAATGTTTAATAATCGACTAAAAATAATTGAATCATTCCAAGAAGAAAATCTAAAGGAAATCGACATTGGGAACTTTGTAGTCTCTCCAATCAGCTTGACATTTAGCCACTGAAATCCTTTAACTCAAGATTTTAACAAAACTAACTCCCATTCTCTTTCGTATGAGAGAATGAATAATCTTACAAAAGAAAATTGTTAAAAGGAGACCAAGCAATGAATTGAGAGGATAAGTTTGTAAAACAAATATTGCGTAAACAAAAGTATGTGTGAGATTTGAACCTAAATCAATAATTGTATGATAAACTCTTTGGAACAATGATATCTTAAGTACTTGAACTATTACCCCTTTCGCAATCAAGTTCTTAAACTTTATTTTTATCCATTCAATCAATTACCTCAATTTTTGAAATATGGGTCAACATGAGGTTTTCATTAAGATTGCGCATGGAAAACGTTAACATGACGGTAACACTATTAAATAGCTATTAGATATTCATATTGGCATCCAATATGGTATTTTGAGTTGTTACCATATTAACAGGGACATTCGATGCAAAAATTGTCTAATCCAACACACACACACACTCTCTCCTTATCACCCAACTTCTAGGGCAAGTGAACCATGTCAATAAAATCATTACGACATAGCAACTTATTTGGCAAACACCCCAAATTGAGCAAAATTTGAGGCAAAAAATAAAACAGAGATTAATCCTGATTTAATGCGTGGAAATGTTACTAGTAATGATAACCAAGACATTCACATGGCCAAAGTCTTGGTCTTCCCGGAATCTATTAAAGTTTCTGTCCCGTTAGCTCTTTTCCACTTTTGCTTCACTTTCCAGACAAATAAGCACATGGCATCTAGTGAAATCTCTAATGATATTCTTTGAATATCAAGAAACAAGCGCTTGTAGACGAAAAGTACGTCATTTTCATTTCTTTAACCACTGATGTACATGTGAAAAGCACCCAAAATTGAATGGATGACAGAGTGCTCTAGCCTTGTCCCAAGAAAACGTCGGTACTACTTCAATACTTTTGACATATATAATTATCTAAAAAGTCATAAACCTATTATACAACATTCAATTCAATCTTAAAATTTTCAATTTAAATAATTTAATTATAATTTATTTTTTTTACGATTTGCCATTGTAATCCTTTTTTAGCGGAACATGCTAAATTGACGGTCATGTCACGTAGGATGACTAGTACCCACATTAGTGATTTTTTTGCCTAAATTGGCCGAAATGACTAAATTGGGAAATTGTTAAATGTTTAGGACTAAATTGACAAAATTGAAAAGTTTATAGTTGAATTGGCGACCGTACAATAAATTTAAGATATTTTGGATAATTATCCCATGACTTTACAACTATCATTAATGATCGCCTTGTGATTATACATGATGAGGAAAATCAGGGAATATTTATTGGCATATATATACTATTATCTACAAAAAAAACACTCTTAGACAAATTAGTTGTGGTAGACCAGACAGACAAATAAAGAACATATTAAAGGGCCAATGTTTTCAGATGAATAAAAGAAATCACAGTAAAGTTTTAAATTATGTGTGCCTGGAACACTTCCAATTACATGTACATAGAAAAACTCTATCTTCAATAAAATGTTTGGTAATCCAAATAAATATTTCAAGTGGAAGAAAAGAAGAATCTTAGACTTAATATATACTAAATCTCCAATTATATGCATGTGTGTACCAAACTACCTGAGCATATACTTTTGTTGATTTGGCCGAGGAGATCAAAGGAAAAGTAATGGAATTGGCCAAAAAAGGGGCAAGAACGACACTTTATTTTTCGAATTTTTATTATTGAAATTATTTGAGAAAGAAATCAACATCGAGAACTTTACAGTCTCCATGTGTGCTTGACATTTAGCCACTGAAATATTTTCGCAATGGCATGAAATTAACAAAACCTTTTCCTATTCTCTTTCACATGAAGAATGACAAATCTTAATAAAGAAATTATTAAAGTGAGACCAAGTAGTGAATCGAGAAGATGAATTTGTAGGATAAATATCATGTAAACAAAAGTATGTCTAAGATTTGAATCTAGACCAATAATCTCAAGAACCGATACCTTAAAGTGAGCCAAATTTGAAAAAGTCGAGGTACTTCATTGAACAAAAAAAAAAATTAAAAAATGAACACAAGTTAAGGTATTTATTGTATCATTAGCCCTAACTTCTAAAACGCTCAAAGAAAAATCTCAAAAAAAAATTGTCTATGAAGGTGACTATATGAGGTGGCGATGATGGAAATGTCACCCTAGCAGTGGTCTTTACGGCAACGGCGTGGCAGAGGCTGTGGTCTTTTTTAGATATTTGCTTTTCTTCTTTATAGATTTTCTCTTTGCTTTTTTTTTTCTTTTATTGAACTTAAATTTGAAAAGAAAAATGAAATTCTAGACATAATTCTGAATAAATATATGAAAAATCACAATATGAATGAACCAGAAAAGAGTTGGATGAAAATTATAACATCATCAAAAATTTAAGCACATGTAAAGCGAGGAAGTTCTGCTAGTAAAGAAAAAAGAGATATTCACATTGGGATGGAAGACGAGGGATGTGAAAATGAAGCAACAAAGTCGTCCTGCAAAGTCTTGGTCTTCCTGGAATCAATTAAAGTTTCTTTTCCATTTGCTCCTTTCCACTTTTGCTACTCTATTGACAAAGAAGGCACATGATATCCAATAAAGTTGCTGGGGAGATTCTCTATACGAAACAAGCACTTGTGGACAAAAAGCATTTTATTTTGATTTGTCTAACTTCTTGTGTGCATCCTTGAAAGTCTTGGTCTTCTTGGACTTCACAGTTTTCTCTTTTGATTAGCTCACTATCACTTTGCTTCCCCATAACCTTGTTGTTCTCTACAGACTACAGTGACTGTTTCACCATGGCCATTGGAGAGATCTTTTTGAGTTCCCTCATTCAGGTCTTGCTCGACAAGTTGGCTTCTATGGGATTGGATTATGCACAACGGGAAGGAATCAGCACGACCGTGCTCCGTAAGTGTAAGGGGATGTTGGAAACAATCAATGAAGTGCTTGATGATGCAGAGGACAAGCAACTCGACGGTGACCGTTTAGTGATGCGATGGCTAGACAATGTTAGGGACTTGGCCTATGACCTGGAAGACTTGCTTGATGAGTTTGAGATCGAAGCCACTCAAGCCAAGTCAAAGGCAGAATCCAGCACAAGCAGAGATCAATTAAAAAGGAAGTTCCCTTTCTTTAGCCGACCACGCTCACTTGCGTCTGAAACCAAGTTACTAGAGATCATCAACAGGTTTGAAGAGATTATCAAGAGGAAGTCTCTCCTAAGCTTGAGAGAGAATGTTGTGGACAGATCCCACTACACCAACAAAAGGCTCCCCAGCACTAGTCTGCCGGAGACTCAATTTTTTGGCAGGGAGAAGGAAGAAGGGGAGATACTCAAACTACTGACTGGTGAAGCTGAAAATGGCAATACCACGTTGAGCATAGTCCCCATAGTTGGGATGGGCGGTATTGGAAAGACAGCCTTAGCTCAACGGCTATATAATGATGCCAAAGTGAGTAGCTGCTTCGAAAAGAGAGCATGGGTTTGTGTTTCAGATGTTTTTAATGTTCTCGACATAACCAAGACTATTTTGCGGTCGATCACTGAGGTGTCTAATGAGGGTGAAGATCTTAACAGGCTTCAAGTTAAGTTGAAGGATAGTCTATTGGGGAAAAAGTTTCTTGTGGTTTTGGATGATGTTTGGAATGAAAACTACGGAGAATGGACTGTGCTCTTAAAGCCATTTGAAGCAGGGGCTAAAGGAAGTAAGATCGTCATAACGACTCGCAACTATACTGTTGTTTCTATAACAGGAGCTTCGCCGTATCCTTTGAAGGAGTTGTCCCTTGATAATTGCACAAGCTTATTAACCTTTCATTCTCTTAAAACGGAAAATTTTGAGAGACACCCAGATCTTGAAACAATAGGTAGGAAAATAGCCGAAAAATGTAAAGGTTCACCTTTGGCAGCAAAGGTATTGGGAGGTCTTCTACGTGATAAAAGGAATCCTGATCAATGGGAAGCTATCTTAAACAACAAAATGTGGGATCTTCCAATGGGAGAAAATGATGAGGTTATTCGAGTTTTGAAATTGAGCTACGCCCATCTTCCTTCTTATTTGAAGAGATGTTTTGTTTATTGTGCAATATTTCCCAAGGATTACGAAATTGAGAGGGATGAGCTAGTGCACTTGTGGATAGCGGAGGGTTTTTTTAATGGAGGAAGATCAAAGGATAATATCTTGAAATGGGGACAAGCTCACTTTGATGAGTTAGTATCTAAATCATTTCTTCAACGATCAAGTGTCAACGCATCCAAATTTTCAATGCATGATCTTTTGAATGACCTAGCAAAGTCAATTGCGGGCGGAACATGCTTTAACTCTAACTTTGTGTCTGAGCTGGCAGATAATGAAGATGTTGCATCTCTAGAGAAAGTCCGTTATACATCATTCACCTCATCGTATTGTGTTTCATCAAAATGCATGGGAGCATATCATCGAATGAAGGTACTAAGAAGTTTAATATTATTGTCTAATCGATCTTATGAAGGTTACCAATTCCAGATTTCCAACAAAGTGTTACATGACTTGCTAACAAAATTGAAGTACTTAAGGGGGTTCTCCTTAAGTCGTTGTTCCATCATAGAGGTCCCGGATTGTGTTGGTGATTTAAAATATCTTCGCTATCTCAATTTCTCTTACACAAATATAGAAAGGCTACCTGAGTCAATCGGCAGCTTGTGCAAATTACAAGCTTTGATCTTAAAAGGTTGTCGAGAGCTTTCTTTATTGCCTCAAGGAATCACAAAATTGGTTAGCTTACAATTTCTTGATATTAGAGATACAAGGAGTCTAAAGGAGATGCCATTGAGTATCAGTAATTTGAAGAATCTTATGATCTTGTCCAAGTTTGTGGTAGGAACTGACAAAGGGTCACGGTTAAAGGAGTTAAAGAACTTGCCACACCTTCAAGGAGAATTGTTCATATCAGATTTGCAAAATGTGGAAGAAGTCAGAGATGCAATTGATGCTGATTTAATTGGAAAGAGAGGCCTTAGCAAATTATTCTTGCACTGGGGTGAATATTTTGGAAATTTGCGGAATGGGAAGCACGAAGCACTAGTGCTCCACTATCTGCGACCTCACATTAATCTTGAACATCTCTCTATCTCGCACTATGTTTGTGCAAGACTCCCCTCATGGTTAGATGGTCCATCTTATTCTAAGATAGTTTCTTTATGCTTACGGGATTGTCCTAATGTCACATCGCTTCCGCCACTTGGACAACTACCTTCACTTAGAGAATTATCTCTTGAAGGTCTACATGCAGTAAGCACGATAGGCCCTGAATTTTACGGAGGTAAAAGGCCTTTTTCATCCTTAACAACTTTGAAGCTGGAAGAGATGTTGGCATGGAAGGATTGGTCTCTTTATGCTGGGGGTCAAGAAGAAGACGTCACATTCTCTTGTCTTCAGCATCTAGTTGTCCGAGGATGTCATTCGTTGGTCGGGACATTGCCTGGTCGACTTGATCTTCTCAAGAAGCTAGAAATTTATTCAAGCCCGCATTTGAATAGCTCAACCAATGTGGTTTGTCTCCCATCTCTCTATGAGTTATCCCTTGAGGATTGTAACGAGGAGATCTTTAAAATCTTTGTAAACCTAACTTCTTTGACCATTCTCAGAATTAAGAATCTTGCAAAGCTTATTTGCTTTGATCATGGGTTTACGAGTTACTTGGTTAAGCTAAAGGAGCTTTATATAGGGCAATGTGACAAGCTAAACTACTTGTGGCAAAATGGAAATGAGATGCAAAATCTTGCTTGCCTTCGGAGTGTAGTCATCGATAGTTGTCCTCAATTCACATCTTTTGTGGCTAGAGACGGAGAAATGGAGCTATCCTGCAACCTTGAAAAGATGGAATTGAGAAATTGCACAAGTTTACAAAAGCTTCCAAGCAAGATGTACACATTAAGAGATTTAACTATTGAGAATTGTCCAAAAATCAAGGGGCTAATAGTTTCTCAAGATGACCCTAGCAGCAATAACTCAATATCTCAACTTGAATTTCTTACCATACGTGAATGTGATTCTTTGATATCATTTCCATTTGTCAAGAGTGGACTTGCTTCTCTGAAGGAGCTTACTACTCGGAAGTGTGAAGGGCTGGAGTCCCTCAAAGACATCTGTATATGGAGTTGTAAGAATTTGGTGAGTCTACCGCGATGCCTTCACATGCTCTCTCATCTCACTCGTTTGTGGCTAAACGAGTGTCCGGCATTGGAGATAGAGGACTTCCCTCCCCTTCCCATCACGCTGGTGAAACTTGTACTTGATTCACTTCCTAAGATGAAGTCTCTACCGAAGGAATGGCATCATCTTACGTCCCTCCAATGGCTAATAATCATGAGCTGTGAAAATATCAAATGCTTGCCAGAAGGAGGTTTGCCTCCCAATTTGCGGTGGTTTTATATTAGGGAGTGCGAGAATATGAAGCAACCAGTGAAAGAGTGGGGCTTACCCATGCTCACATCCCTCGGGCGTTTGACAATAGACGGAAGCAGCATGGAGGGAGTGTGGTTTCCTTCAGAGGAAGACAACAAGGATGCATGGAGTCTTCTCTTTCCTTCCTCTCTCACCTCTCTTTGCATTTGCGACATGAGGAACGTGGAAAGACTATCAAGTGGCATTCGCAACCATCTCTCCTCTCTTGAAACGTTATGGATTGAAGATTGTCCGAAGTTGAGGGACTTGCCAGAGGATGGCCTCCCTCCCTCCCTCCTATCATTGCATATACGAGGATGCGAGAATCTGAAAGATAGATGCTCAAAACACACCGGCGACTATTGGCCCCTCATCCAAGAGATCCCTCTCATCGAGATTGATGACGTTCGGATCCAATGTTAGTCCTAGTACCGTCCGGATTTCTAGGGTTCGGAAGGCATCGATTTCCCGTTCTGCTTCCTCAACTCGATGCTCAATACAAATCGATACTTTCCCGTGGAGATGCTCCGCATGAATTTCCGGAAATCCAAGAAATCCTCAACATCGGCACCGATTGGGTTCTCAGATCCGATGAAGTGAAATAGATCCACTTTCGCTTTCATTTGCTAACTGCCGCGATTCTATCCCTTCCATCTCCGGTCGGATTTGTAAGGGTTCGGGTAAGTCCTTTCGTTTTGAATGCATCGATTTCGTGTTTCTGTTCTTCATTTCAATGCTTAATTACGAAGTCATTTCTTCCGATGTGCGCAGACGTTTGCTTCTCGTGTTGAAGTACGACTGAAATTCAGAGCTAAAAAATTGATAATTAGCTGCTTGAATATCCAGCAAGAGCTTCCTTTAGTCTCCGATTGCACTGGCTTGCGAAAGTTGTTGATGATGATGATGATATTCTTGTATGCCACAGCTGCATCCATGTCCACTACTGCCTTGGGCTGGCTTTTCTCTTCAGCCACTGCAAAGCTCTTTCGAACAGCAAGTAATTCAGCCCCCTCTGCAGGCAACCATCTCCCCTGTTTCAGTTCTGGCCTCAATCCCAACAATTTTTGTTCATATAGGGATGCGAGATTCTGAAAAATCGAGATGGTCAAATGTCACTGGTGACTATTGGCCTCTCATCCAAGAGATATCTTTAATCAGCATTGATAGCCACGATAAAAGATTTGTCTCCATTGACTGCTTTTTATTAATCAGGTAATGCTTCCAACTTCTTTTATATTTTTGCTTTCATTTGTTAACTGTCGGGATTCATACATTGATGCAATGTAAGCTTTCTAGGTTCAGGTAGGTTTTTGGTTTTCGAGGCATCAATTTTGATTCTGCTCCCCCAATTTGATGTGTAATACACACTGATGTTTTCCCATGGAGGTGTTTCCAGTTACCTTTTCATTGTCTTGCACTAATTGAACTTATCGGAATCTGGTCTTTACATCGAAAATACAATAGAACCATTCGATTTTTACAGCTACAGGGAGCCTCTGTCATCATACATCTGACTTATAATGGAATGGAAACCAATGTGATTATTCCAACTTGCAAAATATTGGAATAGAATAGTTATGCTAGCCTGCATTACAGAAATTTATAATACCAAGTAGTTCCAATATCTGTGCCTATAGGCAATATTGGGCTTTGCACATAATAAATGTGGAAATCTTTTTGTTTTTAAATGTGGACTTTAAGTTCTGCTTTAATGACCAGTGACTACTATAGCTTTATCTTTGTGAATTTTTAGTTTCTTGTCTAAAGATAGATGAGTATGATTTTGTGTATTTAATTATCCCTGACTGTAGGATTTGGATGCAGTTGAGACACTCATTCAAGGTCTGGTCTTGTTCCAAGGAGGAATTCTGATGGTGAGATTGATTTTTCTTGCTAACATACTTTAATTTGACCAATGATGGATCATCTTTACAGCTAACAGCCATCTTTTCACCTTGATTTGCAGGTTAGTCATGATGAGCATCTAATATCTGGAAGCGTGGACGAGCTCTGGGTGATTTCTCAAGGCAAGGTGGCGCCTTTCCATGGGAATTTCCAGGATCATAAGAAGATACTTCAGTACTCATTGAATCAGGCAAGTTTAGCTCTTGTCATCAACCAAGAGTGTTTTAACGTGATCACATCACATCACCCTACAAAACATAGAATGAGGCTTTGTTACAAAGAGAAAACAAAAAAGGATGAAGAGAGGATTGCTGCTGATATACAGGATGTACTCACAACTACAGCAGCCCTCATTTGTCATTTTGATTAGGGCTCATGGAAGGATGAGTCTCAAGTTTTTGACATTGAATATGCAGTATCATTTGCCAACAGCTTAAAAAACTGAGTCTGGATTGCAGTCCTGGTAATAATTTATGACCCTTTGCCCATTTTTATCTTAGTGACAGGTTCGTTTGTTGTGCCCCTGGAAGTTTGACATGGAAGTGCTTTTTATTTTGCGCTAATATTAACTTTCATTTTCTTCTTTTTTGTCCTTTTTCTAACCCTAAACTCTTGAAACTTTTGCACAAATGCACAATGTTGACATATGAATTCACATATTTATTTTCCATTTTTTTTTAAAATTTGGATAAGGTTGTTAATTTTGACATGAAAAGAAAAGTTTCTGTTACTTGAACTTAATTCTACACAACCGAGTCCTTTGATTTGCCGGAGCAACCTAGGGGATAATTCTTTTATCATGTGCTACATATTATGTTCTTTTGTTCTTTTACAACATCCCACCTCTGTATGTCTTTGCATTATCCCAGCATCTTTTTCCTTGTGCCCTTGCTCATTCGCTGCAGTTGTTTTGCAGATATTATGGTGATCTATATTGACAAAATCTCTTGGGAGGATCACATGCGAACGTTGCTGAGGTCAGATTAATATAGTCAATTATATGGGTCATTTTTCCAAATTAAAAAACTCGAAAAAACAAGCTTTTAATTATCATTTGGTGCATTGATATGTTCTGAATTATCTTCTAGTGAATATGATCTAAATAAGAATAATCTTTTTCGACATGTTCAGGTCAATATTCAAAATAAGAAGCTTTCTTTCTTCTGGTTGTTGTATGGATATTTGACCTGTTACCCTCTGTGGCAGGATCGTTTGCTGTTGTGGATGACATCTTCTGCTTGTTTCAAGGACACCCAGAGGGTGTTGCTCTTCTCAAGCAGCAATATGGATTGAGTGAGACCACCAATGAGGTCACTGCTGTCATAGAAGCTCATAGAACTCCGAGAGATCGGAGGCCTTATGCTGCCGATTGAGTTATGAAAGACATCACTGGAAAGTTTGCATTTGTGCTCTTGGACAGCCCTTCAGAAACCACTTTTCTGGCTGCTGTAAGTAACAATAATTTTCATGGTTTCATTCTGGGGATATCTCTCTCTGTCTCTCCCTCCACCTGCGATCTGTCTAATCCTTTATGTCCTCTTAATCATGCAGAATGTTGGTGGAAGTGTCCCTTTCTTCTGGGGAAGTGATTGTGAAGGCGATCTTGTTCCCTCAGACGATGCAGGAGTCATAAACAAGGGCTGTGGGAAACTGTTGCACCATTCCCTAAAGGTAATTATCTTCACAGATCATAAATGCAGTGTCACTGGCATTTACTCCGAGCATTGGAACGTGAAAAGTAAGGAGGGATGAGCTCTGCTGATAGGAGAATGTTATGTTATTGGATAAAATCATATTGGAAGAGCAACATTGTAGGTTAAAATGCACATTTCAAAATGTGCGTACATTGTAGGTTAAATCGTTCACCATTGAACATTGCCTTTTTTTGAACTCAGGATGCTTCTTCATCAGCTCTGGAGGTTTGTGGAGTTATGAGCACCCACCAAATGAGGTGAAGTGAGTTCCTGGGGTGGATAGCTTGGGCCGAGTGCGTGGCGCCACATTCGAAGTGGTGCAGAGACTAAGAAGGAGTCTAACATGCCTAGAGTTAGGAGTGCTGCGAACTGGTCCTCGCACTACCTAGTCATATGGTTTGTGGCCCTTTCTTGGCCAGGCCATTAGCTATTGAATGGCCTTCTGTTGCTTATGACCCAGTCACCCTTTCTCATCAACAATTTTCAGCTCTAATGGTCGGTTGCTCCATGTTGAGAGTTTGAGATGACGTTGTTTTATGCAGCTGTATCTGTTGCTTATAAAACCAAGCTTTTCCAGAACCTGATCATGCTATTTGCAATAATATCTTTCTGGCATTTCATGAAGCCTTCATGCAAAGTTCATTCAATGTAATGTTTTTTCGCTTAGATGTCTATTATGTAACTGTAATCTACCAGTAATGATTAGAAAGATTCTTGGTATCCACTTCTTTTTGTTTAATTCCTCTGCACAAAATTCGCATACATGTTAATTTATCTCCATGCAACATCAAGTATACTGTGAATATCATGCTTAAATCAGGTCTATGTAGACTTAATGTTGACTTTCTCAGAGATTTTGACATAGACTTCTAGATATTTTATTTAGTCTCCGTAGTATGATCTGGTAAGTTCCAATGAAGTATATAACTAGAGGAAGATTTGGCGCAAAAAGGATATAGCTTCAGCTTCAGGTAGATTTGGGCATCAAACACCTTGCAGACACGCTTCTCCCATGTTGTCGTGCATCCATTAGAAGATTTTATACAATTTAGCCTTTTGATGGTTGCTCGCTGAAAAATAGCAATTTGGGGATAGCACTATGCTCATACTAGTTCTTGTATATCTCAAGAGCCAACTGTTTGGTTTAGTGCATACAGCAGCTGCAGTCCATGTACACTGCCACATTAAATTCCTCAGCTATCTTAAATAAGCGTGAGAGCATTTGTGCCAATTTTTGCTGCAATTTGGAATCTATTAGTGTCAAACAAGATGAGCTGAAAATTCACAACTCAGCATGATTCGACAGTTTCAATGGACCTGGCGCTCTGCAAGTTCTCCCCTTCTAGTAAACTCCACTTGAAACAGAGCAATCACAGAATCCACAAATCTGAAAGATGTTGCTCACCTAAGGTCAACCATCCACACCTCACAAAATATGTGCAGTTTGATTCTCGAGCTGTCTTACCAATAATTCAAATGGTTCTTCAGACATTGTGGCAGCCAAACCTAGAAGCAAGTTGAATTAATGCTCATAAGTATGGGCACGGGCATAAATGATCTACAAATTCATGGAAAGGCTAGATTACAGCAAGTACACTAGCAGAAAAGAAGGAAGAGTTGCCAACAGTGTAGGAGGCATTGCTTACTTTATTTAGGACTGCACCAGGATCCATGCTAAATCTCTCAGCTATTGGTACAATACGGTCAGGGCAACTGCAGGTGTACAAAGTCAAGAAAGTGCATGTGCACTTACATGGACGTAAGCCGAGTATGAAACAAAAGCAGCTTTTTCTAGGTTAAGAAAATGACCGACAGATTATATTAGGATATAAAGTTCCATCTGTGTCGACATAAGCTGCCTCGCCATTCCCCCTCTCATGTGAGTAAGCAGCTGGAAAAATTGTTAGGATCATGGAATCCAGAAACCATAAATAAAGAGTGATGGAAAGAGGGGAAATACTGTTGTAGGGTTCTAATGGTTATGACAAAAGTACGTTCTCCTAGCCTCTTCCCTACTTGGTTTGAACCACTACATATCATGCATTCCAATGTACTGACTGTAGATTCCAGAAAATGACAGTGCCATTCTCCCAGAATCTCCTGATACATACATTCTGATGCCAAGATCAACCACAGCTGCATTTCTTTATGAGAAATTCAATCACCGGGTTACTATTTGCGTTGCTCATCTAGGAAACATAAAATGCAACAGAAGTTAATGCCAGAAACCTAATATGCAATTCAGACCAACTTGAGCAGAAACACACGGTATGTGCAAGCTGAGTTTTCCCAGACCTGAAGTGACGTTAGCAGTATTTTCTGAGAAAACCAACTAAAAAGGTCTTACCTATCTCCTTATGCTGACGCATGTGGCCTCCAAGCTGGATCAAAAGAATTCGATGAGAGGGCCACTGCCATGATGCATGAGTTGCTTAGCTTCACAATGGAAAAGAGGTTGGTAACCAATCACCTCATCCACTGTCGACAAGAATTCATAATGCCTCAGAAGCTTATGAGACTCCTGTTGAAGCATTTTGGCATTTGCTATGTCTCTCAGAGGGGGAAAAGGTTTAGTGTGTTCTTGACAGGAGCTTATGAAGGTGCAGAGCTGATTCAGAAATCTCTGCTGATTATTTGGAAGGAAAAGGTCCTAAGCCTTAATGGTTATAGAGGGAGGAAGAAAAAGATAGAAACCTTTACAGACTCATCAGATATGGAAGATAATGATTTCCATGAGGGTAGCCCTAAGGATGAAGGCGTCCCAATGCAGCTTGAACAAGCTGAAGCCATAAGTGAATTGGAGGATATTGCAGGTGGAGACAGCTACTTCATGGATATTAGTGAAATTGACCAAGCATAAAAGCCTCATGATTCAATTTAAGGTCAAATGTTCTTGTTCGAGCTGTCAAGATAACTTGCTTTTTCAGTCTTTTTCTTCACAAGTTTGAAGTTTTGAGTATCTGCTATATAGATTTAATTAGACAAACTCCCATTTGCATCTGTAAATTAAACCAATACTAGGCTGATCCAGTTTATTCCTCATTTGTCCTAAATATCACCTTTGAAAATAGGAAGACTCGTTCTTTAGTTTGAATGATAGATGGCTTTCCTCAGCTTTTGGCAGTTCTTTCGTATACCTCATTGATAGCATAAATTGTGTTCATGATTTGTTACATGGACTAGCATCTGCTGGACGCCATTTTGCAAGAAACTTATTGTACTTGTCAAAAGAAAATTATTGCGAACTCAATGGAGATGATGTTGGGTAATTAGCTTTCAAATATTGAGATTAGATTTTCTTCTTGGCCTCATAATAACCACGATATCCACAAATGTGAGCCTCAAACCAAACTGATATTATGTGTAGTTAAAAACATATTGCACCAGATAATTTTATGTTTTTTTTTCTTTATGACAAAATACCGTGGTTGATAAATTTCATTTCATCTGAAGTTATTCGAAATGACACTGAATAACTTTCTTTTGGTCACATCTCTTTTCAAGCCTGAAGAAGTCCTATGATCTTTCCATACATGCCATGCTCGATTAAGTTCCTTAGAGCATATAAGGCTGTATTATATAAATCCGATTGGCTAAACATAAATAGAAGCAGCAGAAAGGATACTCAGGCCTTTTTATCCTTACGATATATTTTGCAATTGATACACAAAGGTGACAATGTAGTTGACTAATCTTTTGGGTCACCACAGAGAAAGTATCTCATGTCATTCCATGAATGGTTTGTTGTCGAGCGCAAGAAACTTAAGGACAAGCTATGACAAGGGTGACAAAGTGTCCATTGCAGAGAAAGGAAATGAAGACGTGCTTGGGAGCCCATTATATGCCTCTAGCTGTCAATACGATGAGTAACATCAAATTGCAGATTAACAAAAGAAAGCATTTTGCCTGCCTTCCTGGTTGGAGAGACTTCTTTAGTAGTCCACATCGGCGATGCCTCCTGGTGTTATCTAAAAAAAGTGTGTTTGTCAAGTCCAACATATACGGAATATCTTGGTCTCATCTTATTGACAGATGAGCTCTTGCTAAATTTTCTGACAAAATTGAGCAATGGTCTTGATAGATGTGCATCGTCTACATAACAGTAGAGCTAATAATAGTAAACCAGTCCTGCTGAGAAAATTATCAAGATCCACTTCTTTTTGTTTAATTCCTCTGCACAAAATTTGTATTCAACATGTTCATGGATCTCCAGGCAACATCAACTATACTGTGAGTATCATGCTTAAATCAGGTATCCACCAATTCCTATATAGACGCAGTATCAACTTTCTCACAGATTTAATATAGACTTCTAGATATTTTACTTAGTATCTGCAGTATGATGTGATGAGTTTCAATAAATTATATAATCAGAGGAAGATTTGGCACAAAAAGGATATAGCTTCATCTTCAGGTAGGTTTGGGGCATCAAACACCATGGAGACATGCTGCTCCCTTCTGACTTTCCTAAACATCAACCTAACCATGGCTGCAAGAGCCAGAACATGCCCGCCTGCAGGTTTCATTGGGTCTGATGACACACCTCCGCCTGGATCAGCTACGACTGAAACAGATAAATCAAAGACAGTCATAAAAAATAAAAATAAAAATCCTTTTCCTATGTCATGGACTGCAGCTACTGTATGCTTCACCAGTTTACACCAAATAGCTGGTTCTTGAGATTTACAAGAATTAGTTTGAGCTTAGTGCAGTCCCCAAAATGTTATTTGTCAGTGTGCAACCATCAAAGGGCTAAATTGGATAAGAACTTTGAATGGATGGAGGACTACGTGGGAGAAGTGAGATGTAATGCAGTACGTTGATTGGTCATGTACTCTGCCATGTTAGATTCCTCAGCTATCTTAATAACACGTGAGAGCATTTGTGCCAATTTTTGCTGCAATTCAAAATTCATTAGTCTCAAACCAGATAAGCTGCAGAATAACAACTTGCATGATTTGATGGTTTCAGGATCAACCTGGCGCTCTGCAAGTTCTCTTCCAGTAAAATCCACTTGGAAGAGAGCAATCACCAAATCCACAATCTGGAAACGGCGCTCACATAGGTCAACCATCCACACCTCAGAAAATCTGTAGGGTTTGATTCTTGAGCAGTGCCTTACCAGTAATTTGAATGGTTCTTCAGACATTTTGGCAGCCAAACCAAGAAGCAAGTTGTACTGATGCTCAGAAGTAGAGGCATGGGCATAAATGATCGTCAAATTCATGGAAGGACTAGATTACAGCAAGTACACTAGCCAGAAAAGTAAGAGTTGCCACCAGTACAGAAAGCATTGCTTACATTATCTAGGACTGCACCAGGATCCATGCCAAATCTCTTGGCAATTGGTACGATTCAATCAGGGTGACTGCAGGTGTACTGAGCTAAGAAAGCGCACATGTGCTTACATGGACAGACGAAGTTTATGAAAAACAAGCAGCTTTGCCAAGGTCAAGAAAAATACAGACAGATTATCATGGGATACAAAGTTCATTGTGTGTCTGTAGCATTAGGTTAGTGGGCCCCAAAAGAAGTAATAGCAAAAGAAGTTGCAAATGCCCCAAAAGAAGAAACTGAAAAAGAAACCGAAAAGTCATTAAAGCAAAAAGGAGAGGGGAGAGGGTTCGGCTAAACAAAAACTGAGAGTTTCCTTAACCAAAAAGAACAAGGAAAAAGAAGAAGAAGAAGAGGAGAAAGGGGAAGAAAGGAACGGAGTTTCGGCACGTGCATGCCTCGGATGCCTCGCCAAGCCGACTCAACTCCATAACACAGCACCCGGTAAGAGATCAAGCCCTCGTTTGTCCGATTGAAGTAATTTTTGGATTTAAGACTTAAATTCGAAATTTTTGGAAAACCGAAAGATGAAGTCTAATTTTGGAGTCGTTGAGCCTCGTATTTTTGCAAGAATGGTAATTTAGGGTGTTGTAGAGCCGTGGGATTTTACGGATCGTGATTTGAACTTATGGTTTGTTCGAAACAAAATTTCAAAGTTTCCCGCGTGCAGTGAACAGTACGCGTCCAGCAGCTTTGGGCCCGTATTTTGTCATTTTTCGACTTAATTTTGGGATGGCCAAGTTGGGATTCTTGTAATATGTGTCAAGGGCTCTCTATTGACTATAAGTACGTTTAGATCGGGGTTCGGAAGAAAAAGTTAAAGCTTGATCAAGTTTTGCGCTTAAACTTCATGTGCGAATGGCTTGAACAATCGCTTTGGTTATGCGATTTGTTAGCGCGAAGTCCTTTTGTTAGAGTTAAGGCATAACTTAGTCATTTTGTAGTTGAGATAGAATTTTATTAGATTTTAACATTATTCTTCGGTCATTTGATAGGGCTTTGAGTTTGACGATACGAGTATTGTTCGTCGTTTGGTCATAGACGACGAGGTGAGTGGTACTATATCTTCTTTGGTTTTATAAAATTATGTCTTGAAGTATATATATGTATATATACTGAATTGAGAAGAGCATTTTTATTGCATAAAAGCCAGATCGAGCAATTGCTACCCTTTGGTTGATTGTGAATATTTGAAAAGCATGTTATACAAGGTTTGTGGAGAAATATATATGAAATTGCTTTGCGACTGATTTGTGGAAAGATTTATGATGATTTGAGAAATAAATATGAAAATGGATGATGGGCTATGTTGCAAAATGTTATTTGTTTGGTTTGAGATATTGATTTTTGGATTGGATTTCTGGTATTGGAAAATGGTTATTTATGCTCAATATGACTGTGAATCCAGTGATGGGTTTTTGGGGTATGCATACCAGGTTTAGGATATCCTTCTGAGCCTAGCCACCGGCTTTGTAGGTGGAGACCTTACCAAAGGGAGAATCTTGGTCGCCTTGTCACAAGGCGTTGTGTCGTGACCATGGTTAGTTATTGGGTAAAAGATTGATCAATGGATAGACCATTGATATGTGTTTTTGATGGAGATTATTCAATGGATTCGACCATTGATACTTGACTTTTGATGACAATTCAAATGAGTTTTCCCTATTACTATAAATCTTTGATGATAAGAAGTAACTCTTATAAGATTTAATACTTATTTTATATATTGAATTGGCGTTATGAAGTTTGGTATTGCTTTGTATACGTGCATAGTGGTTGTTCGATCTGCTTGGAAGATATGTACTACTCACTGAGCTGTGATTGCTCATCCCATTCCTCCTTTAATCTTTTCAGGTTCCTCAGCTAGCGGCGAATAGAGCGAGTGCGTAGTCGGTGGGAAACTTTTGGGGAGTCCTATTTTGTTTTTGGTATGGTTCAAGGAAGTGGTGCAATGATACTCACTAGTAGTTGGATCGTCTGAATTTTAAACGTATATCTCTTTTCTCTTTTTGGTGGATTATAGAAACTCTGATGTTGCAACCAAATTGAAGGTTTATCTGATATTTATATATGTAAGTTGATATCAGTTTGTTGGTTGTATTTGAGGCTGCGTCCTTTGTAAAGAAGGACGGCTGTGTCATCCCCATTCTTTGTAGTTTTTGGGGTGTGACAGTGTCAATACAAGCTACCTTGCCATTTCCTCCTCTCATGTGAGTTGGCAGCTGAAAATTTTTTACGAACATGGAATCCACAAGCCATTAATAAAGAACGATTGAACACAGGGTATATACTGCTGTAGGATTTGCAAATAAGTAGTGTATCTTCAAGCATCACATTCGACTAATGATCAACCCAAGTCCAAGTCTGACAATAATTAAGGCTTTTACTCAGTTATGACCTATGAAGCACGAACACTCTCCGGGACCCTTCGTGTCGTGTCCGACACTCCGACACGTGTCCGACACGCGATCAACGCGAGTCGGAAAAACCGACACACGGTCAACTATTTCCGACACGCTCCGACACGTGAGTCGGAAATTCCGACACGCACTGGGTTATTTTTATAAATTTTCAAAACTTCTGGGGTCTAAATATAAATATATGAAAAAAATAAAAAAATAAAAAATAAAAGCTAAACTTCAATCATGCACGGGGTCTGGAGAGTGGAGAGTGGAGACTCTGGACTCTTCTCTTCAGTCTTCATGGAAAGTAGCTGTTGGAGGTGAAGGGGCTAGGTGAGGCGCTTCTTATTTGTATATTTTGTATTAACAATTTACGCATTGTGTCGAATCCGAGTATTACATTGGTGCTTATTAGGGGAACTGGGATTGCTGAATCGTTGCTTGCGATTATGGTAGAAGGATACACGGACAAGAGTAAGGGAAATTCTGAAACCTAACAATGATCCAGAGATTAAGGCGGAGTTGAATTTGCTAGGCATTATAAAAATGATTTCAAATGGGAAGAGTTCTTATTTGCTGCTCTGCACCAAGTAGGATTTACCCTGAGTGAACGAACTAATTTTTGTCATTTTTATGTATTGAGCGCTCTATTTTGAATAAGTCATCTATGAAGTAAGTAACATCAAAATTGAAAACCTGAAGGGCATTATCGGTTTTGATATGATTTTTCTCTATTTTTATTTCCTTTCCACTTTTGATATGATATTAACAAATGTAGGATTATTGTTTTTAGTATAGATTAATTCTAGGCTCTTTTTAATATTATTATTTAGTTATTTATGCATTTATATATAAAAATAATTATTTAATATTTAACGTGTCGGAGCGTGTCGGAATTCTATATTTTTTGAGAAATGACGTGTCGCATGTCGTGTCGTGTCGTGTCGCGTGTCGCGTGTCGCGTGTCAGTGCTACATAGGTTATGACACAGTACAAACTCTTCTGGCCTTTTCCTGCTTGGTTTTGTATATGCATTCCAGTCTACTGACTGCAAATCACAGAAAATGAGAGTGCCATACTCCCAAAATCACCCGATACACACGTTCTGACGCCAAGATCGCCCACATCTTTATTCTTCATAGAAATTCAGTCATTATGTTACTATTTGGCATTGCTTATCTGAACGAAAAATGCAACAGAAGTTAATGACAGAAACCTAATATCCAATTCGGACCAACCTGAGTAGTAACACACGGGGTATGTGCAAGCTATGTTTTCCCAGACCTGAAGTGACGTTAGCAGCATTTTCTGAGAAAGCTAATTAACAAAAGCACCTAAAAGTTCATCAAAGGTAATGTCTTTGGACTGTCATCTTCACCCTGATTCGCCAAATGCTTCTGTAATTGCCAGAGTTTTAATACCACCAGTTTAACATCGCCAAACCGGTGAAATTTGCTTTTGTTGAAATGCATGAAGAATAAGACACACAGCCCGTAAAAGAAAGTATGTTACCACCTAAAAGCTCATCGAGGGCTTGGCTTCCAATTGTGATGCAACAACCGACTTTCTCTGGAAATAAAGACATTTAAAGTATTTTGAGCAACACATGCTACGTTGCGGGCTTTATTTTAAGGGTCAATAACTCATTGAGGTATTCCAAAGATACTTACAGAAGTTCAAATTGATTGGAGCCACCATCTCAGGTCAAGAAGAATCTAGAATCTAGCCACTATTTTTTCAGCTGCTTTGCGTATTTTGTCAACTTTTGCCTCAGATAATCCTTTTATTCCAGTTAAGTGATACCAGGAAAAAAAAAAAAGGAAGAACAAGAAGCAACCTCAACTTTATTCTCAGGACTAAAGATCAGATATACCCTCTTTCTATGCACAATCAAGCCATTGCGAGTGGAGATTCGTTATTAATCCATCTATGCCATAAATGCACGGAAAATAGATATACCAATGGTGCAATTACTATATGATGCAACATAACAAAGGCCGAATTGCTCTTGCATGATTTAGAAGACATACGTCAAATAGGTGAATTAGATGTGTTCTATTCAAGTAGTAGCGGAAATTACTCCTTGTCAATTAAGGAAAGAAAACTAAAACTATGGTATGCACAGAAAATCACGACAAGTTCAAGAGGAAGTCAAATGGAAACTCATAATCATTCTCAGTAATCACATCACGAAAAGGAAATGAATTGCAATCTGCAGAGCTCATGAACTCACTTGAGAGCTGAAATGAAGAGGTTTCTACTGAGTCACAGGCTCCAGCCTTAACATGAACAGCTTTTCCATCATCCTATGTATGCGCTAAGTTGGACATTTCACTTTTTTCCCCTGAAGATTTACCTTCAAATCTTTCGCTACGATTTTCTCTTACCCCTGGTGTTTCTTGTTCAAAAGAATCAAGAATAGAAGGAACTCCTTTAAATAACATATTCATTCCATCGCCTGACCCCTGTAGCTTTCCATCCTCTCACCTTGAGCTTCTTGGCAAGCTTCCTTCCCAATTCCAGATCCTCCTCCGCAGACATGGCAGCTTTCCGCATAACATGCTCGAGATACTCTTCGATCTTAGTCTTTGATTTTCTCTTCACATCATTCTTCACTTTGCTGCATTTCCGCGAACCAGAATCATCCTCCAACAAAGACTCAAGCTTAACCATCGTGTTAAACTAAGTTTTCTGGTGAATGTAGAATGTCAGGACAAAAGCATTTTCCCGATGATCAATGACAATCTAGCTTTGCAACAGTGATCATTGATGAATTTAGTTGAGGATATACCTTATTAATCCAGCTATGTCACCAATACATGGAAAATAAGACGTACAATGGTGCAATCCCAATGTCGCATAACATAACAAAGGCTGGAATTTCTCTTGTATATGATCAGAAGACAAAAACCATAAACTATTTCACGCGCAGGAAATCACGACAAGTTGAAGAGAAAGGTCGAGACGTAAAAACACTAACGGATTCACACTGATGTTCCAGGAAAACTCGAGCTAAACCGAGCAACCAAACCGAAACCGAGCTCATCCGGTTGGCAGAATTCAGAGTCACTTAATATCGACATTCAAAGAGATTCACACTCATAGCTCCATCGAACCATTTACATCTTGCTTTTGACTTCAGAACTGAGACGATAAAATCACGACGATCCTCTCGGAATCAAACGACCGCACTGAAACATCAACGAGAAAACAAAAGCGATGAGATGAACAGAAAGGAGTTGCCTGCACTCTGTTTTGCCCCCTGACTTACGTTTCTCGATCGTTTCGAGCAGGTCTTCTTCGTCGTGGACGCCTTCTCTTTCCACGATCTGCAGCTGGCGGCGCCACTCTTCGGCGCAGAGCATCAACGAGAGAACACGAGACGAAACTCAGAATCGTTGCCGGCGATTGCATCGGCGGAAATGGACGTGAACTGAAATCAAGCGGAGCTTCGTGAGACTCCTACTTGAGAGATGAAAGCATCTTCGACGACGATGGAGCGCAACGATCGGCCATGAAGTTCGGCGCGTCTGCGCAGGAGGATGAGACTTTCAAAAAAATTCTGTGAATTTTGGAAACGATCGCAAATTGGAGGGAATCTATATATATAGAGAGAGAGGCGGGAAGCGGGGAAGAATAAAAAAAAAATGGCTATTAGCTTATTTTCCTTTTCCTTTTTTCTTTTTTTTTTTAAAGAAAAAGAGATTCAACTAAGTTTTGTTTATTCTGAAATAGATCTTATAAATTGAGGTTTGATGGATCTGATAAATTCTTATAATCTTTTTAAATCCATTCCTAGAGAGAAAACTGGACTTGACTTTTTTATTTCCCATTCAATTCGAAGTAGCTTGATTTTATACTAATTTTAGTTCCCCTTGATTTATAATTTTCTCAAATCTGATCAATTAAAGTTCTTCTCAAACAAGGAAACCAACCGATCTGCATTGTGGTCAATTCTTGATTTAACTACATTGTGGCTAAACTCCATACTTACTGCTCATAAAGTCACGGAAAAATGAACCAACAACTAAGTTATCCGAAATGCCTCGTCAAATATTTGCGCATAACCTAATTTAGTTGTGTTGTGCCTAAGCCGGCACCCATCCTAAAATTTATAACTCAGTGATTTAGCAAAGGGTGACGGATATGAAGCACGTTTAATGTTTAGAATTTGATTAGTAATCTCTTCAATACTTTTGCTTAAAAATTATTCTTTCAAGCAAGTTTTTGAATTTATATAAATTAAGAAGAGATTTGGCTATCTACAAATTACAAAATACAATGCTTGATTTCGATATGATTCAATTTATTTCTTTTACCCAACATTATTATGATTTTAAAATCGGATTTTTCATGTAATTTTCGAACACCTCAATTTTTTTTTTCTTTAAACACCTCGATTTTATAAAATCGCAAGAATATATCAGCATTTACTAGACCCTCGAGCTCTTTTAATTATTCAAATCAAAATATCATCTTCATCATGGGAATCATGCAAAGGCTAAATAAGCTGCAGTCTACTCGGTGCGTAAGATTTCTACCACGTTCAATTGAGTTTTTGGCTATAATGCATAAATTGTGAGAGACAGAGTGACTAGTGGGTGATAGGAAAGGGCCTGCAAGTTGGCCTGGCAGCAAGTTGATGCTGCTACTGTCCTTGGATTTCACTTGCAGAAGACAAATACACAGTTTGCTATGAGATTATCTGAATAGGAGGTTCTTGAATTTTCTTAACTAGATTTTTTGTTTTTCCCCTTGTTGATAACTTTTTCTTGACTCCTCCAGATAGGTTTTTCCTTTTGATTGCTTAATTGTCTTCTACTCACAGAAAAAATGGGGAAATAATAAAAATAAAAATTCATGTAGATACAATAAAGCAGTCTTATACAAAAAACAAAGCATTATGACTAATCCTGTTTGACACCACTAATGATACTTTATGAGAAACCCTTCACGCACTAGCTTTGTGGCATAATCAGCTAAAAAAAGTGGGATTGAACTGAAACAACTCCCTTTTCCCTGTTTAATATAAATTTCGATTCTCAAAATCGATAACCGAATAATGGGATAAACTTTTACGGAGTCTTAATTCGTTTGTTTGAATGATATCTCTTTAAATATTCTTGTTCATAATTTGTAGGCCAAGTTATACATAGATTCGGCATTTAAACAAACGGGTCATATTCAACGCTCGACTACATTTCTTATACCGATTTAGCATGCCAACCTCTACATACTTTTCTCTTTTCCTAAAAGACATTTCCTTTGTGTGCATGTCCAAGAACTAATCAACCCTGTTCAAGTTTTCGGAAGAGAATTACAACAGTATAGTAAATCTTGATTCTTTTGGCGATCCTTCATCAGAGCTAAGTCTAGTGAACAGCTGAAACTTGTGACCGTCATTGGACGCAAACAGACACCAAAACCTGATCTCGTATCAGCTCGACAGCTAGAAAATGTCGCTGATCTCAGGGAGAACTTGTGAAGGTTATTTACTAGGCTACTTGACTGGGTCATCAGATCATTTAAACAAATCTGTGAGCTAGTCGAAACCGCACTGGTGATTAGCATGAGAACTGAAGGAGGGATTTCGAGGCTAACCAGAAAGAAGACAACCATCTTGAATCCCCATATAATCTTTCAAGTCTTTATCGCGCGCTCTGACGGTCAGGTCGGGAACCCAGGAGCTGCATACCTGGAAAATTAAGAGCTTGCCTAGTTCATAGAGATCTCTCTTCCTCATCATTGCAATCTGATCAATCCTCAGTGCAAGGGGACTCAAAGTTCTGCAGGCAAATACCTGTCAGCATCTCCAATGTGACGGTTATGCCTCTTTTATACTTCAAAGGACCCCAAAACTTGCAGAGTCGATACATTTTTTGATGTCTCGAGCTACTGATGCAACTCTTCCCATATTACCTCTCGAGAGTAAGAATTAGCTCTAGTTGACCCTATGTGAAGTGATACTGCTTTTACATTGAGAGCCGGAGATCTACACCTCCAGTGTTTTCTTCACCTAGAGATGTACCATTTCTGGTTTCACTTGTTATAATATTTAAATAATAAATCACGCCTTCATCTATCAGCAAGAGCTTTTAGAGCAGGTTAGCGGTGGTCCCCAGAATCTCACGTGGTATCGGACGTAGGAAATCCTGAGTTCAAATCTTCCAGGCCCCTATTTGCCTCCCCAATTAAATTTCCATGCTTAATACTAGGCAAAAAGACCAGACTAAGCGTGAAGGAGAGTGTTAGAATATTTAAATAATAAACCACGCCTTCATCTATCAGCTTAAGCTTTTAGAACAATTGGCAGTGGTCCCACAGAATCTCACATCACTATTCACTTGCTAGCATGGAAATGCGGTATAACCTAGATGGCCATGTAAGCCCAACAGACCATGCACACTCTAGCCATGTAATTTGGTTCGGTGCATCAACTGTCATATTTTTTTTTTCTTCTCTCTGGTCACTGTCAAAGTTGAATCATCAACTAGTTGTGCTTGAATTTCTGGAAGCACTTGCTACACACGGCAAGGAGGAAAAACAGTGATCATCCTTCCCAGCAGAAAAATTCCCGACGACGTACAACTTGCTGTTACCTCGGACCTGAAAGCTGAACCGCTGAAGGATTTGTGTTGCTGTGGTCTTCTGGCTTGAAAAACCTCGGAAAAAATCCACAACCTTGTGGGGAAGAAGTCAGGGGCTGAGGAACCGGAAAGACACCTTCAAGCATTTGGACGACTTTTAACATTGACGGTCTCAGGTTCATATCTTCTTGTATGCACCATGATGCAACTTTAATAGCGATAGAAACCATATCTTCTCTTCCGTCGATCTCAAAACCCGGATCAAGTATCTCTCTCAGCTTCCCTTCTTCCATCATCTTGAAAGCATAGAGGGGGAAATAGGATTTCTCTGATGTTTCCTCAGGGTTGTAGTTCCTTCTTCCGCCAATTATCTCAAACAGAACCTTCCCGTAACGGTAGACATCGCTCTTCTCAGATATGGCACAGCTTATTATCCACTCCGGTGCGAGGTAACCTCTTGTGCCTCTGAGCATCGTAACAACACGGCTCTGCTCTCTTGTCATTAGCTTAACCAATCCGAAATCCGAGACTTTGGCTTTAAATTTGTCATCCAAAAGCACGTTTTCTGGCTTTATATCGCAGTGAACAATCTTCACATCACATTCTTCGTGTAAGTAGGCCAGTCCTTTTGCCATTCCAATTGCAATTTTATATCGTGTTTCCCAATCTAACATGCCTTCCTTGTCTTTTTTAAAGATCCATTTATCGAGAGACCCGTTCGCCATGTACTCGTATGCTAGAAGCCGGTGAGTTCCTTCCTCACAAAAGCCCTTCAGCCTGACCAAGTGGCGATGATGGATTCTTCCGATGCTGTGTACTTCGGCTCGAAACTCTTTCTTTCCCTGACCAATGCCTTCCAATTTCTTCACAGCAATTCTCGTCCCATCTGGTAGGGCCCCTTGGTACACCGGGCCAAACCCGCCTCGCCCTAGCTTCATGGAAAAGTTATTCGTCGCATCTTGAAGCTCTTCATAGCTGAAACGAACTGGCATTCCTGATAAACTCTTGAGAAAGTTTTCCTCCTCCGAAGTCTCTTGAGGAGCTTCAGGCAATGTTGACTTTGCCTTGGAATATCTGCATCCAGCATAAATCAGCCCGAGAACAACAAAGAATGTGGAAACAGAAATGAGGACAACATATAGCAAATGTTTCTTGTTGCTTCCACTGACTTGAGAATTCCCATCATTCGCACTGCCGCCAGTGAGCACCTTAATGTAAGAGACAAATCCAGAATTCTGATCAGAACTCAGAAGGCCCCAATACTGTCAAACAAGTAACAATCTCCAGAACTATTTTGATAAAATAATGCTAGACACGAACAATTATTCAGGCAAGAATTCTTGCATCCATTGAGATCAGCATTCAGCGAGGACGAGACAAACCCAATTGCAAAGTAGCCAATTCCCTGCCCCGAATTAACGAGATCGATTGAACCCTTTGAGTGATCGCAAGGAGAACTCAGCCCCGAACCACAATTTGGATGAGAAGTGAGGGCCGAGAGACATCGGCACATGTTACCATTAGAACAGACTAGATACAGGTCGCAGGGCTCGGGCGTACTGCATGCATCACTAGGTATTTTCACGGGAGAATCAGCAGGCGATCCTCCACTGCCCAAGCTGGAGAACGAGATGATCCTGTCTTGTCCCAGGACAGATCCAAGTAGCATTAGGGTCGCTATTATCCGAAAAGGGGAATTGCCACAGCGAAGTCCCACTCTCATCGTAGAGTCTCCATGAATTCGTTACCAACGTGGCCGAGACTACCTGACCGCCATTTTTGTTCTGCAAATGTCTGCTGTCCTTCCCCATCGACCAATACGGTTGAGGCGTTATATAACCAGCAGAACGGATCATGTCGCGAGATTTAATCTCGAGAGTGTAGGTCAGGTTCTTGGACCCAGCGTTCACCAGCCTCATCCCTTGTCTAAAATCTTGGTTTGATAGGAGCGTATCGGTAGGATGGTCAAAACTCTGCCAAACGATTGTTCTGTCCTTCCCGAGCAAAACCAGGTTTCCTGAATCCCGCAACTCTATCGCGGAAACTCCTTTGCCGCTGGTATTAGTTGACCACACCGTACTTCCTGCTTTCTGCAGAAACGCGTTGCCATTCTCATCGAAGTCAAATATATCAGAATTCGTAACCGGGTTGTCCCTATTTGCGGACCAGACTACGGTGTTGCTGCGGAAATGAACCACAGCTAACGAGTACAGAGTAGGACTGGAGGCCTGGACAAAGCCGAAGCTGAAAATCGAGCCTTTGGACAAAAGAAAGACCCCACCAGTGTCGAGCGAACCGATATGAGACTCTTGAAATACCGGGTATATCTTGTCTATATGTTGAGTACCCTCCAACGAGATGCTGGACAGCAAGATGACACAGAGCCACAAATTTCCAGCAACGGCCATTCACCTTGAACTAGCCATTGTTCCACCTTCAAGGATGAGAAACAAGAACTTCAATCAAAGGAAACATATCAATGGGGAGACTCGAAATTCAAATGCGGAGACTAATCGTCCCACTAAGAAACTTGAATTTCATCCAACAATGCTTGTCCTGAAAACCTTGAAAATGCTCTGCGAAGTGTAGAGTTGCAGATGAATTTGCATAAACTATACAGAGGTTTCCTCAAACCACCAAGTAATTGAATCTAAACAGTCCAAAAAGACAATAGAAACTCATTATATTTGCATTCTCATGTAACTTCCATAAACTGCAATACACTTTCTAATTAAAAATGACTTGAAATTTTAAAACTAGTCAAAAGCAGGACAAAGCACATCCGCCAATGCAGAGATGTTTGCACTGAAGAAGCAATGTGCAGACCAACTGTGGGCCCTGAACATGCAAAAGATAAGTTTTTGCATCCAAATCTGAAAGTATTGTATTACCAAATTTAAAGATACAAGGAATGAGAAGAGAACAACATGATGAGACAGTTAAGGGCTATCTGCAGACCAACTGTGAGCCCTGAACATGCAAAAGATAAGTTTTTGCATCCAAATCTGAAAGTATTATACTACCAAATTTAAAGATACATGGAATGAGAAGAGAACAACATAATGAGACAGTTAAGGGCTATCTTCAACTACAAATCATGAACCGCTGTTTTTAAGAACAAACGAGATCCCACTAAAAACAAAAAAATTCAAGGAAAAACATAAATTGGAAATCAATAGGGTACCGTTCACTCAGCCATCAAAAGAGAACAAATCTGAGATCTTACCTCATCAATTTGCCTAAACTCTGAAAACAACAAGATTGCAGACAAGGGTCCTTGTTCTTTTCTTCCAATCTGGATTCTGCTTCAGTCAGGGGGGAGCGTTTAGAGAGATCTGCAGCAAGAAAATTATTCTCTTTTATTTATTATTCTAGTGAAACTTCATTTACCAACTGGAAGGAAGAGGGCCACTGCATAGAAATGACAGTCCATTTTTCTTTTTTTCCAGGTAATAAGATGGGGAAGTTTTCAACTTGCAATTTATTTTGTTTTTAGCAATTTAGGTTTGACATTAAACATTGACTTGCCAGCCCAGAAATATACAGGCTTCGTCAGCTTTTTGGACCGATGGCCACAAATTTTGCGCATCCCGCCAACACATTGTTAATAAAAAATTTGGCAAGAGCTTCACCCTTGTTCTCCACCATAACATCACATAACTTAACAGGTCAACGACACTGCTTTTCCATGCCTCTTGTAGTTTGAATCTCAAACAGCACCTGTGCTGTACCCTTTCAACTGGGTATTGTATATCAAGAACTTCTGTCGGCTCCATCCCCACAACCAACCGATCAATCTGATGAGCTATAGCAAATTTAGCTTTTCTTCACCGTAAATTTAACTCCAGCAAACTCTCTCTCTCCTCGACTGAAAACGTTTCAAAGCTTTGAGTAGGGCCATGGCTTCCAACTGAAAAGCCAATAAAGATCCAATAGAGCTCCCGTCTTGTCGCGAAGAGTCCCTAAGTAGCTCCAACTGTTTCGCATTCAAAAAAAGCTTCATCCACAAAATTTCCCTGTTCTGCTACTCTCACAAAGTTTTCAAAATCAAGCAGCGTCGATCTAAAGCTCAAACATGGAAATGCCATTTCAACCTTAACAAGCCCACCTTGGACTTCTCCCCCTACGTCCTTGATTATTGATATAATCTTACATAGGATTAGTATATGTGATATAATGAGTTACACACTTGTATCTTAACTCATACTTAATGATGATGGGTGACATATGAGTCGTCCAAGATTTCTAATAATTGTTCAAATGGATCTAATAAAGTAAAGACTATATAATGGTGAGATCTAATTTGTCAAGAAGAAACCCACTTTCAACTCATCTAATCTTTGACCCAATAAATAAATAAATAATCTAATAGAAAAAAGCGACTTTGGCCTGATGGCACCACTTTCTCTCCCGGTCTGTCCATCCTTGTGGTACGACGTATGAGTTGGGCTTTTCGAGCCCAAAGCAACACCGGTTTATTCGTTTTTGTTTTTCCCTTTTCAATTTTCCGGTGCAGGAAATAATTGTGTTTAAAATCCCTGCAATAAAAAAAATGTTTTACTAGAGTTGAAAAATTTCCTCTGATGCCTTATAGAAATAAGAAGAGAAATTGGTTTTGATATGCCATAAGTCAATCCCCCTATATAATCTAACTCATAATAAAAAATTCTTCATTAATAATTTATAAATTCTTGTATTTTTTGGAGTATGTATTGTTAGATAGCAAGGCTACAGCTCAATAGAGATTTCCTCCATGATTATTTTCCTGATAATCTTTGTATATTTTCCATATATTCTGCATATTTTCAGTATATTTTCAAACACTTGAAATTAAATTGATTGCTTGTCTCTTATTTCATTCACTAACATCATGACCATGACAACGATAGAAGGACTTAATCACATAACTTCATTGTGAAGTTGGAAGTTAGAATATCAAATTACGCAATCCCCACATGAATTACAATTTGAATATTTTCATAATTCTTTTATTGCTTATGAGACCATAAATATATCTCTCTCTCTCTCACACACACACACCATAAATATCTCTCTCTCTCTCTCTCTCTCTCTCTCTCTCACACACACACACACACACACACACACACACACACACACACACACATGGTTTCTTATACTAAATTGGATAAAATGCTTGCACTAAGTGAGATAATAGATGTATTCTTACAACTTAATTCATAGAATTTTTTCTTGTTGCTCATTTTTTCATGTTTAACTTGTTTTTAATTGTATGACAAAAAATTTGTTTTTAATTTGTTAGTTATAAGGGAAATAATTGCTAAGAATATACTAGGTTGGATATAAGTTAATTCCCGATTAGGTTGGATATAGATCGCTAAAATTGTATTGGATAAAAATTAAAAATGGATCAATTTGGGTTAGACCAATTTTCAATCCACTCAAATCCAATCAGACTTCAAAACAAACAAAAGATTATCTGATTTGACTCATTTGTTTAATAGGTCTTATGATTAGCAACAAACTTACACTTTATTGATTGTCATGAGCCAAATATCGTTATAAAGAGGTCTGTTTAATTATAGTCTTTTAGAATGCATTTGGTAACTATGCTGTTCCTCAAAATAATTTCTGCCTATAAATAGTTTTTCCTGATTTTATTTCCTAAACGAGTTTATGAACATTTGAAAACATTTGATAATTGAAAAAAATTTCTATTTCCTAAATAGAAATGCATTTGGTAAACCTCTTAAATTTTTTCGTGACTATAATTTCTTTTAATTTTTAATAATTTTATTATATTTTTTATTTTCTCTCTTTTCTTTTTCCTTCTCTTCTTCTTCCTCCTCTAGTTGAAAAAAAAAAAAAAAAAAGGAAAATGATTTAGGCTTGACGCTAGAGTTGTTCTAAAGAACAAAAATTTTACCAATTGAATTTTTGTTATTTTTTTGCTTCAAGAAATAAAAGAACAAAAATAATTACTGTTCGGCAAGTTATCAAACAGGCCTTTAATGGGCTGCAATGACAGACTCATTTATCTCGGGCCTACCCTCACGCGTAATCGCTAAGCACTGGGACATAATTTGGGGGAAATTTCTTACCAACGGTAGCCTCACCTTCCTTTTTCACACAAGGAAAAAAAGAAAGAAACGACAAAATTCAAAAGCAAGGACCCGTCGCGGGTTCGGTCGACCGAGCCTCTCCCCGAAACGCCCTCACCCGAGCTCGAAATTCACGCCCTTCGCGCGCGCCGGCTAAGGTTTAAAGTGGAGGGCAGTTAGGACTTTTCGCAGAGAGTGCTGGCAATCGCTTTTCTTCTTTTTGTCCCCCGGGCTCCCTTTCGCTCCCGTTTCCTCTTTTGACCAAAAAGACGGCCACCACCACAGCCGACGTCGTCGTCGTCTAGGGTTTCCCCTCCTCCTCGCGAAACCTCCATCGCCGTCCCCTTCCCTTCCCCCGCCGATTTCTTCGAAATTCCGCGCGTCGTTCCAAGAATCGTTCCCTTCCCTTCGGCGAAATCCCTCTTCCGTCCCGAATTCTCGATTTTTCTTCTCGTCTTCTCGTTCGAATCGAATCGAATCGAATCGGGGGTGGTCCGCCGCAATGCAAGGGGAGTGCGACGCCGCCCCTCCCGAGAACCCGGAGCCCCTGAGCCCGACCCGCGATTCCGCCGCCGGCCAGGGCGGCGGCGGCGGCGGCGGCGGCGGCGGTTTGGACGATGATCTGTGCCTCGACTTGTCCGGGGAGAACCTAGAGTACTCGCTGCTGTCCCCGGCCTCGAAGGGGAAGGACCTGTATTTGTATAAGAGCGAGTTCAGTTTGCTCCCGAACTGGGTCGGGGAGCTGCGGAGGCTGAAGACGCTGAAGTTCTTCGTGAACGAGGTCAACCTGTTCCCGAGCCAGTTGGGGAGCAGGTGAAAAATGTCGCCGCGCGGGCTGAACGGGCTCACGCTGGATAAGTTCAAAAGGTTGAAAGAGCTCGAGCCTTACGGAGCTCGAGCTACTTTTAGTTGGGCGCTACAAATATATTGATAGAAAAATTATAAATAATTAAGTAATTTAATTAAAAAATTAAAATATGTATACATATCAGTTTGATCTCGACTGGTGGATGGTCATTTTCACATTGGAAACTAGAATTTGGTCTGGTGCTTAGTTCCAGTAAATTAGAATTTGAAATCAGATTAATACTCATGGGAATTATTAGTTATGGGTCGGTTCGGTTGGATTTCTGATAATTCTCGATTCCTTTGCACGTCCTTACTAATAACCTAACCAAGACCTAACCATTCTTTTTTTTTTTGAATAGGAAAAGAAAATATTATTACTAGGTACCAGTCTTAGCAAATACAGTAGACGCATCACCACATAATAAATCCAAAAGGGCAGATGGGGGTTTATAAACCCAATTTGACGGGAGGCACCCCAGTCTATGTGCTCTTGCTAACCAGTCGGCCACCTTGTTAGTGCTTCGGCTACGGTGGGATAAAAAGAGGCACGAATTCTCTTTTAGCATGCATTTTGCCCGGTCCACTAGTGGCTGCAATTCCCAATTGAGAGTATCAGAATTGAGGACCCCATACACCAGTGTACTACAATCGGAGTGAATATGAATTTCTTTATCGGTTCTATTCGGGGCGAGCTTTGAGGAAATAAACTCTAGGGTTTCAGCCAAAGCTTGTGCCTCCGCTTGTTCAGCCGATCTCACCTCTACAGATTTAGTAAACCCATCAACAATTCTACCCAGAGCATCCCTGCATATACACGCTATGGCTCCTTGCGGACAGGTGGGTCGCTGATCAAATCTGAGAGAACATGCGGCTTGCTCTCTGTGCAGATCTGGTGTTGCTTGTTGGTGTTGGTCCCCAGCCGCTTGACTTTGTAGCAGAGTTGATTTTCCCCTGTTATCTACTCCAACGACGTGGCTGTTGGGTGATCGAGAAATTGGTAAAGGATCCTCTGAGGCGCTTTGAAGGTCACAGGAACCGATACTCCTCCTTCGTACTGGAGATTTGAGCAGATCAGACCGGTATGTGTTCTGGTTTTGATTAGGAAAGCTACCTCTTTGGCATATTGCAGCAACTTGAGGTCGGGGGTGTCGCTGAACAGAAACAGAGAGTCCACGATCTTCTTCACTGGTCAGATCTGGGCGTTCTTTCTGTGTTCGTCCGTCTTCTTCCTCTTCACTTAGCTGATCTGGTGGTGCCCTTTGATTGGCTTTATTTTTAATGACCGTATCTGGGTTTGGGGATGCAAGAGAGGAGTCGAAGGTTGCTTGAAGCTCTCGAACCATTAGGTCTCTGTCCAGATCTAATCCACCCTTATGTGCGCCAATCAAATCGCTGGAGATTGAAGGGTTGACCTTAGCTTTTTGACAATTCTGCTCTCTTATAATATCTGGGCTGTTGGGGAGATTGAGAACATCTTGTTCCACTTCGAGAACTAAATCTGTCCTGCTCATATCTGCAGCAACCGAGCTGCTCTTCTTGGGAGGGAGAACCGAGTCTTGTGGGTCGAGAATGGGGCAGGCTTGCGTTCTGTTTTCACCCCGATTCAAGTGGTCCCATCTACAATCGAAGTCCTGTTCGTCTACATTTTCATTCTGGGCTATATCAGGATTTGGGGGTAAGGGGGTTGGGGAGTTATTCATCATAACTTGTAGGTCTGCATTGATTTGGTTTGTCTCCGAGGCTAAATCTGAAGTATTTTTGCTGAGGATCATTGAGAAATTTTGGGTTGAGTCGAAAGGTGTGCTGTCTATAATGGCAGGCTGAAAAGATGCGTCAATGTTGATTTTGAGAGCACCAGGCGTCGGGGGTTGCCATTTGTTCTGTAACTCAGACCCGTTAATCTGTTTCTTTGCGTTGGGAGACCATGTGGCGAAGCTGTCTTGTAAGCTGATAGCTCTAAACAAGGTATGCTGGAAGTTGAGGGGACTTTTTCTGAATATGAAGTGATTACGATCTTTCCATATGCACCATAATGCATTCGCAATCAGTTCGAAGTTTTGTAAGTGCTTTGATCTGGTATAAGTCTTATACAACCATTCATCAAATCGGGATAAACCCACTCGATTCACTTGAACCTGCAGGGAGGGATCAGCCCATAGCTGTGATAACCAAGGGCAGAGAAGGAATGTATGTTCAACCGTTTCTGTTTCAGTGCCGCATAAGGGACAAAGAGGAGCAGGTATTATTTTCCTTTTGTATAGGTTCTCTAAGGTAGGCAATGCATTCTGACAAGCACTCCATAGGAAGAATTTTATTTTTGGTTGTATCTCTGCATTCCAAATATGCTTCCATACTTCAGGTTTTGGTCGGTATGAAGTGGTTGGCGTTTGATCTCTTGGTGGTCTTTTGCTTTTGCGCTGCGTCAAATATCCGCTCTTCACCGTATAGTTGCCGGATTTATTCCCTATCCAAACCAGTTTATCTGCGGTAGATGGTAGGCCAATAGGGATGGTTAGGATTTCCGCTACTATATGATTGTCAAACATAGACCGCAACAAGTTTTCTCTCCATTCTGCACGATCAAAGTTGATCAGCTCCACCACTTTACAAGGTTCATTAGGTAATGCAAGGCCTCCAATTACACCCATCTTCAGCCATTTATCTGTTCTGATTGATATGTTTTGTCCATTCCCGACAGCCCACATAATTTGTGGGGCAATCGCTTCTCTCCCTACCAACAAGCTTTGCCAACCCCATGATGGACGCGAGCCTTTTCCTGCTTGCCAGAAGGTGCAATTCGGGAAGTACAATCCTTTCATTAGATGGCTCCATAGATTATCAAGGTGCTGATAAATCCGCCAGGCTTGTTTTCCTAACATTGCAATATTGAAAGCGGAGAGGTCTTTGAAGCCCAGCCCCCCTTCCTTTTTTTGAAGCTTAAGAATTTCCCATTTTCGCCAATGAAGACCATACTCCTTGTTGTTGTTTTTCCACCAAAAGTTAGCTATTTTCTTTTCAATTGCTTTGAGTATAGAGAGTGGGATTTTAAAAATGGACATTGCATACTGAGGAATAGCTTGAACTACAGATTTAAGAAGTATTTCCTTACCCGCCCTTGAAAGCAAGTTGTCCTTCCAGCTCTCAAGCTTCATATTAATTCTAGCTAGAATCCACGCAAACATTTCTTTTTTAGAAGCTCCCCAGTCCGAGGGTATTCCTAGGAATAACAGCGAATGGCGCAGGAAATCACTAAAGAATAACGAGGATCAGCTTTACGTAAGCTTCTCTGTCCATTTTCCCTTCTCTCTCTGATTTTTTCTTTTATCTCTCGTCCTTCTCGCTCTCTGTTAACCTTCCTTTAAGTGCCGGGAATTCTGTAATGGATGAAGATGGGCGGCAATGATCTACCGAAGGGTGCTGTAGTTGTTGATGATCGTGAGTCATTGAGAGAGAAATTGTGGGCGTTCGAATAGAAAAAGTTATCCCGAAACAATTTTTTGCTTAATGGATTAGTTGGTGATGTGACTCGTTTTCTATTTCCACTATAAGATAAAGCAACTTGCTCGATGGATTAGTTGGTGTGCCTAACTCTTTTTGTTGTTTTGCCCAAAGCACTGTATTTTTTTTTCTTCTTATTGAACCGTCTAGCTATCTTTGATGACTTGCAGCTGTATGATAGCCATTGTTAGGTGAATCTCAACATTTATTTTAGTTGGTGCAAGTTGCCCAAAGATGCTTATTTGTTAGTCATATTCACTGTGGTCAGCTTCATTCATCGCTAGACAAGTTAGAAAGTAACAATATATGATCTACAAGAAATACTCTATTACACTAAGGAATAGGAAAATCGTGCAAAGGACCACAATTCTCCTATCAAGCAATCCCGATCTCAACTATTACCTTAGCATCCTTCATCATATTTTTATTGCACATCTTGCTGTGAATTTTTAGCACGTAACTACCACATAAAAGCCTGCATTGATGGCATTTTCACCAATAACACATGAAACGAAGACATTGAAATCATAAGGTTACTAAGAATGTATAAATGCAAAAAAATGAAAATGGCAACAAAACACTCATAAGTGATAAATTTTTTATGATAATCTACGTGCACTCTAAGTGGTCATATGACAAAAAGTCACCTTTTGAAATCTGTTTCAAATCAAGACTTTTGGCTTGTGTATGAAACAGATGACCTTTTCTTGTCGCCATCCAAAATAGAGGATAAGAGGTGATTTTTTTTCAATGATCAATTCCGAGCGCACACATATTTTCTCTATATAGGCTCAATATCCTTGTGATTTCAATGTCTTTGTTTTTGCTTTATTGGTGAAGATGCGATCAACGTAGGCTATTATGTGACAGTTATAGTGCTAAAGATTTGTATATGTTTAAGAAAATAATTTACCGAAATGATTTGTCTATATTGTGAAAATACAGGAAGTTCCTTGATTCCTCCTTCAATGTGGACGGATACATAAAGTTAGCTTTGTCCTTATTGAATTAACAAAGTTAGCCATCTATGATGACTCGTTATATAACGAAAAGTCTTCGTCTTCCTGAGTTTATGATTTATATATGATTGTGAAAACTATAGATATCTAAAGATAATCTCTAAATATTAGGAGACAAGCACTTGTTGATGGGAGACTTTAATTTATATCCCTCTAACCACTTACGAGCATCCTTGAAAGTCTTGGTTTTGTTTAATGTTTTGAGTAGGTGAGAGTTTTGGTCTTCTTGGACTTTATAGTTTTCTCCCTTCGTTAGCTCATTTTATCACTTTGCTTAAATCATAAGGTTACTAAGAATGTATAGATGCAAAAAAAATGAAAATGGCAACAAAACACTCATAAGTGATAAATTTTTTATGATAATCTATGTGCACTCTAAGTGGTCATACGACAAAAAGTCATCTTTTGAAATCTGTTTCAAATCAAGACTTTTGGCTTGTGTATGAAGCAGATGACCTTTTCTTGTCGCAATCCAAAATAGAGGATAAGAGGTGATTTTTTTTCAATGATCAATTCCGAGCGCACACATATTTTCTCTATATAGGCTCAATATCCTTGTGATTTCAATGTCTTTGGTTTTGCTTTATTGGTGAAGATGCGATCAACGTAGGCTATTATGTGACAGTTATAGTGCTAAAGATTTGCATATGTTTAAGAAAATAATTTACCGAAATGATTTGTCTATATTGTGGAAATACAGGAAGTTCCTTGATTCCTCCTTCAATGTGGACGGATACATAAAGTTAGCTTTGTCCTTATTGAATTAACAAAGTTAGCCATCTATGATGACTTGTTATATAACGAAAAGTCTTCGTCTTCCTGAGTTTATGATTTATATATGATTGTGAAAACTATAGATATCTAAAGATAATCTCTAAATATTAGGAGACAAGCACTTGTTGATGGGAGACTTTAATTTATATCCCTCTAACCACTTACGATCATCCTTGAAAGTCTTGGTTTTGTTTAATGTTTTGAGTAGGTGAGACTTTTGGTCTTGTTGGACTTTATAGTTTTCTCCCTTCGTTAGCTCATTTTATCACTTTGCTTCACCATAACCCATGCTCATCCCCTGCTCAATCGTGTTCTACTCATACTCGTCTGAAACTAGCGTCCGTGCTTGCTGGATTGCTGTCGTTGATACTAATCCCGTTCACCAGACTACTCCAAGAAGTCTACACTTAGAAAGGTAAGAGACATCTTGCTTTCTTTTTCCCTCAAATTGATATGGCCAGAACTTCGCTACATCTCATGGGCATTTATTACACGAGGGCAACCGCCAATTCTTTCAAAAATCTTTCTATTAATGGAGCCAAAAGCAATATCTTGAGCAAAAGAAGAGCGGCAGCAGCAACAGAAGTTTGGATCTTAAACCGATTTCATGCCTACCTAATTACCTATAGTCCTGATTGAAGTTGATGTGAAATACTTGATAAGTTTAATAACAAGTTTAATAACAAAGAATTGTTATTTCAATTTTTGTTAGATAGTAATATTAGGATGTTAAGATTAATTTTTAATCTCTCTATCATTGTTCTTTTTACTAAACACACACTGATATGAAATAATTTTACACGATTAGAAGTACTGAGATCATAGTATTAATTTATAATGGAATCCGCACTGTTATTCTTCTCGCAGAGTAGTTATTTCACATCGTTAATATATTCGAATTTTAGTCCATGAAATTGGGGAAGTAAAAATAAATATCATAAGAGGATAGCTTCATTCCTCTTCCGCAAAGACTCTCGGGAAAGTAACGTTTGCCATAATTTGCTGCGTCAAACAAAATAAATAACTTTTGTTGTCTCTTTTCATAAATGGGATCAAGCACGCTCATTAACGAGCCCTATTAATTATTTCTTTTCCCTTTTTTCTAAAATTTATGAATGAAGAGATGAAAAAGAATTAGAAAGTGAGTAAACATCTTGTTTATGAAATATAAAATATATTTGAATTTGACCCCACTTAATGAGGTCCTATAATTATGAAATTCAAAATCTATGAAAATTGCTGATGTCCATATCCAGGCTATGCACAGACCTAGACACATGAGTATTGCGCACATGTTTTCAGATTACAAGTAATTAAAAATATGGAAGTTAGCATAAAATGAACTGTTTCTATGGTTGATTGTTTTCAAATGTCACTCAAACCTTGTGACTTGGCATGCTTGAACCAAATATAAGTGCCTACATAAAAAAATAAAATAAAATAAAATAAAATAGACAAATGCACTAATCTAATTTGGTACGTGGAGGCCTCAACTGCAAGGATTTTCTGTTTCTCTTTTTCCGAGTGAATTGAATCCAGGAAGTCATTGACTACTAACAGAGGAAAAAACATATACAATACTGACCAAAATTCCAGGGAAGAGCAACAAAATTAAATGGATGACAGAGTAATTCAATACTGTTGATCCTGATTTAATGCATGGAAATATTACTAGTAATGATAACCAAGACATTCACATGGCCAAAGTCTTGGTCTTCCCAGGAATCTATTAAAGTTTTTGTCCCATTACCTCTTTTCCACTTTTGCTTCGGTTTCGAGACAAAAAAGCACATGGCATCCAGTGAAGTCTCTAATGATATTCTTTGAATATCACGAAACAAGCACTTGTGGATGAAAAGTACGTCATTTTCATTTCTTTAACCACCGATGTACATGTGAAAAGCACTCAAAATTGAATGGATGACAGAGTGCTCTAGCTTTGTCCCAAGAAAACATCGGTACTACTTCAATACTTTTGACATATATAATTATCTAAAAAGTCATAGACCTATCATACAACATTTAATTCAATCTTAAAATTTTCAATTTGAACAATTTAATCATAATTTCTTTTTTTATGATTTACCAATGTGATCATTTATGGTTATGCCACGTAGGATGATCAGTACTCACATCAGTGATTTTTTTTGCCAAAATTGACCGAAATGATTACATTGTCAAATTGTCAAAGGTTTAGGACTAAATTGACCAAATTGAAAAGTTTATAATTGAATCGGTGACCGTACTATAAATTTAGGATATTTTGGATAATTATCCCGTGACTTAACAACTATCATTAATGATCGCCTTGTAATAATACATGATGAGGAAAATTAGGGAATATTTATTGGCTTACAATTATATATATATATCTACACACATATGTATACACACACAAATTATTATCTACGAAAAAACACTCTTAGACAAATTAGTTGTGGTAGACCAGACAGACAAATAAAGAACGTATAAATGTGCCAATGTTTTTAGATGAATAAAAGAAATCACAGTACAGTTTTAAATTATGTATGCCTGAACACTTCCAATTACATGTACATAGAAAAACTCTATCTTCAATAAAATGTTTGGTAATCCACTAAAATATTTCGAGTGGAAGAAAAGAAGAATCTTAGGCTTAAATATATACTAAATCTCAATTACATGCACGTGTGTACCAAACTACCTGAGCATATACTTTTGTTGATTTGGGCGAGGAGATCAAAGAGAAAGCAATGGAATTGGCCCAAAAAAGGGGCAAGGACAACACTTTATTTTTCAAATTTTTATGATCGAAATTATTTGAGAAAGAAATCAACATCGAGAACTTTACAGTCTCCATGTGTGCTAGACATTTAGCCACTGAAATATTTTCGCAATGGCATGAAATTAACAAAACCTTTTCCTATTCTCTTTCACATGAAAGAACGACAAATCTTAATAAAGAAATTATTAAAGTGAGACCAGGCAATGAATCGAGAGGATGAATTTTTAGGATAAATATCACGTAAACAAAAGTATCTTTAAGATTTGAATCTAGACCAATAATCTCAAGAACCGATACCTTAAAGTTAGCCAAATTTGAAAAAATCGAGTTACTTCATTGAACAAAAAAAAAAAATTATAAAATGAACACAAGTTTAGGTATTTATTGTATCATTAGCCCTAACTTCTAAAACGCTCAAAGAAAAATCTCGAGAAAATATTGTCTACGAAGGTGACTATAAGGTGGTGATGTTGGAAATGTCACCCTAGTAGTGGTCTTTACAGCGACAGTGTGGCAGAGGCCGTGGTCTTTTTTAGATTTTTGCTTTTGTTCTTTTTAGATTTTCTCTTTGTTTTTTTTCTTTTATTGAACTTAAATTTGAAAAGATACGCGAAAGTCTAGACATAATTCTGAATAAATATATGAAAAATCACAATATGAATGAACTGGAAAAGAGTTGGATGAAAATTGTAACATCATCAAATTTAAGCACGACATGTAAAGCGAGGAAGTTCTGCTAGTAAAGAAAAAAGAGATATTCACATTGGGATGGAAGACGAGGGATGTGAAAGTGAAGCAACAAAGTGGTCCTACAAAGTCTTGATCTTCCTGGAATCTATTAAAGTTTCTTTTCCATTTGCTCCTTTTCACTTTTGCTACTCTATCAACAAAGAAGGCACATGATATCCAATAAAGTTGCTGTACAGATTCTCTAAATATTACGAAACAAGCACCCGTGGACAAAAAGCATTTTACTTCGATTTGTCTAACCTCTTGTGTGCATCCTTGAAAGTCATGGTCTTCTCGGACTTCACAGTTTTCTCTTTTGATTAGCTCACTATCACTTTGCTTCCCCATAATCCTTGTTGTTCTCTACAGACTACAGTGACTGATTCACCATGGCCATTGGAGAGATCTTTTTGAGTTCCCTCATTCAGGTCTTGCTCGACAAGTTGATTTCTATGGGATTGGACTATGTGCAACGGGAAGGAATCAGCTTGAACCTACCCCATAAGTGTGAGAAGATGTTGGAAACAATCAATGAAGTGCTTGATGATGCAGAGGACAAGCAACTTGATGGTGACCATTTAGTGAAGCGATGGCTGGACAATGTTAGGGACTTGGCCTATGACCTGGAAGACTTGCTTGATGAGTTCGAGATCGAAGCCGCTCAAGCCAAGTCAGAGGCAGAATCCAGCACAAGCAGAGGTCAATTAAAAAGGAAGTTCCCTTTCTTTAGCCGACCACGCTCACTTGCGTCTGAAGCCAAGTTACTAGGGATCGTCAACAGGTTTGAAGAAATTATCAAGAGGAAGTCTCTCCTAAGCTTGAGAAAGAATGTTGTGGACAGATCCCACTACACCAACGAAAGGCTCCCCAGCACTAGTTTGCCTGAGACTCAGTTTTTCGGCAGGAAGAAGGAAGAAGAGCAGATACTCGAACTACTGACCAGTGAAGCCGAAAATGGCAATACCACATTGAGCATAGTCCCCATAGTTGGGATGGGTGGTATTGGAAAGACAACCTTAGCTCAGCGGCTATACAATGATGCCAAAGTGAGTAGCTACTTCGAAAAGAGAGCATGGGTTTGTGTTTCAGACGTTTTTAATGTTCTTGAAATAACCAAGACTATTTTGCGGTCAATCACTGAGGTGTCTAATGAGGGTGAAGATCTTAATATGCTTCAAGTTAAGTTAAAGGACAGTCTATCAGGGAAAAAGTTTCTTGTGGTTTTAGATGATGTTTGGAATGAAAACTACGGACGATGGACCACCCTCTTGAAGCCATTTGAAGCTGGGGCTAAAGGAAGTAAGATCATCATAACGACTCGCAACTATTCTGTCGTTTCCATAACAGGAGCTTCGTCATATCCTTTGAAGGAGTTGTCCCTTAATGATTGTACAAGCTTATTAGCCTTTCATGCTCTTAAAACGACAAATTTTGAGAAGCACCCAGATCTTGAAACAATAGGCAAGAAAATAGCCGAAAAATGTAAAGGTTCACCTTTGGCAATAAAGGTATTGGGAGGTCTTCTACGTGATAAAGGGAATCCCGATCAATGGGAAGCTATCTTAAACAACAAAATGTGGGATCTTCCAACAGGAGAAAATGATGAGGTTATTCGAGTTTTGAATTTGAGTTATGTCCATCTTCCTTCATATTTGAAGAGATGTTTTGTTTATTGTGCAATATTTCCCAAGGATTATGAAATTGAGAGGGATGAGCTGGTGCACTTATGGATAGCGGAGGGTTTTTTTGATGGAAGAAGATCAAAGGATAATATCTTGAAATGGGGACAAGCTCACTTTGATGAGTTAGTATCTAGATCATTTCTTCAACAATCAAGTGTCAACGCGTCTAAGTTTTCGATGCATGATCTTTTGAATGATCTAGCGAAGTCAATTGCAGGTGGGACATGCTTTAACTTTGAATCTGAGCTAGCAAATAATGAAGATGTTGCATCTCCCGAGAAAGTTCGTTATGCATCATTCACCTCGGCGTGGTCTGTTTCATCAAAATGCATAAGAGCATATCATCGAATGAAGGTACTAAGGAGTTTGATATTATTGGGTAATGATGACAATAGCAAACTCATCATTTCCAACGAAGTGTTACATGACTTGCTAACAAAATTGAAGTACTTAAGGGTGTTCTCCTTAAGCCATTGTACCATCACAGAGGTCCCGGATTGTGTTGGTGATTCAAAATATCTTCGTTATCTCAATTTCTCGTACACACATATAGAAAGGCTACCTGAGTCAATCGGCAGCTTGTGCAAATTACAAGCTTTGATCTTAAAAGGTTGTCAAGAGCTTTCTTTATTGCCTCAAGGAATCACAAAATTGGTCAACTTACAGTTTCTTGATATTAGAGATACAAGGAGTCTAAAGGAGATGCCATTAAGTATCAGTAATTTGGAGAATCTTATGATCTTGTCCAAGTTTGTGATAGGACCAGACAAACGGTCACGGTTAAAGGAGTTAAAGAACTTGCCACACCTTCAAGGAGAATTGTTCATATCAGAATTGCAAAAGGTGGAAGAAGTTAGAGAAGCAATTGATGCTAATTTAATTGGAAAGAGAGGCCTTAGCAACTTATTTTTGCACTGGGGTGAAAATTTTGGAAATTTGCGAAATGGGAAGCACGAAGCAGTGCTTCACTATCTGAAACCTCACACTAATCTTGAACATCTCTCTATCTCGCACTATGGTGGTGCAAGATTCCCCTCATGGTTAGATGGTCCATCTTATTCTAAGATAGTTTCTTTATGCTTAAGGGATTGTCCTAATGTCACATCGCTTCCGCCACTTGGACAACTACCTTCACTTAGAGAATTATCTCTTAAAGGTCTACATGCAGTAAGCACGATAGGCCCTGAATTTTACGGAGGTAAAAGGCCTTTTTCATCCTTAACAACTTTGAAGCTGAAAGAGATGTTGGCATGGAAAGATTGGTCTCGTTATGCTGGGGGTCAAGAAGAAGATGTCACATTCTCTCGTCTTCAGCATCTAGTTGTCCAGGGATGTTATTCGTTGGTCGGGACATTGCCTGGTCGACTTGATCTTCTCAAGAAGCTAGAAATTTATTCAAGCCCGCATTTGAATAGCTCAACCAATGTGGTTTGTCTCCCATCTCTCTGTGAGTTATCCCTTAAGGATTGTAACGAGGAGATCTTAAAAATCTTTTTAAATTTAACTTCTTTGACTGTTCTCAAAATTGAGAATCTTGCAGAGCTTGTTTGCTTTGATCATGGGTTTACGAGCTACTTGGTTAAGCTAAAGGAGCTTTATGTAAGACGGTGTGACAAGCTAAACTACTTGTGGCAAAATGGAAATGAGATGCAAATTCTTGCTTGCCTTCAGAGTGTAGCCATCAATAGTTGTCCTCAATTCACATCTTTTGTGGCTGGAGACGGAGAAATGGAGCTACCCTGCAACCTTGAAAAGATGGAATTGAGAAATTGCATGAGTTTAGAAAAGCTTCCAAGCAAGATGCACACATTAAGAGATTTGGCTATTCGGAATTGTCCAAAATTCAAGGGGCTAATAGTTTCTCAAGATGACCCTAGCAGCAATAAATCGATATCTCAACTTGAATTTCTTAGGATATATGAATGTGATTCTTTGATATCATTTCCGTTTGTCAAGAGTGGACTTGCTTCTCTGAAGGAGCTTACTACTCGGAAGTGTGAAGAGGTGGAGTCCCTTAAAGAGATCATTATACAAGGATGTAAGAATTTGGTGAGTCTACCGCGATGCCTTCACATGCTCTCCCGTCTCACTCGTTTGAGCCTCTACGAGTGTCCGGCATTGGAGATAGAGGACTTCCCTCCCCTTCCCATCACCCTGGTGTTACTTGATCTTGAGTCACTTCCTAAGATGAAGTCTCTACCAAAGGAGTGGCATCATCTCACGTCCCTCCGACGGCTATGTATTTCGGGGAGTGAACATATCAAATGCTTGCCAGAAGGAGGTTTGCCTCCCAATTTGCGGTGGTTAGATATTAGGGAGTGCGAGAATATGAAGCAACCAGTGAAAGAATGGGGCTTACCCATGCTCACGTCCCTCGAGTATTTGACAATAAACGGAAGCAGCGTGGAGGGAGTGTGGTTTCCTTCGGAGGAAGACAACAAGGATGCATGGAGTCTTCTCTTTCCTTCCTCTCTCATCTCTCTTTGCTTGGAAAATATGAGGGAGGTGGAAAGACTATCAAGTGGCCTTCGCAACCATCTCTCCTCTCTCCAACGGTTATGGATTGAAGATTGCCCGAAGTTGAGGGACTTGCCAGAGGATGGCCTCCCTCCCTCCCTCCGATCCTTGCGTATATATGGATGTGAGAATCTGAAAGATCGATGCTCAAAAGGCACCGGCGACTGTTGGCCCCTCATCCAAGAGATCCCTTACATCACCATTGATCACGTTGAGATCCAATATTAGTCCTAGTATCGTCCGGATTTCTAGGGTTCGGAAGGCATCGATTTCCCATTCTGCTTCCTCAACTCGATGCTCAATACAAATCGATACTTTCCCGTGGAGATGCTCCTCATGAATTTCCGGAAATCCAAGAAATCCTCAACATCCGCATCGATTGGGTTCTCAGATCCGATGAAGTGAAATCGATTCACCTTCCCTTTCATTTGCTAACTGCCGCGATTCAATCCCTTCCATCTACGATCGGATTTCTAAGGGTTCGGGTAAGTCCTTTTGTCTTGAATGCATCGACTTCGTGTTTCTGTTCTTCATTTCGATGCTTAATTACGAAGTAATTTCTTCCGATGTGCGCAGACGTTTGCTTCTCGTGTTGAAGTACGACTCAAATTCAGAGCTAAAAAATTGATAATTAGCTGCTTGAATATCCAGCAAGAGCTTCCTTTAGTCTCCGATTGCACTGGCTTGCGAAAGTTGATGATGATGATGATGATATTCTTGTATGCCACAGCTGCATCCATGTCCACTACTGCCTTGGGCTGGCTTTTCTCTTCCGCCACTGCAAAGCTCTTTCGAACGGCAAGTAATTCAGCCTCCTCTGCAGGCAACCATCTCCCCTGTTTCAGTTCTGGCCTCAATCCCAACAATTTTTGTTCATATATGGATGCGAGATTCTGAAAAATCGAGATGTTCAAATGTCACTGGCGACTATTGGCCTCTCATCCAAGAGATATCTTTCATCAGCATTGATAGCCCCGATAAAAGATTTGTCTACATTGACTGCTTTTTATTAATCAGGTAATGCTTCCAACTTCTTTTATATTTTTGCTTTCTTTGTTAACTGTCCGGATTCATACATTGATGCAATATAAGCTTTCTAGGTTCAGGTAGGTTTTTTGTTTTCAAGGCATCAATTTTGATTCTGCTCCCCCAATTCGATGTGTAATACACACTGATGTTTTCCCATGGAGGTGTTTCCAGTTACCTTGTCATTGTCTTGCACTAATTGTACTTATCGAAATCTGGTCTTTATATCGAAAATATGATAGAACCATTCGTTATTACAGCTATAGGGAGCCTCTGTCATTATGCATCTAACTTATAATGGAATGGAAACCAATGTGATTGTTCCAACTTGCAAAATATTGGAATGGAATAGTTATGCTAGCCTGAATTACATAAATTTATAGTACCAAGTAGTGCCAATATCTGTGCCTATAGGCAACATTGGGCTTTGCACATAATAAATGTGGAAATCTTTTTGTTTTTAAATGTGGACTTTAAGTTCTGCTTAAATGACCAGTGAATACTATAGCTTTATCTTTGTGAATTGTTAGTTTCTTGTCTAAGGATAGATGAGTATGATTTTGTGTATTTAATTATCCCTGACTGTAGGGTTTGGATGCAGTTGAGACACTCATTCAACGTCTGGTCTTGTTCCAAGGAGGAATTCTGATGGTGAGATTGATTTTTCTTTCTAACATAATTTAATATGACCAATGATGGATCATCTTTACAGCTAACAGCCATCTTTTCACCTTGATTTGCAGGTTAGTCATGATGAGCATCTAATATCTGGAAGTGTGGACGAGCTCTGGGTGATTTCTCAAGGCAAGGTGGCGCCTTTCCATGGGAATTTCAAGGATCATAAGAAGATACTTCAGTCCTCATTGAATCAAGCGAGTTTAGCTCTTGTCATCAACCAAGAGTGTTTTAACATGATGACATCACATCACCCTACAAAACATAGAATGAGGCTTTGTTACAAAGAGAAAACAAAAAAGGATGAAGAGAGGATTGCTGCTGATATACAGGATGTACTCACAACTACAGCAGCCCTCGTTTGTCATTTTGATTAGGGCTCATGGAAGGATGAGTCTCAAGTTTTTGACATTGAATATGCAGTATCATTTGCCAACAGCTTAAAAAACTGAGTCTGGATTGCAGTCCTGGTAATAATTTATGACCCTTTGCCCATTTTTATCTTAGTGACAGGTTTGTTTGTTGTGCCCCTGAAAGTTTGACACAGAAGTGCTTTTTATTTTGCGCTAATATTAACTTTCATTTTCTTCTTTTTTGTCCCTTTTCTAACCCTAAACTCTTGAAACTTTTGCACAAATGCACAATGTTGACATATGAATTCACATATTTATTTTCCGTATTTTTTTTTTTAAAGTTGGATAAGGTTGTTAATTTTGACATGAAAAGAAAAGTTTCTTTTACTTGAACTTAATTCTACACAGCCGAGTCCTTTGATTTGCCGGAGCAACCTAGGGGATAATTCTTTTATCACGTGCTACATATTATGTTCTTTTGTTCTTTTACAACGTCCCACCTCTGTATGTCTTTGCATTATCCCAGCATCTTTTTCCTTGTGCCCTTGCTCATTCGCTGCAGTTGTTTTGCAGATATTATGGTGATCTGTATTGACAAAATCTCTTGGGAGGATCACATGCGAACGTTGCTGAGGTCGGATTAATATAGTCAATTATATGGGTCATTTTTCCAAATTAAAAAACTCGAAAAAACAAGCTTTTAATTATCATTTGGTGCATTGATATGTTCTGAATTATCTTCTAGTGAATATGATCTAAATAAGAATAATCTTTTTCGACATGTTCAGGTCAATATTCAAAATAAGAAGCTTTCTTTCTTCTGGTTATTGTATGGATATTTGACCTGTTACCCTCTGTGGCAGGATTGTTTGCTGTTGTGGATGACATCTTCTGCTTGTTTCAAGGACACCCAGAGGGTGTTGCTCTTCTCAAGCAGCAATATGGATTGAGTGAGACCACCAATGAGGTCACTGCTGTCATAGAAGCTCATAGAACTCCGAGAGATTGGAGGCCTTATGCTGCCGATCGAGTTATGAAAGACATCACTGCAAAGTTTGCATTTGTGCTCTTGGACAGCCCTTCAGAAACCACTTTTCTGGCTGCTGTAAGCAACAATAATTTTCATGGTTTCATTCTGGGGATAACTCTCTCTGTCTTTCCCTCCACCTGCGATCTGTCTAATCCTTTATGTCCTCTTAATCATGCAGAATGTTGGTGGAAGTGTGCCTTTCTTCTGGGGAAGTGATTGTGAAGGCGATCTTGTTCCCTCAGACAATGCAGGAGTCATAAACAAGGGCTGTGGGAAACTGTTGCACCATTCCCTAAAGGTAATTATCTTCACAGATCATAAATGCAGTGTCACTGGCGTTTACTCCAAGCATTGGAACGTGAAAAGTTAGGAGGGATGAGCTCTGCTGATAGGAGAATGTTATGTTATTGGATAACATCATATTGGAAGAGCAACATTGTAGGTTAAAATGCACATTTCAAAATGTGCATACATTGTAGGTTAAATCGTTCACCATTGAACATCGCCTTTTTTTTTTTTTTAACTCAGGATGCTTCTTCATCAGCTCTGGAGGTTTGTGGAGTTATGAGCACCCACCAAATGAGGTGAAGTGAGTTCCTGGGGTGGATAGCTTGGGCCGAGTGCGTGGCGCCACATTTGAAGTGGTGCAGAGACTAAGAAGGAGTCTAACATGCCTAGAGTTAGGAGTGCTGCGAACTGGTCCTCGCACTACCTAGTCATATGGTTTGTGGCCCTTTCTTGGCCAGGCCATTAGCTATTGAATGGCCTTCTGTTGCTTATGACTCAGTCACCCTTTCTCATCAACAATTTTCAGCTCTAATGGTCATTTGCTTCATGATGACATTGTTTTATGCAGCTGTATCTGTTGCTTATAAAACCAAGCTTTTCCAGAACCTGATCATGCTATGTGCAATAATATCTTTCTGGCATTTCATGAAGCCATCATGCAGAGTTCATTCAATGTAATGTTTTTTCACTTAGATGTCTATTATGTAACTGTAATCTACCAGTAATGATTAGAAAGATTCTTCATATCCAATTCTTTTTGTTTAATTCCTCTGCACAAAATTCGCATACATGTTCACGGATCTCCATGCAACATCAAGTATACTGTGAATATCATGCTTAAATCAGGTATATGTAGACTTAATGTTGACTTTCTCAGAGATTTTGACATAGACTTCTAGATATTTTATTTAGTCTCCGTGGTATGATCTGGTAAGTTCCAATGAAGTATATAACTAGAGGAAGATATGGTGCAAAAAGGATATAGCTTCAGCTTCAGGTAGATTTGGGCATCAAACACCTTGCAGACACGCTTCTCCCATGTTGTCGTGCATCCATTAGAAGATTTTATACAATTTAGCCTTTTGATGGTTGCACGCTGAAAAATAGCAATTTGGGGATAGCAGTATGCTCATACTAGTTCTTGTATATCTCAAGAGCCAACTGTTTGGTTTAGTGCATACAGCAGCTGCAGTCCATGTACACTGCCACATTAAATTCCTCAGCTATCTTAAACAAGCGTGAGAGCATTTGTGCCAATTTTTGCTGCAATTCGGAATCTATTAGTGTCAAACAAGATGAGCTGAAAAATCACAACTCAGCATGATTTGACAGCTTCAATGGACCTGGCGCTCTGTAAGTTCTCCCCTTCTAGTAAACTCCACTTGAAACAGAGCAATCACAGAATCCACAAATCTGAAAGATATTGCTCACCTAAGGTCAACCATCCACACCTCACAAAATATGTGCAGTTTGATTCTCAAGCTGTCTTACCAATAATTCAAATGGTTCTTCAGACATTGTGGCAGCCAAGCCTAGAAGCAAGTTGTATTGATGCTCATAAGTATGGGCACGGGCATAAATGATCTACAAATTCATGGAAAGACTAGATTACAGCAAGTACACTAGCAGAAAAGAAGGAAGAGTTGCCAACAGTGTAGGAGGCATTGCTTACTTTATTTAGGACTGCACCAGGATCCATGCCAAATCTCTCAGCTATTGGTACAATACGGTCAGGGCAACTGCAGGTGTACAAAGTCAAGAAAGTGCATGTGCACTTACATGGACGTAAGCCGAGTATGAAACAAAAGCAGCTTTTTCTAGGTTAAGAAAATGACCGACAGATTATATTAGGATATAAAGTTCCATCTGTGTCGACATAAGCTGCCTCGCCATTCCCCTCTCATGTGAGTAAGCAGCTGGAAAAATTGTTAGGATCATGGAATCCAGAAACCATAAATAAAGAGTGATGGAAAGAGGGGAAATACTGTTGTAGGGTTCTAATGGTTATGACAAAAGTACGTTCTCCTAGCCTCTTCCCTACTTGGTTTGAACCACTACATATCATGCATTCCAATGTACTGACTGTAGATTCCAAAAAATGACAGTGCCATTCTCCCAGAAACAACTGATACATACATTCTGATGCCAAGATCAACCGCAGCTGCATTTCTTTATGAGAAATTCAATCACTGGGTTACTATTTGCGTTGCTCATCTAGGAAACATAAAATGCAACAGAAGTTAATGCCAGAAACCTAATATGCAATTCAGACCAACCTGAGCAGAAACACACAGGGTATGTGCAAGCTGAGTTTTCCCAGACCTGAAGTGACGTTAGCAGTATTTTCTGAGAAAACCAACTAAAAAGGTCTTACTTATCTCCTTATGCTGACGCATGTGGCCTCCAAGCTGGATCGAAAGAATTCGATGAGAGGGCCACTGCCATGATGCATGAGTTACTTAGCTTCACAATGGAAAAGAGGTTGGTAACCGATCACCTCATCCACTTTCGACAAGAATTCATGATGCCTCAGAAGCTGATGAGACTCCTGTTGAAGCATTTTGGCATTTGCTATGTCTCTCAGAGGGGGAAAAGGTTTAGTGTGTTCTTGACAGGAGCTTATGAAGGTGCGGAGCTGATTCAGAAATCTCTGCCGATTATTTGGAAGGAGGTTATAGAGGGAGGAAGAAAAAGATAGAAACCTTTACAGACTCATCAGATATGGAAGATAATGATTTCCATGAGGGTAGCCCTGAGGATGAAGGCGTCCCAATGCAGCTTGAACAAGCTGAAGCCATAAGTGAATTGGAGGATATTGCAGGTGGAGACAGCTACTTCATGGATATTAGTGAAATCGACCAAGCATAAAAGCCTCCTGATTCAATTTAAGGTCAAATGTTCTTGTTCGAGCTGTCAAGATAACTTGCTTTTTCAGTCTTTTTCTTCACCAGTTTAAAGTTTTGAGTATCTGCTATATAGATTTAATTAGACAAACTCCCATTTGCATCTGTAAATTAAACCAATACTAGGCTGATCCAGCTTATTCCTCATTTGTCCTAAATATCACCTTTGAAAATAGGAAGACTCGTTCTTTAGTTTGAATGATAGATGGCTTTCCTCAGCTTTTGGCGGTTCTTTCGTATACCTCATTGATAGCATAAATTGTGTTCATGATTTGTTACATGGACTAGCATCTGCTGGACGCCATTTTGCAAGAAACTTCTTGTACTTGTCAAAAGAAAATTATTGCGAACTCAATGGAGATGATGTTGGGTAATTAGCTTTCAAATATTGAGATTAGATTTCTTCTTGGCCTCATAATAACCACAATATCCACAAATGTTAGCCTCAAACCAAACTGATATTATGTGTAGTTAAAAACATATTGCACCAGATAATTTTATGTTATTTTTTCTTTATGACAAAATACCGTGGTTGATAAATTTCATTTCATCTGAAGTTATTCGAAATGACACTGAATAACTTTCTTTTGGTCACATCTCTTTTCAAGCCTGAAGAAGTCCTATGACCTTTCCATACATGCCATGCTCGATTAAGTTCCTTAGAGCATATAAGGCTGATTTATATAAATCCGATTGGCTAAACATAAATAGAAGCAGCAGAAAGGATACACAGGCCTTTTTATCCTTACGATATATTTTGCAATTGATACACAAAGGTGACAATGTAGTTGACTAATCTTTTGGGTCACCACAGAGAAAGTATCTCATGTCATTCCATGAATGGTTTGTTGTCGAGCAAAAGAAACTTAGGGACAAGCTATGACAAGGGTGACAAAGTGTCCATTGCAGAGAAAGGAAATGAAGAAGTGCTTGGGAGCTCATTATATGCCTCTAGCTGTCAATACGATGACTAACATCAAATTGCAGATTAACAAAAGAAAGCATTTCGCCTGCCTTCCTGGTTGGAGAGACTTCTTTAGTCCTTCACATCGGCAATGCCTCCTGGTGTTATCTAAAAACCGTGTGTTTGTCAAGTCCAACATATATGGAATCTCGGTCTTGTCTTATTGACAGATGAGCTCTTGCTAAATTTTCTGACAAAATTGAGCGATGGTCTTGATAAATGTGCATCATCTACGTAACAGTAGAGCTAATAATAATATACCAGTCCTGCTGAGAAAATTATCAAGATCCACTTCTTTTTGTTTAATTCCTCTGCACAAAATTTGTATTCAACACGTTCATGGATCTCTAGGCAACATCAACTATACTGTGAGTATCATGCTTAAATCAGGTATCCACCAATCCCTATATAGATGCAGTATCAACTTTCTCACAGATGTAATATAGACTTCTAGATATTTTACTTAGTATCTGCAGTATGATGTGATAAGTTTCAATAAATTATATAATCAGAGGAAGATTTGGCACAAAAAGTATATAGCTTCAGCTTCAGAAAGGTTTGGGGCATCAAACACCTTGGGGACATGCTGCACCCTTCTGACTTTCCTAAACATCAACCTAACCGTGGCTGCAGGAGCCAGAACATGCCCGCCTGCAGGTTTCATTGGGTCTGATGACACACCTCCGCCTGGATCAGCTACGACTGAAACAAATAAATCAAAGACAGAGTCATTAAAAAAAATAAAATCCTTTCCCTATGTCATGGACTGCAGCTACTGTATGCTTCACCAGTTTGCACCAAATAGCTGGTTCTTGAGATTTACAAGAATTAGTTTGAGCTTACTGCAGTCCCCAAAATGCTCTTTGTCAGTGTGCAACCATCTAAGGGCTAAATTGAATAAGAACTTTGAATGGATGGAGGACTACGTGGGAGAAATGAGATGTGATGCAGTACCTTGATTGGTCATGTACCCCGCCACGTTAGATTCCTCAGCCATCTTAATAAAACGTGAGAGCATTTGTGCCAATTTTTGCTGCAATTCGGAATTCTTAAGTCTCAAATCAGATAAGCTGCAGAATAACGACTTGCATGATTTGATGGTCTCAGGATTAACCTGGCGCTCTGCAAGTTCTCTTCCAGTAAAATCCACTCGGAAGAGAACAGTCACCAAATGCACAATCTGAAAAAGGCACTCACATAAGTCAACCATCCACACCTCAGAAAATCTGTAGGGTTTGATTCTCGAGCAGTGCCTTACCAGTAATTTGAATGGTTCTTCAGACATTTTGGCGGCCAAACCAAGAAGCAAGTTGTACTGATGCTCAGAAGTAGAGGCACGGGCATAAATGATCTTCAAATTCATGGAAAGACTAGATTACAGCAAGTACACCAGCCAGAAAAGTAAGAGTTGCCACCAGTACAGAAAGCATTGCTTACAGTATCTAGGACCGCACCAGGATCCATGCCAAATCTCTCGGCAGTTGGTACGATTCAATCAGGGTGACTGCAGGTGTACTAAGCTAAGAAAGTGCACATGCGCTTACATGGACAGACCACGTTTATGAAACACAAGCAGCTTTGCCGAGGTCAAGAAAAATACAGACAGATTATCATAGCATACAAAGTTCATTGTGTGTCAATACAAGCTACCTTCCCATTTCCTCCTCTTATGTGAGTCGGCAGCTGAATTTTCTTTACAAAGATGGAATCCACAAGCCATTAATAAAGAACGATACCACCCGCCGCGGTGGCGTAGATGGATAAGGCTCTGGTGCCCTGCGCCCTCAGGTGAAGAGTTCGAATCCCGCTGCGTTCGCTTGGTGCCTTGCCCGCCTTCCGGGGGTGGTGGTTTCCCCCGTGGGTCCCAGGGTTTACCCGCCGGCTACCGGCTGTACAGAGTTCCCTGGGTTACCAAAAAAATAAAAAATAAAAAATAAAGAACGATTGAAAACAGGGTATATCCTGTTGTGGGATTTGCAAATAAGTGGAGTATCTTCAAGCATCACATTCGACTAATGATCAACCCAACTCCGAGTCTGACAATAATTAAGGCTTTTACTCGGTTATGACACAGTACAAACTCTTCTGGACTTTTCCTGCTTGGTTTTGTATATCCATTCCAGTATACTGACTGGAGATTACAGAAAATGAGAGTGCCATACCCCCAAAATCACCCGATACACACGTTCTGATGCCAAGATCGCCCACATCTTTACTCTTCATAGAAATTCAGTCATTATGTTACTATTTGCCATTGTTTATCTGAACAAAAAAGGCAACAGAAACCTTTAACAAAAAAAAAAAAAAAAAAAAAAAAAAAAAAAAGGCAACAGAAGTTAACGACAGAAACCTAATATCCAATTCAGACCAACCTGAGTGGTAACACACAGGGAATGTGCAAGCTATGTTTTCCCAGCCTGAAGTGACGTTAGCGGCATTTTCTGAGAAAGCTAATTAACAAAAGCAACTAAAAGTTCATCAAAGGTAATGTCTTTGGACTGTCATCTTCACCCTGATTCGCCAAATGCTTCTGTAATTGCCAGTGTTTTAATACTGCCGGTTTAACATCGCCAAACCAGTGAAATTTGCTTTCGTTGAAATGCTTGAAGAATAAGACACGCAGCCTGCTAAAGAAAGTCTGTTACCGCCTAAAAGCTCATTGAGGGCTTGGCTTCCAATTGCGATGCAACAACTGACTTTCTCTGGAAATAAAGACATTAAAAGTACTTTGAGCAACACATGCTAATTTGCAGGCTTTATTTCAAGGGTCAATAACTCATTGAGGTATTCCAAAGATATTTATAGAAGTTCAAATGGATTGGAGCCACCATCTCAGGTCAAGAAGAATCTAGAATCTAACCACTAATTTTTCAGCTGCTTCACGTATTTTGTCAACTTGTGCCTCAGATAATCCTTTTATTCCAGTTAAACGACACCAAAAAAATAAAAAATAAAAAGCAACCTCAACTTAATTCTCAGGAATAAAGATCAGATATACCTTCTTGGTATGCATACTAAAGCCATTGCAAGTGGAGATTCGTTATTAATCCATCTATGCCATTGCTATGGTATAGATGTACCGATGGTGCAATTACTATGTGATGCAACATAACAAAGGCCAAATTGCTCTTGCATGATTTAGAAGGCATATGTCAAATAGGTGAATTAGACGTGTTGTATTCAAGTAGTAGCGGAAATTACTCCTCGTCAATTAAGGAAAAAAAACTAAAACTATGGTATGCACAGAAAATCACGACAACTTCAAAAAGAAGTCAAATGGATACTCAGTATCATTCTCGGCAATCACATCACAAAAAGGAAATGAATTGAAATCTGCAGAGCTCGTGAACTCACTTGAGAGCTGAAATGAAGAGGTTTCTACTGAGGCACAGGCTCCAGCCTTAACATGAACAGCTTTTCCACCATCCTGCATATGCTCTAAGTTGGACATTTCACTTTTTTTCCCTGAAGATTTACATTCAAATCTTTCCCTACGATTTTCTCTTACCCCTGGTGCTTCTTGTTCAAAAGAATCGAGAATAAAAAGAATTCCTTTAAATAACATATTCATTCCATCACCTGAACCCCGTAGCTTTCCATCCTTTCACCTTGAGCTTCTTGGCAAGCTTCCTTCCCAATTCCAGATCCTCCCCGGCAGACATGGAGCTTTCCACATAACACGCTCGAGATACTGTTCGATCTCATTCTTTGATTTTCTCTTCACATTATTCTTCACTTTGCTGCATTTCAGCAAACCAGAATCGTCCCCCAACGAAGACTCAAGCTTAATCATCACATTAAACTCTTATGTTTTCTGGTGAATGAAGAATGTCAGGACAAAAGCATTTCCTAGATCATTACTGACAGTCTAGCGTTCCAACAGTGATTATTGATGAATTTAGCTTATGATATTCCTGATTAATCCAGCTATGTGACCAATACAATGGTGCAATTCCAATGTCACGTAACATTGCTCTTGTATGATCAGAAGACGAAAACTGAAAACTACTGCACGTGCAAAAAATCACGACAAGTTTGAGGGAAAGATCGAGATGTAAAAACACTAACGGATTCACGGGGATGTTCCAGGAAAATCGAGCTAAACTGAGGAACCAAACCAAAATCGAGCTCATCCAGTTGGCAGCATTCAGAGTCACTTAATATCGACATTCGAAGATCACGATACTCGTCTCGGAATCAAACGACGCACCGGAACATCAACGAGAAAACAAAAGCGATGAGATGAACAGAGAGGAGTTGCCCGCACTCTGTTTTGCCCCCTCACTTACGTTTGTCGATCGTTTGGAGCAGGTCTTCTTCGTCGTGGACGTCGTCCTCTCTTTCCACGATCTGCAGCCGGTGGCTCTGCTCTTCGGCTCACAGCATCGACCAGAGAACGCGAGGCGAAACTCAGAATCGTCGCCGGCGATTGCATCGGCGGGAAATGCACGACGATGGAGTTTGACGATCGGCGATGGAGTTCGCTGCGTCTGGGCAGAAGAAGAGAGTTTCGAATTAATATCGCAAATTGGAGGGAATCTTACATGTAGAGGCGGGAAGCGGGGAAGAACGGCTCGTGGCCTTTTCTTCTTTTATTTTTTTTATTTTTTTAAGAAAAAGGGGATTCGATTAAGTTTTGTTTATTCTGAAATAGATCTTATATATTGAGGTTTGATGGATCTGATAAATTCTTATAATCTTTTTAAATCCTTTTCTAGAGAGAAAACTGGACTTGACTTTTTTATTTCTCATTGAATAATTAATTCGAGATAACTTTATTTTTATACCGACTTTAGTTTCACTTGATTTATAATTTTCTCAAGACTGATCATATAAAGTTCTTCTTAGACAAGGAAATGGACCGGCCTGCATTGTAGTCAAACTCCATGCTTACAGCTCATAAAGTCAAGAAAATATGAACTGACAACTAAATTATTCGAAATGGCTTGTTAATATTTGCGCATGACCTAGTTTAATTGTGTTGTGCTAAAATTTATAACTTCGTGATTTTGCAAAGGGTTACAGATATGAAGCACGTTCAATGTTTAAAATTTGATTAGCAATCTCTTCAATATTTTTCCTTAAAAATTATTCTTTTAAGTAAGTTTTTGAACTTATGTAAATAGAGAAGAGATTCAGCTATCTACAAATTATAAAATACAATGCTTGATTTTGATATGATTCAATTTATTTCTTTTACCAAACAGTATTATGATTTTAATATCGGATTTTTCATGTAATTTCCGAACACCTCAATTTTATTAAATCGCAACAATATATCACCATTTATTAGACCCTCGAGCTCTATCACGACGACAAACGCAAAAACCAAACGACGAGCCGTTCCGTCTCTACCGCCCGTTCCCTCTTCAGCGCGCCTCGCTTCTTCCTTCTTCGTTCTCCGCACAAGCCCCGCCGGAGTTGATGCTGATCGAGCGATCCAAGAAAGGAGTTATAATCTCGCATTCACGGCGATCTTCTCGAAAACTTTCGTCTCGGGTTCTTGTTGTTCCTCGTTCCGTTCCACGTAAGGTGTTTGATGTTTGTCCTGAGTGAGAGGCGTTTGCTTTTCTTGGGCTTGTTTCTTAAATTTGGAGCGAGACACTAGCATCTTGAGATGACCCGTCTTCGAATCATTGGTAAAACCGTAGCTTCCTCGAATGAATGGGGCGCGGCAAGAGAGTTAGGTTGCTTTGTGGCCTCACCAGTGCGTTCGCCTACCCTGAGAAGAAACTGGAGTTTTGGCCAGGTTTTACTTGCGTGGCCACAGCATAGATTCATGACCACCAGCAAGAGAGTGCAAGATAGGAGCAAGGACAAGAGGGTCCATGATCTCGAAATCGCCACCGAGAAGCATAAAGTGGTGTCGAAGGTGTTGGTTCTAATGGAAATGTTGAAGAAAGAACCCGAGATGATAATCCCTGTGAGGTCGCTGGATCGATGCCGGAATCAGATTAATTTGCCCAGGCCACACAGTATAGTGGATTTTATTCGGAAGTCGCCGAAACTGTTTGAGTTGTGTAAGGATCGGAATGGGTTACTGTGGTGTGGAATGACTAAAGAAGCGGAAGACTTGTTAGAGGAAGAGGAGAAATTGATTAGGGAACACTCTGGCAAGGCTGCTGAATACGTGACTAGGATGCTGATGATGTCAGTCGATAAACGGCTTCCACTGGACAAAATTGCTCATTTCAGGAGAGAGTTTGGTTTGCCAGCTGATTTTAGGAGCAAGTGGGTACACGAGTATCCACAGCACTTCAAAGTGGTTAAATCTCCGGACGAAGTTGATTATCTCGAGCTCGTAGAGTGGAATCCTGCTTGGGCCATCACAGAGTTAGAGAAAGCCGTACTGGGGGTATCAGAATCTGCCTCTCATGCTCCAGGGTTGCTTTCCCTATCTTTCCCCTTGAAGTTTCCTGCCACTTACAAGAAGGTGTATAGATATGGAGGGAAGATTGAGCACTTTCAGAAAAGGTCTTACTTATCTCCTTATGCTGATGCACGTGGCCTCCAACCTGGATCGAAAGAATTCGATAAGAGGGCCATTGCGGTGATGCATGAGTTACTGAGCTTCACAATGGAAAAGAGGTTGGTAACCGATCACCTCACCCACTTTCGACGAGAATTCGTGATGCCTCAGAAGCTGATGAGACTCTTTTTGAAGCATTTTGGCATTTTCTATGTCTCTGAGAGAGGGAAGAGGTTTAGCGTGTTCTTGACAGGAGCTTATGAAGGTACGGAGCTGATTCAGAAATGTCCGCTGGTTATTTGGAAGGAAAAGGTCTTAAGCCTTATTGGTTATAGAGGGAAGAAGAAAAGGATAGAAACTTTTACAGATTTATCAGATGTGGAAGATAATGAATTTCTTGGGGGTAGCTCTGAGGATGGAGGCACCCCTATGCAGCTTGACCAAATAGAAGCCATCAGTGAATTGGAGGATGTTGCAGTTGGAGACAGCTCCTTCATGGACATTCATGAAATTGACAATGAATACAAGCCTCACGATTCATTGTAAGGTCATGTGTTCTTATTCGAGCTGTCAAGATACTTGCTTTCCAGTCTTCTTCTTCGTAAGTTCAAAGTTTCATGTATTTTTACAGATTTAATCAGACAAAACTCTGTTTACATCTATAAACCAAGTTAACAAATGGTGGACTGATCCATGTTATTCCTCATTGGTCCTAAACATTGCCACCAGAACTCCTGAAATCAATGGTTCAGAAAGAATGTGTGGATGATGCATTTGGCAACTCTCAGCTCGCCTCGGTGCCACCAAGTACATCAGAAGTAATCTGTGTATGGTGACCGGTTCATTCTCAGTTATTGGCCCGACTTAATGAGTGCTGCAATACTAATCCGCTATTCTGAAAATGAACTTGCCACCCTGCATTTGGATCTCAATTGTTGGGTCAAAGAGATGATTGGGCAGTAGCTATCAGGGAGGACATAGCCTATCTTCCACTATGATAATCGACATTCTCTCTCTTGTTGTTACAAATTAGATGCCGAGCTCAGTTTTGTACCCGTAGGACTCAAAAACTGGGTGGATCTAATTTTGAAAACCAGTCTGTTTCGCTGCTCTAGCAATTGAACTGGAGGTCAAACTGGTTCAATCTGATATTAGCAAAGACCATCCATGCATGTACAGCCAGATTGATTTACTTGTGCTTTCTTTGACAAGCAACCAATCATTTTTACTGTGAATCCTTGATCTCAATCTATTGTTGATGAAGCAGCTGCTCTTTCTTAAGTCATTGAGATTAAGATGCCAGAAAAGAAGAGGATGTGCCAAATTTCTTTGCAATCAACCAATCTCCAGTAAAAGAAAGGTGCAATGTAAGCAAACGATCGCTCCAGCAAGAAAATCCCTCAACATTGTTGTCTATCCATCCTTAAAGATTGTGTCCTTGTCAAGGGATGTCGATCTTCTTCTTCAACATGGAGACCTTCGGGGTTCAGGAGCATGTGCTTCTTCTTGAACTACTTCACCTGCTCCCTCATGAGGTCGCTTTCGTGGAACACTTTCGGCAGTATCCCCCTGAGGACACCCATCTCCTTCCAAGAGTCTTGCAGGTCATTCTCAAACTTGCTCATTATCTTCTCATCCTTCTTCAGCATCCGTTTGTTTTTTCCTTTTCTCTTTTCTTTTTTGTGTGATTCCTATGATGAAGTCTTTCAGGAAGTAGAGCAAATGCTCAAAAGTGATAAGCAAATATACGTAGAGCCCATCTTGCAATGAGATGCGACTGTTTTTATCATTCACACAGGTTGTCTTCAAAGAGTATGAAATACCTGAAGTTCCATGTCCTTTAAACCTGTGGGCAATGCCGGAAAGATTGCCTAGTGCATTCTGAACTTCGTGTTTGACAATATCAGCTCTTCTTACTGCCGTTGGAAGTTCGGCTCAGCACTGCTCAACTTCCAGCCCTATGGAGCAGAGCTTCTCTCTCAATAAGCTTGTCATTAAACTCTCTGCTTCAATCTCTGATGTTAAAGTATCATGTGGTAGAATGGAAAAATTCTTGAGGATCCTCTATGGGGATGTTGTGGAGCAATAGTTATGTGTGTCTGTGAAGAGTAAAAACCTTCAAGTTAGGGTCTTCAAAAACAGAAACTGTCGGCTGCATATTCAAACTAAAGCTGAATCTTGAGAATTGGGCATGAGCGGGTGTACAACATGCATAACATCATCTGTAGACCCAACAGAGCTTTAAAATGTGCAGGGAAGGAACAAATCAGAGCAAACTGAACGGATGATGGACAAGAAAGTATTCTACTGCGGGAGAAAATGAACAAAGAGTCGAAAAGAGCATGCGACACGATCACGTGAGACTAAGTTCACCAAACGAAGGAAAAGAACAACAAAGGATTAAAAATCACATAATGAGAAAAGCATGAATAAATTTACCAGTAAAGGCAATCTTGCTGTTGTGTTTTGCAAAGGCCAAGTAAGCAGCAGATTACTCGGTGCATGTAAGATTTTTACCACGTTCCATTGAGTTTTGGCTGTAATGAATAAATTGTGAAAGACAGAGTGACTAGTGGGTGATAGGAAAGGGCCTGCAAGTGGCCCGGCGGCAAGTTAATGTTGCTACTGTCCTTTGATTTCAGTAACAGAAGAGATACAGAGCAACCAGGTTCTCTATGAGTTCATCTAACTATGAAAAGTCTTGTAGTTTCTTAACTAGATTTTTTGTTTTTCCCCTTTTTGGCAACTTTTTCTTAACTCTTTTGGATAGGTTGTTCCTTTTGATGAAAAAGACACTTAATTAGTAATAATAAAATCCATTTTATTAGTAAGTAGAATATCTCTAGAATTGCAAATGCGAAAAAAGAAAATAGTAAAGTAAATATATTTCGAACCCCATTTTTGGCTAAAAATTTTCATGAAACACACAATTTTCGTTAATAGTATTGTCAAACCAATCCCATAAATATCTTATAACCTGATATTGAATTAGAATTTCTCACATCTTACACTCATTCAACTTTCCTAATTGAATTTGTACCTTTAGACATTTATCTTGCATAACAATCATTTATATATATATATATATATATTTATTTATTTATTTTTATTTATTTGTTTTAGGTATGCATAAATGCACGCTATGTAGCTAGTATGTAACAGTAAAATTGTAAGTCTATATAAAGCACATGCAACAACAATATTCTTGTGAAGTCAATTTTATCGTGTAGTCTTTCTTAAACTAATACATGTTAAAGAGGTAGATCGGGTTGATTTGGGTCTGATCGAAAATGATCCAACCCTCATCAAGTTGTTTGACTCATATTGACCCACTTTTGTGCAATATATTTTTCAATAGCTAATACCCAACCCAATTTGACTCCAACCCAACTCATATCCACATAACTTAGGTTCCAATTTTCAGCAATACAATTAAAGTGGGTACATTTCAAACTCGTGCAATGTGCATACCCATATTGCCACCTCTGCTTGAAGTGTGTAGTCCTACTTTGGGCTTTGGAATTCGTTTTAATGGTTGAATTCGGCCATTCGAATGTAGAGAGCTAAGTCGACTTGAGCTTTAGTAAGGGAAGTGGCCCTCCCTCCTCCTTGGTGGCAACCAATTTGCTCATCTTCTTCATTAAAAAGTTCCGTTTTCTAGCAAGATCTTTTGATTGGCGAGGCTACTCTCACAAAGTTTTCAAACTCTTCTCAACTTTGCATTCGTATTTTCATCGCCCCACTTTCTACACCTTTTCCAAACCTGGCATTATCGTCCTCCAAGAGAACTCAAATGTACTATTCATTTATTTAAAAAAAATACTAGAAAAAAAGGTTGTATCGATTTAAAACTTAAACACCATAGTTGCCATTTCGTTGCCATTTTGTCCTTAACAAGTCCGCCTTGAGCTTTTTCCTCTGTGTCGTACATGTGATTAGTAGAGATGGCAAATTGGGTCACACACTCATATTTTAATTCATATTTAATAGGATGGATGATCTATGGATTGCTTAAATAAAGGTTCAAATGAATCTAATAAAATAACTCCTACCCAATGATGGGTTTTAATAAGTTTAGAAAGAACCCACTATTGACATATCTAATCAAAGGAAGGTACTTTGGAATTGGTGGTCACTTTCTCTGTTGGTTTCAGGCCCAAAGCACCATTGGCCTATATTATTTTATTTTTATTTTGTTCTCTTTTCAATTTTCGAGTGCTGGAAATGATTGTATTTAAAATCCTAAAAAGAAAAAGGTTTTAGCGGAATCGAAAATTTTCCCTCTAGAAATAAGAAGAAATATTGGTTTTGGTATGTCATAAGTCAACCCCTTTATAATCTAACTAATACAAAAAAAATTCTTTGTTAATGAATTATAAAATCTTGCATATTTTGGAGTATATTATGATGCTTCAAATTAAACCAATTGCTTGTCTCTTACACCTACACCAAACATAGTCGCCACACTTATGATAAAAGGATTTGACAACGTAACTTCATTGTGAAGCTAGAAGTTAGAATACCAAATTACGCATTTTCTATAGAATTTACAATTCGAGTATTTTTCACATTTCTTATTTTACACAAGAGCAAAAATTTATATCATATATATCTTTCCAGAAATGGTTCCTTGTGCTCTATTAAATAAATTACTAACTCGGGTGAAAATGTTAAATGCACTTTAATAAGTTAATTCGTCGATTTTGAAATAAGGTTGGGTCGAATTTAGATCATTAAAATTGAATTAGATGAAAATGGGTTAATAGCTCAATACGAATTAAATTGGTTTTTCAATCTAGGACCTTAGCCTCACGCGTAATCTCTAAGCACCGCGACGTAATTCTGGGGAAATTTCTTACCAACGGCAGCCTCCCCTTCCTTTTTCACACCAGGAAAAAAAAAAAGAAACAACAAAATTCAAAAAAGAGAACCCATCGCGGGTTCGGGCGCCGAACCCGCTTTCCCCGAAACGCCCTCCTCCAAACCCGAAATTCACGCCCCGCCCGCGCCGGCCCAGGTTCAAATGTGAGGGCATTCCGGACTTTTCATCCTCGCTTTCCGTCTTTATCCGCCCACCGCTCCCTTTTCCTTCCCGTTTTCTCTTTTGACCAAAAGGACCACCGTCGACGTCGTCGTCGTCGTCGTCTTCTAGGGTTTCCCCTCCTTCTTGCGAAACCTCCATCGCCGTCCCCTTCCCTTTACCCGCTGATTTCTTCGAAATTCCGCGCGTCGTTCCAAGAATCGTCCCCTTCCCCTCGGCGAAATCCCTCTTCCGTCCCGAAGTCTCGATTTTTCTTCTCATCTTCTCGTCTTCTCGTCTTCTCTTTCGAATCGAATAGAATCGAATAGAATCGAATCGAGTCGAATCGGGGGTGGTCCGCCGCAATGCAAGGGGAGTGCGACGCCGCCCCGCCCGAGAACCCGGAGCCCCCGAGCCCGACCCGCGATTCCCCCGCCGGCCAGGGCGGGGGCGGCGGCGGGGGGGCCGGTTCGGACGACGATTTGTGCCTCGACGTGTCCGGGGAGAACCTGGAGTACCCGCTGCTGTCCCCGGCCTTGAAGGGGTCCGCGGTGAAGGACCTGTATTTGTATAAGAACGAGTTCAGTTTGCTCCCGAAGTGGGTCGGGGAACTGCGAAGGCTGAAGACGCTGAAGTTCTTCGCGAACGAGGTGAACCTGTTCCCGAGCGAGCTGGGGAGCCTGGTGGGGCTGGAGTGCTTGCAGGTGAAGATATCGCCTCCCGGGCTGAACGGGCTGGCGCTGCATAAGTTGGAAGGGCTGAAGGAGCTCGAGCTCAGTAAGGCGCTGCGCCGGCCCTCGGTGTTTCCGCTGCTCAGTGAGATCGCGCAGCTCAAGTGTCTGACCAAGCTTTCCGTTTGTCATTTCTCTATAAGGTATGTTGTTTTTGAGTTACTGTTTGGTGTATTCAGTTTTGAAGTTTTTTTTTTTTTTCCTTTTTGCTTGATTGGGATTGAGTCATTTGTAATGTGTACTGTGCAGTTCTGTGAATTATTAAGATTGAGTTTTTGGGGACTGTCAGGAGGAGAAATTTGGTACTCTTTTCCGAGGTGTAAGAAGCTAAGTTTGCTGGGGCTTACGTGTGGTTTTCAGTGACCATTTGACGGTCCTTTAGCTTTGGTACTCTAGGCTGGGCAATTTTCTGTTCTTAGTCTAGACACAGGATGCACGTAGTATGTGTTTTTTCAATGCAGCATAATGTGACAAAACCTGGTGTAGCTCTTTTGGCAAGCAGTTTTGATGGCTCCTGTAGTTGCCTCTAGGAAGTTTGTGTTGCGGTTTTGACTTTAGATCGTGCAGTGTTCTTGTAAAATTTATATATGGTGAAGTATGCTGTTCATCTCTTATCTGAACAGGAAGAAGTAAATTGTACATCTTTCTTTTAAGTCTTTCTCCTTGGAATGTTGTGACTACATGTTGACAAAAGTGGCACCTCTTATTGATATGTACTCATATTCGAAATTCTTCATTAATTGATTTATGATATTTTAATTAGTCGTGGATGCTGTATGGGATAGTGCATTGGCCTTGTAGTAATCCATCATTACTAAGATTTATGAGGGTTCAGTTTAATTCCTACCTTCCACTCTCTTCTACTCGTGTAGAAAGTAGTTGATATGGTGTTGTGTGGCGACCATCTTAACCTTTCCTCCTCCATGTTCTGATACATGTTTTGAAGTATGAATATCCAAGGCGAGGGTATTTCTTAAATTCTCAGGAAACATTGTGTTCAAGGAATACTATGAACCAAAGTAGATTGAATGGGAACACTGACGGAGCCAGGCTAAGGTTCTTTTATTTTTATTTTTATTTTTATTTGGGGGGTTGGGATTCACTGAGGAAATATGGAGCCAAAAAATTCTTTTTCACAAAAATTTTGAATAAACTTAAATGGTAAAGTGTATATTATTCATTAGTAAGTTAAAATATACAAATTTCTTTGAAGTTTAGTAGTACTTTGTCCTTTAACTTTTCTGTATAATATCTATATAATTTTTTTAGACAAGTAAAAAAATATGTTTTTGTTGATGACTATAGATGATAATTATATATAATATTAATATTTTGTCTAGAAAGCAATTCTGCACTATTGTATTAAAATTAAACTAAGGTTGGATTCATCCATATATAAATAACAGTTCACAAGGATAGAGAAATTTCATGTATACAAGTTAGATTGGCATACTTTCAAAGGCGTGTGTATATTGTCAATAGAAAATCATAATCTATTCCAAGAAAATTAGTAAGAAGAAAAAGATAGAATAATATATCGATAGACATTAGATAAGATCTAAGCCAATATAATGTTAAATGATTACTCCGCTAAGACATGATAAATGCAATTTAAGTTCATTATTTGATTTGCATCTTTCAAATAAAATAGAATTATTTTTCAGTTACTTCTAATTTTCAGTATAGGTTTGATATAAAATAACTGTTCTAGCTATTGGAATTTTAATCTTTTCAAAATTTGAAAGAAAAAAAGGAGCACACACTTTGTATGTCCAATAAAAAAAGAAATAAGACAGACCTTTGTATATATTTGAGGAAGAAAATCCAATGATTTTGATTTGGTAATACAGTCCTGCACGAATGTTGAAGATGACACCCAGGAGGGTACAAATGAGCCAAGTCAAAGAAGCTCTTGGCAAACTTATAATGTAATAAATTTCTGAACCCGATTCAAGATCATAAGTTTGTGGCTAAATTTTATTAGATGTCATTAGCCATTATCGTTTTGTATGCTCGAATGGTGATTAACAACTGATATTAACCTCAAATAAGTTTGGGAGGTCAACTCACGTAGAAATATATAATATATATGTTGGATGAAGGATGGATGTTGTAAGTTTGCTTCTTTAATCTGCAATGTTCTGTGTCCAGATCGTATTTCTTATTTCTCTTGACATCTGAATCTTTTTGGTTATTGAGTCTATTTTTACTATTGTTGGTTTCATCACTTCCTGCTTAGGTAGGAATCATTTGCTTATGTTGATGGTGCCTTTTTTCCCATGCAGATGCCTCCCACCAGAAATTTCTTGCCTGAACAAGTTGGAGTATTTGGACCTTTCATTTAATAAGATGAAGAGTTTGCCTAATGAAATAAGTTATTTAAATTCTTTGACATCCTTGAAGGTCGCTAACAATAAATTGGTGGAACTTCCCTCTGGTTTGTCCTCTCTTCGGCAATTGGGAGTTTTAGACCTTTCAAATAACAGGTTGACATCAATAGGCCCTCTTGAACTTGACTCCATGCAGAGCCTGCGAAGTTTAAATCTTCAGGTGCCTAGAAAACCAGTCTTCTAATGATTTATTTTGTGCATGTTCATGGAATAATTGTAACAAGATGCTCTGTTTCTCTATCAGAATTGCACCCAGACTTTTTTTTTTTCATGCTAGGCTGTGGTATAATTGACATCTGGACTTTTTGCTCGTCTCTTTGATACTTCTGTAGATGAATTTTTAACTAGTGAAATTAACATGTATCTTTTCTGTTGATTTTTGTTTTTATTCAAGCACAATAAGCTCCTCAGTTTTCAAATACCTTCGTGGATATCCTGTGATATAGACAGGAAGGAGTTGCCCAATGATGATTGTACCAATTCTTTGGCTGAAATGGAAGTATATGAGTCCACCCCAGGCGATGAGCGAACGATCTCTTGTAGCAGTAAGGCCTGCAGAACTAGTTTCTTCAGCTTTTTCATGTAAATTTTGCACTTATCCCCTATGGATTTCGTCTGCCTTACTGCATGCTTCTAAGAACTGGATTGTACTTTACGTAGGCTCCTGCCATACCTCGGCAAGTTCATTGGCTGGGTCAGCGTCAAATGCTAGAGGTTTTTCGGCTTGGAAATCATCAAAGAGGTGGAAAAGGAGGAACTATTTGCAACAAAAAGCTCGTCTAGAACGTTTAAACAGCAGCAGGAAGGGGAAAGGTGAAAAATATTCGGAGGAGTTGACCAAAAAGGGTGATAAAATGTGCAAGTTGTCTAATGATGACGCTTCAAGAGATGCAGCATCAGAAATCACCTGTGAGGATGGTGGAGATAATGCATCGATTTCAGGGGAAATTGGATCTGAAAATGTGCTTAGCAGTGTGGGTGAGGATGGCATTAGTTCAAACGGTGAATTAAAGGTAGAAAACGATTCAAATGTTGCCTTTGACTCTGCAAGTAGACAGCAAGATGTTACGGTCATGTCAAATGCCTCTACTGATGAGCAAGATGCTGAGTCATTAGTAGGGAAACACGAAGTCAGTATCAAGTGTAAGAGGAACTGTGATCAGCATCTTGATAATCCTAAACCATGGAAGTGTCGCCGGCCGGCTGATGAGAGTTTAGATCTATCCCGCCAGTATTGTGATTTCTCTTTCTGTGGTGTTGAGGATTATCTGCCAGATGGCTTTTATGATGCTGGACGTGACCAACCTTTCATGCCTCTTAGTAGTTACGAGAGAAACTTACCTATCGACTCACGTGAAGTAATTCTTGTGGACAGGTTTGGATTCTCTGCTCTGTGTTCTATGTCTAGTGATTGCTTCGCTCCAAGTTCTTAGTAGTGATTCTTTTTTCTTTGGGTCTAATTTCATGACATTTTTCAGGGACAGAGATGAAGTGTTGGATGCAGTTACACTCTCTGCGCAGGGTTTGGTATCTCGTTTCATGCGATTAAATAGTTTAACTAAAGATCAGGAACTGGAGGATTGTACACTTCAAATATCTTCGTTGCTTGCTCTTTTTGTGTCAGATCACTTTGGAGGGTGCGACAGAACTGCAATTATAGAAAGGACACGAAAGGCTGTATCTGGATCGAATTATCGAAAGCCTTTTGTTTGCACCTGCTTAACTGGAAATCGTGATTATGTTGATTCATCTGTTGACCAAATGCTCAACAATCAGGATATTATATTAAGCGATCTATGTGAGAAATCTCTTCAGTCTATGAAAGCAAGACAAAGTTCTGTTATTATTCCTATAGGATCTCTGAAGTTTGGTGTTTGCAGACATAGAGCAATTCTCATGAAGGTGGCTTTTGGCTGTAATTATCTTTTTCTTGTTTATGTTGAAATACTTTAAGCTGACTACTCACCAATTTTTTCCCAGTATCTATGTGATCGAATGGTGCCTCCTGTGCCATGTGAGCTTGTCAGAGGTTACCTGGATTTTTCTCCGCATGCTTGGAATATCATTCTTGTAAAAAAGGGTGATTTATGGGTCCGCATGGTGGTTGATGCATGCCGTCCACTTGATATACGTGAAGAGACAGATCCAGAATATGCTTGCAGGTCAGTGCTCTTCTCTCATGTGATGGTTGGGCTGTTTTCCCCTTAAAGTTTTCATACCTGAGCTTGATGCTTGAATCTTGGATGTATTGAAAGCTATTTGATCTTGAGTTAAAAATGAAAGCATGGTTTTTACTTTCTGCACTTGTCATTGCAGTTTAATTATTCTTGGCAAGATACTTGTTGGTCACTGCTGTTTTGTGCCAAGGGTAAAATTACAACTTTTCGGTGCTTACTAATCTTTTCCATGTGCTCTGCTCAAATAAGTTGTGATTGTAGTCAACCAGTTATTAATGTAATATAAATGAAAAATGTAAATGTTGAGAGCGCCTTTTGAGGGGTCTCTGAAGGTGGTTTAGAGTTAGACTATATTGAACTGTGTCCCCTATATATACTCTTGTTTCTTTGTGGTCACACATCCTATTGAAACTTGGAAACGCGACCTTTATGTTGAGGCGCATGTGTCATTTGCTGGGTTGGAACGGTGCAAAGAAAAGGATTTTGAGAAGTAGAAAGCATCGAAGCTAAGTGTTAAAGAATTTTTCTGAAGCTTAAACAATGGGTGGAGAGAAATATTAATTTAATACGGAATTCTTTGTGGACAATGAAAATTGTTTCAGTGTGTTATCTTTGAAGTAAATTTATATTAGCTGCAGAAGAGGACAAAATTCACAATAGAGAAGCTACGGATTTTACATGTCTAGAAAGATCAAAAAGCTAAAGCAGTATTAATTGTGTGTAATTTTCAAGGGACGCATTTTCTACGTGCTTTTTGGAGTCTATAAAAATAGAATGTCAGTTTTTTTTTTTTTTTTTTTTTTTTTTAAGATTTCTCTCATTTTTTTCACATACTTGGTGTTGTCATGGTTTTCAAAGTTGATGAAGCATGAGCTTGTTATGTAGGTATATTCCTCTTAGGAGGTTTAGAGATTCTCTTTCGATGGAAGCCATTTCCAAGTCTGGATGTGTTCTTCCTTCTCTATCCACATCTGATGAAATTTACAGAGGAGCTTCTACCTCTATTGTCCATTGCACTAACACCTCAGCCAATGTTGTAGCCAAGGTAATCCTTGATTTAGCAGGAGCAGTATTTGTGACATTGTCTTTTATCATATACATTAAGATCAAGAATCTTTTTATTTAGTTTTAGTCAGTGCCTATTAGTTTTTATCATTAGATTGAGTTGTGGGTGATCATGAATGCTTTTTTTTGAATCATTTTTAACTTCCAGCAAATAGGGAACTTTTGGGCTTGTTTGGTTCTTGAGAATTGAAGGAAATTTTTCTCATCTGATGTGTTTGGCAATGCTAAGTAATTTTTCTAGACAAGTTTTTGTTTTCAAAAATTAAAAGTGAAAACAAGTAAAGCATACTTTAGAAATCAAACATAATAATGTCAAAATCACGAACATGAAATGCTTTCGGTAGAAACATGATTCTTTTTCACAAACCTGACAAATTTAAAAAGCATTCTGAGAACATTTTCTCAAACACAGCCTTACATCTCATGTTTTCTGCATAAATATTTTGAGTTGGTTCTGCAGGTGCGTTCCTTGGAAGTATGTGGTAACTCGGTTGAGGAAATTAGGACATTTGAGTATAGTTGTCTAGGCGAAGTGAGAATATTGAGTGCTCTGCAACATGCATGCATAGTGGAAATGTACGGGCATCAGATATCCTCTCAGCGGGTCACTTCTGCGGATGCAAATCCTGAGCGTCGTATGTGGCGTTCTGCAATTTACATGGAATATGTGAAAGGGGGATCACTGAAGGTGCTTTTCTTTCCATACTGCTATCAATGTATTTCCAGAATTTCTGTCCTCTGCTTATAATTTACACCTGTTTTTGATTTCATGCCTATAATGACAGGATTACCTGGAGAAGCTGTCTAAATCTGATGAAAAGCGTGTCCCAGTAAATATGGGTCTTTTTATTGCTAGGGATGTTGCTTCTGCTTTGGTGGAGCTGCATTCAAGGCACATTATTCATCGTGACATAAAGAGTGAAAACATTTTGATTGATCTTGATGCAAGAAGGGCTGACGGAACGCCTATCGTCAAGCTTTGTGATTTTGATAGAGCAGTTCCTCTTCGTTCTTCCATACATACGTGTTGTATTGCCCATATTGGAGTACATCCTCCCGATACTTGTGTTGGAACACCTCGTTGGATGGCTCCGGAAGTTCTTCAGACGATGCATAAACGTGGATCATATGGGCTGGTAAAGTATTTTCTTAGTTTATGAAGAACTTTGTTGGAATACTGCCATTTTGCATTTTTTGTGAGCCTTAATAATTGATTGCCTGACTTGAATGGCTGCAGGAAGTGGATATTTGGTCATATGGCTGCCTGATTTTCGAATTGCTGACTTTGCAAGTGCCATATTCAGGTTTATCTGAGGCACTAATTCATGACCTTATTCAGGTAAAGTAGCAGAAAGATGTCTTAGGTCATCATTTTAATGACTAGTGTTATGCAATATTGCTTTTGGTCTTGAAATAAGGGTCAATGCCTTTTCTTGAATGTGATATATAAGCAGGGGGGAGAACGGCCAAAGCTAACAGATGAGATGGACTCATTAGCATCATTGAATGACCATACAACTATGGGATCTGGCTCGAAGTCAGAGGGGCCAGAGGTGGAGCGTGAAGCATTAAGATTTCTTGTCGATTTGTTCCGCCGGTGTACAACAAAAAACCCAGCTGATCGTCCATCAGCGAGAGACATCTATGATTCGATACTTGTTCATGTTAGAGACTTCATAAGTATACATGGTCGGGAACCAGAACAATCGGTAATAAAACAGTCTTGACCAAAAAGTTTTGCAGCCCTAGGATGATGTTGATGAGGTGATTATTCTCCGGCCTTTTTGAGTCTGAGAGTGCGGATTATGCTAAGAATCTTCTAGACTAAATATCATTTGGGGGAAGTGGGGAGGGGGTGGGGGGCGGCGTCCTGAGTCGGGCATTGTATTCTAGTATGTATTCTTTTCCTGCCGGGTCATGTGTACCTGGGCAGTCGGGTGAACAGGATTGTGACGTTCGTAGGTAGTTCTTCAGTTTCGAGTGGGCTTGATAGGGACATGGTCATGTTCGTTCGGCAGGGATCTGCCTGATGATGTTATTGACACTGTCCAATTCTTATCAATTCAATGAAGGATTCCCCGTTGGGTCATGTATTGTGCTTTACAGAATTAGCCATTGGCCTTTTGATCAAGGCCTGGCTGAGGTCTCATTTTCCGGTTCTTATGCTTTATGGTGCATTTGGTATTGGTTGTGCAACAATGCCATGTTATTTTCTCTTTTACGCATGGCACCTCTCTCTCTCCCTCTCATCTAGACAGTCCCTTTGAGTGTACTTTTTTTTTAATATTGTTTTGAAAATTATGGTTTTGTGATATAATAAGTAGTATCAAACAGCATATGATTTAGAGTTTAGAACTCAATTTGAAAATATTTTTGGTAGGCTATTTTACGATTCACAAACAGCTATAATGTGCTATGATAAGCTTATAATCTTAACTAAATGCAACTGCATTGAAAATCATAAATAAGATCCTAATTCCATTGCATATATGTGAGGCCAAACAAAAGAACTATGATTGCATCCCACCAAACTTTTTCTTAATAGCCAGACGAGTGATCCAATTTTTCATTGCATTCTATTCTGTCGTAACAAAAGCAATCTGAAGATCTTTCTTATTAATGGTCGATAATTCCAACACGAGCTCGGGCTTTTTTAATTTCCCCTTTTCAAGTAAAACAAACTTCCGTAATGTTTTCTGCTGTCTAAGGTTGTGCAACGCATGAATTTAGACTAGTTATTGAAAAAATATACAAGAAAATCAAAAGAAAAAGGTTAGACGAACTGAAATTCATCCAACCCAGCTAGTGACCTAACCTATATCGGTCCACAAAGAAGTCGCTTCCCTCGCGGTACATTTTCTTACTAGGGGACAGAAGGGGCGAGTCTAATTGGTTTGTCGATCTTTTCGAACTCTAATCTATTGAGAAACGAGACAGACTTGAGGTAATTGATTAGAAATTATTGGTTAGCGCTTGTAAATTCCAAAAATTAAGCGCGGCTAAATTGCTGAAATACATTTATATATTTGACAAAAAAAATACATTTATTTCCTTTTCTCCAAAATACCCTTAGTTTAATTTTGTAAATATTTGTAAAAATAAAAATAAAAATACATTCATTTCCTTTTCTCCAAAAAAAAAACCCTTACTTTCATTTTGTAATTCTGCATAATTCACCCCACGATACCAAAACGATACATTCCTCTACCTCTCTAAAGCCAAGTCCATGTCCAATTCACCTCGCCTGCTCGCTCCTCCCTGAATCCGCCGCCGGCTGCCGTCTTTGCTTCTCCGTGCGCCGCCCCCTTTCTTCTCGGCGTCGTCATCCCCTCTGCTTCGCCTCGCGTGGAATCTGCTCCGACCCGGCGAGGTGTCGGCGGAAGCGTCCCGCGAGCTCAAAATCCCAAAGCAGGTCCGATGAGTTTGCAATATCTCAATTTTCAACACCCTTACGCCATCTTTCGTGGCCGATTGGTGTGAATGAATCCGCATTTTCGTTTGCATTTTGATTTGAGGTTCTCTACACCTTGCTTCACCAGTGATGCTGACATGACTTGCTAGTTTGGAATGTTGTCCCGCCATCCTTCTCGATTTCAATCATTCGCGAGCTGCCGCGAGTCCGCAAGGACGCCACTTTTCGTCATTCGCCTGGACGAAGTGTCTAGAATGCGGAAGTGGAATGAATTTACTTTCTTGTAACGGTCTGTGTTCCATCTTGAGAGAAGAAAGAAGGAGAAAGAGAAGGAAGTGCAACCGAGCAGGCTCGGTTTAGTAGTCGGGTGTCTCGACAAATTAAGCGGGTCGGGTTTGGGAATTCACATCTAGAAACTTATGGGGTTTGGGATGAGTTCGAGATTGTAGCAGGGCGGGGCGTGCTGTCCTGCTGCGATTCCTCAATGCCATTTCGGTGTTCCCGTTGGAAACTATGTTGTTAGGGACTAGCTTTGGCTACTGGTAGCAGTTGGAACATTTAAACTGTGGACACATCCTAGTACCGCTTGGGTATGTCATTGATAATTTGTTTAACTTTTTATTAGGCTAAGGAAATTTTGGGCACTATAATCCACTTGTCTCGGCTTTTGAAATTTAATGATGCGTCTGCCTTTTGCTCTCTATATTTTCCCTTTATTCATCATCTTGTATTATCTGGTATGTTATTAGGGTGGGGTGGTTGGAGGGCTGCCATAAGAAGACATTGGGGATGAAGTGAAAATGGTGATCTCCGTCGTATCTCGTGGTATAAACCATAGCAACAATGGGCTGTACCTTCCACCATCCTTTCTACATTTGGTCAGATGCATGGCTCTTTGGTCAATGAAGAAGGATCCAGAACTTGAAGCGGCTCTCTCACGAAACCGTCGATGGGTCGTAAACAATCAGATCAAGAATATAATCCTTGGATATCCCAGCCAGGAGGCACCCGTCAAATTTCTTCAGAGGAAGTTTAAGACTCTTGATCTTCAAGGGAAAGCGCTAAACTGGCTTAAAAAGTATCCTTGTTGCTTTGAAGTCCATCTAAGGGGTGATGAATATTATTGTCGTCTGTCGAAACGGATGATGTATTTAGTAGACGAGGAAGAGTCAGTGAAAAGTATGCAAGAACCAGTTTTTGTGGAACGGTTGGCAAAATTGTTGATGATGAGCACAAATCAAAGGCTTAATGTTATGAAAGTCAATGAGTTGAAACGTAACTTTGGGTTTCCTGATGATTACATGCTCAGGATTGTTGCAAAGCACGGGGATATGTTTCGGGTTGTAAATCATAGTGGGAGAAAGAGTTCTATGGAGCTTGAGCTTATATCATGGGACCCTGATTTAGCTGTCTCTGCAATTGAAGCCTCAGCTCACAGGCATGGTTCTGAGCCATGTTTTTCATGTTCACTGCCTTCAAGCTGGGTTAAATCATGGGAAAGGTTTCATGAATTTAATTCAACTCCTTACATTTCACCGTATGTAGATCCTCAAGGTCTAACAGTGGGATCCAAGGAAATGGAGAAGAGGACTGTGGGTTTGGTCCATGAGATACTATCATTGACCTTGTGGAAGAAAGCATCGATCTTGAAACTTGGTCATTTCAGGAGAGAGTTCTCTTTACCAGAGAAATTGAATATTTTGCTGCTGAAGCACCCTGGGATTTTCTATGTTTCAAACAAATATCAATTATATACTGTTCTTCTTAGAGAAGGATATAATGGATCAGAATTGGTTGAAAAGGATCCTCTAGTTATTGTGAAGGAGAAATTTGGAGAATTAATGCAAGAGGGGCTTCATGAGTACAATCGAAGGCATTATCTAGCAAATTTAGAGAAGAAAAGGAGAATTGGGATTGGTTTAGATAGATTAGAGAAAAGGAAGGAGAAAAGTGGTGAAGTTTCTGAACAGGATCAAGGGGAGGGACTAGGTAGTTTGTTTGACCCAGAAGAAAGAAGACGATTTTACAAAGTTCTCTTTGATGACAACGCTCCCTAATTTTTAGCCAAGGTACATTTTCCTTGTTATGAAACTGTTTAATGTTGTGTTTTCATTGCTCAATTTTCATTAGAGACATTGCAACTCAAATTGCTTGTTCTATAGAACAAGGAGGCAAAGCCAAATAAGTTTTCTATGTAGGAGGACATGAACAATGCAATTAGGAAGAAATTATGTTGTTTGAAGTTTAAAAGATGCTAGGATGTCATATATTTTATTCCGTTCTGATATATTCATTTTGATTACATTCCACAAAATAGAATGCTGTGGGACGTGTCAGGATTAAGGACCATAGTTGACAGGTTATAGTTGCACATACTAGCAAACACTAGGAACTAGCTGGCTACCATGACACAAAGAATAAGGTATTGGGAACTTTACAAAGTCCTTGCTCTGGAAACTTGTTTTCTTCTGTCGTTAAATTCACGTGTTTACTTTGACATTGGGAAGCTAAAGCCATAGCACATTTCACGGTGACTTGTCTTCCCTCGAGATTCTCAATATCGCTTACACACCGTTATCTGACCTGCCAAAAAGCATCCAGAATATGTCTTTTCCCCAATGCCTTGACCTATTGAGCTGTTACAACCTGCAGTCGCTGCCAGAGCTTCCTTCGGGCTTAACATATCTATCAGAAGTCCCTGATTCAAGAACTCCATCTTCAGGTATGCCATCTACTTGAATGCATGTTGAGCTTTCCTCAAGGCCCTTGAAACTCTGTGTTGAGGAGTGTGATGAGCTGATATTGGTTAGGCTCGATGGATTCACGTACTTGGAAGAGCTTTCAATAATAAAAAAAAAAAAAGTGCAGTTCCATTGAAAGATTGGACCTTTCACGATTGATTCGTTTGAAACGATTACGCGTTGAGCTTTGTGATAGCCTAGTTGAAATTCAGTGCCATGATAATTTGTCATTCTTGGAGGTCATATTTATATATGACTGCAATTCCATTAGAAGGCTTCTCTGTCCAGAATCACGGTGTTTAAAGAATTTTGTGGCTGTCGGGTGTGACAGTATAGTCGAAATTCAAGGTCTTGACGGTGCAAAGTTCTTAGAAGAGTTGGATTTTACAGAATGCATATCAATGGATACTTTGCCAGATTTGACGGGTTGTGAGAGGTTACAATCTCTAAATGTTCAAGACTGCAAGAAACTCAGCTTCAGGGACTAGAAAAGTTGGATTTAATTGATTTGGATATTTCTGGTTGCGACTCATTGGAAGCAATACCGAAATTATTTGGAACACGCGTCTATAGAAATTATGAACAAGAGCTGTCTTTTGACTCATGAGTGATGTTTCCTCAACAGAGGTAAATGAGCAGTGAACAATCATTTTTCTTCTGAGATTCATGACCTACTTTTCATCACTATCTTCTTTTGACAAGAAGGTTTTCCATGACAGGTTCTGTACTTTCCTACTTTCCTAAATTGCTAGTCTTACATAATTGGGGTGGGAGAGTTGGCCATAGAAGCTGACATGAAGCTTCAGCCAAGATCAAAATCTAGACCCAAATGTAAATAGAAGGCATAGTAAGATTCTTCATCCTTGAACAGACAGCTTGAGTGAATAGAGTAATACTTTTCTCGAATTTGTATTCTTTTAGAATGATTTGCTCCACATCGGGTATCTATTGGATTGATTTTGGCAACTCTACATTTATTGCTGTTGGTTACGTTATAGCAATGCTTTTCATTTATCCTTCCAATGGAAGCTTTTGTAGACTGCAAACAGATTAGCGGCTTGTGAGGCAAGGATGAAAATATCAAACATGGGTAAACAAGAATTCCCTAGTGCTTTACAGTTTCCCCCTCGATAAACTCGGGTTTGAAATTTTACCTGGAGGCCGATGATCTTCTGCTACTCAATATTGTGAACTACGCCCAAAATTCCCTGTCCAAAATTCACATTTTCTTTGGAAAAACCCCTGGCCATTTTTTAGTTCTTGTGTCAAATTTGACTAATGGCAGATGTCTTGTTTGGGACAAACGCCGTTCGGCTTTTCATGATGAACGAAAACCCTGTCAACTTTCTTAATGTTCCCTTGATGTTCATCTTGAACCTTCAAAGAAGAGCATCAATTCCCTGATAAGTATGATGAACTGAACTAAAATAAATGTAAGGTTCAAGTGTTTCTGGTTGGTGATTAAAAAAAAAAAAGTTTTAGTAGTTTTGGCTAGTCTGTCACATATGAATGTATACCCTCTTAACATTACCAATAATCAAACTGTTGTTTGAAATATTTTCAAGCAAGGTAAACTGGGTGCAACTTTTGTAATGATCAAGGCTTACTTTGGGACTTCAATTCTATCAGCTGTAGTGATGACCATAATTGGACAATTGTTTACCCGTCTGTGAAACAAGCTGGGGCGAGGAGCTCAAGAATTTGCTAATTAGTTTACATCCCATCTGGTCCTATTGTTGTCATGGAATTCTTTTATCACATGACTGATTTGGTTGTGGCTCACTTGGCTGAGGAACTTCAAATTCCATACCTGAGACCGATAAAAATGAACGAAAGTGATTTTGCGGAGGAAGTATTAGCAAGAGTTGAGAAAGTTTTGATGCTTGTGAAGATCCAAAACACTTGATCTGGTCTCAACAGAACATACCTAAATGATTATAAATGTATTTTTTTCATATTGAATCTGCTTTCTGTATGCTCGTTAGGTTCTACCTCTTTGCTTATCAAATGAGTAGTTGTCGATTTTTCTGTATGTTACCCTGATGCAGTGTCGTTTGATGTGGTTGTGTTCTAATGATATCACTTCTGAACTCGATGAGGCTCTGCAGTGGGAGGTATGCACTGCTAAGCTCCTCCAAATCTATCAGTTTATTTGTGTGATGATATCGTTTGAATGTTCTCCTATAGGTTTCTGATTTGATAAGCTCAGTTCTCATGTATGCGGTATTGAATTCGTAAAGTTGAAATCGACGTCACAAATTATTGCGAATTGCTGATTTTTGCTGATTGGATATTGCCAATGACCAAGTAACAAATGCATCTTTCTGTTATGTAGTGTAGGCACTCCACCTTTTCAGCATAATTTTATTAACATCAATTCTGTTCCTGAACACAAACGAGGAAAGTGTTGTTGCTAATTGCTTCCTTCTTTTAAGCCTATTGTTTTCTTTTTCATTGGCCAGCTAATGAAGTCTCTGTTCCTTGTGGTCCAACTGTGATTGGTGTAAATAATGTTCACACATTTGGTAAATTGTGATGCTGCGATCTTGCATATCTTCATTCATTGATAATGAGTCAGTCTTATCCTCGTGTAGATTCAAGCTGCATTTCATGAAACTCGGAGGAAGTCCCCAAACACCACTGGTGGAGATATGGGCAGGAGTGAGCTGTGTCATTATGGAAAGGCATTCTGAAGTTCTTTGCTATTGGCGTTGATCATGTGCTCTGTGTTGTTAATGCTCTTCAAATGATTCTTGATATAAAGCGATCTCTCTCATGTGGCGTTTTAGTCCTTCGCAAGCTTTGACGTCATGCTATTCTTTAACAATGGAGTCGCTTGTAGGAAGACCGCATATGCAGGTGGTTCTATATGTGTAAGTCAAGCATAAACTGAGATTTGTTGACAAAATTACCAGTTAGATGTCACTTAAAGCTACAATTTTGTGACTGGGAGACAATCTTTTCGTGGAAAAAGCGAATGAATGCCGTGCTGTATGCAAATATTCTGTCAATACCGCTGAGAGTTTCAGTGAATAAAAACCTTCATCAGTGTAAAAACCTGTCTCGATGTAATTTTTTATGGACATTTTATTTAGGATTTGGGATGAAAAAAAAAAAAATTGACCCTTCCACGACAGGGCCCATTCAAAAAAGGATCATATATTTTAGGCAAGTATTCTTTTTTATTTTCATCATTACAAAATCTAGTTCTTTTTTCGAATACATCTAGAGTTGCTATTCTTTAACTCTTGGGTTCAAGAATTCCTATATATCTTAAGTGACACGATAAAAGCTTTTTCTATTCTTTTATTAACTGATTTATCATCTCTCATCTGATTATGTCCAAAAATTCATATGTAGGCATTTGGCGATCAAAGTGTCGGCAATCACTTTGATCGTATAATCCCGAACTTAATCCATTTACGCATGAATCCAAAAGCAGAAGGGACACAGCCATGTACATTTTCATGCCTGGAACGATTTTTCCTATGGCGTTGGCTATAGTTGAAGACTAGTAAAAAATGTAGGCCAAATCTTTGGAAGGGGGAAAAGAGCCCTTCCCAAAATTTGTACTCATTTGGCTTGAACAAAAAACTTTGAAAGGTCATCTAATTGGTTAATAATCAGGCTCTTCTATGCCATTGTGGTTACCAATCACGCATTCAAGTTTCAATCGAAGCAATTTCTTTAAGGCCACTCTCAAATATTCCTGAACCTTGTACTAGATTACAACGGTGGAATTTTAATAACTGAAAACTACTCGCAAGGTACTCTTTGATAGTTTGATTCGCTGCTTGTCCACTCGAACTTTCACTCAAAGGAGCTCAAGACGAGGCCAAGTAGCTTTTTAAGCCAAGTTCGAATCTACCAGTACTAACACATATAATGTGAGTTGTGTTGAAATACTTGTTAAACGTGCTTAACATAAAATAATTTAATTTTCAGAATATCGGTTACATTACACGAGAAAAGTCGCAAGTTAAGTTAATGTATTGACTCTACACTTTATTTACTTAGTTGCTTAACCGGTGTCCGGGCAAATTAAGCCAAAGGACAATAGCTTTGTGTTTGACTACTTATAGAACATTAGTCACGACCTTGTTAGCTGAATTGATTTTTAAGTTGGAAAACCGTGAAATAGCCGGATAACTGGATGAACTTGTTGAACAAGTGAACCGATTTGGTTTTGTTCATGGGTTTTTGTACTTTTCTTTCTTCGGCTTCGATTTCATGCTAGCGATTTGCTTCAAGCTTAGTTTTTGAAGTTTCTATCACGTTTTACATCAGGATCCTATAAATTACAGCCATTTGAACGATAACTATGTAAGTTTTGATAGGATTAAAGACGACTCGCTTGGGCTTTTCGGTTTTCCTCATTTTTGTAACTCCAAGCTCGATGGGATGGTATCAGAAATATCAAAACTGTCCTTAAATGAAAATGGAACTATGGAAAGCTTGGTTTATTTAACACCTGTGCATGGCATTTTTGATTATATAGCTTCAGTAGTATACGTCGCCATATGATGAACCGTACAACAAAGAGGAATCAAAATAGACGAATTGGGGAAACCAGGCGGTTAAAGAACCCCAAAACAGAGGCTTATACAACATTTGGCGAAGAACAAGTTCTAAACACCAAAATCAACCACGAAGTAGATCTCAACGTCAAATCCTACAAATGAAAGCAGTCTTCTTATTTGCAATCAGCGTCATGCTTAATGATCATGGCTTACAAGAATAATTGCTGAACCAACAAAAATAAGTCGAAATATGACAAACAGTATAGCTTAAGGTCAAACTGACGGTCAAGTTAGATCAGAGTCATTTGCCACTTGTAGAGTAAAGAAAGGAACTTTAACCAAATCTAACTTAATTACAGCACAGAAAGTCCCATACACGGAAGAAAGAATTTTACTTGAAGCAATACATAATTTACTAGTTTCTGCAATCAATAGCCAATAATGAAACTAAAACATTAAAAGAAAAGTTGATTAGCTGAGTATTTGCCAGCATGTCAGCTTGATTCTAAAACAAAGGACATAGGCAAAGGGCAGAGTCCATTTGGACTTACAACATCAGGTTTGTCTATTTACCATCCCAAAGGCAATGGTAGCACATACAATCTGAACCTCTCCAGTATGCCATTTCTTCAGAAAAACTACTCTTGGATGGGCCACTAATCCAGCATGATGGTACACCGTCTTTATACGGCACTTCTCATTCAAGTATTTTGCAGGACATCAACACATCCACTCTTCGAAAAGCAACTTTCTATGCCACAAAAATTAGCAAAACGGTTCTTTAGCAGCTCTCCAAGCTGCTTCATTGGTTCCTTGGTCTTACCTATAACCTCTTATTTTAGATTTGGTCTGTCAAAGCTTGTCTCAAGAACAAGAGCATGGGGAATTTTAAGAGCTTTTTTAGGATATCCTGCAATGATGTATAATTCAATCAGAACAAACAGATTATTTCAACATAATCAGGAGGTTAATATGTAAGTTTAGTACCTCACGAACTGACTGAGTGGCCATTGCAGTCAAGGCCATCACTGGGACTACACAAAGTTCTGCTTGAGACATCCCAATCCCCTAAAATATGGACGAAAATCATGTCCCCATTGACTACAATAATGACAACCATGAAAATGACAACCAATGAGCTTTACTTATTAACAGTCAAATGTACAAGAAAAGCTCAAACCAGCAATACGTTCCTTTAATGAGATCAAACTGGCAGAGCAAATCCAATTAAGACCTTGTAAGAAACATAATTCATGATCACCTGGTTGAACCTTTGCCTTTCTCAAGTTGTTAACATAAAGTATAAGCATTAATAGAATAAATAAGGACACAAGAATCAACTTAAGAGACTGAGTATCATGCCAAACATAGATAGGAGACGGATCCTCATCCAAGCATATGCCGGTTCCATCTAGGAAGTAATTTCCGTTGGAGCTTATTTAAGTTGTGTGTTCCTTACTCAATATAATGAACGATGTGCCACTAAGTGTTCCCTAATGATGGAACCTAAATCTCTTCATCAAACAAGGAACACTATAGTTTGTTATATTAGAACTTCACAGGGTTCTGGGCTTCAGAAGGTCTAGTGTAACACTGACAATTTAATTGAGCCAGAAACACAGCAGAAGAGTTTGGAAAAAGAGTTTAAGTTAGCATATATAAAAGTTAACTTGCTTATATTTATCAGGAACAAGGACAATAGTTTTGCAGTGGCAACATCACAAATAATTATTACTTTTGAAGTAACTCTAGCATGATCTTTCTTCATGTACAAGGCATGCCAAAGATTATGCATACCTCACGCAATGTGCCTCATCAACAACAAAACCAGCTAGTTGTGCCAGCAATGCATGATGGTCGAAAATGAAAAGTTTACAAAGAACCTTTTGGAAAAAGTTATGGTGCATCAGAAACAATACCTTTCTATGCAAGGATTTCAATATCTCAAGAAATGGTGGGTTTCCCACAATCCTTTCAGGAGTTACATATAATAGCTAGCACGATGGGTTATCTTTTTTGAAAAGGCAGGCAAAGCCAAAATGGAGATTAATTTGACAGTCACAACACTCAGCATAAATCACAAGCCTTCGTTTATGCAAACATTCCTTTCAATGATGTTGGATTGCTAAGTTCCACACTTCGATGATCTGCTATACTCTCAAAGTATTTGAGAAATATAGGTATTTGTACATCATCTAAAACTGAAATCAACAATGTACTTAGGCTAGAAACACAGATAATGCAGAAACATTTGAAAAAGAGAGTTTGAGTGACATATATAAAAGTTAACTTGCTTTTCTTTATCTAGGACAAGGATAGTAGTTTTGCAATGGCAACATCATAAATACGTTTTCCTTTTGGAAGTAACTCTAGCACGAACTTTGCTTCAGATACAAGGATGCCAAAGAGCATATCTGACACAATGTGTCTCATCAACGACAAAACCAGCTAATTGTGCCTGCAATGCATGACGGTTGAGTATCAAAAAGTTAAAAAGAAACTCTTAGAAAAAGTTAGTGTATCAGAAATAGTACTTTTCTGTGCAAGCATTTCAATATCTTGAGAAATAATGGGTTTCCTACGATCCTTTTAAAAGTTACGTACAATAGCTTGCGGGATGATTTATCTTTCCTGAAAAGGTAGGCAAAGCAGTGGAGATTAATGATTTGACAAGCACAACACTCAGCAAAAAAAAGTTTTAGAAGTCCAATAGAAACCCCATAGCAACATATGGATTATAGCCCTCCATTATATGGCGAAATAATGATTGTATGGTCTGATATACTTCTCTAGGAACACTAAGATCCTAAAATTTATTTGTAAGGCAAGCATCTTAGGCATGAATCTCTTCATTAAATACATAAAAAAATGTGCAACCAATGCAACATATGGAGCAAAGCCATTTTATGGCGGGATGGACATATGATTTACTTCTTTAGGAACACAACGAGAGAGAGAGAGAGAGAGCGAGCGAGAGAGAGAGAGAGAGAGAGAGAGAGAAACCTTGCCTTAGTTCTTGGAGGATAGCCACTGCTTGGGAGCAAAGCCAAAAGCCACAGCCGCTGCTTGGGCAGCAGTTTACCGAGAGTTCAATAAAGTAGACGGTATTCCGTACTTGAGGGTTAGAGTAATTATTTGATCCCGGATGAGAGATAGCAGGGTAGATATAACAATAAACATCAGAGCAGCACATGAAGAAAGGATTTTGGGGGAAGGAGGTGTGGTGTAGATTATCCTTTCATTCACCTTCAGCTGATCAGAAAGCACTAGTTGTCACTATTTGACTTATAATTACTTCAGCTAGAAACATATATCAACTACTTTAAGACTGAACAGAAAACACTTCAGGGTAATTCAACTTAATAAATTCAGATTAATATCTTCCTTCGTGATATAGTAGATCAAATATTTTGCATGCTACCAAGATCCATCTTATATGAAAGGACATCAGTATCAAACCTATTATGGGAAATGATCACCCTGGTTGAGTTGATGACATAGCACGTACCTGCATAGGATATGTAGACATCTATAATCTGTATTCGGTTCCTTTTTGACTTAATACCTGAACTATGACTGACAACAAACAACACTTGCGAGCGAAAAAAAAGATAGATTTTCCAGTAAGTAATTAGAAGGCCTTAGAAGCATAGCACAAACCTCAAATTCTATAAATTACAGAATAGATAGAAACGTGCCAAGGCAGAACAAGAATGTCCTGTATATCCTTCTCTTCCAACTTAGTCCAATCCTGTACATTGGAACCCATGGTTCTATACCTAAATAACTTCCCATCACTTAATTTGTAGTTGGAAAGCATTTTCATCCTTAAGTTTAAGCACAAACTTCTCAACAGTGCTGACAAAGCATATTATAAGATCATTTTAAAGCTTAAATTTCAATATACAGGTCTATTTGTCTATTATTTAATTAGTCGAATCGTTGAGCAAAGTGCACAGGGCTTGTGCTCTAAACATCATCTCCACACATAATTCTACATACAATCATTACACAAATCAAATAACGTTAACATTCACTAACCTGGTAACATGAACTTTTACGGCCTCCAGTGGGCTTGAGAATGAAGCAATCTTGTTTGGCTACAGAAGTTTCACAAGACCGATGCTGCATTGGTCAAAATCCCTTGTTTCCAAATATTACAACATGTGCCAATTCAGTGTCATCCAAGACTTGCAATTCCTTATAACTCAGAGTCCCTTGTTTGGATGACAAAATCCGAGAGCAATGTCCTTTATTTGAAACTGACGACATTGAATCTTAAGTGATAGTGCTCTTGCAGTCCTTCAACAAAATATGGCCTCTTCAACACCGTAATAGTTTATGACATGGATTGTTATGGAAAAGGAACAATGTGCACAAGGAAATTACAAGCCTTCATTTACACAAAACATTCCTATCAAAGATGCTAGATTGCTAAGTTCCACACTTTGATGATGTGCTATACCCTCAAAGTATTTGAGAAATATAGGTATTTGTACATCATCCAAAACTAAAATCAACTTCTTTATTGACCAAAGAGTTCCATCATGTCATTTTGGATCTTGAAGAGTGTTTTTTTGGCAAAAGTTAGGAATGTCTATTGCACATTTGATTGGATGAGAGGCCTCATAAGCAATTTCCTAAATGTTTTTGGACATGTACATTGTGTAGGCCCTTTGCTGTGTGCAGAATCACAAGCAAATTGGAAATGATCAAGTAGAGAGAAATTATATGAGAAAAGAACAGTGACACGGTGATTTAAGTGGTTTGGCAGCATTGCCTATGTCCATGGGAGAAGCATACCATGGATTTTGAAGATTGTCTGACCAGGAGTTGAGTGGATGAATTGTTCGGAGTATTGCTGTGATGTCCTAGGCCGTCACTCTAGACCCTTAGCTATAATTTTTAATTTCTATTACGCAAGTGGAAGAGTATACACTTTTCATATAAAGAAATTTCACGTAAGAACAAATTTCATAGTGACGTGCTTCCATTCATTCATCATAAGCAAGGATTACAAGAGGAAAACGACATCTTGACAATTACATCATGGCAATACACGCATTAAGATGACCTGAACAAAACACCTGAGAGAGGCAAAAAATGTGCCTAACTCCTCTACTTGGTAGTTTTCCTCATCCACTACAACCCTCCAACCCATGCGTGACTTCTACTCCAAGCTCAAAACATCACCAACTGATGGGGCCAAACAACCTCCCATTCGCATTGAGATACACAGACACAGATCGCATAAGAAAAGGATTAGGGCATCCATCATCTATCCAAACAATACAAATATAACGAGTCAAAACAAGACCAGAAACTCAATCCTCAAAATTCCTATACACGCCATCTACCCACACAGACGTGCCATAAGTTGCCAAGGGTGTCGCATCCATAGCCAATGATTTGAGAGGAAAAATAAGGGGTGAGCAACAATGCCTAATAAAGGATAAAGCATGGCATTAAATAACGAGATCCTAATTTCGCTCATTAGTGAAATTAACACCAACATAGTGAATCATCATAACCATAGACTATATCAAATAGGGCAGCATACGGTATTAATAATATCATGCGAACTAGACAAGTTAAAGTGAGTATAATGCATGAAGACTACACCACAAAGTGCATAAGTACTCCATTCATGCATCACACAGCACACACAATATCATTCATGCATCTCATGACACATGGAAACACCATCACACGTACTCACATGCTTTATTGATTAATTTCAATGTGTGAACATTTCATATCCACCCTCAAAATAGATTGAACTCGGGACGCTGGCCGGATTCGTTTGAGTCACTTTTGGGTCACTGGCCAGACTTCCAGGAGACACTGGCCCTGGGCATCTCCCTCCGAGACATCCCAATGTCCAAGGGTCGCTGGCCTTGTGACTTCAACCGAGGCATCCCAAAGCTCACTGCTTGGGGTATCCCCACTCCTCGGGGGCATCATTGAAACATTGCCTGATGGAACATCTCTTAATTTGATTCATTCATGCATTTCACCACATCACAATCTTCCATTAGGGCACACTTTCAACATCACCAGTACACACATTTATCACCACACAACATGCTTAGTGTACTAAGATCTCAATGCATTAGCATGCACAAAACAAAATTGCCCTTCACACAGTCTTACACACTTATCACACATGATTTCGCACACACGATAAGCACCACTCACGCACAACCATCAAGCATAATTTCTCAGCATGCCAAAATCATCAAAAATCAAGAAATATGCAATTTTCAGCAAGCAAGACACCAAGAACAGCAACAAGACCGCAACCGACCCTCACTGGCAGAAACTGAGTCCACTCGCACGGTTCTAGGATTAAATTTGGAAACATAACCAAACCAGTTCATAAAATTCTCAAATTTAAATATGTTGTAAAGAACACTTAAAAAAACATTTTTATTGAAAAGACTTTGACCTAGTTCTTTCTAGAATAGGAGCAGTAAATCGCTCAAACAGTTACCAAAACTGTGTCTGTATCCATAAATCACGTTTTTCAAAACCAGCTTGGTTCGAAGTCCAAAACTCATTCATTTACTCTGAAATTTGACTATGTTAAACATCAAGATGTTCTGAAAATTTTTTGTGAAGAAACTATTTTGAAAATAGAACCTCAAGAGTTGATAAAAATTCTTTGAACATCAAAAGGTCACGGATTCCAGCATAAAACGAGATTTTGACTCGCATGCAATGAAGCTGAAATCTTGTTCCTTTAAATCCAGAAAATGTTGAGTAAAATATATGTCATAAATAAAGACGTTGAAAACATTTTTAAGAAGAAAGGAACCTCAGATTCGTAGCACATTCCAACCCACAAAAATAGCAAACATCGGGTGTCTAGTAAACAGATTTGGAGAAAAATCCAACTTCAGCTCCTTTGAGCACGACTCATGCAAGCCTAGTAACCAAAAATCTTCGAGAAACTCACATGCAAGACTTCCCACACATCACATCATACATGCAAGCTAAAGTCATCCAAAGATCTAGCTCCTATAACCTAAAATCCACTAGATCAAGCTAATCCACCCTCAAGCGTCGAGAGGATGTCCAAGTTTAATACCTAGCTTATTACCTTACCTAGTTTAGAACTCAAAAACTGTTTTCTCGAGCTCTCTTGAAGGCTGGCTGCTTCTTTGGTTGCTGGTCCTTCGAAGAACAGCAAGGAAACAAGAAGAAGATGAGAGAGGGAGACGTTGGGCAAGTGAAGGGAAGGAGGAAGAAGAAGCACAAATGAGAAGGGAAAATAAAAGAAAGTTGGGGGGAAAATGATGACTTTCTTGGGAATTTTTCTCTTGCTGCAGCCATGCAAAAGAGGAGATTGGCTAGGGAAATTTTAGGGCCATCATGAGGTTTAGGGGCTGAAGTTTTCAGCTGGGGGAAGGGGAAGAACCGAAACTTGCATGGGGAAGCCAAAGCCTATTGCAAGAAAATCCTAGATTTTGTCCTTTTCCCCTTGGCTTACATGCCCTAATCAATAATTAATCTAAACAAAATAAAACTAATCCTTCTCCTAGCCCAAAGAATTCGGCTACCTCCAATACTAGGTACTAATCAAACAACTTTATTTCAAGATCCTCCACTATTAACATGACCAAAAGCTTAGTGGAATGGTAGACATCTTCAAGTCACAATTTTCTCGCCCCTCCATTTTCCCCCTTTCTTTTGAGTAGGTCGTGTCGGCTTTTGTCTTATCACTTTCTTTGCAACTTAGCAAGTAAGATGGTGGAAAATTTTGACTTGCTTTCCCTCGCCAAAGAATTTTCTAAAAAGTTAATTAACTCGGTTTTATAGAAAAATTGATATAGAATCTTTAAAAAAGTCTTTTCTTTGCAAAAACGATTTCTTTTGCAAAATGCATATATTGACGTGAGCATGCTATTGTGAGGAGAAATATCTCACTGACCTAATTTGGCATCGTGCTGGACTGTTGTAAATATTTGTTGTTGAGTTATGAGCCCTCAGATGACGGTCCCCCGCTGTGGGTTCAACATCACATTTAATCGTGCTCCAACGCCACATCTAGCCTGATGTATGCCAGAGTTACTCAAACGCGACGCTAGATCTAGTCAAGCATCATTGTAGCTCTGAGCAAGACGCCTCTATTTTTGAGTCAAGCCATGACAAAGAAGAGAGAGAGAGATACGGACAAAGATGGAGGCTTAGTTGTGGCGGGCACCATCGGTTTGGTCGGTGAAGTGACCGTAGGATGGTGACATTGAGTAGCAGTGGTGGGGGGAACGGGGTGGCGGAGAGAGAGAGAGAGAAATGATGGGATGGAATAAAAGGTATTTCATATGACAGTCGTATCCCATGGTTTGATAAACCAATAGAAAGTGAGTGTTTTTAACATTTAAGTGCCTGTTAGGATGCAATTCGGCTAATAACAAGAAAAACTTCCATTGAAAGCAACCTAAACACATCAAGCTACAACGATGTCAAATATTTCGCTCGTCAACAAGACTGCTTCACTAAACCACCTCCGATTTATTCAAAATAAACCAGACTAATTTGAGCCATCATCGTGGTGAACGAGAAATACCTACCTAATATCTACAACGCCAACTTGCATTAAAAATGCATGAAAAAATAATGAGTTTGTGTACCGAAGAGCAAAACGAGACGGTCCAAGCACCTCCAAAGATATCGTTCCCGATGGGTGGGGCAGTTTGGACGACCCAACGAATATGATGGCATGTTGGCTACAATCATACCCGTAGTCTTGGATCTCACTGAAGAAGACGCCTCATACGAAATTCAACCAATTGGTGTGGAACCTGTCGTGATCGACTTGTTGGTTGTCAACTTCGAGACCATTGAGATTTCGAACATGGGATTCGAACCTGTTGTGATTGAACTCCCCCGTTGGATGAAGGCCGAGAGATAGTCATCAAGGTCTCTCCGAAGTATGACCAGAAAGCTGTCCCGTGGAATTATGGGACCAATGAAATCGATACTGTTACAAGGTCAAGTCGATGTTATGGGCCTTGAGAAGGTACTGAGAAGAAGGCTGTGACCGATGAAGAAGCCAAGCAATTCCTCCAGACAATCAAGACTAGTGAGTTTTATATAATCGAGCAATTGAGGAAAATGCCGGCACAAATCTCTGTATTAGAGCTGGTCAAGTCTCATGAGAAACACAGAAATGCTCTCTCGAAAGTTTTAAATGAGGGCATGTACCTAAAACCATTAGTGAGGTGCAATTAGAGGAATTTGTTGGCGCCACACTACTAAGAGATCAAATTTCCTTCTCCGAGAGGGATCTCCCACCTGAAGGGCATGCACATTCTAAAGCTCTCTGCATTTCAATTCAAAATTGCGATACAAAAGTATCCATCCAGTGATGTTCCTCAACGAGTTTTGGAGCTGCTGGTGGTCAGAGACCCTCTGAATAGCCACCAAACCTCTCTTTTGGCGATCCCTCAATCGGCGCCATTAGGCGATCCGATGCCGATCCTTGCACCAGCAGCAAATTGGCGCCATTTCGGCGCTATTCCGGTGATGAGTGACGTCCTCGACCTCCACCGAACCTCCCTTGAGGTCCCTCAAGTGCTCGTGTGGTCCGGTTGAAGCTCATTAGAGCTTGATCTTGGGATAAACATCAAAGGTATTCCCTCTAATGCATGAGCTTAATGAAGCGAGATTACCTTAAGCAATCGGGGCTGTGCTCGACCTAGGTTACGATCCTATGCAAACTTAGATGTGTATTGAAGTCTAGGTTGCTTATGAATGGTAGAGGATAAGTTTTTTTGGTCGGTAGAGGATAAGTTAGAATGGCTTATATTTGGATGATTGCTTGGTTGTGACTTGATATGCAATTCGGATGCCCTGCATGACCTGATTGCATAAACATTATGGAATGAGTTGCTAAATGTGCTTATTACGGTTTGATGCCTTCATGACTTTAGTAGCTGACTCCATGAGCTTTCCAACGGTATATGGCATGCGTCAATCGGACTTCATTTGGTTTTTCAATTGTTTGCTCGTCAATTGCTTCCTCAAAGTCCAATGATATTCTGTGATGTTGCTGCAAAATATGCATTTGCTGAATGACTTGATCTGCTTCACAATTTTGTGTGATTTTCTTTGACTCTGATGGTTTTTTTCTTTATTGATGGGCCTGAGTTGGCCCGTCTGCCCAAGTTGGGCCCAAAAAGCCCGGCCCACGGGAATATGGCCCGTGGATGGGGGAAGGTATAAAAGGGAGGAGAGAGAGAGAGAAGACACCTTTTGGCATTAACGTACGTACGTCTCTCTCTCCTTTCAACGCTCTCTTTTCTTCCAAAACGCTTAAGGCGACGACACTTCCCTTTCAAGGCAAATTGACATCATCGGATCAGAATTTCTTCATCGGTCTTCAGCATTGGTGTTTAATCTGTGGCTAACAAGGTACGCTCGAATCCGTGGTGTGCTTTAGGATCGGTGATATGTGATTTTTCCCGGGCTTCGTCTTCCGCATTGATTTAGGGGTTCGATTTAGTGTCGAATCCGGTTTTTCGGGGATCCGTTATTCCTAACATTGGTATCAGAGCTCTAGTTCACGTTTTCCCGATCAATTTGATGTTTTTTGATTGAATTTTCGCAAAAAATTTTCGGCCGTACGGATCGGGGCGTGAAATCCCGATACCCGAGCACTGTACGTCGTTTTTTCTATGTTTGCGTAAGTCGAAATCGAATTCTGATGGCATAGGAAGAAAGGCGACGTCGAGACGAGTCCGGCGACATGTTGCCCGCCGCCAGTAGACGCCGCACGCGCCCACACGCGCGGCCGGAAGCCGCTGCGCGCGGCGCGCGCGCCCAAAGCGCCGGCATTGGCTGGGCGCGTGCGCTACACGCGCCGGTCGGCGAACCGGCACGTGCGCGCCGGCGACCGGCGAACCGGCATGCGCCGGTCGGCGAACCGACGCGTGATGACGTCACGTGCTGACGTCAGCATGACGTCACCCAATGGTCGGTAACCGCTGGGATGACGTCATCGATGACGTCAGCGCCGATGACCATTGGCCGGCCGGTCACTGGCCGGCGACCCGACCCGACCCGCGGACACCTGGCACGCGCGAGGCTCGTGCCGGATGACGTCTGCGTGACGTCAGCCCGTGCACGCACGCCGCACGTGCTTACTGACGTCTGCGTGACGTTAGCCCGCGCACGCGCGCGGCACGTGCCGGTCGGTTTGTCCGACCCAGCCCGATCGGCCCGACCGGCCCGACCGGTCCGCCGACCCGCACGCCTGTTGATCGTTGACCGACTGTTGACCGACCATTGACCGTTAACTTTGATCGTTGACCCGAAAAAAAAAAAAAAAAAAAAAAAAAAAAAAAAAAAAAAAAAAAAAAAGGAATTTGTTTCTTTTTCAATCATGCCTATGTGGGTTATAAGTAATCCATTTTTAATTCTGCATTTGTTGCATGAATTTTGGAAAATTATGTATTTTCCCTTATGTTTATTATGGATTATAAGTGATCCATTTTAGTTCTGCATTTGTTGCAGGAACTATGATGTATTTTGCACGGATACCTGCAATTCCGAGAACGGACGAGGGAAATGCAAGACTTAAAAGACTGATGTCAGAATTAGCTAATTATCGGTGGCATGATGGTGATTTAGTATCACATGTGATCAAGGTCAATCAGATGATACAAGAAATCATCTGGAATGGTTATCTTATGCCGGACTTTGAGAAGATGCCAGCTTTGATGAACACTCTTCCACCTAAATGGCAAGTAGTGTTAGATCGGCTATGGGAGGTCAACGTGGTCCCGGGTTATAGGAGGCTGGTGAAAGCTTTTGTAAGAGAGTACTATAGGATTGAGTTGGCCAAAACTTCAACCCTTAGATTGAGCGCCACATGGCGTAGAGTAAATGCGCATTGGTGGCGACATGAATGCTCTCCAAAAGTTTTTCCATGGTTGGCAAATGTGCCTTCAGTTTTCTGAGATGTTTTGACTGATAGATTAGAAGGGACATTCCCTATTTATTTCTATGATTAATTATGTAATGTTTACTACCTGATTGTTATTGATGTAGCAACCGATATATTAGTTGTATCATGTGAAAGCATTGTTATTTTATTGGATGTTAAGATTTTATTTGCTTTCTGCTATTACTGGTTGCTGTGGGTAATTAGCTGTGGGTAGTAATAGAAGTTTTTGTAACTTCATAGAATTTATTTGCATAAGACAATTATATTAATAATAATTTTGAGTTAGGATTTTTGGAGGATGATTGGAAACATAGTGACCTTTTGATTCTGAAGCCTTACTTGAAATTATTCATTAATATGATGGGTCTATGCAAATAGGGATGCATAAATGATAGGCATTAATTATTCGTGTATGTATGTCTGATGTGTTCAGAACGATGGTTCAGCAACTAAAAATGTAATTGCTGATATGAACGGTAACAATTGTGAAATATTGAATATGAAGATTCAATATGTGCTGAAAAAGCAAGAAGCACTAAAAGCTCTTGACCATGTTATGGAAGATCTTACAGATGTCATGCGCCACCTTGAGCTAGTAGAGAACCACCTAACGGCGTTTGAGCCGAAAACAAATATCTGCAATGCTGGTTCTAGCTCATAAAGGGCTTTGAGCTCTAAGCGCAATCGTATTGATTCGTTCAATATGTGGGAATGCAAATGATCAAGTCCTTATTGCAAGAAATCAAGAGTTAACCAACACAAGAGAGGAAAACGTCTTCAAGTGAAGAAAATTTCAAAGGTGAGTGTTACAATTGTGACAAGAAAGGTCACTATGCTTGCAACTGTTGTGAGCCAAAAGTAGGTATACACCTCTTGTACATTTGAGAACTTTGCTTATGTGTCAAGTTCTGAAATATTGGCTGAATCCAATCCTATGTGGACTGTAGATTCATGAGCGATAGACCATGTAGCGAAGGATAGAGGATCCTTCGTGGAATTCCAACGAGTACCAACTGGAACTAAGTGGATCTATGTGGGATATGACTCCAGAGCTGAAGTTAATGGGATTGGCACCTGCCAATTGAACATGCATGGTGGACGCATCTTGATATTCTATATGCTCTGGAGATTCGTCGAAACTTAGTGTCTGTCTTAATGTTGGTTAAGCTTGATTTTGGTATGAACTTCCATAATAAATGTGTAGATTTGTGTTTAGATACAAACTACTATGGTTGTGGTCACTTACTGAATGGTTTTATTGTACTAAATATTGACTGTGATGATGTCAATATGTTATTCCCTTGTTTCACGTCTTCTACCTTATATGATAATGATGTGAATATGGTGGCATGCTAGACTTGGTCATATGGGCCAACAACGTATGAATAGACTAGCCATAGAGGGCTTGTTGGGCAATATTGAAAAATTCGATTTGTCCATAAGTGAGAATTACCTAGTAGGGAAGATGACAAGGAAACCATTTGGAAAAGGTAATAGAGCTGAATTTCCTCTGCATTTAATCCATTTGGACGTCTGTGGTTCAATGAATGTGTGAGGAAGGCAAGGGGCTGTTTATTTCATCACTTTTTATAGATGATTATACTCGAGTCGGATATGTCTATTTGATTTCTCATGAATCTGAAGCATAAGTTGTTTCAGAAGGTTTATGAACCTGGTAGAAAATCAATTAGACAGGAAAATAAAGGTATTTAGATCCGATCGAGGTTGAGAATATTTATCTGATAAGTTCATAAAATTATGTGATGAAAAAAGAATAGGAAGATAGTTGTCTATTCCATATACTCCTCAACAAAATGGTGTTGCAGAGAGAATAAATAGAACCTACTGGAATGGTTAGGTCCAAGATGGCGCATGCTAACTTACCTATCACTCTTTGGAGTGATGCGTTGTTAACTGCTGCCAATATACTTAACCGGATGCCTTCCAAATCAATTGTTTCCACTTCATATGAGTTATGGACAGTTAGAAAATCGGACTTAAGTTTTCTTAAGCCATGGGGTTGTGCTGCCTATATTCATGAGTCCTCTCACAAGTTTGGGAAATTGGGTCCCAAAGGAAATAAGAGTATTTTCATGAGATACTGCGAACACTCGAAAGGGTATGTGTTCATAGGTGAGTAGGAAAATGGGAGTATAACTGAATTTGAATCACGGGATGTCACATCCTTAGTGGATGAATTTCCTAAGAAGGGCGAAATAAGGGAAGATTGTTCCGTATTTGAAACCTTGGATCAAGATAATGATGTCGGTGGAGTTCGTCCAAGTGGGAGTAATATGAGATGTGATGAATTGAATTCAACTCATTCTCAATTGCAACCACCCGATGTGACAACATCATCATTACCTAATCCAAGTGGGAGCATGATGGGGAATGATGTGCTAAGTGTACAATCTCCCATACGGTGAACAAGTCGCCAAAGTATTCCCCGTCAATGTTTTGACATTGAAAGGGAAACTTTTATGGTTACTCCACAAGATGAGGATGAGCCAAGAAATATTAATAAGGCTCTAAATTGCCCTAATAAGGAAAAATGGATTCATGCAATGAAATAGGAAATGGAGTCAGTGAAGTCAAATCATGTTTGGGAACTGGTTGATTTTCCAAAAGAACGCAGAGCTATTGGGAACAACTGGGTTCTCAAAATAAAGCGAAAGGCTGATAGCTTGATAGAAAGGCATAAGGCTCGCCTTGTGGCGAAGGGGTATAATCAACAGGAAGAAATTGATTATGAAGATATATTTTCTCCTGTAGTGAGATTTACCTTGATTCGCATTATTCTGGCAATAATGGCAAGTATGGATCTTGAGTTACATCAAATGGATGTAAAGACTGCTTTCCTCAATGGAGAATTAGAGGAAGGAACATATATGGAACAACCTGCTAGTTTCATAGTGAAAGGCCAAGAAGAAAAGGTATGTCGACTTTGGGGGTCGATATATGGCCTTAAGCAGTCGTCAAGATAATGATATATACGTCTTCATAATGCCATAATGGCATATGACTTTACAATGATAGATGATGATCATTGTGTATATATCAAAATATCCAATGATCAATTTGTGATCATATCATTATATGTTGATGATATACTAATTGCCAGAAGTAATATGGAGTTTGTCAATACTGTCAGTTGGTTGTCTTCCAACTTTGAGATGAAAGATATGGGTAAGGCTGCATACATTCTTGAAGTTAAGATTTCAAGAGATCGTTCGAAGAGACCGTTATATCTTTCGCAAGAAACATATATACATAAGGTTCTTGAACGATTTCGTATGCAAGATTGTAAACCCATAGACACTCCTATTGCAAAAAGGTGAATGATTGAGCCATAGTCTGTGTCCAAGAACTCCACATGAGAAGGAACAAATGAAACATGTTCCTTATGCTAGTGCTGTTGGAAGCTTGATGTACACTATGATGTGTACAAGACTTGGCATATGTTTTGCAGTTGGAATGGTGAGTAGATACCAATCCAATCCAGGTCCAGCACAATGGAAAGCCGTTAAGAGAATACTGAGGTATCTAAAGAGGACTGCTGATTATACGCTGAGTTATTAAGGAAAGGATCTGCGACTCTAAGGCTATCCTGATGCTGATTGGGGAGGAGATTTAAATGAAAGGAAATCTACCTCTGGGTTTGTTTTCTTACCGAATGATGACACCATATGTTGGAGCTGTAAGAAACAAACATGCATAGCCTTGTCCACGATAGAAATTGAGTTCATGGCATTATCAGCAGCAGTATAAGAAGATGTTTGGCTTTAGAGATTTTTTGGATTATTTAGGTGTTATTGGAAGTGCTGCAGATTCATTGTTGGTTAACTGTGATAGCCAAGCAGCAAAAATGTACACCAAAGATCCAAAATATCATGGCAAGACCAAACATATATATACCAAGTATAATTTTGTCAAAGATATGGTTGCACGAAAGGAAGTGAACTTATAGTACATATCTACGCATAGAATGGTAGCAGATCCTATGACAAAGCCAATACCTAGAGATGTGTTTTGTGGTCATATGAAATCTCTAGGATTGCGTAGAGACTGATGTACTGAATATTGTAATTTCCCTAAGTGTTCACAATTTGATGAATTTGTGTTTTCATCATTAATGCCTATGAATCTTTATTTAATCTTTATGCATCTTAATGCTTAGTGCATTACTTTAAGTTGAGAAGTATGTCGGACAGATATAAGATTAGTCCACTCACACGGGTAATCGCCTCTATTTACTGTGTGATAAATAGAGATGAGACTGTTTTTAAGCTTATTATCTAGGTGATAATCGAGAGCTCAAGCTTAAAACATGTATGTCGCCTTAACTAGGTGTTAAGATGAGGATATAATACTTACTATGTCCGAAAGTAAAATACCCAACATATTTTACCTTATTTGTCTAAGATGCCAGATGTGAGTTCTGATGAATTTTGTGAATGGGTAGATACGTGAACTCAAGTTAGACATTGGGTATGTCTGAACTATCATCTGTACGGTATTGAAAGTGTTGACATACACTCCGTGGGAAAGGAGTTAATACCGTAATACGTATTTCATACTATGTATGCATGAGAAGACCAATAAGAGTGACAAAAGTTTGATCTCAACTTTTATGTCGTGTGAGGCTCTTGAGGAAGAGAGTTCCTCAATTTTTTTGTCCCCTCATGACTCTTACTTATTCTCGAGATTTCTATTTAGTGTTTGCTATCTTAGGATGTTGCCAATGGTCATGAGTGATTCGATCTAATGGGGCATTTCTAGAAAAGCGAGTTGAACTGAAATTGAGAGTTTGAAGGAAAGAGGAAGATCGATTTTGGAGAATCACATTACAGTTTTTGTATTCACCGGTTAACCAATTATGACTGTCTTTGTGATAATCATAATTGTGAATACAATATATATATCATTGTTTAAAAGAGATCAAGAGAGATGTAAAATGTGATCGATCGATCGATCTAGGGTACTGCATACTAAATCTACTCGGAGTGTGACGCCTATTATGAGCTGCTATATATTCCTAACAGATGTATAGCAACGAGCTCTCAAAGTATGCTGGTCGCACGGATTATTCACCAGTATGAATGTTGAAGAGAGGTAAAGAGAATCCTGTTTAGCCCACCATGTTAAGTGAGAGTCTATGATGGATTTTTCTCTGATGGGGTTGAGTAGGGCCTGTTTGCCCATGTTGGTTTTGGACCACCATGTGCGAGTGGGAGATGATGGATTTTTTCTTTATTGATGGGCCCGAGTTGGCCCGTCGCCCAAGTTGGGCCCAAAAGCCCGGCCCACGGGAATAGGGCCCGTGGATGGGGAAGGTATAAAAGGGGGAGAGAGAGAGAAGACACCCTTTGGCATTAACGTACGTACGTCTCTCTCTCCTTTCAACGCTCTCTTTTCTTCCAAAACACTTAAGGCGACCACACTTCCCTTTCAAGGCAAATTGGCATCATCGGATCAGAATTTCTTCCTCGATCTTCAGCATTGATGTTTAATCTGTGGCTAACAAGGTACGCTCGAATCCGTGGTGTGCTTTAGGATCGGTGATACGTGATTTTTCCCGGGCTTCGTCTTCCGCATTGATTTAGGGGTTCGATTTAGTGTCGAATCCGGTTTTTCGGGGATCCGTTATTCCCAACAGACTCAAATTAGGCCTGACTGTCTTCACATGACTTAACCCTCACATGTGTCTCTATCCACATAAAAATTTCAGAATTTTATCATGTCATGTAGATAGGGTTAAACACGTGATTCTGTCAAATTATGCTTTGTTTTTGTGCTTATTAGACCTATTAGATGATTGTCTTCGTATGAGCTTGTTAATGTGTTCAATTGCTGCTGATGCCTCCTGGACATTTGAAAAAGACATCTAGAGCTTTAAAATGACATATCGCATGCACAATTTGACTATTGTTTGCTATGTCCACCATTTTTGCAAAACCGAGCATGATTCTAGAAATTATCTTGTACTAAAATGCCTGTTCTGCTTCAGTGAGTCAGAATGTTTGCTGATTTTGTACAATCTTTTGGGTATTAATTCTAGGATTTAATTTGTCATGAAAATTTTCCATAATACTCATGTTTACCATCTACAAAAATTTAAAAATGTTTTAATATCTATTAGTAGGACGAATTGCCTTCAAATCATGCATGTGTTATGTTGCCCTGTTCTATTCCTGACTGACCTTTGGCTCTAGGATTTGTATAAAATCATGTTTAGAATTTTAAGATGATTTCTTCATGAAAGTTTTTCTTCACATATTGATGAATTTGCCATAAAATTTTCATGTTGAATTGGTCACTGGCTATGCTTCTATTAGGCTGATATTAAATGCCTCTGTTCTTTGATTTTAGAAAATTATGCATGCTGAATTAGACTTCAATGTCTACTTGTGAATTGCTCTTGACATGCTGAACTTGCTTGTCAAAAAGTTTCAGAAAATAAAAATATGTTTTGATATTTTTACCAAATCTCCCAAAGTTGCAGGACACTCTGAAATTTTGATTTCTTGACATGATTTTGGACTTATTCAAAGCTTTAGAAGTTCATGTGATGCCCATATAAGAAATTTTCTTCAGCAAAGTTGTTTAATATTTCTTAAAATTTGATTTGACATGATTTTCATCAAGGTATTGGTTTGTATTTAGAACATATGTGATGCTTGATTAGTTGTGCAAAATATGTGCCCAAGCTCACCTTGATGGCTAGATACATTCCATGATTTGATGAAGTTGTGTCCCATTTTCGTCAAATCTTTTAAAATGACAACTTCGAGGTTGCCAATTGTTTACAAAATGGTTTTAGGTATCGCATGAATTGCATACCGACTGCCTCGCTTGTCATGAACATACATGTTGCATGAACATATTCAATGATGCATGTTTTTGAAGAAGTGAGTCAATTGAATAAATGATCCTTTGTTGGCTCTCTCATTTATTTGATTGATTGAGAACCAAGGTCATATGGCCTAAATGCGTGTCATTTTATATGCTTTGCATGTGATTGTTAGATGGATAACTTAGGTGCGATACATGACAACTTGTGCTGTCACGCCCCGATCCTCGGACATGCACCCATCCCTCACCTTGGTTGATTTAATAGCGACATCTCAGGACACATCGCCGACCCTTTCGTTTAATATGCACATGCAAAAGTATATAATAAGAATCCCCAGACAATAAAACAATGTGATAGACAAGTAGGACTAAAAACTTGAACCTAAAAACCAACACCCTTATGTACATATATAACAACTCAGTCATATATATACATATACAAGCCATACTAAAAGGTTGGTTTCTACTCAAATAGGTTCCACAGCAAAAGTCATCAGACAAGAGTGGAGTCTCAATCCTCATCAGGATCCTACTCTGGATCATTTTCGAGGTTCTCCTCCAGGTACTCCTCTTCGGGTTCTTTCTCCTCAAGTTCCTCATCATGGTCCTGAAATGTTTTCCCACAACTAGGATGAGATTAAGTCTCAGCAAGTTCTACCCTCTAAGACCTAATTAGGAAGCAAATACATCTTACGTTGCTTAAGCACAACACGAGTCAGAGGACTTACATTGACCCCAGTTCCCTTCTACAAGTCAGTATATATAAATCAAATATATACGATCACATCACATCACCTAATTAGATCGAATCATCAATCAATTAACCTCGTCGATTATATGTGAATTTGACCATTCCCCGGTCGTCTCACTTATTCAGTCTCAATTCTTACTCACGGCTCAACGAGTATAGATTACCAAATTTCTTGGCTACAATTTACAGTCCAAAGGACACGACCTATCTTTAGGTGGCAAATTACGGCCCAATGGGTGCGACCTTTAATAAGTGGCAGATTACGGCCTTATTAGGCGCAACCCCTATTGGGTGGCAATTCTCGGCCCCATGGATGTGACCTCTATCAAGTGGCAATTTACGGCCCAACAGGCACGACCTATATCAGGTGACAAATTACGGCCCAACGGGCGCGACCAATTCCAAATTCGGTGGCAAAACTCGACCCCACTAGCACAGTCACACTTTGGCGATTTTCAAGGTTCATCTCACAACCTCTCACAGTCAAATTCTAATCGAACACCGACACTTATCAAAATTGGGATAAATCCCCACATACTCATCAACTCACTCAATTTTCACAAATCAGTGCTCAATTAAATAAATGGAAAGCACCACTGCAATTAGCACGAAATTTTGGTCGTCGACCATCCCAGTTTAATTTTTGGAAAATAATTAATTAATTAAATAAATTCAAAAATTAAGTAAATAAACACTAAAATTCCAATTTAGGCCTATATCGCCTGATTGGAAGCCAAAACAGCCCCGGAAAATTACTAAGACCCGTTTAATAATTAATAAGACTTGTCTACTTGCTAAGTATACTAACCATTCTCCTAACATGCATAGGTAAATGCCTAATTTAATGATTCTACTCTAATCTACCCACCTAATTGCACTTAATTCAATCTAATCAATCCCTAAGTATCATTAGCCTACTAATAAGGGCTTAGTGAGCAAAACTCACTTGATAAAAGCGAAGTCCGCAACACGCGACGACGGCAGCCGAAATTTAAATTTTCAGTGATGTCGACGAACACTCGGGCTGGGCCTACAAGCCTCGCAAGCCCACAAAAATTTTGGGCTTAGACTGAACTTGGGCCTGAGTTTGGGCTGACTTGCTTCGCCGGCTTGAATTGCTGAAATTTTGCGGGTTTCAAAATGCTAGGTTGGGCTTCAAGAAACTAGGTTGAGCTTGATGGACCCAATGAAATTCGCTGGGTTGACTTTCATGAAGATGGGCTGAAAATTTGCTGGATCCATGGGCTTTGCTAGACTTCAATTGGGCCTCAAAAACTGGGCTAAAGACACGGCCCAAGATGCTGGAGTTTGCTGGGCCGACTTCAACTCCACAAGATCGGCTGCAATGGAACAACGGGCTCACTAGCTGATCGTGGGCTGCTGATTGAAGACGTGGACGAAGGGAGCTGCTTCATTTGTGGGTTGGCGCGACAGAGAGGAACGAAAGGGGTGGGCGTTGGCCAGGTGGTGTCGCAAGCTTCGCTTAGGGTCTTCAAGATTTGCTGGAACGTGGATGCTCGAAGAGGGCTGATGGAGCAAGCGATCGTGGGAGCAAGCGCAGTGAGCTTCTTCGGTGGTCAACTAAGGAGAAAAGGAAACTTAATTGTTGACCGAAGATTGCTGGGCTGCTCGGTGGAAGAATCGTGGGCCGGCCGTGAGGATTGGTGGTCAATTAAACCTGCAGGAATTGACTAGTGGGGGAGAAGACACAAATGAAGGAAGATGAGCTGTGGCTTCGGTCTTCGATTGAGGCGTGCGGCTGCGGGACTTAAAACAGAGAAGCTATTTTGGTGAATGAACAACTAAGAGAAAGGAGAAGACAGCTGGCTTCGTGGAGGCCTTCGCACGAAGAGAATGGGGGAAGCAGCAAGTGTGTTGAAGAAGCCGAATGAAAGAGAAGGAAAAGTCCAACAATATTCAATCTTAATAATGAATTGGTCCCCCAAAGGCTCACACAAAATATCTAATGTCTCCATGCTTATCACGTTGTCCCCTCCTAATTCTTTCCAACAATATTAATCCATACCTTATTCAATTAAATGCCAAAATTTTCAGCCCTTTGTCCTAAACCGAATTTCACCACTTTAGGCTTAAATTCCTCGCTCAATTTCCCAAATTGAAATCTAAATTGAATGAAGAAAATTTTGAACAATTTTTTGTAAGTCCCTGACACTCAAAGGCTCTGTAAAGAAGTCCCAATTTCCATCGATTTAGCCCATCTGAATTTCCGCTAATTTTTCTGTGACGTCCGAACGATTTTCCGCAAAAATCCCAGAATCTCTGAAAATTATTCGAAGGGTGAGTTAACGTTCCTAAAATAGCTCGTGACATGACAGAACTTTCAATTTCTGAAATTGGACTTGAATTCGCGGATAATTTCCATTCGACGCGTTTTTAGCGTAACTTAGGCTATCGAGTAACTTTCAGAAATTTTTAGTGCAAATGACCCGTCATCAATTTTCTTCGAGTCATAATGAACCCACTTAACATATTGGTGACTCTCAATTGTCGTGAAAATTTCAAGGATTCAAATATGGATACAGGGTACCAAAACGATAGTAAAATCAGTTTAGTGCCGATTGACGAGAATTTTCCAATTTAGTGGTGTTACTCACGATTAACCACACATCTTAGTCGAACCAACCCATATCTGATCTCAAATCGATTTATATTTGTGCCGTAATGATCTAAATAGATGAGCACGGTCGAGAAGCCGATTCCTAATCGAATTCTCAAGTCTATTTGCCTTAAAATCCTTAATGTTTTCCCTAGATAGTCTAGTTATCTCGAGAGTGATAAGCTCTGAGAACAGCCATATAGGCGCTTCAATGAAATGCTCGATTTATCCAGTAGAAAACATGATTGAAAATCTGGAATGTTACAACTTTTCTACTCTTATAAAAATTTCGTCATTGAAATTTGAACATTTACCAATCCTTAAACAAAACACGGGAGTATCGTCGTCTCATCTAGTCTCACTTTTCCTGATTGCTTCTTCAGTCCCGTGGTGTTGTCAGACCACTTTGACCAAGGGGACCTTCTTGGTTCACAAAATCCAATCTTTCTGATTCACAATCTGAACCAAACTTTTCATGTACGACACTCTGTCGTCCACGTCTAATTCTTTAAGATTTAGCACGTGGGTCGTGTCAGGCTCGTATGTCCTCAACATCAACACGTGAAAGACATCATGCACTTGCACCAACCTTGGCGACAATGCAAGACGATACGTTAGGGTCCTAATTCTCTATCTAGAATCTCAAAGGAACCTACGTACCTTAGTTTCATATTTCTCTCCTTGCTGAAACACAAGGTATCCCTCATTGGTGACACCTTCAGAAAGATGTAATCACCAATTTGGAACTCTAAGGGCCTTCAAAGTTCAACGATACAACTTTTCTGGCGGCTCTGAGCGGTCTATGATCTGATTCTGATCACGACAACTGCAATCACTGACTGCTGAACTGACTCTAGGCCTGTGATCTTTCTTTCTCTGATCTCATCTCAACAAACTGAAGTTTTGTACACTCTACTCTGTTCTGCCTCAAAATGAACTATCTGACTGTTCTGCTGAAATTGGGAACCTTGGTTCTAGATTTGATATAAGTTCGTCACTGGTACTTCACACAAACGAATTGTCTGACACACATACACTTTTGCATGCCCATTCCAATCAAGATCCTTCCATACGGTGATAAAGTGGGCCGACTTCATCAATCTGTCGACCACTAACCCAACTGGAGTCATTATTCATCTGACTCATTGGTAAACCTATCACAACATTCTATCGTGATATACTTCCGTTCCCACTCAAGACTCTCGAGTGATTGTAAATGTCATCTTGGCTTGCATTACTGAACTTTCACTTACTAGCACCTCTAACACTTGCAATCTGTTCGGTGGTATCTATTCTTATATCGATCTACCAACCTAGCTGATGTCTGACCTACTTTGTACTGTCTGGTCAAATACCACAATACTACATTGAATTCTCTAACAAGGTTTTCTCCTCAAGTTCCGTACTGTCTGACACCTATCATCACCCATGATACTTTGACATTCCCTTTTCCAAAATCTGAAAGTCAACTTTTCTTTTATTAATTTATTTATTTCCGGTATCCTCTTACAGGATTTCTTGAACATTTGGGTCCAACAACTGAAATGTCTGATCTAACTTGAATATCCGGTTCAATTTTGAGGGCAGCTATAAAATTCAAAAGGTAGCCTACCTCAAATTTGAAAATCAAATTTCGAACTCTCTCGAGTACATTCTACTCCCTGATCACCATCTGTGCAACTGTAGACTTCTAAGTCAGTGCACCTGCGACTTAATGCGTCTTTCCAGGGTGACACAAGACATTTCAATTAGGGTTCTTCTAAAAGTCTAACTCATAACGCTGTCTTTCTTTTTCTTACGAACAAAACTAATGTTTCCTCATAGTAATGCACTGATATGCATGAATTCCTTATTCAACAATCCTCTCCTCTGCACCCTTGGTTCTATCAACGTAGATAACGACATCTGATAAGAAACCTTAGAGAGTGGCTCTGTCTCGGGTTTTAATTCCATCACAAGTTCCATCTCTTTTTCTAACGATAGGTCTGATAATTCCTGTGACAACACATCTATAAATTCTTGGACTACTGAAATGTCATCAACCTTTAGTTCTGCAATTTGTCTTTTCTATGACAATCGCCACGTAACCTTGGGCAACCTCCGTTTAACAAACGGGTTGCCTCTTGCAATGAGATTAGGTAAATTGAGGTCCTCCTCGACTTCTGATAAATTCAAAATTTTTCTCCGTCGACAAAATAAATTGTATCACATTGTAACAACAATTCATTACAACAAAAGCTCATCGAGCTAAACCTTTTTATATATGGTATCAAATTTATACACATGCCAAGTATTCAAATACAACTATAACTAGTGATTCTGTTTTATATGACTTCATTACAACAACTGAAGTTCTATAAACTTAACCAATCTGTTGCGCCATTCTGATAAAATTGCTTTGGGGAGATTGCCCTTCCTGCTCAGTGCATACTCAATTCATCTCTGAGCTAGCGGTCCATTCAATGAAACTATACATGCGATCATGTCAGGTGCAGCTTCAACTTGACCCTGTGTAATTGCATACACGGTGCCCTCAACTGGAGGTCTCAACTGTCCTCTTTGTGGCACATTTTAAGGGGCATACCCTTTGATTTGTCCCATCTGCGGCGGTGGTGGCAACTGATGCGGTCTTCCTTGTCTTTTGGGACAGTCCTTAGCTATGTGACTCGGCTAGCCACACCCAAAACAAATACCCGGTCTAGAATGGCATGGGGCAAATCCGTGTTGCCTTCCACACAGGCGACACACGCCATTCTGGCTAGACCCTGTCTTTTCGATTCCACTCTCCTTGTTGGATGGAATCCGGAATCTGTTTCCAGGCATAGGCCTCTTTCCTTGGCAGATGTTGTCCCTATGGGAGCTAAACCTCGATCCAGACGAGGCAGCTCTCTCGTTATGATCCTTCTCAATTTTCTGGGCTCTCTAATATGTGTCGTTGTAGGTCCTCAGATCTAGGGAGACCGGTATGCTCCTCAAGTCTGGTCTGAACCCATCCCTAAACCTTCTCACTCGGTTCACTGGGTTTTCTATTAGTTCTGGGACATAACGCGAAAGTTCAGTGAACTTCGCCTCATACTCATCAACGATTAGGGAACCTTGGCGAAGACATTGAAATTCAGCCATCTTCACCTCCCTGGCGGTCTCGGAGAAATACTTATCATTGAAGGCTTTGAGGAAAGTGTTCCACTCTTGAACGCCGCCTTCTGGAGAGATCATTTCTCAAGTAGTCATCCACTAAGTGTTCGCAACTCCCTCCAGTTGGTAAGTTGCTAAGACTACTTTCTTAGTCTCATTGCACATTAGCAGTGCAAATGCTTTCTCCAACTTCTAAACCTATAAAGTAGTAGCTTCGGGATCTCCTGTCCCGGTGAACAACGGTGGATTCAGCCTCAAGAATTGTTCCACCAATTTGTGAATTGGTCGTTCATCGACCACTATTCCTGGTAGATCGACGACGCGTGTAGTAGCAGGTACGACGGCAGGGGCGACTTCAGCAGCTGCGGCAACAGCAGTAGTAGCAGTGGCTTGAGCTACGGTTTCGACAGCGGCGGCTTAATTCTAAGCTTGCTGATCCATACGATTCCCTATAACTTCTAAGATACGCATGATCCCATCAAATTTGGGATCACCAGGTGCTTCTACCCTAGCACCGACAAGAGTGGGTGTTTCACCACCGGCATTGGCTTGAGCCAGTGCCCTACCTCTGCCTCGGGTATCGATCCTGATCGACGCTCTACCCTAAGTCACGGCCCTATTGGCCCTCTTAGCAGGAGTCCTTGGCTCTTTATCGCTCATGATGTCACTTTAATCTAATGACACCTGCTTCCAATTCAACATCGAATTAGAAACGGAGCGATTAAAACAACATGCAAACTAGCACCCAACTAACACAAACATGCATCATCATGAATTTAAAGGCCTCTCCTACTACTATCCCAAGACTAATCGCTCCTTATCACTCCAATCTTGAACCTAGCTTTGATACCACTTAAATAGGATGTCATGCCCCGATCCTCAGACACGCACCCATCCCTCACCTTGGTCAATTTAATAGCGACATCCTAGGACGCATCGCCGACCCTTTCGTTTAATATGCGCATGCAGAAGCATATAATAAGAATCTCTAGGCAATAAAGCAATGAAATAGACAAGTAGGACTAAAAAATTGAACCTAAAAACCAACACCCTTATGTACATATATAACAACTCAATCATATATATACATATACAAGCCATACTAAAAGGTCGGTTTCTACTCAAATAGGTTCCACAGCAAAAGTCATCAGACAGGAGTGGAGTCTCAATCCTCATCAGGATCCTACTCTGGATCATCTTCGGGGTTCTCCTCCAAGTACTCTTCGGGTTCTTTCTCCTTAGGTTCCTCATCATGGTCCTGAAATATTTTCCCACAACCGGGATGAGACTACGTCTCAGCAAGTTCTACCCTCTAAGACCCAATTAGGAAGCCAATACACCTTAGGCTGCCTAAGTACAACACGAGTCAGAGGACTTACCTTGGCCTCAGTTCCCTCCTGCAAGTCAGTATATATATCAAATATACACGATCACATCACATCACCCAATCATATCAAATCATCGATCAATTGACCTCGTCAATTACATGTCAATTCGACCATTCCCCAATTGTCTCACTTATTTAGTCTCAATTCTTACTCACGGCTCGACGAGCATATATTACCAAATTTCTTGGCTACAATTTACGGTCCAAAGGACACGACCTATCTTTAGGTGGCAAATTACAGCCTAATGGGCACGACCTTTAATAAGTGGTAGATTACGGCCTTATTAGGCGCGACTCCTATTGGGTGGCAATTCTCAGCCCCATGGGCGCAACCTCTATCATGTGGCAATTTACGGCCCAACGGGCGCGATCGATTCCAAATTCGGTGGCAAAATTCAGCCCCACTAGCATAGCCACACTTTGACGGCTTTTGAGGTTCATCTCACAACCTCTCACAGTCAAATTCTAATTGAACACTGACACTAATCAAATTTGGGATAAATCCCGACATACTCATCAACTCACTCAATTTCCACAAACCAATGCTCAATTAAATAAACGGAAAGCACCACTGCATTCAATATGAAATTTCGGTCGTCGACCATCCCAGTCTAATTTTCGGAAAATAAATAATTAATTAAATAAATTTGAAAATTAATTAAATAAACACTAAAATTCCAATTTAGGCCTGTATCGCCTGATTGAAAGCCAAAACGAACCCGGAAAATTACCAAGACCCGTTCAATAATTAATAAGACTTGTCTACTTGCTAAATATACTAACAATTCTCCTAACATGCATAGGTAAATGCCTAATTTAATTATTCTACTATAATCTAACCACCTAATTGCACTTAATTAAATCTAATCAACCCCTAAGCATCATTAGCCTACTAATAAGGGCTTAGTGAGCAAAAATCACTTGATAAAAGCGAAGTCCGCAACACCGTGATGACGACAGCCGAAATTCGAATTTTCAGCGACGTTGACGAACACTTGGGCTGGGCCTACAAGCCTAGCAAGCCCACAAAAATTTTGGGCTTAGACTGAACTTGGGCTTGAGTTTAGGTTGACTTGCTTCGCTGGCTTGGACTGCTGAAATTTCGCGGGTTTCAAAATGCTGGGCTGGGCTTCAAGAAACTGGGTTGAGCTTGATAAACCCAATGAAATTCGCTGGGTTGGCTTTCACGGAGATGGATTGAAAATTTGCTGGATCTGTGGGCTTTGCTGGACTTCAATTGGGCCTCATAAATTGGGCTAAAGACACGGCCCAAGATGCTAGAGTTTGTTGGGCTGACTTCAACTCCACAAGATGACTTGCGAAGGAACAACGGGCTCGCTGGCTGATCATGGGCTGCTGATTGAAGACGCGAACGAAGGGAGTTGCTTCGTTTGTGGGCTGGCGTGATAGAGAGGAACAAAGGGGTGGGCGTTGACCAGGTGGTGTTGCTGGCTTCGCTTGGGGTCTTCAAGATTTGCTAGAACATGGCCAGCGCCCACACCTAGGTCGAAAAAGCCTAATAAAAGCCGAGACGGGCTCGGAAAAATTCCAAGACTCATTAATTAAATATTACAGCTTATCTACTCACTAATTGTACTATTCTATCCACTTAACATGCAATATCATTTAATTAAATTGCTAATTCAATCTAACTAATCACCTAAATCATACTTAGTCTAAACTAATCAACCCTTAAATGTCATTAACCTACGAGATAGGGATTAGTGAGTTAAACTCACTTGATTAACGATCTGCTCGGACCACAATGATGGGGATGCAGAGAGGATCGACAAACTCCAAAGCGAGTGTGCCTTTCGAGGTCTGAAAGGCCACCAAAATGGACCAAACAGTGGCTGGAAACCCGGGAACTTCGGTCTTTGTTCAATGGTCGAAGAAGCTGCTCTGGTGGCCGGCTGAGATGGAAACGGCGAGTAAGGACCGACGAAGCTGCTGCGGCTTGGAAGGGCTACTCCGGTGGCTGAATGGTAGTGACGGAGCCTCGACGGGCTGGATGGCAACCTGAGGCAGTCTAGAGATGGCGGAGGAGGCTTGGAAGGGCTACTCGGTCTTTGTTCAGACGACGCACGAGGAGGAGGGACGACGTGCGAGGGGTTTGTGACTAGTGTGAGGCACGTGACGGCGAACGATGGTGGCAGGGGTGTCCGGTGGTGTGCGATGGCGATGGGGGTCTCTCCTCTGAATTTTCTACAACTTTTTGAGCTTTCTCTCTTCTGGAAATGGTGAAGTCGACAGGGAGGAGAAAAAGGGGGAGACAACTTGGCTTGAGGGGGGCCACATGCTTCCCTTCCTATCTCCCCTTGGAGATGGTCCCACCTTGCCCAGCTGGGTTCCTCAGCAAATTCCAGTAGCCCAATCTTCTTCTAGAAGCCTTGAAGTGGTCCAAAAGTCATGGACCAAAGGGGACTACGAATTTCACAACATTTTCCCTCAATCCCACTTCAATAGCCTCTTGAACCGGTGCGATTCGACCTCTATAAATTCCACCATCACATCTTCGATCAAATTGGCATTTTTCCTCGCCAATAGATTGTACTTGCATCCCAAAAATGAAATAAAAAACGGTCCTCTGAACTTTTTGATCGAAAACGGCCCTATATCGACTTTTTCCGCTAAAATCTCGGTTTGTAGAAAAATCTTCGGATAATGAGTCTACGTTCCTAAAATGACTTGTGACATGATAGAACTTTCTATTTCTAAAATCCAATTCAAATTCGCGGTTAATTTCAATCTAGCGCGATTTTAGCGTGACCTAGGCTACCAGGTAGCTTTCAGAAATTTTTAATGCAAATGACCCGTGGTCAATTTTCTTTGAACCACAATGAACTTCTTCGACACATTAGCGACTCTCGGTGATCGTGAAAATCTCGCGATTTCAAATACGGACACAGGGTACCAAAACAATAAAAAAAATCAACATAGTGCTGGTCGACGAGAATTTTGTATTTTTGTGAAATCACCCATGTTTAGCATCACATCTCTGTCGAACCGACCTATCTTTAATCTCTAATTGACTTTTAACTATGCCGTAATGATCTCTGCAGATGAGCACGGTCGAGTAATCGATTCCTAGTTGAATTCCCAAGTCTATTGCATTAAAATCCCTTAGTGACTTCCCCAAATAGTCTAGTTATCTCAAGAGTGATCAGCTTTGAGAATAGCACTATAGGCACATCGATGAAAAGCTCGATTAATTTAATTGAAAGTAGATCTGAAAATTTCAGGATGTCACATTTAGGCTGCCTCTAGATGAATTCTCGTCTTGATCGGGGGTTAGGGCATTGACTCTGAGACTTTGTCTCACCCCATCATGGTTTAAAAATTTTCAAGTCCTTAGATGGAGGTGCATCACGTCCGTTTTTGGTGGCCATGGGAGGCGGAGACCGAGAGTACCCTTCTCCCCATCCACGGGACCGCCTAGACCCATGAGCTTGTGGTGACCACTTTTTGGGTGGATGAGGGCCTACCTCACTTGGTACCTCATCGCTTCAAAGCGTGATTCCGTAACGGGCCTAACAGGGTCTAGGAGGGTCCTTTGGAGGGTTTTGACGGGCTTGCTATCGAAATCGAGTCTGAGGAAGTACTTGACCCCGTCGTGGATATCAATATATTGGAAGATATCGCGGCGAACCCGGGGCCCGAGGCTGAAGGGCCCGGAGTAGAGGTAGCTGATCCTTTGAACATCGACATCCCGGATGGTGTCGTGATAGACCCGGATCTCGAGTAGGTAAGGTCCAGGGTAGGATTGGCATAGTAGCTTCTTTTTGGATATAGACTCCTATATACAAACCTGTAGGTTGAACTTGATATGTTTGTAATGTTTATTTTATGAAAAAGGCGTAGCATATGTTTTACTATCCCTGTGTTTGATTGTTATCTGGGGTTTATGAGTTTGCTTCTGTATGTGCATAAAATGAATGGGTCGGTGATGCATCCTGGGAACGTCGCAACTTAATCGATCACCAAGGGATATGCACGTGCTCGGAGTTTGGGGCGTGACATCCCCGCCTGAAGGTGTATTGATAATGAGATCTATAAGTTTCATGTAAAAGTAGCACGTGCTAATGTTGTGATTACTCAAGAGATTATCAGTGGGTTCTGGCCTTGTTGGCTATTAATCTAGAAGAGTGGAAGTGAGCTTGATCTAAGTTGAACCACTAAAAAAACTTTGTGCATTGTCTTTTATCACCTTACTTATATCATCATCTATTAATCTAGAAGAGTGGAAGTGAGCTTGATCTAAGTTGAACCACTAAAAAAACTTTGTGCATTGTCTTTTATCACCTTACTTATATCATCATGTGTTTGATAGAAGCATATTGCATATGATATTATCAAACTGTACATCTATTAAACTTAACTTATGCTATTCCACAAAAAACTATCAAGTTTTTCAATTCAATATATTCATCCCCTCCAGGTTGTGTTTTTAGTTATAACACTAATAATGTGGAACTGCTCCTACACAGGACTGAGGTAGCAAGAAACTCCGAGGAGAGAGAGGATCACGCTCTATCTCCATTTCAAGAGATTTCATTAACAAACTTAAGGATGCTCTAAACCTAGAAATTACTATCTTAGGTAGCTCCATTCCCCTCCTTCTTAAATTCACATTTGTCAACATTTGATTCACAAGTATAAGAGAAATAAATTTATCAAGTGAACACGTGATAATGGATTGAGGTTTAGAATTTCTAACTTGACAAAAACATGTGTACTTGGTAAATGGATTAGGCCTATATGATTCAAGAGTTTATGTGAATTGGTCTCGCATGAATGGAGGTTATTCAATAAAATTTGTTTAACATATCATCAATTTTGCACAATCTAAATCCTATCTGGATAAGTGACAAACTATGCTTATAATATGAAATAATGCGCTTTTGACTTTTTTGTCACCATAATATAGAAATTCAACCCAGACATTTGATCATAAATTTGTGAAAAGCTCAATATTCATCACTCCATTTATAGTTGCTATGTTTTGAATACTTTATTGCAAACCGTGTCGGTCTCATATAATTGATATTGAATTAAGCCCAACTTGAGCCATTACTCACTTGTAGAGACAAGCTCGAGCGATGTTGAGGGAGACGACAAGGTTGGTTTGGGAGGAATTTGCAAGGCCTCAACACTTCCTTTTAACATCTCCACAACTTGGGTCATAGATGGTCGAGATCTCGGATCGATCTGAATGCACCATAAGCTTATTACAATCATCTTCTTCGCAATTTCTTCGTCCTCCTCATTCGTGATCCCATGCAGCCCAAGCTCTTCTTGAAGCTCCACACGTTGGTGGACCCAATGAGGGAAGTATATTTCGCTGGTTCGATCTGCCCAAATTTCTGTGTTTTTTCTCTTGCTAACCATCTCCAGAACCATCATGCCATAGCTATAGACATCCGATTTGTGAGAAACTCCACCGATGTTCCTCCTATATAGCTCCGGAGCAATGTATCCGGGTGTACCCCGGGCACCAAGCATTGACACAGTGCTCTCTTCTCCTGGGCATATTTTGGCAAGACCAAAGTCGGAAATCTTTGGACAATAGTTTCCATCGAGGAGAATGTTGTGAGGCTTTATATCAAAGTGCAAAATCCTTGTGTTGCAGCCTCTATGCAAGTACTCTAGCCCGTGAGCTATGCCAAGTGAAATATGGTACAATGTGTCCCAATTCAATTCGTGATCTACCTCCAAAGTGTTACTCCTATTGAATATGAACTTTTCGAGCGATCCATTGGGCATGAACTCATAAACCAAAGCCCTTTTGCTCCCTTCAAAACATAATCCCAGGAGGCTGACAACATTGACATGAGAAGTCTTGCTTATGCTTGCAACTTCATTGAAAAATTCTTTAGCATCGCCTTTCAACTTCTTTAAAAGCTTTACCGCCACAAGTTGACCATCTCGAAGCTTGCCTTTGTACACACAACCATAGCTTCCCTGGCCTAACTTTTCTTTGAAAGAGTTGGTCATCTTTTTTATGTCTTTATAGGTGTATCTTCTCAAAGAGATGAGTCCCTCGATTTTCATTTCATCATCGAAATGGTTGCCCCTCTGCTTTATCAAAGCCATGATTCTTCTAATCATTGGTTTCTTCCTAAAGGAAAGCATTAAAATAAGGGTGACCGCAATTCCAGTTCCTGTTGCAGCTATTCCTATTAAAAAAAACAGAATATTTTTTATCAACAATTTCAGTTCATCACTCTATCGAGGCTTCTAAGTTGCGTATATAGAAAATACTCAGCGAAAAGCACAGTTTAGCGGATTACCTATGATAGCTTTTGTCCCCCAAATGCCTGGTTTCCCTGCTAGGCCTGGTTTCCCTGCTAGGACACAAGGCCTCATCAGGTGAATCCCAAATGAAGTGGTGATGAAACTCATAAAGGAGTGCTTCTTACAGTGCAATAGACCGTGCATATATATCGCATTGAAGAATATAGGGCTCATGCTTTGATCCACACTTATGGTATTTGTAAATGAGGTCATGTCAAATTGAAAAACGGGCTTACTGTAAGTGTTAAGATCTAATTCTATGTACAGTTCATATCCATCAGTTGTTATATATTTCAATTGCACATTTCATCATATTTTAGCCCCACTAGTAGACACAGAAGCTTTCTTTTGTTTCGTTGTAGGCACGATAAAATCCTAAGAAGAAAAGCAAGTTGTTTTAGTCCAAGATCTGCCAATTCTTCCATGCACTCGGTGCATCTTCACTCAATACATTTAAATCATAGCTGGATATTTTGGGACACAGGCACCAACCTCCTGATGGAACAATTAAGGCAGCGAAGGTTGCAGAGGAGGGATGATGGAGGTCTTAAAGAAGTATAAAAGCTTGGGAGTCTAAATTGTATGCCCCGCAAAATGAGATTGCCAGGCTTTAGGGGCATGAGTGGGTCGTTTTCCAATTAACAAGTAAAGGGAAGGTTATGCCCAACAATACCTCCAATTAAATAGCTTTAAGAAAATTGACAAACACAAATTAGATTAGAGTAAGCATACAAACCCGAAGGTACGTTGCAGATCCTTGGATAGGCTCCATCATGGCAAAAACAATTAAATTCTTGCCTTGTCCAGTCGTACCCGCATCTTCCCCCTGAATTGTTGCAATTTTCACACTGTGATGTGTCGGCAATCCAAGTGATCTCAAAGCCTTCATTTAGGACCTCACTTATATTAGCACCGTGGTCGCCCCTCTGCATAGGTGGTGGTAGTAGACCTAGAGCTTCTCTTGAAATAAAGACAAAGACACCGGAACTGCATAGCTTGATTGGTTCTTCTATAAGGTCCACATCGAGAACAAAATAGCCATTTTGAGACGGGGGACAAGAGAACTCATAAGGTAGAAAGGTCGAAAATGGGTCACAATTGTAGAATAAGGTGGAATTGCGGTTGCTGAAAGTGGAGCTGAAGAGGCTGAAATCTAAAGTGGTGTTGACACATGTTCCAAGACATATACCATCCAATAAATCAATCCTTGCCACCTTAAGGATTTGCGTGCTCCTATCCATGTGGATTACCCAATATTCTAGGGACTTCATGGACAGGATCACCCTATCATCTTCACAACCGAGCTCGTAGCCTACATACCCACAGTGATTTGGTTGCTTTTTATGCCTGAAAGGATAGCTGATTTGTTGATCTCCACAATCATAGGGAGCGCACTCTAGGAACGGCAAGAATTCATCGGAAGTTGGCACTAGGAAGTGAATATGGAGGGAGATGAAGAAGAGCAGGGAGAGAGAGGAACATGACATGGCAAGATCCATTTGAAAGGAGATGGTGTTTGAAGCAAACAAGGAGGAGGGTACATGTAAAGGAAGAGGATGCAGAGGGACAAGAATAATGCTACATTCAGAATGACTTGAGCTAGTCATCCAAAGACCAAGACTTTGGCGTCCGAGACAAAAGCTTAAAAAGAGGAGGAGAAGAAAAAGCCATGTGGAAACTAGCTACCATTTCTAAAGTGCGCTCCCTATGATTGCGGAGATCAACAAATTAGCTATCCTCTCAGGCATAAAGAGCAAGGAGAGAGAGGAACATGACATGGCAAGATCCATCTGAAGGGAGATGGTGTTTGGAGCAAACAATGGGGAGGGTACATGTAAAGGAAGAGGATACAGAGGGACAAGAACTATGCTACATTCAGAATTATTTGACCCGAGACGCTAATGAGAAGCTCTTGTCCTAGTCTTCCGCAGACCAAAACATTAGTGCCTGAGAGAAAAGCCAAAAAGAAGGAGGAGAAGAAGAAGGCATGTGGAAACTAGCTGCCATTCCTAGAGTGTGCTCCTTATGATTGCAGAGATCAACAAATTAGCTATCCTTTCAGACTTAAAGAGCAAGGAGAGAGAGGAACATTACATGGCAAGATCCATCCGAAGGGAGATGGTGTTTGGAGCAAACAAGGAGGAGGGTACATGTAGAGGAAGAGGATACAGAGGGACGAGAATTATGCTACTTTCGAAATTACTTGACCTGAGGTACTAATGAGAATCTCTTGTCCTAGTCTTCCGAAGGCCAAGACTTTGGCGCCCGAGACAAAAGCTAAAAAGGAGGAGGAGGAGAAGAAGGCATATGGAAACTAGCTGCCATTCCTAGAGTGCGCTCCGTATGATTGCGGAGATCAACAAATTACTATCCTTTTAAGCATAAAGAGCAAGGAAAGAGAGGAACATGACATGGCAAGATCCATCCGAAGGGAGATGGTGTTTGGAGCAAACAATGAGGAGGGTACATGTAAAGGAAGAGGATATAGAGGGACAAGAATTATGCTACTTTCGGAATTACTTGACCCAAGGCACTAATGAGAAGCTCGTCCTAGTCCTCCGAAGACCAAGACTTTGGCGCCCAAGACAAAAGCTAAAAAGGAGGAGGAGAAGAAGAAGGCATGTGGAAACTAGCTGCCATTCCTAGAGTGCGCTCCCCATGATTGCGGAGATCAACAAATTAGCTATCCCTTCAGGCATAAAGAGCAAGGAGAGAGAGGAACATGACATCACAAGATCCATCCAAAGGGAGATGGTGTTTGGAGCAAACGAGGAGGAGGGTACATGTAGAGGAAGAGGATACACAGAGACAAGAATTACGCTACTTTTGAAATTACTTGACCTAATGCACCGATGAGAAGCTCTTGTGCTAGTCCTCCGAAGATCAAGACTTTGGCATCTGAGACAAAAGCTAAAAAGGAGGAGGAGGAGAAGAAGGCATTTGGAAACTAGCTGCCATTCTTAAAGTGCGCTCCCTATGATTGCGGAGATCAACAAATTAGCTATCATTTCAGGCATAAAGAGCAAGGACTTAGAGAGGAACCTGACATGGCAAAATCCATCCGGAGGGAGATTGTGTTTGGAGCAAACAAGGAGGCGGGTACATGTAGAGGAAGAAGATACAGAGGGACAAGAATTGTGCTACTTCCGAAATTACTTGACCCGAAGCACTAATGAGAAGCTCTTGTCCTAGTCTTCCAAAGACCAAGATTTTGGCATCCGAGACAAAAGCTAAAAAGGAGAAGAAGAAAAAGAAGAAGGCATGTAGAAACTAGCTGCCATTCCTAGAATGCCCTTTTTATGATTGCAGAGATCAACAAATTACTATCCTTTTAGGCATAAAGAGCAAGGAGAGAGAGGAACATGACATGGCAAAATCCATACGAAGTGAGATGGTGTTCGGAGCAAACAAGGAGGAGGGTACATGTAAAGGAAGAGGATACAGAGGGACAAGAATTATGCTACTTTCGGAATTACTTGACCCGAGGCGCTAATAAGAAGCTCTTGTCCTAGTCTTCCGAAGACCAAGACTTTGGCGCTCGAGACAAAAGCTAAAAAGGAGGAGGAGGAGGAGGAGGAGGCATGTGGAAACTAGCTGCCATTCCTAGAGTGCGCTCCCTATGATTGCGGAGATCAACAAATTAGCCATCCTTTTAGGCATAAAGAGCAAGGAGATAGAGGAACATGACATGGCAACATCCATCCGAAGGGAGATGGTGTTTGGAACAAACAATGAGGAGGGTACATGTAGAGGAAGATGATAAAGAGGGACGAGAATTATGCTACTTTCGGAATTACTTGACCCAAGGCACTAATGAGAAGCTCGTCCTAGTCCTCCGAAGACCAAGACTTTGGCACCCAAGACAAAAGCTAAAAATGAGGAGGAGAAGAAGAAGGCATGTGGAAACTAGCTGCCATTCCTAGAGTGCGCTCCCTATGATTGCGGAGATCAACAAATTAGCTATCCTTTTAGGCATAAAGAGCAAGGAGAGAGAGGAACATGACATGGCAAGATCCATCCAAAGGGAGATGGTATTTTGAGCAAACAAGGAGGGTACGTGTAGGGGAAGAGGATACAGAGAGACAAGAATTATGCTACTTTCAGATTATTTAACCCAAGGCACTAATGAGAAGCTCTTGTCCTAGTCCTCCGAAGACGAAGACTTTGGCATCCGAGACAAAAGCTAAAAAGGAAGAGGAGAAGAAGAAGGCATGTGGAAACTAGCTGCCATTCCTAAAGTGCGCTCCCTATGATTGTGGAGATCAACAAATTAGCTATCCTTTCAGGCATAAAGAGCAAGGACTTAGAGAGGAACCTAACATGGCAAAATCCATCCGGAGGGAGATTGGGTTTGGACCAAACAAGGAGGCGGGTACATGTAGAGGAAGAGGATACAGAGGGACAAGAATTGTGCTACTTCCGAAATTACTTGACCCAAAGCACTAATGAGAAGCTCTTGTCCTAGTCTTCCGAAGACCAAGATTTTGGCATCTGAGACAAAAGCTAAAAAGGAGAAGAAGAAGAAGAAGGCATGTGGAAACTAGCTGCCATTCCTAGAATGCCCTTTTTATAATTATAGAGATCAACAAATTACTATCCTTTTAGGCATAAAGAGCAAGGAGAGAGAGGAACATGACATGGTAAAATCCATACGAAGGGAGATGGTGTTCGGAGCAAACAAGGAGGAGGGTACATGTAAAGGAAGAGGATACAGAGGGACAAGAATTATGCTACTTTCGGAATTACTTGACCCGAGGCGCTAATGAGAAGCTCTTGTCCTAGTCTTCTGAAGACCAAGACTTTGGCGCCCGAGACAAAAGCTAAAAAGGAGGAGGAGGAGGAGGAGGCATGTGGAAACTAGCTGCCATTCCTAGAGTGCGCTCCCTACGATTGCGGAGATCAACAAATTAGCCATCAATTTAGGCATAAAGTGCAAGGAGAGAGAGGAACATGACATGGCAAGATCCATCCGAAGGGAGATGGTGTTTGGAGCAAACAATGAGGAGGGTACATATAGAGGAAGATGATACAGAGGGACGAGAATTATGCTACTTTCGGAATTATTTGACCCAAGGCACTAATGAGAAGCTCGTCCTAGTCCTCCGAAGACCAAGACTTTGGCGCCCAAGACAAAAGCTAAAAAGGAGGAGGAGAAGAAGAAGGCATGTGGAAACTAGCTGCCATTCCTAGAGTGCGCTCCCTATGATTGCGGAGATCAACAAATTAGTTATCTTTTCAAGCATAAAGAGCAAGGAGAGAGAGGAACATGACATCACAAGATCCATCCAAAGGGAGATGGTGTTTGGAGCAAACGAGGAGGAGGGTACATGTAGAGGAAGAGGATACACAGAGACAAAAATTATGCTACTTTCGAAATTACTTGACCCAATGCACCGATGAGAAGCTCTTTTGCTAGTCCTCCGAAGACCAAGACTTTGGCATCTGAGACAAAAGCTAAAAAGGAGGAGGAGGAGAAGAAGGCATGTGGAAACTAGCTGCCATTCCTAGAGTGCGCTCCCTATGATTGCGGAGATCAACAAATTAGCTATCCTTTCAAGCATAAAGAGCAAGGATTTAGAGAGGAACCTAACATGGCAAAATCCATTCGGAGGGAGATTGTGTTTGGAGCAAACAAGGAGGCAGGTACATGTAGAGGAAGAGGATACAGAGGGACAAGAACTGTGCTACTTCCGAAATTACTTGACCCAAAGCACTAATGAGAAGCTCTTGTCCTAGTCTTCCGAAGTCCAAGATTTTGGCATCCGAGACAAAAGCTAAAAAGGAGAAGAAGAATGCATGTGGAAACTAGCTACCATTCCTAGAATGCCCTTTTTATGATTGCAGAGATCAACAAATTACTATCCTTTTAGGCATAAAGAGCAAGGAGAGAGAGGAACATGACATGGCAAAATCCATACGAAGGGAGATGGTGTTCGGAGCAAACAAGGAGGAGGGTACATATAAAGGAAGATGATACAGAGGGACAAGAATTATGCTACTTTCGGAATTACTTGACCCGAGGTGCTAATGAGAAGCTCTTGTCCTAGTCTTCCGAAGACCAAGACTTTGGCGCCCGAGACAAAAGCTAAAAAAGAGGACGAGGAGGACGAGGAGGCATGTGGAAACTAGCTGCCATTCCTAGAGTGCGCTCCCTATGATTGCGGAGATCAACAAATTAGTCATCCTTTTAGGCATAAAGTGCAAGGAGAGAGAGGAACATGACATGGCAAGATCCATTCGAAGGAAGATGGTGTTTGGAGCAAACAATGAGGAGGGTACATGTAGAGGAAGATGATACAGAGGGACGAGAATTATGCTACTTTTGGAATTACTTGACCCAAGGCACTAATGAGAAGCTCGTCCTAGTCCTCCGAAGACCAAGACTTTGGTGCCCAAGACAAAAGCTAAAAAGGAGGAGGAGAAGAAGAAGGCATATGGAAACTAGCTGCCATTCCTAGAGTGCGCTCCCTATGATTGCGGAGATCAACAAATTAGCTATCCTTTCAGGCATAAAGAGCAAGAAGAGAGAGGAACATGACATCACAAGATCCATCCAAAGGGAGATGGTGTTTGGAGCAAACGAGGAGGAGGGTACATGTAAGGAAGAGGATACACAGAGACAAAAATTATGCTACTTTCGAAATTACTTGACCCAATGCACCGATGAGAAGTTCTTGTCCTAGTCCTCCGAAGACCAAGACTTTGGCATCTAAGACAAAAGCTAAAAAGGAGGAGGAGGAGAAGAAGGCATGTGGAAACTAGCTGCCATTCCTAGAGTGCACTCCCTATGATTGCGGAGATCAACAAATTAGCTATCCTTTCAGGCATAAAGAGCAAGGACTTAGAGAGGAACCTGACATGGCAAAATCCATCCGAAGGGAGATTGTGTTTGGAGCAAACAAGGAGGCGGGTACATGTAGAGGAAAAGGATACAGAGGGACAAGAATTATGCTACTTCCGAAATTACTTGACCCAAAGCACTAATGAGAAGCTCTTGTCCTAGTCTTCCAAAGACCAAGATTTTGGCATTCGAGACAAAAGCTAAAAAGGAGAAGAAGAAGAAGAAGAAGGCATGTGGAAACTAGCTGCCATTCCTAGAATGCCCTTTTTATTATTCCATACGAAGGGAGATGGTGTTCGGAGCAAACAAGGAGGAGGGTACATGTAAAGGAAGAGGATATAGAGGGACAAGAATTATGCTACTTTTGGAATTACTTTACCCGAGGCGCTAATGAGAAGCTCTTGTCCTAGTCTTCCGAAGACCAAGACTTTGGCGCTCGAGACAAAAGCTAAAAAGGAGGAGGAGGAGGAGGAGGAGGAGGAGGCATGTGGAAACTAGCTGTCATTCCTAGAGTGCGCTCCCTATGATTGCGGAGATCAACAAATTAGCCATCCTTTTAGGCATAAAGAGCAAGGAGAGAGAGGAACATGACATGGCAAGATCCATCTGAAGGGATATGGTGTTTAGAGCAAACAAGGAGGAGGGTACATGTAGAGGAAGATGTTACAGAGGGATGAGAATTATGCTACTTTTGGAGTTACTTGACCCGAGGCACTAATGAGAAGCTCTTATCCTAGTCTTCCGAAGACTAAGACTTTGGCGCCCGAGACAAAAGCTAAAAAGGAGGAAGAGAAGAAGAAGGCATAAGGAAACTAGCTACCATTCCTAGATTGCGCTCCCTATGATTGCAGAGATCAACAAATTAGCTATCCTTTCAGGCATAAAGAGCAAGGAGAGAGAGGAACATGACATGGCAAGATCCATCCAAAGGGAGATGGTATTTTGAGCAAACAAAGAGGGTACGTGTAGGGGAAGAGGATACAGAGAGACAAGAATTATGCTACTTTCAGATTATTTAACCCAAGGCACTAATGAGAAGCTCTTGTCCTAGTCCTTCGAAGACCAAGACTTTGGCATCCAAGACAAAAGCTAAAAAGGAAGAGGAGAAGAAGAAGGCATGTGGAAACTACTACTATTCCTAGAGTGCGCTCCCTATGATTGCGGAGATCAACAAATTACTATCCTTTCAGGCATAAAGAGTAAGGAGAGAGAGGAACATGACATGGCAAGATCCATATGAAGGGACATGGTGTTTGGAGCAAACGAGGAGGAGGGTACATGTAGAGGAAGAGGATACAGAGGGATGAGAATTATGCTACTTTTGGAATTACTTGACCCAAAGCACTAATGGGAAGCTCTTGTCCTAGTCTTCCAAAGACCAAGACTTTGGAGCCCAAGACAAAAGCTAAAAAGGAGGAGGAGAAGAAGGCATGTGGAAACTAGCTGCCATTCCTAGAGTGTGCTCCCTATGATTGCGGAGATCAACAAATTAGCTATCCTTTCAGGCATAAAAAGCAATGAGAGAGAGGAACATGACATGGCAAGATCCATCAAAGGGAGATGGTGTTTGGAGCAAACAAGGAGACGAAGAAGGCATGTGGAAACTAGCCAAGTAGCTTGAGCTATTGGCAAATTAGAAACTTGACTTAGGAGGACTTAGGCTAGTATTCCCCAATTTACAATTCGTATGCACAGCCTCGACTCATCAATAAGCTTTGCCGATCTCCTTAACGATTCACTTTGAGGACGTCTCATAAGGACCTCAAAAACACAGTTAGCAGCATTCTAGATAGATGTAGGGCCATTGCCTGGACTAGAAAACATAAAGGATTGCAACCTCATAACTGAGGTGGCTAGAGGTGTGTTTGGTAACATTTTTGTTCGCAGAAACAATTGCTATTCAAAAGTAGTTTTTCCTATTTCTATTCCCTAAATGAGATTTTGAGTAAAAGAACACATTTAATAACCGTACAAAATTTCTATTCTCAAAGTAGAAAATGAATAAAAATGTATTTTGTATTATCCTAAAAATTTATATTCCTATTTTTTATTTAATTATAAAAATGTTAGTGGAGACTTTTGAATAAAACTAGACTTTTGTAAGAATTTAATTGATCAGGATATTCTAAGATGGCCAATTTAAAAAGTTCACGCATTTAGATGATCAGGTTTATTGGGCAAAGATTACAGGACATTTATTAGCTTGGCCAATGGAAATGGAATTAGACAGAAAGGGTTGTGAAAATGAGGTGGTGGAGACAATTAGGGGTTGTTTATTATTAGGCTAAAAATAATAAGGCAGAAGGTTATGATAAGTATTATGCATCGTGTGAGCTTTATATTCAGAGGAAGATGCTTCCATGGAGATTCCTTCATAATTTCAATATCTTAGGTGTGAACTGAAAGACGTGCGTGAAGTTATGTAGTTGTTCGAATGTGTTTTAAGGAAGTCGATTAATGACACTTCAATCTGTTTAAATATGTGTATAAATATTTAAATGTGGTTTAAATATGTGTTTCTGAACAAATGATGTGGGCTTTTTGGGGGGCCTCTTTCGGGCCACCTCATCTTCCACGGTGAAAAAACGTTAGCTTACTTAACTGAAGGCCGTGTCTTCATTACTATCTCTTTCTCAAGATCACAAACCTTCTTCAACGTTGCCCCGGGGAGAAATTGACGTACACGTTATTTGGAGGAGACCAAGCCAGGGAACATTTGCAGAAAAGCATCCTAAAAGCGTCTTTAGTGGTTCATCAATCCTTTTAAGCAGCTGAAAAAGCATCTTTTGTTTCAACTTTCTCCCTCTCCAATCATGATGGACAAAAGGCAGAGTCAGAGAAAGAGAGCAGAGGAAGAGAGCATTGAGGGAGCATCCACTTCCTCATTCATCTCGCCGGAAGCCATGGGTACAGGTAGCGGTCAATGCAACATGATCTTGAGCTTTAGAGGCTTGGATACCTACTAGACATTCACTGATTGCCTCTATCATAGTCTGGTCAAGGGTCAAGGCAGGGACTGTACCATTTTCCCATCTAGGAACGAGAACAACATCCCAATTGATGAGGAATTTGGTCTAGAGATTCTTGATGCCATCGCACAGTCCAAGATTTCGATCCCTGTCATCTTCGAAAATTATGCTTCGAGCAAATGGTGCCTTAGCGAGCTCGCTCATATCTTGGACCGCAAGAAGAGTGCGTCACACATAGTGTTGCCTATGTTTTACAAAGTTACCCCATCAGATGTGTGGCATCTAAAAGGGAATTTTGAGAATGCCTTCCATTCGAGTTGGGAGCATTTTGATGACAAAGATATTCAGGAAAGGCGATGGGCACTTAATGAAATCAGTTACTTAAATGGATGGGAATCTCGGAAAATTGCCAATGGATACTTTATTGAAGTTTGTTCTCTTTTTGATAAGTAGGCTTTCTTCTTCATGCAGGATCGATGAAATGCAGGTGAATTACTTCCACTGCAACCTCAGAAGAGATCCCCAAAATATCCCAATAAACAACTGTAATTCCTCGAAGACAATAAACTCTAGTACTCCTCAAGATGTTCTTGAAACTAAACCAACGACAACTAAAATCAAAGCATCCCATAGTACCCAAGAATTTTACATTTGCCTCTGGTATAGAGAAAAAAAAAACAAAGAAACGACGATACCTCTAGCCAATAGTATCAATCACTAAACAATAGGCCTACAAAGAACTCCAATGCTCGGTCTTCTGAAGCTTGCTTGCCACCTGATAAATGGACCTCCCATGGCCGTTGATAAGGATCAAATACTTCACATAAACTATGCCTAGATTCATAATCTCTCATTGTTTTTGTTGTTTGACGGGCGTGAGAAACAATCAATAGAATGTGTGGTCGAAACTGTTATAAGCAAGTTACAGGGGAATTTCAGCTAGATATGCCTAAGCAACTAGTTGGACTTGATGGTCATCTAAAGGAAATTATGAATTGGATAGATAGTCCTCCATCAATGCTCGAGTGATTGAAATTTATGGCATGGGCGGGATAGTCAAGACAACTCTTACCAAGTGCATCTACAATCATCTCTTGAATAAACTTGTGCATGTCAGCTTCCTTCCAAATGTTCAAGAAACTACCAAACGCCATGGTATTACGTATCTACAGAGTCAACTTAAATTGGATATACTACATGAAAAAAAAAAAAAGAAGCGTCTATAATTGATGATGGGATTAATATAATCAAATCTAGATTCAGAGGAAAGGTGCTTATTCTTTTGGATGATATAGACGACAAGAATCAACTTGATGCATTAGCTCGGGTACATTGTTGGTTTATGGTAGGAAGTATGATCATTGTCACCACTAGAAACAAAGCCGTTCTTGATCAATTTGAATTCAAGCTAGACTACAAGTATGAATGTATGAATTGGATAAGGTGCTAGCTTTGCTTTTGTTTAATAGACATGCATTTTGTATGGACCATCCTCCAAGGGACTTTGAGGGTATATATCTCGTGATAACATATCCACCATGGGTGGGCTTCCCTTGGCACTACAGGCTGTAGGTTCATACCTTTATAAAAAATGAAAATAAAAAACCAATCGAAATGTATGGGAAGATGTGTGGAAGGAATTAAAAATCCAACCACATCGAGATGTCTAAAAGATATTGTGAATAAGTTATGATGCATTAGAAGATGGCCATAAGCAATTTTTTTCTCGATATTGTTTGTTTCTTTATTGGCGAAAAGAGCAAATTCGCCATGTACATGTGGTAGAACTATGAGTTTTATCTAAGTCAAGGAATTGAAGAGCTGAAGTTGAGGTGCTTAATTAAAATTGGAGATTCTGGTAAGTTTAAGATGTATGATCAATTGAGAGATCTTGAGAGGAGCATTTTTTTGTCAAGGACAGCCGCTTGAGAAACATAGTGGATCATGGGACTACGACTACAAGGGAGTCCCAAGAGTGCTAAGATAACTATAGGTAAAATATGGCACTCCTTTCTTTTTCTTCCCCTCTTATTTTAATATATTTTATCTGATCTTTCTCATATTTCATCAACCGTGGAAAGATGCTCTTTCTTCCTAGGGAAAAAATCTATTTAAACATCCATTTAAGTCCAATGTAGATTAATTGTGACACTAAATAAATTATAAGTATCTCAACGAAGAAAAAGTTATATCATTTGATTCGATTTCATTGACATAAATTACATTTATAAAAATTTAGTTGACAATCAATTTGCTATCCTTTAACTACAATTTTACACTATAAATCTCTTTTATTAAAAGCATGTAATTGTCATATCTAGTTAAAAATATTGATAATCTTGAGTACTACAATAATAAATGAAGATGAAGCGTAAACATCATAGATCAAATAAATGAAGATCTCTTGGTTAGAAAAAGAAAAAGAAAAAAAAAAGATAATATGTGCCAATTATAGTAACTGATAAGTTGGAAAAAATTACACACTTATGGCATGTGCTGGGTTTCTAGCACGATCAAATGTATTGTGGTGCTCCTATTATTTAAAAATCCAATGTTTGATATTTCCTCCATTTTGATTTTGAAGATACCCGTCCCTCTACTGGTTCTTTCTATCTCTTTTCATTCTTATTTCCTCTTATTAGATAAGATAGCAAAAATCCCCTTATAATTTTTTTTAAGGAAAATCTTACTGTTCTTTAAGGTTTTATCCCGTCGACCTTGCTCCTTTCATGAATTAGGTTAGGTGTACAATAAAGATTGGATTTTCTTATAACAAACATTTCTATAACAAACTTGACTGGTTAGAGGAAATGCCTATACATTATATATGATTCTCAGCATGAAGCCAATTTTTTCAACTATGTTTATCTTTTAGTTAAATTATCAATGTTCATGTCATTTTTTTATTATTATATTTGTCCATCTGAGCTGCCTCATCACATGATTTATGCACTATTTGTCACACCCCGATCCTTGAGCGCGTGCTCATCCCTCGATAGTCAATAATAAAAATGCGGCTTCTCAGGACGAGTCGCCAACCCCTTTTATTTTATTGCACATGCAAAAGCAAATAGCAAATCCCCTTATAGAAACCATCTTGGGATAGAAAAGTAGGACAATAGATTTCACAAACAAAATATGCTTTTATAAACATACTGGGTCATGTACAAAAGTCTATACCGAAAAGATTTCAAAAGATTGACTCTAAAAAAGAAACTATCCTATCAGACCTACACCTTAGATCCCCTTAGCTCGGCTTCAGATCCTCCACTCTACAAACCTGAAAAAAAAAAAAAAAAAAAAAAAAAAAAAAAAAAAAGCCAGCCAACGATGGGGTGAGATATAAACCTTAGCGAGTTCACGCTCTAAACCCCAATTAGGAGGGTAATATGCCTAGAGGCGTCATAACCACACAATCACACAACCATAGAGACATACCTAGTCTCATATTCACTCTGCAGGTCAATACAGTTCATATACACAATGCATATAAACACAGAACACCACAATTGAAATACCTCATCAACTCAATCAATCACAGGGGTCCAAATTATAAGGTTAAACTGTTATAACACGCCACATACCATGTCACACGGTTTTGTCTCATAATCCGGCGCATTTAACTCAATCAATCATGTGTTCCAATTGATAATTATGCCCCTCTAGGGTACAACCTACTCCCAAGTTCGGTGGTCTACTAGCGTTGCTAGGCATTGTCTCTTCCCCATTGAGCACAGCTATGTCTCTCAAAGACGGCTTTCCCAAATGAGCATAGGTTCAGAATCTACTGCAACCCCATACCCATTAAGTGGGTAACCCATATAGGGATTTAGTAATGTCCAACGTAAACACTCGAGACGAGTTCTCTTAACCAACACACGATCACTCAATTATGGTTAAGGACACTGTGCATTGCATTAAAATGTCTCAATTAAAATAATGCACTTGGCTCATTTTCCTCGTATTAAAAATACCCGGTGAAAATAGTCGTGCGTGGATATATGGTCAGATCGAACCCGAAAAATTCATAACATTCGTTTTAGAATCCCACTGTTTTATATAATATATAAAATCATTTTCGGTGTTAAAATCCGACACCGAGATTTTCTGGATAAATATCGAAATTCACAAATTTTGGAATAATTGACAAAAATTCCAATCAGCACTCAATTTGCACAAATTAACACTCAATTGCAGAAATTAACCACACCATTGCAATTAGCACAAAATTCCGATCATCGACTATCCCAGTCTAATTTTAGAAAAATATTAAATAATTAAATAATTTCTAAAATTAATTAAATAAATACATTAAATGCCAAAAATGCTAACTTAGGCCGGAAATGCATAATTAAATACTGAAATGAGCCCGGAAAATTTCTGAACCTATCTAGATAATTAATACAGCTTATCTAGTCCCCAACTAAGCCGTTCTAGCCATCTAACATGCATAATTGAACCATTAAATCACTAATCTAATCTAACTAACCACATAATCCCTAATTAACTTAAACTAAACATCCCTTAAATGTCATTAGCCTACTAAGTAGAGCTTTTTGCATAAAATCACCGGTTTAGCGCGAAAACTGGTTCACCGAGACAGCAGAACGATGGCAATCGAAACCTGAACTTTCGGTGGCACCGATGGAGGCTCGGATCGGGCTAAAAGCGGCCCAACATGGCTCAGCTAATGCTGAGCTTCAGCCCTAGCTTCTGTAGGGGCTGCTGGTCGGTCCAAGAGGGCTGGCCCCAGCTTGGCTTGGCGGCTCGGGACTGAAGATGCGGGCTGGAAAATTGCATGGGCTACAGACGGTGGACGCAGGACTTGGGCCGAGCGTGAGGCTAAGCAAAAATTGCTTCAGTGGAGGTGGGGCAGGGTGAGCTGGGAAAATGGAGGGGAAACGGACGTGTGGCGTGAGTGACTTCGGTTGGTGTTGCTGGCATTGAAGGGAAGAAGTCAACTGCATGGGGGATTGTTGCGGACGTTGGCAGCAAAGAAGAAGCAGCCTCGACGCTGCTGCTGGGGGACGTGGCAGCTGGGTGAAGAACTCGGTGGAGAGAGGGAGAGTGGTCTTCGCTAGTGAGCGTGAATGGCAGAAAACGAAGGAAAAGAAAATGAAAGGAGGGCAGAGATTGAGCGGCGTTGCTTCGGTGGCCAAAGGAAGACGGTTCACTGGTGGAGTGGGGGACAAACGCCGGTGGTGGAGCAGCGAAGGAGGAAAATGAAAGGAAGACCGAAGCAGCTGTGAGTTCGGCTAAGGTAGAAGCTCGCGCAAAGAAGATGAAGATCGGCAGAGGCGTGCCCGAGAAGCCAAGGAAAAGGGGGAGAAAGTCAACACACTTATCTCCTCACTTGAATGCTTGGTCCCCTATTACTTTCTAACAAGAAAATTCCAATGCTTGGTCCCCTATTACTTTCTAACAAGAAAATTCCACAATAAACTAATTTTTTTATGCCAAAGTTGCAGCCCCATGCCTAGCTCCGAATTTACTCAATTTGGACTTCAATTTCCTCACGAAATTCTCCAATTTGATGTCCAATTTTGATGAAGAAGAAGCCCACACAATTTTCACACTTTCCCTTCACCAAGTAGCTCGGTTTGGAAGCCAAAAATCCCTTCAATTTGGCCCATCCAAATTTTCATTCTTTTCTGAATCGTCCGAATTGATTTCCCATAAAAATCCCGAACTCGCCAAAAATTCTTCGAATGATGAGTCGACGTTTCTCAAATAAATCGTGACACGACGTAACTTTCAATTTCTGAAATCGAGTTCAAATTCGCGGTTAATTTCAATTTGATGCGATTTTAGCATGACCTAACCTACTACGTAGTTTTTAGGAATTTTTATTACAATTGACCCATGGTCGATTATTTTTTAGCCACATTGTACATCTTCGACACATTGGCGACTCTCAGTTGTCGTGAAAATCTCAAAATCTCAAATACGAACACAGGGTACAGAAATGAGAGAAAAATTGGTTTAGTGCCATTCGATAAGTATTTTACAATCAAGTGGAATCACCCACACACTAATCACATATCTCTATCGAATCGGCCTATCTCCGGTCTCAGATCGATTTTGACAGTGCCGTAATGATCTCTGCAAATGAGCACGATTGAGTAGTCAATTCCTGATCAAATTCTCAAGTCTATTGCATTAAAATCCCTTAATGACTTTCCTAGATAATTTAGTTATCTCATGAGTAATCAGCTAAGAGAATAACACTATCAGCGTGTCGATGAAAGGCTCAATTTATTTAATTGAAAACAGAATCTGAAATTCAAGATGTCACACTATTGTCCAATGTCCCCACTTCACTTTTTAAACATACTTAACAAGAGAAAAATATTTCAATTTTCAAAGAAATAATTAAACACTTGACAAAAATAGTTAACAATATTAAAGATATTTAGATATCTTCTAGAGATACTTAGGATATTTCCACTGATTTTCTATGTCTATTTTGATTATGCATATTTGATTTGATTTCCTTATATTGTCCTATAATATAGTCTATAGATAGGCTCTCCATGTAATCTTTTTTTATATATTAAAATATGCTGAAAATTCCCCATTTTTTTCTCTTTGGCATTATTACATTTAACTAATGAAATGAAAACTGAGTACTTCTTAGCTACTTACAAGTGGCCCACCGCACTCTTTCACAAATTCTTTTGAAAAATTATACATAAGTCATATGAAAACTTACAAGTAAACATTTGTATGTTGTAAAATGGATCCATGTATTTCGTCTTAAATAAAAGTCAAAGTGCACGTGTTACAAATTTTGAAAAAAAGAAGAAGGAAAAGATAAAACATTGAGGTGCATTTGCCTTAGTTGTTTTAAAGTAACAACAATTTTTTCTTTATTTTCACATCATTTGTTCAATTTTCAAAAGGTTGTGAGTGAGTTCATGTGTCCATATTTGTATACGGGAAGGATAGAAAGGTTACAGATCGTACAAAATCCAAGATTTAAAAAAAGCAAAAACTAAAAAATTAAAAAACTTGCAAAGCCACTTCTTCCACGACTTGATGCGGGCAACTCCAAGCGGAAACTCCAATGACAAATTCCTTTCTGAAGTAAGATGGCTTTAGTGGGAGGTCAAGGGAAGCGATTTGTCTCTTTCGATGACCAATTTGCATTTATCAAATTTATCGGTGCTGGATTTATCAATGGAGTGAGATGACAGAGGATTGGGAAGGATAGAATTCATTCATGATGAGATTGGGAAAAAAAGACATCCTCTTTGTGATTTTAGGGTTTTGTTTTTTGTTTAGCCGATCAACTTGTCCTTTGACAACTTATTCTCTTTTTGCATTTGGCATCAAAGCAGCTGAAAGTTCTCAACCTTTATGGGTGCCCTAATTTAAGATGTCCTCCTGATCTCTCAGCTTTCACATAATTGGAAATTCTCATCTTGAGCGGTTGGAGCATCTCCACCCTTCTATTGGAAGAAAATATTAGGTGAGTAGAATACTCTATGTAAGCCATCTAGAAAACCATTTAGCGATGGACAAGTGTCGTCCATGTGTCATATGAGCCCCATGTAGAAGTTATTCAAAATTTACTGCTCTCCTCTATCTCTCTTTGTGTCAAAAACCCTAGCCCACCACGTTCAAAATTTATTTAACTGTAGTTGCTCTCTCTCTCTCTCTCTCTTCTCCGACCTTCTCTCTCCTCTATAGACCATCTCTCTCCTATCCTCTCTCTCCTCGTTAGAAATTGCACCGTTTCGTTATGGCGCGAAAAAAAATTTCAAATTTCACTCCATTCATTAAACTGGGTTAAAAATCACTCTACTCTCTCCCCCCTCCGCCTCCGCGCTAAATCAATCTGCTCGCTCTCTCTCTCTCCTCCGTGAAGTGCTGAATTTGCTAGCAAATCACGACACCGACATGCCTTTGTCGTCACGTCCCTTAAGCCGCTGCGCCAACACCTTTGCCTCCACCTCCACGCTGAATCAATCTGCTCTCTCTTTCTCCCCTCCGCGAAGCACTAAATCTTCTGGCGAACCACAACACTGATGCGCCTCCACAATCGCCTCCTCGAGACGTAGTGCTGACGTCTCCGCCTCTGCCTCCATATTAAATCAATCCTCGAGCCGTAGTGCTGACGTCACGGGAGGACCTCACCGCCCCGGATCTGGGTCGCGGGGCCACGCAACCTTGTTGCCCCATATCCAGGGTCCTCCCGCGACCCTGCCACCCCAGATCTAGGTCACGGCGAGATCGGCGACCCAAACCTCACTGCGACCTAGATGGCACGGTGGTCGCGCCACCCCTCGGCGACGGTCGCACTCCCCCCGACGACGGTCATCTAGGCGACGATCGCCAGCGACTGCTTGCCCTTCGTCGGCTACTGCTCACAAAGAAGAAGAAGAAGACGATGAATAGTGAGGGTAAAACCAGAAAAACGAAAAACCAACAAGGATAATTTGGGAAGAAAATTTTTTATTTTACTCCCTCAACTCAGCATGCCGAGAAGGCTGAAAGCCCAAGGCAAACCCCAACCTGCCTTGGGCTTTCAGCCTTGTGAAGGCTGGCATTTTCTAAATGGGGTTTGAAAATTTTTTACCAAACACCCCTACATTGGCCCAAGGATCTTTAGGGGTTCAAAGTGGCTTCTCAAGGCCACTCCCAAATGCACCCTAACTATTGTGGTTGAGAATTTGCATAGCAGCAAGATCTAGTTGAAATCAATAATCTAGAAGTTAGGTCATTTGACACTTTACTCTATTTAATTTTAAATATGTGTTTCTAAAGAAGTAAATGATGCGGGCTTTTTGTTGGCTCTTGTGGCCACCTAATCTTCTGCAGTGAAACGATGTCAGCTAACTCAATTGAGGGCCGTGTGGTCATTACCTTTCTCAAGAACACGAACCTCCTTCAGCATTGCCTCGGGAAGAAATTAACGTTCAAATTATTTAGAGTGGACCAAGCTAGCAAGCATTTGCAAAAAAGAATACTAAAAACTATCTTTCGTTGTTCATCGATCCTTTTAAGTAGCAGAAAGAGCATCTTTCGTTTCAACTTTCCCTCATATCGCCACGAACAGAGGGCAAAGTCGAGGAAAGAAAAAGAGAGCAGAGGAAGAGAGCACTGAGGGAGCATCCATTTGTTCATTCCATTTGTTCATTCATCTCTCCGGTACCCACAAATGTATGTAGCAGTCAACACGACGTGTTCTTGAACTTTAGAGGCTCGGATATCCACAAGGCATTCACCGATCATCTCTATCATAGTCTAATCAAGGCAGGGATAGTATCGGTTTGCGTGTTTGGGGACGACAACAGTTTCCCAGTTGGCAAGGAATTTGGTTCACGGATTCTTGATGTTGATGCTATCACACGGTCTAAGATTTTGATTCCCATCATCTCAGAAAATTATGCTTCAAGCAAATGGTGCCTCCGCGAGCTCATTCATATCATGGACTGCAAGAAGAAAACGTCACACGTAGTCTTGCCCTTCTTTTACAAAGTGGACCCATCGAATGTGTTGTATCTAAAAGGAGGTTTTGGGGAGGCTTTCCATTTGCATAAGAAGCGTTTTGGTGAGGAGGACATTCAAGAAGGGCTGCAAGTACCTAGAGAAGTGAGTGACTTACATGGATGGGAATCCAAGAAATTTGATAATGGGTACTTCAAAGGACCTTTTTCTTTTTTTGATAAGTAAGTTCTTTTCTTCACGCATAACTCATGAAATGCAGATTTATTACTTTTACTGCAAGCTAGAAAAAGATCCCCAAAATGTCCCAATAATGCCTCGAAGACCAACCAACACTAGTACTTTTCAAGATGTCCTGAAAACTAAACCAATGACAACTTAAACCAAAGATCCTGAAGCGCCAAAGAATTTTACATTTGTCTCCGTTCCAGAGCCAAAAAAAAAGAGAAACGACAACCCATCCAGCCAATAGTATCAATCACTAAATAACATGCCTAGAAAGGAATCCAGTACTCGGTCTTCCAAAACTTGATCACTACCAGATAAAATGGACCTCCGTATGCCAACGGGGTGGCTCAGCTGATAAGAATTGGACACTCCACATTTACCATTTTAGGTTTGATATCCAATACCATTAACCCCCATTGTAAGTGATCTTGCGGTAACCTCCTCTCCTTCTAAAAAATTTTAAACCCCAAAAAGAAAAAAAAATTGACCTCCTATCTTTCTACTGGAGCCAAACTTAATCCTTATAACGAACATTATAGTTCGAAAGACTCTTCATGAGCCAAGTGCACGACCTTATTTTATTTCAACAAGATCCATCTATCAGCATAAAAGGATTGGGAAAAGAAATGAAATGACCGATGTGTTATAGATGAAGCCAAATATTTGTTTTTAGGGGCTTTTTTTGTCTTTTCTATCAGATTTACTTTTAGGTTAAAAGTGATACATTTATATTAGCGATGGCAAGACCCTAGCCGTTAAGACACTAAAAAAGGAAATAGATAGGCAAGAAAAAGAGAGAAGAAAAAAGTGAGTTTTTTTTACTTTCTTGATTGGGGTTCTCAATCTCTTTGTGCCCTGATCTTGAGAGAATATTATCGTTATATTCCAACTTTTTTCGAAGTCTAGTGGATTCGCAGAGTGCCTCTGCCCGGAGACATAATCCAGGTTTGGGTGAACTTCGATAACAAATTTTCTGGCGTGTTCATCTGATTATGTTCTTTTATTACTATATTTTGTCTGGTGAATTGTTTGCAAGCGTTATTTTTGTGGAATCAACGTGCCATTTCGTAACAACTGGTATCAGAGCTTGGGTTGGCTAATCGAGAACATCGAGGGTTTTTCGGTGACGTTCAATTGAAAGCAAACAGGATGGCAGAAGATAAAATCAGAATCGATAAGTTCAATGGGGAGGATTTCGGAGGGTGGAAACTACAAATAGAGGATTATCTTTATCAAAAAGATCTCTATGCACCACTTGAGGATTGGAAACCCGAGATGGCGGAAGTGGATCCGACAGCAGAAGCCGGATGGAAAATTCTTGATCGAAAGGCATTAGGTGTGATTCGTTTAGGGTTGATGAAAAAGACGGGGTACCACATCGCGAAAGCAAAAACTACAAAAGAAGCCATGGATATTCTAATGAATATTTATGAAAAGCCGTCCACATTAAATCAGGTATTTTTGCTGAAGAAACTGGTTAATATGAAGTTATCTGATAGAAGTTCTATGGCAGAGCATATTAATAGTTTCACGCAGGTCACGGGTCAATTGGAATCTGCAAGCATAAATTTAGATATGAAGCTTCAAGCTTTATTATTTTTATATTCTCTTCTAGAAAGCTACAATACCGCAGTGCAGGGAATTTCGAGCACCATGAAGGATGATTTAACTCTTGATGATGCTGTGAGTAGTATCATGGATGAAAAGATGCGAAGGAAAGTCTCAGGCGGAGATAATTTTTCTACATCTACATCTTCAACGACACTCGCAGTGGAGAACCGTGGAAGAAGTAAAAGTAGAGGAAAATTCAGTGAGCGTGGCAGGTCACAATCAAGGAGTAAGAGACATGTTGTAAAAGATGAGTGTTGGTTTTGTCATAAAATCAAACACCAGAGGTTTCAGTGTGAAGCCTACAAAAAGAAGTAGCAAGATGAGAATCAAAGAGCTAATGTGATTAGCGATAAATCTTTGCTAGATAACTTGTGTTTGTCTGCAGAGTTTGACTTGACAACAGATAAATGGTTTATTGATTCCGGTGCTTCTTTTCATTGCACTTCGCAAAGAGACATATTTGATGATTATGTCAGTGGAGATTTCGGACAAGTGGTTGTGGGAAACGGCCACATGTGTCCCATTGTTGGGAAAGGAACCGTGACTATGAACATCTCAAGTGGAGGACGTTTAGTTTTGCGTGAAACTAGGCATATTCCAGAATTAAAGAAAAATCTGATTTCAACCAGTAAACTTGACCAAGAAGGTTTGATAATAACCTTTGGATGCGAAGAGTGGAAGATAACCTCAGGGGCAAGAGTAGTAGCAAAGGGAAAGCGTACTATATTCTCCAGTGAGATAATATCAGTGATATGGTTACAACTACAATGGTTACAAGTAATTTGTCTACTCTTTGGCATTATCGTTTGAGACATCTTGGTGAAAAAGGTATAAAGCAATTACACTTGAGGAAATTACTTCCAAATTTGCAAAAAATTGAGCTAGATTTTTGTGAGAGTTGCATTTATGGAAAACAAAAAGTTGTTAGTTTTCAATTGAATGGGCGACAAAATAAAGGTTAAAAGCTAGAGTTGATTCATACTGATATATGGGGACCTGCTTAGGAACTCTCTCTTATGGGGATAAGAGATATTTTGTCACCTTCATTGATGATGCGACAAGGAAGACTTGGGTCTATGCTCTTAGAGAAAAGTCAGAAGTATTTGGGATGTTCAAAATGTGGAAGACCATGGTAAAAAAAAGAGACAGGTTATCAGATTAAAGAGCTTTAATCTGATAATGGTGGTGAATACACGAGTAAGGAATTTGTAGAATTTTTGAGTCGAGAGGGCATACATGGGTTAAAGAATGTTCTTAGAACTCCTCAAGAGAACGGTGTAGCTGAAAGAATGAACAGGACTATTCTAGAACGTGCGAGATGCATGAGACTACACGCTGGTCTCCCGCTACACTTATGGGCCGCCACAGTTAATGCAGCTATTTATCTTATCAACAAAATTTCATATAGTGCATTAGATGGAGAAATACCACAAGAACGGTGGTCAGGTAAAAAAATTAATTATTCTCATCTAAAAGTGTTTGGTTGTATTGCATATGCTTTGATTGACAGGGATGATAGAAAAAAGCTTGATGTTAAGTCCCAGAAGTGCGTCTTTATTGGATACGGTGGTGACGAGTATGGCTATAAGCTTTGGGATTATGAGAATAACAAAGTCATCCGCAGTCGCAATGTGGTATTCCATGAAGAAAAGATGTACAAAGATCATCAGACAGAGCATGAAAAGGTGGTAGAACCAGAGTATGTTGAATTAGACACAATGCGCGTGAAGATGTTTCAAGTAGATCAAAGTGCACTTGAAAGAGAGGTTCAAGATAAGACTATTATCAGTGAAGAGGTAGTTCAAGAGGAACACAATGATTCGAAACAGACTAACAACCCTAAAGTACCTGTCTTGAGGAGGTCTACACGTGTGAGAAAGCCAAAGATAATTTTTGATCCATCAACTAATACTATTCTGAGCCATGTTTTATATACAGATTCAGGAGAACCGAAGAATTATGATGAGGCAAAATCAGACATGTCTCACTTGCAGTGAGAGTGTGCTATGAAAGACGAGATGAGCTTGTTACTTCAGAACAAAACTTGGAAGTTGACCAAGTTGCCTACAGGTAAAAAAGTTTATTAAACAAATGGGTGTACATGATTAAGAATGAAGCAGATGGTAGTATTAAATATAAGGCAAGACTTGTAGTCAAGGGCTTTTCCCAAAAAGAAGGGATCGACTACTCTGAAATATTTTCACCTGTAGTGAAAATGACATCAATTAGAGTTCTGCTGAGTATAGTTGCAGTGGAGGATCTTCATATTGAGCAGTTAGACGTAAAAATAGCGTTTTTACACGATGACTTAGATGAAGAACTATACATGGTACAGCCTAAAGGTTTTGAAGTCAAAGGTAAGGAGCACATGGTATGTAGCTTGAAGAAAAGCTTGTATGGCTTGAAACAAGCTCCGCGACAATGGTACCTAAAATTTGATGGTTTCATGAATGAAAAAGGATTTGCATACTGTGAATCTAATCATTGTGTTTATTTTCGCAAGTATGATAATTGTGACATTGTGTATCTCTCTTTATATATGGATGACATGCTAGTGACTAGTTCCAATATAAAGAGAATCGTAAAAGTGAAGAAAATGTTATCATCATAGTTTGATAAAAGACTTGGGAGATGCCAAGAATATTTTAAGCATGAAAATCATTAAGGATAGGAAAAATAAGAAATTATGGTTGTCGCAGGAAGACTATGTGAACAAGGTGTTAAAGAGATTTAATATGGACAAGGCAAAACTGGTTGCAACTCCTCTAGCGAGTCACTTCAAACTTTTCAAGGATATGTGTCCAAGCGCTCAGGCTTTGAAAGATGAGATGGCGGTAGTTCCATATGCATCAACAGTAGAGAGTTTGATGTATGCCATGGTGAGCACGAGACCAGACATTGCACATGTAGTGGGAGTTGTGAGTCGATATATGCAGAACCCAAGCAGAAAGCATTGGAATGCAGTAAAATGGATATTAAGATATCTAGCAGGTACTTCCAATTACTCACTTTGTTATGGTGGTACATCTCTAAAGTTGCAAGGTTATGTAGATGTAGATCATTCGGGTGATCGAAATAGTGGTAAGAGTACCACTGAATATGTCTTTATAGTTACAGGTACAGTAGTGAGTTGGGTATCTCAACTACAAAAAGTAGTGGCTTTATCGACGACAGATGCATAATATGTGGCGATCACAGAAGCCTCCAAGGAAATCATGTGGTTACAAGATTATATGGAGGAGTTACATCGAAAACGGCCAGTCAATACACTTTGGAGTGATAGTTAAAGTGCAATGCACTTAGCAAAGAATGTAGCTTATCACTTAAGGACTAGACATATCAAGAAGCATTATCACTTTATCAAATCAGCATTGAAAGATAATGAGTTAAAGTTACAGAAGATTGATGGCTCAAAGAATCCAGCTGACATGATGACCAAGGTAGTAGATAGAGAGAAGCATATTTATATACTACTACCATTGATATTACTCCATGTTGATTGATGAGGAGTATCGCAAAAGCACAAGTTTTTTAACTACTATTTTTTGAAGAAGATGGATGCAAAGTTGCTTGGTGCTTGGGTATATTTGTCTTCAAGTGGGAGATTGTTATAGATGAAGCCAAATATTTGTTTTTAGAAGCTTTTTTTGTATTTTCTATCAGATTTGCTTTTAGGTTAAAAGTGATACATTTATATTAGCGATGGCAAGACCCTAACCGTCAAGATGCTAAAAAAGGAAATAGAGAGGCAAGAAAAAGAGAGAAGAAAAAAGTGAGTTTTTTTTTTCTTGATGGGGGTTCTCAATCTCTTTGTGCCCTGATCTTGAGAGAAAATTATCGTTGTATTTCAATATTTTTCGAAGTCTAGTGGATTCACAGAATGCCTCTACGCGGAGAGGTAGCACAGGTTTGGGTGAACTTCGATAACAAATTTTCTGGCGTGTTCATCTGATTCTATTCTTTTATTACTATATTTTGTCTGATAAATTGTTTGCAAGCGTTATTTTTGTGAAATCGACGTGCGATTTTGTAACACGATGTACCATCTTCCCCCATTGTTAATTGTAAAACCAAAACGGCTTGCAAGTTAATTGGCCCCATGCATCCTTTCATTATATGTCAGACTTTTAATGAGATTAAGTATAATCACGAAGTTATCATTGAGTTTTGTTGTTTGACAAGCATGAAGGAGTTTACTGGAAAAAGTTGTCGAAAATATTCTTAGCAAGCCACAACAAGATTTTCGGCTTGATGTCACTAAGCTCTTAGTTGGAATTGGGGATCATGTGAATGAAATTAGGAATTGGGTAGACACTCCAGCCGATGTTGCTCGAATGATTGGAATCTTTGGTATGAGTGGGATTGGAAAGAAAAAACTCTTGCCAAGGTAATCTACAACCAGCTGTTGAATGACTTTGTGCATTGTAGCTTCCTTGCTAATATTCGAGAAATAGCTCACCGCAACATTATTCCTCATCTACAAAAACAACTAATTAAGGATGTACTGCAAATCAAACATCAAGTTGGAATATTGATGATGGAGTTAGTTTGATCAAATCTAGATTCAAAGAAAAAAAGGTTCTCATTCTTCTAGATGATATAGATGACAAGAATCAACCATATGTGTTGGCTAGGAAACATAATTGGTTTATGCCAGGAAGCATGATCATTGTTACAACTAGAAATGAAGCCGTTCTCGATCAATCTGAATTCAATGTAGATTGCAAGTATGAATTGAATGAATTGGATGAAGAGCATGCTTTGCTTCTATTTAATAGACGCACATTTCGGATGGACCATTCTCCAAAGGACTTTAAGGGTATATCCTGTGATATCATATCCACCATAGGTGGGATTCCTTTGGCAATTCAGATCATAGGTTCATACTTGTATAATAAAACAAATCGAACTGTATGGGAAGATGTGCAAAAGCAATTAAAATAACAACCACATAGAGATGTCCAAAAGACATTGCAGATAAGTTATGATGCATTAGAAAATGGACATAAGTAGATTTTTCTCGATATTGCTTGTTTCCTTCTTGGCAGAGAGAGCAAATTTGCCATGTACATGTGGGAGGATTGTGGGCTTTATCCAAGTCAAGGAATTGAAGAGTTGAAGTTGAGGTGCTTAATAAAAATTGGAGAAGATGATAAGTTTGAGATGTATGATCGACTGAGAGATCTTGGAATGAGCATTTTTTGCCAAGGACAACCGCTTGAGAAATGTAGCGGACCATGGGACAATGACTATGAGGGAGTCTCAAGAGTACTAAGACAGATAGAGGTAAAATATGGGGCTCCTTTCTTTCTTTCTTTCTCTTATTTTAATATATTTAATAGGATATATTCTAATTTCTCATCTAGCATGAACAAATGCTCTTACTTTCTAGGACAAAAAGAATCAATTTAAACATCCATTTATGTCCATTGTAGATTAATTGTGACAACTAAATAAATTGTAAGTATTTCAAGGATGAAAAAGTTATATAATTTGATTCGATTTCATTGATATGAATTACATAAGTTACAATTTAATTGGCAATGAATTTAAGATCATTTAACTACAATTTTACACTATAAAACTCATTTGCTAAAAGCATATAATTGTCATGTCTAGTTGAAAATATTTATAATATGAAGGACAACGAGAATGAATGAAGATGAAGTATAAACATCATAAATCATATAAATGAAGATTTCTCAGTTTAAAAAAAAAAAAAAAAAAAGACAGTATGTGCCAATTATAATAATTGATAATTAATTCAAAACATTAAGATTAGAAAAAATTTCACACTTATGACATGTGCTTGCTTTCTAGTATGGCTGAATGTGCTGTGGTGCTCTTGGGATTTAGGAATCCAATGTTTGATATTTTTTTCTCCATATTAATTTTGAAGATATTGATCCCTATATTAGTTATATATATATTCTATTCTTATTTTCTCTTAATAGATAGATAGCAAAAATCCCCTTAAAAACATTTTTAGGAAAATCTTAATTTTTTTAAGGTTTTCTACCATTGACCTTGCTCATTTCATGGATTAGTTTTTATTTTATTTTTGGTCGGAATTTCATAAATTAGATTAGGCGTATGATAAAGAGTGGATTTTCTTCTAACAATCATTTCTATCTGCTATAAGTTGTTTTGTACTAGTTATATTTTTAGGGACAATGCCTCTTTTGTGCCGGAAACAACTAAATTGACTTGACTATTTATATAATAAAAACTTGACTAATTAGAGGAAATGTCGTGCTTATTATTGTATCCATACCCTTATATTCATGATATATGATTTTTAGCATGAAGACAACTTTTTTAACTATGTTTTATCGTGGGCTAATACCACGAAAAACTCCAAACTAATATACATGTGATAAATTTACCCCAAACTCATTTTTTGATCACGAACATCCAAACCATTAGACCTTTGACAAATTTACTCTAAACTAGTACTGTAACATCCTCAATTTTGACCTTTATTTTAGTCCCAACTAGAAAGCTAAGCTAGATAGGCCTTAGGTTAGTCAAACTTTCCTAGAAAATAAGTATGAACTGATGTGAAAAGCATTAAATGAGGATGATGAATATAGAGGCTTATGTGTCCCTATAGCCTAGCCCAGTTGTAACCCTAAACTAAGTTGGAGATCTTAGAGGCCAAGAAATGGACTACACATCCATTGGAAGAAAGAGTAAGCAAGTCAAACATTCTTGGATAAGATAATAGCACATTAAATACATTTGGCTTCTAGTTATGTAATGCCGAGATGAAATGTCCAAGCTAACCTAGGACCTAGTTGGAAACTTGGGAGATAAGGATGCCCGACTATTAATACTTCTTGACCAAGTAGGAATGCCTCATTTTCCCAACTAAGGTTGCCACTTTTGATTTTTGAAATTATTGGACTTGCGCTACTTGCCAATTTTGCACAGATTTTTGTGGTATGAATTTAAAGAAAATTCCTTCATGAAAGTTGTTCTAAACATCTTGATCTAAAACATGCTTAAATTTAATATTTTTCTAAGGTGAAATGGTAGGGACAAAGGCCCAATCATTCACCGTCTGGAACCTGTCTTGTGTAGTGGAAACTGTGACTAGGTTGCCTTCTCGAATTCTTATAAAATCCTCTCTTTTGAATTTGGACATGCTTCCTTCACAAAATTTTTAAAATTTCATAAGTTTTTTATTCCGTTTGATAAGGTAAAGACATTGATTTTGGAAATTGTTCAAAACTATTTTTCTCACCCAAGAGGTATGAGTCACGCCCAAGCTTGAACTCAAGTCCTTAAATGCCATGTTGAGGTGTACCTAATGATATCTTCCTCGGCCTCAGAATCAACTTGGATGATAGGCTTTTCTAGATTGCCTTATTGAGGAAGGAAAATTTGCCTTCTTAAAGAAGGAAAGGAAAGTAGAAAGAAAATTCTAGAATTCCTTCATGAAGAATGTGAGGTGTCCCTTGACTTTTTAAAGGTCGTGATTGTAGTCCAAAATATCTTGGATATTCTAGAAAAGTAGCATACACATGGACCAATCGGAGAGCACTACACGAGCCCTCATTAATAGCCGAATATTCTAGAATTGCCTAGTTGGCAACCTAAAGTAGCTTCATCATTAGGCTTTATTAAATGTCCATTAAATGTGGGGTATTGGTGGACCAATGAGAGAACGAAAAGTGGGCCATAATCAATGACACCTAGGAGCCTAGATTGCCAAGTAAGGCCTTTAGCTTGGCCAACTCATCTTCTAGGTATAATCATGAGGCAAAGTAGGCTTACCACCCAAGGAAAGTACACGGGACACTTGGAAACATGGGAGAGGACTGCTTGGCTTGGTAATAATAGCTCTAAGGGCTATAAATAGGAGAAGCAGTTCCCATTTTCCTCACTTTGCTCCCATTTTCTCCACCCTCCTTCTCCTAGAATGCCCCTCCCCCCTCCTCACACACACTCTCTCTCTCTCTCTCTTTCGGCCTTCAAGGCAAGCTGTTCATCTTGTGTAGTTCAAGCTTTAGTCTGAGGTTCATCCAGGTAAGTAGAATCTCTAACTCTTGGCTAAGACAATAGCCTACATCGTCGAGTTTAGTGATGTGCTCACTCGTGTAAGCCGTGTGTATGTTGTAATATTCTTTTGTGTGTTTTGCTCATGTTTGCATGTTTGAGTGTGTTCACGCCCCGGGACAAAGTCAAGGTTCACTTGGCTTGGAATCGACGTCAAGTCACGATGGCTTAAGCATGCAACCCAAGCCATAAACCAAGAATCGTTCCCGGCATATGTTATAATATGATGTTGAGGATCATGGCACACTCACTTGAATGAGTACGCCCTCGGGCCTTGCATACGTTGGCTAAGATAAAAGATGAAAAACCGGCTTGTATGATACACTTGTGTGTGCACTTAAAGAGGAAAAAGCACCCGTCGCCACATAGTGTTGGCAACGATGCCTTGTTCATTGGACGAGATGCCATGGTTGAGCCCGAATGCCTTGGGTAAGCTAGCCCCAGGATGCCCTGGTTGAGCTAGGATGCCTGGGTTGAACTTGGATGCCTTGGTGAGCTAGCACCAGGATGCCTCGGTTGAGCCGGGATGCCTAGCTTGAAGCCAGATGCCTCGGTTGAGCTGGGAGGGCCTGGTTGAGCTAGGACGACGATAAATAAATTTGCATGAGTGCCGATATATGCATAAGTATGATATGCTAATATGTTCATTGACAAGATGAAGACATGCATTGAAGTGTATTGCAATGGACATCTACATGTAGTCGAGGTGTAGCAATAAGTTTTCTAATCATCTACCATCGATGTTGCATTGCGAGTGTTGTACCTACCAGATTTTGATGATGAGATGTCTTCCTAATAGAGAATTAGGGGTTTTACTTACTGAGTTTCCCCAAAACTCACCCTCATCCTTTCAGTCTTGTAAGCGTGGAAGTCTCACGTCAATTTTGGGAGTTGCAATCTCGCTAGAGGAGCTAAGATTTACCCCAGCCTTTTGAAGATGTGGCAGTTGTAAATATAATGGCCCGTGATAAAGGGCTTGTAAACGTAACTTATGTAATTGTGTGTTTGTAAATAGTTGTTTTCCTAGTTGCTTGTTGTTGTCCAAATGTTGTATGTACGCTTCCGCATGTGCTTCATGAAAAAATAAAAAGAAATGGGACAGCAACGCACCTGGGACGTCGCGAAAATAACCATTGCCACTCGTGACCTTGGGATTGAGTCAGGATCATAACAGGTACACTTGTGATAAATTTATCTTCTGTTATAAATTTTACTGTCAAATTGTTGAGTTAGATGACACGTGACAATTGACCGATATACAAGTTTGGAATTTTACTATCTATTTGTCACAATTGTACTAGTTTTATGATATTTTGTGGTATTAATCCATTGAGGGTTTATTTATTACAAATGTATCAACTTTGAGTTTTTAACAGTAAAAAAAATTAGTTTTTGGTAAATTTATCATAAATATACCGATTTGAGATTTTTTGTAGTCATTTAGAGTAAATTTATAATTAGTGTACCAGTTTCGGATTTTTCATAATTAAAAAATTAGTTTTTGATAAATTTGTCAAATATGTATCTGTTTGGAGTTTTTCTTGATATTAACCATTTTTTATCTTTTAGTTAAATTATCAATGTTCATGTCATTTTATTATTATATATTGTCCATTTGGGATGCCTCATAGGCTCATGGCTGATCAATGGCAAGGAATTAACCCTAGCAATTAACCAAGAGATGTTGGGCAAGCAAGACAACTTTTATATTCTTGAGATAATTTGAAATATTTTGTTCCTATGATTCCATGTCAAACTCTTTTACTGATCCAATAACTTCTTAAGATTATCAAAAAGAGCACACCATACTGGTGTTTGAAAAATGAAAATAAAAAGGAAAGTAAAATTATTTTGAATAGACAAAATTGCAGAAAGATGATAATTAGTGTGGGAAAAAAATTATTGATTGTACGATTCGAGAGATTTTGATTTAACTTTGAAAATTAAAATATTTATGGGACTAATTTCTATTTTGATATATCCTATTTCTTCAATTAATTTTTGGGAAATATATGCAAATTGCGTGGAAGTTTTTTATAAAAGTTTGAGGTTATGAAATATCCTTTCCATAGAGTAGATTTTTTTAATTTGATATACGGTATAGATCAATGTACAATCGAAAATTATGAAAGATAGTATGGGATGATAATTACAACATTTTAGAGTCCATCGAATAGACTTAAGAGAAAATATACCCATTGCATTTCACCAGTTAATATTTAAAGCGAAGATAACGACAAACATGTCAAAGTGTAAAAGCGAATTCTAATTAATTGATTAACAAGTTTTCCAAAGACACGGAGTAATCAATTCATTAACCAAAACACTACGGGACACCTGAAAAAGCAACAAGTGGAGTCACCATCCAAAACCTAACTGTATTTCTACTTGCTCCGAGACCCTAAAATTAATCAGAAATTTGGAGAAAAGGAAGAAAATTTTCCTTTTCACAAGCAGTACCTTTCCTTATCAAGATCCATTTCCACCCTTTAATCCACCACCAATTGAAAAAGATAAGAATCACTGCTAGTGCGTGTCCAGTTATTTAATGATAAGAATCACTGCTAGTACTCATTAATTAAGAATTGTACTGTTTAGTGAAGTTCTTATTATATATTTCCTCTCAAATTACCTAATTACAAATTCTCTCTTTTCCCGTTAATGTTATGGAGTGTGAATTATATCCTAACAAAAGAAAAAAATGACATTACGTTTGCTAAGATGTCCTCGCAAATATATCAAACCAAACATCAAAAAATCAATCAAGAATAGTTTCATTCGAAGGCTTGTAGAGCTTGTTTCAAATTCAAATGCATGCTTAGACTAATTGTAAGAGCAAACAAATTTTAGGAATTTACATTGCGTTTGTTTAATGGAAAATTCAAAATTTGAAAAATATTATTCAAAATATTATTGATTATATCATTTAGGAAAAATTTCACATAAGTGCCCGAAGTGCACTCATTTTCTCAAATAAAAACTTGAAGTGAATCTTATTTCAAATAAAGTCCTTAAGTGGCCATATCAACCTAAAGTGATTATATTTATTTCAAATAAGGGCTTACTCTCACCGACTCATCAGCCAACAAAAAATTCTAGCCGACCAAAGGTATTTTCGTCAAAACGCAATTTAAATTTAAATTAGATTATATTAAAAATTAAAAAAACTTAATATTAAAAAAAAAAAAAAAAAAAAAGGCTGAGAAGGGCTCCTCTTGCTTGTTGCTGCTATTCCATCACTAGTGGGGCGGTAGCACTGGCCGGCGAGGGCATTGACACCTAAATGAAGGCTGGCAACCCTAACCAATTGGAGGTGAAGGCCACTAGGAGAAGGGGGTGACCCTCTTCCAAATCTAGGCGAGGGTCGCCGCCCTCACCCCAACTTGGGCGAGGGTTCAAGCCAAGTCCAAGGGCGTTGGGCGAGGATCACCAACCCTACGTCAAGATCGACAACTCTTGCCCAAATTTGGGAGAGGGTCGCCGCCCTCTCCTATCGCTAGCGAGGGTCGACCCTTGCCCGGTACCAACGAACTCGTCGGTCATTGCTGTTGCCCCACTAGCAATGGGGCGATGGTCACAGGCTAGAGGGAGCCCTCCCTCCTGTCTCCGTTTTGTTCTCTTTTTTTCAAAAAAAAAAAAGATTGTTTATTTTTAAGGAAAAATATAGAAAATTAAAAGACAAAATTTCCCTTATCAAATAGTGAGTTGAGGCACCACTGTCTACTTCATGTCCGTATTCCAGATTTACTATTATTTAGAAAAATGATAACATTTCAAGCTCTTATTTAAAATTTTCTTTATCATTTAAAAGAAATAATTAACGAAAAATGTTGTACGTGGTGATGAAAACATTTTTCGAGTAATCCGTGAAATCATATTTTCGAAAAATGATGTATCATTCAAGCCCACTCGAGCACGACCTGCTCAAACCCGTCTCGAATTTGCACTTTCACATCTCGCCTCCCCTTATTTACAAAAAGGGCATTTCGTTTCGGCCCAACCAAACCCAAAACACATCCATCAAATCATAAGCCCAGCGGACGCTTCCGGCCGCCGTCGTACCGTGCCCCGGTCGCGGTGGCGGCGGCTGAGGTCTGTGAGAGGCTTCAGATTTGGAAAAATCCAAGTGATGATGGGGGGCGAAAAGCGACATGGTTTTTGGTCTAAATCAGCAGAGCTCAAGAACAACACCGGCGGCGGCGGAGGGAAATTTACGAGCATGTGAATGCGAGAGCCGTACGGAAGCGACGGCACCCGCAAGCATAGTCTGCTCGGTTCGCTGTCGGCAACGAAAAGGGCTGATGGCGCTACTTCGCTGCTTCTTCCGCAGAGCGCATCAGTGACGCATATTGATTGCCTTCTTCTTCCGTCGCAGAGACGAGGAAGAGATCGGAGATGATGAAGAAAGAGATTAAAAAAAAAAACAAAAAATTGTTAGAAAGGAAGATCGCGAACGGAAGAGATCGATCCCGAAACTCGCCGCTTCTTCGGAGAACAGAGAATGGCATGGAGCAGGAACTCCATGGCTTTTTTATAGCTAGCAGAGAGAGATGGAAGAGAGAGAGAGAAACCCTAGTCTACCTCGATTTCATCGAATTTGCAATTCGCGCCTTTTCTTTAGGAATAATCGCAGAAAGACCCTTAATTAAAAACATTTATAATAAAGTCGCCTTAAATTAATTTTTTATCACAAAAATCCCCAAAATAGTACAGCTATAATAATCTTACTTCAAATTAGTTTTTTTTTATTGCAAAAATCTCCGAAATGGTACAACTAAGTACAATTATGATAAATTTACTGACAATCAATTTCTGTAAATTAAATTAATATTATGAAAAATTACAAATTGAGTAATAAATGAAAGAATAAATCTTTAAATTAATACATTCATCAATTGTCACGTATCACTCAATTCGACAATTTTAACTATTAGTTTTTGTAAATTGAATTAATATCATAAAAACAATAAACCGGTATATTTATGATAAATACAAGATAAAATCATAAATCGGTATACTCATTAATTGTTAAATGTAATTTAAGTTAGTAACTTTAGTAGAAATTAACAAAAAAAAGTAGATTTATTATGCTCATACTAGTATTTTTTACTATTAGGTAGGGGTGTCAAAAATTAAAACCGAACCAATAACAAAAATTTTGGTTTTTAATGAGAACCGAATCGAACCAACAAACCAATAAGAGTTTATTTCTTGAAAATGAAAAATATATACAACAGAAAAAAAATAAAACAAATGCAAAAACTGAAAACTAAAAATTGAAAACCAAAAACCTAACCCAATTTCCGTTCGATTCAAGTCTCATTCGGTTTGATTTGGAAGTTTCTCCTAACGATTTGGTTCTTATCAGTTTGATTTGGAAGTTTTTCTAACGATTTGGTTCTTAAAAAAAAAACTGAAAGATCACTTCTTTTTTCTTTTTTCTATTTTATTTAGTCCTTAACACATCGTGTTATCATCCAATTTTTTTACAATTCCAATTTTTTTTTTTTGGTAAAATTTTTTTTACAATTCCAATTAATCATTCATTGTATAGGAAATATTAGGAGTGTGAAGTGATAAGGATGAGCCCAATCTCCATTCTTTCACCATCGATTAATGGTCTTAACGTCTTGTCATAAGAGAGACTTGGCGCTTTTTCACACATCGTATGACTTTGATTGTTTGAAGACACATCCGTAACCAAGCCTAACTCAGTTCACGTTAACTTATGGTCAAGCAAATATTAAAAAGATTTTAAAAAATTTATTAGTCGTGGAATGAAACCACAAACGTATTATATAACAATTATATATTGTTATATAATTAGAATAATTTCCAAACTTTAGTTCGTCTTCTCGCAACCCTGAGAGCATGAATCTGCACAAGCTCCAACCTTTTCCGCATCTGCTTCAACTTTCTTAATATCTACATGAATTCAAATATAAAACAGGAAATGAAAATAAGTCACTTACATCAAGATTGAAATTGATTTTCTAACAAGAGCATATATCGAATTCCAAGGAAATTACATAATTTAGTACACAACCATCCTCTCTTAATCAAAATAAAACAATGAAACATTAATGAAGGAACAATATTATACGATGACTTTCTTGATTTTATAGATAAGTGACTTTATATCTTCAATGTAAATGTGAAGATTATTACCTGGATGGTAGCCAAGGCAAGTAGACAAGAAACAACCCATGTCACAATACTCTGATGCGACGTATGTAGAAGACAGTCTAGGGCAAGTCTTGAGACAATTGAGAATGCATAGAGTTTGATCAGGATCCAAGGCACAAACACTTCAACTTGCACTCCGTAGATATAGCTGCATCGACGCCGATGGATGACCATAGTATGAGAGTCACCACAAACATCATCGACCCTAATCTCTTGGATGCTGTTACCTCCATGGCTACTCACTCCTAGAATATGACAGCTTTATGACTTAGTGTATTGATGTTTTGAGATGAACTAGTGTAGCACCTTTATATACTCAGAGATTCATTACCTTCGATGACTAGAAAGGTAAGATTATCCTTTTATTTAACAAGGATATGCTCACAATATTATCTAATCAAAATGATATGGATTCCTTAAGTTTCATGGTCCAGTAGAGAAGTGACGATAAGTTGCCATGTAGGTGAGATTTTCTTCCTAAACCTAATAGTATTAGGTCCTTTTATTTTTTTTCAATCGGGCTGCGAAGCTTTGATGGGCCGTGGGCCGTTCCTGGGAATGTGGGCTCGATCGGAGCCTCCACGGAAGCCCATCGAGAAAACCCCCTCCAAAACCTCGAACGTTCTTCCCGTCGGGCTCGGGAGAATTTTCGGCGTGCGCCGGCCGACGTCGTCTCCCCGCGTGAACCGCGCTCGACATGTTTTCCTCCATTTCCAGAGCTCTCGCCGGCAAGCTCCGCCGCGGAGCCGCCGCCGCCGCCTCCGCGGCCACCGCCGGGGTCCCTGCGCTCCGCCGCCCGCGCCCCCTCCTCCGATCGCCGTCGCCGTCGCCTTCTCGCTTCTCCACCTCCTCCCCCGCCGCCGCCGCCGCCTCGTCCGCCGCTGCCGCCGACGGCTCCTCTTCTCAGGCTCGAGGTGCGTGGTCTTAGTCGCGTCTGCTCCCCGTCCGCGATTGCCGCGTGTACTATGTGATTTGTTTTTGTTGCTTGGTTTTGTGGCGGATGCGCGCTTGTGGCAGGTAAGGAGGATGGATCGAGGTGGTCCAGGTGGCTGCTCTTCGTTCCTGGAGCTATCGCGTTTGGTCTTGGGACTTGGCAGGTTTTCAGGAGACAGGACAAGGTCAACTCTCTTCTCTCTCTCCACTGAGCGATTCTTTGTTCTGTGGCTCTGTATGTCTGCGTTTCGGATGGTTTCCGTCTCAAGCTAATGCGGCTGGTACTAGCACTACTGGCTTTCATCAGTTTATGGGGAATTGCTGGTTCACTTCAGTAGTTTGCATCGTCGGTTGAATAAATGACAAAGCTTTGGCGGGTGGTTTCTGTGGCATTGAGCGAGAAAGATGAACACCAAATCATTGCGTTGGCCCTTTTGGGACCACTCGTGAAACGTTGTTCACATGAAATGTGGTTTACATCCAGTTCAGCATATTCCATGAATAAATGGTCTTCCTAATTAGGCCAAGAATGGATTTTGATAGTTTGGATCTTAGAGTGTTGCATGTTACAGGGAATTGAGCTAGATTCTAATGACAAAATGGTTTCTTTGAGACAACTATATCTAATAGGTGAAGGCTTGGTTGCCGTTGGGTTTTTGTATGTACGCTATGACTCTATCTGGAAATTGGGGGAAATGGGGAGAAAGGAGATTAAAGAGGAAAATTTTGGACATTTGATTTTTATTTTTATTTTTATAATTGTGAGAATTTTTTTTTGCATTTTCCATTCCCTCACACTCCCAAGCATAGTGTAACCCACTTAATACAATGGTATGTGTTAAAGAAAGCAGGACTAAAACATTCGCCAATGTGGTTGAGGCACTTTATAACGATCATCTTTTGTTCTTTACTCTTGCAGGTTAACATGCTGGAATATAGACAGAGGAGATTGGATATGGAACCCATGGAACTTAAGGATGTATCTCCTAGCAACAAGGACCTGCAATCTTTGGAGTTTAGGAGGGTCTTTGGCAAAGGAGTTTTTTATGACAAAAGATCAATATTTGTGGGTCCACGTTCCCGAAGCATTTCTGGAGTGACAGAGAATGGGTACTATCTAATCACTCCCCTTATGCCAATTTCAGATGACCCTGAAAGGTAATCATTCTTGTTCTCATCCTTATGGATTTGCGAATGGTGACTGTTATATGGAAATTTGGTCCATTGATATTTTTTCCTCACCAAACTCGAATGCTCATTACTGTTGTGTTATCAGATCTTAAGTTTTGCTAGCATTGGAGCTACTTGTTTTTTAGGTAGTTTCATGACGGGTTCATTGCTTGATAATGCTATTTTCCCTGTGGTGAACATAACATTAAATGACCATTGGTCGTGCTGTTTCATGCTTTATAGAGTTAGACTGAATGGCTCTAATTGGGGCTTGACCTTGACTAACATCCTCAATCTCCTTGGCTAGTCCATTTGTGCCTAGCTATTCCTGTTAAGTAATGGACATCCGATGCCGAGCACTAAGCTTTTATAAATACTAGTTTTCTAGAAGTTGGATCAATGGAGTCTGTTATGTTTGAATTTTTTTAGTTTGATCTTGTTATGTTTATTATCTCAATTTCTTATTACCTGGGTCTCCCCGTGACACTAAAGGAATTGTCATTAATTATAATGACAATAAGGGACAATAAGTCGCAGATACTTCCAACAATTTATTTACGTCACTCGTGCTTTAGGCATTATGAATGACATTTCACTAAAGCATTTGATTTCGTTTCTTGAATTGAATTTGAAGACTTGGTCTTTTCTTGACATATAAGATCTTTTTAAAAGAAAGGTGATGATATGCACAGTGTGCCTTGGTCCTTTTTAACTAGGTTTATTATCATTTTCTTATCAGTGTAAAGTTTCCAGTTCTGGTTAATAGAGGATGGGTACCCCGAAGTTGGAGAGACAAGTTCCTTGAAACTTTGGATGATGCTGGAAAGCCTAAAGATGCATCAGAAACCTCTGTCCAAAAGAGTGAAGAAAAATCTTGGTGGAAACCTTGGTCTAAGAAGCCTAAAAATGTTGAGGTTGTCTTACGTGCCTTGGTTCCTTGCCCCTGTGAGATAGATAGATGTTTTAAAGCGATGTATCTTATTTCTCTTGGCTTACAGGAACATGTTGCTGCTGTTGCATCGGTAGAGGTTCTAGGAGTCATTCGTGGGAGCGAGAAGCCCAGTATTTTTGTTCCTGCAAACGATCCAGCTTCCTCCCAGTGGTTTTATGTTGACACTGCAGCCATTGCTCATGCTTCTGGGCTCCCTGCTGATACTCTCTACATAGAAGATATTAATGAAAATGTGAATCCAAGCAATCCGTATCCAGTACCAAAGGAAGTCAATACCTTGATTCGCAGTTCAGTGATGCCACAGGACCACCTAAATTATATTTTGACGTGGTATGGTTGTAGCAACTTTTGGCATTTGAGAATAGCCATTTTACATAGTTACTCTTGCAATCTCTTCAAGATGATTATTTTTTTCAGAAATTTCTTGAAAAAGTGGTTCTTTTACTTTTTCAAGAAAACTTTGCTCCTTATTCTCTGCAAGCGTTCATGAGAGTCAGTTTCTTTCTTCTTTCTGTCAATTTTACTTGATACTCTCTGTCTCCCTTCCCTTCACTGACATTTCTTTCCTTCCGCTGTTACTGTTGTTTGAAGTAGCCACAATGCTGTTACCATGTTATTCTTGTACCCAATACCATGCATTAGATATCGATCCCCTTCATAGGATCTTTTCTGCTTTTTCTTTGTCGAAGACTTCATGTTAGTTAAGGCTAATGGAAGTCTAGCATTAGTAATAGTTGTAATGTCTGATGCCATTTTAACTTCTGTTAGTATTGTATCAATAGTTTCCCTTACCAGTTCAATCTGTGAAAGGGGATCTAAGGTTATATTGGAATCGTAGATGGACATATTCAATTTTCTCGTTTGCAAGAGGAACATTTTAGAGCTCTTGACTGAAGACATTACAGGTCCTATAAAACTGATTTTTTATTTTTATTATTCTATATGTTGTTGAAATACGGGAGCAGTTGTGTTGGTCTAGAGAAAATTAAGGCGCGATGTTCTTGAATGCAGATTAATCATTTCTTTGTTATCTTACCCCTTGGAGCAGGTATTCTCTGTCTGCTGCAGTTACATTCATGGCCTTCAAGAGACTTAGGCAAAAGAAAAGTCGGAGATAGCAATCCTTTGTTGATGATTAATCTTTAGATGACCTGATAACTTTCTAGAGATTAAATACAGAAGTAATCTCCATGTGCCTAGTAAGTATGATCTTTTTCTTGCTCAAGTTCTCTCTCTCCCTCCCTCCCTCCCTCCCCCCCCTACCTCTCTCTCTCTCTCTCTCTCTCTCTCTCTCTCTCTCACGCACGCACGCATGCACATGCACATGCACATGCACACGCTATGATTCCACAAGTTGAACATGTTGAAATCCTAGTGTTGGGCGTATTTTCTGACCTGGCGCTATATGAAGCTTACCTGTATCATGGCAGATTTAACATGAAGAGGGCTGTATAACATTTTTCCTAATTTCAATCGATCAAGCAGTTTGACCTGGAGCTGGTGAGCAGTGCCGTTCACTATTGGAAGAATTTGTTTCTCGATTGTTTTTCAAAATAAAGTAAAGAAAAGCTCCTGCTCTGAAAACTGATTGGGTAGGAAGTTTGTTGCTGGATGTATAATTCAGATATGTTGAAAGTGATTTTTTCATTGTTACGTTGTTATGCTTCTATATTTGTTCATCTTATTGTGACTAGCTTTTTCTATTTGAGATGATACTGCAGTTATAGTGCTATTTTTGACACTTTTTCCTTGAATTTTAACGCCATGATTTCTATTCATTGTGGACTTTTTTTACCTTGAAATTTTAATCCCGTGATACATTTCGCTGGTGAGTCGTTTGTGGCAAATGGCATGCTTGAATTTTCATTTTTTGCATCCCTGCCGTGAGATGCTTTCCAGAGAAAAGACTAAAGCGCGTTGTTTTTGATTTTTTGTTTTTTGTTTTTTCCTTCTTTTTTTTTTTTTTTTGAGTTTTGTCATTTGTCATGCTTGAGTTTAACTTGGGTAAAGGTTTAATCTAAGATTAATAGCAAGGACACTTATTTTTGTCGAAATGTTTAATGCTTTCAATGCCTTGCAAACCCTCGTCTCGTTATTAAGCGAAGATGTGGGGAATTAGGAATTTCTTGTTGCCTCGAAGGCTAAAAATAGAATCACAAAGAAGTCGAGGTTAGTGGACAAGATTACAGATTTCCTAGATGATCCTATGCATGATCAACCGAGCAAAAGACAAGTCTCATTTGCATAATGAGGGTTTAAATATTCAAATTAATCGAACTTTAGACATCACATATGGTGTACATAGATTATGTCCAGGGTTCTGGAGAATAAGATTGATGATTGAATTCTGTGTTTGTGCTCCTTTATGAGTGGATTGTACCCTTGGTCTTAGGTCCTCCCGACCCAATGACAGAGCCTATTGCTTGATGTCCCCACTTGAAGATCAGATGGGAGATCTCTTTGGTGCGAAAAGTGCTGCAATGAACTGGCGCTGCGAACTGTTTTTCGAAACCGATTCGTATCTTGTGAACATCGTCTTGTTCTGATGCTTGATGAGGCTATGTCGAGGCTTTTAGTGACAACTCAACCACTATTTAGGTCACTTGCTTAGAGCAAAATCCACCAAAACTTCACTTGGCAATCACCACCCTCCTTCCTGTAATGTACTTGGTACTACTAGTTCAACAGTGCATGCCTTCTGGAATTTCATCGTAATTGCAACAAATAATATTTTGATTAATTTCTCTTAATTAGTGGCTCAGCTGGAAAATCTGGACAGGAGGGGGGGACGGAATCTTCATAATTAAAAAAGAAAAAACACAATGGGGACCTCCTAAATTTGATGAAATTGACTGTTGCTACGGGAAATTAGCTCATAATTAGGCAATAGATTGTTTAATAAGTTAAAGAAGATGGGTCATGGAATATTTGCAAGCTAGCACTTTGATAGCGACCACAAACCTCGCAAAACTTTATGTTTTGTCATTGTCAGTCCAGTAGTATTACCTGTATAGACATTCCCCTGCAAAAACATATCACAGATCTCTCTCTCTCTCTCTCTCTCTCTCTCTCTAGGGGGATGGTTGCTTACTTGATGGTCTGTCCATCAAATGTGATTAGATTAATGGAGTTAGGTCATGGAATATTTTTGGAGAAATTGCTTCCCATGTCCAATCATTGGTTTGGTGGTGTCCTTAAGCGAGTCTTCTACGAGGGCCAAACTCTTGCCCCATCCCCCACACCATGTTCTCACCTCCCTAAACAAACATGAACGAAACCGTTGAGATAAAAACCCACCAAAAACTCACTAAACTATGTTTGCACTCACTAAAGTCAAGCAAAGTTTAGTGAAATTCACGTCGGCTATTTCAACCACACCGATCATATAACCTACCAACATTTTGCTTTTGTTTCGTGCGCTACTGCTTCGTCGAAATAAGCCTATGCCATTGTCTCTTGTTAACGAAAATCGACAAGAGGATTTCGTGAATCAGAATGAATCCTTACAGACAGACTCCATCGCTGTCTTCTTCTCCTGAAAGATACATGCTGCATGGCAAAAATCCACTGCCTACTCACGTTAGATTATTATAATTTGCTTCTTTCTATATTAATATAGATGAATAAAAGATTGCTGCAGGCTGCAGCTAACTGACAACTGACCTTCCTCCCTTTGTTGTCTCTATCTCAACAAACTCCGATCATTCACTCAAGCTTGAATTCATCTGTGATTTGAGAGTCCCTCCGTGTCAAACCAATAAAACCGGTCACCTTCCTCAACACATTCATTCGCTTCTATGTACAAGAACCAGCATTGACCCTTCTCTCTCTCTGTCTCTCCCTCTCCCTCCATCTCTTTCTCTCTCTCAAGACCACACCCACAAATTCATTCATGGGTAATGCAGCTTCCTGTGCTCCATCCATCATCATAAGTGGGTCATCGGTGGCGAAAGTCCTGTCCTCAGATGGCAAAATGCAAATCTACACGAGGCCCGTCAGAGCGGCCGAGCTTATGCTCGAGAACCCAGGCCAATTCCTCTGCAACTCCTCCACCCTCCGGGTTGGCCACCGGATCCATGGCCTCTTGGCTGACGAGGAGCTTGAGCTTCGCCGCTTCTACTTCTTCCTTCCCATGGAGCTCCTCTACTCTGTCCTCACCTATGAAGAGATGAGTGCCCTCACCTACAGAGCCTCCAAGGCTCTCAAGCATGGGAGCTTCAACAACTTGAGCAAGATCTTCCCTGTCTGCATCTTCCCTTCTGAGGCTAAGAGGACGGAGGGTTCAGATAGAGATGTTGTTCTGGAGCCAATTGAGAGGTACTCAAAGCAGAGGTCCTGGAGGCCAGCTCTGGAGACCATCGTAGAGACTCCCTGTAGGCTATGAAATGATCAATTAGCTCAAGTTTTCTTACTTTTTTTTTTTTGGGTCTTTTTTTTTACTCTTTTTGGCTATATGGGAACTAGATCTTATTGATTTTGAGTTCTGTGCTGATATCAGCACCAGAATCATAAGGAATTGAAATACACTTGTGTTATAATTCTAGATAAATTCAAAGATTGAATTTTTCTTGCTACCCTTTCATTGTCTTTTCTAGGGAGACACATGTCCAGAAATAGCTTGGTTTATGCAAGAACAAGAAACAATCGTTTCGGTTAAATTTCTAGTGAGGCCTCAAAAATGTTAATCTTGATAGTGCGCTGTGAATAGATTGAACTACAAGAATCCTCTCAAACCTGAACTTGCATGTGTATACGGGACTCTGCAACCTGACTAGAAAAAGACGGAGAGACTGGGGGAGATGAATTGGGACAGCAACTTGAAGTCACCTTGGTCATCGCCGATTCAGTGACATCTTCTTGGATCTTTTTTTGGCGTAATTAGCGGATATAGACAATCCATCAAGCGATGCTGCCGTCCTTTACTTTAAAATCGCCGATTGATGGTTGCTCTGGCCCCCCCAGAGAACCAAGGAAGAGGAAATCATACTCAATTGCATTTTCACTGTATTGATTGATGGTTATTCTAAAGTAACCATTGATAGAGAGCCAGAGCACCGCACCAAAATGAAGAAGAAGCAAACAAAAAACCCAAAAATAATGATGGCAAAATCCATCGATGAAGCCAAAATTAATGCTTTTTTTATACTGATCATCAACTCCTAAATGACAAAGCTTACAAAGAATGATCAATCACTAATGACGACAAGAATCAAGAACAGAGACCAGTGAGTGACACCGGGAATCGGCACAGAGCCCCGCCGTCGGCCGACGGCGTCCCGTCGCCGACGTCCACCGCCGGCGGCAGGACCTGGCCGTCGGCGAACAGGACCCTCCCGTTCCTCGGCTGGTTGCTGCCGTCCGCCATCCCGTCGAGCTCCGACCGCGGCGCGCCGTCGTAGAATGCGCCGTCCCCGAACCGCCGCTCCATCTCGAGGAACTCCCCGAGGGACGCCGGCTTCCCGCCGTCGTCACGGCAGAGCCGCCACCACCTCCGCCGCCGCTCCGCCACCAGGGCCGCCGCGGGGTTGGCCGCCTTCTTCTTCTTGGGCTTCTTGCTCTTCAGGCCGCCGGCCGCGACGGGGGCAGCGGCCGCCGCGGCGGAGGCGGACGGGTGGTGGGCTTCACGGTGCTGAGATGGGTTCCGGAAGGCGATGGCGGGGAAGCTGACGCCCATTAGGGTTCCGAGGGTGGTGCTCCGGTCATGGAAGAAAGAACCTGTGGACTGAAAATCAAGAATCAAGAAAACCCAAGAAGGAGAGTGAGAATTCAAGAATTCAAGGAGGCAAAGTAGCTTCTTTTCTTCATTCTGAGGCGACAAGTTCGGATCTTTTTTAAGGATTTGCGGTCGGAGCTTCACCTCGGTGTCGAGATCAGAGGAAGAGAGCGAGGATGTTGTGGGAGATGAGGGTGGCGGAAACATGTCATTCCCTGGATCTTGCATTCTCTCTCTCTCTCTCTCTCTCTCAAGAAATGAGATGATGATGGTGCTGTTCTAGAGAGAGAAAGAGAGTGGGTTCTGAGGATGCAGCTCTGATGGCGTTGTTTCGGACAATGTCCGAGTGCAGTAGCTTTCGTGCAATTTTAATTGTCTATTGCAAGATAAAGATAAAGACAGTGCACGAAAGAGAGAGAGAGAGAGAGAGAGAGAGAGAGAGAGAGATGGGGAGAGATGGTGATAGATGGACTACGGATTTAAGGTGGATCAACGCGAGGGAAAAAGATTAATTATTTTTCGAAATCTTTTCGCTTTGTTTTAACTTCAAAGCTTGGATTTTCGTGCAACTATTGACTTCAAAATTCAATTTATTTATATATAAATTGGGGGTGACGACTTATATATATAGGTTCGGCCCCTCTTATCTGAAGTACATGGCGACATATGCGGCCAAATTTGGGACACTGCGCAGGACCTAGTTTTACAGCCTACGATCCTACCCTGTAGTTTTCGTCCCCTGTGATGTGTGATGCATCATTTCTGACATGGAATCAAATTTTTCTAATAATAGTTCCCCCAGGAAATTTTAAGTTGGACTTGGTTTGGTCTTTCAAGATGCCTCTATCAGTTTGAAGTCAAGCCATCTATTTGTGCATTGTAATTTTCAATCACTTGCCATAGTTTCTAAACTACATTTGGAGGTCAAGGGGGAAAATTGAAGGATCAGATTCAAATTCCACCAAAAGCAGTGAAGAATTCGGTATTTTTCTCCATCATCCGCGCAAATAATTTGACCCATGTGCGTCCCACTCCCATTGTCTGTTGGATCATTTTCTAAATCTTGTATTTGATTGGATTTTTAGATGACGAGAAAAATAAGATATGATAATGCGAAATGAAAAGGAAAGAAAACGGAAGGGTCATTGTCGTACATTTGTTATTGTACAAGAATTGAATAGATCACTTAAGCAAAATCAACATCATGATAATGGAATTGACCTACATGGTTTTATTACATGAACAATAGCCAACTTAGATTGTTTCCTTAACTTTGGTACCACCTTATTTATGCAGACGCGGCCGACACCACCGGTCACACCATTCAACAGACAAAAGTGTTCCTTTCTTGACCTTGTCCAAATCGGAGCCATAGGGTGGCAGCACCTGCAATGAGATTAGAAGTGGATGATGACACTGGGACTTCTTGATCTGACAATGCATTAAGCTCAGACCTTCACTAAACTCCAATGTCATTGGCTTGGGAGTTTGCAAATCAGCATCAAGGAGGTCATTTCATTTTAGATGGTATGTGCATGTTCATCCAAAAATAGTAAGAATACCCAATAAAAGAATTTCATGCTTGGATGGAAATTGAGAGGGAGAAATCAAAAGTGGAAGGCAATGCCAAGTGGACTTTCAAAGTTTGTCTTGCAGTGAGCAGATTCGACTTCTTCCAACACCGCCATCAGACTTTTGAATAATAAAATGAAAGCCGCTGACAAGGATAATGTGCCATTGTGCCTAACTAAACCAATTAATTAATATATTAATCTATCTCTTTGAAAATGTGTTGCCTATTCTGTCTAAAGCAAAGTTCATCTGCATCTTCCAAGGCTGGTCCAAGCTTTTCTTCGCTTTATTCTTGTCCCTTCCCTCTTCTGCAATCAACTCCTCTCATCTTTTCGAGGGGCTTTTCATTCCACAATCATAATGAGAGTAATTCTAATGTAAAGTGTCGTAACATATAAGTACTAGAAAAGTTTTCAATAAACGTTCAAAAATCTCTTCTTGTCATTGTTATGATCCTCGAGGGATTATAGAGGCACCTATCTTTTCAATCACTAGGCCACAACCATGGCTCTTCTCATCTCCTAGGTCCATGAACTCAAGCTAGCAACAATTTTTTTTTTTAATTAAATAGCAACATCCTCTATAGTCAATCGGCTGATGTTTGATACTTTTTAACTCTTTGTGATTTAACTGAAGATCTCTTCAACTGGCTAGAATCCATTATTTTGAATGAAACTAGATCTTGTAGAATCATATTGAATATTTGACGATACATTCCATTACTTGCTTTAAAAGTGATCCTTGTTATGTAACTGTTACTGACTAGGAGATCAGTCTTTATACCTTAAATTCGTCGAGGATTGAATTACCAACCAAACCGACTGATTAGCCCTAGATAGATTCCAGTTCAATCTGATCCATCTCAAAATCACTCCCGCATGTTAAGCCACTTCTTTGGGGCGGAAACTTTACTACTCATTATTCTTGTCCTACCCGAATATGGTATGTTCCACCAAAGCCATATAATGGTCCCCCGAACATTAAATTCCATGTAGCAAGGAGAGAAAAAGTTCTCTTGATATAATGGCAGAGAACATCATGAGGACAAGGTAAACTAAAGGTGGGTCATGGTGAGTGAAAAGGACGGAAGGGAGGAGTGAAATGTGAGACAAAGCACACATGCACAACCTTTCTCAGAAAAATCTAGTAATGAAATGATTAATGCTTCACACTTCTGAACTTCACATGCTGGCAATCATACAAGATGATATGCAAAATATGCAGACGAGGGTTCCAGCTAAAACTCATAGAACAGAGAACCAAATACCAAAGCCAACCTTCACCACACAACTAGAAGAGGGAGTTATGCCTAACAACTAGAGAAAATATCTTACTGACAAGAACTCCACCGAAATGAAAACTGGCAAAATGGACCAGGGAATACCCCCCTACTCAGATTTTTATCTCTTACCTTCAAGCCAATTGGCAAAAGAGGAGAAACAGGCAAGTAACTTAACCATGAGAATTGCAGGTGCTTGCGATATCCTGCCTATGTAATGACTAGAGTGGGACAAGTCAAAAGCCAAGAATGTGCACCAACCTGTGTGCCTCAAGCCATTGGAGCTGTCTTTATAATTTCTTCTGATTTTGAAAATCAGTTTTAAGTGGCAGTGACGTCCTAGTAGAACTGAGTTGGTAACTATTAAATCCTCTCAAATAGTATAGTCGGAAGGATAATATATCCACCAGGAAGGGAAACCTTTGGATTAAACTGGTATGATCAGAGAACATCCCTAATTTGGGTCAAGGAAGAAGCCAAACATTTCATTCAAGCCGATATGTCCAAACACTGATGATAATATATAAGACCACCAGCAAACCACCAAAAACAGCACTCAAATAGAGCGGGAACATATTAGAAACCTATATATTCAAAAAGAAAAAAGAAAACAAGAATCAGCAAGTTGCAAGCATTGCTCATAGAGAGGAAAAACAACAATATGAGCCAAACAGGGACCTTTTCACAGGGAAGTGCCAAAACACAATAAAAGCCAAGTTTGGCCTTAACCCTGTCATCTAGCAGAAAGAACATGGCCTAAAAAAGTAAAAATATGCACATGAGTCTATATTCCAGATAAATCTTCATTGATATAGTCGTTCCACATCTCAGTAGCAACTGAATCACGCAGTTGCACAAACATTTCTAAATCTTCTGTTACAAAGGGAAAATCCAGGTCCTGGTTCTCAAAGAGCATTGGCTGTTCTACCTCCACAGAGGGCAACGCCTCATCCATTTGTATCACATCCCCATGCTCAAACGTTCTAAAAAGCCAATCATCTGGTTTCTCCCTACGAATGAAATTGTGAATGGCGCATGCAGCTACGACCAATTTTACCTGTGTCTGCAATGGATAAGGAGGAGTTGATGTTAAAATCGGGAATCTGGCCTTCAAAGCACCAAAGCTGCGATTTGTGGCATTTCTCAATAATGAATGCCGTTGATTGAACAACTCTTTTTCATCCTGTGGATGATGATCCCCAGGCAACCCATTCAAGTGATAGGGTACATCCTGATATGGGCTTAGAAAACCTGGCAGATTCGCATACTTGGTGTCCACCAGGTAGTACCTGCCTGCATTAGTTAAATTGGCATGACAATATACAGAGCTTAATCAAACATTCCAACAAGACACCTCTGACCATAAATTAAAAAGAAAATTAAAACGGGGAGATGTCAATATAATAAGAACAACCTAAAATATCCTGTAAAGCAAGAGACTGAGATTGTTTTCTTCTAAGTAAATGTAACCACAGGTTGTCCAACGAAACTAGTAAATAAGCTACAAGTTCCTTTCAAGTGTAAGTACCTTCAGGGACCTGCAAATTGTTACGCCTTGTGAGAGCAGAATGTAGGACTCGCAATTCGGATGCTGAGCCTTCCCACCCAGCCAAGACGTAATGAAACTTGAGGTCAAATGAGCAAGCTGCCAGCACATTTTGCATGAGTAAACCATTTTTATTGCGGAAAGGTCCTTGTTCATCTACAGCCACCATCACCGGGAATTGTATGCAATCAACTGCTCCAACACAGTCCTAAAAGCAAAGATTAAAGAAAGACAAATCAAGGGCTGGTAATTTTTGTTTACGTGTCATATTCGAGTTTCGTAATTGTGCCAAGTTGTTTCCTTGAAAAACACTTTTGTGTTAGCTTTCAAGATTTCCCCATACGTGCCAATTCATGGCAAAAATTATCAGCCTGGGATGACCGTTAAAAGAAAGTTAAAGACAAATTACTTGCTGGCCTTTTCAGAAAAGTGGACAAACCCGAGGGAGCAACTACCTTGAAATAAGGGTAAAATCTAGGATTTCCCAGGACTTCTTGAGGGACGTCACTTCCCGGAGGCTGAAAGAAATCCAAAGAAATCGCGGTAATCGCATTCAAGACATTGTTGAAATGCCGACTAATGGTTTCTCCGGAATACCTAAACAGCTCTTGAACAGCTCGCGTCCGCAGGTTATGGCCTATTATGAATAAGAATATGGCCAGCTGCTCCTCGATCTTGATCCTGTTCGTATGGCGCAGCAAGCCTCTCGACTGCAAAACGTGGCACAACTTGTAGAACACGTTCTTGTCCATCCGGAAATTGTCCAAGCAGCATTCATCCTGACCATTAAGCACTTCATCCACGAACTTGGCACCCCCAGATGCTACCCCGGGCGATAGCGCCTTCGGCATAAGGTTCTCGGAGCCGCCATCCTTCTCATCATCACAGCTTTCCATGGCCCAAAAGCAATACCCTGTAAGATCTTTCCAGCAGAAAACACGTTCAGGAACTCGTTCCTTCCAGCACACGTGCATACATCGCATGCTCTCAAGACCCACAAGAAAACAAAAGATATCTTGGCATCAAACATCATTTCAGTCAATCTACGAACACCGAAGCAATCACTATTCCTATCACAGAAACAATCCCTTCTCCTTCTTGTGAACAGAATCCGAACCTTGCAGTGCCGACCTACTGTTTGCTTCTTTGCCTCTGAGAACGACCGAGCCTAAAGAAACGATCTTTAGCGCAGAAAGCGCCCTTCCAGCTTCTGGGTTTTGCTCAGGGACTCCCACGTCGGGCGTCGCGGGCGTCGCCGTTCGGGTAGACCACGGTGCAGCGAGCGAGGCCGAGCAAAGCACCGATGCACCCTTCGAACTGTGAACGATTGCGAAACATGGTGATCGTGAAGATGATCGGAAATACGGGTTCGGGCCTATTGACGGGCCGTGTGCAGCCAGCCCATTTTCGGTTTGGGCTTGATGGGCCTCAGGCCCATTTAAAAAGCCCGTTTCTGAGGGTCCATTTCGAAGGGCCCCTCAAAGAAGACTGATTGACTCTGCTTCTATTTCTCCCCTGCCCCCCCCTCCCCACTTTCGGCCCAAGGATCTGGTTCTGTTCAGTCGCATTAGATTAATATAGAAGTTATCGTTAAATAATTCTCATTTTTTTTCGATGGCCCGTAGCATAATTAACGAGAAATTTTTTGATTTTGAAATTGTTGATTACATATAAATCGACAAACGATCAGCACGCTTTGAAAATTGTAAAGTCAGCTTAATTAGTTGCTTAACAAGTGCTCCTAAATGCACGTCAAGCAGATTTCATTTGAAAATCTCACGGATAACACAGCCAACACTTTTCGACAATCAGTTAGGATATCTACTTGATTTTACATATCGTGCGAGATTATATCTCATTCAATAGTGCATATCCTTTGATTAATTATATTTGGAATTGTATTTATCTTATTACCTTAAGTAGTTATCATATAAAATCTATAAAAATAACCGTGTACTATTTATTATATACATCAAAATATATACAAATTCTATATTTTTCCCTCCTCCATATTATTATTCTTAACTTCAACAATGAACTTACAATCAATAAATAAGTCTAAATGCCACAAATAGCATGTTCAAATCATAATCTATCTCCTACGAACAATTCCTTTTGGGGGTCATGTCCACTATCGTGTAGATTAAGCATTACAGAGGCACATGAATGAGACAATTTGCATGCTTCCCTAATGACTAGTGTGTCAAATTAGAAGATTCAAACTACTTGTCCTGTTTATTAAAAAACAAAAACAAAAAAAGTTAGTGTACATGGAAATTCTCCTTTTTGTGCTTAGAAAATGTGAGAAACTTCCTTCCCTGTCTGGCTAAGACAATGTTCCTATTTCTCTTTTTGCTTTTTTGCCCCTTCCATCCGGCAGACTGAGAAAGAGTCCATTCTTGGAACATGTGAATTTAATGCTCCAATTGGGCTTCAAGAATGGAGACGGCAATGATTTTGCTTTTGCAAATTCGTACGAAGCTTCCTACCCACTACATTTTTTTTTGGCAGACCGTGAAAGCTACAGGACGAGATTGAAAGTTGGGACCATCATAACTCTGCAGGCTCCCTAGATACAGTATGGTACCGACATGCGCAGGTTCCTCTCACCAAACGAATCTTTGTTTTTTTTATTTATATGTACCCTAAAAGCTAATTTTATTAATAAAAAAATGAAATCAGATCAGGAAGATATAAATTAGAAAAAGAAATTGGATTTTACTCTTCTCTTGATCACTTTTCATCAGATGACATGTGCTTCTGACATGTTTGTACGTACTGGGGAAAAAACAAAGTAAATCTAATTTAACAGGTGAAAGTGAAGTCATGATCATGCATTGACATATTATTCAATCTAGCTGAGCAAATTCAACAGATTATTCTAAGGAAAATCATCTTTGGATGGTAAAAGACATGATCGTCATCCAAAGTAAATTAAAATTCTACCACGCTATCATCATGATCTTTAAATCTCGAACAATATTAAATTAAAATCTAAATCTTATACATTTAATTGTTTTTTGTTCTAAATCTTATACTTGACAATTGAGATTTTGTCAGAATAAATTTCTATTTTTTTACTTTTTGCTTAATTTAAAATTTTACAATGGAATTGCACATTTGATATTTTTAATCCAAAATATTGTTGACATATAGATTTAGATGCGAATATTCCACAATTTTTTAAATATGGATTATTTTTAAATCGAAAATATATATTTATTGATTTGCTTAATCCAAATAAAGATTCATTTCACAAATAATCAGCATCGTCCCACAAAAGTATCTTCATTTTTCTAAATCAACTATAACGTTTTCAAACATTCTCATTCACACATCACCTATATTATCAAAAAATTTGCCAAAATTTATCAATTTAATTTCTTTCCATTTCACAAAGTGTTGTGCTCTTTTTCTAGCTTTAAAATCAATAAACTACATGATTCTCCAAGTACAAGAATATTCACAATTGGCAAGTATCATAACAACTAGTAGGATCGCCAATGGATCACTAAAAGCACAAATTTTAGTATAGTATTTTTTTTTATTCTTTTGATTGGCTGGATCCATCACATCACCCATAAAATCAAAGGCTTGCTTCTATTTTGAACTTTTAACTCATCAACAAATTTGCATGCAAGCCCTTTTGTTTGCATCTAACTTTAAATACCGAAATCCTTCACAACATTCAAATATGGACATGCAATCACATGTCATTTTTCCATATAATATCATGTTTTCAAACTGTGGATGAAAAGTCGTAAATAGCTGATAATCCGAAGAAAATATTATACGCAGCAATTATTCCCTCGAGATAATGCTGGTAGATAGATAAACGAGCAAATTAGAAGAGAAAACAAATCAAATTATAAATGTTGAATTGGTCATGATACATATCTTAAAAAAGATCAAGATAAGTCTATTGATTATATCACGTTGACCATCTAATTTTAGGCATTATTTACTTTTTTCTTTTTTCCTTTTTCAGGATAAGTGCATCTCGAGCTAAGATGGATGATGTCCAGTTGTCATCGCACCAGCAGCAGGACAGGAAGAGGAGAGAGGAGTGTGCAATCACTTTTCATCGTCGGTGCCACGTCAGACGCGAGGAAAAAGGGAAACCAATCATTTTGCTCGTCCTTGATTTGGACCTGCATCTCCCGTGATCCTTTTTTTTTTTTCCCTTTTTAGGTCGAAACACATGATCCCTTCAAAAGCTCATTTTATTAAACAAAAAAAGGTTACGCATATATATATATATATATAGAAAAAAGAAACGTTCACTGAAATAAATTTAATATATACGAGAATTACCAAATCATGTTTATAAAACCAATAGATAGAAAGTTACTGGCAACGTCAACTTTAATGCTTTACCATGAGTTTTTTTCCCCCAACTTGATAGGTAGTCGTAAGAAATTTGTTACTTTATTATAGGAAAATTTACTAAATACAATGAATAATACTTCGATGTAGGTGAAAATCAACAACCATGGCATATGAATGTTACCAGTAACTGAAAAGTGATAAATCATTGAATATTTTACTTTCCTATGTTGCTGACAAATTTATTAGTTTCTTAAATGAAAAGTAATATTACTTTTCCACGTCACTGATAAATTTATTAATTTTTTAAAGGAAAAGTGACAACTTTATTCGCCTAAAGCTGGCAAGGCTAGTCCTTGCTAACTTTTGGCAAGGTCAAGCCGCGATGGCCTTGCCCGGATTTGGGCGAGATCTGATGAGAGCAATTTAGCCCTCATCAGCCAAAATAAAAGGAAAAAAAAAAGAAATGAAAGAAAATAAAAAAAAATTCCAGGTTAACAATGCCCATACAACATAGGAGGATTGATGTCAATATTTGGATTCGATTAGCAAAATGCAAAAAAGATATTTATAACTTAATTGACATAATAATTTGATTAAAAAATTGACCTATAAGTCAATTAACATAATTAAAAATTTTACAATAGTCAAGTATAATAGGTTAATTTTTAGATAAATTATCCTCATAACTTGGTGGTGATTTATATTCGGCAATTTTGACCACATGATCCGTTCATACCCATTGCAAAGATCAACCCTTTTTCGAAAATCATTTCCAAAAGTGAAGGTTGGTGGAGTCATAAATTTGCCCACATTGACCCTCCGTCCATAATTGCTTGGACAACCAAGAGATGGAAAAATCCCATGAGCTGTTTGAACATCTTGAGTGCAAGCTCTCTGACCACAAGAAATAAGCATGAGAGATCGACGAGTGCAAACTCACTAAGGACAATTTTGATGGAGCGTTAACGGGGAGCAAATTTGAGACTCAAGTGAAGGTTGGTGATATTTAATGAGACAAAAAAAGAATTAGAGTGAAATTGAAATTGGGCCTTTTAGATTTTTTTCACGAGAAGAAAAAATGTTCAAGGTAAAATTAGTACTTGACCTAAAGTTAAGAGTTTTTTATGATTAAAAAAACAGTTTAAGGTAGTATTGAGAGTGGACTTAAAGTTCAAGATTTAGTAGAATTGGGACATGATATAAAGTTTGAGCTTTTTTATGATTCAAAAGATAGAATTGAGAAAAGAACTAAAACTTGAGATTTTAAGGTTATTAGGCAAAAAAATTTTAAGATAAATCTATCGATTATATCCACGTTGACCATCTACTTTTAAACATTATCTAGCTGTCATCGCACCAGGAGTATCGTGCATGAACACTTTTCATCGTGGGTGCCACGTCAGACGCGAGAAAAAAGGAGAACCTATCGTTCTGCTCGTGCTTGACTAGGACTCTTATCTGACGTGATCCTTTCAAAGGCTTTACTTTATTATATGAAAAAAGTTACTAAAATAAATTTAATATATACGAGAGTTGCCAAATCATATATTATAAACCTTGCTGGTAGATGGAAAGTTACTGGCTACCTTTATACTTTACTATGAAAAAGAATTTATCAGGCACAATTGTAGCCATGAGAAATTTAGTAGTTTCTTATAGGAAGAGCTAGTAAATACAATGAATAATACTTTGATGTATATGAAAATTAACAATCGCAGCATATGGCTGTTACGAGTAACTAAAAAGTGATAAATCATTAAATATTCCACTTTCCTATGTTGCCGACAAATTTATTAGTTTCTTATAGGAAAAGTGATATTACTTTCCGATTCCTATGTCACCAATAAATTTATTAGTTCTCTAGAGGAAAAGTGACAAATTTACTCACCCAAAGCTGGCAAGGTCGGCTCTCGTTGGCTTTTGGCAAGGTCAAGTCACGATAGCCTTGCTCAGATTTGGGCGAGGCCAAACGATAGCAACATAGCCCTCACTGGTAGTAGTAAAAGAAAAAAAAAGAAAAAAAAGAAAAAAAGAAATAAAAAAATAGTATACTTTAGCAATTTTCAGTCAAAATTGATCAAATAGACTCAATTAGAAAAATGAAAAAAAAATAATCACTCAATTAACATGCTTATTTGATCAAAAAGAGGTTTATGAGTCAATTGCCATAGTTAAAAGTTTATGACATTCAAGTATAATAGATTTATGATTTTTGACAATTTTTCTTAGAACTTGGTAATGATTTTTACTCGGCAATTTTGGCCACATGATCCATTTATTCTCATTGCAAAGATCAACCCATTTTCAAAAATCATTTCCAAAAGGGGTAAATTAAGATAAGGACAATGCGGCACGCATTAAAAAAAATCTACGAAAAAATCTTTACTAAATGATACGTTAATTAAACATCTAAAAAATTTACATATTGTGTGGCTCTTTTATTAGATTTTTTATTAAAAAATCTCATAGATTTTCTCATTATTATCCATTTTCCATCTCTATCTCCTAACACATAATGGCAATTAATGAGAACGAATGACCCCCCAAAAAAAAAAAATTTAATGAGAACGGATTTTTCTGAAGAGGAGAGGACGAATCAAAAAGACAAAACATCGACAGCGACGGCGCCCAAGTACCACGAAGCGACAGCGTGGAAAGACTGACACCGAGCTTACTCAGCTTCGCGCATATAAAATTCTGCCCCTCCCCGCAATCACTCGTGTCGCTCTTCTCTTCCTCTTCCTTCGCTTCTGCTACAATTTAGCGCTCGTGGGTTCCGTGTTCCAGTGCTGAATTCGACATCACACGTCAAGGAAGAAGAGACCCGGGAGGATAAGAAGCCGACGAGGAGGACGGGAGCTCGGAACGGTGCGAGAGAATTCTTTGGAAGGAGGATGGGGTCCCGAGACGTGGTTTCTTTCGTGGGCCTGTCCGAGTTGAGCCTGGAAATGGCTGCCTCGCTGCTTGAAGCTGGGTATAAAGTCCAGGCGCTTCAGGTTGGGAATGGCTTGGTGATTGATCGAGTGGAAGTGGAATTTGGTTGACGTTATGATGATGGGGATTACTTTGTTTCTGGGTTAATCAGTCTCGAGTTTTGCAATGCTTCCAATCTAGTTGGGTTTCGAGAGGAAGCGAAAGCTTCACTTTTGACTTTCTGGGTTTCATGGGCAATTGGTCTGGATCAAAAACTGCCCTGCCTTTTGCTTTTTGCTTTTTGCTTTTGGCTTTTTGCTTTTTGCTTTTCCATTCTTAATTTGTCCCCAGAAGGAATATCGGGTCCTACATGCAGTGTAGCGATTTTGAATGTTTTTTTTGACACTAGTGATTCGTAAATACGTACTGTATTATACTGAGTTAGCAATTTGCGTTAACTGGGTCACTGCGGGAATTGAGAAATGGGCATCAATGTAAGTTCTTTTCGCCGTTTAAGCTCGTATTACTTAAATGGCCATGCTGATCGAGTTGGGATTTTATTATGGGACTAAATTTAACTTTGTTCTACCAGTAATCAGTATTTCCTTGTGAAAGCTTGATGTGAATGTACATTAAACTGAGGTAAGTGCCGGCAGGCATTAAGAAGCTGCAAGTCTAGGTTGGGTTGGGAATTGGTTCTGACTTTATTTTCGGGTGTTGATCACTGCTTAAGTTTTGGGATTCTGATATCGTCTTACTCTTGTACGCTAACCTCACAAATCATAATATAAAGTTTTTGGTAAATATTATCAATGGTATTTGATTTGTCACAATATGTAACGACCAATTAAGTAACGGGACATCTGTCCCTTCTATGTGTACTGAAGTATGCATTTCTTCCTTATCTAATTGTCTATTGAATTTAGAACTGGTTTCCAGCAACAGATGGTCTTTTTTAACTGCATTACTTTGGCAGCAAACTGGCCCTCTGATGGATGCTTTTGTGAAGCTCGGTGGAAGCCAGTGCAACTCTCCTATAGGAGGAGGGAAAGGTAAAAGAAACGATCCTTGGTATCTTTTGGGTTACCCAATCAGTGAAGTCGCTAGTGCATAATGATTTGGTTTAGTAGTCTAGATGATTATTTATTGTTTGGTTCTTCATACTGACTTCCCATATAACTAATATTTTTTTCATTTCCATGAATGCTGGTGTTGCAGCTTTGATCGTGTTAATATCTCATGATGATGATATAAATAACCTGTTCTTCAGTTCAACGGGCGCTTGTAAAGGTTTCTGAAGTTTCTCCTCACGATATCTCGGAGTACATTTTGACCCTTGAATCTTTGGAATTTATGATCTTTTCTATATATTTTGTTATGATATTGCAGAATTGGAGAGAGACACTATTGTCATCCTTCACTCAAACATTTTGCCATCGCATTTGCAGAAAATAGAGAAGTGTCTAACAGGCAATAAATCTTTCCATCTTTTATGCAATGCTAATTTCATGAAACTTAAATGTATCAGAATTTTTATTTGTGCTGACTAATTGTTCAAGAACCAGTTTTTCTGTTTCTTTGTTGGTAACTTGTGGCTATGAACAATGTTAAATGACAACTTTTTGTGTATTACTCAATGACACCTAGCTTCACTTTGATTCTGAGCTTATCTTAATGAAGTTTGAAAAGGACAAGGCTACTTTTGATCTTTGTGAGTCATATCTGTCAGAGGCTATGTAATTGTCTAGATAAACACCGCCATTCTTTGAAATGGCTATGATTTGAAAGTGAAATTGCCCATACCATACTACTCAAGCTAGGTGCTGACTAGTTTGCAAATGCACCTCTTTAGGTGGTCTTCCACTTGTAATCTGACATCTTCTGCAATTCAGATTTATCTAAATGTCATATGAACAGTGTCAACAAGTCATCTTTGCATGCATGTATATGCATTTGTATTGGGTAGAAATGGAAAATCATCTCCCTGAATGATTGTTGAAAAGGGTATGGGTAATTAATAAGTTAGGTCAAGGTGGTGGTGTAGAAAATGCATGGCATTGAGCAAATTGGAAGCCAAGTAGGAATGTGGAGATTTTAGATTCCCTTTATATTGTAAATGAACATGCAGTAGACACTGTTTCAGAATCCTGGCTAGCGTTGCCTGCTTTTGACAAACTTGATCTGTCTATTTCATGCAGAAAATGCTGAGGTCTTTGTAGTAGATGCATATGTGTCTAGGGGAACATTTGAGCATTTAAGCGGAAAGCTCGTGGTAATCTAACGTTCTCTTTTTGACTATACTGCGGTTTGCGCATGTAGAGCCACACTATATATTTGTCTAGTTGGATAATAATTAAAGTGCTGCTTTTGATTTTTCTTTCTTCTCCCTTTGCTCTTCCCATTGTCGTTCAGATCTCTTCATCAGGAAAGTCAGATGCCATTGCTATGGCGAGGCCTATTCTCTCTGGTTTAACCATTCTTCCTCTCTTGACATTATGCTCACTATTGGGGTAATAAACCTATAATAACCGTTTATTGGATTTTGTTGTGTATGCAGCAATGTCTGACAAACTGTACATATTTGACGGAGAAATTGGAGCAGGAAGGTCTGCTCACCTTGACCTCAGAACATTTGCATATTTGGATGAAATGTTTACATTTTGTTATCATTAAAGTACAAATTCACATCCCACGGTAGATGATGTTGTTTCTGTGCTGTAAGATGAAATATTTGTAGAAATTCTATAAATGTCCCTAACTGTATCCTGGATGTGCTTCACTAAGGAGTAAATGGTGTTTAGTGTCCTTTATTTTGACTAACAAATGTATTACACTAAGTGCGGGATCTACGTTGCAGTAAATATAAGTTGGTTAACGATCTGCTTGAGGGAATTCATCTGGTTGCCGCAGTAGAGGCAATTTGTTTGGGCATCAAGGCTGGTATTCATCCTTGGATTATCTATGACATTATTTCCAATGCTGCTGGAAACTCATGGTGAGAGTATACCTTTTGCAATTTCACTTCTGGCAATCATAAATACAATTGAGTACAATGTAGCACAGATCAAATGACACTTCTTGAGTCTTATCTATTCCCTCTGTCATTTTTCCGTTGTAATTCTGGAAAACAATATCATGGCACATTGCCCTGAAGATCACATCAGGCATTCATTTCAAGTATCTTTTGAATTATCTAAAGGATTGGGATCCTCTCAATTACTTGACTAAATATAGTGAGCCTAGATCATGCCGTATTACCTTGAAACCCGAATGAGTGGTTGAGATGCAATTCTAGGTGATGTGGCATGATTTCTAGAGATCCTAGTCCTTTTTTTTCATAAAGATCCAAGTTATCTCAAATGCTTTGTGAGGCCAGAAACTATGGTACCTTAAGGGCCCTAAGTTGTTATACTGCTAAAACGTACAAGTGTTCTTCCCATGCAGGATTTTCAAAAACCATGTCCCTGGACTATTAAAGGGTAATGGAACTGAAGAATACCTCCTGGATTTTATTCATAAGTTGGTAAGACACAGGATTATGTAATAAGCTGGATATCTAGTCTCTCATTTGGGCCCTCAATCTACTTCTATGACATTGATCATTTAGTTTATCGTTCTGCTTGTGCAATTACCGTGGTATATATCATTGCATGTTCCATGGCATATATTTTTTTCCTTCCAGCGATTTTGGTCTTATAGATGTCTAAATTACTTTGATCATATCAAGGAAGGATGTTGATAGAGTGTCTTTAATATCTATTTGGTTGTCAGTTGCAGGTCGTCCAATAATTTGTTTTTTGATGACTTGGGAGTTTATGTGGTAATTACTTGTTGAAGAGGAGCTGACTAAAAACTAGTATCCTCTGATTTCAGGGTACTGTACATAATGTGGCTAAGTTGCAGACTTTTCCTGTCCCTCTGCTGTCCGTAGCTCATCAGCAACTAATACTTGGTACCAATCTAATGTTTCAGCTAATTGTATAGTGCTCTATCACTTCATATACTTATCAGCTTGCCACAAGCAGCCCCTTCGATCTCTCATTCCATGTGAACTCCTTTTCAGCTTCTGCACATGGTCACCGAGACGATGGAGACGTGAACCTTGTTAAGGTTAAGAAGTATTGTTTAGTGCATGACAATTTTTTTTTCAATACTTGAATGACACAGTCACCTCTAAAACTGCACTGACTAATTGACAGATTTGGGAAGAAGTATATGGAGTAAACATTATCAGCGCAGCCAATGAAGAAAAGTACTTCCCTGAACAACTTGCAGAAGAAATTGCTGCAAATTCACACACTGTCAGTCGAATTGGTTTTATTGGTCTTGGTGCAATGGGATTTGGCATGGCAACTCAGTTAGTGAAGTCAAATTACTGCGTTTCTGGATTTGATGTAATTTCTCACCTCTAGCTTTCTCCACAATTGGTGTTGCAAAAGTCCATTGCTAGCCCAGAGCAGAAACTAGGCTCATGAATATGTTACTATCATCTTATATTAGCTGTTGATGCATCTGTTCCTATCCATATGCACAGATTTTTTCTGTTCAAACTTCTTCTCACTAACATCCTTATTGTGAGAATGGGAACTTTATAGGGCCATCATCGAGTATCCTCTATTGAAGTATACAACAGATATGTGGTGATGCAATTTTAGGAGCTATTTGCGAAAATTAAATTAGTTATTGACAAAGGCATGATTTCTTTAATATAACTATACTAATCTTAGTCTATCATAGGGATTTTCAGAAGATAAGGGTGCATCCATCAATCACGTGCATTAATACTCTTGAGGACTATGTTTCCAAGTGCATCAATTGACATATGTGTTTGTGCATAGATAAACACCCAAGATCATTTTGTTTTGTCACATGAATATTCAGGGAATTTGGTATATGCTATATTCAGATATTAATTAGGAGTACCTTTTTTCTTTTGCATGGCAGGTCTATAAACCAACTCTCGATCGGTTTGCAAATGCAGGTGGCTTGGTCGGAAACTCTCCTGCAGAAGCATCTAAAGGTATAAATATTTCCTTTGAAACTTGCTATGACTTTGTTTTGATGTTTACTGGTTTCCTCTGTACATGGTGTAGAGAACTTTGTTGTTGCTTTCACTTCAATTTGGTCTAAGGATCACCAGTAACAACAACAAACACCCCCACACCCCACCCCCCCCAAATCCAACACCCAAAAATCTCTAATTGGGCTTATGCACACAACTCACTGCCTCCTAAATGAGTGAAGCCTTCAATTTAGTGGCTTCCCCCTTTCCCTCATCCTATTCTTTCATGCCCAAGTGTGAAACCAAAGGCTGATGTATTTTCAACTTGTAGATGTTGATGTACTTGTGATCATGGTCACAAATGAAGCTCAAGCAGAAAGTGTCCTATACGGAGATCTTGGTGCAATCCCAGGTAATTTATTCATTTCTATACTTGTTTGATTTTTTGTGTCTCTATTGACATGTTGTTTTGTTTGACCTCAGCGCTTCCATCTGGTGCAACCATAATTCTTTCATCCACTGTTTCTCCTGGATTCGTGACTCAGCTGGAGCGACGGTTGCAAAGTATGTCCTTTGTCATGCAGTGGATTGATTTAAAAGATGAACGCCTATCTAAATAACAAGAATAAATTTCAATGTCAAAATGATGGTTCACTGAATAAGGGAAGTTCTGCAGACACTCATGGCTAAACAAGGTTTACTTTGGTTTTGAAAACGGAATACTAGAAGTTTTATTAGATAAACTAAAGGGTTTATTTGCCAGCATTCTTATTCTAAATTTTGTGCTACATGTGTCATATTGCAGGTGAAGGAAAAGATCTGAAATTGGTGGACGCCCCTGTTTCCGGCGGTGTTAAAAGAGCTGCTGAGGGAACACTCACGGTATGCTTTTCACAACCTTTTACATTCATTAGGAGCAGAGATTCTGCAATTTGCTGACTCACATGGATGTTTTTAAAAAGATAATGGCTTCTGGTAGTGATGCTGCTCTTAAAAGCACCGGTTCAGTTCTCTCAGGTATTTAGCATTTTGTTCCAATTATCATATGGGGAAGTTCATATCTCTGACTTGGAAAAGTTTCAGATGAGTGATATTTGCTGTTTTACTGATAACAGCATTAAGCGAAAAGCTGTATATTATCAAAGGAGGTTGTGGGGCTGGAAGGTAACTTATTAGTTTCTCTTTCTTTTCAAGCATTTAAGGTTCTCAAGAATCAAAAATAGTTTTTTGCCCCACTAAATGCATAAGCAATGAATTTTCCACGTTTGTCTCAGAAATGATTGGTTTTGTTTTATTTGAGAGCAACATTTTCCATTTTTGGTTTATTTTTTTTCCAGTGTCGTGAAGATGATTAACCAATTACTTGCGGGAGTTCATATTGCATCATCAGCTGAGGCAATGGCTTTTGGAGCTCGCTTAAGTCTAAACACAAGAACATTGTTTGATGCGATAACAAACAGCACAGGAAGCTCATGGTATGTCATTGGAGAGAAGCTTTGATATGCTGTCAGCAGCAAGCTAATAGGATCTTGGAAAATAAAGTTCTTGCTTTGGCTGCTGACATCTTGCTTTGCTGAAGAAATTATCTACTGTAACTATCTATTTGATGAAGGAGCACTTGATTGCAACCATACCAGTTATATTCAGTGGCCACCATTGCCTATCCCAATAGATGTTGCATATAAAAATCAGAAAACCTCCTCATTGGCCTTTGGCAATCACTTTTCTCTCTTGTTCAAAACCATACATTCTGTAGAGAGGGTTCAACTGTTCTGTTAGGATATAATCATTTTCTGCATGGTTCTCTAATAGCTCAAGCTTTGGACCCTATAGCAGTAGAGCTCAAGATCTTTAAGTTAGGGCGCGTTTGGTAACAATTACTTTAGGGGGCGATTCGATCGGTAACCGATTATTTTTTATTATTCCCTTAACCGATTCTAAGATTTTAATTTGTTTGCAGAATCGTCCAAAATTTCTAATTCGGAAGAGAATTGCGTTTGCATGCCGTCTTCATTAATTCTGTTCAAAATCAATTTCTTTTAATTTTTAAATAATTTTTTTACTTTTTTTCCTTTGTTTTCTTTTCTTTTTTTCATTTTTCCTTTGTTTTCTTTTTTTTTTTTTTTTTTTCATTTTTTCATTTTTTTCTTTTCATTTTCCTTTTTTTCTTTTTTTTTTTTTTTTCTTTTCTTGTTTTCTTTTCTTCATGCCTTCTTTTCTTTTTCTCATCTTTTTCTTTTCTTTTTCTCATCTTTTCTTTTAAATTCTATTCCAATTCTTTTTTAATTACCTTTTTAGATTAAAATAAATTTGATATTGAATTTTCATAAACCATTCATTGATTAATTATATTTTTATACTAAGTAATAAAAATATTAACTAATCAATTTTTATTATATAGTAAATAATAAACCATAGTATAAACTATACTAATATCCCTACAATATGTAATAAATAAAAATACTAAATTATAACATAAAATTAAATATGTATTCTATATACAACAACTATATATTTCATACTAGGAAGAAATAAAAATAAAATATAGAAATAATTTTTTTTTTTTGATTCGGCACTTTTGATTCTCTTTTTTGATTCTCGGACGGAGAATCATATTTTTTCTGATTCTGAATTCTTGTCCAAAACTGATTTTGGGAGTAAATTTGTTCCCAGAATCAGTTTTGGACAAAAAATTTACAAACGCGATTACGTTCCCAAGGCGATTCTGGGAACAAAAAATCGGGAATCGAAAAGACTTGTTTGGATGGTTGCCAAACAGGGCCTTAGACTCTGCACACTCCCCTTTTCACTTATTTTTTCCCTTCTTTGCACATCTTGGGTGTCTAAAAGCTTATGCTTTTAGGTTGGATTTTCTAACATGTTCTTGATTTTCAACAAGGGAAACTTAACTTAGGGCTTGGAGTCACGGAAGTGTTTCTGAGAATGTGGAACTGCACTCTCTTAAATGAGCACCCGATTTCTTGTCAATTTAAAAGTTGCTTGATCAAGTGTTCTTATCCCTTGCAGGATGTTTGAAAATCGTGTTCCCCACATGCTGGATAATGATTATACACCATACTCGGCACTTGATATATTTGTGAAGGACCTGGTATGGCATAAGTGTCTTGCTCTTTGCAATCTTTTGAAGAATTTTTGAAAAACTATATAGACACTCTTATAATATCTCCAGGGCATTGTTTCGCGTGAATGTTCATCACGTAAAGTTCCTCTTCACATTGCAACAGTGGCACATCAACTCTTCTTGGCAGGTTTGAAAAACTTACTCCTTAGTCCTAGTGTGATGTAGTTCCCTCCCCCTGCATCTGGATTTTCTACATGGCAAGGAATAAAGATCTACAGCAGGATTTTCTTGTCATTCCGTGCTTTGTGAAATATTGGGGTTTGCATCCTGGACATAAGAAATGACTGAAATTTAAATCAGGAGAATGTCAGGGAGCCATTGTCTTGAGTTAGCATTAAATTTTTTATTTTATTACAAAGAAATAACTCAGTCCTGATAATCTGCTGATATATATGTCGTATAATAACTTATAGCTTTCCTGCACTTCCATACTTTTCATCTCATTTCCGCAAGCTGGGTTTATTATTGACATGGAATCTTGAAGTCTAACGAGATTCAATTTTTTTTTTATCGACTTTCGTGGCCTGCACGATCTTCTTGTTTATTTGAGTTGGTGGTCATTCAGCTATTGCCTGATTGAAAGATTGAACATGAGGAAAAAGATTATAAACAAGTTATTATAAGAAAAATCTGGTGCAAAATTATTATCAACTAGTCACACAAATCAGCAGTCTGGTTTAGTCTATTCTCAAGGGAGCAGAAAGTTTACATGATAATATAAATTTGATTGACTTCTGGCAATTGTGTTCTCGAGCAGGTTCTGCTGCTGGATGGGGTCGGCGAGATGATGCTGGTGTAGTAAAGGTATGGAGACTGTAATCCAAGCTCTATGTTAACTCACTTTCGGCTAATTGCATTGTCTTGACACATGGTACATTGCATAATCATTTTGTCAGTTGTCACTACCAATTCCTGATTCTTGCTGGACATAGAAAATAGATGAGATGACAATGTTTGTGTAACTATGAGTATTGAATGGTTGTTTTGTAGTGGGAGGGGGAGGATCTTTAGTCCTAATAACAAAATTTTTTGAAACCTTCACGTGAATTTGGTTGATTGAGCTTGTTTCGTTTTGCTTAAGAAAACAAATTTTGCCCTTTTGTTTTAAATAAGAAATATTTAAGTTTTAAAAGATTATGAAAAAAATATATAAAGAATATATATAAAATACATATCATTACTTGTATTAGGAGGTCTTAGATGTTCCAGATTAACAAACTGTTAGAGCCGCAAGAAAAGGAAAAAGAAAATTGTGAAAGTGAAGTTTGACCAAATACATAAGTGTAGAAAAATCCAACCATTCAGAACATTATTCAAGCTAAATCTAATTGTTTGTTTTTCTATATGGTGGGATAAGACTAGGTGTATCGTTGTAAATCTGATTATTAGATGTCCTAATCTTTCATAGGTGTTAGAATATCCAACCTGAAAGCTTCAACCAATAAGTGGAGGGAGGAAACATTAATATAAGGCCCATATAAACCCCATAAATAAGGGGGGTACTTTAATAGCCCTTTCACGTGCAAATCCAATCGAGAACAGCATGTGGAATTGATGTTGGGGAGCCTCAAATGCATAATAAATCCGGGGTGAGACCTATCTCTGATGCCATGTTAGAATATCAAACCTAAAAGCTTAAGCCAATAGGTGGAAAGAGAGAACATGACTATAAAGACCATATACACACCACGGACAAGCAATGTGGCACACTTTAATAGTAGAATTAGAACCACTACACATGACATGACCTCCCTTTATGAATGACCTGGTAAAACTAGTTTGACTGCAATTTCAGGGATTCTTTTGTTTTCACTACCACATGTCTTGTTTCAATCATCAAGTGTTAAAATTACAGGCCCATAGTTTATGATGATGTAGTTCTTTTGATAATTAAATTCAGTCCACTATGGTTTTACTGCTTAGATTCTCTGAAGCTTCAATAATGAGCTCTTTGATGTTCTTTGCGTGATTCTGTCTTGTTCTATCATAGCAAACAACGTATTATAGATTATAACCTTGAACAAATGGCCAGACAATGAATATATTGGATTAAATTTTTGTTCTGCAACATAGGTGTATGAGACACTGACCGGTGTCAAAGTTGAAGGGAAACTTCCTATGCTTAAGAAAGAAGTCATTTTGCAATCTTTTCCACCTGAGTGGCCAGTTGATCCAGTTGATGACATACAGAGACTAAATCAGAACAGTTCAAAGACCTTAGTTGTTCTGGATGATGATCCCACTGGAACACAGACTGTTCATGATATTGAGGTATTGACAGAATGGTAAGCCTCTGCATGTGCCTGCTACCTTCTTCTTTTCTGATATGTTTGAAGAAGTGATTGTCCTTGTGATAATTTTTAGCTCTCTTTCTACATAACCGAGCAGTCCATATGTTGCTCACTCATTATCCTGTAAATAGTAAGTTTTTCAATAGCTAAGCAGCCCCTCAAAACAAATGGCGGATGATTTTTTGCAGGACGGTTGAGTCACTTGTTGAGCAGTTCAAGAAAAAACCTACATGCTTCTTCATATTGACTAACTCCAGGTCACTGAGTTCTGACAAGGCAAGTTCTAATTCTTTTGCTTGCATAAATGAATTAATGGATTATTGTGGTGGTTTTTGTTGAGCTGTGAGGAAAATCAAAGATCTGCTTAATCAAGATAGAAAGGAAGGATAGTGGGAAATTGCTATTACCCTATGGAATTTGTAGGTTTGGCTTATAGTTATACTCAGTTCCTGAACATTATGTCATTTTGTTACAGGCCAGTGCACTCATCAAAGATATATGCCAAAACCTGCAGTCGGCGGCAAAGTTGTTGGAGAATGTGGACTACACGGTAGTTCTAAGGGGTGACTCAACTTTAAGAGGTCATTTTCCAGAGGCAAGAATGGGATCTTTATTGAAATTTTTTTCAGCTGTGAAACATTTTAAGAAGCTTCAGATTGTGACAAGTACTTTTGATCCATTCAGGAGGCTGATGCTGCTGTTTCTGTTCTTGGTGAGATGGACGCATGGATCATCTGCCCCTTTTTTCTTCAGGGAGGACGTTATACCATCAATGATGTTCATTATGTTGCGGATGCTGATATGTAGAGTCTTTCAACTTTCTTTCTTTTCCCTTCCTCCTTATAGTAACCACAATGTAAATTTTTTTTACTGATTAAGGAGTCTTTACATGGATTGCTTTGTCTGCAGGCTTGTTCCTGCGGGGGACACGGAATTTGCAAAAGATGCTGCTTTTGGATATAAATCATCAAACTTGTGCGAGGTCCTGAATTTTTCATTTTGATTCATTGTTATAACATTATTTTTATTGCTTTAATACCAAAAATATCGGATCTATTGAAATCTTCTTCATCCGAATCATAGTGGGTTGAAGAGAAAACTGGAGGCCGCATTCCTGCAGGTGGTGTGTCATCTATTTCAATCCAACTGCTGAGGAAAGGTGGTCCTGATGCTGTTTGCCAGTTCCTTTGCAATTTGAAAAAGGTAGATAACCCAATCTTCACAAGGTGTAGACATGATTATACACCCCAAAGATATCTGATGCAGTGGTTAATCTTGTCTCTGCACTACTCAAATTTTCCAAATCATTCTTGAAATCCAGCTTCTGCAGTTTGTCATGCTAGAAGAGTAACAACACTCTATAAGATGGGCTAGCTTTGACACTGTTACAGAAGAATGGTAAAAAAGTATAAGGACTTTTTTGTCATCCTTAGATGGAGAAAGTATGTGCTGGAGCATTTAAGATTTTATGTTATGTTGCCTAGCATACTAGATTGTGCCAGTGTGGCTGTTGCTATTCTTTTTTTGCCCCTCTTCCTAAAAATATATCTTCAGGGAGTCTTTACCAGTGCCAACATTGCCATTTGGGTTTGACTAGTATGACAATTGTAAATACCATATTTCACTTTGCTGCAGGTTTATTATGTGTAAGATTCATTTAACTCAAGAATTGAGACACGAAAATTGTTCTCAGGAATTTGTTTTCCAATGATCAAAAGTTTCGTAGGATGCAAGTCTGCATCTAAGTGATGACTGTTGAATGAATAATAGGATCAGGTGATGCTGTCAACATATCAAGAGGAGTAATTCTTCATATTTTTTTGCTGTATCTGAACATCATAAGCCATAACACTGCAAATGTCCTGGCTTTCTGAAGAGATAAATTCTGTTTTATTGCCAACCGAAAATAGATTCTGCTCGCACACTCAAAGCTGTTCTTGAATTCTCAGGGTTCAACATGTGTAATAAATGCAGCTAGTGACAGAGACATGTATGTATTTGCGGCAGGAATGATAAAGGTAAAAGGTCACACTACTTTGAAATGGTCGCAACCATCCAATTGCTCACTGGAGGTTTGTTGAAGCTCATTTTCTATATCAACTTGATCCATTGACAGGCAGAGCTGCAAGGAAAGCATTTCTTGTGCCGCACTGCAGCTAGTTTTGTTTCTGCCCGGATTGGAATTATCCCAAAAGCCCCAGTTTTACCCAAAGATTTAGGAATAACCAAAGAGATGACTGGGGGACTGATAGTTGTGGGATCATATGTTCCAAAAACAACAAAACAGGTCAAAAAGTGATATTTTACACATTTGATTTTTCTCTTCCCTTATGTTGATGCTTTTTGCTAAATCAGGTCTTTATGTGACCATTTTTTGCAGCTGCAAGAGCTTAAATTACAGTGCGCGCAGATCATAAAAAGTATAGAGGTGATTGAAATGTAAATCAGTTCTTTTGGTTTTGTAAAAGCTGGTGCAATTCTTCCAGGGGAATAACTTCAATTTTCAACTGATGACTCGTGTCTTAGTTTTAAAATAGTCTACTTACTTTTCCTAATGTGATTTTTGTACTTAACAAAATTCTAATAATTTGATTTCTTTTCCTACATGAATAGATTTCTGTTGATAAAGTTGCCATGAAATCAAGAGAAGAGAGGGAAGAGGAAATTGAGAAAGCAGCGGAGATGGCAGACGCATTTCTTCGAGCTCGTACAGACACTCTGATTATGACAAGTCGGGAGCTAATTACGGGGAAAAGTTAGTCTCCCACCCCCTTCTTTCTCTTATTTGATAAGACTATGTCACGAACTATCTGAACCATTTCCTTGTGAATTAGCTTGACTAACATCCACACCAAACTTATATTAAATGATTGTCTACAAATAGCTTTTCTCATGGTGATAGGAGTCATCCATCAAGAAAAGGGAAAAATGACGCAGAGAGTCAACACATTCATATTGCTTGAACTTTCTTTCTCCCTCTGCATGCACCCCTATGCATGTGAGGGTAGGCGGAATTCTCTTTTTCTAATGGCATTGCATGCGTGTGGCAGATCCTTCTGAGAGTCTGGAGATCAACTTTAGGGTGAGCTCAGCACTGGTGGAAGTAGTTAGGAGGATTAAAACCAAACCTCGTTACATCCTTGCAAAGGTACTTTCGATTTGTTGTGTTTTAGCCATGTGCAAAGTGCAAAGTGCTTTGCTGCCAGATGTTAAGATATTCTCACCAATGGTTGGACTAACCAGAATTTCCTTGTTTTTTATTTTTTTCTTTCAACTATGATTTTTGGACATTATAGTACTGATAGCTTTTGCTTGTGCTGCTTACTTCATATAAATGCTAAAGTGTCTATAACCGTTTCAAGCTACAACATGTATCATTGTAGTGATTGCTGCAGCGCATGATTCGGCCCCATTTGGTGTCTCAAGGGGTCAATATAATAGTCGATTGTTGCACAATTATGTGCGGTAAAATTCTTAAGTTTTACCTACTTTGTAGTTAAGCTGAAAACAACGCTTTTTAATCAACCAAAAGGAGCATTTTGTCTATATTGGCAGCAGCCACAAACTACTTAATAGACATGCAAAATCTGAAACTATTCGTGAGCTAACTTTAATGTGCCCTAAAATCAGTTGGCAAATATTTCTTGCCATGGTTCAGAATGTAGACCAGGTTAATCAGTCATACCAGTGGGCTGTGGCAATTGGTTAATCCCGTAGTGATAATTAAAATAGACACCATATATTCACCAGAATATTTGGGCTGAACTTGCAGCAGTAGGAGCTTGGTCGGGCATTGTCTTGTAACACATACTTAAGGGGGTGGTTGCTTGTGCTTCTATATCTCTTTCTATGTGCAAATGCTTATGCGCTTTTTTTACTGACCCTGCTTATGTCTGCTGCTGGGGCATTTTTGCTCTGGGGCATTGACAGCAAAGCTCTCTATGTGATAGTAGATAATGCTATCCACATCTTATCTTTGAGTGCAGGGTGGAATCACCTCATCAGATCTCGCTACAAAGGCCCTTGAGGCAAAGTGTGCGAAAATAGTTGGACAAGCTCTAGCTGGTGTTCCTCTATGGCAATTAGGTCCTGAAAGCAGACATCCAGGAGTTCCATACATTGTATTCCCAGGTGAAGCTCTATTTTATTTATTTTTACATTTTGCACATCCACACATTTAACATATGATCCTCATGCAAGGATTCCTTCTCTCTTCTTAGGTAATGTTGGCAGCAGTACAGCACTGGCTGAAGTTGTAAAATCGTGGGCTCCTCCAGGCAGACTTTCTTCCACAAAAGAACTTCTTAGGGTCAGGATCATTGAGATTAGTCTTTTTAATAGGATTAAATTAATATAATATACAAGAGTTTTGTTTTATATATAGAATGCAGAAAAAGGTTGTTATGCCGTTGGTGCATTCAATGTTTATAACTTGGAAGGAGTCCAAGCAGTTGTTGCTGCAGCAGAGGAAGAACAGAGTCCTGCTATACTACAGGTTGGACAATGAACCTGAAACTTGATCATTCCTTACCTTTTAAGTTCGGCTAATAATCTGATAGCAAATAGGCTTGTCATATGGAAGGATTCAAAGCACTGAATTTCTGTACCACTGGTACACCTGTTGTAATTTTTTCCGCCAAAGCTGACCCTCGTGACTCAAACTTCCTCACTGCTTATTTCAATGCAATTTGCTTTCTAAAAGCTTAAAGTTCAAAGAGACTTTTGGCTTTTTTTTTTCATGAAATATTTTGGCCCTTAACAAAATGATTACCTTTCTTTTTTCCGTCTTCTAAAATTTTAGCTATTCCTTTTTTTGATTGCAAATTTGCATTTAGGGTTTAGGACATGGACTTATATAAATTGAGATGTGCATGGCTATAAGTAGAGTATAATTTGTTTGATGCCTATTTTCCTTGCAGATCCATCCAGCTGCCTTTAAGCAAGGAGGAATTCCTTTAGTTGCCTGTTGCATCTCTGCTGCAGAACAGGCTAATGTAAGTGCATTTTATATCTGATTGAAAAAGAGAAGAACACCAGTACTACACTTATATGCAGCAGAAATTTCTGCTATATGTGGTGTAAAGACAAAATATATATTTTTATGTTCTCTTATAAAATGTAAGTTCTCTGCACAAATGACATAAAATTAATGAGAATTACATTGTCGGTTTATAGAGATCCTTATACAGTCATATGCAGCCCAACAATTTTTGGAAGCCTAGTCTGGCATTCTGCGCATAGCCACTCGTTTGATATGTGGATCTTCTGGACATTATATGCCGTTTAACCTCAGCTTATACCAAAAGTATCTGTTTTGGAATAAAACATGGAACATAGAGAATGTTTGTGAATGTTTTATTGGTGCGCTGTGGTTTGTCTCGTATAACTGGTCTTTCAGGTTTGAGTTTTAGGTTATAAGACACGAGTTTGCAATTATATGTCCAGTTGAGTCACTCCATGAACACTCTACTCCAGTTAATGCAAACAGTTTCGACGGTTTATGCACATGCTTTTATGGCAGGTTCCAGTCACAGTTCATTTTGATCATGGAACTTCCAAGGAAGATCTCATGCAAGCCATTAATTTGGTATATAACTCTCAACCCTGAGTCATAATGCTATATCTGGCTGGCATAGGGAATGATCCAGTGTGGGGTCTCGAGTTGCAGCATATTCTTTAAAGGAAAAATGGGTCGATTAATTCTCTGTTCATGTTAATTTTCCAGGGATCTCATTCAGTAATGGCAGATGGTTCACATCTCTCCTTTGATGATAATATCTCCTACACAAAGTTCATATCGTCTTTGGCCCACTCAAAAGGCCTGCTTATTGAGGCTGAATTAGGGAGATTGTCAGGGACAGAGGATGACCTGACTGTTGAAGATTTTGAAGCAAGGCTAACTGATGTTAATCAGGTCAATACATTTGTTATTAAAGGCAAGCCTTATATCAGTGGTTAGAATGTCAATGTCATCTTTTCATGAACTGGCCCCTTTAATTTTCAGGCAGAAGAATTTATTGATCGCACCGGTATAGATGCTTTGGCGGTGTGTATTGGAAATGTTCACGGAAAATATCCTCCCAGTGGTCCAAAGTTGAGGCTTGATTTGCTTAAGGTCTGGAATATTCTCTGACCCTTATTAAAATCCTTAATCATGCAATCACGATGCATTGGTGGTTAATACACTTTTTATTTTACTTTTTTTTGTGTAGAAAAAGTTAAGCTCATATGCATCTTTATGTTCATTGTGAAGAAATATTAGTATGAATATTCTGGAGAAAAAATAGTGAAATATCGAGACACATGGAGTTTCTTAGTAAGCCATATAGCCAGAGAGAAATGTTGCAATTAATGGTAAAAAGGTTCTATTTGTGCATGTGTAATACTGGCAGTAGCCAAATCCGGGGTAACCATATCCTCTTTCCGCATGCTTCATGCCCGGATCAATACATGAATTACATGAGGACATTTGTTCCGTCTTGATGGACACATCCCATTCTGGATAGGAGTATAATGGCTTAATTTTAGTAGGCAAAATCGGGTTAGAAAATCTAGCAGCAGGCATAATTTGATAATCTAAGGCAGTGAAGCATTTGTTGGTCTTTCATGCTATTTGATAACCCAAAGAATAGTATCGAACTCTCCGTTAGAATTGCATCGTTGCAGAGCTGGGCTTGCTCCAAAGCGGCCATCTCTTTCTCTGAATTTTGAGATGTTCTCATAGTCTCATGCATGTATGCATTCTAAAAAGTATTGATTAGCATTGCGCGGCAAGAGATTCATCCACTTCCTTCTTAACATGCAAAAATATCTGTGAATCTCTTCGAAATTTTCGAGAACTAGTATGGATTCTATCATTGCTTCATCTTTTTATCAATGTTTTTCTTCCCCAGGACCTGCAATCTTTGACATCCAAGAAGGGAGTCTCCTTGGTGCTTCACGGAGCTTCGGGCTTGTCTGAGGAACTCATCAAGGTAACTAATTCGTGCAAAATGCGCCTCCTTCACGGGCAAATGATTCTAAATGGATGATTGTGATGAGCCCGAGGAAATGTTCAGAAGCTAACGAAACCTACTCGGATCATTTGCTTCCGACAGGAATGCATCCGATTGGGCGTCAGAAAGTTCAATGTCAACACGGAGATGCGGAAGGCATACATGGAATGCTTGAGCGAACCCAAAAAAGATCTTGTCAATGTCATGTCGTCCGCGAAGGAAGCTATGAAGGCTGTCGTTGCAGAAAAGATGCACCTCTTTGGTTCAGCTGGAAAAGCATGATGACAAGAGCTGTTATGTAATTCTTCACCAGTTTCTCAAGGGATTTGAATAAATGGTACTCACCTGGAGATGTGAAGTATATTAATTTCGAGAATAATGAGACATCTCCATTGTTTTCCACTATATACTTGGTGTCCCTGTGGCATTTGTGAAATGATATATGGTCTCATGTGTGATGAGATGGATCAACCAAAAATATCATCTGTCAAAATTGCTCGCAGATATCCTAACATTAAAGCAATGACGAAGTGCACTTCTTTGGTTCAGCTGGAAAAGCATGATGACAAAAGCTGTTATGTAATTCTTCACCAGTTTTTCAAGGGATTTGAATAAATGGTACTCACCTGGAGATGTGAAGTACATTAATTTCGAGAATAATGAGACATCTCCATTGTTTTCCACTATATACTTGGTGTCCCTGTGGCATTTGTGAAATGATATATGGTCTCATGTGTGATGAGATGGATCAACCAAAAATATCATCTATCAAAATTGCTCATAGATATCCTAACATTAAAGCATTGATGAAGTGCACTTCTTTGGTTCAGCTGGAAAGCATCATGACAAAAGCTGTCATGTTATTGTCCACCAATTTCTCAAGGAGTTGATAAATGGTATTGACCTGGAGATGTAAAGATCCAGGGGAGAGAGCGATTGGAACGATGCTGTTTTTTGAATATATATTTTTAGTGGGATGTAATTGAAAATAACAAAATTTTATTATGATAGTAAACGTTCAAAAATATCTACTAAGGGGCGGGGTTCGATTCAAACGGGATGTTAGCTGCCATATTTTTGCAGAGGTGATATTTTCTATTTATTTGTTTGCTTCAACCTAAATTTGACCGCTTATAACTTTTCTATTTGATATCCGTTTCACTCAATTTTTACGTTAACAGAAAGCTTGTAACTCAAACTTTTGAAAATGCTATTCAATTTTCAATTTTGACAAACTTTTACTTTTATAATATTCTAATTTCTTATTATCTTATAACCTTACTAATGTGCACATCTTAATAAATTAGAAATTTTCTAATATTAAGTAGAAAAAAAATAAAAACAGGTGTTACAATTTCTTTAAATAGAGTGTTTTTTTTTTTGGAGTAAAAACATAAGTTAGGAAATAACTCAATACATATTAGGGAAAATTTTAAATAAGTGATTGAAATAAATTTTGTTTTCAATAAAGAAATGAAGTATCATCATTTTCTCATAAAGATCTAAAGTGGATCTTATTTCAAATAAGAATCTGAAATGTTTATACCAGCCTCCATGAAGGCATGACATCAAGGGCATCTTCATTGCTCTTTTTTTTTTTTTTCTTTCATTTTTCCTTTCCAAAAAAGATAAACTCAAAAAAAAAAAAAAAATACAAGCAAGAGGGTAGTCGGCCCTCCCTTGCCTATGGCTATCACCCCATCACTGGGTATGGTTAGCGAGGTTGCTTAGAGACAAGGGCTACTAGTTATCGATAGAATCAGGAGAGGGCTATGGCCCTATTTGGGTGAGGGTCGCTAACCTAGCTAGAATTGGGCTAGCAACCAAAGGTGGGGGAGGGTGGAAGGATTGGAGTAGGGGTATGCATAGTTCGGGCGAGTGGTTCTCGACTTAGAACTGAGAACCACCGGGAATTGCCCGCTAAAAACCGGTTTAAAAAAATTAGAATCAGAAATCGCCCGCTAGTTGGATGGATCCACCCGGGAACCGGACCGCACCAAACCGGTCCAACCTCCACGTCTTCCCCTTTTCACCTTCAACTGGTTGCAACCCTCGCTCCGCTTCCGTCTCGGCCACCACCACCATCTTGGCCATCGCCTCCGTCGTCTCCCACTCCTCCCTTGAGTCTGACAATGAGGAGGATAACGGGGATGATATGCCGTTCTTAGACCTAGAGTTCACCCATCCCCGAAAATGAGGATGATGGAGAGAAGCCTAAGGAGGGGGAGGAGGAAGAGGAAGAGGGCAGGTAGCAGTGGGACGAGTCCAACAATGAAGAGGACGATAGTGACAGTGAATGCGGAGGTGGCGACGATGTGGAGAGAGAGTTCAAGTTCGAGGGAGGAAAAGAGAATTAATTCACTGTTTCGCCCAGTTCGGACTAGGACTCAAAATGAGATGAGTAGATCCGGAGGTGAATCGGAGAGGAAGAGGGAGCTCGGAGAGATTTTGAATTGAGAGAGACGAGATGGAATAGGAGAGTAATGAATTAAGATAAAATGATGATTAGAGTCCTAAATTTTAGATTTGCTAATTTTGAATTTTTTAATATTAAAAATAATAAATTATTATAATATAACAAGTCCGGTCTGAATGGGTGGGTGGGCAGATCCACTCATGAAACCGGGAACCGAACCGGTACCCACCGATTTCCATAAATTGGAACCGGGAATTGTACTGGTTCCTTTAAGAATCACTGGTTCCGGTCCGATTTCGGGCGGTTCGAGCGGGTCTCGATTCTTTTTGACACCCCTAATTGGCAGCCATCTCGCCACCTATATATTTTGTATTTGTATGTTTGTTTTTTTAAGTGTTATTCTCTTTTTATTAATTTGTCTTTTCACAAAAATTCAGACAAAAGGAAAATATAAAAAAAAAAAGAAAGGAATTTTAAAAATATGACAAAGCGGCTAGTCAGTAAGGTCAATTCATGATCACTTCGGACTATTATTTATTTCATACCTTGGTTTAAAAAAAATAGGGGCACGGCTTATGTAAAAAATTGACCGCATTTGGGGCCGTTATTTGGAACTTTCGTACATGCGTGCGGAAAAGAACTTGAGCGCGCGCGCAACCCTACCACCCGACGTCCTCCTGGAGATCGTTCCCGGCGCCGGCAACCTCACCAAGAAGCTCCTCGTCGCCGGCAAGTCCGTTCTCGCCGTCGAACTGGACCCTCGCATGGTTCTCGAGCTCCAGCGCCGGTTCTAGGGGCACGCCTTTACTCGAATAGTTTGAAGGTAACTGAATTGAATCGCGCCGTCTTCTCTTGGTGTGTCCTCGTCTGTTTCGAGAGGGTTTTGGAAATTTTCCGGTGGAAAAAGGGTGCTTTATTGATGGGTTCATCGGGATTTTTTTAGTACGCGATTTCGCGAGACTTTGAGGAGCCGTAGGATTTCGATGGCGTATGAATTGGCTGTAGCTGGGTCTGTTGTGCAAATTTGAGGAGATGGAAGTGAGAAAGATGTTTTTTTTTTTTTTGAACTCCCATTTAAGAGTACATAGCATCAAACTACAGTGTTTAGCTGCTGTTTTAATTGCTTTTGGAGAAGTATTGGAAGTTGGAAATTGATAGCATATGGTTAGCTTCCGTGTCTTCTGCAGTGCGAAAAGGTCAATACTTTTTAAATCTCTCGTGTCGTACCTTACTCAGTTAGAGAATTGTAAGGTAAATGTAGAGGAGTATACAGCAGGTTATTTGAGCTTAACCAGTTCTGCTAGCCTTTGCATTTGTAAGATGGTGTGAACTAAATCCTCGGGCTGGGGGCAGCCGAAGAGCCCATGTCCTGATCCCCTTCCAAACCCTGGAATGTGTGTACTTATCGAACAGCTTGAGTTATGAGGCTGTCCTGCTCTTTCAGTTTCTCACCATGTGTATCACTCTCTTGGTGTTGTGCATGTTCTGCTTCTTTGAGTTGGAGAGATTGTATGGCTGTTCTTGTATTGCTCTGAGTTCCTAGAGTATTGGTATTTAATAGGCGGGTCAAAAGGATTGTAATTTACTTCAGGTCTTTGAGTAGTCAAACTCAGATGATGCTTGTGTTTCTGCTGTAAACAGAATGCTCTTCAAGCCATGCCAGGCAAATATGTGCAAGTGCAATCACTGACTTAAGGGTGCTGCGTGCCTTTGTTTGATAGGGCTTGTGCTTATAGTATTTGACTGTTCCATGGGATGGGCTGGAAGGTTTATATCAGTTCATTGTCTGCCGTTTTGCGAGTAACAAAACAGGTGGGGTTGTTTGAAACCCGTCTTCCTTCCAAAGGAATTACGATAACAATAATTCGTGCTTAATTGAGAAAATCTGTATGTGCTGGAGTGTTTCAAGTTGTGGTTGTTTGGTTTGGTTTGGTTTATGCTCAATTATAGGATTTGTACATTCTTATTGTTTCGATTTGTGTTGTTTGGAGATTGGTTTGTTATTTGGTTATATACTGTTTCGGTCACTCAATTCACACTTTTGTTAGGAAAGATATTTTACACATAAAAATCAGGAGGAAGTGTGCCCCCCTAATAAAAGATAAGCAAAGAAGAGTCGACGGCGAGCTCAAGCGCTCGAGCTCAATTATGAGTTTGGCAAAGATTGAGTCAGGTCAATTTAAGCTTGGTAAAAATGCTTTCGTGGCAAGTTCATGCATGGAAAATAATATTTGAACTTGAGTTGAAATTTGAGTATTGAGTTTAGCAGTGAAGTTGAGTTTGAGCTGTCGACTTGTGTACTTGGCTTGATTGCATGCCTATTTTCTTCTAAGCAACTGGACTTTACTCTATTTCCTCTTTGTTTGCGGGTGCATGCCTGTTTGATTTGAGTATTTGAAATGAGTCAAGTTTGATTATCTGATTTTGTCCAATCAACTTAACTTGATTTCAACCTTATTTCAAGGACTCCATTGTGATCTACCAATAGAAGGGCATATCTGCCCTTGCAGATTTCTTGACCTCCAACAACAAGGTGAGTTGCTAAGAGGTTAATACTGAAGAACCTCAAACACTAAATTTCAAAGCCAAACAAGCAACTGAATAAGCGGGTTGGAGAACAAATTATTCGTCAGAGATGCAGCACGATGAGGTTATCTGGCAAGTCATTCGGCACAACCATTGTAGTTATATGACCAAGTGAGTCGATTAACCTGAAATGATCTCACTGTATCGTGTTACTTCTCCTTGCTATTTTGGCCAAGAATTACATTTATTTGCTTCTAATTTGATCTTGCAGGATTACCACTGGAATATTTTGTCGAAATGAATACAACGTAACAGGGATTTGTAATAGGAGCTCCTGCCCTCTAGCTAACAGCCGCTATGCTACTATCCGTGATCAAGACGGTACTATATTCTAACTGTTCTCATGACAGGGATTTTTTGTAGTTCTTCCATGTCCTTCAAAATCCTTAATAGTATGTGTTATCAACAAACTGATTTGGCATGAAATTTCCACTTCCAAAGTTATTTTGATAGCTTCGATCAGTAATTGATTGCATTCTGTTTCATTTTAAACTAATCTCCAAATATATGTTTTTCTTTCTCTTTGGGTCTACTGTGCAGGTGTCTTTTACTTGTATATGAAATCAATAGAAAGGGCTCACATGCCCGAGAAATTGTGGGAAAGAGTGAAGCTGCCAAGAAATTATGAGAAGGCCCTTGAGATTATTGATAAGCATCTGGTATTGGCAATTTAGCTTTGCAGTGTAACAGATTGTTTTGCTTTGTTCTGGCATTTCACCATTTGCTACAAATTCTCTGTTGGCAGATGTATTGGCCGAAGTTTCTTGTTCATAAGACGAAGCAAAGGTTGACCAAAATGACTCAAATGCGCATCCGAATGAGGAAGCTTGCTCTGAAAACTAGGTTCAAACTCCTTTGTGCAGTTGGCTGCTCTATCATAGAATGTGTTTCCATGATAAACTATTTCTCTTAATCTCCTTTTTTGCTATTTGATGGCACTTCTCAATTTAATCGGTAATATGTCAATTATAGCTGTGTGTCATTTAGAATTTGTCGTTACTCTTGACTTTTAACTCTGCATGCTGTTGGCTTAGATGTGAATGAAAAAGAACCATATGTTCAAGTGACTGTTTTCATGTCAGGTTTGGCAATATGAATCTCTTGTCAAACAATTTTACCTTTATCAGCAAGTATTCCTAGATTTCTCTACAGATCTCTTCATATGATTTCTCTACAACTCTCTTATGTCGATTTCCGCATTATGTTTATTTTCTCCGAAGTTTCTGTACTGTACATATATTATGTGTTGCCTAATGCTTATATCATGATTGTAAAATTCCAATTTGCAAGGTTGTTGCATTTGCATTTGTGAAACCTCCTTGTTCAAGAATATGCAGTGGACATTGCTATTACTGATGTCTGGACTGGTCCTTCGGTGCATCTCGTCTGTTTTAGCTTCATCCTGTGACATGCCTTTCTTTCCTAACAGGGAAAAGATTATGACGACTCCGAGGAAAGAAAAGAAGAGAGAGGCTAGAAGGGAGGAAAAAGCAGAAAAGGCAGCAGTTTTGGAAAAGGTTGGTTGGGTTCACCTTTATAACTATGGAAGTGCTTCACCCATCATATCACTCCTAACTTTTACTTATTGTTGGCTCTGCTGCAGAGTATTGAGAAAGAGCTATTGGAACGCCTTAGAAAAGGAGTGTATGGTGATATCTACAATTACCCTGTCAAAGAATATGAAAAAGTCCTCGAGATGGATTCATTGCAGGCTGTCGATGAAGATGAAGAGGAGGTATACTATTTTTTTATGAACACATGTAACTCTTGTTGTTTGAGAAGGTACATATGGCTCTATTAGGACAGTATATCTGTATAAGATATGTAGAAGTTTTGCTTCTTGCTAGAGGTTATCATTTGATGATTATGCAATTGTTGTTCTGGAATGAGCAGGAACCTGAGATAGAGTATGTGGAAGGTTATGATGAACTTGAGGAAGAACTAGAAGATGATATTGAAGATTTTGGCGGTCTTCCTATGAATAGAGTTCGTGCAATTGGTGACAATGGCGAAGGTTCTTTCTATACCCAGATTAAACGTGTTCACTTAGTGTCTGAATGTTCATGTGATCATTTTTTTTCCAGAGCTGTTATCTTTTTCCCCATTCTTTATGGTTTCTTGCTGCATTTACATTTTACTTTGCTTCATTCCCTTTAAAATCACGAGACAAGAAGTTACTAGAGGACTTATTTGCTTCCTGCATCCCAGTAGTGGAGCTAATTATATTTTTGGTTCAGATGAAGATGGTGATGGAGATGAAGATGATGATGCAGAAGCTGATCGGAAGAGGGGAAGGGCTTTAAGAAAAGTTGAGAAAGGTGATGCTGGTTCTAAGCCCAAGAAAAGAGCTAAGGTTCTTGTTGAGGTGAGTGCATCATTTTAAATTTTCAGATCTGCTGTCAATATGGACTTTGTTAATAATAAGCATATGCTTTGTATTAGTAATGACAAATCTAAGTTCAGCTTTGCCAAGGAATTAGAATTTTCTATTAGTAGTGAGAAATATATGGTTCAGCTTTGTTTTATACATGGAAATCACTTTGTGCAGAAAGTGTTAGGTAGTCTTCAGTACTAGAATGGCATCGTGCCATCACCAACCTACGTCCTTTTCCAATACTTCTCATCAAAGTCCCATACATCATGATTGTGGTTGATCTTCATTTTTCTCTTTGGGTCGTTTCTTTCTTTAGCACAAATGGAAACTTTTTAGGTTAAGATTCCACTATCTCCTTCTATGTTTTTTTTTTTGGCCATCTATACATGGTTAATTTACTTTGATGGGAAATTATTTTTTTAGTACATCATGGATGTTCCTCTCATTGGTTGGTATTGAATAGGCGCTATGTTAGCTTAGGACAGTAAATGCCCACATAGCATTCGATTAGTTTTTCCTTACTCTTCTTTGAGATGTCTATCTGACATGTCAAAATGCATATTTTTTCAAACAACAACAATGACAACAGCAATAATAAAAGCTGATTATTATTTCTACGCTTGTGCTTTACATTATGTAGTGTGCGATTTATAAAAGGATCTTGTGCCAATATTAGTGTCTAAAACTAGTTCTTTTGATTGGCAGGTTGAGCATGAGAATGCTGATGAGAGACAAACTGCAGTTCACTGAGGGCTTGCTCCGATCATTTTGCTTCGTTTGGCCCTTGGTAAACCAGATGGGGGCGGCTGTCTCGTCTTTGAAAGTGTATATCATGCTTTTCATGGTAGCATAGAAAAAGTTAGCACAAAGTTATGACAGAAATTAGCAGCGGTTCTGGTTAATGTTGCATCTATCTTCCGCTCTTCACGATACTCTCGTTGTCTTTTTAAATAAAGGTTGTATTATTGGTCACAAAAAAATATCGAGACTCACGAGCAGAGAACCAGCATCCAATAGATGCATGTTGCAGCAATAGTTTCCTACTGACCTATGTTTTTCCCCTTGGCTTCAATAAATAGGTTGCGAGCTATTTTGTTCTTTTTTCTTGACTTCCTATTCAAAATCAGTCTTGCGTATTTGATCTGAATTGAATGGCAGCAAATCCCTTATACGTATTTGATCTGAATCGAATATATCCTAGTACTGTAACCTTTGTTAGTCTGGACCTAAGAATGGTAGCAACGTGAGAACTCTCATACTCAGTTATACCCTTCGGCTGCGTTTGGCGATCGGGATAAAATTCAAGATATGATAAAACTCTATCTTATGTTTAGTGCATGCTTAGGATAGAATAAAGTCGAATATAAATGAATATAAGTTGGATAAAATTATCTTATGGGGGAGTTGAGATAAAGGTATATATGATTAATATCCATAATAGGAAATTTTTTTCTCAATTAATAAATTTCTTAAATTTAAAAATAAAAATTATATTTCAATATAAATAATATTTGAATTTTAATATAAAAAATTCAACATAACAAAAAATTCAAAAATTATTTTTTAATTTAATCTTATTTTTATTTATATATTAAAATTTAATTATATTTTATAATATAAATTCAATATATAAATATATATTTATTACATATTTTAGGTGTTTTAGTATTTTCGGTATATTAGTATAATTTTCTATTTAATTTATTAGAGAATGATGGAAGGGGAAGAAAGAAATAAAAAAGAAATTAATTTATAAAGAGAGGAAAAAAAAATAAAGTAGACAAAGAGTATTATGAGAGATTTTTACCATTTTCGTTTGTAAAATTTGTGATTCATATAAATATTTATACAAAAAAATATATTTAATATGATGTGAACATATCTGATTTTATTATTACAATCACCAAACAATAAATAGGATCTTTTGTAAAATTCCTATTTTATTCAGTCCTATCATAATTAGAAATTCAGACGACTAAACATAATCTTTTTAGGTTTGTGTTTGATTATGATTGAGAGAGGATAGAATAAAGGAGGATTTGAAATTTACCACATATCCCTAGATTGTTAAAAATATTCTATCATATGGTTAGTGTAACCTAAGAGAGAATATGGGCTCTTTGAAAAAAATCCTTGATAGTTTTCGAAAATTCACAACTTAAAATAAGATTGAAATTTTTTGAAAATCTTTTTCATTTGAAAATCACATCTTTGACTTTGCTCCTGTCAGCCTAAAACCCTCTCCATTGGGAAGTCGACCTTAGGAGCATGAGGTCTCAACTGACGAGAGTTCACCTAATTTTGGGACGGTCTCATAAACAGTGGGAGTCCCTCCCTTGTCGAAACACGATTGCCAGCCGGTGGTGATGATTGATGTGGTCGGAGGTGATGGTGATACTGTCTGTGGTAATCAAAAGTGACAACGATTGGTAATTTTGGTGATGGGAAAGCAATATCTAACGTGTCATTTTATCACTCCGTTAAAAGATAAAATATGAAATTTTTAATTATTTTAAAATTTTATATCCACTCTGTGTTTATCTTACCACCTAAATCGGATTTCTTATCTAATATTTTATCCGGATGTACCTAGGTTTATTCAGTTTGAAGAACTTCATCAAACACCAAATAGAATAATTTATTATCCTATCTAGATAAACGTAACCTTGATTTAGAAGCGTTGCTTCAAGAACAATAATATGAATGCGTCATCCTCGGGATGTGGCAGTATGCCTCCGTTCCTGCAGGGACCCTAATAACGGATGTAAGATCTAATTTTGCAAATTTTATAATTGTTGACACATAAATTTTTGCGATTCGATCATTCATTTATTATACAGAAAAATAGGGATCCTTGAAGAAAAAAAAATTGAAATTAAACTGCAGATCATATAGTTTTATGAGCATTTATTATTTAATTTATATTTTTCATTGATTACATTAGCATTGGGGCCGGTGGCGGATGGTTTTTGAGCTTAAAATTCGATAGATTGGGCCCAAATGCACGGCAAAATTCGGCCAAGGTGAGGGGATAGGGGGTGGCCGAAACTCACATGGAGAACGGGGCTTTAGTTGACTTAATTTGAGCATAATTCAGCCAAATAAGAATTTAATTAGGGCAAGTTTTAGGTTATTAGAGCCCATCATATTAGAAAGGCTTAAGTTAAGCCCATACTATTAACGTTAACCTTGATTTGCATTAGAAATAGAGCATTATGCATCACAAATTAGAGTTCGGCAAATCCACGATTCCAGAGCACACGTAGAGACGAGAGAGACACACGAGGGAAAGAGAGAGAAAAGGTGCTCAGCCAAGCTTCTCGACCCTCGATGAAGCACACCTACATTGATTGTTAATACTTAAATTTTGGCGATTCGATCATTTATTTATTACATAAAAAATTAAGGATTAATTTTTAACTCCTAAACAAAAAATATTGAAATTAAATTGCATATCATATAGTTTTAGGAGCATTTATCATTAAGTTTATATTTTTCATTAATTGTATTAGCGTCAGATTAGGGGTGGACGGTTTTTGGAGCTTGAAATTCGATAGATTGAGCCCACGTGGCAGGGCAAAATTCACATGAAGAAATGGCTTTAATTGGCTTAATTAGAGCTTAATTCAGCCCGTTGAGAGTTTAACTAGGGATAAGCCTTAGGTTATTAGAGCCCATCATGTTAGAAAGTTAACCTTGATTTACATTATAAATAGAGCATTGTGCATCATAAATTAGAGGCCGGCAAATCCACAATTCCAAAGCACACGTAGAGACGAGAGAGATCCAGTAGTGAAAGAGAGAGAAAAGGTGCTTGGCCAAGCTTCTTGACCCTCGATGAAGTAGCCTCGCCGGGCACACCTACTTTGATCGCTGCTACTATACCGCGAGCTCGCACCTCCTCGAGTCGCCGCTCTCACTTGCCGTACGCCGGAGGTACGCCAATAATGCCGGTGAACGGGGAACGTGAGAGTTGGGCGCGCACCACGGCCGACGAGAAGAAACAGAAGTCGAAAGAGAACGTGGCTGAAGAAGAAGACCGGTGAGATTGAAGAAATTAATCCGCTGCTCCGGTTAAAAAAGAATCACAATCTGGTCAAATAAATCCAAGCGGTGGATCTGTCTTCTTTTGAATTTCGTCCAGATCCACGAACCCCCTACCGTCTGTCGCCGCCCGCCCTCACGCCTTCAGGAGCCTCTGCCAGTTCTGATTGCATTGGATTCAAATTCGAAAAGCGAATTTTTACATTAGGTAAGATCTGTGATTGTGAATACAATCAATTTTTTTTTTTTTTAAAGTATTAAACATTAAATGAAGAGATTTTGCCTTTATCATTATACAAGCAATGTTTTCGACTAATTGAGAATTTCTCGAGTCATGAAGATGAACAACCATAGGTCTATTGGCACTTGAATTTTTTATTTTGTAAAAATAAAAACTGAATAAAATATGAAGGAATAATAGTAAAAAACCAAAAAACTAATTGAATGCGCGGGAAACGCATTTGGTGCAGCCCATATGTGGGCCTATGCTGGAGATGCTGTATCTTGGGCGAGCAAGAAACAAACATGTATAACTCACTCAACGATGGAATTTGAATTTATTGCTTTAGCGGCAATTGGGAAAGTGGCCAAATGGATTAGGAATTTGTTATTGGATATCAAATTATGGCCTAGTCCTATGCCTCCTATTTCTATCCGATAGTCCCCGATAGTTAGGCTACTTTGGCAAGAGCCTATAATAGCACCTATAATGGTAAGTCTAGAAATATTAGTCTAAGACATAACATGAGACAATTGATTAAAGATGGTACCATAACAATTGTCTACGTGAGGTCAAGTAATAATCTTTATGATCCTTTGACGAAAGCTTTACCAAGACACACTCACCCCATTAGTGGTTGCGCTTTGCTCCCCCCGTAAAGGGAGCGGGTTCAAATCCCTGCACCGCTTGTGCGACTCAATCGCGGCCAGGTTAGGTGGGTGGGCTCAGTTTGTCCCGAGTTTATGTCGTCGGCTGTCGGCTGTATGGTAGTTCCCAAGTCATAAAAAAAAAAAAGCTGTATGGTAGTTCCCGAGTCATAAAAAAAAAAAAAAACTTTACCAAGACACATGGTAATAATGATCTTATAAGAAATGGGGCTAAAACCCTTTAATTGAAATCACCAATAATGGTAATCCGATATTTTTCCAAAACATTACTAGTTACAAGATTTAATGGGTAAGAACAAGTTATTGAATGTGATTGTTTGATACTGATGTAACATATTTTCTATTACGTTTTGTAGGTTGAATTGAATTCTTAATGAAGTATAGTACAAACTTGTAATGTGTTGATAGTAACAGAAACACATAGTAGATACTTCACCTATAAGAGTTTAGAAGTGGTGCCGCTTCTTACGAAGGTTAGAGTTGCTTTTTAGAGAGCTTATGAAATGAGATCAAACACAAGGCCAGTGTGGAGTAATGTAGAACTTCTCGCTGAAATAAGATGTTGGTATATGTGTTATGTCCGATTCTATTATTTAAAAGTACAAATTTAAAGCCGAGCTACTTATCACTTTGATAGAGTTTTGAGATACTTGCACTAAGTAGATGTTTAATTCGAAAAAGACCTTTATCTATGTATATTAATCTTACTGAAATTTTGGCTGTACGATTTTTTTTTTTTAATTTGAAATTTGAAAATTTTGTTTTACAAACAAAGTGGGGAATTGTTGGAAGTTTGTTTGTAAAACAAACTAATTGTATGTTTCTTTGTTTCACATAAGAAAAGTGAGAGGAAGTGGGTTAATCAATAAGTGTGGGGTTTCTTTTGTGTACTTAAATGAATGATTGGGTGTGGGCCGTGGGTGTGCGATTATTTGGCGCACTTTGCACGCCCTGCGGTTTAATTAGCACTAACCCATTTGTTATTATTATTATTTTTTACGATTATCTTATTAATTTTAATCAATTCAAAGGTTTTTTTTTTTTTTGAGAATTTTTGGAAATTACTTAATATATTTTTTTAAATATTCTAAATTTTTGTTTGTGTTTTTTCAAAACAACCTTTGGAAAATATACTCGTTTATTTTGCAACTTTTAGAAGGGTTGCATTTGTTCGTTTTTTCTACTTTTTCCGAATGAACACCTTTGTTCATCTGGGCAAATTTTCGAAAGGACACGTTTGTTTATTTATGCAATTTTTCATGAAGAGTTGCCTATGTTTTAAGACTGTTTTATATATATACATGTCAGTTTTCAGAAGAACGAGAGTGTGATTATTTTTTTTTTTTATCTTTTCGAGTAATCTTTCTGAAAACTACAACCAAAAACCTTAGAGGATTATTAGAATTGCTATATAGTATTATCATTTTTGAGACTTTGTTGCATCTTGGGGATATTTGCCGGTGATCATTAGCAACTTTGTGGAGCAAATAAATACTTAAAAAAAGTGATATCACGTCTCAAAATCCAACTTGATTATTCTAAAAATCCGACTTCATTATTTTACCAAATTCAAAGCCATATTTTCCCAACACCAGTCACATAAATAGCAAAGATTAAACCAACAAAAAACAGAACACTGATGAGAAAATCTGTCACTCCCATTTGCTCCTCACTTGGTGAGTGTGCAAGAAGTCGTAAGCCAACACTTGGTGAGTGTGCCGATTCCTATCCATCCTCTTCAGCACAAAACTCTCCACCAACACATAACAGCCAAACCTCTTCCAATTCTCGCTCAACCCGCTCTTGATGAACTCCTCCGTTCTCTTCACCCTAACTCTCTTCTCTCCCTCCTTCACCCAACCCACTCTCTCTTCCTCCCACCTCATCCTCTCCACAATCGCCATCCTCAGTCCTATCCCTCCTGTCCCACTCCTAAACCACATCACTCCATCACTCACATTGCCCTCCCCAGCTTCCTCACCGAACACTGTGATGGCCTCCTTCTGAACAACCACATCCACTTCCACAGCACTGTCTTCATTGGCTGGATTGTCACGGGCATGGACCTGCTCCCACCTCTGTTGCAACGTCATCTCGTAGAATGCCGATGTTTTGATCTGGTCCCCGACCTCCCCATCCTTGATGAACATGAAAGGGCAGTACCACTTCCCCACCACCACTGGGTCCGAGCTCTTCCTGTCGATCGAGAAGTCAATGCTCGGGAGCTTTGACCTCTGAGAGTCGTTGACTCCTGGCGCATCGTCATCCAAGGAGAAGTACTTGGGCGTTTTGCCATGGAGGGTCCAGCCTTCCCTCCTCAGGAATCTTGGAGGGTACCCATCTGGGGAGACAGACTTTGCATCGAAGCCGCCGAACCCGCACTTAGTCTCACGCGGGTAAATCACGAATTGCTGGTATATGTCTTCGGGATCTAAAGGGCTCGGTTTCTTGTCTCGAACGTATCGGAAGCACAAGCAGGTGCCCTTGTCTTCTTCCGTCGAATTAGCATGCGCTTCCCTACACGGCCATTCGAGATAGAATGATTTAGACTTTCTGACAAATGCCACGAATATAAATCATGCATTAAGCAGCTAAACTTTTACTAAAACCTATTTCCTAAGTGACGTGATCAGATGTAACTTCAACCACTGTAACAAAAGCGAGTTCTTGCAGAGATTTTCTCACGCCCCCACATCATCCATCCAATGATATTCCCCTGTCCTATTTATAAATATCAACATATTCATCAGCTAATTCAGGAACAGACAAGAAGGGAAACTATTCAAAGTACTTAGAGAGATCATACCCTTTGTGCTTCCCGCGACGCCGAATTGCATAGTACTGATTGGAGGACAAGGGCTGGTCGACGACGGGGATCATGAACACCTGATCACTGTATGTGTCATCGCCGTCGCTTGACAGGACTGTGAGGTCCTTGTTCTGAGGGAAGGGGAAGTTGTAAATTCCGCTATTCTTGCACAGCCCGAAGCAGCAGAAGTTCTGGGCTTCCTCATCCTGGATCACTAGGTATCCAGAGCCAGGCCCCGCCGGAGGAGCCTCCGAGAGGGCCTCGGGGCGCTTCCGGTAAATGGACAGAGGCCGTGTCACGTACATCTTCAAAAAAAGGAAAGAAGAAGTTTAGTATTCTAGTACGTAGTCTTCAAATGTGGAAGATATGTTCATTTGTGTGGGAAACTTGAGTTTCTTGAAGTAATGCCCCCTTGTATAAGAAGGTGGATGTTTTGGCCGGCAGGCAAGCTATTCGAGAGGTGAAGTTCACATATTATCGTTAGGACGGATATCATGTCGTCACGGGCTGACTCGTCATCTTCGACTTGGCTCAGCAAACCATTGCCGATGCTGATCGACTGCTGATGACACCATTAATTGAAAAAGAAAAAGAAAATTCGTGCAAGAAGAAGGAAAATCAACTATTCTATCAGTTTCGCTTTCTTCCAATATTTTTCGTCCAAATATTACCATTTCGTACAAATATGGGCCTACCACCTCGTGTAGAGCTTTTCCTCTCCCGAAGGAAGGAAGCGGCTTGTCAAAAAAAAAAAAAAAAAAAAAAAGGAAGGAAGCGGACAAAGTCCACGGAAAGACGGTCAACGGCCGGCAATGATGCTGTCGGGGAAAAAGTGCCAAAAAAGTTATAAACCTTTTATCTTTATGCCGATTTAGTCCCTAAACTTTTTTTTTTGTCTTGCCGATTTAGTCCTAAACCTTTTTATGTTGTCTTAGGTCGGTCATTTAGGCTAAAATTGGCCGGAATTTTTATTAGATCTTAGATAGGCCACCGACGTGGCCGATCGGCGTTGACATAGACTACTTTTAATAATATTTTATTATTTTAATATTTTTAAGTTTTAAATTTTAATTTTTTTTTTTTTTTTTTTTTCTTTTTGTCTTCTCATCTTCTTCCTTCAGCTAGTCGTTGGACCTCGGCGATCGGCCGAGGCGACGGCCGGCGAGGTTGAGGTCGACCTTGCCGGCCACCTCGCCAGTGGCCGCCCTCGAGGCCTGGGTGGCGAGCCTTGCCCATGGCCGGTGAGGGCGAGCCCCGCCAGCTCAGTGCGTGGAGCATGGGGAGGAGAGCGAAGCCGACGGTGGCGAAGCTCGGCGAAGGAGACGACGCGGAGCACGAGCCGAAGTCCACGGTGCCGCTCGACGGCAGCGACAACGACGATGATGACGAGGAAGCGAATGAAGACTTGAGCCTGAAAATCGTCGAGAAGGCGCTCTCAGCGGGCGCCACGAAGCTTGCCTCCACGACGCCGGGCGTCGACGTGTCGGAGGAGGATGACAGTAGGCCTCGGTTCCGTAAGACCTCGAGGACCGAATCCGGCCGCCTTCTCGCGCCGAGCTGGCGAGGCTCGCCACCCAGGCCTCAAGGGCGGCCTCGCGCCGGGTGGGCGAGGGTCGCCCTCGCCGGATCTAGCGAGGTCGAGCCTTGCCGGCCATGGGCGAGGCTCAACCCTCGCCAGATCCGACGGGGGCGAGCCTCGCCACCCAGCGGGAGGCCGCCCTCGCGGCCACTGGCGAGGTGGCCGGCGAGGTCGACCTTGACCTCGCCGGCCGTCGCCTCGGCGACCGGGCTGGAGGAAGAAGATGAGAAGACAAAAAGAAAAAAAAAAAAAAAAATTTAAAAAATTTAAAAATATTCACAAATATTAAAATATTATTAAAAGTAATCCATGTTAGCGCCGATCAGGCCATGTCAGCCGGCTGGTGTCTAGTCAGCAAATTCCAGCCAATTTTGGGCGGAAAAGGACTGAATTGGCACAACGTAAAAAAGTTTAGGACTAAATCGGCACCAAAAAAAGATTTAGGACTAAATCGGCACAAAAACAAAAGGTTTAGGACTTTTTTGACACTTTTCCCTGCAGTCGGGTCATAAATCAACTTTGCATGAAAAATCGAATTTCAGACCCAAAAAAAAAAAAAAAAAAAAAAACCAGCATACAAGTCTCACGAAATTAATTAAAATTTCCCCTCCGTCATTGGTGGGTCACTTCGAATAGATGAATTCATGCAGGTGCTATCTAATTAACTGTAACGTGAGAACGATAACACTCCACCTTTGTTGATTAGCTGATTATCATCATCATCATGATTAACACTCCAAAAAATTTAATTTAAGGACCAGCCACCAACTATATTGATAATCAGCACGCCATATGGAATCAATAAATCAACCGCCCAGGCGATGATTCTCTAACATGAGTAGTTCTAACCACATTTTATTAAAATAAACTATTTTGAGAGGCATAATATCAAAAACAAAGAATTAAAGCAAACAAGAAACTTCAATTTTTTTGAGTCATGGATTTTTCTCTAAGTGCGATAAAATGTTATTTGAAATTAGATTTGTTCAAAAATCATTCGAGTTAGCGCCGATAGCTATGCTAGTAATTTCCAATCAAAATAAGTTGAAATGACTAAATTGATAAATTATCAAAAAGTTAGAACTAAATCAGCCAAAATTGTAAAATTTGTGACTAAATTGATCGCTGTATAATAGATTCGGGACTTTTCAACAATTACCCTTTTGTTGGCTACTCATAAGAGGAAAAAAAATGATAGAACAATTTAATATTTGCTACCTAAATCTCAAATCAGTGCAATATCACCCAATCGCTGATCTTGACTTGCAGTTAAAACATCCACCGCCACGACAATGACGAGGATGACGAAGAAGAAGAGGAGGAATCACCTGACTGTCCTACCTGATCATCTCCTCTCGCATCATTGAGAAAGATGCGATATTATTTACTTTTGGGCCACGCATATTCATTGCTCTAGGTCTAGACTAGACAAGCAAACGGTGTCACGGATAGATGTTTTAGTCAGGTCCATATGTTTTTTTTTTTGGGTGAAATCTGGGTCCATATGTTGGTGCCTGCAAATGATAAAAAATAGATATAAAAAATATAGATTTGATTTGGAAAATGTTACTGCTCAAATCGACCATACTGATTCGCTCATGTTGGTTTTGAATGAAATTGAAATTTATATTAAACAATAAGTCTGAGTACTGTCAGTTTGTGCAAATCAATAAGACGAACTCGGATCCTAATAAAAACGAACCGGTCAAACACGAAATCGAACATCTCTTTTGTGCGGGGAAGGTAACTACCCAAGTCTTTGTCCTAAGCCGCGGTCGCGTGGTCCACATGGTGGCGACCTTGCCGGCCGCGGGGGGGCTCCGTGGAGGAAGACTTTTGATAATTTCAACACTTTTCCCCTCTATCCTTTATCTTCCTTTATGCAAAAACGTGCGCGTATAAATAATTGCACAATTCTCAATAACTCTACTCGTTAGTTTTTAACAATCGAAAAAGATCAGTCGGCTAACGATCAAGGTCAACGCAGATTTATATTAATATTTGTTAGGGCAGCTCGATCCTTTGTATTCAAATGAGGAGGACGGATCAACTTTGTGGGTTGACTTTAGTTTAATATGTGGAACATATATGCTGATGCGATCTGGACATCGATTCAAGATTAGTAAAACAAAGGAGGAAAGAGAATAGAAATTTATCAATCACATTATAATTTCATGATTTGTGCCTAATACCTTAAAAGACACTGAACTTTAGCTTTAATCTCAATTCTGTGATAATTTCTTTTTGTTCCATAAAGAACTTCCAATTTAAATCCAGTCATAATTCTAACATATACTTTTTTTTCTCTCATATAATCGCAGACTTTTATTCAAGTCCCAAATCTACTATCACTAGTTCGCTGTCCAAAATTTCTCGTTGACAATCAAGAGATGAAAATTCTCGAACACAAGCTGTTCAAGCGTCTTTAGCTGAGTGTCCCAGGCACAAGCTCTCGAAGCACAAGCTCTCTGACCGTGAGAGATAGAAGAGTCCCGGGTACAAGAGATTGAAGACTGAGTGCAAAATAGAAGAATTTTGAGTAAGGCGATTATTTCAAGAAGACGTCATTTGGGTTTATGTGAAAATTCATCTCCAAAAGACGTTTATGTGAATCTAAAATTTGAGGAAAAACTAGAACAAAAATGTGGAAATACGTAGGATCACTAAAGCAATTTTGGACAAAAGGGCTAACGAGGTAGATATGGGGAAAATTACCAAAAAAATCATAAACTTATTGCAATTGTGCCAATTCAGTCATAAACTTATTTTTTTTTATCAATTGAGTCCTAAACTTTTTATAATTATTCCCGATCAGTCTATTTGGCCAAAAAATGGCCAGCCGACTGGCGTCGGCGACATTTTTTTGATAATATTTTATTTTTTTAAATATAGTTTTTTATTTTTATTTTATTTGTCCTTCTTCCTCTCCTCCTCCCTCCTTCTTCCCTTGGCTCCGGCGACCAGCCAAAGGGGAGGGCTAGCCGGTCGCCAGACTGAGGCGGTTAGGCTGGCTCGCCTCGCCGTCACTGGGTGAGGACGAGCTCGCCCAGCCACTGGCGGGGCGAGCCCTCGCCAGATTCGGCAAGGGAGGCCTCGCCGTCGCCAGGTCTGGCAAGGCGAGCCCCACCTAATTTGGCGAGGGCTTGCCTCACTAGTCGGCGAGCTCACGCTCAGTGACAACGGGGCGAGCCCCCGTCGGATTTGGCGAGGGCTCGCCTCACAGTCGCCGGGTGAGGCGAGCCCTTACTAGATCCGACAAGGGGGGCTCGCCGTCGCGTCTGGCAAGACCCTCCTCGCCAGATTTGGTGAGGGCTCACCTCACTCGGCGATCGCGAGGTTTTTGGTACGTTGTCGATGCCGTTCGTGCTTGAAAGCCCAATGATGTTGCTCGAGCTATTTGATGTCATTGTCGTGACTCGATCTCACTGCCCATCGATCCCTCTTGTGAGGAAAAAAAGGGGAAATGTTGAGTTTAGGGGTACTTGATCATGAGAGTCCCTCATGGCTTGCGTTCCAAAAAACATCATCACCTTGCCTTTCGGATCAAGCCTCTTGTGAGTTCCCTCCATGAGATTGTGAGCTCTTCCAAGCTCGTATCCTACTTGACAATAGAGTGTCGCAATCTATACCTACACAGGCAACACACCTTGGGAGAAGAGGTCGAGTGTAAATACTTGATTTAAGGGTACCTTTACCATGATAGCCCTCTCATTAGTATGCTTCGCCCATAAGGATGGCATCACTTCATCCTTTGGGGTACTCCCACATTGAGTATGCTAAACCATGACGAGTTTCATCGAAACTTGTACCCCTTGCGACAGGTTTATTTATACACTCTAGTTGTTTTAAAACAACCTATAAAAAAAAAAATAGGAGTCGCCACTAACCTCGTTTCGAGGGTCGGCTAGAAAACCCGATTGAGGGTCAGGAATATTCCCTCAATTTCTACGCAACCATATATCTAGGTTTGGGGACTTGGATTACGTTAATATTTCTATTAGCGCCATTTCGGTACCTAAACAATATATTGTGTTTACCTAACGTGTTCATGCATTTCTTCTTACAGTTTCACGACTATTAGTCCTAAATTAAACAATCATGAGTGGTTCATCATTTTGATACTATTCAATTTCTAGAAAACAAGAAAAGAAAGCAATCAATGAAATTGAAATTACAAGATAATGAGTGAACAATCAAGGAAAGCAGTAAATCTACCATGCAATCCTAGAAAATATAGAAGAGAAACACAATTGAAAAAGATGAGAGGAAGAGAGAAAACCTGCAACTTGTCGGGCTTTATACAATAAATGGAGCCTAAGACATGTGTTGGGGAAATGAATAGTACATGGTAATGGTTGGAATGAACATCGACCTCCACCATCTTCGTGCTTTCTCCATCTTCGAGGTCCTAATCTAAACCTAGTCCAAGAAATCTATAACTAGGTATATACAATGTAAAGAAACAAGTATACATGTCAAAACAATCAAAAACATGACTTCATGTCAAGATCAATCATTTAAAGAAAGTTCAATGCAAAAATCAAATTTTGGAGCCTCAGGGTCGGCTTTTGTCTTTCATGCGGGGGTCTCACTATGACACTTACCCAATTCATTTTTGTGACTTAAAGCCATTATTGATCAATTGTGTTCTTGCATGCCAATAACGCTTATAAGTCTCCTAACCAAGCGATCTATGTAATCCTAGGATGTTCTCTCGATATCATGTATCGACTCTACCATTCATCTAAAAGTCACATGCATTGCAGAAATTTAAACATGTATGCGGGTCTTTTGGACCTTGTTTCTCAACTAATCAAACAAATGAGTGAGCCGTTGGGAGATCACTTATTGCCAATCATAAACATATACATTTATAATGAATAACATGATTATATGTATAAGAGGTATATGTGATATTTCAAAAACATATTTCAAAATCATTCATGAAAAGTTTTGAAATAAAGTGATGTCTCAGTTATGAAAGACATTCAATTGTTAAGGCTAACCTGGGGCTTGCATAAATGCACTCACAAGAGTTGCAGGCATTTTGAATACAATTCAAACCGTGACTTTCACAATGTCAAATTAGGATTTTAAAAATGTTTGAAAATATTAGGATTAAGGAATATCTAGGCTATGAAACACATTCAATTACCAAGGCTAGCTCGGGGCTCGCATGAATACACTCACAAGCGTTGTAAACATTTTGAATATGGTCTAAACCACAACTTTTCCCTAAGTCAAATCAAGTTTTGAAAAATGACTTTTTAACAAATTGTTTTTTGAGAAACATCACATGTACCAAATCATTTTAAAATTTTGTTTGGAAAGCAAATTTGTCAAAAATCATTTAACAATTAATATCGAGGTGTTTAAAGCAATTTTCATGAAGATAGAATAACTTAAATTCATGCACAAACCAACCTAAGAAGTTTACCTAAACAATCACAATCAAGTTCATATCTGGAAATTTTAGAACAAGTATGTAAAAATAGCAAAATTGAGCAATGTCTAATGACAATTTGGCGATGAAAAAATTCTCTAACATGCACGACAGGATAACAAACGTCTTTTGTGAAGAAATATTTCCTAATAGAGCTACACATGATTTTACAAAAATCAAACAACAATTGACAACATGTTAGAAAGTTGGCAAATTAGCAGGACACTCGACCAATATCACAAGGATTTGTCCTATAAAAAAAAATCTAAAAATCACTAAATTTTCATACAACATAGCCAACATGTTGACAAACAAGTTTTGTTAATAAGCCAAATACAAAATATTATTAGAAAAAATGGAACAAAAATATCAAATGTCTATCTAAATAGGGGTTAGAATAGGGGTCCGAATTTGATCCCCTATCCAGATTCTAATCTAGTTTTGAAAAAAATGGAAAATGATCCAAACAATGAACAATTTGCATGAAATTAGTGATATTGAAAATTTTTAAGTGTGCTTTTCGACTTCCTAGAGGAGCTCGAGTCTAAACTAGCTCAAGTAGGTGCTCAAAGATAAGATTTCAAAAGGTGCTTATGTCGGTAACTAAAAACCAGAACACAAACATGCATTAATAAATCTCAAAATCATTCAAGTAATGCACAAACGGTATGAAAAGATCACATGTGACTTAAAATTGGATGCAACAAATAATTTGGGTAATCATCTAATCTTAAGTTGGCATGAGAAGATGTTATACAATTCGATGACAACACAAGATGACTCAAGATTCATGATAAAATGCTTGAGAGTTTCTTGATGAACATACGTTCTTGTGTGTCGCGACCAAATTTTTCGGGTGTGAAAGTTTGGCTAATGGATTGTTAAGTCTAGACTTAACTCGGACTCTCTCAAGCCCATACCAATTCGCGACTTTAGGTTCAAGTTTTTTAACATGCAATTGATTTTTAACTAGGAGTCGCCACTAATCTATTTTGGTGGGTCGATTAGAAACCCAAGTAGATTTACTTTACTCCTATGAACCAGAGATTTGAGTACGGGGACTTGGTTACGCTAGGTTTCTTTAATGCCCTTTCGGTACCATTTCTTTTTATTTTGACAAAAAGGTTTTGCAAGTAGCTTGAATTGATTTTAAACTATTTCCCTAACATGTAAGGTGATCACACGAGTGCGCAAACCACCAATTTAACACCCAGATAAACGATAAATAAATTGCAAAAACTTACCTCAAAGCAACGAACGAAAGCATCTGCAATGTTAAATTAAAATCCACATCAACAACCCTGAATATGATTTCTAATTAACACGCAATTTCTCTTTTTTTATTCACTTATTTAATGAAAATTATGCGATGCAATATTAACTAAATGACCTAACTCTAATGACATATAATTTCTAATTGGATGGACCTAGCAACAATCACTAAATGACTTACATTTCATGAATCTAATTCTATATGACATACACATGACATTTTTTATTTTTTCTAAATGAGCATGCGATATATCCTAATATGCAATGACGTGCACAGAATGCCCTAATTCTGATTTTTTTTTCTTTTTCTCTTATGAAATTCGAAATTAAATTTGCCAAATAATTAAACGTGCAATTCAAGTTTTTTTAAAAAAAAAAACTAAGATACTAAATTAATGCATATTTTTTGATTTTTTGATTTTTCTAAATTCGAAATAAAATTCCTTCTAAATATGCATTTATGTTTTAAAAAAATCTAACTAACCTATCATGCAATTAGTTCTAATGCAAATGCAATTTTTTTTTTATATTTTCGGGATAAATTGAACAATTAAAAGATAAACACTAAATCATCCACGATCACCAAAAATGCCATTCATCGTTTGAATTTGGAAACGCTATCTAATCAGACTTGATTATTTCGCTAATAAAATCGATAAATTGATCTTAAGCCTTAAAGATCAAGATATCAATTTTACTCCCGCATGATTAATTATTCCATTTAAAGCCTTATAGATGGAATAAAAAATTAACGTGCGGTTACAGATTAGAAAATAAATCCTAATTGAGGGATATGTCTATCACTCATAGATATGCACGTTAGATATTAATAGACATATATTAGGCAAATAACCCTAATCGGGAATGCGCTTATCATTTAAATATGCACGCAAGATACTGTAAAGCATGTTTTAGGCAATAAAATGTCTAAATCAAATTTAGATATGATAATTACCTAATTTCGCAAATAATATTGCCAAATTTGAATTGAATGGAATCAACGGGTGACCAGCGGTGTGTGGTGGTGCTCGCGTGGCTTCTCAGCACGGTTTAGGGCTTGAAGGTGACAGCTTTTGATGGACCGCTTGGACTACAGGATTTGTCCAGATGTTCTGCTTTAGTTTCACTTGGGCCAAAGAATCAAATTTGCTCCCTTTGGTCTCCACGTCGATTCCCAGACTTTGACTTGCTAAAGCCCATGATCACATTATTCATTTGTGTTCTCAATTGAAGGAGCAGCAGCAGCACGTCAGGAATGATAGTGGCATTTTAGGATGCAACGGCTAGATGTTGCTGGAAAGCCCGCGAACAGAGACTATAAGCGCTAGTTCGCTGGTGCCGGTGTTTGGACCCGAGGCGGGCTGGTCACGGTGAACACAGGGAGATCTTGATTATGATGGTTCGCTGGACGAGCACCAAAAAAACCTGCAAAAACAGAGAATACCGAAGGAAGAACAGAGCAGGAGTCGTCGCACGCGGCTAGTCCAAGTCACGGCAGGCCGTGAGGGGGCCTCGTGGGAGGCTGAAATAACAGCAGATGAGCGAGCAGGGGCGCGGGACTCGGGCGTCAGCAGCAGGTGGCGAGGGGTCGAGTGGATCGCAGCGGAGCGCTGTGCAGGGGGTCGGCCACAGCAGCGGAACGGAACAGGCAGTGGCGAAGGCGGTCTGCGGCGCTTGCGGGATCTGCACCTGTTGTCGTCTGGGGCCGCGGCGTCGAGCACGGCGAGAACAGGGAGGTCGGCGAGCGGAGCTGGACGCAGGCTGCAGGCGTTCGGGCTCGCGGGTCGCTGGCGCTACGTCCAACTTGGAACCTGCGGGCGTCGCCTGGTTGTTGGGTCGAAGGGCGGCAGCTGCCAGTGTCGGGGCAACGGCGGTGAGGCGGGGCGCGGCAGTGGCTGGCGTTGCGGTGCCGGCACAGTGGCCGGCGCGGGCACGGGCTGGCGCGGTCAGGGGCTTCCTCGCGAAGAAGAAGACCCTGTTTTCTTCTTTTTCTTTTTTTTTTCTTTTTCCTGCTCTGCTGCACGTCTCTCTCTCTCTCTCTCTCTCTTGTCACTGTTCTTGCTTACTTTTTCACTTTTGTCAGCAAAAGCAAGACCCTTTGACTCTTACAAAACCCTAAAAAACGATGGAGAATTTTTTCTCTTTTCGGCCTCTATTCCTTTTTGCCGAGCAATCGAGATGAAGAAAACCTCAATGTGGCCGTGTCTTTCTATTGGGTGGCCTCTCTCCTTTTTTCTTGAAAAATGCAGCACTCTTTTATAGTGGTTCCAGATGGCTATATTTTTATGGCATTTTCCAAATTTCCATCTCTTGTCATATTAAATCAAATTTGTAAATTAAAGCATGATTTTGCGATCAGCTCAATCCTACTCAGATTTCTTCCATTTTGCAAAATTCTTACCCCTTATTCACTTGATTTTTAAATTGCTTTTGCATTTAACGAAATCCAAATGCTCATCAGAATTTCAAATTTCCATGCATAATCAATCAAATCAAATTTTCTCATTTTTTTTTCATTTTTTCCTTTTATTTGTTCCAACGCAATTTTTATTTTCCTTATTTTCCTAGATTCGCCAAAATTAGGTGTCAACATTGTGGCACAAATTTAACATGCAAAATGACACTCAAATGTAATGATGTGAACATGTACTAAAACCTTGTAGCATGTAGTTTAAGTGCTAAGAAGACATTATCTCACATTTATGCCGATTTAATTCTAAACATTATTTTGATGCCAATTTAGTCATAAACATTTTTATTAGATGCCAATTTAGTCATTTTCAGCTAATTGTGACCAAATTTTGCTGATCGGGCGCCGGCTGGCTGATGTGGTACAATCGATACCGAAGTAGACAATTTTTAATAATATTTTTAATTTTTTAATTTTTTTTCCTTCTCCTCCTCTTTCCTCCAGCCAATTGCCAGACCTCAGCAATCGTCCAAAGGCGAGGGCCAGCGATGGCAGCCTCACGATGGGCGGTGAGGCTCGCCCATGGCCGGCGAGAATCAACCTCGCCAGCCTAACACTAGGGCAACTCAAGGCCGCCTGGGCTGCAAGAGTGGCCTCGCATCAGGCTAGCGAGGTTGAGCCTCACCGAGCGCCGAGCTTGAATTTCACTAGATTCGGCGAGGGCGAGCGTTGCCACCCAAGCCGCGAGGGTGGCCTCACGTCAGGCTAGTGAGGCTCGCCCTCATCGGCAAGGCTCGACCCTCACCGGCTATCGCCTCGGCCGACCAACTAGAGGAAGGAGGAGGAGAAGGAAAAAAGAAAAAAAAAAAGAGAAAAAGAAAAAATTCAAAAATATTAAAATATTATTAAAAATTATCCACATCAATGTCGATCGTGCCAAACAAATGGCCAACGCCCAATTAGCAAAATCCGGCTACAATTAATCAGAAAGGACTAAATTGGCACTTAGTAAAAAGATTTACGACTAAATTGACACTAAAAAAAATTTATGACTAAATTAGTATAAATAAAAAATGTTTAGGACTTTTTTTAACACTTTTCCTTAAAATTACATGGCCTAGGAGTTCGACTATGGTGGAACCTATTGGAGCATCTAGAGAGATTAGTGCGTCTCAAGTCCAATAGAGGGGAGCAAAAATAACCTTATATTTGGAACACTGTCTACACCCTCTTTGCTATGAAATTAAGGACTTTTGAACCTCTTACTATAACACAGGATACACTACAACAAGTCGATCAGGAAGAGGTTGCATCTCAAAGATCTGTAAACTTAAGAACTTTAGAAGAAGGATCATAGGATACAGACAAATTAATATGCCTGTAAATGAAGAAGAGGATGCATAGTCAAGAGAGAACAATGTTGTAATGGTAATGCACTCCGAAGGAGAAAAGATCCGCATCCCAAGACACACATGAAGTTTTTCGAGCTTTAGGAATACAGCAGGGCAATGGTCCATAGCCATGGACAAAATTTGGGATATGATCGAACCCTCCCAAATGGCACATCAAGGAAGCTGGGTTAAGCACTTACGAGGTTGTGATGTTTAAATTTCCCGGGTGTTATCCATATTCATTAAAGACATTGCAGCTTGTACTAATTGTGTAAGACCTAATGCATCGCTTGATGAATGGTAGAGACCATTAACAAAGCCTATTGCATTGAGAATGGCAGGTGGAAATCAATGTTTATTTTTAGACGGATCTTTCCTTTCCCGACACTAGATGAGGATGTCATTCTTGGTAATGCATTTTTAATGGGACAAAACGAAAATTGGTCTTTTGTGCAAGACAGCACCACCATTACTGTAGCAGGTGTGACTCTTCAAAATCCTTGGTTAGGACACAAATTTGAGGTTTATCCTGTGAAACAATCAGAGTTTTGTGGAGACTGTCCATGTGACCAAGCATTTAGAGTGTGAGCTCAGTGTGAAAAAATAATGGGAGCATAAGCTATTTGGATGTGAAAAATCTTCATTTCCAAATGATACCTCCTAGTATCAAAATTTGTTCTGCCTAGAACAAGGAAAAATTCGGAGTATCCAACTGCCAGGAACGAAATGGAATAAGTTCCTGCTAAAATTGAAAAGTAACTTTCGTGACGATCCACAATGAGTCTTTTTTTTTTTTTTTTTTTTTTTTTTGTGTGTGTAAAATGTAAGTCAAATTGTGGAGTCTTAATGGTGTAAAAGCCAAACTAGAGCTAAAAGATCTAATTACCATCATTTGAGCAAAAACTGTGAGATGGTAGAGGTATTTGAAAAACAAATTCCTGATCTGTTCTCGAAATGTTTTATTAGAGATGGTTTTAGTCTGCATTCTAGCCCAACCTTCATGGTCATTAACCGTGCAGAGCAGGTACGAGGATGCTGGAAAATCTCCTATAATCTCTCCCAAATCATTTATGATATTATATGATATTATTTGATTTGATTATGTGATCTGATTCTGTTAGCTGTAAATTAGCTATTGACAGAGATTATATCCTCTATTCTTGATTTTCTCACTTAATTTAGATTTTCTATTCCTGTATATATATACTGTGTAATCACTTGATGATGATATGTGAATATACAGATTCTTTTCTACAGAGGAATAGCGTGAATTGTTACAGACTATCTTCAGCTTAGCAAACCAACAAAGATAGTGACTATAAGATAGCTACAGCAGGAGATCTCATAGACAGAATGCCCTAGGCAATTTTCAGCGGGAAATGGATGATGCCTTCAAGTATCTACACAAGTTTTGTGCTGTGTATATACACGATGTAGTGGTCTTTAGCAAAAGTGAAGAGATGCAAATGAATCACTTATAACCACTGACAAATATCTTTAAGAAAGAAGACATGATCCTATGTAAAAGAAGGTAAAATGGATAAAGGAAAAAATTAATCGCTTGCGTATGGGGCTAGTATTGCAAAGCTAAATTTGCGAGATATAATAAACTTTCCTAACAAGGTAGAAGGTAAAATGTCCAGAGGTACTGTAGATCTGCTAACTGGCCAGACAATTTTAAAATATCTTAGTAGGCTACCCAAGAAAGCTCCAAGTAATACATCTCGATTTTGCGATGATGAAGACACTCAAGCAGTAGGTTAAATAAGAGGTAAAGCATCTGCCACCATATTATCACCTTCTGATGCATCAAATGAATACTGGGGAGAAGTATAAAAAACTAAATGAAGAAAATCAGTAAGACTTCTATCAATATTGGTCTGCCACATTTAATTGGTCTGAACTCGATTGTTTGACACATAAGAATGATGTACTTGCCATGAAAGATTTTATAATTTTTTTTTTTTTTTTTTTTTTTACATATTCCTTACCCCAAAAAGGTTTGTAATGAGAACCAACTCTGAATATGTCAAAAGATGGAAGAATAGCCCTCAATAGATTCGTTGAGGTCCACCCTTGCCCAACGCAGGTGATGGTAGCCCTTGCCTAGGCTGCTTCTAGCGAGAAATGCCCTCACCCAACGCTGATGAGGGTGGCTCTCGCTTGAGTCTAGCTTCCCTGGGAAGAGAGAAAAAGAAAAAGAACCGAAAAAAAGAAGAAGTAAAAGACGAACATGCCCTATAGTTTAGGGTAAAAGTGTCACGTGGGTATAAATTTGAGGTTTTTTATATCACGAAAAAAGTTTGAGGTGAATGTGTCATATTTGACAAAGTTTAAGGTTTTTTTTTTTTCACAAAAAAAAAAATCTGGAATAAATTTGTTACATTGAGCAAAGTTTGAGTTTTTTGTGGTTTTTTCCCAAAAATAAAATATGAATTTTTTAGTTATTTTTTAAATTTTATATCCAATTCGTGTTTATCCCACCATCTCAATTGGATTTTTTATCTAACATTTTATCCGGATGTATCTAGGTTTATCTAGCCTAGAGAACGTCACCAAATGTCAGATAGGATAATTTGTCATCCTATTTAGACTCAAATCCCAAATGCCAAACGCAACCTTAATCCGCCAACTCCGCTTCAAGAACAATAATATGAATGCGCCATTGTCGGGATGTGGTAGTATGTCTCTGTTTCTGTAGGGAACCTTATAATAGATGTGAGATCTAATTTTGCAAATTTTATGATTGTTAATATCTAATTTTATCGACTTGATCATTCATTTATTACATAAAAAATTAGGGATTAAATTTTAATCCCTAAACAAAAAATATTGAAATTAAATTGCATATCATATAGTTTTAGGAGTATTTATTATTTAGTTTATATTTTTCATTAATTGTATTAGCGTCAGATTAGTGGTGGACGGTCTTTTGAGCTTGAAATTCAATAGATTGAGTCCATGTGGCCGGCCAAAATTCTCATGAAGAAGTGGCTTTAATTGGCTTAATTTGAGCTTAATTCAGCCCATTGAGAGTTTAACTAGGGATAAGCCTTAGGTTATTAGAGCGCATCATGTTAGAAAGGCTTAAGTTAAAGCCCATACTATTAAAGTTAACCTTCATTTACATTATAAATAGAGCATTGTACATCATACATTAGAGGCCGGCAAATCCACAATTCCAAAGCACAGGTAGAGATGAGAGAGATCCACGAGTGAAAGAGAGAAAAGGTGCTTGGCCAAGCTTCTTGACCCTCGATGAAGTAGCCTCGCCGGGCACACCTACTTTGATTGCTGCTGCTACATGGCGAGCTGGCACCTCCTCGAATCGTCGCGCTAACTCGCCGCTGCCATCTTGTCTTAGGAGCAGATCCTAGCTTGATTGGGTTTGATTCAAATTTAAAAAGTGAATTTTCAAAATAGATAACATCGAAATCTTTATTTGATTGATGCATTGTCAAAATAGAAGGTAGGTGCTTTGGTGTGTATTATTATGATTGTGAATTCTTTATTGTAGAGTCAAAGAGTATTCTAAGCAGTAAACATTGAATGAAATTTTTTTGCCTTTTTATTATTGTACACCGAGGAGCAATGTTTCAACTAATCGAGATTTTCTCGAGTCATGAACCTGAAGAATCGTAGGTCCTATTGGCACATGAATTTTTTATTTGAAAAATAAAAATTATAAATAAAATATAAAGGAACAATAGTAAAAAGACCCAAAAAAAAAAAATGAATGTGCACGAAACCCATCTGGCGCAGCCCATATCCGCGATCTCGGCCCGCCAGAGAAAACTTGGCCCATGATTGACTGGCCCAAGCCCATCACTGAAGAATCGCTTCTTAAGCCCCAAAGAGGCCCGGCCCATATCTCTCTCCCTCCTGCGCTCTGGCTGAAACGAAGAACGCGTCTCGCTTTCCCCCTCTAGCTCCACGGCCGCTCCACCTCCGGTCGCCTCACCTCCGACGACTCGCCGCCGCGGTTCCTCCTCATCGGCCGGTGACTCTCCGGTTGCGATTCCGGTGCCGTTCAGTGGTGCTCTGTTCCGATCTGAAGCTACTCCCCTTGTCAACCACGTAAGCTCCGAGCATCTCTCAAGCAGGAGTCTAGTGTTTTCGGGTTCGGGTTCGGGTTCGGGTTCGATTTTCTGTTATCATCACAGACTTGATGGCCGGACGATGCTCTTGTCGATCTTGTCACTCGTATTCATTCTCAATCTCGTCTGATGTTGTATTGTTCTTGTCGCGGCCTGGGAGTTTGATTTCAACATGCTATTCCTCCCTCACTGTATATAAACATAAATCAGAGTCTTTCTGTCAATTCAGTATGCACGTAGGCCTTAGGCAGCACTGTTGCCTTGGATATTCCAGTTTCAGTTCCAAATAATGTGTAGCCGAGAGATAGTTTAATACTTACAACCTGTTTGATGAAATTCCTGAGTCAATCGTAAGTAGTTTTTTTTTTTTTTTTTTTTTTTTGGGTAAGGAATCATAAGTAGTTTGTTCCTGTGATATTCTGTTTGCAAGTGATTCGGTATTCGACTGAAGTTGTCTATTGGATCGAGAAGGATTCCTGCTAGTTTTCCCTTCGCCCGGTGGATTCACAGTCCACTGCCTTGATTGACTTGGCTCTATCCGCCCTTACCCGCAGAGAGGTTTCGCTTGCTGGTTGCATCTTGCTGCCTCTTTTTGTTCTATTTCCCTATTTCTCATGCATGCTTATGGAAAAATTTGCTCTTTTTCGTGTTGTCTCGGTATTGTTCATTCACAGACATTGTCGTGAAGGATGAGCTGCAAAACGGATAACGTAGTTCTTTGTTTGCATTGTTGCAGGCTGCTAAAGACGAGGCAATATGAGTAAGGAAGCAACGCAGAAATCTGGAGTTCCTCAAATCATCAAATCTGATGTGGCTTTGAAACTGGTAATGGGCTTTTGGTATATCATGGTTGATGAAACAGTGTTGTTAATTCTATACTAGATCATTGCGAGTCTCAGTTTACTATATAGTTTAATTTCTAATTTCCTACGGCCATTAATTCATGAAATTTTTTGTGATTGCTATTATGAAGTTCAAAATTAATCATAAAAATGTGGTCACTTCATTGTGGCCAACTTAGACCCGAGAAGATAATGTGTTCTACCGCTTTTATTACAGTGGACCATTAGGATTCAGTTAACAATCATCATTGCATCAATAGGCTTGTGAATATCATTTAATAATTATGGTTTTGTTTTTGATTGTTGGTTGCCTCTTTTTCACTTTAGACTCATTCTAAAGCTCATGTTTGTCGTTTAATTTCTACTGCCACTGATTGAAACACTTTGATTAGGCTGAACGATGGGTTAATAATATGACTAAAGTTGCCGAGGACGAGCAAACAGAGGCAAAATCCGAGGGTCGACCGTCTAGGTCAGTTTAGGCTATCTTCTTGATATTGCCATCTAATATTTTTCTAGTTGTAGTATTGTTAAGTGGAACTTAAATCTTTTTATAGACTTGGTCTTGGTGCAAAGTTTTCACGTCAAATGAGACCTGGACTTTCAAATGACCCTGTGGAAAGGAAATTGTATGCCAACTTGCAGTCTGGAAAGAGAAAAGCTGCAAAAGATGCTGAGGAGTCTGGCCTAACTGCAAGAGATCCAGGTGGTGATAGTGATATCGATGATGAGTTAGAAAGCAGAGCGAGTGCTTTTGCGAAGAAGAGACCAATTACTCCACCCGTCTCTTTAACAATGAAGAAGAAACGGAGATAACCACTTGAAAGGATTACTTTTTTGGTCGTCAAAAGGAAAATCTAGACCGTTGAACAGGGTTAGTTCTTCCAGAAGATTATTCCCCTTGTTTGCTGAGATGGAAATACAATAGAAATTCTTCATTTCCCTACTTCATAAGAGAGGTCCACTTATTTAATGAGTTTTCAATGTGCTAGCCAAGTGAGGCTTGATGTGATCTCTTTAGTTACTAGTTTTGATTTTCTTATTGTGTATCTTGTGTCATATTTAATAAATTGTTACTTTTTTTTCTAAGCAAAAAAGATTATATCCATAATCAAATCGAATTGGGTGTTCAAAGCTAGGAAAAGGCTATCAGCAGCATACCCAGGGAAACAATTTGGCCTAATGAGGCACTTCAAAGTTGAAATTACCTGGGCCAACTCCAGCCAAAATACCTTATCTTACAGCAGGTGTTTCCTAGACAAACTCTCCCTCTTCTCCAAGTCCATGGAATATTGCGAGGCAAATTTTGCTCGTCAGTATAACATGACTGTGCCTCTTTTGGAAAGTTCTTGGCGAGCTTTAGAGCTGAGTATTTGAGATAGATCTTGCACAGAAATGCCTTCTACTCTTGCTGGAGCTTTCAATCTTGGCAAGTCCTTATTCCAATGTCTCCTGAAGCTTGTTATTCCAATGCAAGTGCTTCTAGTGCAGTTGGTAGAGCAACCAAAGTCGTCGCTTGTGTTTCAGCTCTTACAATTGGAGGAGACATTCAAGGTGTCACTAGCCCAGGGAGGTGCTGTCTTCAGGTTGAAGGGAGTAGGGGTGAGCATGGTCCGGCCTGGGCCAGCCACCCCCTAACCCTGTGACCCACCCCAAATGGGCTTGGCCCTCAATTTTTAGGACCGAGGACCGACCCTATTAAGCCTGAGACCGAGGACCGGACCAACCCAATGGGTTCGGTCCGATTCCAGGGTCAACCTAGGACCGATCGATAATTTTTTTTCGTCTTATTTTTTATACTTCCTAAAAAAGCAAACCTACAAATTTAAATTACACATCCATCGACAATGCGGTATTGTGCAGCTAAACTATAAATAAAAATACATATTTAGTAAATTTAAGATGACACAATAATAGAAATTTCGTACTCGCTAACCACTTGAGATATGGGATAAGATGGAAAGTTTCAGAATCATCTATCTTTAATATTCATAACACCATATGCAATAGTGTTTTCCCGCATTTGATCATGTAAAGTCCACTCAACCAAAAATGAGCTTCACACCACTTGACTAGCAAATCACTTGACTAGCAAATCACCGTAGCAACTCACACCACTTGACTAGCAAATCACTTGACTAGCAAATCACCAGAAGAATCAAAGACTTATTTTACTCTTCAAAAACTTCTACCATTTGACACAAATTAAAAAAGCAAAGTGCAGCTGAAATTCATTAGTAAAATACAATTAAACCATAAAAAGTTCAAAATACTTAATATAAACCATGAATATATAACTTCACATTTTGTTAATTCACTTGAACTTCTAAAAACATAAAAAAAAAAAAAACAAACATAATTAATACTCAACAAAAGTTTTAAATTGAAATTACTATTAGTGCTATTGATAGAACATCTTAATATAATATAACAAATATTTTACTTAGGTTTGAATATATAAAAGAATTATAAATAATATAATATAATATAATATAATATAATATATAATATAATATAATATAATATAATATAATATAATATAATATAATATACGGTGGTCGGTCCAAGGTTGGACCGACCCAAAACTTTTAGACCGAGAACCAACCCGCACAAAGTGTTGGCCTTAGAATTTCGTGACAAGGATCGACCCAGCCCCCCGCTGGGAACCGGACCAGGACCAGTAGGGTTGGGCCGGTCCAGGGTCGACCCTAAACCGCTGCTCACTCCTAGAAGGGAGGCATGTGTTTGGTACAACTAGTGAGGAGCGTGACAAAAAAACTTGAACAGTAATATCCGCTCTAAATTTTTGAGATGGATAGTCCAGACAAAGTTATTGTGCATTGGTTCCATCTGCTGGTTTGGAACAATTTCTGATGAATGGGTTGTTGAACTTGTAAAGGACAATCTATTATAGCTCTTTCAAGATTGCAAAACAGACACTCCCTCTTGGCCTTGTCTTTCCACCTGCTTTTTCTTTAATGGCATTCCTTATGTGGAGACCATTCATTTTGAATTTGAACCTTATCTTGTGCTTAGACATTCATCAACTGTATCAAGCACTATCAATGGCCATGAGCGATGCACAAAAAACACCTTCCATTTCAGAATGTTGGAGACACCTTCCATCTCAGGATGTTTGTTGGAGACACTGTGGGTCTGGATGATCATGTATCTGCGAATACAAGCAAATTTGTACCTAGTGTTTAGGGATGGAATAAACTGCATGGCTATAAGTTTGAGTATGATTCGTTTGATGCCCACTTTCCTTGCAGACCCATCCTGCTGCCTTTAAGCAAGGAGGGATTTCCTTGGTTGCCTGTTGCATCTCTGCTGCAGGACAGGCTAATGTGAGCGTATTTCATATTGGCTTGAACAAGAGAAGAATACCATTACTACGCTTATCTGCACCAGAGATTCTGCTATATGTGTTGTACAGATGAGATAAATTCTTTTATGCTATCTTATAAAATTTAATATTTTCGCATAAATGACAAAAATGGATGAGACCGTCGTTATAGAGATACCTATCCAGTCAAATGCAGCCAAACAATTTGCAGAAGCCTAGTTTCGCATTCTGCTCCGCATGTCGTCTGTTTTGATATATGGATCCTGTGGATGTAGTATGCCTTTTCACCTGAGCTTAAACCCAAATTATCATTTCTGGAAAAACACAGCGAATATGGAAAATGGTTGATGAACGTTTTAGTGGTGCACTGTGGTTCGTCTTGTATGGCTAGTTTTTCTGGTTTAAGTTTTGGGTTATAAGACCTGAATTTGCAATTACATGTCCGGAGTCTCTTAGGGCGCGCCAGAACGATTCATCCCTAGCCCCGATTCGATCGTAACCGATTCTTTTGATTCATTAGCTCCTAACCGATTCTAAGATTTTAATTTGTTTGTAGAACTATCCAAAATTTCTAATTCCGGAAGAGAATTGCGTTTGAAATGCACGTGTTCATTAATTCTGTTCCAAATCAATTTCTTTTAATTTTTAAATAATTTTTTTACTTTTTTTCTTTGTTTTCTTTTCTTTTTTTCATTTTTCCTTTGTTTTCTTTTCTTTTTTTTTCATTTTTTTCATTTTTTTCTTTTCATTTTCCTTTTTTTTTCTTTTCTTTTTTTTTTTTTTTTCCTTTTTTAATTTTCTTGTTTTCTTTTCTTCATGCCCTTCTTTTCTTTTTCTCATCTTTTTCTCATCATATTTTCTTTTAAATTCTATTCCAATTACTTTTTTAATTACCTTTTTAGATTAAAATAAATTTGATATTGAATTTTCATAAACCATTCACTGATTAATTATATTTTTATACTAAGTAATAAAAAATTAACTAATCAATTTTTATTATATAGTAAATAATAAAAATATTAACTAATCAATTTTTATTATATAGTAAATAATAAACCATAGTATAAACTATACTAATATCCCTACAATATGTAATAAATAAAAATACTAAATTATAACATAAAATTAAATATGTATTCTATATACAACAAATATATATTTCATACTAGGAAGAAATAAAAATAAAATATAGAAATAAATTTTTTTTTTTTGATTCGGACTTTTGATTCTTTTTTTTTGATTCTCGGACGGAGAATCATATTTTTCGATTCGATTCTTGTCCAAAACCGATTCTGGGGAACAAATTTGTTCCCTAATCGTTTTGACAAAAAATTTACCAAACGCGATTCGGGCGCCGAAACCGATTCCTAACAAAGAATCGGGAATTAAGATGACATTTGGATGGTTACCAAACAGGCCCTTAATGAAAACTCTACTTCAGTTAATGCAAACAGAGAAGATAATCTAAACAGGGTTACGCACATGTTTTTATGGCAGGTTGAGGTTCCAGTCGCGGTTAATTTCGGTCATGGAACTTCCGAGGAAGATCTCTTGGAAGCCATTAGTTTTTGTACGCAACTTTCAATGCTGGCTCATATGCTGTATTAGCTGGCATAGCGGATGATCCAGTATGGGGTCTCGAGCTGTAGCCAAATTAAGGAAAGATAGGTTAATTAATTTTCTGTTCACGCTACTTTTCATTTGAATATTTCCAGGGATTTCATTCCGTACTGGAAGATGGTTCACATTCTTTGATGATAATATCTCCTACACGAAGTTCATAAGGCCTAGTCCCTGTGGCTGAATTAGGTAGATTGACAGAAGATGACCTCACTGTATGACGAGGCAAGGCTAACGAATGTTTAATCAGGTACTTGGGGTTAAAATATCGACCTTTCATGAATCCGCTTCTTAATATTCGGGCAGAAGAATTTATTTGTCACACTAGTATAGATGCTTTGGTGGCGCATGTTGGAAATGTTCATGGAAAATATCCTTCCAGTAGTCCAAATTTGAGGCTTGCTTTGCTTAAGGTCCGGAATAGTCTATTCTGACCCTTGCTACATTCCTTAATCATCCAATTATGATGCATTGCTGGTACGTAAACTCTGAAGAAAAATTAGTAAGTATTTTGGTACATAGAGATTCCTAGCAAACCACGTCGGTGGAGAGAAGTTTAGCAATAATGATTATAGGGGTTCTATTTGTGCATGTTTAGTTGGCAATATCCAGATCTCCCATAACCATATCCTAATATCACATGCTCCATGCCAGGATCGATACAAAAGCTGCACGTGACCAAACTTTTTCTTTCTTCACAGGCAGATATCCCAATGTGACTAATTGTTTAATGGCTTAATTTCAGGAGGCAAAATTGGGTTAAAGAACCTAGCAGCAGGCGTCATTTGATATCTAAAGGCAGTGAAGCATTTGTCGGTTTGGCATGCTATTTTACACTGCCCAAGAAGTGAAAAGGAAGCACCAACAAAGATTGCCCCATGTGATAACCCTAATCAATCGGGTAATTCTGGGTCCAAATTAACAAAAACTCATTATATAAACTGAAGAAACACCGAACCCTATCTGACATCATGCACTAAATAATAATATCTTATGTGGCATTAAATCTTTGCATGCGAGATATTTTAGTGAGCTTACCCGACTCAATGATAATTAATCTTAAAAATAAGTATATTGAAAGTTCTAACCTTCCTTGGGCGGCTCATCGTTAAGTTCCTTGTGGTATTTCAGTTTTTCTCAAGCTAAACAAAAGCAAATGAGATTAATAGCATGATTTTCAAAATTGAATTTTGATTAATAATTAGAAAGAACCCATTTTAATTTTTTTTCTCTCACCCTCAGAGAAATTAAACATAAGCATTTCCACCATTATCAGAATTCTCTAAAAAGTCCTCTCTTTTTGTGAGAAGTTAACAACACTTGTCTTCTTTCAAACTTGAAACATTTTATTTGGGATAATTATCTAAAAAATCATAAACTCATCGTACGATGGTCAATTTAATCTTAAATTTTTTAAATTAGCCAATTTAGTCCTTAACCTTTTAACGTTTTTCCAATGTAGTCCCAGCCAATTTTGACTATAAATCGCTAACGTAGCAGTCCAATCAATGGCGGTCGTCCTACAAGGCACTACTAACATTGATGTGGACAATTTGTGCAAGTTTTTATAATTTCCATAACTTTTTATAATTTTTTTATTATTTCAATACGTTTTTTCTTTTCTTTTCCACTGTTCATCTTCTTGGAAGGGCCCCGGTGATGACCCACAACTCTTGCGGGGGAGTCAATAATTTTTAGCTAAAATTGACTAGAATAATTAAATTGGAAAATCATAAAAAAAAAAGACTTAAATTGGCCAAATTGAAAAGTTTATAACTGAATTGATCATCATACAATGAGTTTAAGATTTTTGGCAATTTTTCCATTTTATTTTTATATGATGTTGTGTGGTAGTCTAAGTGATAAAAAGTCATATATCCAATGGCCTAAAAATAGGCAGTGGGTGGTATGTATAAATGTTAGTCTAACCGCATATCAATTTTCTGTCATGTAAAAGTTATTTGCTTTTGCTTAACTTTATATTCTTCAATTTCCTGTGCCATATTCAGTGACGCCTCAAGCACGTCAAACGCTACATCTGTCATATTTACTTTCTTTCTTGTTAATTCATTTGCAAGCGGAAGCTCAACAAAATAATTAATAGGTCATATCATTACCTCACATACTTATTAATGTACATATGCATCACTTATAAAGCACCTCATAATATAGAACACCTAGGAAGGATTAGGTAATTCCTATCTCCACTACCATACCGCTGTTCTCAAAAACATGCATGTACAACACTGATTTGTCATCTAAGAATCAATAGCATACCCCAACATCGGCTCCTTGACAACATAACTAGGAGGACCATCAAAGCCTCCGAGCAGTCTCATCTAGTCACTTTTGAATATCACAGACCAAATTATATACCGATGAGGAACCCACTTGACAAGTTTTATATCGACTCATACCGTAGTAGTGTACTTGGTATACGTCAAACAATATTAGGCAACACAACCTCCTCATACTCATACTTTATGTGTATCTGGGCTTCAAAAAGCGGTAGCAGCGAAAGTGCCATCTTACATTTCTAGAAAAATAAAGGAATGAGACAAACCCGAACAAATAAAATCTCTAAATCTAAAGTAAAAGTTCACCTTCACACTTGCCCTCACATAACAATCACAAATGTTTAGGGCAACATAATCAATATATGAGCATACAACTTTACCTTCTTTACCCTCAACGTGATCCAACGACCCTCGCTGAGGGCCACGATAGTAGGGCAAGGGCTGGCAACCCTTGCCCAAATTGGCTCAAGGGTCGCAATCCTCACCCAGATTTGGGTGAGGTTGTTGGCCCTAGCCGAGGCCCTAGGGACCCTCGCCAACCCTTTCTGGCAACAAAGGCAATGGCGGTCGGGGCCTACCGCCCTTGCCCATAGTTTCATTTTTTCTTTTTATTCAGCTTTTTGAAATACTTTTTTTATGTAATTTAATTAATACATAAAAAAACATTAGTTTCAAGAGTGGGTTTCGACTCCTACGCCCTACAAGAAGGTAGAGCAAAAGTCTAAAAGTGAGTGTTAGAATAGGTGTAGAGTATAACCGACCAAAAAAAAAATTAATACTTTGGTTAAATAAATTATAATTTAAGCCATGTCATCGCCACATAGGAAAGAAAAAGTATTTAAAAAAGCCACGTTAGTATTTACCGTTAGTCAAATTGACAATGTTAAATTTAGGACTTAATTGAATCAATTTAATAAGTTTCAAAACTTAATTACACTTTTTAAAAATCTTAGAACTCAATTACACTTTGTCACAAGTTTTAGGATTTGAACAATATCCCTAAATTAAAATACAAAGTTCAAAGCCTCTCCTGCCGATGGAAGAGAAGCCAAAAGAACAACTTTCTATAGTAGCTTTTTCTATTGGAATACTAAGGAATCAAGTAAATCAATATATAAATAAGAAAACCAATGTATGTTCTAAATATTGATAAATCTGAAAAATATTTTGAACTTGTCAAAACATTTAATAAAACTTTTTGAACATAAGTAAATAATTAACTTTGTAAGTTTCTAACCCATCGCTCAAATGTAACCATCACATCAATCGATCGCATAAATTTCTCGCACATAACATTGATCGTAAATAAATTCCTACATATTAATAAATGCAGAAATTTTCTTGATACCACGTATTCAATGTAGGCAAAACCAAACTTCTCGTACAAAATCTCTCGCCATCAACTTCTTTGAAACTGAGAATTGAGTGTTCGAATCATTGTAGACCTTAACTTCAAGAACCAAGGCATAGTCAAGTTCCCTTCAATCGTTAGTCGTCCGTTTATTGCACAAGGATTTTGATTGCTAAGATTTTCCGATTTATGCCAATCGTCAATCGACAATCAACGTGGCATTCTAGGCATTTTCCAACTCGCGTAATTTTCAGGACAATCAATTCATCAATTTACTTTGTTACTATTGTGAGTATCGGCTACTCGTGCCGTTGTCAATCTATGCCTTATGCCCGTATGGCTCGTCCCAGAGAGTGATGAAGCTTCGATTGCAATAAAATTACTCGGCATTTTGAGATATCACTTTTGTAAACATAATTTAGATCGAGATTAGTGATATTTGGGGACAGAGTGAGAGTGTGTGTGTGTTTGAAAACGACACAAAATGATCCCTTCATTGAAGGCAGGTTACAGAGAGAGGAGCATTTACTTATTGGCAAAGTGTAACGCAAAGGCACCTGGCTCCATCCTTGCTACAAAGGCCCCCAGCCCCAGCCACCCCGGTCTTATTAATGCAAAAATCGATGCATGCTTGACCATTGCAGCCGGGAAGATCATAAAGCTTAAAACATGGACGCACCGGAGACTGCGCCGCTATCACCTCACCTTCGATCCCCCACCCCCCAAAAAAATGAAATGATAAAAGAAATTAGTTTGGTTGAAAATCATGCATGTGTAAATAATATAATCCTTATGATTTCATTAAGCAAATCTTTAAAAAAGAGGAAGAAGAAGCATATGTATCGCAAAGAGGAAGCTTACTAGTCGTTAAGAATAGAAAGAGCACAAGGATTGCTGCAACTTGAAAGTTCTTCATCGTTCTTTTGTTTCTTTTTTATTTTTTCTTTTTATTGGGAGTTCAAAGCTATTTGGTGTGTGAGATAAGAATTGGGTGTGAATTGTGTCAATTTATATACTAAAGGAATGAAGCGATATGCGACCGAGTATGGGAAGGTCCAATATTCAGCTTATGGGGCAGAAAATTCAATTGGGGATTACCTTCCTATTCTCGCAGGAATTGGGTGTGAATAATGTCAATTTATATTCCGAAGGAATGAAGCGATATGCGACCAAGTATGGGAAGGTCTGGGGCAGGAAATTCAATTGGGGATTACCTTCCTGTTCTCGCAGGAATTGGGTGTGAATTGTGTCAATTTATATACTAAAGGAATGAAGCGATATGTGACCAAGTATGGGAAGGTCCAATATTCAGCTTATGGGGCAAGAAATTCAATTGGGGATTACCTTCCCGTTCTCGCAGGAAATTCAATTGGGGATTACCTTCCCATTCTCGCAGGAAATTCAATTGGGGATTACCATCCCGAGGAAATTCAATTGGGGATTACCTTCCCGTTCTCACAGGAAATTAAATTGGGGATTACCTTCCCGTTCTTGCAGGAAATTGGGGATTACCTTCCCGTTCTCGCAGGAAATTCAATTGGGGATTACCTTCCCATTCTCTTTTTCTTGCATTGAATGTGTTGAAATTAATGGTATTAACAACTCAACATAAGTTCGTGCATTTCTTATACAACCTTTGGCGTTAATGGACAATTTAATGGATGCATTCCTTCTCAAGCCCTCGTGCATCAGTCATGGAATAGTTTTATGGACGAATTAATTGATGCGTTAATGGATGCATTTTTTCAGCAATTTTGACACGCTTTTGCGATGCAATTATGGACGAATTAATGGATGGACGCGTTAAGGGACAAATTACTTCATTTTTGTCCAATAGATTTTACTTGAATTAAGTGATGTGTTAATGACCAATCTTCCAGAATCTCTATAACAATTCTAAGATAATCATCAGCTTATCCAAATGATTATCTTCGGAATCTTCTATAATTCATATAGTCATTCACAAATTAGAATTCCTCTTTGGAAAAGCACTCCTCCAAGTGTGCTGATTTCTAGAAGTATTTGACATAATCCTATTTTGTATAGTGTTAATATATATGGATTCGAGGTATTATATCTTGAGAGGCATAGTTAATAAAGCTACTTAACACTATTGGCAGGAACTAGTTGACTTAGGAAAATTCGGTTAGCCGTACCTCACCTCATGTTTAATTTTCTATAAATGTTATTATAATCAAATAGTTTTGTATTTGGAAAGTGATTGAGCATCATTATATGTAAATATTATACAAACATTGGCTTGATCATCATTATATTATTGTTATTATTTATTATTTTTCTGATTCCAACAAATAGTGTTACGTGTTTTCCTCAATATGCAAATATTATTTTTTTTAATACGTGATAATTATTTTTCCAACAGATTGAATACATATTTCGTATATTTTCTTGAGGTAAGACAACATCATCCAATTTAACAATAATAAGAGAGTGCGTTGAAGAGCTGCCCTATGAGATAGATGTAGATTTGCTTGAAAGTTTGGCAAGCTCTATAATTTCGTGATCTCTTTTACGGATAATCGTACGTGGATAATTTACACTATTCTTTTTCCATAAAACAATGAGCACCGTTGGATCAAGATACTAGAATCCTGCTGGCAACCTGTTATGCAGATTTTTGTATAAGATTCCTAACAAATTGGTCATATAAATCGCATCTAATGTTGGGAATGTATTAAACACTTAGAAATTTGACTAATAGCTATAGATTACCATTGAATACTTGTCAAAATTTACTAACTGAAAAGAGAAAATGAAAAATTACAGATTAGTGCGAATACTAATTGATTGGATAGATTTAAATCATTTTCAAGTTAAGAATTTACTAAAGAACAGTCTAGAAAAATACAAATTGCTTATAGGAACAAACCTACTTTCATGATCATGGAAGTAATTTTCCTACATATCGAAGTGAACTTTCAATGTGCATAAAAAAAATTTAATATGGGAAATAACTAGTTATATCAATAAGTTTTTCTTACTAGGAATACCTATAAATGATTGACAATGTAAAGAAGTTCTCAATATGCTTAGTAAGATTTCACATAAAAAATAAAATTTGTAAATTTAGTCGGTACCTTTTCATTTACCGTAACGTATATATGTGGTTAGTGATTTTCATATGCATCAAAATAATTTTGGATATGCTTAGTGACATTTTCTATAAGAAACTAATAAATTTTATGGACTAGCAATATTCATTATACTTGGTAAAATTTCATATAGAAAAGTATTAAAATCAATGTGGACAGTAAATTTCCATTTATTAATAACATTAATAAGTGATTGGTGATTCTTTATCGTATATTGAAGTAATCTTCGTATATCTTATTTCCTTAACTCTCTACGTGACAATAGCAAAAAGATTTGGAAAAATGATACAAACAATTCATGAATTTTGACAAAAAGTGTAATTTGATCCCTAAATTTTTAATTTATTTAATATGATCTCTAAACTTAATTTCAATGTGTAATATAATTCCTAAACTTTTACTGTATAAAAATGTTCAATATTGATACCACCAGTCGCGGTAGCTTCGCTGGATAAAAAAAGGTTCGAAATCCAATGGAGGCGCTTAGTGTCTTAAGTGTGATTTCAACCCCGTCACTTAGGGGTTTACTCGCCGCCGCCGCCGCTGCATGGAGTTCCCTAAGTATAAAAAAAAAAAAAAAAAAAGTTTACTCGGTCCTCCTCTAGCGTCCGATGTCGGGGTGGTGGGTGGTGGCACGGGTCCCTGAGTATAAAAAAAAAAAAAAAAGTTTACCTGGTCCTCCACTAGCGTCTAATGTCGGAGTGGTGGGTCCTCCGCTAGCGTCATTACAGAGTTTACTCTTAAGTGTGATGTCGGGGTGGTGGGCCTCCGTTAACATTACTCTGCTACAGGTTTACTCGCCGACTGCCGGCTGCACAAAAAAAGTTTACCTGATCCTTCGCTAGCGTCACTAGGCGATGTTGGGGTGGTGGGCCCCTCCACTAGCGTCGAGTTCGGGGGTTTACTCGCCGACTATAAAAAAAATATATATATATATATATATTTGTTTTTCACGGCCGCCGCCTAATTTGTACGGGTTCTTGGGTATCAAAAAAAAAAAAAAAACAAATAGAATCCGATTTGTAAATTATATATTAGACTTAAATTCGAACGTTGTCTGTGTCATTATCTTTAAAAATTTCGGATAAACTCGGTGAAGAAACTGGCTAAGATCTGTTCAAAAAAATAAAAAACTGGCTAAGATCGGGCGATTTTATGACGTCATCATCTTTGGCAGTAAGCTGACAGAATCCGATTCCTGCTCTCTCCACCACCTTCAAAATCCTCTCTCTCTCGTCTTCTTCCCACAAGAAGAAGAAGAAGGAAAAAGGAAGAATCTTTATGGCGGACCAGGCCAGGCAAGCGGAGCTCTTCGAGCTCGACAATGGGACCATGCGGGTGAAGATCGCCAACCTCGGCTGCACCATCGCCTCGCTCTCCGTTCCGGGCAAAGACGGTTCGTCGCTGATGCTCCTGGTCTCTGTTCATGGTCGGAATCGTTGCTGATGACTCGATCGTGTCTGCTCTTCTTTTCGTTGCTTTCAGGGAAACTGGCTGATGTGGTTCTGGGTTTCGACTCCGTCGAGCCGTATCTGGTGAGAAAGTTCGTTACTTTTTGGACTCCTGTGCTTGTGGCGATGTGTCGGTGATCGCGCATTTCCGTTTTCTTCGCTTCCGCGGCTCTTGATCTGCTGAAAATTTCGAAACTTTATGGTCAACTGGGCTGTTTTCGTTGGTTTTGATGTGGGATTGAGCTTTGGAAGATTTGGTTGATGAATGTTTTTTGTGGGTCAATTTGTGTTTTCTGTGCTGCGCAGAAAGGTGCGGCGCCGTTCTTCGGCTGCATTGTGGGGCGGGTCGCGAACAGGATAAAGGAGGGCAAGTTCACTCTTGATGGCGTTGAACACTCTTTGCCCATTAACAAGCCTCCGAACAGTCTTCATGGTATGAATTGTTAATGATCAGTAGTTGCGGTGTCGATGTTGCTCGAGCTGACGAGATCATCGTCTTTGTGATTGTGTCAGCCTTCTGTATGTGTTTGACAATCGATCTGCTTGCGTAAATGCATTATATCTGTTGTCGCTTTGGCATCTGCTTGTCTCTCTGTTTAATCTGGATAGGTGGTGTGGGGAATCGAATTGTGTGAGAGAGTTGTCGAATGTGAATTAATCACACTATGACCTTGCTGCACATCCTGCCTCCGTGGGAGCTTGAGGATTTGTAGCACTTCAGTTTAAATTTTATGCTTGGCTGATCGAGTATGGAGGAAATTTAAAGTCCTTTTCCCCTGAACTGAAAATTACACTGGGGAAAGTGTTCTTATATCATGGTTTGATCACCTCAGCTATCGTTGTATTGTAACTCATGTGAACTGCTTCTGAGAGAAGAAAATGACCCAGTTTTGCTTTTTTCCAACCATCAGAAGCAGAGCGCACACACAAGCACATTAAGCAGAAGAAACATTTTGAGGAAAATAAGTACTGCTCAATAATCATGAGATCCATGAAGAATTTTGCCTTTTCCAGTTAGTTTGGTGACAAGAGGTTCACTTTGTTAGAACTAAAAGTATGTATATGTGGAGCAACCTAATTCTCAAAACGTCAATCTGATAATGGCCTTCTGAATTTTCTGTGTTACTTAGGTGGGCACAAGGGTTTTGATAAGGTGATATGGGAGGTAGCTGATTATAAGAAAGGCGAGAATCCTTCCATTACCTTCAAATATCACAGTCATGATGGGGAAGAAGGTCTCTCTCTCTCTCTCTCTCTCTCTCTCTCTCTCTCTCTCTCTCTCTCATGCATGTGCACACACTGGCGCACATGCTCATCGACACACGCAGTCGTTTGCACCAACATGGCTTTGATGCCTTGGGTTGCATGTTCATATGATTATAGGTTACCCAGGAGATGTTGCTGTGACGGCTACTTACACGCTAACTTCTAGTACAACAATGAGGCTCGACATGGAAGCTGTGCCTGAAAATAAGGCCACTCCTATTAGCTTGGCTCAGCATACCTACTGGAACTTAGCCGGTCACGATTCAGGAAACATACTAAACCACTCCATCCAGATATGGGCTAATCACATCACTCCCGTGGATCAGAACACAATCCCAACAGGTGAAATTATGCCGGTCAAAGGAACGGCTTTTGATTTCACGACGGAGAAGAAGATTGGCACTTCAATTCATGAGGTGCCTGGTTTAGGTTACGACCATAACTATGTGCTGGACTGTGGGGAAGAGAAGTCGGGCCTAAAACATGCTGCCAAACTGAAGGACCCTTCAAGTTCTAGGGTTCTTGACTTGTGGACCAATGCTCCAGGAATGCAGTTTTACACTGGAAATTACGTAAATGGAGTAGTTGGTAAAGGCGATGCAGCATATGGCAAGCACTCTGGAGTGTGTTTGGAGACGCAAGGATTTCCAAATGCCATCAACCAACCAAACTTTCCTTCTGTTATCGTTCGACCTGGTGAGAAGTACAAGCATTCCATGCTTTTCGAGTTTTCAGTAGAGTGAAACATTGGGAAGGTTTATGTTAATAAGATGAGTTCTGAACTTGTTTGCCTTTACCTAAGATAAATGTCTTGATGGAAATGTGAGACCTCCTTGAAGTAATGAAAATGGCCAAGTGCTTTCATTTACATTATTCTCTGCTTTCTAGTGGTATACTCGAATCTTTATACATTTGTACCTTCTCTTTTCGGTTTTGGTTTTTAGCGGTCTTCACTGATGTTACGGGGAATACAGCATTGGCTTGGATACAATGGTTATTCTTGCTGTTTAATACATTGTATCTACTCCAACTTGGAGATATAAATATGTGTGCGTGTGTGCGCATCTTCTCTAGTTACACATGTAATTGAATTTACCTTGAAACGTGCTATCTAATCTGAGTATAAATGGTAAATAGTCAACTATCGTATAGCAAGGGGAAGAGAAGTCATCAACCTCTACAGTAAACGTTCCGAAAGGCCAACAGTAAAAATCCAACCCTTTGAAGCATGTACAGACTTTAGAGTCTGAGTTGTTGCCTCCAAATATCCAAGAGGTTACAACATAATGAACTACGTGATTCTGTTTGCATCCAGTAATAAAAACACCTTTTGACAGCGCAGCCACCACCATCAAAATTGTGAGCAGATTACACCAGCCGTTTTATATGACAACAATCTGAATCGATGGTGAACAACCGCCCAAATGATCACTGATACAAGACACTTTTCTGAAGAAAGTACAGACATTAAAGTCTGAGTTGTTGCCTCCACACTGATTCTCATCTGGTGCGAACCAGTTCAAGTGGTAGAGTTTCCATTGCCATCTAAAATTGATAAAAGGGAGCATTTTTCAAGATAGAGCTCGAGATAAAGCACATAAAACTAAAACAATCCGTTCTCATACCCACAGCCTAGGAGTTCTGGCATCTGACTTGGCCTGCATCTTCGATAGCTCTGATTGAAAGCTAATAACTATGGCAACTTTGAACTCGATTGAAAATGATCTGTTTGGAAGATGCAAGTTAATGTAAAGTAAACGCAGTAGTAGCTTCCACGGGTCCATAAGGAAAGAACAAAAAAATTACTGCAGATGAATTTTCCAAAGCTGCATGTGAAATGAAAAACAAAAGCCTGACATTCAGGTGAAACTAAGTAATCAATAATGTCTTCAAGCACAGAGCATTTCCAAAGGTTATGCGGTGGTCTCTCAGGAATTTCATTTCAAGAGGAATTTCATTTCAAGCCTTTTGAAACAAAGGTCCAAGCATTCTCTGTTTGTGTGCTTATATTGGGGGCTGACGGGCTGGGTGTTGGATGCTCATCCTTCCAATAAGTGAAGCTCAATGCAGTCAATCAATCTACTTAAAGCTAAGGTTGCTGCATATTTCCAGATTTAACTGAAAGGACTGATTGTATATAGATCTTTATCAACAAATAAAAAGTTTCCACTGCTTATCTGGATATTTGAAAATAAAATATTGGATATTCAACCTAGTAAGTATATTGAAAGCAAGATTAACCTCTTTGGTTCACTATGATGCTAATGCTCAATTGTCATAAGAGTTCTCCAATAAATTAGATTAGTTGTGTAGAGACTGTAAGGGACCTAAGAATACACAATCACTGTTAAGCTGTGTTGTTCCACTACACCTGCTTATGCAGAAAAAGAACAAGACACAAGAGTGGTGGCAATGTGAATCCAGCAACTCACCCAGCCGAGGTCGTTGGACAAGTTAAGAGGCGAGGAGGAATAACGTAGATGGGCAATATCATATGCCGAGACACATCCCCATCTGCTATCTAGTACATGTAGAAGGACGTTGTTAAGGAAGATTTTGATCCAGAAATATACATCTATTTAGATAAAAATTTACGCACCTGGGTTGTTTGTACCAAGGACGTGTCAGTCACAATTCTATCTCCAAAAACAAATGACTCAATTCGAAGTATGTGTATGTCAACAGAGCGAATTGGAACTGCAGATGTTTCCACAATAAGCTCTCCACTAATTGGATCTGACAGAGCACACTGAATGGACATCTTTCCAGTCACTCGAAAACCACCTGTACATCAACATCTTCCTCATAAGAAGTTGGATCAGGCGAATGCATATTTGCTTTAGATATAGCAGCAAAACCAATGAGGCTTTTACAATTGATTATAGCAGAACTTGTCCATACTGTCGCTTTTCATCCAAATATGCATGAGCAAATAAAAAAGTGTAGTACAATTTTCTATCTGACCAATTGACTATAGTTCAGAATCATGCTAAAAGAGACTGAAAGATAAGATACATATAGAAGTTTGCCTGATTTCAACTCAGGAAGCAATGGATGTCTTTGGGTATCCTGAGTAATGTAAAAGATAACTATCTCAGGAGAAGCTGGTTGATCAAGAAGCTCAGCTGAAAAAATTAACAGAGGAAGCACTGGATTAGATCCTTCCCGCAGGTTATCATTGCCAAAATTGATTTAGAATCAATGAGAAAACATGTCATACCCTTATCAGCTTCTAAAATGAACTCCATTGTGGCACATATGGATTTGTGCAGATACCCTCTTGTTACATCTGCAGTTAGCAAGTACTGTAACAGATTTAATGAATATCAACCATGAAAGCAGCCCCTAAAATCAGGCAGAAATAAAAACATTTGCTGAAGGGGAAATAAGAAATCCGATAACTAAATGGTCCAGAAGAAGGGAGCCAAGTGCAAGCTCGCATTTTCTGTGGTTGCCTATATCTTACCATTTTTCACTTTAAGCCAACTGGACTTTAGAACTTATTTATGGAAAAGACATGATGCATATATAGCATTACCTTATCATGTCTACCAAATTTTAAAAGCTCCCAAGATTACTATAACAAATAAAGAAAGAAAAGGACACATCAGCATTTGATCAAGCTCATCAATCACCTTCGTAGAATAAATATCAGATTTCTTTTATGATCCATTACCCATGCTCATACATCAAGCATCTAATCCTATTATCTATGATCCAACCCTAAGTACTATAATATATGCTAATTACTATGAAGAGCCACCATCTGCTTTCAGGTTAGCACAAAGAATTACTTATTTGGACAGACACATTGTGCCATGGTGGTGATACAGGCAAAACAAACACAGAACAGTAATGATCCAGAACTTCATTCCCTAACAAGCTGTTTAAATCTAAAGATCATCAAGATATATTCCAACCAACAAGACTTCCATGGATTTTATGCTTGTACCCAAATTAGGATCAAAACAATGCCTTATATAGTTTGCATTATTCTTCACAAGCAAACAAACATGAAAAATAACCATTCAAAACACAATAGACAAGATGAACTTCAGAAATTCATCATGTCTATTCATGAAAGGCATAAAAATGGAAGTCTTTCTTCCAAGAAAGTTAGTGATCAAATGACAAAAACTGGACAGATACAATGAAAGTTTCATAAAAATCTAAATCTCTTTTAGAAAAATAATTAATTTGGCATTTTCTGGCCTTTTGTAGAACATGAAAAAAATCCATGTCCACAATGGCTCCCTCGCTTTTTGGATAGCAGCATATAATTCTAAATACTGTATCTATCTACAAATAAGACACAACAGTTACACAACGCACAAGTCATATGGAAGCCATCTCTAAAAATCAAATCATATCTGCAACTGATGTCTGTTCCATATTATATCAAATATGATCAGGTACATGATCAAATTATTCACCTGGATATTGATATTAGCTCCATGAAAGGTCTCATAAAATCTTTCGCGTTTGTCACCTCCTGATTGTTTCAGAGTTACAGAAAAAGGTATCTGCCATGAACAACAGACAACTAAGTCAAAGGCTTCAGGAATTGCATGTCATAGGTTGAATCTGATAAAGGTAAAAACAAGGGCAACTATATGGCCCAACAATAAATACTGGCTTATTTGCACTCTGCTAATATCTTAGCCTAAGACATCAATACAATAGGAAAAAATATTCTGATATTAATATATCACCAGTAGTGAACTCCTGAAAACTGTGTTATGTTGTTCTCGAAGACTCACATCCAATAAAAAAACAGGCTGCAATCAATTTTGAAGCAGGAAAGGCATCAATTCATTCGAACTTAGGATTACTTCTATCAAGAGATAGAGATTATAATTTTATTTGGAAGACATTAACCATTCATCAAGTAAGATGCAACAGTATGGAAACACGAATCAGCTGACTCTTTTCAAGACGTTGCATATATGTAAACATTTCTGCATATCACTACCTCTGTTGTACCTGATGCAATCCTTCCAGGCGGTTGCACTTCAATTATCCTATTCCTGTTCAAAAGACCACATACAACAGCAAAAAAACAAGGTAATGTGGACAGTGTTCATCCTTCGTACCGCAATTGGACAGTCGGGAAAAGCATTTTTACCCAAAAGAAAGTTACATTCTACAGGAATCAAACGCAAAGAAAGGGGGTTTTACTCTTTAAATAATCTAAAACATCCAAAGAGAAGCAATTTCTAATGCTCAAGATTCAAATGCGAGCAAACACATAAAAACAGAAACAGAAAAAACATGCAGCGATTTGCCCGCGATTTCCCCACTTTTGAAGGTGTTTTTTTCGATAGCAGAAAACGTTTTCGTCGAGTAATGCATTTTCTGTGAAACAAACACCGGAAAATTCGGAAAACGTTTCCTGAAAGTTATTTTCCGTGAAACAAATGGAGCCATAGAGAAATGGAAAGGGGAAGCGCACGTACACTATCACGACAGGCTTGACAGCGCCCACGATCGACTCGACGAGCCCCGCAGCTCCTCCGCGAACCTGAAAAAAACGAGGAGGTCGACGGAACGATGAGCATCGCCGATCACCGATTTCTCACAGCGATCTGACGGCAGAGAGAGGGAAAGAGAGTACCTGCGTGATGACGGAGCCGTTGACGGCGAGGCGGACGCCGCGGTGGGAGATGGAGGAGGCGGACTTCACGACGATCTTGCCCTCGAGCGGTTCCTGGAGGATTCCATCAACGCCACCGATCATGATTCCGGACGGAGAATTGCAGAGCGTGTAGAGAGAGAGAGAGAGAGAGAGAGAGAGAGAGAGAGGCGTACGGAGGGGCGGTAGATGCGGCTCGGTCGGGAAAGCTTGATCTCGAGCGCTGCGGACGACATGGCGAGCGAGCTCCGGCCGGCGACGCGGCCAGCAACCGGCGGTCCGCCGTCGACGGCGGTGGGCTCGAAGGACTGGCGTCGATGGTAGCACAACGACGGCGTTTCGCGCGATTGAGAAGGACGCTGTTGTTGATGCTTCTCTTGTTGGAACCCGTTTCTTTCGACGATCCAATCGAAATATTTTGTGCTTTTTTTTTGTTTTTGTTTTTTTGCATGATTTTATCGTATGTCTATTTTATAAGAGTTGAAAATTTAATTTTACAACGTTTATAATTTCAATTAAATTAGTGATCAGCGTAGAAAATTACGGAATCATCCTTTAACCGATTCAGTTTTGATTTTAACTTTCAATCGACTAAAACATAGAGATATGTTATAGATGAGTTTCGAATGCAAGAAACTTGGGATATTCTTCAATGCATTAACTACTAAGGTGATATTTTCCTAAAATATATCATTTGAAATAGCCTTGACTTTAGAGTTCACCTTGGAATAGCGCAATTCCAATTCTCAAGTGATGAAACTAGGAATCAACTTTAGTGGAGTTTGTCCCAACTTCGTTATCTAAAATTCACCAACTCAAGAATGATGTCATAAAATGTCTAAAAAATGCTAGGTTTTAACCATGACTTGAGAGGATTCGATAAGTTTGCTAAAAATCCAAAAATCTCTTTAAATGAGACATGCTACAATTAGGTAACTCAACATAAAATCGTTCAAAAGTTCACTTAAGATACGAATTAAACTCGTGACCTCATAAAATATATGCAATTTCGATGTTACATTCTGCACTACACTTGTTTAAAAAAAAATGAGAAATGCATCCTAAAGAAAATCTGTCATATTAATTTACGAAATTATGCAATTTTAGTCGGCCTTTCTTAATCATTCATCTCGATCCGGTTGGGCCGGCAATGCAATAGCCGGATCCGGTCCATCAGATTTTTCCGACGAAACCCGGTCTCCGACGCGGCAAAACCTCATTGGCCAAACACCAGAAACCGACGTGGCCTCACTGGAACATTAGACCCCGCATGGAAACATTTCTGTTTCTTTTGTGTTCCTGGGAACAGAAACAAAAAAAAGTGTTTACATTTCTAACAATTTTCAACAAAAGAACACGTTTGGTAACGTTTGGTCAGGAAATAAAAAATGAACGAAACACGTTTGGTAAATTTTATTCTTTTTTTATTCCTTTTAATTTTTGAAACATTTTTATTTTATTTTTCACTTTTTCCTTTCTTTTTTAATTTTTTTTTTCGGCCGGTCACCGGCCTCCGCGCTCGGCCGACGGGGCGGGGCGGCCTCGCCCGGCCACGGCGAGGCTCGCCGGCCCTCGGCGAGGCCGAGCCTCGCCGTGGTTGGGCGAGGCTCGGCCTCGCCTTGGGCGGGCGAGCTCGGCCTCGCCCGGATCCGGCGAGGCCGAGCGTCGCCGCCCCCGGCGAGGCCGAGCCTCGCCGGATCCGGGCGAGCTCGAGCTCGCCCGGCCATGGCAAGGCTCGGCCTCGCCGGATTTGGGCGAGCCCGAGCTCGCCCGGCCAAGGCGAGGGTCGGCGTCGCCGGCGGGCGAGGCCGAGCCTCGCCTTGGCCGGGCGAGCTCGGGCTCGCCAGATCCGGCGAGGCCGAGCCTCGCCATGGCTCGGGCGAGCTCGGGCTCGCCCGGCCAAGGCGAGGCTCGGCCTCGCCCGCGCGGCGACGCCGACCCTCGCCTTGCCGGGGCCGGCGACGCTCGGCCTCGCCGGATCCGGGCGAGGCCGAGCTCGCCCGGCCCAAGGCGAGGCTCGGCCTCGCCCGCGCGGCGACGCCGAGCCTCGCCTTGCCGGGGCCGGCGACGCCGAGCCTCGCCTTGCCGGGGCCGGCGACGCTCGGCCTCGCCGGATCCGGGCGAGGCCGAGCCTCGACGTTTGGCCGGTCGCCGGCCATGGCCGAGGCCGGCGACCGGTGAAAGAAAAAAAAGAAGAAAAAGAAGAAGAGGAGAAGAAGGAAGAGAGAGAAGAGAAAGAACAAAAATTCAAGAAACGTTTCTTCATTTACATTCCGGGAGCAAGAAACAACTTTTTATGTTTTTTTTTTCGTTTCTTTTTTGTTAGGGAACAAAAAAAAAAAAAAGGAAAGAAACGTAAAAGCCAAACGCGTTTGTTCCTTTTTTTTGTTCGGGCACACTTTCCGTACAAAAGTGTGCCCGGATCACTTTTTGGGCACGAATCCATGCACACCCTTATACATATCTACGCACGGACACGCCCCCGTCAAAATTCCCATTTAACCCCTGTCCTCACCGTCGCCGACCGCCACGCGCCACCGCGCCGCCTCCGCCGTTCCCGACCACCATGCGTGATCCGGGTCGCAGCCTCCTCGTCCCCGTCCTCCTCCTCCTCCTCTCCCTCTACCCGCTCTCCCTCGCCGCCCACTCCTTCTTACTCATCCTCACCCAGGAGGACCTCAAGGACGTCGCCGCCGCCTCCCCGGACGAGCTCCTCGACTCCGCCGACTGGGACGAGTTCGGCGACTCCGAGTCCCGGCCCGAGGAGGAGCTCGATCCCGCTCCCGGGCGCTCGATGTTCGAGTCCGGCGAGCCCCTCGCCGCCGGATCCGAGCCGGAGGAGCTCTACTACTCCGGCGTGTCGAAGATGATGGCCGCCGCCGGCTCCGGGAGGGGCGGGCGATGGAGGAGGCCGTGTCGGAGTTCGAGGCCCGCCGCGGGGTACGCGCACACGCGATCGGCGCTAGGGTTTCTCCTCGTGACGGGGCGAGATGAGGGGCGGGGAGCAAGGGCAAGGCGTTCCTGTACCACCATTTCGCTGCCGGGGGAGGGAATATGCAGTCGAAGATGGCGCTTGCTTACACTTATATGCGTCAGGATGTGAGTATTCAGCTCCGTTACTAGAATTATATGTCATTATCTCCTATGAGCAGATGATCCATCGTCAGTGTCAAACCAACAAAGACTTTCATTTTGCATTCGCCGTAGATGGTGTTACAAATTTTGACGTTTAAGGCTCATGGTGTCTTCATTTCAATGAATTTGATGTTTGGACAAGAAGTTTGTAAGCTTTCCTTTGCAATTCTCACTATGATCACGTTTCTGTTTTTCAGTAATCCTGGGATTTACGTTGGAAAATGAATTTGTTTATCCATTTGTTGTGGGAAGAATTTGGACACCGAAGAAAGTAGTAGAATTTGTTTTGAGATGGTTGTTATTTTGACTCGATGAGCTGATCCTTGTTGTAATGTGGTTACAGATGTATAAAAAGGCAGTCGAGCTGTATGCTGAGTTAGCAGAGGTAGCTGTAAATAGCTTTTTAATCACGAAGGATTCTCCTGTCATAGAACCGATTAGGATTCACAATGGAGCTGAGGAGAATAAAGAAGCTCGAGGAAGTCTCGAGGTGAGGATGATGAGGACTTCCGGATATTGGAGTACCGAGGCACGAAGGGGAATGCAATTGCAATGTACAAAGTGGGGTTGTTCTATTATTTTTTTTGAGAGGATTGAGGCGTGACCATACGAAAGCATTGTCATGGTTTATAAAGGCTGTGGACAAGGGCGAGCCGAGGTCAATGGAACTTCTTGGGGAGATATATGCTAGGGGTCTTTGGAGTTGAGAGGAACTATACAAAGGCTTTCGAGTGGCTAAAGCTTGCCTCCAGACAGCAGCTTTACTCGGCTTATAATGGAATGGGCTATCTATATGTCAAAGGTTACGGAGTGGAAAAGAAGAACTACACTAAGGTAAATGGGATTTATTGTCTCATAAGTGGATTTGAGTTAATGCTTCCATTATATATGAAAAAATTGGCTCTTAGTTACCGGGGGTATAGATGTTACTATTTGGAAAAATTAGTGTTACTGCCTTGTCTTGTCTTATATGCCATGTGTCACAAAGCTGATTATAGAACTTGCGGCAAGTAGCAAGAGAGAAAGAAGGAAGAGAGAAGAAATAGAGAGGAGGAGAAGAAGAAGGAGAACGTAAAAAACCAAAGAGGGGGCTCTAGGTTTCTGTGTGACAGAAGTCCTCCACCCATTGTGTTTATATTAAATATAAATTGTCTATGACCATAAAAATAAAAAAGGAATAAAACTCAAAAAATAACAATAACTCAATTAAAGTAACTTAACACTCCCTCTCGAGCTGGAGCATATAGGTCACCCATGCCCAGGTTAGAGCAACCAATAGCAAAGGCAGATCGACATATTGATTTCTAGAGACAACGGAAGGAGTAGCGACTAACTTCTATCATGAACAAAGTGACAGTAAACTTTTATATGCTTAGTTCGCTCTTGAAAACTTGGATTCCCAGCAATATAAATTGCTATATGATTATCACACATCATATCAATAGGTTGATTAATAGAATATCTAAGCTCCTGGAGAAGTGATTTCAACCACAACAATTCAACCATAGTATATGCCATAGCACGATATTCAGCCTTCGCATTAGATCTAGCAATGGTAGTCTATTTCTTGCTTCTCCAAGTAATTGAATTACCACCAAGAAAGGTGCAATACCCATCGTAGACCGCTGATCACATGTTGACTCAGCACAATTAGCATTAGAATAACCAACTAGAGTGGAAGACTCATTAAATTTATGAATTAGTCCCTTACCAAAAGAGCTTTTTAGATACCAAAGAATGTGACAAACAGCATTCGAATGAGCCTTCTTAGGTGACTCCATAAACTAACTCACCACACCAATAAAAAAAAAATATCGGGACATGTAATAATAAGATAAGTTAGTTTCCCAACTAGATGCCGATATTAATGCTTATATTCAATATCATTTCTATCATCAACTCCAAACTTTTGATTTGGATTCATAGGAGTATCAACTGACTTGGAAGCTAATATACTAGTCTCTAGCAAAAGATTAAGAACATACTTTTGCTGAGACAAATTAATAATTTTTTACTTTGTAAAACTTCAATACCAAAAAACAAAAAAACAAAAACCTAAAAGGTCCCAAGTCTTTAATTTGAAATTGCTACTAAAGAAATGACTTAACCTCATCAATGCCGGTTCGATTCCTTATTGCGAACATAATAGAATGATCATAATAACATTGGTGGAAACCATCCCTGAAAATCACTGAACTGAATTTCTCAAATCATGCTCTTAGAGACTGTTTTAACCCATAAATTGCCTTATGTAGCCAGAATACTTTACTACGATTCTCCCCTTGAGCAACATACTTAGGAAGTTGCTCCATATGTACTTTTTCAGACAAATCGTCATAAAGAAAAACATTCTTGACATCCTATTGATATAATGGCCAATCAAAATCCATAGCAAGAAAAATAATAACATGAACAGAATTGAAACGTGCCATAGGGGAAAAAGTCTTAAAAAATCCACTCAATAAGTTTGAGTAAAACCTTTAACAATGAGCCGAGCTTTAAGACGCTCAATTAAGCCATCCAAATTGTACTTGATAGTGTATACCGAATGACACTTCACGACATCTTTCCCAAGCGGAAGATTAAACAATGACCATGTTTGGCCAGACATTAGAGCTTCCATTTTCACATCTATAGCTTTTTTCCACTCAAGGCGAAACAAAGCCTCAGTGGTAGAAGTAGGAATTAGATGAGTTTGTAATGATAGAGCAAAGTCACGTAATGGAGAAGTAAGATGTGAGAGAGACACATAACGCTTAATAGGGTAAGCCAAGGAGGATTTTGGCGTATAATAGTACTTTTGCAAAGGGCAATTGGAGAATTGTCCGAACTAGGAGACAATGAGGAAGATTGAATGGAGGGCATGGAAGAGCTGGAGATTGGTGGTGCTGTAGATTACTTTCGTTGTTGATACATATGCAAGGGAGGAGGTATTGGAGAAGGACTAACATAATCTAAGGGGGTAAGTTGTGGGATAGGAGGATCAGCTATAATGTTAGTTGAAAACTCTTTACCATAAGTAGAATAGTATGGTGTGCCCTCGAAAAAAGTCACATCAACATTAACATGTTGGGTATAAGTTATAGGATCATAACACCGATATCCTTTTTGAGTACATGAAATACTTGAGAAAAACATGTGGTGGCACAAGAAGATAATTTATCAGCACCGGAACATGGATTATGGACAAAACAAATACACCCAAAAAGATGCGCAGGATAAGAGGGAATAATGGCTTGTTAGGAAATAAAACACCGATTGGTGATTGATGATTGAGAACAATGGAAAGCATACGATTTATGAGATAACATGGGATAAGGAGAGCATCACTCCATAATCATTTTAGCACATGCATATAAAATAAGAGTGAATGAGTAATTTCTAGAATGTGACAATACTTTCTCTCAGCTACACCATTCTACTGAGGGGTATAAGTACAACTTGTTTAATGTATAGTGTCAAGATTAGAACAAAACAAAAGGATTGATTTTTGTATATATTCTAGAGCATCTTTCGTTCACAAAATTTTAAGGGATATATTAAACTAATTAGTAACCTTCTGATGAAATAATTGAAAAATATGTAAAAATTCAAAATGGTCATGAAGCATATAGTCATGTTAGATGAGAATAATCATCCACAAAAGTAATAAAGCACTTAAAACCATTTCTACTAGCAATATGAGAAGGTCTCCAGATGTTTGAATGAGCAAGTTCAAGTAAAATAGATACACGAAAATCACTACAAATAGGAAAAGAATTGCGATGATGTTTCCCAAGTTCACAAGCCTCAAACTCAAGAGTAAAAATTGATTTACACTCGGGAATTATTTGTTGTAAATAAAACTAACAGCTAAACCATTAGCGTTAGCAGTGGAGACACCATTTGGATAGTAGGGTCCATTACATTCATGCCATCCACCAATCATCTTATTTGTTTGAAGGTCCTAAAAAATGCAATAAGATGGGTAAAATGTAGCCAAACAATCAAGAGCTTTAGTTAATTGACTAATAGATAACAAATTCAAAGGATGTTGGGGGACATGTAAAACAAAGGATAAAGATAAAGGTGTAAGTGAAACAATTCCTGATTCAACCACTCAAGTAAATGAACCATTAGCTAAATAACTTCTGATGAAGGACTAGAGTTATGGTAGGAAGACAATGGTTCTTGCTTACCCGTCATAGGACTAGAAGCTCCCGATTCAATGACCCAAGAGGTGCTAGGAGACAAAGTAGAGAAACATGCCATGTTACTTGTACGTGCAAGAGTGGCAAGGAATGAGAAATTAGAAGCCTTTAGTTTTTGGACACGCTTGATGAGTTATGTAACCATATTATCCCGAGCCGTAAACTTAGAATAACTACACCCAGATGGGATAGATGGATTCATGTCATTGTAAGACACATTTCCAACACTCCCTTCAAACACAATAGCATTTGCAGTAACTAATCGTTGAGCCCACTTAGGCTTGTCATGCTTAACCCAACAAGTGTCAGCAATATGACCAAATTTGCTGCAGTATATACATTGACAGCTATCTTGATTAGAACTTTGTCCTCCACCACCACGACAACAACCTCTCCCTAAACCATGGTCTTTATTGGAAAATTCACCACAACCATGACCACCACTACTAGCCACAAATGCTAAATTGTCTTTAGATGATGTAGAAGATGGAAAAACAATATGCTGAATCCAACAAAATACTTAATTCATAAAAGGAACTCTCTCTAGCAAGAAGTTGACTCTTCACAAGTTGCAAGTTAGCATTCAAGTCAAATAAAAACTGGCCACTTGAAATTAAACTCGCTGTATCTTAAGTTCTTCAAGATCAATAGTGATGGCCTAATTAAAATTGAGTTCTTCCCACATACCTTTCAAAGCACTATAATACTCTCTAAGAGACTTGTCCTCCTATTAAAAACTAAAGATCTTCTCATATAGTTCATAGACTCTACACATTTTTATCTTGTGAGTAACTCTCCATAAAATGATCCCACACTCCCTTTAGCGGTTGTATAGAACATGACATTAGCAGCGATGGATGGTTTCATGTTATTTCATAACCACACCAAAAGTATCATTCTCTCTCATCCAATCACTATAGTATTTAGACTTTTCAACAGGGGATTTGTAGTAAGATAATTGAGTTTCTCTTTGGCATTAATATAAACCTTCACAACTTGAGCCCATAACAAGTAATTGAAGATCCATTTAATTTAATAGTGGTAATCTAAACATTGGCACTATCTGTAGAAGACTTAGTGTTACTTATGATGATAATCTCAATATAAATATATTTACCACTAATCAAGAAGGCTAAAACTTCAGTGCAATAAATAAAATAGTAATATCGATGTATAATAAGATGTAGTTGGCTCCACCAATTAACAAAAGAGATGCTAAAATCTCATAAAATGTAGGTTGCTGTATTGAAGAAAATATTTGACCAGAAAACTCGATTCAAATAATTATATTTTCGATAGAAATCTAGTAAGACTAGTCAACCATAATCAATGAAGTACTCTGATTTTTTAATTCGTTGGTTAGTAAGTATTGTAATCCATGGCAACAAACCAAAAGTCTGATATCTTTTGATCTTATATGTATCGAGACTTGGAGAGAAAACAAGTAAAAGTTGCAGCTTTGGGTGGTTGCACACCAAAGAAGGAATAGGGTTATTGGGGACTCAAACCAACAATAGGATTAAGGAATCAGGTAGTCAGATCTATTCTGATACCATATCACAAAGCTAATTAGAGAACCCGCGGCAAGTAGCTAGAGAGAAAGAAAGAAGAGAGAAGAAATAGAGAGGAGAAGAAGGAGGAGGACGTAAGGGTGTGAATGGTAACATTTATGTTCTGGGAAATAATTTCTTTTAAGAAATAGTTCTTTTCTATTTCTACTCCCCAGAACAATTTCGGAGTAAAATAAGGAGTTTGGTAACTATACAAAATTTCTATTTTTTAATGGAAAAAAGTAGAAATGCGCTTGGCACAATCAACAAATTTTTGTATTTTTTTCATTTTTTCTTTTTGCTCACAAATAACCGAATGCCGCCGACCATCGGTCGGCAGAGGAAGTGGGCTATGGGCAATGGTCGAGCGGCGGCGATAGGCGGCTAGCAGCGGTCGAGCGGCAGAGGAGGGCGGTGGTGGTTGGCGGTGGCTGACGGTGGTCAAGCAGCGGCGGTCAAGCGTGGCCAACAGTGGTCGGGTAGCAGCGATTGGTGGCGGCAGGCGGTCAGAGGACGGCGGTGGTTGGTGCCGGCAATCAACAATTAGCGGCGGTGGCTAGCGGTGAAAGCGGCCGGCAGTCGAAGGATGCCGATGGTTGGTGGCGGAGGCGATCGACGGTCAAAGGAAGGTGGTGTTCGGCAAGCAATCGCCAATGACGACGCCGTCGGTTAGCGGCGAGCTAGCGATCAGTGGTGGTGGCGTTGCCGGTCAACGGTCGGCGGTTGGCAGTCGGCAGTGGCTCCGAGTGGCTGGAGGTGGCCGTAGCAAGAGAGAGGAAAAAATAAAAATAAAAAAGAAAATTGGCTTATTTTTAAAAATTGTTCCTAGGAATAAGAAGTTACTTTTTTTCGTTTCCCGTTTTCGTTCCAAGTCTATTCTCTGACTACATTTATATTCTGGGGAATTGAAAAATAAGTTAGTGTTACCAAACGGATTTTTGTTCTTTTTTTTATTCCGAAAAACAAAATAATAGAAATTGGGAGAAACAAAAACGTTACTGTGCAGGCCCTAAGAAACCAAAAAGGGGCTCTAGGTTTCCATGTGATAGAAGCCCTATACCCATTGTGTTTATATTGAATATAAATTATCTATGACCCTTATGTAAATAAAAAAGGAATAAAACTTAAAAAATAAAATAACTCAAAGTAACGTAACACCATGACTACTTGGACTCTTGTTTAACACGTTCGATGTAGTCAAATTCTTCTCATTAACTCATTAGTTTCTCTCTCTTGGATTACAACATTGTATGTTAATTTGAAGATTCTCTCTGTCATAACTAAATTTTCTTGGAATGCACACTTGCATGAAATTCTAACTCGAGGCTTTTAACCTTTGACATTATGAACTTCCCATATACCCGTGTTTATGTTTCCTCTGAATTTGTCCTTCCTCCTACAATTGGTCTCTGATTCTTGACTAGGCTACATTAGGATAATTTTAGCAGGTGCCAAGCAAATTTTTGTATGTCATCACTAGAATAAGTATTGTGAGATTTACTATTTATTCGATGACAACAATATTTCATGATTTTTTTCTTCTTATTTACTCGTGAAATCCTTGTTCCTGTGACTTGATATTCTTTTTCCTAGGCTTGTTCATTTAGTGCCTTTGATTCGATTTGGCAAATGAGACATCGCTTCATAAAGAACCAACTTCTGAGCACTAGGTTTTTCCTGTGTATGTTCACAGTCCTTATCGTAAATGGTAGTGATGAGATCAATTACGTAGTATTTGCCCCAGACTTATTGTAATTCATTGCAGGCAAAGGAGTACTTTGAGATAGCTGCTAACAACGACGAGGCTGGTGGATACTATAGCCTGGGGGTGATGTATCTTAAAGGCATTGGGGTGAAGAGAGATGTGAAGCTAGCCTGCAAGTACTTCATAGTAGCTTCCAATGCAGGCCAACCAGAGGCATTCTACCAGCTAGCAAAAATGTTCCATACAGGTGTCGGGCTCAAGAAAAATCTTGCCACGGTAAAACTAAATACTTACATTTGTGTGTTTGCAGCTATCTATCCATACATCATGCATCGATGTGTATGTAATGTGTATATCTTGTGAAATTGGTGGATATGCATGCATGCGTATCCTATCTTCACTTTTTGCTTAGTAATCCTTAAAGATTGCGATGCCATACTAATCTTGTATTTATGTAAGGTAATATATATTGGGCTGAACAGCTGTAAGCTTAATATTTTTTTCAGGCTACTGCATTGTATAAGCTAGTTGCAGAGAGGGGACCATGGGGCTCTTTATCAAGATGGGCCCTTGAATCATATTTAAAAGGCGATGTGGGCAAGGCATTCCTCTTATATTCGAGGATGGCTGAGTTGGGCTATGAGGTGGCACAAAGTAATGCTGCATGGATTCTTGACAAGTATGGTGAGCGCAGCATGTGCATGGGGAAAGCAGGATTTTGCACAGATGCGGAACGACACCAACGATCACATTATTTATGGTGGCAAGCTTCCGAGCAAGGAAATGAGCATGCTGCTTTGATGATCGGAGATGCATACTATTATGGACGGGTATGTATTTTAAATGGATTGAATATTGGAAAGGAAAAATAAATAAATTTGTCTTTGTGGACTCTCTAGCCTCTTGATGGAGTACTTCAGGTCTACAGACTTGGATCTCACTTGAGTTGCCTCAGCTCCAATTGAGCCTAATTTTTTGTGTCTTTTCTTAGGGTACTGAAAGAGATTATGAACGTGCGGCAGAGGCTTACATGCATGCGCAATCCCAAGCTAATGCACAAGCTATGTTCAATCTTGGTTATATGCATGAACATGGCCAGGGTCTTCCTTTTGATCTTCATTTAGCAAAACGCTATTATGATCAAGCCCTTGAGAATGAAACTGCTGCAACAAGTAAGTGTTCCATACTGCACTTAAGTTTACTTTGAGTTGCCTTCAAAGCCGGTGGAGTCCTTGGAATGGCCAAGATCTGGTTCGCTAAGATGAAACCGGGTCAAACCCAGTTCCAATTCCAAACATTTTACCAGATCAAAGTGAACCATACAATTAAACCAGTTCAAGATCAGCCTGGTTCAACTGGTTAGTCCAGTCGGGGTTTGAATGGATCGCCTTGAGTTGATTTAGAAGAGCTTTTTCTTGTATGCAGATAATTGTCCTTCTGATGCAACACCTTCCAAAAGCTGCTTCTGTTGATAAGAGGTGGTGCTGAGTCCTGGAGCTGAAGAACACGAACCGTTGATCGATAGATGTCACTTTGATCTCTGTTTCTTGCCATTAGATGTATATTTGTATATGACTTAAGCCGATACCTTTTCGTTTCCTCCTGCCCTGATCCTGCCTATAGAGAGATTGAGGGCCCATTATGTGAAAACATGATTCCTACATAACATAGTGTAAATAGGTGGCAACAAAAGGTTCTTTCTCCGATAAATCAAGCTTTTGATTACCGTTCTCGTTCGATGGAAGCAATGCCAATAGGCTCGTCTGAGCAAAAGGTGAAAAGGGGAAGAAGATTGTATTCTGTGGTGAAACTCAGATTGCAGGCCGAATTGTCCGGGCTTCACTATTAAGTAATTTCATTAACTATCTTATTCGTTAAAAGTTAGAGTTAGGTTTTTCTTGCTAGCATAGTTTGGGTGTCAATATGCTGTTCAAATGGCCCCAAGAGGTGGGAGGAGTTAGTAGAAGCGTCATACAAGTAACAAAATAAGCCCCATCCACAACTTCTACATCACTGACAAATTGATGGGACAATTGTTGAGGCTCAAAACTTAGCAAATATTTTGAACCAATATTGTTATGCGTCGGGACAATTCATTAATCTCAACAAGTCAGGAATTTTCTTTGAGAGAAACTGTCCCCAAGGATTAAAACAGAATATAGCAGCTGAACTGAGGGTGCTAATCATTAACAAAACAGGTAAATATCTAGGCATATCTTCAAATTGGGGACAAATGAATAAACAAATGTTTTCTTGGGTCTTAGCAAGAGTGGAGAGAAAATTAGTAAAGTGGAGAGAAAATTAGTAAGGTGGAAAGAGAAGCTAATGTCTAGGGCTGGAAAAGAAATACTAATTAAGACAGTAGTCCAAGCTTTACCCCAATTTACCATGCCTGTCTTCAAAATTCCTCTATCAATTTGCAAGGCAATTGAAAAGAAAATACCATCTTTCTGGTGGAAAAAAATGTTGTGGGAAAGGGCATTCATTGAAAAAGATGGACTATTTTAAAATCAAGGAAAGATTGTCGAGGGTTAGGCTCCATGGACTTAGTTGATTTTAACAAAGCGATGTTGAGCAAATGAGCATGGAGATTTAGAAAAGACCAAATATCCATATGGAGTAGTTTGTTGAAAAGTATTTACTTTCCTAGAGGTGATTTTTAGACAGCCAAAAAAGGCCCTCGAACCTCATAGGGGTGTCTAAGTCTACTAATGAGAAGGGATACTATCAAGCAAGAAGTTAAATGAGGTTGGGGATGGCAGCAAGATCAGAATTAGAGAGGATAGATGACATGTCAGGCAAGATAGGTGGTCTAGCAAATAAAAATGATCCTCATTTGGTGTCAAAATTAATCAATCAAACTGAACGGGAATGGAATTCTCAACTACTACAGGAGACTTTCGATGAAAGAATTGCTAAAGAAATCACAACTATGCCTTTGAGCCTAACACCTGGGCTAGACAAGATGATATGGACAACAAACCATTCAGGCACCTACATGGAAAAGAATAGGTATAACAAGCTTCGAGACTCCAAAAGAATCCAAATGGCAAATTAACCATCCTCATCATAATAGCCTCCTGAAAAACTATGTGCAGAAATCTGGAAAACTCATAACCTCCCCGAAGGTCAAATTTTTCATATGGAGTACATGTAACAACGCTTTACCTACATAAGAAAACCTACACAAGAGGAAGATTTTTTCATATGTAGTACATGTAACAACGCTTTACCTACAGAAGAAAACCTACACAAGAGAAAGATTTTACTTGAACAAGAATGTCCTCTCTGCGGCCAAGGTCCACATTTTATTCACTGTCCCTAGACAAAGGCGATATGGTCGAATCAGAGAATTGCAGCCAACACTTCTCCAAAAATCAGCAATCAAATGAATAAATGGATAGGGGAGAATCTCACCATAAATGGAAGCCTACAAGCCAAAGCCGAGTTCGCCGAAGCTATTTGGAGAATATGGAAGGCTCAGAACAGTCAGGTCTTCAAAGGAAAAAAAATCCCAACGCGAGCTTAATAACCGAAGAATCCATACTCTCGACACAACTACAATTGGAACAGGGGAAGAATAACACTTACCGAGCAGATGAAGATCCCTCGGCAGATGTGCAAACGAGTGGACTTTCTTCAGTAGCAAAATCAGCAAGCCCACCAAGCGACTTTCTCTACAAGATCTCAGTGAATAGCGCATGGACCAGCTTGGAACTTGAGGGATCAGCAGCGAGGGTGAGCAAAAATAGAGAGGGAGTCCTCCTCGACGGATTTGCAAAACGGATTTCCATCCCCTTCCGTGCTCGTGGCCGAAACCCCAGTGATCCGCAAGGCACTGAACTGGTGGAAAGAAAACAGAGCCACATGAAGTGAACGAGCTAAAGGAAGTCTTCCACATGATCTGCACATGCACGGTCAAAGTGAAGTGAGCACGCTCTTAACGTCCAACAGCTTGTCAGCTGTAGAATGTATATGGGGCCAGGCTGAAGCACCATGGGCCGCGCGTTCTGTCATCCAAGGCTGCAGGGACTTGCTGGGCCTGCTTAAAGAAATTCATCTATGTTTTGAACCAAGAGACTATAACCAAGCCGCCAATTGGGTCCTACTAGATATGCAAAAGGCCTATGATAAAGTAGAATGAGATTTTTGACCAAGCATATGCTGAAACTTGGTTTCTATGAAAAATGGATCCTCCTAGTCAAAACATGTATCTCATCGGTCTCATTTTGTGTAAGAGTTAATGGAGAACCCTCAGCCCCGTTCTCTCTATCTCAAGGCATTAGACAAGGAGACCCACTTTCCTCCTATTTTTTCATCATTATGGCAAATGCCCTATCCTCAATTATGCTGAAAGCCGTCGAAGACAAAACCATCCAGGGTATTCGTTTGAACCCTGCCTATTTTATATTATCACATCTCTTGTTTGCATATGATGCCATTTTTTTCTTAAAAGGCTCAATTATGGAAGCTCAAAATCTGGCTAATCTTCTGAACCAGTATTGTTTTGCCACGAGTCAAGCTATAAATCTCAACAAGTCAAGTTTTTTCTTTGGGAACGATTGTCCCTACAACTTAAAAGCAAATCTAGCGGTTGAATTGAGAGTTCTTATAAGGGAGAAAAACAAGGAAGTACCTAGGGATACCTTTCGATTGGGGCCAAATTGAAAAATAATTGTTCGCTTGAGTCCTAGCAAAGGTGGATAAACTGGAAGGTTGGAAAGAAAAGTTGATATCAAAGACAGGGAATGAGATTTTAATCAAAACGGTCATCCAAGCATTATCGAAATATGCCATGTCAATCTTTAAAATCCCCATATCCATTTGTAAAGCAATTGAGCGACGAATCTCAAACTTTTGGTGGAAACAAAGTGTTGAAAAGAAAGGCATTCACTAAAAAAGTTGGGAAGTGTTGAAAACTAGGAAGGATTGTAGAGGACTTGGGTTCAGAGATCTTGCAGATTTTAACAGGGCCATGTTGGGGGAACAAGCCTGGGGGATGATCAATGCCCCGGATGCCCTATGGAGTAAAATTTTGAGGAGCCTATATTTTCCCATAAATGACTTCTTGAATGCCAAAAGAAGGCCATAATCCTTCTTGGGAATGGCAAAGCCTCCTAGTGGGTCGGGATGTTATTGAACCAGATATAAGATGGGAAATTGGTGATGGGAATGATGTCAGAATTAGAAAGGACACATGGCTACCCTTGAGTAAGATAAGAGGCCCTCCAAATCAAAACGACCCTTAGTTTGTTGCTGAACTAATAGATTTTTCAGCAAGCAAATGGGATGAATAGAAACTTTAGCTATTGTTTGAGGACAGAGTAGTTATAGAAATTTTAGCTACTCCCCTTCGCTTGAACCTAGGACATGACAAGTTGCTATGGACAGCAAACAATTCGGGAGAATATAAGGTAAAGAGCGAATACAACAGAGTCAGAAATTAGAATAATTGCCATCCACAAGCCCAATTATCTACGTCATACCAGATCCCGAAAGCCTTATGGACTGAAATATGGAAGCTAAAAACATATCCCAAAATCAAATTTCTTATATAAAGCATATGTAACAATGCATTGCCTATCAAGGAGTGTTTATTCAAGAGGATGATGGTACCTACGCCTATCTGCGTAATATGCGGCCAACAACTGGAAACAATGGAATGCCTCTTCCTACTGTGCAGTTGGACAAGAGACGTGTGGTTAGACCCCAGATTAGTAATAGACATCTCCCCAATGGAAATCACACATATAAACAAATGGGTGTCGGATACTCTTACCTTAAATGCTGACTACCAGGAGAAAGCATTTGTTGCTGAAGTACTGTGGCAAATTTGGAAGGCGAGGAATGCTATGGTCTTTCGAGCTCAACCGCCACAACCAAGATCGATCCTACAAGAAACTACCCTAAAATCTCGTCTCTACCGAAAATGGCACCTGCACAAAGAAGTCCCGAACATCAGGAAACATTCACAACCCAAACCATGGACGCAAACGAAGAACCAGATCTGGAAAATAAACGTGGACAATTTTTGGTGTAGCTCATCCATGATTGGATCGGTGGCTGTGATCTGTAGAAACGAGCATGGCATTCTCATTGATGCTCTTGCGAAGCCGATCCACGCTACTTCGGCTCTAGTGGCGGAAACCTTAGCCATGAGAGAGGGGCTGCTTTGGTTGAAGAAGATGTTGGATGCACAAACCCCATGAACTGCGTTCAGTTCAGTTTCTGACTTGTATTTTCTCTTTGCCTCTAATAATTTAGGGCGTGCATGGAAACGTTCCAAAGAAACGTTTCTAGAACACTTCGTACGGATTTTGTTCAGGGAACAAAAAAAGAAGTAAACGCGTTTGGTTGCGTTTCGTTCTTTTTTGTTTTTTTGTTCCCGGAACAAAATTGGAGAAAAAAAAAAGAAACACAAAATAGTTGTTTATGGAGAAAAGAAACACTTCTTCAGAAACGCTTCTCTTCTCTTTTCTTTTCTTTTATTCTTCTTTTTTTCTTCTTTTTTTCTTTGGCCGGTTGCCGGCCTCGGCCATCGTCGGCGACCGGCCGTCGAGGGCCGGCGACGCCCTCGAGGGTCGGCGACCTCGCCAGAGCGTCACCGGCACGGGCGAGGCCGAGCCTCGCCTTGGCCGGGCGAGCTCGGGCTCGCCCGCATTCGGCAAGGCCGAGCGTCGTCGGCCCTCGGCGAGGCTCGGCCTCGCCGGATGCGGGCGAGCCCGAGCCGGCCTGGGCCCAAGGCGAGGCTCGGCCTCACCCGCGTCGAAGATGCCGAGCCTTACCTTGGTTGGGTGAGCTCGGGCTCGCCAGATCCGGCGAGCCCGAGCTCGCCCAGCCAAGGCGAGGCCGAGCCTCGCCCAACCACGGCGAGGCTCGGCCTCGCCGGGGGCCGGCAAGCCTCATCGTGGTTGGGCGAGGCTACTGGCCCCGTCGACCGGTCGCCGAAGGCTGGTGACCGGCCGAAAAAAGAAAAAAATAAAAAGAAAGGAAAAAATGAAAAATAAAATAAAAATGTTTAAAAAATTAAAAGAAAAAAAAAAAAGTATAAAATTTACCAAACGTGTTTTTATTCATTTTTTATTCCCTAACAAACGTTACCAAACACGTTCTTTTATTCAAAAATTGTTAATGTAAACACTTTTTTTTATTTCATTCCTCTAGAGAACAAAAAAAAACAAAAATATTACCATTCGCACCCTTAGTGGTTGTTAAAAGCATTATGGGATAGAGGGAAGCCCTATGGGCTGCCAAGTCACTCATAAGCGATTGCACTTTTCTGTTGGGCCTTCATCCTCAAGCCTGACTTATCTTTCAGCCCAAAGATGCCAACCAAGTGGCCGATCGGGTAGCGAGGGCCCACCGAGTTGGATTGATAATCCTCCCCACCCCCTTCGCTTAGTCCTATGCTTAGATGTTGAATTTACTTGTTATCCGTTTTTTGGCAAGTAATGAAAGCTATTAATTTTGATAAAAAAAAAAAACAAAAAAAAAAAAAACAAAACAAAACCGATCAGAAGTTCACTCATGACGTGAATTAAACTAGTGACCTCATAAAAATACATGATTCTAGTGTTAAATTCTAGACTAATTATATGATTCACTAGTTTAAAAAAATTAAATGTGCACGCTAAAGAAAATCTGTCATTTTAATTTATGAAATTATGCAATTTTGGTCGGCCTTTCTTAATCATTCATCTCGATCCGGTTGGGCCGGCAATGCAACAGCCGGATCCGGTCCATCAGATTTTACAGACGAAACTCGGTCTCCGACGCGGCAAAACCTCATTGGCCAGATTCCAAAAATTGACGTGGCCTCACTGGAACATTATACATATACACACCCGGACGCGCCCCTGTGAAATTACCATTTCACCCCTTCGCCACCGCCGTCGACCGCCGCCGTCACCCCCACGCGCCGCCGCATCGCCGCCGCCGTTCCCGACCACCATGCGCGACCCGGGTCGCAGCCGCCTCGTCCCCGTCCTCCTCCTCCTCTCCCTCTACCCGCTCTCCCTCACCGCCCGCCCCTTCTTCCTCATCCTCACCCAGGAGGACCTCAAGGACGTCGCCGCCGCCCCCCCGGACGAGCTCCTCGACTCCGCCGACTGGGACGAGTTCGGCGACTCCGAGTCCCGGCCCGAGGAGGAGCTCGATCCCGGCTCCTGGCGCCCGATGTTCGAGTCCGGCGAGCCCCCGCCGCCGGATCCGAGCCGGAGGAGCTCTACTACTCCGGCGTGTCGAAGATGATGGCCGCCGCCAGCTCCGGGGAGGGGCGGCTGATGGAGGAGGCCGTGTCGGAGTTCGAGGCCAGCGCCGCCGCGGGGTACGCGCACGCGCAGTCGGCGCTAGGGTTTCTCCACGGGACGGGGCAGATGAGGGACAGGAGCAAGGGCAAGGCGTTCCTGTACCACCATTTCGCTGCCGAGGGAGGGAATATGCAGTCGAAGATGGCGCTTGCTTACACTTATATGCGCCAAGATGTGAGTATTCAGCTCCGTTGTTAGAATTACATGTCATTATCACCCATCAGCAGATGATCCATCGTCAATGTAGATTCGGCATAGACTTTCATTTGCATTCGCTGTAGATGGTGTTACTAATTTGACGTTTAAGGCTTATGGTAAGAGCAGATTACAAGTTGAATTTGATGTTTGGACAAGAAGTTTGTAAGCTTTCCTTTGCGATTCTCACCATGATCCCGTTTCTGTTATTTAGTAATCCTGGAACTTATGTTGGAGAATGAATTTGTTTATCCGTGTGTTGTGGGAAGAATTAAAGCAGTAGAATTGGTGGTTTTAAGATGGTTGTTATTTAACTCGATGAGCTGACCCTTATTGTAATGTGGTTACAGATGTATGAAAAAGCAGTCAAGCTGTATGCCGAGTTAGCAGAGGTAGCTGTAAATAGCTTTTTAATCACGAAGGATTCTCCTGTCATAGAACCGATTAGGATTCACAATGGAGCTGAGGAGAATAAAGAAGCTCTGAGGAAGTCTCGAGGTGAGGATGATGAGGACTTCCAGATATTGGAGTACCAGGCACAGAAGGGGAATGCAATTGCAATGTACAAAGTGGGGTTGTTCTATTATTTTGGGCTGAGAGGATTGAGGCGTGACCATATGAAAGCATTGTCATGGTTTATAAAGGCTGTGGACAAGGGCGAGCCGAGGTCAATGGAACTTCTTGGGGAGATATATGCTAGGGGTGCTGGAGTTGAGAGGAACTATACAAAGGCTTTCGAGTGGCTAAAGCTTGCTTCCAGACAGCAGCTTTACTCGGCTTATAATGGAATGGGCTATCTATATGTCAAAGGTTACGGAGTGGAAAAGAAGAACTACACTAAGGTAAATGGGATTGATTGTTTTATAAGTGGATTCGTGTTAATGCTTCCATTTTATTTGAAAGTTGGATCTCGGTTACACTTTGTAAAGATGTCACTATTTGGAAATATTAGTTTTATTGCCTTGTCTCCCATGCCATGACTGCTTTGACTCTTCTTTTCCACAGCACATTCGATGTAGTCAAGGTCTTCTCATTAACTCAGTTTCTCTCTCTTGGATCACAACATTGTTTGTTAATCTGATGAGTCTCTGTTATAATTAAATTTTCTTGGAACGCACACTTGGATGAATTCCTGATTCGAGGCCTCTAACCTTTGACGTTATGAACTTCCCATATGCCCGTTTTTATGTTTCCTTTAAATTTGTCCTTCCTCCGGCAATTGCTCTCTGATTCTTGAGTTAGCTACGTTACGATAATTTTAGCAGGTGCCAAGCAAATTTTTGTATGTCATCACTAGAATAAGTACTGTGAAGATTAACTATTTTTTCGATGACAACAATATTTCATGATTTTTTTCTTCTTATTAACTTGTGAAATCCTTGTTCCTGTGACTTGATATTCTTTTTCCTAGGCTTGTTCATTTAGTGCATTTGATTCAATTTGGCAAATGAGACATCGCTTCATAAAGAACCAACTTCTGAGCACTAGGTTTTTCCGGTGTATGTGTACAGTCCTTATCATAAATGGTAGTGATGAGATCAATTACGTAGTATTTGCCCCAGACTTATTGTAATTCATTGCAGGCAAAGGAGTACTTTGAGAAAGCTGCTAACAACGAGGAGGCTGGTGGGTACTATAACCTGGGGGTGATGCATCTTAAAGGCATTGGGGTGAGAAGAGATGTGAAGCTGGCGTGCAAGTACTTCATATCAGCTGCCAATGCAGGCCAACCAAAGGCATTCTACCAGCTAGCAAAAATGTTCCATACAGGTGTCGGGCTCAAGAAAAATCTTGCCACGGTAAAGCGAAACTGCTTTCATTTGTGTGTTTGCAACTGTCTTTCCATACATCATGCATTGATATGTATGTAATGTGTGTATCTTGTAAAATTGGTGGATATGCATGCATGTGTATCCTATCTTCACTTTTTGCTTAGTAACCCATGAAGATTGCGATGCCATACTAATTATGTATTTATGTAAGGTAATATATATTGGGCTGAACAGCTGTAAGCTTAATATTTTTTTCAGGCTACTGCATTGTATAAGCTAGTTGCAGAGAGGGGACCGTGGGGCTCTTTGTCAAGATGGGCCCTTGAATCATATTTAAAAGGCGATGTGGGCAAGGCATTTCTCTTGTACTCAAGGATGTCTGAGTTGGGCTATGAGGTGGCACAAAGTAATGCTGCATGGATTCTTGACAAGTATGGTGAGCGCAGCATGTGCATGGGGGAAGCAGGGTTTTGCACAGATGCGGAACGACACCAACGATCACATTATTTATGGTGGCAAGCTTCTGAGCAAGGAAATGAGCATGCTGCTTTGCTGATCGGAGATGCATACTATTATGGACGGGTATGTGTTTTCAATGGATTGAATATTGGAAAGGAATTTGTCTTTGTGGACTCTCTAGCCTCTTGATGGAGTACTTCAGGTCTACAGACTTGGATCTCACTTGAGTCGCCTCAGCTCCAATTGAGCCTAATTTTTTGTGTCTTCTCCCAGGGTACTGAAAGAGATTATGAACGTGCGGCAGAAGCTTACATGCATGCGAAATCCCAAGCTAATGCACAAGCTATGTTCAATCTTGGTTATATGCATGAACATGGCCAGGGTCTTCCTTTTGATCTTCATCTAGCAAAACGCTATTATGATCAAGCCCTTGAGCATGAACCTGCTGCAAAACTGCCCGTTACACTGGCCCTTGCAAGCTTATGGATACGGAAGAACTACGCCAACGGCTTCCTGGTTCTCTCTCTCTCTCTCTCTCTCTGTGCCTGTGTTTTTTTTCTTTAATTCAGAAAATATGGGTAGGCAAGAGTTAATACTGCTTCAAGGAGGATTTGTTGCATCCATGTTTGGCCCGTCATTTTTATGTTCCACATGTTCCATATCCATAGATGGATTTGAAGAATTGCATCTACGCAAGTTCATACTTCATTTTCTGGTTTCTTCCCTAGTTTTTCCAGAGCCACTAAATTAGCAAGCTTTTAACTCTGGATTTCATGGGAAAGTGATGAGGAAGACTTAAATCACCCCTTTGATTAACTCCATAAAATTGTTGGGTACGACAATAATACCTATTGAACTAGTATGTGCTGATAGTTGGTTATGGAGACAGAGCTTGCTGATTATTTAATGTTCCTCTTGTTCCGAGCATCTAAGTCTGAATGATTCATATAGTGGTTGGTTTTCTTTACAGGTCAATTTGATTGATTCACTGCCTGAGGCTTATCCGAAGGTGGAAGCATGGGTAGAAGAAGTGATTTTGGAAGAAGGGAATGCCACAATACTCACGCTCTTTGTCTGTCTCCTCACCGTCTTGTATCTCCGTGAGCGGCAGCGCAGGCAGAACCCTGCAGTTGTCGGTGAGGTTGGAGGGCAACAGCAACCAATTGAACCTGTTGTTCCTGGAATCAATTAATTGCTGTTGTCACGTCCATTTCCTGTACCCATGAGGTTCACATTAGCTCTCAAGGTGGCAACATGTGGGGTTTTCCATCGTGTTTGTATAGCTGATTGTTTTCCTTTTTGTTCATTTGATGGTATCAAATTTTTGTTTACTGAACACTGTAACATAGAGAGAGTAGGTAGGAAGAGGAAACTTACGAATAAGAGTTTATCTTTTCTTCTTCATGATTGACACAAATGTATTCTTAAATAGTATACTTAAAATGCCAATTTCAGCAGTACAAGACAGAAAAGGTACGTCAGTGTCTGCTATTTTTCAGGGTAATAATAATAATTAGGGTAAGTGCTTCTGTTCACCCTTGTACTTTGAAACATAAAACTGCAGGCTATTGCAGATTCTGAAAATATGGACATCACGACCTGCTTCAACTTCAAACTATGTATTTGTCTTTCCAAAAAGACGAATTTTCTCAATCTCAAGTCTTTTGTCTTCCAACTCTCCGGAGAGCTCTCTCTTTTGCATTTTCGGAAAGCATGTGTACAATCTTCCTCATCTCGCAACCACAGCAACCCAATAAATAGAAAGACTGTTAAGCCAGTGTTGTAGGATTTCAAATCAATTTGTTGGTAAAAGCACAAGCACAAAATGCTTGAGATGCATTAAGAAATCCAATAGTTATTACCATTGCCTCAACAGTGAAGCCTCGACTAAGAGCTGAAAGTTGATCCCAAAAGGTAGAAAGAAAGGGGAATAAAACCCAAAAAGAGCATAATACTCTTAGAGACACTGCTAACCCTCTTTATTAAGGGGTTCGGATATTTACATCTTTACTATACTGTACAATATACTGAATAAGATCGAGCCTTAACCCACCAGCTTGGTGTCAAAAATTCGATACCGACAGCTTCCCCAAACATCACTTTCGTTAAGGTAGTAAGATTTGAGACAGCAAAAGACCCAGGGTGGGTTTCTGTCTGTATACTCAGTTCCCTTGCTGTCGTCATCTTCATTTAATCCGAGTAGCTTGTTCATCCTCCTCTTCAAAACACAAGTAGAAGGATGACCATCAAAAAAGTTTTCCTACAACAGGATGACAAGAAAATGGTGTCAAGTTCCATACACCTAGAGTTTTAACCAATTCATAGAACAAGATCAGGTAGCCTAAGCTAAGAATATGACAGGTCATCGGGCAAAGAAGAAAATTCCATAACAGCAAAGACCAAGGTTATAAGCAATTCCAGCATAGGAGTCTATTAACATATACCTACCTCACCTTTATAGAAAACTTTTAGTTTACCAAGAAGGATTGGTCTCTCATGCAGTGGAGATACTAAACATATAAAAGACTCTTGCTTTGAAAGGTGTCATGCTCTTGGGGTCAGAGTTATAGACCTAGCTTGCTAAAGGAGAAAAGACCCAAAAGAAGGTAGCAGGAAATGCTCTGAGATGTCACCAGCAATATTAACCTATAAAAAAAAAAAAATGCAATCCTGGTGGAAATCTCTTGTACTCTCCCTAAGTTAACTTTTTCCTTTTTCCAGTCAAGCTCTCTGCACAAAGGACTTCGACTTGACTAAAGATAATGAGGTCTACTTGCGAAGATAAAACCCTTAATTTTCTTTTTGGGCTAGTCAGGGAAACTTTCACATGCAGAAACGAAAGCAATAATCAAAATAGATGGCTACCAAAGAAATTTTGTTTCACTTCAAAATCATACCCCATCTTCAGCATACAGAAATGCATGTACTCGAGCAGTCGGATCTTCAATAGTCAGCCTAACCCTATATGTCCCAGCAGGAGAAAGGAAGTTCTCAGCTTCGCATGGAAATGCTGCCACAACTCGTATCACACACTTAAACTTGGCAGTAACCTGGAAAGATAAATTTCTGCTTAGGAATAAGCACGCACCTTTTTTAATATGAGTTTACATTTTCCACACAACAATAAGTCTCAAGCAGCTCTTCAAAGTGAGGCGTAAACTCCAAGTCCCATGCTAAAACCGTGCAGAAATTAACAACATGGAACTTGATCTAGATCTTTTTGCTCATCCATACTAGATGATCTAGATAATCAGCAATTGGGGATTCAAGTGCAAGGATTTTCTTTTTTCAAATTGATCTGTGATAAGTGAGATGAGAAAGTGAAGTGTTTCCATAAGAAGCTATTGATTAACATGTCACAACACAGGAAAAGTGCTGCATTGATATCTACATCCTTCTGAAAAAACAATTTAGCAAGATGACACTAGGCAGCACTATAGGAGGACAAAATTAATCAATGGGTGAGGCCATGCATAGAAGCAAGCATCTCCTTATGTAGAATATGATCAATGATAGAAAGGGAAAAATCAATAGACTAAATCCTTGACAATTCTTCAATTAAACCTCCGACTTCTAACTCATGAGTTTGACTTGTCTACCCAGCGTTTGCAGTGACTAAAGCAATTAGGTGTCACCTCAGAGCGACTTAAAAGATTCTAGGCAGCTTTCAAAGAATTGTATCTTCAACAAGCAACTTAGCTCTTCACGAGGATAGAACTTATAGAACTGCATAATTTACCTCAGGATAGGTGAGAACATCCCTTAATGTAACAGGCGGCACATGATCATGCTCAACCTCTGATAGAGTAAAATTCATCAAGATTATGGATGAACAGACTTCATAATTACAGGAGCTGTAAAGTAAAAAATGGAAATTCCTGATTCAGACGAACATCAGGAATTTAAGTTGATGAATCAATCAAACAGAAAGCATCCTGCATTAAGTGAAAATAAATGAGTTCTACACATCTTTGCTGATATGATGACTCTGCAATCTTCTATAGCGTCAATACCACCATTTACTCAAGTAAATAGATACTTTTTGCTTAGGGAGAAGACAGGGCCCTGCTTTGTTTGACTTTAAGTCATAAACTTTGGGATCATTAAAAGCTAAAACATGGGCATCTCTGTAAATTCGAGGTTTTTAACAATTTAGATCTGATTCACTCTCTTAAAAAAAAATAGGTGAACGTTAAAAGCAAAAGCCTCACAAAACATCCACAAAAATCTCTTTTGTTGTCCAGGCCATAACAGAAAAGACAAGTTAATTGATGATTATATAATTGCAGACACGTTGAAACCAGTGTAGTAGAATTCTTCATCCAAGTACAAAAGCAGCTGCAGCACACCAGCAGAGGGCTAGACAGCATATCATGGGAGAACAAGCTTTCTATGGATGTCAAATGGTGTATGCCTGTAATCCTAAAATGGGGTCGTAGTCACAGTAGGCGACAAAAAAGAGATCAAACCTGTAACTGTCGATGGTGAAGGAAAGCAAGACCACGGCATGCGACCCCATTTCTCTGACAATCGTTCTTCATAACACCTGAATTATCGAAGGTAATTGAGGAGTTAACCTAAAATCGGCCAAAAGAAAACCTTTAAATTGCCATTTTCTGTGTTGACCTTTGGCACCCCAACACGTAGCGGTACTCCTTAGGCACATAACGAAGTTTTGTGAAGGGCATCAAGACACCGCGCCAAAGCCCTGCATGGACTTCGCAAATGATGTTGAGAAAGTTTAACCACATGCCAGTCTTTAAGAAACCAAGACCAAGATTCTTGTTGCCTTCACCCAACGCCACCATCAAGACACTCCCAACAGAGGGAAAGGTACAGAGCACGTCTCTAGGCAGTGGCTCTTTTTCCAATTGCAAAGGAAGTGGATTGTCCATCTCATCAGTCATCCTGTGTTTCGCAAAGGACGTAAATGACTCTGGTCCGAAAGCACCAAAAGAATAAATATCTTGTGAGTGATTCAAACATCTTTTAATGTCATTAAATCCGCAAATTTGCCCAATTATGTGCAAAACGAATGCCTTGAAACTAGATCTAGATCGCCAAGGCATACTGGTTTACTTTATTTCTTTATCAGTAATTATGAGTATATTAGTTAAAGAAACTGTTCATATACATCATTAAATATACATGATGTGCATTTTACTTAATTTTTTTTTTACGGCCAGAAGGTTAAAAAACCTGCCTGGCACTTTTATCTTTTTATATAGAAAGTGAACCAAAATGCACACTTATGTCCCTACCTGAGAGCTATCATTATTCCATTCAGCCTCATTGCCAATAATCAAAACATTCACTTTGTTTATTTCATGGCCAAGTTTTATGACAATCCCATTTCTCAAATTCATTGGACGCGTTGTAAAATACTATATGGCCAATAATGGTGGACAGGAAGGGAACAATGTCCAACATTACAGCTTATAGTTGATCTTCAACAAAATGACAGACAAACCACAACAGTCTACAAGGGAAAAGCATCCCACCATGAATGTTCCTCAGGGCACTTGACTATCCTATAACCCCACCCAACTACTAAGTCCAAGGTGTTTAACAAATTCTGAAAATTCAACTTTCACCAACAATTAAAAGAAGAAAAAAATGAACAAAGTTGACTCACTTCGTCTGAATTTTTTTACTGGGGGCATCAGTTCCATCCCAAACATAGATAACCCACTCCTTTTCTGCAACCTCGTGTATGTGAAGAATCTGAGGAAGCAACAGATAGATAGCATGACCATCTTGAAATCACAGTATAATGACAAATCCTTGAATTTCCCAAGAAGCTATGACAGTGGCTCAAAATTACTGTAACTGACATTTTAAACATATTAAATGCTGATAATGACGACGGAATTAGGACATGTTGATTACCTTCAAAATAAGACTTAGGCGTTGACCTTCCTTGATCTCTCTTAAAAATTGGAAATCATTCGGATCTACAAAGCACATGTAGAATTGGAATAACTTCTCTTAGGATAACCAGCAAAGAATAAGCTTAACATTGCCACAAGTATAGGGTACTATTAGCATGCTCACCAAACAAAAGAAGTAATGGATCCTTTTACAAACACTGACAATGACTGAGCCTTAACATACTATCTAGCTATATGAATTTATTTACACCATTGCACGTGATTTTGTATCACACTTGTCATAAGATCTACAAAATTTTAATTTTTATAACTGTCCGGTGCCTCTTCCATCTGCTTCATGTCCCGCATGAATGTGAAATGCAACAAAAAGTCTTCAGATAGTTCTCAAAGGACAAGGATTGAGTAGAAAAGGTCAGCATATTGACAAAATCTTCCATCCCAATCTTGAAAGAAATCTTTTAAACCATTCACACCACCATGTGAAAGCTGTACATCAACTTCAGGAAAATTGCCAAATTCTGCTCTCCACATTTGTCTGAATATTTATATAAACACGGTTGAAACATGAATTATTCTCACCTTCTCTCTGTCCTTGAGCAGAATTTCCCGTGTTTAGCATACCAAAGAGAAAAACACTATTGTAAACACAAACTAACAAACCAAGATACATAGCCTTAAGGGAGATTACCTGTATTGAGCTGAAAACCAATCAACCACTTTCTAAGGTCTGCTATGAACTTCTTGTCCAGTTCTCTGGTTCGAAATCTTGCAGAAACTTGATAAGGACTGAAGTCTCCACTACTTATGCCCTCATATAAAGCAAATGAAGAGAATTTCTTATTGAAGAAAGCATATACTTCACGTTCATGTGTTTTCATCTGCAGAAATGAAAGGAGGGTATCGTGCTCTTTAAAATGGTGTAAAGAATTTCTGCATAACCACTTTAACTCAACCTCAAAGACCCAGTGTATGTCATGGATGGGGAGCTCAAAACACTGTCTCAGACTTGCAGAAAGAACATAATTCTAGACTAGATATATAAGTTAACTCCCTAATTATTTCAAGTGCAATACATAGCATTCGAAGCAAGTAACTGTTGGAAATACCACGACATGAGAGAGCAGGATTATATCTCCTGGTGAGGCAGCTACAGGAAGCTTCTCTACACTTTCCGCAAAGAAGTTGACTGAAATTCCAGGATCCGAATAGGACTCATCAGCTATTTTTAGTGAGATAAAGAAATCTGCAATGAAATATGAATACATCCGATAAAAACGCCTGGAAAAATACAGAAAGCTCCAATGAAAATATAAAAGTAAGTTTCCATTGATAAAATCATCACATTGATCAGGATGCACGGACAAGAAACTAATAAAACAAAACAAGAACTCCAATACGTGTAATGTACAGTTCCAAAGAGTCTCGGTGCCACCATCGCCTCATCATTGTTGAGCACAACGCACCATTTGAATTAAAAAGTCAAACATCACACTTGCAAGCCGATCGGAATTTGGAGGAAAAGAACGTCGGGCGCACCCTCACCACACGGAACGAGACAAATCACCTCGTTTCCATGTCCGGAAGCACGTAAATTTTAATTGCTCCGACACATCATCAAAGACGATCTTTCCAAAATGCGAAATTTAGAGCGACAAAGGAAGCCCCATTCCATATCGAACCGAATCGAGGTCGTAAACCATCAAAACAACCTTTACAGCATTACCCAAGCATAGATTCAGAAGGTGAACGAAGGACAAAAAAAAAAAAAAAAACTGGCTCAGACGACAACCTTTTATGAGATTTTTCATCAAACTACTACCCGACCTCACGGTAGCAGCCGTAAGTCCGGCCTTTTTTGTCATCATTGCCAGCACAAGAGGCAACCAAAAAAAAGAAAAGGCAAACCCTTTCTCTCTCTCTCTCTCTCTCTCTCTAGAAACTGCGAAGCAGGAAGAGAAGGGTAGAGAGAGAGAGAGGGAGAGAGAGGGAGATGTTACCGGTGCCTTTGCTTTTCTTGGGGAGGCCGAGCTCGAGGACGACGCCGACCAAGTTCACTCTTTGGTTGAGGCAGGAGACGGCGTCACTCAGCTTCAGGAACTTGTAGTCGTCTCTCTCCTCCATCTCTCTCTCTCTCTTTCTCTCTATGTGCTACTGCAACTCCCGCTGGGATAAAACCCTAATGGGGTTTGGCGCACAAAGTTCGTCTTTTTGAATTTGGGGGGAGGATGCTTTGCTAGGGTTTCTGTTTTCGGTTTTTATTTTATTTTTTTAAATACGCTGGAATGAATTATCCAGCATGAGACTGATTAGCATTTATTTGATGGTATGAAGCATCATTTTGTGTTCATGTGATAAGTTCACTTATACAATTTATAAATAAAAATTTGTTCTTTTATATCGAGCTCTTCAGTCCTTAATACTATATTCATATTGTCTATTTTTCGACAAATAGATATATTATATTTGAGTGCTTAATTAGAATGTGGCAGATCCTAAATTGAAAGCACAACGGTCTCCATTTCTGTTTCCATTTTGATCAAACCAAATGTCTGAGTAGAAAATTAAGAAAAATTGTGTTGGCGAATTTTTTTGCTATTAGTAAAAAAATTCATTATTGGAGCCGAACCCAAAAGGCAGGCCTAAAATATTGCTCAAACCTACCCATCCCATAAAGTTTATCCGTAACTTTTTGAGCCAAAATTTTTCACATGAGACTTTGGCCCAAATCCATCAATTTATCTCTAGGCCGAGCCAATTCCCAAAACAAACGCCCAGGGCGCGTTTGGCCATTTTGTTTAAAAATGTTGCGAATGAGAAATAGAAAAAAGTATTTTTGTTCTAACAATTTTCAACAAAAATACGCGTTTGGTAAACTTGTTAGGGAATAAAAAATAAAAGAAACATGTTTGGTAAATTTGGATAATTTTTTTTATTTCTTTTATTTTTCTATTTTTTTCTTATTTTTCCTTTTTTTCTTTTTTTTTTTTTCATTTTTTTTTTCTTCTTTTGGCGGTCGCCGGCGAGGGCCGAGCTCGCCCGCGGCGGGCGAGGCGCGGCCTCGCCGGCCACCGCGGCGGCGAGGCCGAGGCTCGCCGCCGCCGGGCGAGCTCGGCCTCGCCGGCCCGGGCGAGCTTGAGGCGGATCGGGCGAGATCGAGCTCGCCCGGGCCGGCGCGAGGTCGGCCTCGCCTTGATCCGGCGAGGCCGAGCTCGCCCGGCCGGGCGGCGAGGCGCGGCCTCGCCGGCCACCACGCGAGGCGAGGCCGAGGCTCGCCGGCCGGGCGAGCTCGGCCTCGCCGGATCCGGGCGAGATCGAGCTCGCCAGGGCAGCCGCGAGGTCGGCCTCGCCATGGCCGGGCGAGCTCGAGCTCGCCCGGCCATGGCGAGGCCGACCCTCGCCCGGCTACGGCGAGCCTCGGCCTCGCCGGGGACGGCGAGCGTTGGCCTCGCCGGGGGGGCGCGAGCCTCGGCCTCGCCGGGGACGGCGAGCGTTGGCCTCGCCGGGGGCCGGCGAGCGAGCCTCGTGGCCGGGCGAGGCCGCCGACCCTCGTCGGCCGGTCGCCGGCCATGGCCGAGGCCGGCGACCGGCCAAAAGAAAGAAGAACAAGAAAATAAGAAAAAAAGAAAAAAAAAAAATGTTTCGATTTGTGTTTCGAAACAAAAAACACAAAATTTGTGTTTTTTTTTTTGTTTCTTTTTTGTTCCTGGGAACAAAAGAACAAAAAAACAGAAAAAGTGTTTAAAAACAAAAAAAATAAACACAACCAAACGCAGCCTAAGGTTACTTTACAAATTTGGTTTGTAAATGGACGTGATGATATTATTATTGAAAGAGAAAATGGCCATAACATCACTTGACATGCTAAATTTTATAGACTATTCTAATAGAGCTATCATTACTCATTTGCTAGCACGCGCCCGCCAAAATGATTAGTAAACACTCATCCGAACATCGGGCCAAAAATATGCAGTAGCTACCATGCTTGGCAGGCCATTCAGCGTATAAGATCCAATTTGTCAACTTATAATCATTTCTTCTTTCATTTTACTCACAAAATTTGGGAGATCACAGATTTACAGAACAGAATGAGAGTGAAAACTAATGCTCTTTCCGCATGCTGAATTAACTGAATGTAAGCACACGGGAAGTAGCTTGCTCGAGATCCTGCCACGAAACTATTCTGAATGCCTTATTGAGATTTGGCTTATCGAGGGCTCCTCCATATTTGCTCCTCATACTCCGTCCTTGTCTCTTGGGGCCGCCTGTGGTTGCATTTTAGGCATGATGCGTTCCTTCTGTAATTCAAGTAGTCGCACCTGTATAAAGCCATCAGCTATTTAGAAAAAGGTCATCGAGCAGCCATTTAGGCAGGAAGGGGCGCGATACAAGAGGGCAGAGAAACTCACGAAGGACATTCCCACTCTCCATGATTTAACTGCCTCTTGGGACGAGGCTCCTCACAGCGCAAGCATTTCCTTTTGCTTGCAAAGTTCATGAAACTGCACCTACAAACAGAGGAAGCACAATAAATTGTTGCCAGACAATAACTATAGCAGGTCCGCACCATCTCTTAATCCCAGACACAATAAAGTTAGAAAGAGGGCCGCAAGATCTGAAGAACTCACTGTGGGCAATTCCAGTCACCCTTCTTCATTTCCACCTCATCAACACCGACCTTCTTTGGGCCCTGAGTTTTGCACTTTAGGCAATGCGCATTTCTAGAAAAATTGACAAAATTACATCTGCAAAAAGAAAATGTGAATGAGGGTCGCTCTAGCATATGTATGCAATGAATTGGAAATACTCACATTTCATTTGATTAAGCAACCAATGCATCTGTGATCTTATTACTATCATAGGTGGATTTTGCATATAATGTGTAAGGCAGCAATGGAAAACTAATTTTACCAGCCATTATTGCTCATTTGCATAGTACGAAAGGCATCCTTAGGAAACTATAAACGAAGCATCAAAACCAAATGATTATTTCAAGAATAAAAAGAGCCATTACACTTTATGTATAAGGTTGGAGGCAAGTCATTTAAGATGAAAAGTCCAGCTATGGTATGGGTTGATGCCTTAAATAAAGATCAACTTGACATTAAAACCATCACATATTCAAAATGGAACAAAATAAAAGAAGCTCAATCATGCCACTAGGGTATTTTGAAATTTGCAGCTTTTATATCGTCAGCATTTCTTTTTCTAGAATGATCATTGTCTTTCCAGAAACATACTGCAAACCTAAGAAGATTCATTCATAATCAATCTGATAATGTTTCCTTTTGTGGTCAAATCTAAATGCTTGATCAGATTACCTTTGCATTGACCCACTTGAGAGACTTCGAATACATTGTAGGAAATTAAACTCTAATTGGACTAGAGATCAACAGCGCCACACGGCAAGACAATAAATTTCATCATAAACAGAAGGTGGTCTCTGGCTAATATCCTACGGTAGAATGGGATGCCCACATGATTTCCTATGCTATGATGGTTGCTCAGTCAAAATAATTCTTCTAAAATCTCAACGATAATAGAAAATTAAGCAATAATTTTTAGGACATATCACTTATCTTCCCAGAATATGCACAAAATCCTTGGAATATCATAAACAGTAAGTGCCCTTATTCAAGATTGTCTGCCCCATCTACATAAGGTTCACCCCAGAAAAAGAACCCAAGATCATAATCTAGCAATACTAACAAAAAGTTCATTCATTCCCAACTTGTGCTTGCCATTCAAGCATTTTTTAGTCGCTAAACTGATACATGGTAGTTCATTCATGTCCCAACTTGCGCTTGCCTGTTTAAGCATCTTTGTCGCTAAAATCATTCACCCTATGTCTGTGATGCTTTTACTCCTTGGGAAGCATGAAGAACTACAGTGCCCCTATTCTCACAGTAGAGCAACCATGCACATCAATAAAATCTCTAAGTCAGTGTCAGAGAATACAAAAGTATAGTGATGGGGTATTCACTCAGAAGCAAAGAAAAACCATATAAATCAACTAGAATATGCTATAAATCAGATATCATTTTGATTAATGACCTCCACAAGATAATAGGCCATAATGAACAAAATACACAGCAGAACAAACAGAAGGACTTACTCAGGGCAAAGCCAATCTCCTTTCTTAATCTCGACATTATTCGTGTCAACTTGTTTGGGACCATCTTCCATACATTTTAAGCATCGAATATTTTTAGCAAAGTTCAAGAAATTGCATCTGCCACAAAATGAATGCCATAAGTTCCTTGAGAGGCAAAAAACATAAGCAAGCAATAGATAAAACAGAACAGAATGTAAGCAATGTACCAAAATTTTATCATCACATCTAACTAAAAATATTGCTGAAGCTAACACTATAAGGAACAGTTCTCAAATAATCCCCCTTGATAACTAGAAGAAAAAAAGATACAGACACCAAATTTGGAAATAAAATGGGAAAGCCAAAGATTGCTACAGGACCTTCTCAACTGTAGCTTAAAGTCTGATGGAAGAGATAACGCTTATAAAATAAGATCAAATCTGACTTCTTACTGCCCAAAACTTTTTATCCTTGCAGAATTCATGACACAAATTCCTCACTATCTGGACAGTCTAAAGACTAAAATTATTCACAGCAATCACTTGTGGTGATAATAATAGTTGATGGAGCAGTGTATTTTGTTGACAACATAGCTTGCTAAGCCAAAGATTCATGAAGGACTTTAGAATTGTATGGTTCCACAAGTATATTGGCAATTATCGGAAAATAAATCATAAGGTCATATAGAATGAAAACATCTCAATGTATGAGAGTTTTAGGTTTAGCCAGAAAAATTGAAACAAGAGGGAAAAATACATGCAACATGACCAAGCGAAGAGAAAGACATTAGATCACAGCTTAGAAGTAAACTATGAAACTATAATACATTAAAAAGAAGGTTATTTAGCAGCGAATTAAAATAAAATAAATAAATAAATAAAAAGGAGGAGCTTTTGCTCCGTCCATGCATCACAGATCACTAGCAGAGTAATTTGCAATGGAGAGTCCACTTTATAACACAACTTTCAAAGGCATGGAAGCAGTGGTCTTCAAACCCATCCACAAAGAGCTTACCTCTTGGCTTATTTATCAAAAGAAAGAGAAAACCTAGCCGTAGACCGAGGAAAATATCAAGATGGCTCTCAACAGTATCAGGAGCATTGTATTCAGGATTTTCCCACAGACACTCCAAACACTGCTCATATTTAGATGCACAGAGACACAAATAAAAGAATCTGACAAAAATTCTAAAAGTATTGTTGACTCTTTTACTCTCCATAGAAGCACAAAACATACCTAAAGCAAATACAACTGTACTAATCTCAATCTTCTAAAAAGACTTACTTGGGACACATCCAGTCACCCCTCTTCATTTCCACATCTTGCGACAAATTATCATCAACAAAATTAATTGATTGCTTTATAGCACGCCGAACTTTTGTAGCAGGCTTGGGGAGTTCTGGATCAGGGGATGTCTCACTCAGCTCAATTAACTGAGAAAGCAATTCCCTTGCAGAGGATTCAACAAGGTCTCTGCCAGGAGGTTTCTGACCACCTGAAAAAACAAGTGGATCTGTTGCATAGAATAACAATATCCGGACAATATCTACTGTGCGCGCAGCAGCTTCAGATTCCTTGAGTATTACGTAAGCTTTATCACAAGAGCCTCGCAGGTTGCACGCACTGCAGACCTGCATCAAATCATCTCGGTCAGGATTATGTAGCTTCCCATATGTAGGCAATCAAAAATCTACGGAAATGCAACCAAAGTTAGAGAAAGACTCAAGGTCTTAAAATAAACTTCGACATACATCCCCTTCGTCAAGTTGCACATAGACTCTCAGCCTTTTCCCGGAGTTGACAGCCTTGCGAAGAAGATTGGGGCATCCATGCTCCACCACTGTTTGAATGTGCTGTAAAGACAGCGATCTGCACCAATAACAATAAGATCATAACTCAAAATTAGGCTAATCATGGTCAAGAACAGTTTCAACACAAATGTCAAATGCCATGAGTGGCTGCTGATGTCAGCCCGACAACTTCTAAAATCTCTCAGCCTCAATATGATTCTAACCATAGCTTGGTCATACTTCTACCCCAAAGAAATCAATGGCGTCACGTGTGAAGTTTGTGAATCCGCTACGAATGATTCAAAACAATCATTCCTCAAGTAGACCTGATCCTTACGCCAAATAAAAGCAGCCTCCATAGTTGCACAGTAATTGAGCGCGGAACCAAAGAACCAAAACCCTGCTCCACACCATGTTCGAATCCACAGCCTACTCGCTCGTCTCCTTAATTTCAAAGCTTTCATTACGCGAGGTCGTCCATTAGAGCAATTGAATACAAGAAAAGGTCATCGTCTATCGGCTTAAGCTTTCATTACCAAAATATAACACGCCCTCAATTCTTGAGCCACCTCGAAAATGAGAGCCGATGACTCATACCCGAATCCGATAATCCGATCACACGCACTCCTAAAAGACCTCCAGACCGAAAATGACAGCCCCGGTTTACCAAAAGAACCAAGGAGAACCGCACGAACGCAACGAGTGAAGAGCAGATGGCCACAGTCCAGGTCTCCCTTACCTGAAAATGTCGTATCTGTCGCGCGCGAAGCTGAGGCAAGGATCCTTCAGCAACCTCATTTCCTTGTAAAGCTTGTCGTTCTCCACGACATCGCCCGGCTCCTTCGCGGCGGAATCCCCTTCGCTCCCTTCGCTCGGGGGCGGCCGGTCGGCGAAGTAACCCTTGGCCTTGAGGCGGTCCACGAAGCTCACCCACTCGGGCCACGGGTGGTGGTCGTGGTCGTGGTCGTGGTGGAGGAGGATCGGCGGCTGCGAGGCCTCGGCCGCGACGGCTTCGGCGGCGGAGGAGGAGCAGTGGCCGCGGAAGCGGAGGGGGTGGCGGGGGAATGGCTTGGGAAGGTGAGGCGGAGGGAGGGGAGCGCGGGCGCGGAAGAGGGCGGTCCCGAAGAGGAGGAGCCTGGAAGCCGACATTGTTCGCGGCGGCGGACGGCGGCGGACGGCGGCGGCGAGGTCGGGGTTTTAGACGGTGTCCATGATGGATTGAGGCGAGCGGTGGCTTGACAGGGTTTTTGGAGAAGACGATAGAGGGTTTATGCTGAGAGAGAGAGAGAGAGAGAGAGAGAGAGAGGGCTTGTAGCAACTATAAGAAAAAAAATGATTTCTTTTCTAAGGTTATTATTATTATTTTTAATCTTCTCATCATAGACTCATTTTGTAAAATATGTGAACATAAGGTTAATTTTAGCTGTTCGGCATGTAATTCAAATGTCGTGCGACCTTCAATAGAAAATTTGGGCTCACGTAGTTATTCGAGGTTCTGAATAAGAAATGCGACTATAGATTGTATCCATGGAGAACAAATTAAGTGGATTGGTTTATGGATATTTAAGTTGATAGATGACGGGGGAAGAGTAAGCTTGATGGCTAGATCAAAGATGGTCTGCACGTACCACAGGCTATGTAAGGCTGCCATTTATAGGTGAGTTTAATTGTAGTGAAGGTATCTTGATGAAGAATCTACCGCCCTCTTAAAGAAGAAAAGAAATACTAGAGTCAAAGCATGGTTGTTTCTATTGGCATCGCTATAGACCATGGCATGCTGGTCGTAACATTTGACCAACCACCAATTGATGCCAATCTAAGATCGATTCTACCTCTCTCTCCATCCGTCTCCAAGATTTGTTCTAGACCTCAGGCTGCACGACAACCTTTGTGTCGCACTCCTCAAGTGATAATGGCCATTGTACAACAGGACACTCGTAATAGTGGTAATAACCATCAATATTGATCACGACAGTGACATTGATTATAAATAACCTATTTTGGATTTTGTCGGGGGTCTAATCTCGACCCAGATTCACCAAAAACTTCATACACCTACACATGACTACACTAATCATCACAATATTGTCCAAGGATAGGACATGTAGGACATGTGCAAATGTATTCCTAACACAATCTTATCCTATTAGAAGTCTTATTTGGACAACCAAACATAATTTGCAAAGTTTTGTAACTATACAAGTCTTTCATCTTCTAGGTGATTTTGAAGAATCTAATAGACTTCTAAGGAAATGGAACTTTATACTTAGTTAGGTAGCCCCATGCCTCAAAGCTCAATTCTTCTTCTTCCTCTCATATATTAACTTTATAATTACCTTTGACGAGGATATCACTAGCGTACCATAACATTAACTTATGTAGCTTAGTTTTTTCGATATGCATTTACATATGCACACACACATACATATACACTATTTAATTAATTAAACCGGTAAGAAGTTTCATTTTTACTTCATTATTCAAATCATAATATTGTCAAACACCAGAAAATATTAAACATCTTACAAATGCACTAATGTAGCGTCTCTATATTAATATTATATATATATATATATATATATATAACATAAATAAAAAGAAGTTTCTCTCAATTTCCTTTTTTTCATTTCCCACTTTTTGGGGTCCCCCGTGACTGGTAAAACCCCAGATCGCCATAAACCCCCTCAACCTCTTCCCCCTTTTTCTGTTTCACCTTCTCCTCCATTCGACTCGCGAAGAAGCTCGTGGAAGAGCCGCGATCCGTCGTCGTGCCGCCTCGCTCCGCCGCGATGAGAAGGGCTTCCTCCACCCTCGCCCCTTCCTTCCTCTCGCGCGCCCTCGCCTCCTCCGCCTCCTCCGCCTCCTCCGCCTCCGCCGCCGGGCACGGCGGCCGCCACCGCCTCCTCCAGGCGGCTCTCTACGGCAGCGCCACCGGCGGCGGAGCCTATTCCCAGCGCGCCGGCCGCCGCTGGTTCTCCCGCCTGCTCGATTCGCCCCGGGCCGCATCTCTCGGCATTGCCGGCGCAGTTTTCGTGACGTCCGCCGCGTCGGCTGCTCTGTCCGGCGAGGTCCTCGCGAAGGAGCCACCGTTGCCGGAGGTGGTCCCGAAGGAGGTCGTGCTCTACCAATATGAAGCTTGTCCCTTCTGCAACAAAGTTAAAGGTAAGGTGCTCTGCGTTGGGCTTGTTTGTTCGTCTGTCTGGTGTTTGGTGCGGTGATGCGGATCTATGTCTATGTCGTTTTTGAGTGATTTGATGTAGTTGCGTGCTATTGTTGTATTTTTCGTCAAATCTTCGATTGAGCTGAATTAGTTGAATCAGGCATGGGATTTGAAGTGCTCCCACCGGTGATAGATTGAGAGAGAGAGAGAGAAAAATTGTTTCGAATCTTGGCAAGATGCATCTGGAATTAATCAACTGCGCAGGGAAGTGGATGAATTGTATAATTCAGGTAGGAAGATGAAAAAGTTGGATACTGGAACATGAGTTGGAAATTTCTCGTTATACGTTTGCTCAGATTTGATCACCTAAAGGTGCTGCAGCATAATATGCCTCTTGGTAGTTGATTGTGAATGGAAAGGATTGGTTCTGTTCTTATGCAGTCTCTTACTCTTCGTCTTCTACACGTGGGAAGCTTGAAAACTGGAGATGCGACCCTTTTATCTTTTAGTGCCAAATAATACAAAATTCTGGATCTTGCTTGTATTCATGGCTTATGGCTACATAGATGGCACCCTTGAATCCTCTATTAGGCTTGGAAAATCACGAATTAGTGTCTCCCGTCATAGCTTAGCTGTATTCATTGTATGTTGAGAGGTGGAATAGAAGAAGTATTGATCTAGCACATTTCTTGGTGAGTGACCTGTTACAGTTATTTCTTCTTGTGACTATCTATTTAATCCAAGCAGGATGGTCTCATAGGCAATGATGTTCCCTTCTTCAATTTTTCTGTTCCTTTTTATTTCATACTGAGTTCAAGTTTTCTGTCAATCTCAGCTTTTTTGGACTATTATGACATCCCCTACAAAGTTGTTGAAGTCAACCCAATTAGTAAGAAAGAGATAAAATGGTCCGATTACAAGAAGGTTCCTATACTCATGGTGGATGGCGAGCAGCTAGTCGACTCATCAGGTTCTGTGCTCTCCTTTTGTTGCCACAACCTAAATTCCTGAATTTGTCTACCTTTAAATGCTCAGCGAGAAAACTCTAGAAAACTATGTTCATTGAGGATATTTTTCAATGTTATTCAGCCCAAGAGCCCCTTGTTACATTTGAGTGCCATTATGATCGTAACTTATGTGAAAAATTTGAATCATGCAGATATCATTGACAAGCTGGGTCGAAAAATTCTTCCTGAAAGGTCAGCCAAACCAGCCACAGAAGATGCTGATGATGAAGAGAGAAAGTGGCGGAGGTAGTCTCCTTTTTCTATATTATGACATAATGTGTTATTGTCGATGATACACCTACACTCGTAAAGTCTGCCATGTCAATCGTAGACTGTAAAGAAATATTGACTTGTTAATTCAGATGTGGGAAATTGCACATCTTTTGCATGCCATCCAAATCGTGTGCATTGGTTATTTGCCTAATATCGGCCAGATCAAATGGGGCTTCATCTTTGTGCTTTAAGCTGCAGTATGAGTCTAAAAACTTCCAATATCATGCCAAGAGTTAATGATTGTGCTCATTTTCTTCTAACTACAGATGGGTTGACAATCACTTGGTGCATGTCTTATCACCAAACATCTACAGGAATACCTCCGAGGCTCTTGAGTCATTTGATTATATCACAAGCAATGGTAAGACACGCTTATGATTTGATGTGAAGTTACGACTGATATTTCGATTTACTTCCCTCACCAAGATGATTAATAAATTTGGCAGCAAAAGAAGATGATTGATAAGTCTTATGCTTTGCTCATCTGGTAGAATAGGTGGATATATTTTTTATTGCTTTCACTAGGAGGGCAACAAATGCTTCTTCATCTCGTCTCTGCAATGGCTCATGTATGTAAAACAGGAGAGTGTTTAGCGGGCAAGGCTACATATAACAGTAATTGCTGGATAACTAGAGAGAGTCATCAAACTGTTTTATGCAAGTTTCTACATGATCAACGCCTAAGAGGTTGTAGTTTATACATGGAGATGAATGATGGAGCCAATCGCATGAGTTTTCTTTGGCTTGTGATTTCTCACTCGTATTTTTTATTGTTGCTATTATGGATGCATTTGAAATTGATTCCATGGAGTAAAAGCCATGCCAATTCAGTTACTGTCAAAATCTGCCATTTGTTTTGCTGTACTAGTGAATTATATAGCTTGGCTCTCTCATAATAGATCTCCTCTCAGTTTGTTTAATTGAAGGAATTCCATCTAGGGTTCTTGTCTATGATTAATATTGTTCTGGTAGAATTAACTCCAAATGATGTAGATAGGTGGAATACACATAATTTGGAAATGAGATATAAGCATCATTGCATGATTGCAAAACTAATGCAATGGTACCTGCCTTTCGGATCAGTTTCATGGGGTTGTTTTGCTCAAATACGGCCATATGGTAATTGGCTCAAATATATATGAAAAGTAGATATGTTTATGTAATAATCATCATAATGTTAATAATCATCATAATGTGATCATAAATACATAAAATGAAGTCCTGGGCTTGGATTGGCTTAAATTGTTGACTTATTATGCCTTAGAAAGCTGAAACGTGATGTACGGACACATTGTAATGGTGTGATATGTTTTATGTGCTCTGGCCTGCTGAGGTGATGTCACCATTTGAGTTGTTAAATGTGTTTAGTTTCGTTACACATGATCATGCTGCATACATATATATTTTTTTTGAGGGAGTGTGAGGGAAAAAGGACTTGGTTTTGTTGATTTGCTGATTAGGTGATTTGCAATCTTTCAAATCCAATTTGGTTGTTTTGGTGTTTGTAATGTCGAATGCTTAAAGTTCATTATATTGGTATTGCTTTTGAAACATGTACAAGGTGGATGTTTAGTGTCATCTATCCATTTGCAATAATATGGTCGATAACATTTTTCATTTTGTTGTAAGAATCTTACTGTAGAAATGGCTGTATTGGTGTCTAGATTTAAATGTTCTGTGATTCCAGGTAATTTCAGCTTCACTGAGAAAATTACGGTAAAATATGCTGGAGCTGCTGCGATGTACTTTGTATCCAAGAACCTGAAGAAGAAGTACAATATTACTGATGAACGTGCTGCCCTCTATGATTCTGTGGAGACATGGGTTGATGCCTTAAATGGCAGGGAGTTCTTGGGTATGCACTCTAGACATGGAATAGTTGCTTGAAACATGCTTCTTTTGATAATTATCAGTCTTTTACTCATCTACTGACCTCTGTTGATAGATTGTGTATTTAATATTTTCAGCGCATGTAGTGTAGTCATCTTGCATTCTGCAAGACTGCTGTGAGGTAACTACCCCTCCCAATAAAAGGGGGTTTTTTGTGAAAGCAGGAAGATTCTGTGATTTTACATTTCTGGATCATCTTTGTCACACTTCACCTTGGAAGAGCCACTGGTGTTTGCATTGGTTGCTTTACTTGCATCACTGGTTTTATTTGTTCTGCACCTCACATAGCTATCCAACTCTAATGGATTCCTGCTTTATACTAAAAATTGCACTTGGTGAAATTCTGTAATTGTTCCTACAAGGCAACAATCAATTCCATCTTCTTCCATATCTTTTTTTTTTCTAAATTTTTGAATAAATACTCTGATAAGTTGTTGAAAGAGTAGTAAAATGTTCATTTAGTGTTTGCTTTCTAGAATAATTCATAGAGTGGTAAAAAAAGAAAATAATGTCAAGTATTTTATCTGTCCACCCAGTGACAGTTATTGACTTCATTATTGATTCCTTACAACGATGTGCGTAATGAAATTATCGCACATGAGCATAGTGCATGCATACAAACTAGTTATTCTTTAAGCTGGGATGGCTTCAAAGAAATGAGTATGATAAGGTTCAAAATTATACATTTGTTAAGCTAGAGATGTTAATAGATCAATTTCTTTTGAGAAGATTTTTATTATGTTTATTAGCCTTGGGCCTGTAGAGATGATGGACAAAGGTTCTACCTTCTGAGAAAATACTAATTAAAGCATCTCCACTGTGAGCTATCAGGATATCAGACAATTTGGTGTATAGATGATGTCTCCAACCTACATTAAAAAGTTGGGATGGCATGTAGGCAATAAAAGATATGCTCTCTTATTCTTGAAAGTTGTGGGAAATTCGTCCTTCACAAGATCTAGGAAATGTTCATTATTTAACGATTCTGGAAGTGTGAACTTATGGCATGATGCTTTGTGTTGCCGACCTTTCTAAGGACATTATGATAATGCTTGAGGTAAAAACCTTTTATGCGACTCATATAAAGCTTTTATTGATATAGCTGTTGGTTGACAGCTGGAGAAAAGTTTCATTTGCGCAAAAAGTTGTCTGTGATCATATGCACCTTGTTCATAATAATGTCTGCACCTTTGTGGTGAAGATGTTTACTCATCATAATATCTGCTATTTCAGGGGGCTCAAAGCCTAATTTGGCTGATCTTGCTGTCTTTGGTGTTTTAAGACCGATCCGATATTTGAGGTCTGGTAAAGATATGGTGGAGCACACTCGTATTGGGGAATGGTACTCAAGAATGGAGAGTGCTGTGGGAGAGTCCTCAAGGATTAAGGCTTGAACTGAAATCCTGTTAGATTCAGGAGCATGCTTTCTACTTTTCAAACTGATGCTCGCTAATTGGTTCTGTATCCAAGTATAGCCACCTGTAGAAAAAGACGAGTCCATATCATTCTTGATTTTTTTTCTCCTCCAAGATTTATGACATTTGGTGGTAATATATGTCTTACCAAAATTTTTGGGATTCTTTCATCATTTTTCACTTTGTAATAAACGTCCAACCAATACGAAGGAAAGGAGGTGTTTTATATACACGATTTTTCAGGACTGCTACAAAAATGGTCGTTTCTTGTGTATAAGCTGTTTTATCTGGTTTGACTATTGCCGGAATCCTGGAACTGCGTCTATTTATGTTATGAAAAATGAGAAATTTGTTTCCTTTCTTCTGTTCTTGGGCAATCCGCTAATTTTAACTTTCACGTTTATGTTCCGGCACACGGGTCTGGAGTTTGTAGCATCGACGGTACGAGACATGAATGGATAGGATCAGGGACTCTTAGATTGATAGGTCTTTTACTTGCTCATATGATGGATCATTCTATTAGTAAGATGACACTGCATTTAGATGTAAATGTAGTTTTAGGTATGTCCTCTTGGTGAGTTTCTGGCTGAGTCGTTAATTATCAACAAGTTCCATTCTTTCCATATGGATAAGCGAGTTCAAATTCCCGTGAAAGCGGTCCCTTTTGTGCGGCACTAACCCTACATTGACCGAGTTGGTGCCGCGGCGTGGCATTTGGGACGGGGGTTGCAACGCCTGGGTTTTGAATTGTGCTCGAAGACGAAAATTGTCTTTCCTGGTTAAGTCATGTGGTACAGGTGAAATGCAGATTCAGTAGACAGTGGTCCTGGGAAGGTGCTAGTCTAGTAATCCTTCTTGATGAAGATATTGTATGTTCTGCATCGTTTCAATTTTCATCAGATGCTTGGGAGACTTCTACGCAGGAACGTATTAGATCTGCATCGTTTCAATTTCATCATGTCACTAAATTTAATGTGCTATAAATGGTGATATTCTTGTGTTTTTATAAAAATCGAGGTGTTTAAAAATTACATGAATCCAATTTAAAATCATAATAAAGTGCAGTAAAAGAAATAAATTGAATCATATCGAAACAAAGCATTGCATCTTATAATTCGTAAACAGCTAAATCTCTTGTCATTATATGTGTTCAAAAACTTACATAATGGATAAAATTTTTAGAAAAAATATGTTGGATTACCGACATTTTTAGGTCTGATTTGCTTATTTTGTAAATTGAAGTCGAAAGAGTTTGGTATTAGTCAAATTTCATACATTAAATGTCGTCCATGTCCATCACCTTTTACTCAATTAATCTATACGTTAAGGCCCCCAACCTACCGGAAGCTGAAGCTATTTCCTTTTTGTGCCAAATCTTCCTCTAGTTTTGTACTTCATTGAAATTTAAGAGATCATACTGCAGAGACTGAGTAAAATATCTTTAAGTCTATATCAAAATCTGGGAGAAAGTGGATAGTGAGTCTACATATAGATAGGTGGAGACCTGATTGAAGTGATGGATGGTGCTCACAATATACTCGATGTTGTATGGAGATCCATGAACATGTTGAATACGAATTTTGTGCAGAATAATTAAACAAAAAGAAGTGGACATCAAGAATTTTTCTAAGCAGGACTGCTAGGTTAGCTATGCAGCCTGTGCTATGTAGATGGTATATCTATCAAAACATTACTTATGTCAAAAATTTTAGTGAGAGCTCATATGTCAATAAGATGAGACTGAGATCTATTTCATCTACACAAGTTTTTTAAAAAAACAACAGGGGCATAGACCATGCGAAGGTCTAAAGAGGTCTCTCCAACCAGAATGGTCAGGCAATGTGTTTGTTTATTTGTTTGTTTGTTTTTTCTTTTGGTTGTTAATCAGCAATTTGACGTTAGTCATCATATCGAGAGCTATTCTATCTTCCTTCATGTTGAGTTTGTATTGGCATGCGTCAAGTTCCCTGTGACTGCCTTGAAATTGCAAGAGAGTTTGCCGCTTTGGCCTTAATATCTAAGATGCTATCATTCTGTTATTAAAGTTCACATGACCCTTCCCAAGGCGTTATGTAAACTTGATTTCCATATGTAAACTAGCATGCTCCAAGTTATCTTGGTTCACATTTGTTCTTATATAACAATATCATCCCCGGTCTGATTTACCAGTAGAGATTACATGCGAAAAAAACATTAAGTTGAATAAACTCTGCATGATGGCTTAGATGAAATGCCAGAAAGATACTACTGCACAAAGCATGATCAGGTTCTGTAAAGGCTTGGTTTTATAAGCAACATATACAGCTGCATATAACAATGTCATCTCAGACTCTCAACATAGAGTAACCAACCATTAGAGCTGGAAAATTGTCAATGTATGAGAAAGGGGTGACTGGGTTATAAGCAACAGAAGGCCATTCAATAGCTAATGGCCTAGCCAAAAAAGGGCCACAAACCATATGACTAGGCAGTGCAAAGGACCAGTTCGCAGTACTCCCAACTCTAGGCATGTTGGACTCCTTAGTCTCTGCACCACTTCGAATGTGGCGCCGTGCATTTGGCCTGAGCTATCTACCCTAGGAACTGGCTTCACCTCATTCGGTGGGTGCTCATAACTCCGCAAACCTCCAGAGCTGGTGAAGAAGCATCCTGAGTTCAAAAAAGAAGGCAATGTCAAAAGGTGAGCGATTTAGTGCTCGAAAACCATTGGAAGAGCAACGTCGTAGGTTAAAATGCACATTTCAAAACATGCATACCAGTAAAGAACATCACTTTAACCTTAGATTATAAATTTAGGTTCGGAACCAATTTTTCAATATGATGTTACCCAATAACATAACATTCTCCCCTGAACTCTGCTTAATATCAGCAGAGTTCATCCATCCTTACTTTTCACATTGCAATGCATGGACCGCACTCCGGTGGAGCCGCATCAACAAACCGAAAAAGTAATTACCTTTAGGAAATGGTGTGAAAGATTTCCCAAAGCCCATCTTCACGACTTCTGCATCATCTGAGAGAACAAGACTGCCTCCAGAATCAATTCCCCAGAAGAAAGCAACACTTCCATCAACATCCTGCATGATTCAGAGAACAGAAAGGATTAGATATAGATTGCAGGTTGAGGGAGAGATTGCGAGCGATATCCAGAACAAAATCAATGAACATTATTATTACTCACAGAGGCCTGAAAAGCTGTTTTAGAAGAGCCGTCGAAGAGCACAAAACCAAATTTCCTGCTGGTGTCTCTCACAACTTGATCAGCAGGGTAAGGCCTCTGATCCCTCAGAGTTCAATAAGCTTCTACGACGATAATGACCTCATTAGCGGTTTTATTCCATCCATATTGCTGCTTAAGAAGAGCAACATTGTCTATGTTTCCTTGGAACAAGCAGGAGATATCATCAACAACCGCAAACAAACTGCCACAGAGGGTAAGGCATGTCAGATCTCCATGTGGGATGAGCTGATTGAGAAGAGAAGACAGTACCGCAATTTCCATCAATTAACAATCCAATAAATTTCATTTTCTGGCTTCAAAATGAACTAGAGACTGAAGTTCCACAATCTCATTTAGGCTGATATATGGAACCTTTCATGATATCACAATAAAGTCCAACAAAAATCAGTTTGATCTAACCGTTGCCTCTCTAAACAATGAAATCACGATATTCTTTTTTTGGGTGTGGCTAAAGCTACCATTATCAGGAGATGGAGTGGGTATTTGAATAGAAGAAAGGTATACTTCATTTTTTGACCAGGTAATCACTTTTTAAATGGGTTTCGGCCTGCATGGTTAATTCAAAATTAAGTTGTTTCATTCGCATATTCAAACCTCTGTTTTCAATTTATCCTTCCATCTATACAATAACTGCTATGGGAAGAAAGAAAGCTTCTTATTTCGAATATCGACCTCAACAAGTTAAAAGGATAGGCATGGCCTACAATTTTATCGGACCAATTAACATACAGAATTTCATATAGTATTTTTTGGCTAGGCATGGCCTACAATATAGTTACTAAAAGCAATTCTGTACTTAGAGTCAAAAGTACAAACTTTGAAAGCTATTGGCAAATGATACTGCATATTCAATGTTAAAAACTTAGAGACTCATCCTTCCATGAGCCCTAATCAAAATGACAAACGAAGGTTGCTGTTACTGTGAGTACAATCTGTATATCAGCAGCAGCAATCCTCTCTTCATCATTTTTTGCTTTCTCTCTGTAACAAAGCCTCATTTTATGTTTTGCAAGGTAATGTCATGTGATCCCATTGAACCACTCTTGGCTGATGAAAAGAACTAAACTCACCTGACTCAACGAGGACTGAAATATCTTCTTATGATCCTGGAAATTCCCACGGAAAGGGACCACCTTGCCTTGAGAAACCATCCAGAGCTTGCCATGCTTCCAGATATTGGATGCTCATTGTCACCAACCTGCAAATCAAGGTAAAAAGATGGCTATTAGCTGTAAAGACGATCCATCACTGATCAAATTGAAGTATTTTGGCAAAAAAGTCAATCTCACAGTCAGACATCTTCCTTGGAACAAGACCAGACCTTGAATGAGCGCCTCAACCGCATCCAAATCCTGCAGTTTGGGATAGTAAAAAATGCAGAATCATACTCATCAATCCTTAGACAAGAAACTAGGAATTTGCAAAGAGAACACTTTAGTAGTCATAGGCCATTAAAGTAGAACTTAAAGTCCACATTTATGAACAAAGAAATTTCCACATTAATTATGTGGAAAACCCAATGCTGTAATACAAAAAACTTTGATCACGCTAGCATACATGTTTGATTCCCAATAATTTGCCAGTTGGGCAATTAGATTGGTTTCTGTTCCATTATAAGTTAGATGTAAGATGGCAGAGGCTCCCTGTTGTGATCACTAATAGGTTCCATTGTATTTTCAATGTAAAGACCAGACTCCTATAAGTTCAATTAGTACAAGAGCAATATAACAAGCTAACTGAGAAAGTAAACAAAGTCACAAATGGAGAAAAATGAGTAAAACTTACCAGATGATCGGATGGCTCACAAACAAAAGTATGTGAGGTTTCTTGAAAAATGCAACACTGCTTTTCTAACCACCTATTTATATGGGCAAAGCACCATGTTATATGAGCAATAACATCCAAAAAGCCTAAGAGAAAGTTCACAGTGAACTGCAATTTAGATTACAAATTAACCAACCTCTAATAGAGCTTCACAATCTCACATGAAAATTGCTTCAACCAAAAATTTACATATAAAACAGTAGCAGAGAGGGAGGAGATGTATCAGACAAGGTTTGCATTCATTGAAGTGCAAGATTTCCAGTTACACCAGACAAACACAAGTGAGCTCGAAACTTTTGTTCCGGAAAACCCTGCAGGAAGAATGCCACATAAGAAGGTATTTTCAGATAAAATAACATAATGTAAGACAAAATAATATTCCACTGTAGAGTAAACACACACGACTGATACTTTAAAGAACTGACTAGATTTTCCCCAGAGGTCACTGCTGATAACGCAATCACAGAAGTAGGTAGGATATCATTTCAATCTCAACCAAACAAGAATGAGTAAATTGGCTAAATATTTCTTGCAAGCTTTTAGTAATATTTTCTAACCCACCAGAGATCAAGACCCAAGCAGAAGGTGATTTATGGAATATCAATGCTGTCATGGATTGGTGTGGCATTGAAAGGCTGGAGCCATGAGGTGCCCCAGAATTTTATCCCAGATTGACTGGTTAATACTACAAAGGATCATCATTGACAAAAAGAAGGTTCTCAATGATAAAGGAAACCATTGAAAAAAAAAAGGAAGTGCGTCCCTTTTCTTCACAATCATATCACAACATCCACAGAACTAATCGCTGCTTTTAGATTTTAGAAAAGATTATCTTATTAGATCGTATTCACTAGAAGAAAATTTAGAACATCTCAGTGCACCAGATAAAATTAAATGCTTCTTTTTTCTTTTATTAAATTGCAAAAAGTGACACTTAACATTGACAGCATTAGCCCCACGTCAATAGCATTTGCAAGTGATCCTTCCAAGAGATTTTGCCAATACAGGTCACAGTGATATATGCAAAACAACCACAGTGAATGAGCTTAAGGGCACAAGAAAAAAGATGTTGGGAAGAGAACATACAACAAACACTGAAAATGCAGAGGAATATGATTGTGGAACTCTATGATTCTTGGTGATTCTCACACAAAGCATAGTGCATTTTAATTCACAATTTGTTTGGTGGGTCACTCAAGTGCAAAAATATGCACAATTTTTGGGCATCAAGAAGAGTTCAAATGATGTCATCAGTATAGCAAGATGCAGCTTTGTGAACATTTTGTTCTGCATATGTCAATCTTTCACCTTCAGCAGTTGGTTTTTGATAATTTATGTGAAAAATTCTGAACGAGAAAAATCAGTTTGTATCAAGCATCGAATTGAGGAACCGGCTTCCCCTCATTGGTGGGTGCTCATAACACCTCAAACCTCCAGAGCTGGTGAAGCAGCATCCTGAGTTGGAAAAGAAGGCAACGTTAAAAGGTGAATGGTTTGGCGCTCGAAAACCATTGGAAGAGCAACATTGTAGTTGAAAATGCACAAATTAAAACATGCACACAGGTAAAGAACGCCATTTTAACCATAAATTATAAATTTAGGTTCGGAACCAATTTTTCCAATATGATGTCACCCAACAACATAACATTCTCCTCTGAACTCTGCTTAAAATCAGCAGAGCTCATCCATCCTTACTTTTCACATTGCAATGCATGGACCGAACTCCAGTGAAGCCACATCAACAATCCGAAAAAATAATTACCTTAAGGGAATGGTGCGAAAGATTTTCCAAGGCCCATCTTCACAACTTCTGCATCATCCGAGAGAAAAAGACTGCCTCCAGAATCAATTCTCCAGAAGAAAGGAACACTTCCATCAACATCCTGCATGATTCAGAGAACAGAAAGGATTAAATATAGATTGCAGGTGGAGGGAGAGATTGGGAGCGATATCCCAGAACGAAACCAATGAACATTATTATTACTCATGGAGGCCTGAAAAGTGGTTTGAGAAGAGCTGTCGAAGAGAACAAAACCAAAATTCCTGCTGATGTCTCTCACAACTTGATCAGCAGGGTAAGGCCTCCGATCCCTCAGAAGTTCTATAAGCTTCTATAACGACGATGACCTCATTTTCGGTTTTGTTCGATCCATATTGCTGCTTAAGAAGAACTGCATTCTCTATGTGTGTCCTTGGAACAAGCGGGAGGTATCACTGACAACGGCAAGCAATCTGCCACAGAGGGTAAGACATGTCAAATCTCGATGTGGGATAAGTTAATCAAGAAGAGAAGACAGCAGCACAATCCCCATCAATTAACAATCCAATAAATTTCATTTTCTGGCTTTCAAAATGAGCTAGAGACTCGAGTTCCAATATCAGTCTGTATTACACATCGAAAGAGAGAGGGACATCCTCTGGCAGGTACCCCAACTTCGCATCCATATATGAACAAAAATTGTTGGAATTGGGGCCAGAACTGAAACAGGGGAGATGGTTGCCAGCAGAGGAGGCTGAATTACTTGTTGTTCGAAAGAGCATTGCAGTGGCTAAAGAGAAAAGCCGGCCCAAGGCAGTAGTGGACATGGATGCAGCTGTGGCATACAAGAATATCATCATCATCATCATCATCATCATCAACTTTCGCAAGCCAGTGCAATCGGAGACTAAACGAAGCTCTTGCTGGATATTCAAGCAGCTAATTATCAATTTTTCAGCTCTGAATTTCAGTCGTACTTCAACATGAAAAGCAAACATCTGCACGCATTGGAAGAAATTACTTCGTATTAAGCGTCGAACTGAAGAACAGAGACATGAAAGAAAATGCATGCAAGACGAAAGGACTCACCTGAACCCGTAGAAATCTGACCGTAGATGGAAGGGATTGAATCGCGGCAGTTAGCAAAGGACAGCGAAAGTGGATCGATTTCATCTCATCGGATCAGAGAACCCAATCAATGCGGATGTCAGGGATTTCTTAGAATTTCGGAAATTCATGCGGAGCTTCTTCATGGGAAAGTATCGATTTGTATTGAGCATCGAGCTAAGAGAGCAGAATGGGAAATCGATGCCTTCGAAACCAAAAACTTACCCCAACCCTACAAAACCTGATGGCCACGAATCGTGATGGAAGGGATCCCTTGGACGAGGGGCCAACAGTCACCAGTGTGTTTTGAGCATCGATCTTTTAGAATCTCGCATTTCCATATAAACAATTGTTGGAGGGAGGGGGCGAGGCCATCCTCTGGCAAGTCCCTCAACTTCGGGCAATCTTCAATTATTAACTTTTGGAGAGAGGAGAGATGGTTGCGGAGGCCACTTGATAGTCTTTCCACGTTCCTCATACCGTAAATGTAAAGAGAGGTAAGAGAGGAAGGAAAGAGAAGACTCCAGGAATCCTCATCGTCTTCCTCCGAAGGAAAGCACTCCTTGTCTCCCTCCCTTCCCATGCTGCTTCCGTCCATTACCAGTCTCTCGAGGGATGTGAGCATGGGCAAGCCCCATTCTCTCACTGACTGCTTCATATTCTCGCACCTCCTAATACAAAACGACTGCAAAGTTGGAGGCAAACCTCCCTCGGGGAATTCGATATTTTCACAACCCCCAATTTTTATCTCCTGAAGGGACGTAAGACGATGCCACTCCAATGACTTTATCTTCGGACAAGACTCAAGTTGAAGGTCCAATAGGGGGATTGGAAGGGGAGGGAAGTCCTCCATCTCCAATGCTGGACACCCAATTATATCCAAAGAAGTGAGATTGTTAAAACTATCATTGTTACGGCTGGCAATAGACTTTATCTTCAGACACCTAGAAAGTGAAAGTCTCGACAAGGTGAGGGGAAGGGGAGGGAGGTCCTCCATCTCTAGTGCTGGACAACCACTTATTTCCAAACAAGTGAGATGGGCGAGTGTGCGAAGGCACTGTGGTAGTTTTCCCAAATTCATACAACTCCAAATAAATAGACATTCTAGCGAGTCTACTGTGGTGATCTCTGCTAGAGACTCTACTCCCTTACATTCCACAATATAAAGTGTCTTAAGAGTAGCAAGTCTATCCTTAGCAAATGGAAAAGATACCCAAGAATCACAACGGTCAATGCGCATATATTCAAGTTGCGACATCGTGTTATTGTTGCTGGGGTCATTTGGAGGAATGGTTAGTCCCATGATTTCTGGACATTTCCAAATGGTTAAACTTCTAAGTGTGTGCAGCTTGCTTGGAAGCCTTTCTAAGCTCATGCAATTGCCCAACTCCATCCTTTCAAGGTCACGTGGCAGCTCAATCTCTCCTTCTCCCTCCATAAAAGATGTGAATCGAAGACAAGATTCAATGACTATACTTTGGAGGCAGGAAAGATTTTGCATTTCAATTCCACTTTGCCATAGGTATGTTAGCTTGTAACATCTACTTATATGAAGCTCCTTTAGCTTGACCAAGTAGCTCATAAATTCATTATCAAAGTAAACAAGCTCCGCAAGATTCTCAATTTTGAGAATGGTTAAAGAAGTTAGGTTGTCCAACCACTTTAAGATCTCCTTGTTACAATCCCTAATGTGTAACTCACAGAGAGATGGAAGATGAACCTTATTGGTCAAGTCATTCAAATGTGAGCATGAACAAATTTTTAGCTTTATGAGATGATCTAATCGATGAGGCAATGTCCCCATCAACTTTGGACATCTTTTGACAACAAGATGCTGAAGACAAGGGAATGGTACTTCTTCTTCTTGACCTCTGACATCATGAGACCAATCTTCCCATGCTGACATCTCTTCAAACTTCAAAGTTGTTAAGGATGAAAATGGCCTTTCAGTCCCATAAAATTCAGAGCCTATCATGCGTAGTGCATGTAGATGTTTAAGAGATAATTCTCTGAGTGAAGGGAGCTGTCCAAGGGACGGTAGCAGTCTAACATTACGACAGCCAAGCAAGCACAAAGACACCATCTTAGAATAGGATGGAACACCTAACCATGACGGGAGTGATTCACCACCATAGAATGAGATAGTGAGATTTTTAATATTAGTGGGAGGTCGCAGAGAGTGAAGAACCCGTGCTTCGTGCTCTGTATTCCAGAAATTTCCAAAACCTTTATTCCAATGCAAGAATAAGTTGCTAAGGTCTTGCTTTCCAGACAAATTAGCATCAATTGCATCTCTAACTTCTTCCACCTTCTGCAATTCAGATATGAGTAACTCTCCTTGAAGATGTGGCAAGTTCTTTAACTCCTTTAATTGTGACCCTCTCTTTGGTCCTACCACAAACTTGGACAAGATAATAAGATTCCTCAACTTACTAATACCCAATGGCATCTTTTCGAGACTCCTTGTATCTCTAATGTCAAGAAATTGTAACCTGACCAATTTTGTGATGCCTGGAGGCAACATAGAAAGCATTCGACAACCTCTTAAGATCAAAGCTTGTAATTTGCACAAGGCACCAATTGAATCAGGTAACCTTTCGATATTGGTGTATGAGAGATTGAGATATCGGAGATGTTTTAAATCACATACACAATTCGGTACCTCTATGATGTCACAATAGCATAATGATAACACCCGCAAGTACTTCAAGTTTATTAGCAAGTCGTGCAGCACCTTTCTGGAAATAAAAATTTCTTTTCTATAATGATCAGATTGAATAGTCAATAGCATTAAACTTCTTAGTACCTTCATTGCAGCATATGCTCTCGAGCTTTTTGATGTAACATATTGTGAGACACATGATGCATAACGAACTTTCTCTTCAAAAGAGGCATCATCTTCATCACTCACTACCTGAGACTCCCCAAAGGTAAAGCATGTCACACCCGCAATTGACTTTGCTAGATCATTCAAAAGATCATGCATCAAAAACTTCGATGTGTCAACATTAGATTGTTGAAAAAAGGATCTAGATACTAACTCATCGAAGTATTTCCGTCCGAATCTCAAGATATTCTCTTTTGCTTTTTGTCCATCTAAAAAGCCCTCCGCTCTCCATAAAAGCATCAGCTCATCCCTCTCAAATTCGTAGTCCTTTGGAAATATTGCGCAATAAGCAAAACATCTCTTCAAATAAGAAGGAAGATGGACATAGCTCAATTTCAAAGCTGGAAGAACCTCATCATTTTCTCCCGGTGCTGCATCCCATATATCGTTATTTAAGATAGCTTCCCATTCATCAAGATTCTCTTTATTACGTAGGAGACCGCCCAATATCTTCACTGCCAAAGGTAAACCTCTACATTTTTCAGCTATTTTCTTGCCTACTATTTCTAGATGTGGGTGCGACTCGAAATTTCTTGCTTCCAAAGCATGATAGGCTAATAAGCTAGTACAATTATCAATGGACAACTCCCTCAAAGGATATGGCGAAGCTCCTGTTATGGAAACAACACGATGGTTGCGCGTTGTGATGATGATCTTGCTTCCCTTAGCCCCCGCTTCAAATGGCTTTAAGAGGGAAGTCCATTCTCCGTACTTCTCATTCCAGACATCATCTAAGACCACAAGAAACTTCTTTCCGGATAGACGATCCTTCAACTCTATTTGAAGCTCGTTAAGATCTTTGTCCTTGCAGGGCTCTCGAGTGACCGACTGCAAAATAGTCTTTGTTATGTCGAGAACATCAAAAACATCTGAAACACAGACCCATGCTTTCCTCTCGAAACAACTACTCACTTTGGCATCATTATACAATCGTTGAGCCAATGCCGTCTTTCCAACACCGCCCATCCCAATTATGGACACTATGCTCAATGCACTATTGGCATTTTTGGCTTCATTAATTAGTAGTTTGAGTGTCTCCACTTCTTCCTTCTCCCTACCAAAAAACTGAGGCTCTGGCAGAGAAGTGCTAGGGAGCCTTTTGTTGGTGTAGTGGGATCTGTCCACAACCTTCTCTCTCAAGCTTAAGGGAGCCTTCCTGTTGACAATATCTTCAAACCTGCCTTTGATCTCTTGTAACATGGTTTCAGACATGAGCAAGCGCGGTCGGCCAAAGAAAGGGAACTTCCTTTTCACCTGACCTCTGCTTGTGCTGGATTCTGCCTCCAACTTGGCTTGAGTGGTTTCGATCTCAAACTCATCAAGCAAGTCTTCCAAGTCATAGGCCAAGTCCCTAACATCATCTAGCCATAGCTTCACTAGACGGTCACCGTTGAGTTGCTTGTCCTCTGCATCATCAAGCACTGCATTGATTGTTTCTAGCATCACCTTACATTGGAGCAGGGTGGTGTTGTTTCCTTCCTGTTGTGAATATTCCAATCCCATAGAAGCCAACTTGTCAAGCAGGACCTGAAAGAAGGAACCCAGAAAGATCTCTCCAATGGCCATGGTGAAATTAGGCACTATAGTCTGTAGAGAATAACAAGGGTTGTGAGGAAGCAAAGTGAGAGTGAGCTAATGGAGAAAGAAAACTTTGAAGTCGAGGAAGATCAAGACTTTCAAGGATGCATATCAAAGGTCAGATAAATCAAAGTAAAATGCTTTTGCCTGTAAGTGCTCGTTTCACATAAGGAATATCACCAGCGACTTTACTGGATATAATATGCCTTATTTGTCTAGAGCACTCTGTCATCCGTTCAATTTTGGGTGCTCTTCACATGCACAGCAGTGGCTGAAGGAATGAAAATGAAGTACTTTTTGTCCACAAGTGCTTGTTTCGTAATATTCAGAGAACATCATCAGACTTTAATGGACACCATGTGCTTTTTGGTCTGGAGGGTGAAGCAAAAGTGGAAAAGAGCTAACGGGACAGAAACATTAATAGATTTCGCGAAGACCAGGACTTGGACCATGTGAATGTCTTGGTTATCATTACTAGTAACACTTTTATTTTTTAGATCAGGATTAATCTCTGTTTTTTTCTTCAAATTTTGTTCAATTTGAGGTGTCCGTCAAATATATTGCTATGCCATAATGATTTTGTTGACATGATTTGTTTACCCTGTAAGTTGGGTGAGAGGAGAAAAAGTGTGTTGGCTTAGATAATCTTAGCTTCGATTGCTTTTGTTGACGTGACAACATCTCAATATATCATACCGGACATCAATATGGACATTTAACAGCTATTTAACAACGCTAGTCACTGTGTCAACCTTTTCCATCTTTAATTTTAACAAAGATCTCACATTTTTCCACATTTGAAAAATTGAGGTAATTGATTGAACAATAAAAAGTTCAGGTACTTTATTGCCAAAGGGACGATAGTTCAAATACTCATGACGTTATTGTCACAAAGGGTTTATCATACAATCATTGCTCTAGGTTCAAATCTCACATACTTTTGTTTACGCTATATTTGTTCTACAATTTTATCTTCTCAATTCATTGCTTGGTCTCCCTTTAATAATTTTCTTTTGAAAGATTATTCATTCTCTCATGTGAAAGACAACAGGAGAAATTTTTGTTAATTTCATGCGCCAAAAGATTTCAAGGGCTAAATGTCAACCACAGAAACAGTTCATTTTATTCTAATTCCTAATTTTTAATTACATGTAATCTGAAAATATGAGCGAAATGTCTTCGTCTGTGCATAGCACGTGTATGAACATTAGTAATCTAATATTGACCATTTTCATATAAATGGATTAAAAGATAGTTTTATTTAATAAAACTAGCAAAAGTGCATACTAGTTGCATTTAAAGATTAACATCCAAAAGATTTTGCAAAATTTAAATTATTAATTCATAAAAATTATTTATACAATATGAGGAAATCGTATCCATGTATGTTTACGTGGAAAGAAATAAACATATCAAGATTTGAATTTTTTGGGAAAATTTTTTATAAGACAAAAAAAATTCAAATATTTAAGATCGAATTACATGAGAGAATATAACAAAATTATTGATGTACATATTGAGCAAGGTGATGCTAATTCTGTCACTTTACACATAATCCAACACCAGAGAACTCAACTTTGTTGAATAGAACCCGAAAGAAGGAACCAAGAAATATCTCTCCAATGGCCATGAGTGAATCAGTCCACTGTAGAAGTTATGGGAAAGCAAAGTGACGATGAGCAAACGGAGAGAGAACCATAAAGTCCGGGAAGATCAAGACTTTCACCTACTAAAGATACCATTTTCATACAAGGAATAGATGTCTTTTTTTTTTTTTTTTTTTTTTTGTGGAAAGTGAAGCAAAAGTGATAGAGTGATGGCATAAAAGAAACTAATATATTCGACAAAGACCAAGACTTTGCATGCCATTTGATTGTGGACGTCTTTTGATGGTAGGAAAGAAACTTTAATAGATTCGAAGAAGACCAAGACTTTTGCACATTTTTATATTAGTGGAAAAGAAACTTCAATAGATGCCAAGAAAACCAAGATTTTGTATGTCTTTCTTGCCATTAACAATAAAATTTCTAGGTGCTACAAGTCTTGCTTAAAATTAGCAATGCCATAATTTTCCTCCAATTCTTTTCGGGTTTAATCATTTTGGGATTTTTTCATTCATTAATCTCTATTGTATCGCAAAGTGATGGTGAGCAAATGGAGAGAGAACCGTAAAGTCCAGGAAGATTAGGATTTTCACCTACTAAAAATATCATTTTCAGACAAAGACTTTTACCTACTAAAGAAGTTATTTTCTTATTTTGTAGAAAGTGAAGCAAAAGTGAGAGTGATGGCGGGAAAGAAACTAATATATTCTAGGAAGACCAAGGCTGTGCACGTCATTTGATTGTGCACGTCTTTAGATGGTAGGAAATAAACTTTAATAGATTTCAACAAGACTAAGACTTTTGAACGTTTTTATGTTAGTGGGAAAGAAACTTCAATAGATGCCAAGAAGACCAAGACTTTGTATATCTTTCTTGCCATTAACAACATAATTTCTAGGCGCTTGTCTGTCTTAAAATTAACGATGCCATAATTTTTCTCCAATTCTTTTTGGGTTTAATCATTTTGGGATTTTTTTTCATTCATTAATCTCTATTGTATCGCAAAGTGATGATGAGCAAATGGAGAGAGAACCATAAAGTCGGGGAAGATTGGGACTTTTACCTACTAAAAATATCATTTTCAGACAAGGACTTTCACCTACTAAAGATGTCATTTTCTTTTTTTATGGAAAGTGAAGCAAAAGTGAAAGAGTGATGGCGGGAAATAAACTAATATATTCTAGGAAGACCAAGACTTTGCACGCCATTTGATGGTGGGAAAGAAACTTTAACATATTCCAAGAAGACCAAGACTTTTGCACGTTTTTATGTTAGTGGGAAAGAAACTTCAATAGATGCCAATAAGACCAAAACTTTTGTATGTCTTTCTTGCCATTACCAATAGAATTTCTAGGCGTTACAAGTCTTGCTTAAAATTAACAATGCCATAATTTCCCTCCAATTCTTTTCGGGTTTAATCATTTTGGGATTTTTTTCATTCATTAATCTCTATTGTATCTTTTCAAATTTGAGTTCAACAAATGAAAATAAAAAAGCAAAGAGAAAAACTGACAAGAAGAAAGAGCAAAAAAGTTAAAAAAGGAAATAAAGAAGGAAAGGGGAAAGATAGAGCACCATTGAAGCACGGCCACGGTGTGTTGTTGCTGTTAGCATCGCCACTTTGGTGACTATTTCCAACTTTGCCACTTTATAAGTTACAATGACCTCTGTAGACAACATTTTTCTTGAGATGTTTTTCTTAGAGTGGTTCAGAAGTTGAGGATAATGACATCGAAATTATCAAAACTTTTGCTTGTTTTACAATAGAGTACCTAAACTTTTCTTTTTTCAATCAAGTATCTCACTTTTTCAAATTTGATACAATTTGAGGCATTTGCTAAATGAATCATGATGTCATATGATTTTGGTTACATGATTCGCTCACCTCGCATATTGAGTGATGTGGAAAGAAAAAGTATTGACTTAGATAATCGTAGCGTCTTATATATCTCGGCCGATGTGGCAGCATATCAAGATATTGTAGGAAACACTAATGTGGGCAATTAACGACTATTTAACAACATTAGTATGATATCAACATTTTTTATTAGTGATTTAATAGAGGACTTAACCTATATTTGAAAAATTGAGGTAATTGACTGAATGAAATAAAATTTTGTTATGATCACAAAAAGGGTAGTAATTTGGATACTTGTGCGTTGTTATCCAATAATTTATCTTTTTTTTTTACGTGATATTCATGTGAAAGAAAATATTAAATATTTTTGTCAATTTCAAGCCATTGCAAAAAGATTTTAGTGGCTATATGGCAAGCCCATTCGAAGACTATGACGTTCTCAATGTTGATTTCCTTTATATTTTATGCAATCATTCGATCATAAATCATTCTTGCCCCTTTTTCTTGGCCAATTCCACTGCTTTCCCTTTCATCTATTTACCCAAAACTCAAAAAGCATGTGTAGGTGGTTTGGCCTAAATCAGTTTGAGCCAGTTTGAAAATGTACCGATTTTCAAAATTGGATCTGCCTAATTTTAGAATCCCACGAGTATAGAACTGGGCTTTTGGCTACTGTTTGTTGCACATGAAGGGACTCAAGCACTCAATTCCATGGATCACTGGCATTTTACTTTACCACCAAGGCCGAACAATTCATGTGTTCATGGGCAATTGACAGCATTACATATCTATAATCGTTTGCTCCAGACACAATCACTGATTCACCCCTAGTCCAATCCCTAGGATTGCAAACTGGCAACCTAACTGGTTCTCTGACTGGCCTAAGTTTGAAAACATTGGTGCCAAGTTCCTATCCCTCCTTAAAACAAGTAGATAATATCATCTTATATGAATTGAGTTGTAATTGATGCAATACTTTTGCCACGTAACGAAATATGATAGCTAAGTGATTGTAACTAATAAACATTGATGCTCCTCTTTCTCCTTGATTATATTTCTGGAAATTCTTCGTACTGCTCCAAATAAGGTTGATGCTCAACTTCCATAGTACATTACTCCTGTCGTTGCTCTAGTTGGAGCTATGACTGATGCTTGACCATTCCCTTAAAAATTTGGTATTCAATGGTAAGTCTTTGCTTTGGCATCGCACAGACTTCAATTTAAGATGCTAATAAATCCTAGCCAAGGGGGGAAAAAGTTAACATCTACCACTCTTAGGAACCTCATATGCTATTAGGAACTTCGTCGAGCATGGCATACTATCGAGAGGTCATAGGACTTTGTCAAGCTTAAGAAGAGATCTAATCGCCCCAATCAAAAGAAATGAAATCTATCAACCATTGGATTTTTATAAAGCAAAAAACCAGAAAATGAAGCAGTGCAATATATTTAGCTACACAGTAGCAATTCGATTTGTCACATACAGTTTTTGGATATCATGATTTTTATGAGCACGAGAAGAAAACTAGTCACAATATTTGGAAGCAAATTACTCAGCATTATCTCCAATGAGTTTGCTAAGAATTTTCTTTTGATAAGCAAAAGAAATTTACTGCACAATGGCGTCAAGTAGATGCTAGCCCATGTAACAAATCATAAACGCAGTTCATGCTATGAGGTATAAGAAAGAATGCACATTAGTAATGTCATTGTCAAACAACCAAAAGCTGTGGAAAGCCATCTATCATTCAAATAAAGTAAAATAAAAACCAGTCTTGCTATTTAAAAAGGCTCTCGTATTTCTTTCTTCTCAACGAAACAGTAAGCTATTGAAGTGAATCAACCATGAACACAGCCCAACATAAACAAGGAGTAGTCAAAACTACCTACTGTTTGATGTTGGGTTCTAAAATCCAACAAAAGGAAGTTCTCTAGTAGAACCCAAAAACAGGAGTGTGCCATAGGTTCATGGAGAATTTAAATAGAAATTACAAGACCTATGAAACAGGCAATCGGATAGAAAGCAAATGAAAGTATGTTTGAAAGTATGTTGCAGAAGGCAGTCCTACACATTGTGGACCTGAATATCCATGCACAGTGATGAACAAGGCGTTACTGCAGGGTCAGCTTGCCATCTAATTTATAACAACAAGAGAGAGAATGTCAATCATCATAGCAGCTCAGGCTGTGTTCTCCATGATAGCTACTACATCATCTCTTTGACCCAACAATTGAGATTCAAATGCAGGGTGGCAAGTTCATCTTCAGAATAGCAGATTAGTACAGCCACACTCATTAAGTCAGACCAATAAGTGAGAATGAACTAGTCATTGCAAATAGACTGCTTCTGATGTCCTTGTTGGCATCAAGGCGAGCTAAGAGTTGCCAAAAGCATTATCCGCACATTCTTTCTGAATCATTGATTTCAGGAGCTCCGGTGGCAATTTTTAGGACTAACAAGGAATGAGATGGATCGGTCCACTATTAATTAATCTGGTTTATAGATGTAAGCAGAGTTCGTCTAATTAAATCTTTACAAAAACTCGAAACTTTGAACTCATGAAGAAGAATACTGGAAAGCAAGTTATCTTGACAACTCGAATGAGAACGTATGACCTTAAAATGAATCATGAGGCTTGTATTTATTGTCAATTTCATGAATATCCATGAAGGAGCTGTCTCCAACTGCAATATCCTGCAATTCACTGATGGCTTCTATTTGGTTAAGCTGCATAGTAATGCCTCCATCCTTAGAGCTACCCTCTATAAAAAAATTTATCTTTTTCTTCCTCCTTGTATAACCAATAAGGCTTAGGACCTTTTCCTTCCAAATATTGAGCAGACATTTCTGAATCAGCTCTGCACCTTCATAAGCTCCTATGAAGAACATACTAAACCTCTTTCCCCTCTCAGAGACATAGAAAACGCCATAATGCTTCAACGGGAGTCTCATTAGCTTCTGAGGCATCACAAATTCTTGTCGAAAGTGCGTGAGGTGATTGGTTACCAAATGCTTTTCCATTATGAAGCTAAGTAACTCGTGCATTGCTGCAATGGCTCTCTTATTGAATTCTTTCAATCCAGGTTGAAGGCCACATGCATCAGCATAAGGAGTCAAGTAAGGCCTTTTCTGAAAGTGCTCAATCTTCCCTCCATACCTACACACCTTGTAACTGGCAGGAAACTTCAAGGGGAAAAGATAGGGAAAGCAACCCTGGAGTATGAAAAGGCAAATTCTGATACCCCCAATATGGGCTTCTCCGACTCTGTGATAGCCCAAGCAAGATTCCACTCTATGAGCTCGAGATAATCAACTTCATTTGGAGATTTAACCACTTTGAAGTGCTGTGGATACTTGTTTACCCACTTGCTCCTAAAATCAGCTGGCAAACCAAACTCTCTCCTGAAATGAGCGATTTTGTCCAGAGGAAGCCATTTATCAACCAACATCATCAACATCCTAGTCACGTATTCAACAGCCGTGCCAGAATGTCCCCTAATCAATCTCTCCTCTTCTTCCAACAAGTCTTCAGCTTCTTTAGTTAATTCCAAACCACAATAACCCCCTTTTGATCCTTATACAACTCAAACGGTTTTGGTGACTTCTGAATAAAATCCACTATACCATTCGGCTTGGCTATAGATCCAGAGATCTCACAGGGATTATCATCTCGGGTTGCTTCTTCAACATTTCCATCAAAACCAACACCTTCGACACCACTTTTGCTTCTCAGTGGCAATGTCAAGATCATGGACCCTCTTGTCCTTGTTCCTATCTTGCACTCTCTTGCTGGTGGTCATGAATCTACGCCGTGACCAGTTAAATAAAATCTCGCCAAAACTCAAGTTTCCTCTCAGGGTAGGCGAATGCACTGGTGAGGTGACAAAGCAACTAAACTCTCTTGCCGCACTTCATTCATTCGAGAAAGCCACTGTTTTACCAATGATTTGAAAACGGGTCATGTCAAGATGGTAATGCCTCGCCCCAAATTAAATAAACAAGCCCAACAAAAGCAAATGCCTCTCACTCAGGGCAAACATCAAACGGCTTACGTGCAATGGGGTGAGGAACGAGGAGAGCCCAAGACAAAAAAATTCGAGAAGATCGCCGTAAATGCGCGATTACCAACTCTCTCGGATCACTCGATTAGCATCAGTCTCGACTTCGACGGAAGCTGGTTGGGATTTCAGGCCGGGTTTGTGCGGAGAACAAAGAAGAAGAAGAAGAAGCGAGGCGCGAAGAAGAGGGAACGGACGGTAGAGATGGAACGGATTGTTGTTTTGGTTTTTGCGTTTCTCGTCGTGGGAGAGATGATATTTTGATTTAAATAATTAAAAGAGCTTGAGGGTCTTATAAATGGCGATATTCTTGTGCTTTTTAAATAAATAAAAAATCATAAAATGGAGGCATTTGAGATTACATCAGAAATCCGATTTAAAAACATAATGAATTTTAGTAAAAAAAAATCGAACCATATTGAAACCAAACATTGTATCTCGTATTTTGTAGACAATCGAACGTCTTCTCTCGTTGTACATACATTCAAATACTTATGTAAAAGACCAAATTTTTTAGGAAAAATATAAGGAAAAATATGTTGAGATTAGTGATGGTTCTATATTTTAAGTATGATTTGCCTATTTTGTAAGTTGGAGTCGAACCACAAATCAACTTGTAGACATTAAATGTGCTCCGTGTTCAACAATAGAAAACACATGCTCCATGTTCATCACCTTTTATCGAATCACCGAGTTACAAATTTTAGGACGTGTGCCTAAACCGGTCACGAGCAAGTTCTTAGCAAGTCATTTTGGATGACTCAATTGTTCATTAATATCCTCCTAATTTTGTGAGCAATAAGCGTGGAGTATGAACATAATGCAACTAAACCAAGTATTGACCACAATATATATCGATTCTTTTCCTATTCTAGGAAGAACTTAATTCAATCCAATTTAAGAAAATTATAAGCCGAACAGGATTAAGATAAATATAAAACCAAGCTAAATAAAAAAAAAAACTGATTTATTTATTGCGAAATTAAAAAAAAAAATCAAACCAATATTTTCCTCTCCCTCTTTATGAGTGTATCTGATAAATTTTTAAAACAGATTCATTAAACCTCAGTCAAACCTCAGAATAACGAAACTCAGTCAAACTTCTCTTTCTTAAAAGAGAAAAAAAATAAAAAAAATAAAAAGCCCAGAGCCATTCCCGCCAATTTCCGATCGTTTCCAAAATCTGCAAGAAAAATTCGAAAGTTTCTCCTCCTGCGCAGAGCGAAATTCCATCGTCGTCGAAGATGCTTTTGTCTCTCAAGTGATTTTCACGAAGCTCCGCTTGATTTCAGCTCATGTCCTTTTCCGCGGCACAATCGCCGATGATGATTCTGAGTTTCGTCTCGTGTTCGCTCGTTGATGTTCAGAGCCAAAGAGCAGAAGATCGTGGAAAGAGAGGACGTCGACGACGGAGCAGAAGACCTGCTCGAAACGATCGACAAACAAACGTAAGTTACGGCAGAACAGAGTGTAGGCAACTCCTCTCTGTTCATCTGAGTGTAGGCAACTCCTCTCTGTTCACCTGATCGCTTTCGTAATGAGTTTCGGTGCGTCCTTTGATTCTGAGATTGATTATCGTGATTTTCATATCCGTGTTCTGAAAGTTAAAATTGAGATGCAAATGGTTCGATGAAGCTATGGCTGTGATTATCGTGATTTACATCTCGAGCTTTCTCTCGAACTTGCTGTGATTTCCTGCGCGTGCAATAGTTTTCACTTTTCAGTTTTTGTCTTCTGATCATACGAGAGCAATTCCAGCCTTCCCTATGTTACGTGACCTTGGAATTGCACCATCGTACGTCTTATTTTCCATGTGTTCGTGACATAGCTGGATTAATAACGAATGTCCCAAGCTTAATTCATCAATAAAGCCTGTCGGAACGCTAGATTGTCATTGATCATTTAGGAAATGCTTTTGTCCTGACATTCTACATTCACCAGAAAACATAGAGTTTAACGCAATGGTTAAGCTCGAGTCTTCGTTGAGGACAATTCTGATTCACTCAAATCCAGCAAAGTGAAGATTAATGTGGAGAGAATCGACTACTGGAAGCCAAGCGCTCGATAAGCTTTTAGGCGGTAACAGACTTTATTTTGCAGACTGTGTGTCTTTTTCTCCATGCATTTCAACGAAAACAAATTTCACCGGTTTGGCAATCTTTACAGGTGGTATTGAAACTCCGGCAATTACGGAAGCATTTGGCGAACCTGGGTGAAAATCACAGTCCAATAGCGTTACCTTTTGTTGGGAATGACTGATCCCCGAAAACCGGGATTCGACACTAAATCGAACCCCTAAACTCAAGCGGAAGCGAAGCCCGGGAAACGACACGTATCACCGATCGTAAAGCACACCACGGATTCGAGCGTACCTTGTTAGCCACAGATTAAACACCGTCGTCAATGGAGGAAGAGAATCCGGTCGATGAAGCCTGGAAGGGAAGAAATTGGAAGCCATATGCCTACTGTTCTTCGGGAGAGAAAACGCGCGGGAGAGAAGCGTACGTTGAATTGCCAAGCGTTATGTTCTCTCTCTCTCTCCTCCCTTTTATACCTCTCCCCTTCCACGGGCCCTTTTTCCCGTGGGCCGGGCCTTTTTGGGCCCAACTTGAGCGGATGGGCCGTAAGCCCAATTCCAATAAATCCATCATCTCCCACTCGCACATGGTGGTACAAAACCAACATGGGCGGACAGGCCTTACTCATCCCCATCAGAGAAAAATCCAGCATAGACTCTCACTTAATATGGTGGCCCGAACAGAATTCTCTTTTCCTCTCTTCAACATTCATACCGGTGAATAATCCGTGCGACCAAAGATACTTTGAGAGCTCGTTGCCATACATCTGTTAGGAATATATAGCAGCTCATAATGGGCATCACATCCCGAGTAGATTTAGTATGCGCACCCTAGATCGATCGATCACATTTATATTTCTCTTGATCTCTTTTAAACAATGATATATATATTGTATTCACAATTATGATTATCACAAAGACAATCATAATTGGTTAACCGGTGAATACAAAACTACAATGTGATTCTCCAAAATCGATCTTCCTCTTTCCTTCAAACTCTCAATTTCAGTTCAACTTGCTTTTCTAGAAATGCCCCATTAGATCGAATCACTCATGACCATTGGCAACATCCTAAGATAGCAAACACTAAATAGAAATCTCGAGAATAAGTAAGAGTCATGAGGGGACTAAAAAATTGAGGAATTCTCTTGTCCTCAAGAGTCTCACACGACATAAAAGTTGAGATCAAACTTTTGTCACTCTTATTGGTCGTCTCATGCATACGTAGTATGAAATACGTATTACGGTATTAACTCCTTTCCCATGGAGCGTATGTCTACACCTTTCAATACCGTACAGATGATAGTTCAGACATACCCAATGTCTAACTTGAGTTCACGTATCTACTCATTCACAAAATTCATCGAACTCACATCGGCATCTTAGACGAGATAAGGTAAAATATGTGGGGTATTTTACTTTCAGACATAGTAAGTATTATGTCCTCATCTTAACACTCAGTTAAGGCGACATACATGTTTCAAGCTTGAGCTCTCGATTATCACCTAGATAATAAGCTTAAAGACAGTCTCATCTCTATTTATCACACAGTAAATAGAGGCGATTACCCGTGTGAGTGGGCTAATCTTACATCTGTCCGACATACTTCTCAACTTAAAGTAATGCACTGAGCATTAAGATGCATAAAGATCAAACAAAGATTCATAAGCATTAATGATGAAAACACGAATTCATCAAATGTGAACACTTAGGGAAATTACAATATTCGGTACATCGGCTTCTACGCAACCCTAGAGATTTCATATGGCCACAAAACACATCTCGGGTATTGGCTTTGTCATAGGATCTGCTTCCATTCTATGCGTAGTATGTACTCTAAGTTCACGTCCTTTCGTGCAACCATATCCTTTACAAAATTATACTTGGTATCTATATGTTTGGTCTTGCCATGATATTTTGGATCTTTGGTGTACGCTTTTCGCTTGGCTATCACAGTTAACAAATAACAAATCGCAAAGCACTTCCAATAACACCTAAATGATCCAAAAATCTCTAAAGCCAAACATCTTCTTACACTACCGCGATAATGCCACAAACTCAATTTCTATCGTGGACAAGGCTATGCATGTTTGTTTCTTGCAGCTCCAACATATGGTGCCATCATTCGGTAAGAGAAACAAACCGGAGGTAGATTTCATTTCATTTAAATCTCCTCCCCAATCGAATCGGGATAGCCTTAGAGTCGAGATCCTTTCCTTAATAACTCATCGTCTAATCAGCAGTTCCCTTTAGATACCTCAGTATTCTCATAACGGCTTTCCATTGTGCTAGACCTGGATTGGATTGGTATCTACTCACCATTCCAATTACAAAACATATGCCAGGTTATGTACACATCATAGTGTATATGAAGCTTCCAACAGCACTAGCATAAGGAACATGTTTCCTTTATTCCTTCTCTTGTGGAGTCCCTGGACACAGACTATGGCTCAATCCTTCACCTTTTGCAATAGGAGTGTCTATGGGTTTAGAGTCTTGCATACGAAATCGTTCAAGAACCTTATTTATATAGGTTTCTTGCGAAAGAGACAACGATCTCTTTGAACGATCTCTTGAAATCTTAACTTCAAGAATGTATGCAGCCTCACCCATATCCTTCATAATCAATTTCTTCCCGTTGATTATACCCCTTCGCCACAAGGCGAGCCTTATGCCTTTTATCGAGCCATCGGCCTTTCGCTTTATTTTGAGAACCTAGTTGTTCCCAATAGCTGCGTCCTTTTGGAAAATCAACCGGTTCCCAAACATGGTTTGACTTCACTGACTCCATTTCCTCTTTCATTGCATGAATCCATTTTTCTTTATTAGGGCAATTTAGAGCCTTATTAATATTTCTTGGCTCATCCTCATCTTGTGGAGTAACCATAAAAGCTTCCCTTTCAATGTCAAAACATTGACGGGGAATACTTTGGCGACTTGTTCACCGTATGGGAGATTGTACACTTAGCACATCATTCCCCATCATGCTCCCACTTGGATTAGGTGATGATGATGTTGTCACATCAGGTGGTTGTAATTGAGAATGAGTTGAATTCAATTCATCACATCTCATATTACTCCCACTTGACGAACTCCACCGACATCATTATCTTGATCCAAGGTTTCAAATAGGGAACAATCTTCCCTTATTTCGCCCTTCTTAGGAAATTCATCCACTAAGGATGTGACATCCCGTGATTCAAATTCAGTTATACTCCCACTTTCCTGCTCACCTATGAACACATACCCTTTCGAGTGTTCGCAGTATCTCATGAAAATACTCTTATTTCCTTTGGGACCCAATTTCCCAAACTTGTGAGAGGACTCATGAATATAGGCAGCACAACCCCATGGCTTAAGAAAACTTAAGTCCGGTTTTCTAACCTGTCCATAACTCATATGGAGTGGAAGTAAGCGATTTGGAAGGCATCCGGTTAAGTATATAGGTAGCGATTAACAACGCATCACTCCGAAAAGTGATAGGTAAGTTAGCATGCACCATCATGGACCTAACCATTTCCGGTAGGGTTTCGTTTCTTCTTTCCACAACACCATTTTGTTGAGGAGTATATGGAATAGACAACTATCTTTATATTCCTTTTTCATCACATAATTTTCGAACACATCGATAAATATTCTCAATCTCGATCGGATCTCAATGCTTTTATTTTCTTGTCTAATTGATTTTTCGCGGGTTCATAAACCTTCGAAACAACTTATGCTTGAGAATCATGAGAAATCAAATAGACATATCCGACTCGAGTATAATCATGTATAACAAAGTGATGAAATAAAAAGCCCCATGCCTTCCTCTCGATTCATTGAACCACGACGTCCAAATGGATTAAATGCGAGAGGAAATTCAGCTCTTTTACCTTTTCCAAATGGTTTCCTTGTCATTTTCCCTACTAGGTAATGCTCACTTATGGACAAATCGACTTTTTCAATATTGCCCAACAAGCCCTCTATGGCTAGTCTATTCATACGTTGTTGGCCCATATGACCAAGTCTAGCATACCACCATATTCACATCATTATCATATAAGGTAGAAGACGTGAAACAAGGGAATAACATATTGCCATCATCACAGTCAATATTTAGTACAATAAAACCATTCAAAAAATAATCACAACCATAGTAGTTTGTATCCAAATACAAATCTACACTTCTATTATGGAAGTTCACACTAAAACCAAGCTTAACCAACGCTAAGACAGACACTAAATTTCGACGAATCTCTAGAGCATATAGAACATCAAAGGTGCGTCCACCACTCATGTTCAATTGGCCGTTGCCAATTCCTTTACATCAGCTCTAGAGTTATTTCCCATATGGATCCACTTAGTTCCAGTTGGTACTTGTCGAATTCCACGAAGGATTCTCTATCCTTCTTTACATGGTCTGTCACTTCGAATCTGATCCACAAAGGATTGGATTCAGCTAATAATACAGAACTTGACACATAAGCAAAGTTCTCAAATGTACAAGAGGTGTTGACCTTTTTGACTCACAACAGTTGCAAGCATAGTGACATTTCTTGTCACAATTGTAACACCTCGCCTTTGACATTTTCTTCACTTGAGGACGTTTTCCTCTCTTGTGTTGGTTAACTCTTGATTTCTTGCAATAAGGACTTGATCCTTTGCATTCCCACATATTGAACGAATCAATACGTTTGCGCTTAGAGCACAAAGCCCTTTCTGAGCTAGAACCTGCATTGCAAATGTCCTTTTTCGGCTCAAATGCCGTTAGGCGGTCCTCTACCAGCTCAAGGTGGCGCATGGCATCCTTAAGATCTTCCATAACATGGTCAAGAGCTTCTAGTGCTTCTTGCTTTTCCAGCACATATTGAATCTTCTTATTCAATATTTCACAATTGTTACCGTTCATATCGGCAATCACGTTCTTAGTTGAACCATCGTTCGAACACATCGACATCCATGCACGAATAATTAATGCCTATCATTTATGCATCCCTATTTGCATAGACCCATCATATTAATAAATAATTTCAAGTAAGGCTTGAGAATCAAAAGGTCACTATGTTTCCAATCATCCTCCAAAAATCCTAACTCAAAACTATCATTAATATGATTGTCATATGCAAAATCAATTCTATGAAGCTACAAAAGCTTCTAAAACCCACGCCTAATTACCCACAAAGAATCGCAATAAAGAAAGCAAATAAAATCTAATATCTAATAAAATAACAATGCTTTCACATAATACAACTATACATTACACTAAGCAATATATATACAGGGAAAAAATATCAACATGAAAAGAGATATTCACATCAAAAACATCTTAAATTAATCCAAGGGATAAATAGGGAATGACCCTTCTAATTTGTCATTTAAAACATCTGAGAAAACTGAAGGCACATTTGACAACCACGGAAAAACTTTTGGAGAGCTTTCATGTCGCCACCAAGGCGCATTCACTCGGCGCCATGTGGCGCTCAATCTAAGGGTTGAAGTTTTGGCCAACTCAATCCTATAGTACTCTCTTACAAAAGCTTCCACTAGCTTCCTATAATCCGGGACCACGTTGACCTCCCATAGCCGATCCAACACTGCTTGCCATTCAGGTGGAAGAGTGTTCATCAAAGCCGGCACCTTCTTAAAAAGGCATAAGATAACCATTCATTGAGATGATTTCGTATCATCCGATTGACTCGATCACATGTGATACTAAATCACCGTCATGCCACCGATAATTAGCTAAATTTGACATCAGCCTTTTAAGTCTTGCATTTCCCTCGTCCCTTCTCGAGCTTGCGGTATCGTGCATAACTCATTATAGTCCCCGCAACAAATGCGAGAATAATCCATAATTTTCATAAGGGAAAATACATAATTTTCCAAAATTCATGCAACAAATGCAGAATAAAAAATGGATACCCACATAGGCATGACTGAAAAAAGAAACAAATTCCTTTTTTTTTTTTTTTTTTTTTTTTTTTTTTTTTTTTTTTTCCGGGTCAACGGTCAAAGTCAACGGTCAACGGTTGGTCAACGGTCGGTCAACGGTCAACGGGTCAACGGGTCGGGTCAACGGGCGCGCGGGTCGGACCGGTCGCGACGGTCGAACCGGTCGGACCGGACAGCCCGGTCGGACCGCTCGCGCGGACCGACCGCACGTGCACTCGCGCGTGCGGGGGCGACGCCACGCGGCGTCGGCGGCACGTGCCACGCACGTGAGCCGGGCCGACGTCACGCGGACGTCGGCTTGCACGTGCCGCGCGTGCGTGCCGGGCGGGTCGGGTCGGTCGTCGGTCGGGTCGGGTCGTCGGTCGGGTCGCCACCGGCCCGCCATCGACGTCATCGGCGACGTCATCGATGACGTCATCCCGACGGTTATCGCCGTTGGGTGACGTCACGATGACGTCATCGGGTGACGTCGGCACGACGCTCGGTTCGCCGACCGACGCGTGCCGGTTCGCCGCCCGGCGCGCGCACGTGCCGGTTCGCCGACCGGCGCGTGGCGCACGCGCGGGCGGGCGGCCGCGCTTCCGGCGCGTCGCGCCCACGCGCAGCGGCTTTCGGCCGCGCGTGTGGGCGCGTGCGGTGGCTCCCGGCGGCGGTCGACACATCGTCGGACTCGTCTCGACGTCGCGCTTTACCCAGTGCCTTCAGAATTCGTTTTTGACTTACTAAAACTCAGAAAAATGGCCGAAGAAGTCTCGGGTGTCGGGATTTTCGCCCGGTTCCGTACGGCCGAACTTCCTTTTGCGAAAAATCAATCAAAAACATCAAATTGATCGGGAAAACGTGAACTAGGGCTCTGATACCAATGTTGGGAATGACTGATCCCCGAAAACCGGGATTCGACACTAAATCGAACCCCTAAACTCAAGCGGAAGCGAAGCCCGGGAAACGACACGTATCACCGATCGTAAAGCACACCACGGATTCGAGCGTACCTTGTTAGCCACAGATTAAACACCATCGTCAATGGAGGAAGAGAATCCGGTCGATGAAGCCTGGAAGGGAAGAAATTGGAAGCCGTATGCCTACTGTTCTTCGGGAGAGAAAACGCGCGGGAGAGAAGCGTACGTTGAATTGCCAAGCGTTATGTTCTCTCTCTCCTCCCTTTTATACCTCTCCCCTTCCACGGGCCCTTTTTCCCGTGGGCCGGGCCTTTTTGGGCCCAACTTGAGCGGATGGGCCGTAAGCCCAATTCCAATAAATCCATCACCTTTGATGAACTTTTAGTTGCTTTTGTTAGTTAGCTTTCTCAGATAATGTTGCTGACGTCACTTCAGGTATGGGAAAACACAGCTTGCATATACCCTATGTGTTACTTCCCAGGTTGGTCTGAATTGGATATTAGGTTTCTGTCTTGAACTTCTGTTGCAATTTTTTGTTCAGATGAACAATGCCAAATGGTAACATAATGATTGAATTTCTATGAAGTATAAAGATGTGGGTGATCTTGGCATCATAGCGTGTGTATTAGGTGATTCTGGAAGTATGGCAATCTCATTTTTGTAATCTGCAGTCAGTATACTGCAACACATGTACAATGGCTCAAACCAAGCAGGAAAAAGGCCAGAAGAGTTTGTACTATGTCATAACCGAGTAAAAGCCTTAATCATAGTCAGACTCGGACTTGGGTTGATCATTAGTCAAATGTGATGCTTGAAGATACTCTACTTTATTTGCAAATCCTACAACAGTATTTACCCCTGTTTTCACTTATTCTTTATTAATGGTTTGTGGATTCCATGGCCGTAAAATATTTTAAGCTGCCAACTCACATGAGAGGAGGAAATGGCAAGGTAGCTTATATCGACGTGGTAGGAACTTTGTATCCTATTATGATCTGTCTGTATTTTTCTTGACCTTGACCAAGATACTTGTGTTTCATAATCATTGTCTGTCCATGTAAGCACATGTGCACTTTCTTAACTTAGTACACCTGCAGTCTTAGATAATGTAAGCAATGCTTTCTATACTGGTGACAACTCTTACTTTTCTGGCTAGCATACTTGCTGTAATCTAGTCTTTCCATGAATTTGAAGGTCATTTATGCCCGTGCCTCTACTTCTGAGCATCAGTACGACTTGCTTCTTCGTTTGGCTGCCAAAATGTCTGAAGAACCATTCAAATTACTGGTAAGACACTGCTCGAGAATCAAACCCTACAGATTTTCTGAGGTGTGGATGGTTGACCTATGGTGAGTGCCTTTTTCAGATTGTGGATTGGTGATTGCTCTCTTCTGAGTGGATTTTACTGCAAGAGAACAGAGCCCCAGGTTGATCCTCAAACCATCAAATCATGCAAGTTGTTATTCTGCAGCTTATCTGGTTTGACGCTAATGAATTCTGAATTGCAGCAAAAATTGGTGCAAATGTCTCACGTTTAATTAAGATAGCCAAGGAATCTAACATGGCAGTGTACATGACCAATCAAGGTACTGCATCACATCTCATTTCTCCCACGTAGTCCTGCATCCATTCAAAGTTGTTATTCAATTTAGCCCTTTGATGGTTGCACACTGACAAATAGCATTTTGGGGACTGCACGAAGCTCATACTGATTCTTGTAAATCTCAAGAACCAGCTATTTGGTGTAAACTGGTGATGCATACAGTAGCTTCAGTCCATGACATAGGAAAAGGATTTTATTATTTTTAAGACTTTGTCTTTGATTTATTTGTTTCAGTCATAGCTGATCCAGGCGGAGGTGTGTTATCAGACGCAAAGAAACCTGCAGGCGGGCATGTTCTGGCTCATGCAGCCACAATTAGGTTAATGTTTGGGAAAGTCAGAGGGGAGCAGCGTGTCTGCAAGGTGTTTGATGCCCCAAACCTACCTGAAGCTGAAGCTAAGTCGATACTGAGTCTACATATAGATAGGTGGAGACCTGATTTAAGCATGGTGCTTACAGTATACTTGATGTTGTATGGAGATCCATGAACACGTTGAATATGCATTTTCTGCAGAGCAATTAAACGAAAAGAAGTGGATATGGAGAATTTTTTTAAGCAGGACTAGTAGGTTAGTTGTGCAGCCTGTGCTATGTAGACGGCACATCTGTCAAAACCATCACTTATGTAAGAAATTTTAGTGAGGGCTCGTATGTCAATAGGGTGAGACTGAGATTTATTTTATTCGAACTCGACAAACACACGTTTTTCAGATAACAACAGGGGGCATAATTGATGCGAAGGACTAAAGAGGTCTCTCGTACCAAGATGGCCAGGCGAAGTGTTTTTTCTTTTCTTTTTTTTTTTTGGTTGATCTGCAGTATGGATAGCCACCTCTATCTTCCTTCATGTTAAGTTTCTATTGACGTGTGTCAAGGTCCTTTTGACTGCTTTTAAAATTGCACGAGAGGTTACTGCTTTAACCTTTAATATCTAACATGCCACAAGGCATCGTGTAAACTCAATTTCCTTATGAGGACCAGCATGCTCCAAGTTATCATAGTTCACATTTGTCCTCATGTAACAATGTCATCCCGGTCTAATTTACAAATGGAGAAAACAATTTCGCAATAGACATCTAAGTGAAAAATAATAATAATATAGGAATGGACTCTGCATGATGGCTAAATGAAATGCCAGAAAGACCTTACTTCACAAAGCATGATCAGGTTCTGTAAAGGCTTGGATTTATAAGCAACATATACAGCTGCATAATGCAATGTCATCTCAAACTCTCAACATAGAGCAACCATTAGAGCTGAAAAATTGTCAATGTATGAGAAAGCGTGACTGGGTTATAAGCAACAGAAGGCCATTCAATAGCTAATGGCCTGTCCAAGAAAGGGCCACAAACCATACGACTCAGTAGAACGAGGACTGGTTTGCAGCACTCCCAACTCTAGGCATGCTGGAGTCCTTAGTCTCCGCATCCACTTTGAATGTGGCGCCGCACACATGGCCAGAGCTGTCCACCCTCGGAACCAGCTTCACCTCATTCGGTGGGTGCTCATAACTCCTCAAAACTCCAGAGCTGGTGAAACAGCATCGTGAGTTGGAAAAGAAGGCAACACTAAAAGGTGAACAATTTGGCACTCGAAAACCATTGGAAGAAAAACATTGTAGGTGAAAATGCACAAATCAAAACATGCATATAGGTAGAGAACATCATTTTAACCATAAATTATAAATTTAGGTTCAAAACCAATTTTTCCAATATGATGTCACCCAACAACTTAACGTTCTCCTCTGAACTCTGCTTGATATCAGCAGAGCTTGTCCATCCTTACTTTTCACATTGCAATGCATGGACCGAACTCCAGTGGAGTCGCACCAACAATCCGAAAAAATGAAACCAATGAACATTATTATTACTCACAGAGGCCTGAAAAGCAGTTTTAGAAGACCTGTCGAAGAGCACAAAAACAAACTTCCTGCTGATGTCTCTCACAACTTGATCAGCAGGGTAAGGCCTCCAATCCCTCAGAGTTCTATAAGCTTCTATGACGATGACCTCATTTTCGGTTTTGTTCCATCCATATTGCTGCTTAAGAAGAACTACATTCTCTATGTGTCCTTGGAACAAGCAGGAGATATCATCGACAACTGCAAACAATCTGCCACAGAGGGTAAGACATGTCAAATTTGGATGTGGGATGAGCTGATCGAGAAGAGAAGACAGCAGCACAATTTTCTGGCTTTCAAAGTGAGCTAGAGACTCAAGTTCCAATATCAGTTTGTATTACAAATTGAATTGAGGGAGCAGAATCAAAATTTATGCCTTGAAAACCAAAAACTTACCCAAACCCAAGAAAACTTACTGCACATCAAAGAATGAATCCTGGCGGTTAACAAATGAAAGCGGAAAGAATGAAAGAAGTTGGAGCATTACCTGAGGAACAAAAAGAAGTCAATGGAGACAAATCTATTATCATGGCCCGGGCATGAGCCATTTTACTCCATTGGATCCGAATGCTATTAATGCTGATGAAAGGGATCACTTGGAGGGAGAGAGGAAGGGCCATCCTCTGGCAAGTACCCCAAGTTCGTATCCATATATGAACAAAAATTGTTGGGATTAGGACCAGAACTAAAACCGGGGAAAGGGTTGCCTGCAGAGGAGGCTGAATTACTTGCCGTTCGAAAGAGCATTGGCATACAAGAATATCACCATCATCAACCTTTGCAAGCCAGTGCAATTGGAGAATAAAGGAAGCTCTTGCTGGATATTCAAGCAGCTAATTATCAATTTTTCAGCCCTGAATTTCAGTTGTACTTCAACACGAAAAGCAAACCTTTGCACGCATTGGAAGAAATTACTTCATATTAAGTGTCGAACTGAAGAACAGAGACATGAAATCGATGCATTCAAGATGAAAGGACTTACCCAAACCCTTGAAATCTGACCGTAGATTGAAGGATTGAATCGTGGCAGTTAGCAAATGTAAGCGGAAGTGGATCGATTGCACTTCATCCGATCTGAGAACCCAATCAATGCGGATGTCAGGGATTTCTTGGATTTTCGGAAATTCATACAGAGCTTCTTCGTGGAAAGTATCGATTTGATTTGCATCAAGCATCGAGTTGAGGAAGCAGAATGGAAATCGATGCCTTCAAAACCAAAAACTTACCCGAACCTTAGAAAACTGACTGTACACGGACAAATCAATTCACCGGATTGTACGGTTATCAATGGCGATGATCAGGATCTCTTGGATGAAGGGCCAATAGTCGCCGGTGTGTTTTGAGCATCTATCTTTCAGAATCTTGCAAACCTCCAGAGCTGATGAAGAAGCATCCTGAGTTCAAAAAAGAAGGCCGTGTTAAAAGGTGAACAATTTGGCGCTCGAAAACAATTGGAAGAGCAACATTGTCGGTTAAAATGCACATTTCAAAACATGCATACACGTAAAGGACACCACTTTAACCTTAGCTTATAAATTTAGGTTCGGAACCAATTTTTCCAATATGATGTTACCCAACGACATAGCATTCTCCTCTGAGCTCTGCTGAGCTCTGCTTAATATCAGCAGAGCTCATCCATCCTTATTTTTCACGTTCCAATGCTCGGAGGAAACTCCAGTGACGCCGCATCAACAATCCGAGAAAATAATTACCTTTAGGAAATGGTGCTACAGTTTCCCCACAGCCCTTGTTCACGACTTCTGCATCGTCCAAGGGAACGAGATTGCCTTCAGAATCACTTCCCCAGAAGAAAGGGACACTCCCACCAACATCCTGCATGATTTAGAGGATGTAAAGGATTAGATAGATCGCAGGTGGAGGGAGAGATAGAGAGAGATATCCCCAGAATGAAACCTTGAAAAATACTACTACTTACAGTTACAGCAGCCAGAAAAGCAGTTTCCGGGGGTTCGTCCAAGAGGACAAACGCAAACTTTCCAGTGATGTCTTTCATAACTTGATCAGCAGCATAAGTCCTCCGATCTCCCGGAGTTCAATAAGCTTCTATGACGGTAATGACCTCATTGGCGGTCTTGTTCAATCCATATTGCTGCTTGAGGAAAGCAACATCCTCTGGGTGTCCTTGAAACAAGCAGAAGATGTCATCCACAACAGCAAACAATCCTGCCACAGAGGGTAACACGTCAGATGTTATACAATAACCGGAAGGAGAAAAAAAAAGCTTCTTATTTCGAATATTGACCTGAACATGTCGAAAAAGAGTATTCTTATTTAGATCAAAGATGATTCATAACATATTGGTGCGCGAAATAAAAATTGAAAGCTTCTTTTTCTTTTCTTTTCTTTTTTTGTGTTTCGTTAAATTGGAAAAAATGACATATAATTGACTATATTAACCCAACCTCAGCAGGGTTCGCACGTGATCCTCCCAAGAGAATTTGCCAATACAGATTACCAAGGTATGTGCAAAACAACCGCAGTGAATGAGCTAAGGGCACAAGGAAGAAGATGTTGGGAAAATGCAAAGATATACGAACGTGGGATGCTGTCAAAGAATAAAAGAATATAATATGTAGCAAATGGTAAAAGAATTATCCCCTAGGTTGCTCCGGCAAATCAAAGGACTCGGTTGTGTAGAATCAAGTTCAAGTAAAAGAAGCTTTTCTTTTCGTGTCAAAATTTAAAACCTCATCCAAATTTAAAAGAAAATATGGAAAACATAAATATGTGAATTCATGTGTCGACGTTGTGCATTTGTGCCAAAGTTTCGAGAGTCTGGAATTAAAAAGAAAACCAAAATGCGTGCATCACAAAGTTTAGAATTAAATAAAAGACAAAAAAGAAAGTAAAAGTTAATAATAACGAAAAATTAAAAACGACATAGGCAGAGTGGGAGACAAAAGCCAGATATTCTGAAAAAATAGGATCCTTGGCACCCTCACACGATCGTATTATAGTAGGGAATAACCTTTCTAATTGAGTCAGATCAATTCCTCTCTCCCGCTCAATCTACTCAATTTCTCATTTTCCATAACTTGTTTGGTATGTCTCGTTCTCTTTTTGGCTTCGACATACCAAACAAGCAAAACATACTCCCCAGACAAATTGAATTATTCGGACCCCTCATTTTTGAAACTTAAGATCAGACGCCAAAAAAAAAAATCCCCTCTTTCCTGGGCCATTATATTTTTCTTGATTCGACACAAATGAAAGTGAAAGAATAAAAGAAGTTGGAAGCATTACCTGACGAAGACAAAGCAGTCCACGGAGACAAATCTTTTATCATGGGCTGGGTGTGATCCACTTCAGTTGTAGACCCGACAGTGGTTAATGCAGAAGCTCGGGATTTCTTGGATGAGGGGCCAATAGTCGTCAGCAGATTTTAAACATCGATCACATCCACTTATGTGCAATCGTTGGAGAGAGGGAGGGAGGCCATCCTCTGGCAAGTACCTCAACTTCAGGCAATCTTCAATCCATAACTCTTGGAGAGAGGAGAGATGGTGGCGAAGACCGCTTGATAGTCTTTCCACATTCTTCATATTTTGTAAGTGAAGAGAGGTAAGAGAGGAAGGAAAGAGAAGACTCCAGGCATTCTCATCCTCCGAAGGAAACCAACCCTTCTCTCCTTCCCCTCCCATGCAAAAGTCAATTGTCAGATAATAAAGGGATGTGAGCATGGGTAAGCCCCATTTTCTCGTTGGCTCCTTCAGATTCTCGCACTCCAAAATGTTAAGGACCTGCAAGTTGGGAGGCAAACCTCCTTTGGGGAGGCCTTTGATATTATGGCATTTATAAATTTCTAGAAACTGGAGGGATGTAAGATGATGCCACTGATTTGGTAGAGACTTTATTTTCGGACACCCATAAATTTGAAGATGCGACAGGGTGTTCGGAAGGAGAGGGAAGTCCTCTATCTCCAATGCTGGACAGTACATTATTTCCAAATGAGTGAGATGAGAGAGCGTGTGAAAGCACTGTGGTAGGCTTCTTAAATTCTTACAGCCGTTAATAATCAAAGTTTCTAGTGATTCTACGGTGATCTCTCCCAGCGGCTGCACTTCCTTGCTCTCTGAAACATGAAGTTCCTTAAGAGCAGCAACCCTCCCCTTGAAAAAGGAAAAGGATGTTAAGGAATCGCATGCAATTATACTCAAAGATCGGAGTGTGTGCATCTTGCTTGGAAGCTTTTCTAAACTTGTGCAGCCGAACAAACTCATAGATTTAAGGTTGTAAGGTAGTTCTGTCTCTACTTCTCTTGCCACAAAAGATGTGAATCGAGGACATCTTCCAATGTGTAAATTCTCGAGGCAATTGAGATTTCGTGTTTCATTTCCATCTTGCCACAAGTAGGTTAGCTTATCACAATCGTATATAATAAGCTTCTTTAGCTTAACCAAGCAGGTCATAAATCCAGGATCAAAGCAAACAAGCTCCGCAAGATTCTCAATTTTGAGTATGGTTAAAGAAGTTAGGTTGGCCACGCTCTTTAAGATCTTTCCTTCTCTAGCCACAAAAGATGTGAATTGAGGGCAACTTTCAATGGCTAATTCTTGAAGGCAAGTAAAATTCCGCGCTTCTTCCCCATCTTGCCACAAGTAGTTTAGTTTGTCACAGCTTATTATATGAAGCTCCCTTAGCTTAACCAAGCCGCTCATGAATCCATAATCAAAGCAAACAAACTCGACAAGATTTTTAATCTTGAGAATGGTCAAAGAAGTTAGGTTGACCAAGCTCTTCAAGATCTCATTGTTACAATCCTCAAGATATAACTCATGGAGAGATGGGAGATGAACCTCACCGGTTGAGTTATTCAAAAGCGGGCATGAATGAATTTCAAGCTTTATGAGCCGATCAAGTTGACAAGGCAATGTCCCAACCAACAAAGGACAACTTTGGATAACAAGATGCTGAAGACAGGAGAATGGGCCTTCTTCTTTTGGACCCTCAACATAAGGAGACCAATCGTTCCATGCAGACATCTCCTTGAACTTCAAAGTGATTAAGGATGAAAAAGGCCTTTTATCTCCATAAAATTCATAGCCTATCTTTCTTATTGTATGCAAATCCTCAAGAGATAATTCCTTTAGTGAAGGTAGTTGTCCAAATGGGGGTAGCAATGTAACATTATGACAGCCTCGCAAGCACAAAGACACCATCTTAGAATAAGATGGACCATCTAACCATGAGGGAAATATTGCACCACCATAGTGCGAAATAGTAAGACTTTCGAGATTAGTGTGAGGTCGCAGATAGTGAAGAACTTGTGATTCGAGCACCTCATTCCGAAGATTTCCAAAAATTTTATCCCAATGCAAGATTAAGTTGCTAAGGCCTCGCTTTTCAAACAAAGTAGCATCAACTGCATCTCCAACTTCTTTCACCTTCTGCAATTCTGATATAAATAATTCTCCTCGAAGATGCGGTAAGTTATTTAACTCCTTTAACCATAACCCTTTCTCTGGTCCTACCACAAACTTGGACAAGATAGTAAGATTCTTCAGATTACTAATACCCAATGGCATCTCTTTTAGTCTGTCTGTATTTCTAATGTCGAGAAACTGTAAGTTGACCAATTTTATGATATTTGGAGGCAACATGGAAAGGTACTGACAACCTCTTAAGATCAAAGTTTGTAATTTGCACAGGGCACCAATTGACTCAGGTAGCCTTTTGATTTTGGTGTATGAGAAATTGAGATATCGGAGATGTTTTAAATCACCGACACAATTCGGTACCTCTATCATGTTACAATGACATAATGTTAACACCCGCAAGTACTTCAAATTTGTTAGCAAGTCATGCAGAACCTTTCCAGAAATAGAAATTCCATTATGGTATAATTGAACAGACAGCAACATGAAACTTCTTAGTACCTTCATTCTAGCATATGCTCTCAACCTTTTTGATGTAGCAAACTGTGGTGAGACAAAGGATGCATAACGAGCTTTCTCTTCAAAAAAGGCATCATCTTCATCACCCACTTTGTGAGACTCCTCAAAGGTAAAGCATGTCGCACCCGCAATTGACTTCGCTAGGTCATTTAAAAGATCGTGCATCAAAAACTTCGATGTGTCAACACTAGATTGTTGAAAAAATGATCTGGCTACTAACTCATCGAAATAATTATGTCCTAATATCAAGTTATTCTCCTTTGTTTTTTGTCCATCTAAAAAGCCCTCCGCTATCCATAAGAGTACTAGCTCATCCCTCTCAATTTCGTAATCCTTGGGAAACACCGCACAATAAGCAAAACACCTCTTCAAATAAGAAGGAAGATGGATATAGCTCAATTTCAAAACTGGGAGAACCTCATCATATTTTCCCGTCGGAAGATCCCACATTCTATTATTTAGGATAGCTTCCCATTCATCGTGATTCCCTTTATTACGCAAGAGGCCGCCCAATACCTTCACCGCCAAAGGTGAACCTTTACATTTTTCAGCTATTTTCTTGCCTATTCTTTCAAGATGTGGGTGTCTCTCAAAATTTGTTGCTCCAAGAGTATGAAAGGCTAATAATCTTGTGCAATTATCAATAGACAACTCCTCCAAAGAGTAAGGCGAAGCTCCTGTCAAGGAAACAACTGAACGGTTGCGAGTTGTGACAATGATCTTGCTTCCATTAGCCCCCGCTTCAAATGGCTTTAGGAGGGCAGTCCATTCTCCATACTTCTCATTCCATACATCATCTAAAACCACAAGAAACTTCTTCCTTGATAAACTATCCTTCAACTTAATTTGAAGCCAGTTAAGATCTTTGTCCTCGCAAGGCAACTCAGTGATTGACCGTAAAATAGTCTTTGTTATGTTGACAACATCAAAAACATCTGAAACGCAGACCCACACTCTTCTCTCGAAGTAGTTACTCACTTTGGCATCATTATATAGCTGTTGAGCTAAGGCTGTCTTTCCAATACCGCCCATCCCAACTATGGGGACTATGCTCAATGTGGTATTGCCATTTTCAGCTTCTCCGGTCAATAGTTCGAGTATCTCCCCTTCTTCCTTCTCCCTACCGAAAAACTGAGTCTCCGACAAACAAGTGCTGGGGAGTCTTTTATTGGTGTAGTGGGATCTGTCCACAACATTCTCTCTCAAGCTTAGGAGAGATTTCCTCTTGACAATCTCTTCAAACTTGTCAATGATCTCTAGTAACTTGGTTTCAGATGAAAGCGAGCGCGGTCGGCTAAAGAAAGGAAACTTCCTTTTTAATTGACCTCTACTTGTGCTGGATTCTGCCTCTGACTTGGCTTGAGCGGCTTCAATCTCGAACTCGTCAAGCAAGTCTTCCATGTCATAGGCCAAGTCCCTAACATTGTCCAGCCATCGCGTCACTGAACGATCACCGTCAAGTTGCTTGTCCTCTGCATCATCAAGCACTGCATTGATTGTTTCCAGCATCCCCTTACACTTACGGAGCAGGGTCATGCTTATTCCTTCCCGTTGCGCATAATCCAATCCCATAGAAGCCAACTTGTCAAGCAAGACCTGAACGAGGGAACTCAAAAAGATCTCTCCAATGGCCATGGTGAATCAATCACTGTAGTCTGTAGAGAACAACAAGGGTTATGGGGAAGCAAAGTGATAATGAGCTAATCAAAAGAGAAAACTATGAAGTGAAGTCTAGGAAGACCAAGACTTTCAAGGATGCACACAAGATGTTAAACAAATCGAAGTAAAATGTTTTTTGTCCAAAAGTGCTTGTTTCGTAATATTTAGAGAATCTCCCCAGCAACTTTATTAGATATCATGTGCCTTCTTTGTTGATAGAGTGAAGCAAAAGTGAGAAGGAGCTAATGGAAAAGAAACTTTAATAGATTCCAGAAAGACCAAGACTTTGTAGGATGACTTTATTGCTTCACTTTCACATCGCTCGTCTTCCAACCCAATGTGAATATCTCTTTTTTCTTTATTAGCATAACTTCCTCACTTTACATGTCTTGCTTAAAATTGATAATGCTATAATTTTCGTCCAACTCTTTTTTGGTTCATTCATATTGCGATTTTTCATATATTTATTCAGAATTATGTCTAGACTTTCGCTTATCTTTTAAAATTTAAGTTCAATAAAAGAAAAAAAAAACAAAGAGAAAAACTAAAAAGAACAAAAGCAAAAATCTTTTAAAAAAAAAAAAAAAAAAATGCTGGGATGGGGCAAGAGAGAGCACTGCTGTCCCACAGCCTCGGCCACGCCGTTGCCCTAAGGACCGCTGCTAGGGTGACATTTCCAGCATCACCACCTCATGGTCACCTTCGTAGACAATATTTTTCTTGAGATTTTTCTTTGAGCGTTTTAGAAGTTAGGGCTAAAGATACAATAAATACCTAAACTCGTGTTCATTTTCTAAACTTCTTTTTCTTTTTCTTTTTTTTTTTGTTCAACGAAGTACCTCAATTTTTTCAAATCTGGCTCACTTTAAGGCATCGGTTTAATAAATTGTCATATCATCCGACTCACCTACTCGCTGCCGCATCCCCTAACTCATGTTTGTAACACACACACGAACTATATTTGTCTGAAACAATTATCAGCTTCTCCCGATTATGCAGTTTAGCACAATGATGCACCACCTCTAGTTTTTTCAACTACAACTCGTTATATTGAAGAATCGGGTTTCGGACTTAGGAAAAAACAAGTTAATTATTTTGAAGAAAAGGAGTGCCCCAGAAAATATAGAAAACCCACAAAACTCAAGCACGGCTGAAGAATATTTCATTAGCTTAAAAGACGTGTTTACTTCTCCTGCACCACAATGAATGGAGTTCAAAGTCGAGTTTTCATTTCAGCGATCATCCTATTGGTCGAGACTAGGGGTGTGCACAAGAACTGAGATCCACCCAGACCACCCGGAACCAGTGATTCTTGAGGGAACCGGTCCGGTTCCCGGTTCCAATTTATGAGAACCGGTGGGTGCCGATCTGATTCCCGGTCCCATGGGCGGATCCATCCACCCGTCCACCCGGACTAGACCGATTAATCTTTTCATAAGCTGCAGTGATTGCGGGGGATTGGCTTTTGCTCCCCTCCTTCCTCTGTGCAACCATAGCCTTAGGAATCCCATAAAGAACCAACTTTTTATCCCAATATAACAAAGACAAGCTTCTCAAAACATAAGCAATAAATCACAATATGATCCGAAAACACCAACATGAATTGCGACGACCCTCGAGATATAAACCCAACAAACCACCCAATGCAACTAGAAACAAGAATGCAACATATCAAAAGAAGAAGAAGAAGCAAGAAGCAGAGACCCTGAAACGAAAACGAAACCAAGAAAAAACTATGCAGAGCAGCCCTACCAGACGTCAACGAACTCACAAACGAACTTGCAGCAAAAGGGAAAGCTCGGAGAGCGAAAGCTAGAGAGCCTCGCGGGCAGGGTCCTCTAAATTCGTGCGAAACGAGAAGATAACAGAGAGAGAGATAGGCAGGGGGGAATGATGGGTTTCTTTCTTCCTTTCCCTTGAGGACTTAGCAACAAGGAAAAGAGAAGAAAGAGACCAGGGATGGATGTCAAAACTTAGAAGCTTTTGCCAAGCTTCAGGGAATGAATCTGAAAGCTCTGCCAATATCTGTAGGGGAGAAGGAGAGAGGAAGAGAGAGGGTAATGCTGAAACTAAAGGTGGTGAGTCGTGATTTGAGGGGATGGATACTACACTTTGCGGATCGGTTTCATGGATCCGGACCCGGGAACCGGATCGGACCGGATGGATTCATGCAGTAAATGGGTGGATCCCGGTCCTTAGTGGGCGGTTCCCGATTCTAGTTTGGGAACCGCCCGCCCAGACCATTGATACCTCTAGTTGAGACAAACCATTAGGGGGGCAAAGGCAAACCTGAGCTCGAGACCCAGTTGCTGTGACCTGCGAGGCTCTGGTAGGATCGTAGCCACCGATGGGGCTCTCAAAGGCGGAGGCGACCCAGCGGAGGCGGCGGATCTGAGTTCGGGATGCGACCGGCGGGGGCTCTTGGGAGCGAGGGAGAGGGAGTGGTTCTTGGAGGCGATGGCGGAGGCGACGTGCCGGAGGCGGTGGCTCTTGGAAGCGAGAGAGAGAGAGATATTTGAACAAAAGCGAGGGCGGGCTTCGTGCGCTTCTTGCAAGAAAGAGAGAGAGAGAGAGACAGGCGATGTGCGTGGGAGAGTTCTGAAAAAAAACGAAGAAGGCGTACCGCAGCAGGCAGAGCAGAAGAACGAGGAGAGACAGAGAGCAAGCGTGGCGGGGCGCACGGAGACACGGAATGGGCGGCCCACCTAATCCCTAATATTTAAATAGCAGGTGGGCCGGCCACTCCACATTACCATACGTCCGCATAGACGTCGTCCAAGAGTCCCATCTTCGAGCCCTTTTCGCTGTGCCCTCTGTCTTAACTTAATTAATTGCGCGCTGTCTCTGTCTTCCCTATTATGCCGCGTGCACCTTCCCCAATCGCGCCCTTTTCACTGCGCCCTTTCTCTTAATTGATGCGACATGCACCCTCCCTAAAATATTTGGTGGGCCGCCCACTCAACGTTTACCATGCGCCCGCCGCCTTATCAGAAGATGTCGTCCAGGGGTCCCACCTTTAAGCCCTTTTCACTGCGCCCTCCTCCCTCTTTAATTAATTGCGCGTTGTCTCTGTCCTCTCTCTTATGCCACATGCACCCTTTCTAAAAATCTTAGGTGAGCCGGCCACTCCAAGTCTCGATGCGCCCCTCTTAATTAATTGCGTGCTGTCTCTGTCCTCTCTGTTCTGCCACATGCACCCTCCCTTCCACACTCAAACTAGCCTGTACATGTTTAGGGCGTATTTGGCTAGTCAAACGGTCCTTATTTTTATTCTTTTAGATTTGATATAAAAATGTGTATAATAATATTTTTTTCTTGAGAATGATTTTAAAATTAAACACCCATTTTCTTTTTTTATTTTCTTTTTTTTTTATTATTCTTCCCACTTTCTTCTTCTTCATCTATCATTGTTGCTCACCACCGTTGGTCGTTGCCAACCTATCTAGCAAGCTCGCCCGTGGCCAGGTGGGCCTCGCCCGGTCCTCCTTGGCTACCGATGAGGCTCGGCCGGCCTTGGTGAGACTTGGCCGAGGCTCATCGAGGGCCAGCGACGCTCCAATGAGGTCATTAGCTATTGTTTGGCTAGTCATTAATCATCCCAAGGCACACTGATGACTTGAAGAAAAGAAGAGAAAGAAAGGAAAAGAAGGAAAAAAAAAAAAAAAAAAATATTAAAATTATTTAAAAATTAGATAAAAATAATTTGAAGTATAAATTTTAAGATAGTATCAAACGTAATTCTATTTCAAATCAGAAATTTTGTACAATTACTAAACGCGTTCTTTTACTTAAAAATTGTCCCCGAAAACATAATAGAAAGGAAATAAAAAAGAATCATTTCCCTGGAAATAGAAGCGTTACCAAACACATTCTTATTCCACTTTCCCTCTCTTCTATCCTCACTCTTCCTTCTTTCTTTACGAAGAAGAAAATCTCTCTCTCTCTCTCTCTCTCTCTCTCTCTCTCTCTCTCTCTCTCTCTCTCTCTCTCTCTCGTTAATTCAAATTTTTTATCTCTATCTCTGCCTCCGACACTCACCTTTTGCCATGGTTCTCTAGGGACATGAGCATTCGTATGTTTTTCTCATTATGTGATCTTAATCCTTTGTTGTTCTTTTCCTTCGTTTAGTGAACTTAGTCTTGCATGATTGTGTTGTTGCGCAGCAACTGGCATGTGAATACCTTTATGTTTCTTAATTATTTCATAGGTCCATGCCCTTTTTGACTGAATGTTTAGAGCACGTTTAGTAACAATTTTGTTCTCGGAAATAATTTCTAATCAGAAATTATTTTTTTTTATTATGTTCCCAAAAATAATTACTAATCATTTTAAACTGTTTGGTAATTGTTTAAAATTTTTATTCCTGAAATAGAATTGCGTTTGGTACTATCTCTTTTAATTTTTCAATAATTTATTACTTTCTTCTTCTTCTTTTTTTCCCTTCTTTCTCTTCTTCTTCTTCTTCAAGGTTGCTAGTCGTTGGCCTTGGAATGATTGGCGACTGGCCAGATGAGGGCTGACGACCTCACCAAAGCATTGCCAGTCCTCGACAAGGTCGTGCCTCGTCGGCCGAGTCTCATTGGGGCTGGCAAGCTTCACTGGTGGTCGGGGGAGGCTCGGGTGAGGCTCACTGGTGGCTGGGCGAGCTTGCCAAACCAATCGTCGGTAACCGATGGTGGCGACAAATGGCGACGACGGCGATGGAGGTTGTTGAAGAAGAGAGAGAAGAAGAACAAGAAGAAAGAAGAGAAAATTGAAAAAATAGGTTGGCTTGATTTTGGAATTATTCCCAGGAATAAAGAATCAACTTTTTTTTTTTTTTACTTCTCAATTCTACTCCAAATCTATTCATGGGAACAAAAAATTTACCAAACAGATTTGTGCTATAAATTTATTTATGGGAACAAAAAAAACAAACATTTTTACTATTTGGCAATTTGCTAGACAAACTCTTATTTTGCCCCACAATAAGATACTTTGTTCTCTATCATCCATTCAGTTTGCTCTTATTCGTCCCTTCCCTAAACACTTTAATGCTTTCCGTTGGGTCTGTAGATGGGTTATGCATATTGTACAGCTGCCCATGCCCAATGCATGATGGCTCATAGTATATCCTCAAGATTCAACTTTAGTTTGAATATCCAGGTGACAGTTTCTATTTTTGAAGACTAATTTGAAGGATTTTACTCTCCATGGACACACATAACTACTGCTCCACAACATCCCCACGAAGGGTCCTCATGAATTTTTCTGCTCTCCCACAGGATACTTTGATATCAGAGCTTGAAGCAGAGAGTTTAATGACGAGCTTAAGCTTATTTTGAGATAAGCTCTGCTCTAAAGAGCTGGAAGTTGTGCAGTGCCAAGCCATAACTTGCAACAGCAGTAAGAAGCCTTGATATCGTCAAATATGAGGTTCAAAATGCACTAGACAATCTTTCTTGCGTCGCCCACAACTTAAAAGGACCTGGAACTTCTGGTATTCCATACTCTTTGAAGACAACCTGTGTGATTGAGAAAGATGTCGCATTTCATTGCAGGATGGCCTCTACGTGTATTTGTATATCACTCTTGAGCATTTGGTTTACTACCTGGAAGAGTTCGTCATGGGAATCCGGCCAAAAAGAAAAAAAAAAGAGCAGTAAAAATGATTGGTTGCTTGTCAGACGAAGCACAAGTAAACCAATCTCGATACACATGCATGGACGACCCTTGCTAATATCAGATCGAGCCAGTTTGACCTCCCGTTCAATCGCTAAATCAGCGAAACAAACTGGTTTCCAAAATTAGATCCACCCAGTTTTTGTAGTTTTTGAGTCCTACGGGTACAAAAACTGGGCTTCTGGCTGCTGTTGCGCATGGAAGGGCTCGAGCACTCAACTCAAAGGACCACCCGCGCTCAGCTTTACCACCAAGGACGATACGATTCATGTGTTGAAAAGGCGATTACATTTCTATAATTGTTTGCTCGTGACATCACCAAAACTTTGCGCTTACGCCAACCATTTGGACCCATTAAACCACAAACTGGCAATCTGACTATGTCCATGACCGGCCCAAGTTTGAAAATATCAGTGCAAAGCTTCAATCCCGACTTAAAACTTGACGGTCTAATATATATTGAAGTGGAATGCATGCACTAATTTTACTGTGTAATTTGCAGATGATAGCGAGTTATTATACCGATAGAGGCTTGGGTATTGTAGAATTACCATTTGTTGGCGCCAAAATTGGCTCATTGGGCCTTGAACATAAGGAAAGCCCATTAAGCCTAGTTCGCAAGAAAGTATCCAGTTATCAGAAATACACAAGGGTTTGGAATTAATAAACCACTCGAGAGCAAAATGATAAGAATAGAGATGGTTTCAAGGGCTGGTGCCGATGACACTATGGATAAGGCGATGCAGTTATTGGCGTAGTACCGGAGTCCCTAGAAACAATTTGAAATTGGAGATAATAACTGCTGGAGAGCAATAACTTGTGAAATTAGCTATAAATAGCCAAAGAGACATAATTGTAAGGGATCTTTTGATAATCAACAATTATAAGAATACTTGTCTTTTGGCTATCTTTTTTCTTTACATCACACATTTATGTTTTATTGTACGTTTTTTTATCTCCTGTTTTTCCTTTACTTTTTTGCATGTAGGGTAGAATTAGTCTCTTTCTTTCCAAAACGACACGGAGTTCGGTTTATATAAAAGAATCGAAAATTTGCCTATTCGGTGAAAGACATTTGTCGGGGACTCCTTTCCCCTCGAACACCATCATGGGATGCTCCTCTTTCTCCTTGAGCAAATGAGGATGCAGGAAAAATCTTTGTAATACTCCAAATGAGGTTGATGCTCAATCTCTAGGGTACATTCCTCTAGTCGTTGCTCTTGTTGGAACTATAAGTTATACTTTGACATTTTACTTAAAATTCTGGTATTAAAACAATCTTAGCTTTGGCATCCCACAAACTTCAATCTAACATGCCAAAAAATCTCAGTTAAGAGGGAAACAAAGTTTCAACATCTACATCTTCATTTAGTTTACAATCAATATTGACAAAATAGTGCCATAACACCAAAAAAAAAAAAAAAAAAAAAAAAAAATGAAAAAGGGTCCCACCAACTAAGATAACAGATTACATGAAGAAATGGCGAATTTAGAATTATTTGAATATGCGCTAAATCAAATAAGGAAACTTAACTCTAATAATCAATCTATCCTCCACAAAAAGGAAGAGAAAGGATCTTTCTAGTTTACTCGACTGAAAAGTGCCATACCCAGGGTATCATCATCTCTTCCATCGCCTTTTGCGTATAATGAGCTCTCAAGCATTTGTTCATTTCCTTTTTCTACAATGGACACCTTGTCCTTCATGTCATAGATGTCCCTAAGTTTCATGTGCTATAAAATGGTGATATTCCTGTGCTTTTATAAAAATGGAGGTGTTCGAAAATCACATGAAAGATCCAATTTAAAATCATGATAAAGTTTAGTAAAAGAATTAAATTGAATTGTATCGAAACCAAGCATTGCATCTTGTATTTGTAGACAGCTAGACCTCTTCTCATTATATATACGTTCCAAAACTCATCGAATGGTTTTAACTTTTAAGCCTAATTTGCTTATTTTTGTAAATTGGAGTCAAAATGCTTCAATATTAATCAAATTCTAGACATTAAACACGCTCCATGTCTGTCACTCTTTACTAAATCACATAATTAAAATTTTTAGGAAGTGTGCCAATCTAGGTGCAGCACAACCAAATCGGTCATGAGTAAGTGCTTGGCATGTCATTCTAAATAAGCTTAAACGTTGATTGATATTTTCATGATTTGATGAGGGATAAGTATGGAGTTTGAGCACAATGCAGTTAAACCAAGAATTGACCACAACGCAAATCGATTATTTCCCTTTTCTAAGAACTTTATTCGGTCCAATTTGAGAAAATTATAAACCAAGCGAGACAAAGGTGTGTACAAAATTAAGCCAAATCAAACTAAATTATTTAGTGCAAAATAAAAAAGGTCATACCCAATTTTCTCTCACCCTCTTTAAGAGTGGATTTAAAAAGATTTTAAGAATTCATCAGATCCATTAAAGCTCAATTTATAATAACAAAACTCCATCAAACCTCTTTTTCTAAAAAAAAAATAAAGAAAAAAAGAAAAAGAAAATTAAGCCAATAGCCATCCTTCCCCACTTCCCGCCTCTATATATAAAGATTCCCTCCAATTTGCGATCGTTTCCAAAATCCACAAAAATTTTGAAAGTCTCTTCTCCTGCGCAGACGCACCGAACTCCATGCCCGATCGTCGCACTCCATCATCGTCGAAAGATGCTTTTGAGTTTCACGATCGACGAAGAAGACCTGCTCGAAGCGATCGACGAACGTAAGTCAGGGCAAAACAAGAGCGTAGGCAACTGCTCTCTGTTCATCTCATCGCTTTCGTTTTCTCGTCGATGTTCCGGTGCGTCGTTTGATTCCGAAGTTGATCATCGTGATTTTCTGGTCTCTGTTCTCAAGTTAACTGTACATCTCTTCGAATGTCGATGTTAAGTGACTCTGAATACTGCTGAGTGGATGAGCTCGATTTCGATTTCGATTTCGGTTTCGGTTGCTCAGTTTAGCTCGATTTTCCTGGAACATCGCCGTGAATCCATTGGTGTTTTTACATCTCGGCCTTTCTCTCGAACTTGTCGCGATTTTCTGCGCGTGCGATAGTTTTTAGTTTTTGTCTTCTGATCATCCGAGAGCAATTCCAGCCTTCGTTATGTTACGTGACATCCACTGGATGTGTTATTTCCCGTGTATTCGTGACGTAGCTGGATTAAATAACGAATATCCTAAGCTGAATTCATGAATAATATCTGTTGGGACGCTAGATTGTCAGTGATGATCTAGGAAATGCTTTTGTCCTGACATTCTACATTCACCAGAAAACTTAGTTTAACACGATGGTTAAGCTTGAGTCTTCATTGGAGGAGAATTCTGGTTCGCTGAAATCCAGCAAAGTGAAGAATAATGTGAAGAGAAAATCAAAGACTAAGATTGAAGAGTATCTCTAGCGTGTAATGCGGAAAGCTGATATATCTGACGAGGAGGATCTGAAATTGGAAAGGAAGCTTGCCAAGAAGCTCAGGGTGAAGGATGAAGAGCTACGTGGGTCAGACGACGGAATGAATATGTTATTTAAAGGAATTCCTTCTATTCTTGATTTTTTTTTAACAAGAAGCACCAGGGGTAAGAGAAAATCGTAGCGAAAGATTTGAAGGTAGATCTTCAGGAGAAAAAAGTGAAAAGTCCAACTAAGAGCATATGCAGGATGATGGAAAAGCTGTTCATGTTAGGGCTGGAGCCTGTGACTCAGTAGACTAGAAACCCCTTCATTTCAGCTCTGAAGTGAGTTCATGAGCTCCACAAATTTCAATTCATTTCCTTTTCGTGATGTGATTGCCGAGAATGATTCTGAGTTTCCATTCGACTTCCTCTGGAACTTCTCATGATTTTCTGTGCATACAATAGTTTAATTTTCTTTCCTTAAATGACGAGAAGTAATTTCTGCTACTACTTGAATATGATATGTCTAATTCACCTCTTTGACGTATGTCTTCTAAATCATACAAGAGCAATTTGGCCTTTGTCATGTTACATCATAGTAATTGCACCATCGGTACATCTATTATCCACGTATTTATGGCATAGATGGATTGATAACAAATCTCCTAAGCTAAATTCGTCAACAATCACTATTGGAACACTTGACATTCTACAATCACCAGAAAATATAGACTTAAACACGATGGTGGGTTGTTTCATTTCGTTTGCAGGTATTTCTCAGGAATCCATGCTGGAGATGTGAAAAAGATACAGGCTGCAGGGATTGACACCTGCAAATGTCTTGATGATGCATACAGAGAAGGTATATCTGATATTCAGTTCCGAAAATTAAGTGGAGGTATTATTTGGCTAAGGTGATGTCCTCTGTCTTTGTTTTGTTTTTTTGTAGCACTTAACTAGAACCAAAGGTTTATCTGAAGCAAAAGTTGATAAGATATGCGAATCAGCTGAAAAGATAGTGGTTAGAGCTTAATTTCTTCTTATCCTGAGATGGCGCTGTAATCAATTGCAACTTCTATATGCATCTCACAATAACTTCTCTTTGTTTTCATCAGAATTCTCGTTTTATTACAGGAATTGAAGCTATGCTCAGAGTAAGTTATGCTCAGAGTAAGTCCTTAATTTGGCAAATTTCGAGCTAAAAATGGTTCGGAAGACCTGAATGAGTCATTGACCCTTGAAATAAAGCCTGCAAATTAGCATATCGACTGTAGAAAACGGCACTAGCTCTAAACACTACTTATCTCACAGCACAAAGTACTTTCAATGTCTTCGTTTTTTCCAGAGCAAGTCGGTTCTCTGCATCACAACTGGAAGCCAAGCCCTCAATGAGCTTTTAGGCGGTAATAGACTTTCTTTTGTAGATTGTGTATATTATTCTTCATGCGTTTCAACAAAAACAACTTTCCCTGGTTCTGCAATGTTAAACAGGTGGTACTGAAACTCAGGCAATTACAGAAGCATTTGGCATATCTCGGTGACAAGCACAGTCCAATAACGTTACCCTTGATGAACTTTTAGGTGCTTTTGTTAGTTGGCTTTCTCAGAAAATGCTGCTAACGTCACTTCAGGTCTGGGAAAACACAGCTTGCACATACCCTGTTCGTGACTACTCAGGTTGGTCTGAATTGCATGTTAGGTTTTCGTCGTTAACTTCTATTTCATGTTATGTTTCCTAGACGAACAACATAAATAGCAAGATAATGATTGAATTTCTAGTAAAGAATAAAGCTGTGGTTAATCTTGGCATTGGAACGTGTTTATTAGGTGATTCTGGAAGTTTGGCACTCTCATCTTCTGTCAACTGCAATCAGCATACTGGAACACACAATCTATAGTGGTTCAAACCAAGTAGGAAAAAGGCCTGGAGAGCGTACTAGGTCATAACCAATCAGAAGCCTTAGTCATTGTCAGACTTGGACTTGGGTTGATCATCAGTTGAATAGGATGATTGAAGTACTCTACTATATATGCAAATCCTACAACATTATTTTCCCTTCTTTCCATCACTCTTCATTAAAGCTGATCCCGTTCCATGAGATGATATCTTATGGTTTGTGGATTCCACGATCCTAACAATTTTTCCAGTTGCCAACTCACGGGGTGGGTGGGGCAAATGGCAAGGTAGCATACCTCGCCACAGAAAAAACTTTGTATCCTATTATAACCTGTTGGTCATTTTCTTGACCTCAACAAAGCTGCTTTTGTTTTATACTTGGCTTATGTCCATGTAAGTGCATATGCGCTTTCTTAATTTGGTACACCTGCAGTTGCCATGATCGAATTGTACAAATAGCTGAAAGATTTGGCATGGATCCTGGTGCTGTCGCATGTAATGTAAGCAATGCTTTCTACACTGGTGGCAAGTCTTCCTTCTTTTCTGGCTAATGTACTTGCTGTAATCTGGTCTTTCCATGAATATGAAGATCATTTATGCCCATGCCTCTACTTCTGAGCATCAGTACAGCTTGCTTCTCAGTTTGGCTGCCAAAATGTCTGAAGAACCATTTAGGTTCCTGGTAAGACAGTGCTCAAGAATCAAACTGCACACATTTTGTAAGGTGTCGATGGTTGACCCTAGCTGAGTAATATCTTTCAGATTGTGGATGCAGTGATCGCTCTCTTTTGAGTGGAATATAATGGAAGGGGAGAACTTGCAGCGCGTCAGGTCGATTCCAAAACCATCAAATCATGCGAGTTGCAAATTTTCAGCTCATCTGGTTTGACACTAATAGATTCCCAATTGTAGCAAACGTTGGCACAAATGCTCTCACGCTTACTTAAGATAGCCGAGGAATTTAATGTGGCAATGTACATGACCAATCAAGGTACCGCATCACATCTCATTTCTCCCACCTACTCATGCATCCTTTAAAGGATCTTATCCAATTTAGCTCTTTGATGGTTGCACACTGAAAAATAGCAATTTGGTGACTACACTAAGCTCATACTAGTTCTCGTAAATCTCAAGAACCAGCTATTTGGTGTAAACTAGTGATGCATATGGTAGCTGCAGTCCATGAGTTAAGCAAAAAAGATAATTTTTATGACGACTTTTTCTTTGATTTCTTTGTTTCAGTGGCATCAAAGAAGCATGCAGGTGGGCATGTTCTGGGTCATGCAACCACAATTAGGTTGATGTTTACGAATAGCAAAGGTGAGCAGTGGGTTTGCAAGGTGTTCAAAGCCCCAGACCTACCTAAAGCTGAAGCTATATCCTTTTTGTGCTGGATCTTCGTCTAGCTATACACTTTATTGAAATTTACCAGATTACACTGCAGACATTAAACGAAATTTCTAGAAATCTAATATCAATCGGAGAGAAAGTTGATACTAAGTCTATATATGGATAGGTGGAGACCAGAATTTGAGCAGTATACTTGTAGTATACTTACATGCGCCGCCTGTGCTATGGAAACAAAATACCAACCTTTGATGATGCCATACTGCAGATCTTCCTCTAGTTATATACTTCGTTGAAATTTTTCAGACCATACTGCAGAGACCAAGTAAAATATCTGGAAGTCTAGATCAAAATCTGTGAGAAAGTCGCTACTTAGTCTACATAGGGATAGGTGGAGACCTGATTTAAGCATGATACTCACTGTATACTTGATGTTGCCTGGAAATCCATGAACATGTTGAATACGAATTTTGAATACGAATTTTGTCCAGAGGAATTAAACAAAAAGAAGTAGCTATTGATAATTTTCCTCAGTAGGACCGGTATGTTATTTTTAGCTGTGCGGTTATGTAGACGATGCACATCTATCAAGACCATCACTTAATTTAATCAAAAAATTTGGGAAGAGCTCATCTGTCAATAAGATGAGGCTGAGATATTCCATATATGTTGAACTTGACAAACACATGTTTTTCAGATAACACTAGGAGGCATCACTGATGCGAAGGACTGAAGGAGTCTCTCCAACCAGGAAGGCAGGCGAAGTGCTTTTTTTTGTTAATCTGCAATTTGATGTTAGTCATCGTATTGACCACAAGAGGCATATAATGAGCTCCCAAGCACTTGTTCATTTCCTTTCTCTGCAATGGACACTTTGTCACCCTTGTCATAGCTTGTCCCTAAGTTTCATGTGCTCGACAACAAACCATTCACGAATGACATGAGATACTTTCTCTAACTGTGATGGTGACCCAAAAGATTTGTCAACTACAATGTCACCTTTGTGTATCAAATGCAAAATATATCATAAGGGTAAGGTCGAAGTATCCTTTCTGCTTCTTCTATTTATGTTTAGCCAATTGAATGCAAATAATACAGCCTTATATGCTCTTAGGAACTTAATCAAAAGAAAATTATTCAATGTCATTTCGAATAACCTCAAATGAAATGGAATTTATCAATCACCGTGTTTCGTCATAAAGAAAAAAAACATAAAATTATCCAGTGCAATATGTTTTTAACTACACATAATAGCAGATGGGTTTAAGGTCAACAGTTTGTGGATATCATGGTTTTTATGAGCCTGAGAAGAAATCTAGTCACGATATTTGAAAGGTAATTACCCAACATCATCTCCATTGAGTTCGCAATAATTTTCTTTTGATAATTAAAAAAACTTTGTCGAACTTTCTTACACAAGCAATCTGGCTTTTGTTTATGTTACACGACACTCAAATCACACCATTGCAGTAGCTGCAATCCTTGAGTTAAGGAAAAAGATGATTTTTGATGACTTTGTCTTTGATTTATTTGTTTCAGTCGTAGATGATCTAGGCGGTGCTGTGTTCATATCAGACCCAAAGAAACCTGCGGGTGGGGATGTTCTGGCTCATTTAGCCACAATTAGGTTGATATTTAGGAAAGGCAAAGGTGAACCGCGCGTCTGCAAGGTGTTTAAGGCTCAAACCTACCGAAAGCTGAAGCTAAGTCAATACTGAGTCTACATATAGATAGGTGGAGACCTGATTTAAGCACGGTGCTCACAGTATACTTGATGGTGTATGGAGATCCATGAACATGTTGACTACAAATTTTGTGCAGAGTAATTAAACAAAAAGAAGTGGACATCCAGAATTTTTTTAAGCAGGACTAGTAGGTTAGTTGTGCAGCCTGTGCTATGTAGACTGCACATCTATCAAAACCATCACTTACTTATGTAAGAAATTTTAGCGAGAGTTCATATGTCAATAGGGTGAGATCGACAAACGCACGTTTTTCAGATAACAATAGGGGCATAGCCGATGAGGACTAAAGAGGTCTCTCCTACCAAGAATGGCCACGCAATTTTTTTCTTTTTTTGGGTTGATCTGCAGTTTGATTTTTGTCATCGTATTGATAGCTACCTCTATCTTCATGTTAAGTTTGTATCGGCAGGCATCAAGCTCCTTTTGACAGCTTTAAAATTGCACAAGAGGTTACCGCGTTAGCCTTAATATCTAACATGATGTTAGCAACATGCTATCATTGTCTGTTATTAAAGTTCGCATGACCCATCACAAGATGTTGTGTAAACTTGATTTCCATATGAGAACCAGCACGCTCCAAGTTATAGTGGTTCACATTTGTTCTCATATGACAATATCGTCCTGGTCTGATTTACTAGTAGAGATTCTATGCGGAAAACATTACATTGGATAGACTTTGCATGACGGCTAAATGAAATGCCAGAAAGATGTTACTGCACAAAGCATGATCAGGTTCTGTAAAGGCTTGGTTTTATAAGTACATACACAGCTGCATAAAAACAATGTCATCTCAAACTCTCAACATAGAGCAACAGACCATTAGAACTGAAAAAATTGTCAATGTTTGAGAAAGGGTGACTGGGTCATAAGCAACAGAAGGCCATTCAATAGCTAATGGCCTGGCCAGCAAAGGGCCACAATGCATGACGCGGCAGTGCAAGGACAAGTTCGCAGCACTCCCAACTCTAGGCATGCTGGACTCCTTAGTCTCTGCACCACTTCAAATGCAGCGCTTTGCACTCAGCCCGAGCTATTCACCCTAGGAACTGGCTTCACCTCATTCGGTGCATGCTCGTAACTCCTCAAACATTTAGAGCTGGTAAAGAAGCATCCTGAGTTGGAAAAGAAGGCAACGTTAACAGGTGAACGATTTGGCACTCAAAAATCATTGGAAGAGCAACATTGTAGTTGAAAAGGCACATTTCAATACATGCATACAGTTAAAGAACACCATTTTAACCTTAGATTATAAATTTATGTTCGAAACCAATTTTTCCAAAATGCTGTTACCCAACAACATAACATTCTCCTCTGAACTCTGCTTAATATCAGCAGAGCTCATCCATCCTTACTTTTCACATTGCCATGCATGGACCAAATTCCAGTGGAGCCGCATCAACAAACTGAAAAAATAATTACCTTTAGGGAATGGTGCGAAAGACTTCCCAAAGCCCATCTTCACCACTTTGCATCATCTGAGCGAACAAGACTGCCTCCAGAATCAATTCCCCAGAAGGAAGGAAAACTGCCATAACATCCTGAATGATTCAGAGAACAGAAAGGATTAGATATAGATTACAGGTGGAGGGAGAGATTGAGAGCAATATCCTAGAACGAAACCAATGAACATTATTGTTACTCACACAGGCCAGAAAAGAGGTTTTAGAAGAGCTGTCGAAGAGCACAAAACCAAACTTCCTGCTGATGTCTCTCACGACTTGATCAGCAGGGTAGGCCTCCGATCCCTCAGAGTTCAATAAGCTTCTATGACGATAATGACGTCATTAGCAGTTTTATTCCATCCATATTGCTGCTTAAGAAGAGCAACATTGTCTGTGTCCTTGAAACAAGCAGGAGATATCATCAACAACCGCAAACAATCTGTCACAGAGGGTAAGGCATGTCAAATCTCGATGTGGGATGAGCTGATTGAGAAGAGAAGACAGTACAGCAATTTCCGTCAATTAACAATCCAATAAATTTCATTTTCTGGCTTTCAAAATGAACCAGAGACTCGAGTTCCACCATCTCCTTTAGGCTGACAAATGGAACCTTTAATGGTATCACAGTAAAGTCCAACAAAAATCAGTTTGATCTAACCATTGCTCCTCTAAACAATGAAATCATGATTATTTTTTCTTTTTTGGTGGTTAAAGCTACCTTTATCAAGAGATGGAGTGGGAATTTGAATAGAAGAAAGATAAACTTTATTCTTTGACCAGGTAATCAGTTTTTAAATGGGTTTCGGCCTACATAGTTCATTCAAAATTTTGCTGTTTTATTCACATATTCAAACCTCTGTTTTCAATTTATCCTTCCATCTATACAATAACCGTTATGGGAAGAAAGAGAGCTTCTTATTTTGAATATTGACCTGAAAATGTTAAAAGGATATTATCTAACCAATTCACATACACAGAAATTCACATTGTATTTTGTGGCTCCTACAATGTAGTCACTAAAAGCAATTCTGTACTTAGAGTCAAAAGTACAACTTCTTAACCTATTGGCAAGTGATACTGCATATTCAATGTTAAAAACTTAAGACTCATCCTTCCATGAGCCCCAATCAAAATGACAAACGAGGGCCGCTGTTACAGTGAGTATACATCCTGTATGTCAGCAGCAATCCTCTCTTCATCCTTTTTTGCTTTCTCTATGTAACAAAGCCTCATTTTATGTTTTATAAGGTAATGTGATGTGATCCCATTAAGCCACTCTTGGCTGATGAGAAGAACTAAACTCACCTGATTCGACGATTACTGAAGTATCTTATTATGATCCTGGAAATTCCCACAGAAAGGCGCCACCTTGCCTTGAGAAACCACCCAAAGCTTGTCCACGCTTCCAGATATTGGATGCTCATCGTGACTAACCTGCAAATCAAGGTGAAAAGATGGCTATTAGCTGTAAAGACAATCCATCATTGGTCAAATTGAATTGTTCTGGCAAAAAAATCAATCTCACCATCAGACACCTTCCTTGGAACAAGACCAGCCCTCGAATGAGTGCCTCAACGAGTGCCTCAACCGCATCCAAATCCTGCAGTTTGGGATAGTAAAAAACACAGAATCATACTCATCAATCCTTAGACAAGAAACTAGCAATTTACAAAGATAAAACTTTAGTAGTCATAGGTCATTAAAGTAGAACTTAAAGTCCACGTTTATAAACAAACAAATTTCCACATTAATTATGTGCAAAACCCAATGCTGCCTATAGGATATTGGAACTACTTGGTATTACAGATTGCTGCAATACAAAAAACACTGATCATGCTAGCATACATGTTCAATTCCCGAGATTTTGCCAGTTGGAACAATTAGATTGGTTCTGTACCATTATAAGTTAGATGTAAGATGGCAGAGGCTCCCTGTTGTGATCACTAATTGGTTTCATTGTATCTTCAATGTAAAGACCAGATTCCTATAAGTTCAATTAGTGCAAGAGCAATATAATAAGCTAACTGAAAAAGTAATCAAAGTCACAAAATGGAGAAAAATGAGCAAAACTTACCAGATGATCGGATGGCTTGCAAGCAAAAGTATGTGAGGTTTCTTGAAAGTTATCTTGGCAAATGCAATGCTGCTTTTCTAATCACCTATTTATATGGGCAAAGCACCATGTTATATGTGCAATAAAATCCAAAAAGCCTCAAAGAAAGTACACAGTGAACGGCAATTTAGTTACAAATTAACTAACCTCTAATAGAGCTTCACAATCTCACATGAAAAATGCTTCAACCAAAAATTTACATATGCAGCAGTAGCAGAGGGGGAGGAGATGTACCAGACAAGGTTTGCATTCGTTGAAGTGCAAGATTTCCAGTTACACCAAACAAACACAAGTGAGCTCGAAACTTTTGTTCCGGAGCTCCCTGCAGAATGCAACATAAGAAGGTATTTTCAGATAAAATAACATAATGTAAGACAAAATAATATTCCATGGTAGAGTAAACGCACAAGACTGATACTTTAAAGAACTGAATAGATTTGCCCCAGAGGTCATTGTTGACAACACAATCACAGAAGCAGGTAGCATATCATTTCAATCTCAACCAATCAAGCATAAATAAATTGGCTAAAAATTTCTAGCAAGTTTTTAGTAATAGTTCCTAACCCACCAGCGATCAAGACCCAAGCAGAACATGATTTATGGAATATCAATGCTGTCATGAATTGGTGTGGCATTGAAACGTTGGAGCCATGAGGTGCCCCAAAATTTCATCCCAGATTGACCGGTTAATAATACAAAGGATCATCATCAAGAAAAAGAAGGTTCTCAATGATAAAGGAAACCATTGGAAATAAAAAGGAAGCGCATCCCTTCGGTTCGCAATCATATCACAGCATCCACATAACTAATCACTGTTTCTAGATTTTAGAAAAGATTATGCTTATTTAGATCGTATCCACTAGAAGAAAATATAGAACATCTCAGTACACCAAATAAAATTAAACGCTTCTTTTTTCTTTTATTAAATTGCAAAAAGTAACACTTAAAATCAATGGCATTAGCCCCACCTCAACAGCATTCTCAAGAGATCCTTCCAAGAAATTTTGCCAATATGGATCACAGTGGTATCCGCAAAACAACCACAATGAATGAGCTTAAGGGCACAAGAAAAAAGATGTTGGGAAGAGAACATACAACACATGCTGAAAATGTAGAGGAATATGATTGTCGAATGCTATGATTCTTGGTGATTCTCACACAAGGCATAGTGCATTTTGATTCACAATTTGTTTGGTGGGTCACTCAAAAAATAAGCACAGTTTTTGGGCATCAAGAAGAGTTCAAGATATGTCATCAATATAGCAAGATGCAGCTTTGTGAACATTTCGTGCTACATATGTCAACCTTTCACCTTCAGCGGCTGGTTTTCGAAAATTTATGTGAAAAATCTGAATGACGAAAATCAGTTTGTGTCAAGCATCGAATTGAGGAACCGGCTTCACCTCATTCGGTGGGTGCTCATAACTCCTCAAACCTCCAGAGCTGGTGAAGCAGCATCCTGAGTTGGAAAAGGAGGCAACGTTAAAAGGTGAATGATTTGGCGCTCAAAAACCATTGGAAGAACAACATTGTAGGTGAAAATGGACAAATCAAAACATGCGTACAGGTAAAGAACACCATTTTAACCATAAATTATAAATTTAGGTTCGGAACCAATTTTTCCAATATGATGTTACCCAACAACATAACATTCTCCTCTGAACTCTAGTTAATATCAGCAGAGCTCATCCATCCTTACTTTTCACATTGCAATGCATGGACCGAACTCCAGTGAAGCCGCATCAACAATCTGAAAAAATAATTACCTTAAGGGAATGGTGCGAAAGATTTTCCAAGGTCCATCTTCACGACTTCTGCATCATCCGAGAGAAAAAGACTGCCTCAAGAATCAGTTCTCCAGAAGAAAGGAACACTTCCATCAACATCCTTCATGATTCAGAGAACAGAAAGGATTAGATATAGATTGCAGGTGGAGGGAGAGATTGGGAGCGATATCCCAAAACGAAACCAATGAACATTATTATTACTCACGGAAGCCTGAAAAGTGGTTTGAGAAGAGCTGTCGAAGAGCACAAAACCAAACTTCCTGCTGATGTCTCTCACAACTTGATCAGCAGGGTAAGACCTCCGATCCTCTGAGTTCAATAAGCTTCTACAACAATAATGACCTCATTAGTGGTTTTATTCCATCCATATTGCTGCTTAGGAAGAGCAACATTGTCTATCTGTCCTTGGAACAAGCAGGAGATATCATCGACAACCGCAAACGATCTGCCACAGAGGGTAAGACATGTCAAATCTCGATGTGGGATGAGCTGATCGAGAAGAGAAGACAGCAGCGCAATTCCCGTCAATTAATAATCCAATAAATTTCATTTTCTGGCTTTCAAAAGTGAGCCAGGGGCTCGAGCTCCAATATCGGTTTGTATTACGCATCGATTTGAGGGAGCAGAATCAAAATTTATGCCTTGAAAACCAAAAAGTAACCCGAACCCAAGAAAACTTACATTACATCAAAGAATGAATCCCAGCAGTTAACAAATGAAAGTGAAATATGAAAGAAGTTGGAAGCATTACCTGAGGAACAAAAAGAAGTCAACGAAGACAAATCTATCATCATAGCTCGGGCATGATTGATTTTACTTCATTGGATCCGAATGCTATCAATGCTGATGAAAGGGATCTCTTGAAGGGGGAGAGAGAGAGAGAGAGAGAGAGAGAGAGAGAGAGAGAGAGGGCCATCCTCTGGCAAGTACCCCAACTTCGCATCCATATATGAACAAAACTTTGTTGGGATTGAGGCCAAAACAGAAACAGAGGAGGCTGAATTATTTGTTGTTCGAAAGAGCATTGCAGTGGCTAAAGAGAAAAGCCGGCCCAAGGGAGTAGCAGACATGGATGCAGCTGTGGCATGCAAGAATATCATCATCATCAACTTTCGCAAGCCAGTGCAATTGGAGAATAAAGGAAGCTCTTGCTGGATATTCAAGCAGCTATTTATCAATTTTTCAGCTCTGAATTTCAGTGGTACTCCACGAAAAGCAAACGTCTGCGCGCATTGGAAGAAATTACTTCGTATTAAGCGTCGAACTGAAGAACAGAGACACGGAATCGATGCATTCAAGAGGAAAGGACTCACCTGAACTCGTAGAAATCTGACAGTAGATGGAAGGGATTGAATCACGGCAGTTAGCAAAGGACAGCGAAAGTGGATCGATTTCACTTCATCGGATCTGAGAACCCAATCAATGCGGATGTCAGGGATTTCTTAGATTTCCGGAAATTCATGCGGAGCTTCTTTCACCAGATTGAGAACCCTAGAAAACCTGACCGGAGCAGGACGAATCAATTTAGTGGATCGAAGAGCCACCAATGTAGATGATAGGGATATCTTGGATGAGGGGCCAATAGTCGCCGGTGTGTTTTAAGCATCGATCTCTCAGATTCTCGCATCCTTCTATATTCAATTGTTGGAGGGAGGGAGGGAGGCCATCCTCTGGCAAGTCCCTCAACTTCGGGCAACTTTCAATAAATAACCATTGGAGAGAGGAGAGATGGTTGCGAAGGCCACTTGATAGTTTTTCCACGTTCCTCATATCAACCAAGTGAAGAGAGGTAAGAGATGAAGGAAAGAGACGACTCCAGGAATCCTCGTCGTCTTCCTCCGAAGGAAAGCACTCCTTGTCTCCCTCCCCTCCCATGCTGCTTCCGTCCATTTTCAGATAAACGAGGGATGTGAGCATGGGCAAGCCCCATTTTCTCTCTGGCTCCATTGCCTCCCTAAAATTTGGAGGCAAGCCTCCTTCGGGGAAGCATTCGATATTTTTACAACTATCAATATATAGCTCCTGAAGGGACGTAAGACGATGCCACTCTAATGACTTTATCTTCGGACAAAGGTAAAGTTTAAGGCACGATAGGGGGATGGGAAGGTGAGGGAAGTCCTCCATCTCCAATGCTGGACAGTCGCTTATTTCCAAACGAGCGAGATTGTTATAACTATCAATGTTACTGTCGGCAATAGACTTTATCTTCGGACACTCGATAAGTTGAAGACTCGACAAGGTGGGGGGAAGGGGAGGCAAGTCCTCCATCTCCAGTGCTGGACAATTATGTATACCCAAATGAGTGAGATGGACGAGTGTGCGAAAGCACTGCGGTAGGCTTCTCAAATTTATACAATAGCTAATATCTAGAGATTCTAGCGAGTCTACTGCGGTGATCTCTACTAGAGACTCTACTCCCTTACAATTCACAATACAAAGTGTCTTAAGAGTAGGAAGTCTATCCTTAGCAAATGGAAAAGATATCCGAGAATCACAACATTTAATATATAGACATTCAAGCCGCGACATCGTGTTATTGTTGCTGGGGTCATTTGGAGGAATGGTTAGTCCCATGATTTTTGGACAATCCCAAATGCTCAAACGTTTAAGTGTGTGCAACTTGCTTGGAAGCCTTTCTAAGCTCATGCAACTGCTCAACTCCATCCTTTCAAGGTCGCGCGGCAGCTCAATCTCTCCTTCTCCCTCCATAAAAGATGTGAATCGAGGACACCATTTAATGACTACACTCTGGAGGCAAGAAAGATTTTGCATTTCAATTCCACTTTGCCATAGGTATGTTAGCTTGTCACAATTACGTATATGAAGCTCCTTTAGCTTGACCAAGTAGCTCATAAATCCATTATCAAAGCAAACAAGCTCCGCAAGATTCTCAATTTTGAGAATGGTTAAAGAAGTTAGGTTTGTCAACTTCTTTAAGATCTCCTTGTTACAATCCACAATGTGTAACTCAAGAAGAGAGGGAAGATGAACCTCATTGGTTAACTCATTCAAATGCAAGCATGAATGAATTTTTAGCTTTATGAGATGATCTAATTGACGAGGCAATGTCCCTGTCAACTCCGGACATCTTTGGACAACAAGATGCTGAAGACAGGAGAATGGTACTTTTTCTTCTCGACCTCCGGCATAATGAGACCACTCTTTCCATGCCGACAACCCTTCAAACTTCAAAATTGTTAAGGATGGAAAAGGGCTTTTAGTTCCGTAAAATTCAGAGCCTATCATGCGTATTGCATTTAAACCTTCAAGAGATAATTCTCTTAGTGAAGGGAGATGTCCAAGTGATGGCAGCGATCCAACATTAGGACAGCCATGCAACCACAAAGATACCATCTTAAAATAGGATGGATCACCTAACCATGACGGGAGTAATTCACCACCATAGTATGAGATAGTGAGATTTTTAATATTAGTGTGAGGTCGTAGAGAGTGAAGAACCCGTGCTTCGCGCTTCGTATTCCGGGAATCTCCAAAACCTTTATTCCAATGCAAGAATAAGTTGCTAAGGTCTTGCTTTCCAGACAAATTAGCATCAATTGCATCTCTAACTTTTTCCACCTCCTGCAATTCAGATATGAGTAAATCTCCTTGAAGATGTGGCAAGTTCTTTAACTCATTTAATTGTGACCCTCTCTCTGGTCCTACCACAAACTTGGACAAGATAATAAGATTCCTCAACTTACTAATACCCAATGGCATCTTTTCGAGACTCCTCGTATCTCTAATGTCAAGAAATTGTAACCTGACCAATTTTATGATGCCTGGAGGCAACATAGCAAGCATTCGACAACCTCTTAACATCAAAGCTTGTAATTTGCACAAGGCACCGATTGAATTGGGTAGCCTTTTGATATCGGTGTATGAGAGATTGAGATATCGGAGATGTTTTAAATCACAGACACAATTTGGTACTTCTATGATGTCACAATGGCATAATGATAACACCCGCAAGTACTTCAAGTTTACTAGCAAGTCGTGCAGCACCTTTCCAGAAATAAATTTTGTTTTTATATAATGATTAGATGGAATAGTCAATAGCATTAAACTTCTTAGTACCTTCATTGCAGCATATGCTCTCAAGCTTTTTGATGTAACATATCGTGAGACACATGATGCATAACGAACTTTCTCTTCAAAAGAGGCATCATCCTCATCACTCACTACCTGAGACTCCTCAAAGGTAAAGCATGTTACATCTGCAATTGACTTTGCTAGATCATTCAAAAGATCATGCATCACAAACTTTGATGTGTCAACACTGGATTGTTGAAGAAAGGATCTAGATACTAACTCATCGAAGTATTTCCGTCCTGATCTCAAGACATTCTCTTTCGCTTTTCGTCCATCTAAAAAGCCCACCGCTATCCATAAGAGCACCAGCTCGTCCCTCTCAAATTCGTAGTCCTTTGGAAATACTGCGGAATAAGTAAAACATCTTTTCAAATAAGAAGGGAGATGGACATAACTCAATTTCAAAGCTAGAAGAACCTCATCGTTTTTTGCCGATTCTACATCCCATATTCTATTATTTAAGATAGCTTCCCATTCATCTAGATTCTCTTTATTACGTAGGAGACCGCCCAATATCTTCGCTGCCAACGGTAAACCTCTACATTTTTCAGCTATTTTCTTGCCTACTATTTCCAGATGCGAGTGCCTCTCGAAATTTCTTGCTTCCAAAGCGTGATAGGCTAATAAGTCGGTACAATTATCATCGGACAACTCCTTCAAAGAATATGGCAAAGCTCCCGTTATGGAAACCACAGAATGGTTGCGCGTCGTGATGATGATCTTGCTTCCTTTAGCCCCCGCTTCAAATGGCTTTAAGAGGGAAGTCCATTCTCCGTACTTCTCATTCCAAACATCATCTAAGACCACAAGGAACTTCTTTCCCAATAGATCATCTTTCAACTTAACTTGAAGCCCTTAACCAAAAAACTTAACTTGAAGCCTGTTAAGATCGTTGCCCTCGCAGGACACATCAGTTATTGATTGTAAAATAGTCTTTGTTATGTCGAGAACATCAAAAACATCTGAAACACAAACCCATGCTTTCCTCTCGAAATAGCTATCCATTTTGGGATCATTGTACAACCGTTGAGCCATAGCTGTCTTTCCAACACCGCCATCCCAACTATGGGGACTATCCTCAGCCCAGCATCGGAATTTCCAACCTCACCGATCAATATTTCCAGTAACTCCGCTTCTTCCTTCTCCCTGCCGAAAAACCGAGTCTCCGGCAAAGAAGTGCTAGGGAGCCTTTTGTTGGTGTAGTTGGATATGTCCGCGGCATTCTCTCTCAAGGTCAGACGAGCCTTCCTAGTGACAATATTTTCCAACCTGCCTCTCGTACCTTAGTTTCAAACGAGCACGAGTTTAGATTCGATCCGGATGATCCATCTTGGCCCCAGGAAAAGAATTTCCACGAGTTCAGATTCTGATCTCTGCTTGCGCTGGATTCTGCCCCAGACTTAACTTGAGTGGCTTCAATCGCGAACTCATCGAGCAAGTCTTCCATGTCATAGGCCAAGTCCCTAACATCATCCAGCCACAGCTTCACTAGACGGTTACCGCGCACTTGCTTGTCCTCTGCATCTTCCAGCACCACGTTGATTGTTTCCAGCATCCCCTTCCACTTGTCGAGTAAAGCAGTGTTGATTCCCTCGCGTTGTGCATATTCCAATCCCAGAGAAGTCAACCTGTCGAAGAGGACCTCCAAGAAGGAACCCAAAACGATCTCTCCAATGGCCATGGGTGAATCAGTCACTGCAAAGAACAACAAGGGCAATGGCGAAGCAAAATGAGAGTGAGCTAATGGAGAGAGAAAACTATGAAAGTTCAGGAAGACCAAGGCTTTTTTCCTGCCTAAAAGGACCGAACGAAGATGAAGACTTTTAAGGACGATTTCTGTCCACAAGTGTGCTTGTTTCACCTCCCATTTGCATTTTTTCTTTTTTCAGTCAGGCCCATATATTCGTACCTTCCACTATCATTTATTTGTTTTTGTAATTTAAGCATAAACTCGGGATGACCAAGGCTTTTGTGGACATCATGTAGTTTTGTTTGTCTAGAAAGTGAAGCAAATGTCAAACCGAAAGGCAATAAAATCCAGCAACACTAAGACTTTGCAGGACACAAATGCCATTGTTGATTCACTTTTCACGTCCCTCGTCTTCCATCCTTATGCGAATATCTTGTTTTCCATTACTAGTAGAATTCCCATGCATTACTGTTAAAATTTACAATACTATAATTTTCATCCAACCCTTTTCATGTTCATTTATTTTGTGATATTTCATCATTAATCTCTATTGTACCTGTCTATTAGAATTATGTCTAAATTTTCATATATCTTTTCAAATTTAAGTTCAACAAAAAAAAAAAAAAAAAAAGCAAAGAGAGAAACAAAAAAAGAAAAATACAGCAAGAAAAAAAAATGCCGGAATGGGGAGAGAGAGAGAGCACTACCAGTCTCACGGGCATTGCCCCGCCGCTGGGCCGTCCACTTCCAACGTACCATTTTATAGTCACATTTGTAGACAATATTTTTCGTCAAATGCTTTTCTTAGAGCGGTTTAGGAGTTAGGGATAATGACATAGTAAGCTAAGGGCGTGCATGACAAAATTTCTATTCTATAAATTGATTTCTATTCTAGAAATTGATTTCTCAATTTTTATTCCCCGAACAAGTTTCTGAGCAAAGAAATCTGCTTGATAACAACTTAAAATTTCTATTTCTGGAACAGTAAATTCGTTTGATAACACAATAAAATTTCTATTTCTAGGAATAGAAATTGATTAAATAACAACATAAGAAATCCTCAAATACAAAATAATAATCCAAATAATAATAAAACAACATAGAAAATCCTCAAATACAAAATAACAGTCGAAATAATATTAATACATTACAAAACATGAAAATACAATTTCTTGGAAATACATTACAAACAATGCATCGATTGAGCTCGGCGCAAGAACGGCCAAGAATAGCAAAACCCCTCGAAGGAAAACAAAACAGACAATGTGCAACTCGAAAACGCCAAATAGTAGCAAATCACGCATCGATCGAGCTTGGTGCAAGAACGGCCAAGAACAACGAAACCCCAACCAAGGAAAATAGAACAAACAAATCGCGCAGAGAGAGAGAGAGAGAGAGAGAGGGAAGACCTCAAATCGAAGAGGAAGAAAGTCGCAATCCAAATCCGAACGGGGACACAAATGGAGGAGGCGAGTCCGATGGGGCGATTGAAGCAAATTGGACGGCTTGAGGACGGCGACGGCGAGATGAGCGACGATTTGACAGGCAAGAGGACGATGACAACGTCAGAGTGAACAGTGGCAAGAAGGATGGATTCAGAGTCGACGGCGAGGATGGACAGGTTGTTTGGAGTCGACGGCACTAGGGTTTGGTTGAAGCGTTGAGAGGAGAAGGAGAAGCAATGCCCAAATAGAAAAGCCCGTGAACAAAGAAGGATGCCCAAATGAATAAAATAAAAATAATTTCTATTTTTACCCTACCAAAAGAAAATTCTATTTTTATTTCTATTTCATAAATTGAGAAGTTAAAAATTTCAATTTTATGATTTTTCGATTTCTCTATTTCGGAATAAAAATATGTTTCGAAATAGAGATCAAATGCGTTCCAAATGGATTTATGTTCCAAACCCGTTCGGAACGAGAGAAATAGAGAAATCGAGAAACATAAATTTTATCACGCGTGCCATAAGCTTTTGTTCAGCTTACAATCGAATACCTACACTTCTTTTTAGACGATATTTGTTCTACAAACTCATCCTTTGGATTCATTGCTCGGTTTCACTTAAATTGTTTTTGTTTTTTTTTATATTTTTCATTCTTTCATGTGAAAGAGAATAGGAAATAATTTCGATAATTTCACGCCATTGCAAAAAGATTTTAGCAGCTAAATGTCAAGCACACTTGGAGATTATAAAATTCTCGAGGTTAATTTCTTTAGATTATCTTCTTGAATAATTTCAATCATAAAATTTGAAAAATAGCATATTATTCTTGTTCATTTTTTTGGCCAATTCCATTGCTTTCCCTTTCATCTCCTCGCCCAAATTAACAAAAGTATATGCTCAGATAGTTTGGTGCACACTTGAATGTAATTGGAGATTTAAAATATATTTCTAAGTCTAAAGCACTTATTTTCTTCCACTCGAAATATTTTAGTGGCTTATCAAACATGTGATTGAAGACGGACCTTTTCTACGTACTTGATTTTTTGTTGGTTGGACTTTACGTTAATAAAAAATAGTATTACATGTAACCATTCACGCACACATAATTTAAAATTTTACTATGATTTCTTTTATTCATTTGAAGACGTTGGCACATTTATATGTTCTTGGTTTATTATCTATCTGGTCTACCAATTACAACTAATTTGCATGATGGTCTTTTTTGTAGATGGCAATTTGTATATTTTTCTGTAAGCCAATAAATATTCCCTCATTTCCTTCGTCATGTATTATTTCTAGGCAACTCAGGGGATAATATACAAATTGAACGACCTCCAATTCAATCCTAAATTTTTAATTTGGTTAATTCAGTAAACTTATTAATGATTTGCTAATGTAATTTCGAGCCAATTTTGACTTAAAAATCGTTAATATAGATGCTAACCATCTTATATAATATGATAATTAATTCAGCGTTTCAAACCAAAAATGATTATATTGATAAATTGTAAAAAAATTTAGAATTAAATTACTTAAATTAAAGACTTTAGAATTTAATTTGTTATCATATAATATCTTTAAGATTTTTTGAACAATTTTTTCGGCAAGGCACGTGCATATGTCAAAAGTATTGAAGAAGTAATGATGTTTTCCTAGGACTAGGTTACGGCACTCTGTCATCCATTGAATTTTGGGTGCTTTTCACACGAACACTAGTGGTTAGAGGAATAAAAAAGATGTACTTTTTGTCCACAAGTGCTTCTTTCGTTGCAGAGAACATGTACAGAGACTTTATTGCATATCACGTGATTCTTTGTCCGGAAAGTGAAGCAAAAGTGAAAGACCTAATGGGAAAGAAACTTTAATAGATTCTTGGAAGACCAAAACTTTAGCTATGTAAATGTCTTGGTCATCATTACAAGTGACATTTCCACGTGTTATATTAACATTAATCTATTTTTTTTCTTTTTTTCTTTTTCTTTTTTCAAATTTACGCAATTTGAGGTGTCGGTCATATAAATTGCCATGTCTTGACATTGTTCGCTTACCCTACAAGTTCGATGATGAGGAGAGAGAGTGTGCATTGGCTTAGACAATCTTGGCGTAGATTGTTTTGCTAACATGACAACATCTCAAGGTACCATATCGACGCCAATGTGGACATTTAACAGCTATTTAACAGTGCTAGTCACCATGCCAACCTTTTACATACGGAATATTAACGAAGGCCTCACTTTGGTCCACATTTGAAAGATTGAGGTAATTGATTAAATCATATGAAGTTCATGTACTTTATTGCGAAAGGGATATACAATCATTAGTCTAGGTTAAATCTCGCATGTACTTTTATTTATGTGATATATTTTCTACAATTTTATCCTATCAATTCATTGCTTGGTCTCCCTTTAATAATTTTCTTTTGTAAGATTATTCATTCTCTCAAGTGAAAGACAACGGGAGATATTTTTGTTAATTTCATATGCCAAAAGATTTCAGGGGCTAATTGTCAAGCACATTGAAGACTACTAAATTTGTCAATGTCCATTTTGTTTAGATTTCCTTTCTTGGAATCATTCGATCATAAAAATTGAAGCTTTACCCTCGAAATATTTTAGTGGGTTATCAAACATTTTATTGAAGATAGACTGTTTATTTTGTCCTTGATTTTATTTCTGTTGGAAATTATATTCATAATATATTAATCAGATTTAACCGTATGGGCACACATTATATAAAACTTTACTAGGATTTCTTAACCAATTACAATGAGATCGCCTAAATAACATTTTTTTGTGGATAATTTGTTTCAACTCTTTGAAGACGGGTTGATTTCCAGGTCACTACTGACTCACAAGAGACAAAATTGATAGCACAAGAAACTTATCGGATACCAATATAATTTTGGTCTGCGATTTCATCGGAGGTCTCACATTGACCCACATTAATAAATGATGAGGTAATTGGTTCGATGGAAAAAAAAAACTTTAGATACTTTATTGCCAGCACATAGGTAAGAAACTTCATGGACCTTGTTATCTGGTCTTATTTCAGTGAATTTGAATATTTTTGGAAGCGATGGATATAGAATGAAATTGACGGGGTTCCTTTTATGGGGTTTTTGCTTCGACCCCTCGCATGTAAAATTTTATTGGTGCCTCCTCTTGATTGTCTTTTTCTTTTCCTTTTTCAGCCAGATCCCAAATGCTAGAGATGAGGCAGAATTGTTTTCTTTTATAAGCCAGAAAATATTCTCTGATTTCCTTTGTCATGTATTACTACTAGGCGATTATAAATGATAGTTGCAAAGTTATATGCACATGTCAAAAGTATCCAGTACTAATGATACCTTGGCACAAAATTAGATTAGTGCATTTGACGATTTATTTTGTTATGGGTAGTTAGATTTGGTTCAAGTATGCCAAGTTCTAAGGTATGAGTAATATTTGGAAATAATCACCGCAGAAACAGTTCATTTTATTCTAATTCCTAATTTTTAATTACATGTAATATGAATAAATGGGCCCAATGTCTTCGTCTGTGCATAGCACGTGTTGAACATTAATAATCCAATTTAATTTCATATTTCATAATTAATTGACCTCACTAATTGGGTTCATATCTAAATAGATTTTTGGATTATATCATCTGTTTTTTAAATTATTAACTTTTAGGAAAGGGAAAGTAAATAATTGATAGGACTGATCAAGGAGGACTGACCAACTTATTGAATTTTATATATATATATATATATATATATATATATATATATATATGTATGTATGTATGTATGTATGTATGTATGTATGTATGTATGTATGCGTACATATTTTTTAAATTATATCTTTCAATTTAGGAACTCATGAGCAACAGTTAAAATTGTCCACAACTTATTGAATTTTTTCTATGTTTTTTCTTAGTTCTATTTTATTTGAAGCAGAAGTGAGCTAATGGAGAGAAGAAATTATTTAGTCCAAGGAGACCAAGACATTTACCTACCAAAAACATTAAACAAAGATCAAGCCCAAGGCTTTTTTTTTTTTTTTTTATGCATCCATACATTATCAGTAACCTTATAATTTCAATGTCTTCATTTAATGCGTTATTGGTGAATATGCAATCAATATAAGTTTTTACATGGCAATTACAATGCTAAAGATTTGTAGCAAGAACGGGCAATAATGATCTACTGAAGGGTGTTGAGGTAGTAGTTGATGATCAAGAACCACTTGATATGAGGATTGTGGTCCTTTGCACGATTTTCCTATTCGTAAGTGTGATGCCTGTAGTATATCTAGTACATTGTATTGTTAGTTGGTGATGACTGACCATTTTTCTTGTCTAGCAATGAATAAAGCTTACCATAATTAATACAACTGACAAATAAGCATCTATGTACAACTTGCACAGACTAAAATAAATATTGACGATTCACCTAACAATTGCATCTTACTTTCTATTATACATCTGCAAGTCATCAAAGACAACTTATTTTGATTGTTTAATAAAGAGAGTAGAAACACATGCTTGGGCTAAACAGAAAAAAGAGTCGGGTACACCAACGAATCCATGAAGCAAGTTTTCTAATTTAACCCTAGAAATAGTAAATGATTGGCAAATCACCAACTAATATATCAAGCAAGTTGCTTTGGGCTAACTCTTTCTACTCAAAGGACCACGATTCTCCTATCAAGTGAGTCACAGTCATCACAACTACTTCAGCACCCTTTAACAGGTTATTGCTGCCCATTTTGCTGCGAATTTATAGCACTATAGCTGCCATGTAAAAGCCTATACTAAAAAAAAAAAAAACCAACAGAATATTTGTAAGTTATAAATTTTTATGAAGATATGCATGCCCACGAAGTTGGTCATGTGAAGAAATATCATCACTTATCCTCCGTTTTGGATGGCCACAAGAAAAGGTTCTTTCTTTAAAACGACAACCAAAAATCTTGATCTAGAGAAAAATGAGAACAGTTGATTTATCTAACTCAAGGACCCAATGTGCATCAAAACATGGTCTCTTCGGTCTAACTCAAATTGATGGTTGTCATAGTACACTCATAAAGTACTTTTCACAGGGAAGACCAAGACTTTACCGAAGATGCAAATTGGCTTCATTACTTCACTTTTCACATCCCTCTTCTTCCATCCCTATGTGAATATCTCTATTTGCATTACTTGTAAAATTTCCACGCACTACATGTCTTGCTTAAAATTAACCATACTATAAATTAGTATAAGAAAGAAGCTAAGAAGGAACCCAAAAGATCTCTCCAAAGGCCATGGGTCAATCATAAGAGAACAACCAAGAGTTATGGCGAAGCAAAGTGATAAACCAAGACTTTCAAGGACGCTTTCTATCCACAAGTGCTCTGTTCATGTAGATAAACCACAAACTCAGCAAGACAAAGACTTTATTGGACAGCATGTACTTTTTTGTCTAGAAAGTGAAGCAAAAGTGAAAGAGAGCAATTGAAAAAAGACAGATTTTGCACAATGCAAATTGGCATTGTGCTCCACTTTTCACATCCCTCCTCTTCCATCCCTACGAGAATGCCTTTGTTTTTCCATTACTAGGAGAATTTCCCCTCGCGTTTTAGGCCATGCTTAAAATTGACCGTTACTATAATTTTCATCCAATTCTTTTTTTGTGCTAAATCATACTGTGATTTTTCGTTCAATAATCTCTTTTGTACTTCTCTATTAGAATTATGTCTACATTTTCATGTATCTTTTCAAATTTATGTTCAATAAAAAAATAAAAAAATCAAAGAAAAAATATATAGAAAAAACAACTAGAACTTAAGAAAGGGGGAAAAAGCAAGAATGATGTTATTCTCAAAGCGATTTAAGAGTTAAGAATAATGATATCGAAAGTGCCTAACCTCTTTTTTAGTTTACGATCGAGTACCTGAAGTCTTTTTTTTTTTTTTTTTTTTTCAATCAAGAACCTCAATTTTTCAAATTTGGCTCTATTTGAGGTATTGGTTAAATAAATTGCCATGTTATGTAATATTGATGACATGACTCGTTTACTCAGCAAAAGTTAAAAATAATAATTGACGTGGCTACTTAGTTGACTTAGATGATATTAACATCTAATATATCTCAATTGGCATGGCAGCATATCAAAGTTTAGGGTTGAATTAGCCGTCATACAATAAATTTATGGATTTTTTAGATAATTTTTCGTAAAATCATATTCATAAGGTAGTAATGATGCTTTCTTGGGACAAGGCTATAGCACTTTGTCATCCATTTAATTTTGGGTGCTTTTCACGCGCACGTCAGTCAGAAGAATCAAAATAAAATACTGTTTACCCACAAGTGCTTGTTTGGTAATATTAAGAGAATTTCTCCAAAGACTTCATGGATACCATGTGCTTTCTTTTTTCTAGAAAGTGAAGCTAAAGAGAAAAAAGAGGTAATGGGTAAGAAACTTCAATAAATTCCAGAAAGACCAAGACTTAGCAGGACACAAATTGAAGTTTGTTGCTTCGCTTTTCACATCCCTTCTCATGCATCCCATGAGAACGTCACTTTTCATGGTTTACTATTTACCCAACTTTTCATGGTTTACTATTTACCCATCATCCTCTCAGATGTGGTTCGTCACTGCTAGCCAAGGGTAATTACTGTTGCTCCTCCAATGATTGTCGATGGGGAGATTTTACTTCGTTTTCTCTTTCTTTCTGATTTCTTCATTCAAAATGAAACTTGCACCCTGTGGTATAGTAAGCAAGAAAAAGCATATTTGGACATAAAATGCAAAGCAATTTCTTATGATTATCTTATATGGAAAGTGTTTTTCTTGACAAAGTAAGTACATAAGATATATTGAGCAACAAACCCCACGAATGTGTGTTGGGGAAGATCAGTTAAGGTGGATTGCATAGATCAAATGCACAAGAAAATAATTGCATTTAGACATCTAATCAGTGGGAACGTATTACACACACTTCCATACATCATGTGCGAGTTGTCCAATATTCACATACGTGACACCTGCAACCTGTTGCACAACGTCCGTAATTTAATTGAGATTCAGTTCCTCCACATTGGCGCTGTTTGTTAACATTTTATTCCCAGGGACTGTGCATCATGTTGTGAAACGTTTGAAATGTCAAGGTAATTGATTGAATGAAAAAAAAAAAAAACTTAAGATACTTAAGTGCCAGTATATTGTTAAGAATTTTCATGCACCTCATTATCTGGTTTTATTCAAGTCAATTTGATTTTCTTTAGGAAGCCACACATATAGAAAGTCTTTTTTTTTGGTCGAAAGATATAGAATGAAATTGGTGGGCCTCCTTTTATAGAGTTTTTGCTTCAACCACTCGCATGCGAAATCGAATAAGCGCCTCCTCTTGAATGTCTTTTTCTTTTCCTTATTTAGCCAGATCCCAAATGCTTGAGATAAGGCGCAATCAAATTGTATGTTTTTTTTTTCTATTTTATAAGCCAAAAAATATTCTCTGATTTTCTTTGTCATGTATTACTACTAGGGGATTATAAATGATAGTTGTACAGTTATATTCACATGTCAAAAGCATTGAAGATGGGACGAGGCTATAGCACTCTGTCATCCCACAGATTGGGTGATGTGGAGAGAGAGTTTGTATTAGCTTGGGCAATCTTAGCATCCAATGTCTCTACTAACGTGGCAATATCTCAAGATGCTATATTAGACACCAATATGGACATTTAACAACTATTTAACAGTGTTAGCGTCATGTTAACATTTTCCATCCATAATATTAACGAAGGTCTCACGTTGACCTATATGAAAATTTCAGATAATTGATTGAACAAAAAAAATTTAGGTACTTGATTGCGAAAGGGTAATAATTCAAGTACTTGCAATATCATTGTCCCAACGAGTTTATTATATAATCATTGGTCTAGGCTCAAATCTCAAACATACTTTCATTTACGTGATATCTATTCTACAAACTCATCCTCTTGGTTCGTTACTCAGTCTCTCTTTAATTGTTTTCTTTCGTAAGATTATTCATTCTTCCACGTAAAAGAAAACAGAAGATAGTTTTGCTAATTTCAAGCGCCAAAAGATTTCCTTGGCTAAATGTCACGCACATTGGGAGACTACAAAGTTCTCAATGTCGATTTTCTTTAGATTTTCTTCTTGGAATCATTCGATCATTTTTAGTGGATTATCAAACATTTGATTAGAGAAAAAAAACTTCTTCTTTGTACTTGATTTTCTTTCGGTTGGACATCATATTAATAATATTATCATCACATGTAATTGTGTGGGCACATATTATCTAAAACCTTACTATGATTTCTTTACCTATCACAACTATTCTTCCTAAACAGTATTTTTTTTGTAGATAATTTGTTCCAATTTTTCGAGAGTCTAATTGATATCATCTAGAATGGTTGGTCTGAGCTACAAGACACAAAATTGATATCAAAAAGATTATATTGGACTCCAATGTAAATAGTTAATGGCTACTTAATAGCGTTGATGTCATATAGACATTTTTTGTTTGCGATTCAATGGAGGTCTCACGTTGATCCACATTTGAAATGTTGAGGTAATAGATTGAATGAAAAAACTTTAGATACTTGATTGAGAGTTCATAGTAAGAAATTTCATGCACCTCGTGATATGGTTTTATTTCAGTCGATTTGAATATTTTTGCCATAGATATAGAATGAAATTGACGATTTTTCTTTTATGGAATTTTTGTTTCAACTAGTCACATGTAAAATCGAATAAGCGCCTCCTCTTGAATGTCTTTCTCTTTTCCTTTTTCAGCCAGATCCCAAATGCTTGAAATAAGGGGAAAATCAAACTATGGACAATTTTTTTTCTATATGCAAGGCAATTGTTAATGATAATTGTAAATTTATACACATATGTCAACAGTATTAAAATACTCTACCATCCATTTAATTTTGGTGCTCTTCACTGGCATTATGGTCAGTATTGTATATGTTTTCTTCTTTTTTAATAGTCAATAACTTCACGGATTCAATAATTTTTTATTTTGTGAAAAAAGGAAAACGGAAAATCGATATTGCTTGCAGTTGAGGCCTCCATGTACCAAATTAGATTAGTGCATTTGTCAATTTTAATTTTTTTATGCATGCACTTATATTTGGTTCAATCCTGCCAGATTATGAGGATTGAGTGACATTTGAAAACAATCAACCATAGAAACAATTCATTTTATGCTAATTCCTTATTTTAAATTACGTGTAATCTGAATATATGTGCGCAATACTCATATGTCTAGGCCTGTGCGAAGCACCGATATATGGACATGAGTAATTTTCACAAATTTTGAATTACATTATTAAAGGACACCTCATTAATTGGTGTCAAATTCAAATATACTTCAGATTTCATAAACAAGATGTTTACTCGCTTGCTAATTCTGTTTCTATTTTTTATTCATAAATTTTAGAAAAAGGAAAAAGAAATAAGTAATAGATACCCATTTATGCATGGGCTTATAATCATTGTGTATGTACTTTTAAAATTAAATCTTTCATTTTAGGAATTCATGAGCAATAACTGAAATTTTCCAAAACTTATTGATTTTTTTCTATTTTTCGCTTGGTTCCGTCTCCTTTAAAGCAAAAGCTAGCTTCATCAACGGCGGGTATTTCACAACGTTCGAGCTCGTCACTGGAAATTTCAGCGAGGGGCTCAACTTTAGCAGCACAAGTGCCGACCGCAAGGTTCAAGCCTTTCTTTTTACCCTTTTGACTCCATAGACGCGGTTTTGTCGATCAACCCACTTTGCTTTAGTGTCGCTAGAACAACTTTAAAACATTTAGAAAAAGAAAAGGACCTCTTGTCTGCCATTATGGGTAGAAGATAAGAAGAAATAAAATAAAGGTGAAGCGTGCAAGCTTGATGGAGATGGTGAGGAAGGGGACCCAACATTTGGAATAATTTCGCCCTTTTTGCATTAGAATTGCGAAAGGGGTCTTTCCATCTACCCACCAAAGGCGACCCAACCAGATAAAAAAGGCTAAAGTTCCTCGGCGGTAGATGCTTCCGAGCCAGCATTGTATTTACATTACCTTTCCTTTGAGATGAAGCAAGAAACGATGCTGGACCTCTTGGCGAAACATATTTCCTGTACCTTACCTCGGTAGAAGGAAACAACGAATGTCGCATTACTAATGGTACGAGGAAGATAACAGATGCTGTCCTGATTCTGTGAGCTTTTGTTCCGATGGAGGAGGATCTTCCTTATAGCAAAGCTATACAGAATATGTCAAGTAATGATGTTGCTTTTGCTTATTTGCTAGAGCAGTTCACAAAAAAAATGTGACGCTGCAGTGATACGGCAATTTTTAGCAACGATGATTAGCAGATCCCAAGCGCTGTTCATTCAATCTTCTGATGGCCGAATCCAAAGTCATTACCACTTTCTTCGAGTGCTCCCTCAAGAGGCTGGAAGATGTCATAACAATGTTGAATGTCATATTAGCAAACATGTTAGTTATATTTTCTTGAGAAATTGATGCATGAAGTTTAGCCTAACGTGCAATGTAGTTTCCGAACTTTAACCCAATGTATGTCATATTTGAACTTTTAATTTATTCAATTTAGTCCCTAAATTTTTTGCACGTGTTTAATTTAGTCATTGGATTATCCCTAAACTTAAATTAATGGAAGAACGGCATTGACCATTTTCATATAAATGAATTAGAAGATAGTTTTATTTAATAAAACTAGCAAAAGTGCATTCTAGTTGCGTTTAAAGATTAACATCCAAAAGATTTTGCAAAATTCAAATTATTAATTCATAACAAGTTATTTATACGATATGAGGAAATTGTATCCACGTACGTTTACATGGAAAGAGAGAAAGATATCAAGATTTGATTTTTTTGGTAAAATTCTTTAAAAGATTAAAAAAAAATCAAATATTTAAGATCAAATTACCTGAGAGAATATAACAAAATTATTGATGTATATATTGAGCAAAGTGATGCTGATTTCATCACTTTACACATAGTCCAATGCCAGAGAACTCAATTTTGTTGAACAGAACCCGAAAGAAGGAACCAAGAAAGATCTCTTTAATGGCCAAGAGTGAATTGTCCACTGTAAAAGTTATGGCGAAGCCAAGTGATGATGAGCAAATGGAGAGAGAATCATAAAGTCCAAGAAGATTAGGATTTTCACCTATTAAAAATATCATTTTCAGACAAGGACTTTCACCTACTAAAGATATCATCTTCTTTTTCTTGTGGAAAGTGAAGCAAAAGTGAAAGAGGGATGGTGGGAAAGAAATTAATAGATTCTAGGAAGACCAAGACTTTGCACGTCTTTTGATTGTGCACATCTTTTGATGGTGGTAAGGAAACTTTAATAAATTTTAGGAAAACCAAGACTTCGGCACATTTTTTTGTTAATGAGAGAGAAACTTCAATAGATGCCATGAAGATCAAGACTCTATGACTTTCTTGCCATTACCAGTAGAATTTCCGGTCATTACAAAACTTGCTTAAAATTAACAATACCATAATTTTCCTTCAACTCTTTTGGGATTTTTTTCATTCATTAATCTCTAGTATATCTTTTCAAAGTTGAGTTCAACAAAAGAAAAGAAGAAAGCAGAGAAAAACTGACAAGAAGAAATAGCAAAAATGTTTAAAAAGGAAATAAAGAAGGAAAGGGGCAAGATAGAGCAACATTTAAGCATGGCCATGGCCATGTTGTTGCCATTAGCACTACCGCTATGGTGACTATTTCCAACTTTGCCTCCTTCTAGTGACCTTCATAGATAACATTTTTCCTAAGATGTTTTTCTCAGCATGGTTTAGAAGTTGAGGATAATGACATCGAAATATTTTTGTGGATTATCAAACATTTGATTGAATATAGATTCTTTCTATGTACTTGATTTTCTGTCGGATGGACATTATGTTAATCTATAATATTATTATCACATGCAATCGGCACACAAAATTTAAAACTTTACTAAGTTTTCTTTTATTCAATTGAAGAAACTGGCACATTTATATGTTCCTTATTTATCTGTCTATTCTACGAATTAAAGCTAACTTGCCTAGCTAGTCTTTTTTGTAAATAATAGTTTGTACATTTTGTGAGCCAAAAAATATTCCCTGATTTTCTTCATCATGGATTACTACAAGTCGATCATTAACGATAGTTGTAAAGCCAAGAGATAATTGTCCAAAAATTTATAAACTTACTATATATCAGTCAATTTAATCTTAAATTTTTTAATTTAGCTAATTTAGTCTTAACATGGCTGACCGCCAATTAAGCGATTTCCAACCAAATCCTCTAAAGGTTTAGAAAAGTTTAGGGTTGAATCAATGGATGTACAATAGATTTATGCATTTTTGAATGATTTTTCGTATAGTGATGTCCATATGTCAAAAGTATTTAAGTAATGATGCTATCTGGGATAAGGCTACAGCACTCTGGCAATCATTCAATTTTGGGTGCCTTTCAGATGCACATCAGTACTTTTTGTCCACAAGTGCTCCTTTCATGATATTCGGAGAACATCTCACTATCCCAGACTTTACAGGATACCGTGTGCTTTTTAGTCTGGAAAGTAAAGCAAAAGTGAAAGAGAGTTAACGGGAAAGAAACTTTAATAGATTTCACCAAGACTTTTCCCGACGCAAATTGAAGTTTGTTGGTTCATGTCGCGACCTTCCCGAATTTTTTTTAGGGTGAATTATTCGAAGAAGGCTAATGGATTACTAAGTCAGAAAACTTGGCACGGACCCTCCCAAATCCTACCAATCGCGACTTGATAGAAATTAATTCATTTAAACATGCAATTTGATTTGGAGCCGCCACTAACCAATTATGGTGGTTAGAAACCCAAGTAAAGTATGGGAGAATACTTTCTATTGCGAACAGAGATTCATTTAGGTCAGGGGCCCCCAGTTCTGTTAGATTAGTCTAACGCCCTTTCGGTACCTTTTATTTTAATTTTAAGAATATTTTGCAGGCAATGTTGATTAATTTAAACCTAAGCTACTAACATGCAAATGGTGGTCATGCGAGTGCGCAATCAATAAATTAACATTCAAATAAAAAATGCTAATAAAATTGCATGTCCTAAACATGATTTCTAAATGACATGACACCTAATTTTTTTTTTCTTTTTTTTTTTGAAAAAAAAGTTAATTATATGCAATCTTAATTTAAATTTAATATGGATGGATTTTACTTTAATGATATGTGAGATGTAATTCATATGATACGATTTAAACTTATCACTATATGTATGCAATCTAATTTATATAATCCTAAATATGCATGTCTTCTACGTGACGTGGGATGAATGGCGACATGGTATTTCTATACGCATTCTTTTATGATTTTTTTTTTTATGATGATTCATTTTTTAATGCATATATGCAACCTATGCTAAGTAATGATGATATGAGATTAATTATGAATTAACCTATTAACTAACCAAGGAAATGATCTTTAGTTTTTTTTATTATTTTTTTAATGACCTAATGATTAAAAAAGAAACTTAATGGTGCAATGATTATCTTTTGGCATTTTCTTTTTAAAAAAAAAATTAAACTATAACTCACATGGCATGCATGACATTTTTTTATCTTCTCTTTGTTTTACTAAATGAAAGTTGACTTAATCTAAAAAATATCTAGGTGTGTTGCTTTAATATGAAGTGTGTATGGACCTAAGTACCTAAGTTCTAGGTATGACAATATTCTAATTAGTAAACAAATTCTAAACCTATTATACAAATTAACTAACATGTACCTAATATTTTTTGATTCTTTTTATTGAAATTCGGAATAAAAAAAAAAACTAATTAGACTAACTAAAGTGAATGATATTCTAATTTATTTTAGGAATCAATTTAACTTAAACTATATCTTATCTTAAAAGCTATATAAAGAAATCAAGACATGCCAACATTATTTAATATTAATCCTAACAAAACTCACCCATCTAAAAGTATAATCTAAAAATTATAATCCTATAAATGCAAATTCTAACTTACTGACCCTAAAAATATAGTCCTAATTTACTAAACCTAAATGCTCTAATACAATATTTAGATTTTTATGTATTTTCTGATTTTTTATTTTTGTTTCAATCTTTCCAAACAAGCAATTATTTTTAAAGAATTGAGATAAGAATTAAAATAACCGAAAAAATAATCCATTGTCTCACGGATTAAATCAACAATTATTTTAACCCTATAATGATTTAACAATTGAAATGCTATAAAAAATCCTAAAAATTAAAGTAATTAAAAAAATGACCCGACGTCTTACGGGTCAAATTAATAATTACCTTAATTTGGGATAAAATACCTGCAGTTAATGCCTACGAGATTTATAAAAGAAAAGCACATCTCAATATTCTAAATTGAACTATAATAACGAAATAAATAAAGAAAAACAAACTACCTAATTTGATTTTACTTTTTCTTTTGTTTTTTTTCTTTTCCCTTCCAGGCAAAACTTGGCAGCTGGTTCGGGGCTCCGGCAAGGGGAGTCGGCGAGGCAGCAGCGGGCGGAGACGTCGGATTGTCGAAGCGAGATGCCGGCGTTCGGAGTCTCAGTGGTGCGGCGAGGTGCGCGGACGCGGGCTCGCGGGCAAGGGTTCCTGGCAAGATGGGACAGCGACAACTTCGCAGGCGGTGCAAAGATGGTGGCGCGGGCGTCGGTTCTGGTGGTGCTCAGCGACGGCAAGGGGGAAGTAGCAACGGCGGCGTCAATGGACTTCGGTGAGCTACTAGTGTTGCGATCTGCAGCAGCGGGGAGTGTCAGGGCTTCTATAGAAGGGCTCCGGCATCGCTGGGTCGTTGGCGAGGCTTCGGTTGCAAGTCCGGCGTCGCGAGGGGAGAACACGGAGCGGCGGACGGTGTCGGGCGCGGGTCCGGCGTCGCGTGGAGGTTGCAGGCGGCTGGTGGTGTCTTCGCGGCTGCGGGTGGAGGGCGGTGGCAAAGGAGCTCGACGAGCAGAAGCAGATGGGGGGAAGAAAGTGAACAGTAGGGGTCTTGTCAACTTTTCTTTATTATACTTTCCCTTTTCCTCTGCTCTCACATCTCTCTCTCACGTCACTTTCTCTCTGCAGAAGCTCGACTTTTTCCTTTTTCTCTCCAGAACCGAAGCCCTTCTCCTCTCCTCTGTTTTCTCTTTTTCACTTTTCAATTTTTGACGGAAAGAAGCCCCCCCTATTTTCTTTCTTTTCACTTTTCAATTTTTTCGACGAAAGAAGCCCCCATTTTCACGTCTCGCACCCTCTATTTATAAACTGAAAACTCGAATTTGTTTTGCCAGTGGAGATATTCACTCAACCGTTCAACAAATTAACAGCTCCAAAATCACACGATTTTCGAACCTTTTTAAATTTTGAAATTTGGTTCAATTCCTTCCACAACCAAATGCTCTATTATTATTTTCTAAAAGATAAATTAAATTTTAAAATATGTGTCAACAATTTTGCCCCTCTTTGAAGGAAGCTCGTCGAGGTTTCATTCAAAGATAAATGACACCTAAATTTAAACCATGCAAAATGAATATGCAAATGCTAATTGTAATGACCATTTAAAAAAAAAAAGAAATGGACTCAAATAAATGCAATGTCATGCAATAAAGAATGCCATGTAAATGCATATATTTCAATGTGTCTATGCTCAATGAAATGCAAATGCAAAATGAATATGGAATGTATATGCAAATGCTAATGACCTCTTTTTCAAATAAATTTAATTCTTTTTGAAATGCAAGGTCATGCAATAATGCAATGTAAATGCAATGATTTTATCGAGAGCATATATTTCTATGTCTTCATGCTTAATGAAATGCAAATGCAAAGAAGAACACGTACCTGTCATACTTATCTGGAGATTCAGAATAGTATTATTAGGAGTGAAATGATTCCTATGAGACCTGACAAACATCTGGAAATCTCTTCAGATAATTGAAAGGCTCAAGGTCTTCACGGATCTGGAACTCTCATCAGATCCCAAGCACCTAGAATAACCTACCTTTAAGAAGGATAGAGTAGTTCTAGGCGAGTCGGTGTTACATGTCCAGGACCGTACCATTCTACGGTCGCCTAAAATAGTAACATAACTTTACAAAGAGACCGCTTTCCCAGGACCCGTACCATTCTACGGCCGCCCGGTATGACAATGTTTGGTTGTGTCTAGGACCCGTACCATTCTACGGTCGCCTAAACGGAGATTTACCTTCCAGGACCCGTACCATTCTACGGTCGCCTGAATAGGGAAATAGGTTTTGTCTAGGACCCATACCATTCTATGGTCGCCTAAACGGGATTCACTTTTTAGGACCCGTACCATTCTACGGTCGCCTAAATAGGGAATAGGTATTGTCGAGGACCTGCACCATTCTATGGTCGCTTTGACGGAAAATTGATTTTTCAGGACTCGTATCATTCTACGGTCGCCTGAATGGGGAAACTGCTTTTCCAGGACCCGTACCATTTTACGGTCGCCTGTTAGAGCAATAAATGTTGTTTAGGACCCGTACCATTCTACGGTCGCCTAAATCAAGGCGAATCGAAGAAAAATCTTTGGAGGATTTGGGACTCTCATCAAATCCCAAGCACCTGGAAATTGCATCAAGTACTTAAAAATTCTAAACATCCGGAAATCACATCGACGCTCGAAAAGACAAATACTTGGAAGTCACATCAAGCATTTAAAGGTTCAAATATCTCAAGTTCATACTAGGCATTTGAAAATATTTTACTAAACATCTGGAAATCACATCAGATGTTTGAAAAGACAAGCACTTGGAAATCACATCAAGTGTTTAAAGGTTCAAACATCTGGAACTTAAACTAGACATTTGAAAACATTTTATAAATGGGTACTTGGAATTCTCATCAAGCACCAAGATGACTGAACAAACCCAGGGTTTTAAAGACAATTTTTTGGTCTTTGAGGAAAAATTCAATGAAGGTCCATGCATGATGGCTTTATCAAGCTTCTACTGGAAAAATTATCACAAGGACAATTTTCAGTTATAGTGTGAATCTCTTGAACGTGCTAAATGAGACACTTTTGGTGTGAAAAAGGCTTTTTCACTCGCTCTCATTTAGGAGGGGTTATTTGTCCCAACCATTGATGCGGGAATATATCACTCAATCTTATCATCATCTTGTCGACAAGAGTTCGAATTTTCTTGCAAGCAGTACGACCTTACCAATCTGAGAGGTCTTTGACAAGAGTTGTAATGTGGGTTTGGTCAATGGCTTAGCAAAAGGGACTCTTTGAGTCAAGGCTATTGAAAGAACAAGTCTCGTAATCATCTCCGGGTTTACAAGTCAAGAACCCCGCAAAATAAGAAAGAAATAATCTTGCTCGCACTTCTTCGAGCAATGCTCCAAACATATGAATTCCTATGTTAATTCAAGTGCCATAATCGAAGAGATTTTGTAAGGGACGTAACATAGGCTTGGTTCTTGGGTTTGAGAAACGAAAGGATCGTTAGGCTCAAAGATGTGTGTAATGGGTAAGAGTTGGTGATCATCTTGACATTACCACCAGTTTTCTTCGCCACGGATTGTCTTCTTGACAGATTTCTTTATTGGCTCAAGAGTTTATCACTAATGCCAATGATTATTCAACTGGAGATTTTTTCTCAACATTTTTTCTTTGATGATGGGCATCGATCAGGCACACCGCTTTTTTTTTTATATATGCCCCCCAATTCATCAGTCATTTTCTCTTCTTTTTCACGGGCATTGGCCTTGCTTTTACCAGGCACACTGCTTTTTCATGCCCCTTAGTTTTTGCACTTATCTTCTTTGGACTCACTCAGTCTTCTTTCATCAGCATTTTAGACCATGCTATTCGAATGATTGTCTTTCATCTTGCCCCAGTGTGGGGGATGATCACCAACTAGGTTTGACATGAAATGAATTCATAGGCTCAAGTGGACTACGCAAATGGTATAAGTGTATAGGGTAGTGAAAGAAATGCTCTTCGTCATCCTAAGGCACTTAAATTACCACATGAATTCAATGTAATAGCACAACTTGAAGATTGATGCAAGTGAGAGCAAGAAAATTTCTATCTATTTTACTCTCCTTCAATGTCAACTTACCTCCATTTGCCCCGATGTGGGGTGGTCCTTGACAGGGGTAGTATGAAAGAAATTCTTCAAGTATTTGGGCTCAAAAGGGTTAAGCAATGGATTATCTCGTAGTGTTTGGGATAGACAAATGAAGCGCCTCTCGTCATTTCAGATGCCGTACTTCTTGCAAGAAAACTCTTCATCTTGAAGCACAAAATGTTTCCGTACTCACCTCACAATGTATAGACAGGGGACTGTGTATGTGATTAGGCTTGCCTTTCACACCTCATTTAGCATGCTCAAGTAACTCGACATCTTTCACTGAATTATCCATTTTGATAAATTTCAAGTGGAATTGACGAATTGCATATCATGTGAAAACATTCTCAAATGATAAAAATGCCATGCTCTATCCTTACACATCAAAAGATAAAGTCAAAGATGTTAAGTGTCTGTGTCTTGCCCTTCTTTGCAAGAGAGCTCATAGAGATTCCTTAAATGTGCGCAGGGCTGCACCTAAAACATAAAGCAGATAATTAAAAGAAACAAATAGGGTAAATTAGATGCATGCTAAAAAGTTATTTTATTTTGAAAAAATTTTCAAGGGAACATGAAGAAGCCTAGCCTTCAGAATTAGCTCATTGCCCTTTTTTGGTAGGATTTCATCACAGGGCTAGTTTGGTATACTTCAACATGCCCTTAAAACATGAAAATCTCTATGTATTTTATTGGATGAAAAACAAATTACATTATTGAAATAAGGGAAATCCTAGAATTGAAAATGCAAATATGCAAATATGGAAAGCAATAAAGACTCCTGCGCAGAGGAGTGTGCAAATAATTAAAATTTTCCTACTCATTTTCCTACTCTCGAGCTTTGTCGATTATCTTCAAACAATTCAGTCATTTCTTCGAGTGCGTCATCAGAGCTCTCAATCTTTGGAGGTGCGGGATCATCTATGCCATCCCATCCATCTGGGATGATATCCCGTGGGTCGGAGTAGGAGCTGAGAGGAGCCGAATACTTTACATAGTAATCGAATTTGCCACTTGGTTGCCCCAGGGTGTCCATAACTTCTGCTTCTTCATGCATCATCTGAAACATGGTGGGCTCAGCATCAAAACTGAAAATGACATTCACAGCTTCTGGGTGGTCAGGGAGTGGGTTATTCTGGATGTTCGGCTGTGCATCGCGAAATGAGACCACCTCGGCATCCAAAAGATTTTGGATTTTGTGTCGCAGCGTATAGCAATCGTCAACAGGATGCCCCACCTCCCCCATATGATAAGCACATGTCTTGGACGGATCATAATTGGGGAAACGTTCGGGATTAGATCGCTTGGGTTCCTTTGCGAGTAATCCTTTCTTCTGAAGGGTCGGCAAGATCTTGGACACGGGCTTAGGAAGTGGCGTAAATTGACGCTTGGAAAAGTTTTTCTGCTGGCCAAAAAATGGTCGTGCTCCTCCCTGATGGGTGTTCGGGGTAGGGCGAGGTGGTTGCACATAAGTTGCATTAACCTCCATTACAGGTTCCTTATCCTTTTTGGTTGAGACTCTCCCATATGAGCTGGTTTGATCAGATGCCCATCCATCACGCAGTGCTACTTCAATTCGCTCGCCAACAGGGATTAGTTGATTGAATGACTCAGCAGTCGATCCCAGCATTCGATTTCGATACTCAGGAGGGAGAGTCTTCATGAACAAATCCATCAACTCCTTTTCTGTTGGCTCTGGAGTTATTTGAGCAGCTACGGTCCTCCATCTTGTGACATATGCTTTGAAAGATTCCGTCCTCTTCTTCTCAGTGCGAAGTAAATCTTCTCGAGATGGAGTGACATCAATGTTATACTTATATTGCTTGAAGAAGGCATCCGTCAAATCCTCCTAAGTCTCCAGCAGATTAATCTTCTTCATGATGTACCATTGCAGTGCCGGTCCTGTCAAGCTTGCTTGAAATTGTTGAATCATCAAGGGGATGTTATCAACATATTGGGTCATCCTGACCACATACGTCTGCAAATGGATCTTCGGGCAAGAGGTGCCATCATACTTCTCAAAGTCTGGCATTTTAAACTTCTTTGGCATCTTAATTTTTGCATAATGGGATAGATCAGTTGGGTCTTGGCTAAATGAACCCTGTAGCTGCTTAAGTTTCTCCTCGATTTTCGCCAAGCGTTTTTCTTACTCAGTCTTCGGTATAGCCGGCTGTATCACTTGTACCTCCTCATCAACAACAATTTGAGGTGTGTCAGTAATTTTCTCCTTGGAGACATCCTTAGAGCTTGATGGGCCACTTATGGATATATTCTTGCCTTTATCCTTCGGATCAGCTATGGGAACATGTTGTGGTAACACCACTTCATCTTGCGGAGCTGGTGGGGCAGTGTTTGCCTGGAGAGAATCGATTTGCTTAGAGAGCTGCTCAAGAACATTTAGGACTTGCTTCATTTCCGTTTCGAGGGTGGCGATACGAGCTTGTTCAAGAACACGCACTTGTTCGGTGTTATCGGCCATTGTTGCTCTGGATCGAGTACGGATTGGTGATCTTAGGTGAGCCGTGTTGTTACCTAGGGAGAAAAGAGATAATGTAAGAAACGATGACAAGATAGGAAAATGGCCCATGACAATGGTCTAATCGCCTCATTTTATTTGAAATTTGAATCAAACTTTCTAACTAAGAATTGAAATTCAAGTCCCTACACATTAGACTAAGAATTGAAAACACTTAATTAAAAATTGAAATCAAGGTCCTTAGACATTGAACTAAGAAACAAAAACCAAAACATTTTATTTTATATGCTTTTGGAAACCCAATGTCTTGCGAAGCTTTTTATTTTCAACTTCAATCATTTCCACTTTCCGCTTAAGATGCTCAATTTGTGCTTGCTGAGTGGGCTTCTTAGTCACGTTAGGGACCACTGGACGTAAGGCCTGGTCACCTTGATCTAATTGGTCCAATCATATTTTGAGCTCTTTTTGGGAGAGGAAATGAATTGTACGTCGATTTTCCCCATTGCATATAAAATAAGACCGACAAAGAAACCTATGTCATGGACCAATGAAATTGCAAGTAAGTAAATTGCAGTAGTGAGAATTTAAACAACTTACTTTCATTGGTAATTGATGAAAATCACATAGACACACGCATGAAATGTGAGGCTTGATTTCTATCTAGACGGCTTAACAAAGTGGAGCTAAGAGGATGATCTGACCGTTGCAGTCTCGCATTAACGTGTTAGGTCCCCCTAACTCCGGCTCAGTCGAATGGAATACCCAATAATCACGCAGTCTTGCGGATATGGACAAACACATTCGACACCATGAAGAACTTTCGGAGAAGAGAAGGTCAACCTCTATATAGCAGTCTCGCTTTAGAGGAAATATCCTTCTCAACACCATCCTAAGAATCCTATCGCAACCCAGGTCCGGCAGCAGGTTGTGTGTACTATAGTGTAGTGCTAAAGACAATAAAACATGCACAACAGTTTAATTGCAAACAACACTTCTATAGTTTAAATTCAACCATTCATTATTAACTCCAACCTGCAAAACAAGGGTTAGCAAAGACTACTCCCCTTATACCTCCCATTTGCAAAAACATTTAACACATTATGTTAGGAGCGTACCTTGTTTCCATGCTGCCAAACAAAATATTTTTCTTAAAATAAAACAGGCCTATATCCACTATGAGTTTTAACTCTGTCCCCAGCGGAGTCGCCAAGCTGTAGCGACCTTCCCGAATTTTTTTTAGGGTGAATTATTCGAAGAAGGCTAATGGATTACTAAGTCAGAAAACTTGGCACGGACCCTCCCAAATCCTACCAATCGCAACTTGATAGAAATTAATTCATTTAAACATGCAATTTCAATTTGGAGCCGCCACTAACCAATTATGGCTGGTTAGAAACCCAAGTAAAGTATGGGAGAATACTTTACTATTGCGAACCAGAGATTCACTAGGTCAGGGGACATGGTTACGCTAGATTAGTCTAACGCCCTTTCGGTACCTTTTATTTTAATTTTAAGAATATTTTGCAGGCAATATTGATTAATTTAAACCTAAGCTACTAACATGCAAATGGTGGTCATGCGAGTGCGCAATCAATAAATTAACATTCAAATAAAAATGCTAATAAAATTGCATGTCCTAAACATGATTTCTAAATGACATGACACCTAATTTTTCTTTTTCTTTTTTTTTTTTTTTGAAAAAAAGTTAATTATATGCAATCTTAATTTAAATTTAATATGGATGGATTTTACTTTAATGATATGTGAGATGTAATTCATATGATACGACTTAAACTTATCACTATATGTATGCAATCTAATTTATATAATCCTAAATATGCATGTGCTACGTGACATGGGATGAATGACATGGTATTTCTATATGCATACTCTTTCTTTTATGATTTTTTTTTTTTTTTATGATGATTCATTTTTTAATGCATATATGCAACCTATGCTAAATAATGATGATATGAGATTAATTATGAATTAACCTATTAACTAACCAAGGAAATGATCTTTAGTTTTTTTTATTATTTTTTAATGACCTAATGATTAAAAAAGAAACTTAATGGTGCAATGATTATCTTTTGGCATTTTCTTTTAAAAAAAAAAATTAAACTATAACTCACATGGCATGCATGACATTTTTTATCTTCTCTTTGTTTTACTAAATGAAAGTTGACTTAATCTAAAAAATATCTAGGTGTGTTGCTTTAATATGAAGTGTGTATGGACCTAAGTACCTAAGTTCTAGGTATGACAATATTCTAATTAGTAAACAAATTCTAAACCTATTATACAAATTAACTAACATGTACCTAATATTTTTTGATTCTTTTTATTGAAATTCGGAATAAAAAAAAAACTAATTAGACTAACTAAAGTGAATGATATTCTAATTTATTTTAGGAATCAATTTAACTTAAACTATATCTTATCTTAAAAGCTATATAAAGAAATCAAGACATGCCAACATTATTTAATATTAATCCTAACAAAACTCACCCATCTAAAAGTATAATCTAAAAATTATAATCCTATAAATGCAAATTCTAACTTACTGACCCTAAAAATATAGTCCTAATTTACTAAACCTAAATGCTCTAATACAATATTTAGATTTTTATGTATTTTCTGATTTTTTATTTTTGTTTCAATCTTTCCAAACAAGCAATTATTTTTAAAGAATTGAGATAAGAATTAAAATAACCGAAAAAATAATCCATTGTCTCACGGATTAAATCAACAATTATTTTAACCCTATAATGATTTAACAATTGAAATGCTATAAAAAATCCTAAAAATTAAAGTAATTAAAAAAAATGACCCGACGTCTTACGGGTCAAATTAATAATTACCTTAATTTGGGATAAAATACCTGCAGTTAATGCCTACGAGATTTATAAAAGAAAAGCACATCTCAATATTCTAAATTGAACTATAATAACGAAATAAATAAAGAAAAACAAACTACCTAATTTGATTTTACTTTTTCTTTTTTTTTTTTTTCTTTTCCCTTCCAGGCAAAACTTGGCAACTGGTTCGGGGCTCCGGCAAGGGGAGTCGGCAAGGCAGCAGCGGGCGGAGACGTCGGATTGTCGAAGCGAGATGCCGGCGTTCGGAGTCTCAGTGGTGCGGCGAGGTGCGGGGAAGCGGGCTCGCGGGCAAGGGTTCCTGGCAAGATGGGACAGCGACAACTTCGCGGGCGGTGCAAAGATGGTGGCGCGGGCGTCGGTTCTGGTGGTGCTCAGCGACGGCAAGGGGGAAGCAGCAACGGCGGCGTCAATGCACTTCGGTGAGCTACTGGTGTTGCGATCTGCAGCAGCGGGGAGTGTCAGGGCTTCTATAGAAGGGCTCCGGCATCGCTGGGTCGTTGGCGAGGCTTCGGTTGCAAGTCCGGCGTCGCGAGGGGAGAACACGGAGCGGCGGACGGTGTCGGGCGCGGGTCCGGCGTCGCGTGGAGGTTGCAGGCGGCTGGTGGTGTCTTCGCGGCTGCGGGTGGAGGGCGGTGGCAAAGGAGCTCGACGAGCAGAAGCAGATGGGGGGAAGAAAGTGAACAGTAGGGGTCTTGTCAACTTTTCTTTATTATACTTTCCCTTTTCCTCTGCTCTCACATCTCTCTCTCACGTCACTTTCTCTCTGCAGAAGCTCGACTTTTTTCCTTTTTCTCTCCAGAACCGAAGCCCTTCTCCTCTCCTCTGTTTTCTCTTTTTCACTTTTCAATTTTTGACGGAAAGAAGCCCCCCCTGTTTTCTTTCTTTTCACTTTTCAATTTTTTCGACGAAAGAAGCCCCCCATTTTCACGTCTCGCACCCTCTATTTATAAACTGAAAACTCGAATTTGTTTTGCCAGTGGAGATATTCACTCAACCGTTCAACAAATTAACAGCTCCAAAATCACACGATTTTCGAACCTTTTTAAATTTTGAAATTTGGTTCAATTCCTTCCACAACCAAATGCTCTATTATTATTTTCTAAAAGATAAATTAAATTTTAAAATAGGTGTCAACAGTTCACTTTTCTCATCCCTCCCTCCTTACCTATCCCCATGAGAACGTCCCTTTTTTCCATTACTAGTAAAACTTCCATGCGTTATGTCTGGATTAATTTCTAATATTTTTTTCCTTTTTCAAATTTGTCTCAATTTGAGGCGTCCATTAAAAGATTGCCACGTGGTAATGATTTTATTGACATGATTCACTTACCCTGCGAATTGGGTGATGTGGAGAGAGTTTGTGTTGACTTAGACAATCTTAGCATCCAATGTCTCCACTGACTTGGCAACACCTCAAGATGCTATATTGGACATCAATATGGACATTTAACAACTATTTAATAGCGTTAGCGTCATGTAAACATTTTCCATCCACAATATTAACGAGGGCCTCACGTTGATCCACGTGAAAAATTGAGATAATTGATTGAATGAAAAAAATTTAGGAACTAATCGCGAAAGGGGTAATAATTCAAGTACTTGCGATATCATTGTCCCAACGAGTTTATTCATTCTTTCGTGGGAAAGAAAATAGGAGATAATTTTGTTAATTTCACATGCCAAAAGATTTCAGCGGCTAAATGTCAAGCACATTGGGAGGCTATAAAGTTCTCAATGTCAAATTCCTTTAGATTTTCTTCTTGAATCATCTGGTCATTTGTAGTGGATTATCAAACATTTGATTGAAGAAAAAATTCTTCTTTCTACTTGATTTTCTTTCGGTTGGACATCATATTAACAAGATTATCATCACATGTCTGACCCGCAAGAGATAAAATTGATACCACAAAGAATATATCGGAGGCCAATGTAAACAGTTAACAAATACTTGATAGGGTTGGTGTCATACAGACATTTTTTGTTCGTGATTCAATGGAGGTCTCGTGTTGACCCATATTCGAAATGTCGAGGTAATTGATTGAATGAAAAAAAAAACTTTAGACACTTGATTGCCAGCATATAGGTAAGAAATTTCATGCAACTCGCGATCTGGTAATTTCATGCAACTCGCGATCTGGTTTTATTTCAGTAAATTTGAATATTTTTGGAAGCATTTATGTAGAATGAAATTGATAATGTTCCTATTAAGGAGTTTTTGCTTCAACCACTCGCATGTAAAATTGAATAAGCGCCTCCTCTGAATGTCTTTCTCTTTTCCCTATTCAGCCAGATCCCAAATGCCTGAAATAAGCAAAATCAAATTATAGCCAAAAATATTATATATATATATACAACGCAATTGTTAATGATAGTTGTAAACTCGTAAAGTTTTACAAATATTTCCACAGTATTGAAATACTCCGTCATCCATTAATTTTGATGCTCTTCACTGGCATTATGGTCATTATTTTATATATTTTCTTCTCTTTTAATAGTTAATAACTTCACGAATTCAATAATTTTTTATTGTGTGAAAAAAGAAAAATGGAAAATCGATATTGCTTGCAATTGAGGCTTCCATGTACCAAATTAGTGCATTTGTTTATTTTAATTCTTTTATGTAGGCACTTATATTTGCTTCAAGCTTGCCAAGTTACGAGGTTTGAGTGACATTTGAAAACAATTAACCATAGAAACAGTTCATTCTATGATAATTGCTTATTTTTAATTTCATGTGATCTGAAAATATGTGCACAATACTCATATGTCTAGGTCTGTGCGTAGCACTAATAGGGACAGTAGTAATTTTCATAGTTTTTGAATGTCATAATTAAAGTACCCCACTAATTGGGGTCAAATTCAAATATATTTTAGATTTCATAAACAAGATGTTTGCTCACTTACTAATTATTTTTCTGTTTTTTATTCATAAATTTTGTAAAAAGGAAAAAGAAATAATTAATAGGGCTCGTTAATGAGTACACACATATATTTATATGAATGTATTGATACCCATTTATGCATGGGCATATAATCATCGTATATTTACTTTTAAAATTAAATCTTTCATTTTAGGAATTCGTAAGCAATAATTGAAAATTTCCAGAACGTATTGAATTTTTTCTATCTTTTCGCCTAGTTCCATCTTATTTAGAACAAGAGTTAGCTTTATCAACGACTCGTCACTGGAAATTTCAGCGAGGGCTCAACTTTAGCCGCACAAGCGACGACCGCAAAGTTCAAGCCTTCCTTTTTTTCCCGTTGGCTCCAAAAACGTAGTTTTGTTGATCAACCCACTTTGCTTTAATGTCGCTCGAACAACTTTTAGAAAAAGACATGGGCCCCTTGTCTGACATTATTGGTAGAAGGAGATAAGAAGAAAACAAAATAAAGGTGAAGCGCGCAAGCTCGATGGAGATGCTGATGGTGAGGAAGGGACCCGAAATTCGGAATAATTTCGCCCTTTTTGCATTGGAATTGCGAAAGGGGCTTTCCATCGACACACCAAAAGCAACCCAACCAGATAAAAAAGGCTAAAGTTCCTCGGTGGTAGATGCTTCCGAACCAGCATTGTATTTACATTACCTTTCCTTTGAGAAGAAGCAAGAAACGACGCTGGACCTCTTGGCGAAACATATTTCCTGTAACTTACCTCAGTAGAAAGACACATTGAATGTCGCATTACTAACGGTACGGGGAAAACAGATGCTGTCCTAATTCTGTGACCTTTTATTCCAATGGAGAAGGATCTTCCTTGTAGTGAAGCTTTACCGAATATGTCAAGTAATGATGTTGCTTCTGCTAATTTGCTAGAGCAGTTTACGAAACAAATGTGATGTTGCAATGATACGGCAACTTTCAGAAACAATGATCAGCAGATCCCTACTGATGGCCGAATCCAAGTCATTACCACTTTCTTCAAGTGCTCTCTCAAGAGGTTGGAACATGTCATAAAAATATTAATGTCACATTAGCAAACATGTTAGCTATATTTTCTTGGGAAAATCATGCAAATGGTCCCTGGCGCACGTACAATGTAATCCTTGAACTTTAATTCAATGTGCAATGTTATCCTTAAACTTTTAATTTGTTCAATTTGATCCCTAAACTTTTTGTATATGTTCAATTTAGTCGTTGGATTGTCCCTAAACTTGAATTAATGGAGGAATGATATTGACCATTTTCATATAAATGGATTAAGAATATAGTTTTATTTAATAAAACTAGCAGAAGTGTGTACTAGTTGCATTTAAAGATGAACATCCAAAAGATTTTGCAAAATTTAAATTATTAATTCATAAAAGTTATTTATACAATATGAGGAAATTGTATCCATGTATATTTACGTGAAAAGAGAGAAACATATCAAGATTTGAATTTGGCAAAATTTTTTATAAGACAGAAAAAATTTAATTATTTAAGATCGAATTACATGAGAGAATATAACAAAATTATTGATGTACATATTGAGCAAGGTGATACCGATTCCATCACTTTACACATAATCCAACACCAAAGAACTCAACTTTGTTGAATAGAACCCGAAAGAAGGAACCAAGAAAGATCTCTCCAATGGCCATTAGCAAGGCAGACCATTGTAGAAGTTATGGGAAAGCAAAGTGATGATAGGCAAATGGAGAGAGAACCATAAAGTCCGAGAAGATCAGGACTTTCACGTACTGAAAATACCATTTCCAGACAAGGACTAGATGTCATTTTTATTTTTTGTGGAAAGTGAATCAAAAGTGATAGGGTGATGGCATGAAAGAAACTAATATATTCCAGGAAGACCAAGACTTTGCACGTCATTTAATTATGCACGTCTTTTGATGGTGGGAAAGAAACTTTAATAAATTCCAAGAAGACCAAGACTTTTACAAGTTTTTATGTTAGTGGGAAAGAAACTTCAATAGATGCCAAGAAGACCAAAACTTTGTATTCTTGCCATCAACAATAGAATTTCTAGGCATTACAAGTCTTGCTTAAAATTAACAAAGCCATAATTTTCCTCCATTTCTTTTTGGGTTTAATTGTTTTGGGATTTTTTTCATTCATTAATCTCTATTGTATCACAAAGTGATGATGAGCAAATGGAAAGAGAACCATAAAGTCCGGGAAGATTAGGACTTTCACCTACTAAAGATATCATTTTCAGACAAGGACTTTCACCTATTAAAGATGTCATTTTCTTTTTTCGTGGAAAGTGAAGCAAATGTGAAAGAGTGATGGCGGGAAAGAAACTAATATATTCTAGGAAGACCAAGACTTTGCACGTCATTTGATTGTACACATCTTTTGATGGTGGGAAAGAAATTTTAATAGATTCCAGGAAGACCAAGACTTTTGCACGTTTTTAGGTTAGTAGAAAAGAAACTTCAATAGATGCCAAGAAGACCAAGACTTTGTATATCTTTCTTGCCATAACCAACAAAATGTCTAGGCGCTACAAGTCTTGCTTAAAATTAACAATGCCATAATTTTCCTCCAACTCTTTTCGGATTTAATCATTTTGGGATTTTTTCATTCATTACTCTCTATTGTATCGCAAAGTGATGATGAGCAAATAGAGAGAGAACCACAAAGTCTGGGAAGATTAGGACTTCCACCTACTGAAAATATCATTTTCAGACAAGGACTTTCACCTACTAAAGATGTCATTTTCTTTTTTTGTGGAAAGTGAAGCAAAAGTGAAAGAGTGATGGCGACTTTGCACGTCATTTGATTTTACATGTCTTTTGATGGTGGGAAAGAAATTTTAAGGGTTAATACCCTGAAAAACCCAAAACTGGTACACTTGTGACAAATTTACCCCAAACTATTTTTTTTTTACCACCAAAACCCCAAACCGATATAATTTTGACAAATTTACCCAAAACCAGACACTTGTGACAAATTTACCCAATGTTAGTTTTCGTCAAATTTTATTTTCAAATTATTAAGTTAAATGATACGTGGCAGTTAACCGGTATACCAATTTAGGATTTTACGCTCCGTTTGTCACAATTTACAATTTTTATGATTTTTTTTTTTGTGATATTAATCCAATTTAGCAGAAGGTATATTTGTTACAAATTTACTAGTTTAGGGTTTTTTGCAGTCGAATAAATTAGTTTGGGGTAAATTTGTCATAAATGTACCAGTTTATGGTTTTTTATAGTCAGTCGGGATAAATTTATTACAAGTTTACCAGTTTGAGGTTTTTCATGGTCAAAAAAATAGTTTAGGGTAAATTTGTCACAAGTATACCAATTTGGGGTTTTTCAGGATATTAACCCAAATTTTAATAGATTCCAAGTAGACCAAGACTTTTGCACGTTTTTATGTTAGTGGGAAAGAAACTTTAATAAATGCCAAGAAGACCAAGACTTTGTATATCTTACTTGCCATTACCAATAGAATTTCTAGGCGTTACAAGTCTTGCTTAAAATTAACAATGCCATAATTTTCCTTCCATTCTTTTTCGAGTTTAATCATTTTGGGATTTTTTCATTCATTAATCTCTATTGTAACTTTTCAAATTTGAGTTCAACAAATGAAAAGAAAAAAAGCAAAGAGAAACTGACAAGAAGAAAGAGCAAAAAAGTTAAAAAAAAAAAGGAAATAAAGAAGGAAAGGGGCAAGATAGAGCACCATTGAAGCACAGCCACGGCGTGTTGTTGCCGTTAGCACCGCCACTTTGGTGACTATTTCCAATTTTGCCACCTTATAAGTTACAATGACCTTTGTAGACAACATTTTTCTTGAGATGTTTTTCTTAGAGTGGTTCAGAAGTTGAGGATAATGACATCGAAATTATCAAAACTTTTGCTTGTTTTACAATAGAGTACCTAAACTTTTCTTTTTTTTCAATCAAGTATCTCACTTTTTCAAATTTGATACAATTTGAGGCATTCGCTAAATGAATCATCATGTCATATGATTTTGATTACATGATTCGCTCACCTCGCATATTGAGTGATGTGGAAAGAAAAAGTATTAACTTAGATAATCGTAGCATCTTATATATCTCGGCCGATGTGGTAGCATATCAAGATATCGTGGCAAACACTAATGTGGGCAATTAACGACTATTTAACAACATTAATACGATATCGACATTTTTTGTTAGTGATTTAATAGAGGACTTAACCTATATTCGAAAAATTGAGGTAATTGATTGAATGAAATAAAATTTTGGTATGATTACAAAAAGGGTAATAATTTGGATACTTGTGCGTCATTATCCAATAATTTATCTTTTTTTTTTTTACGTGATATTCATGTGAAAGAGAATATTAAATAGTTTTGTCAATTTCAAGCCATTGCAAAAAGATTTTAGTGGCTATATGTCAAGTCCATTCGGAGACTATAACGTTCTCAATGTTGATTTCCTTTATATTTTCTGCAATCATTCGATCATCAACCATTCTTGCCCCTTTTCTTGGCCAATTACACTGCTTTCCCTTTCATCTATTCACCCAAAACTCAAAAAGTATGTGAAGGTAGTTCGGCCTAAATCAGTTTGAACCAGTTTGAAAATGTACCGATTTTCAAAATTGGATTTGCCCAGTTAGAATCCCATGGGTATAGAATTGGGCTTTTGACTACTGTTGCACATGAAGGGACTCAAGCACTCAATTCCATGGATCACCAACATTTTACTTTACCACCAAGGCTGAACGATTCATGTATTCATGGGCAATTGATAGCATTACATATCTATAATCATTTGCTCTAGACACAATCACTGATTCACCCCTAGTCCAATCGCTAGGACCGCAAACTGGCAACCTAACTGGTTCTCCGATTGGCCTAAGTTTGAAAACATTGGTGCCAAGTTCCTATCCCTTCTTAAAACAAGTAGACAATGACCATCTTATACGAATTGAGTTGTAATTGACGCAATATTTTGCCACGTAACGAAAGATGATAGCTAAGTGATTATAACTAATAAACATTCATGCTCCTCTTTCTCCTTGATTATATTAGATATGGAAATTCTTTGCACTGCTCCAAATGAGGTTGATTCTCAACTTCCATGATACATTACTCATGTCGTTACTCGAGTTGGAGCTATGACTGATGCTTGACTTTTCCCTTAAAAATTTCGTATTCAACGGTAAGTCTTTGCTTTGGCATCACACAGACTTCAATTTAAGATGCTAATAAATCTTAGTCAAGAGAAAAAAAAAAGGTTAACATCTAACACTCTTAGGAACCGTATATGCTATTAGGAACTTCGTCAAGCATGGCATGCTATTGAGAGGCTATAGGACTTTGTCAGGCTTAAGAAGAGATCTAATCGCCCCAATCAAAAGAAATGAAATCTATTAATCATTGGATTTTGTTATAAAGCAAAAAACCAGAAAATGATGCAGTGCAATATATTTAGCTACATAGTAGCAGTTTGATTTGTCACATGCAGTTTTTGGATATCACGGTTTTTGCGAGCACAAGAAGAAAACTAGTCACAACATTTGGAAGCAAATTACTTAGTCTCATCTCGAATGAGTTTGCTAAGAATTTTCTTTTGATAAGCAAAAGAAATTTACTGTACAATGGCGTCGAGCAGATGCTAGCCCATGTAACAAATCATAAATGCAGTTCACGCTATGAGGTATGAGAAAGAATGCACATTAGTAATGTCGTTGTCACACAACCAAATGCCGTGGAAAGCCATCTATCATGCAAAAAAAAAAAAAACCAGTCTTGCTATTTTCAAAAGCTCTCGTATTTCTTTTTTCACAACGAAACAGTAAGCTATTGAAGTGAATCAACCATGAACACAGCCCAACATAAACAAGGAGTAACAAAAACTACTTACTGTTTGATGTTGGGTTCTAAAATCCAACAAAAGGAAGTTCTCTAGTGGAACCCAAAAACAGGAGTGTGCCATAGATTCATGGAGAATTTAAACAGAAATTACAAGATCTACGAAACAGGCAATCGGATAGAAAGCAAATGAAAGTATGTTGCAGAAGGCAGTCCTACACATTGTGGACCTGAATATCCATGCACAGTGATGAACAAGGCATTACTATAGGGTGAGCTCGGCATCTAATTCGTAACAACAAGAGAGAGAATGTCAATCATCATAGCAGCTCAGGCTGTGTTCTTCATGATAGCTACTACCCAATCATCTCTTTGACTCAACAATTGAGATTCAAATGCAGGGTGGCAAGTTCATCTTTAGAATAGCAGATTAGAACAGCCGCACTCATTAAGTCAGACCAATAAGTGAGAATGAACCAGTCATTGTAAATAGACTACTTCTGATATCCTTGCTGGCATCAAGGTGAGCTGAGAGTTGCCAAAAGCATTATCCGCACATTCTTTCTAAATCATTGATTTTCAGGAGTTCCGGTGGCAATTTTTAGGACTAACAAGGAATCAGATGGATCAGTCCACTATTAATTAACTTGGTTTATAGATGTAAGCAGAGTTTGTCTAATTAAATCTGTACAAAAACTAGAAACTTTGAACTCGTGAAGAAGAAGACTGGAAAGCAAGTTATCTTGACAACTCGAATAAGAACATATGACCTTAAAATGCATCATGAGGCTTGTATTTATTGTGAATTTCATGTATGTCCATTAATGAGCTGTCTCCAACTGCAATATCCTCCAATTCACTGATGGCTTCTATTTGGTTAAGCTGCATAGCAATGCCTCCATCCTCCTAGCTACCCTCTAGAAAATCATTATCTTCCATAGCTGATGAGTCCATAAAAGTTTCTATCTTTTTCTTCCTCCCCGTATAACCAATAAGGCTTAGGAATTTTTCCTTCCAAATAATGAGTGGACATTTCTGAATCAACTCTGACGAACACACTAAACCTCTTTCCCCTCTCAGAGACATAGAAAACGCCATAATGCTTCAACAGGAGTCTCATCAGCTTCTGAGGCATCACAAATTCTTGTCGAAAGTGTGCGAGGTGATTGGTTACCAACCTCTTTTCCATTGTGAAGCTAAGTAACTCGAGCATTGCTGCAATTTATCTCTTATTGAATTCTTTCAATCCAGCTTGAAGGCCACATGCATCAGCATAAGGAGTCAAGTAAGACCTCTTCTGAATGTGCTCAATCTTCCCTCCATATCTACACACCTTCTTGTAACTGGCAGGAAACTTCGAGGGGAAAGATAGGGAAAGAAAACCTGGAGTATGAAAAGGCAAATTATGATATCCCCAATATGGGCTTCTCCAACTCTGTGATAGCCCAAGCAGGATTCCACTCTATGAGCTCAAGATAATCAATTTCATCTGGAGATTTAACCACTTTGAAGTGCTGTAGATGCTTGTGTACCCACTTGCTCCTAAAATCAGCTAGCAAACCAAACTCTCTCCTGAAATGAGCAATTTTGTCCAGAGGAAGCCATTTATCGACCGACACCATCAACGTCCGATTCACTTATTGAACAGCCATGCCAGAATGTGCCCTAATCAATCTCTCCTCTTCCTCTAACAAGTCTTCAGCTTCTTTAGTCAATTCCAAACCACAATACCCCCTTCTGATCCTTGTACAACTCAAAACAGTTTTGGTGACTTTCGAACAAAATCCACCATACCGTTTGCTTGGCTATAGATCCAGCAATCTCACAGGGATTATCATCTCGGGTTCCTTTTTCAACATTTCCATCAAAACCAACACCTTTGACACCACTTTTGCTTCTCAGTGGCAATTTCGAGATCATGGACCCTCTTGTCCTTGTTCCTATCTTGCACTCTCTTGCTGGTGGTCGTGAATCTACGCTGTGACCAGTTAAGTAAAATCTCGCCAACTCAAGTTTCCTCTCAGGGTAGGTGAATGCACTGGTGAGGTGACAAAGCAACCAAACTCTCTTGCCGCGCTTCATTCATTCGAGAAAGCCACTGTTTTACCAATGATTTGAAGACGGGTCATGTCAAGATGGTAATGCCTCGCTCCAAATTCAAGAAACAAGCCCAACAAAAGCAAATGCCTCTCACTCAGGGCAAACATCAAACGGCTTACGTGCAATGGAACGAGGAACGAGGAACGAGGAGAGCCCGAGACAAAAACATTCGAGAAGATCGCCGTAAATGCGCAATTACCAACTCTCTCGGATCACTCGATCAGCATCAGTCTCGACTTCGAGCGAAGCAGGTTGGGATTTCAGGCGGGGTTTGTGCAGAGAACGAAGAAGAAGAAGAAGAAGCGGGCGCGAAGAAGAGGGAATGGGTGGTAGAAACGGAACGGATTGTCATTTTGGCTTTTGCGTTTCTCGTCGTGAAGGAGATGATATTTTGATTTAAATAATTAAAAGAGCTTGAGGGTCTTATAAATGGCGATACACTTGTGCTTTTTTTTTTTTAATTATAAAATTGAGGCATTTGAGATTACATCAGAAATCCGATTTAAAAACATAATAAATTTTAGTAAAAAAAATCAAACCATATCAAAATCAAACATTGTATCTTGTAATTTGTAGACGGTCCAACCTCTTCTCTCATTATAAGAATAACTTAACTCAGTCCAATTTAAGAAAATTATAAACGGATAGGATTAAGATAAATATAAAACCAAGCTAAATAAAAAACTGAGTTATTAAATGCAAAAAAAATAAAAAAATCAAATTAATATTTTCCTCTCCCTCTTTAGTAGTGTATCCGATAAATTCTTAAAACAGATCCATTAAACCTCAGTCAAACCTCAGAATAACGAAACTCAGTCAAATATCTTTTTCTTAAAAGAGAAAAAGAAAAGAAAAGAAAAGAAAAATAAGCCGAGACGCTTCCCGCCTCTCTGTATATATATATAAGATTCCCTCCAATTTCCGATCGTTTCCAAAATCTGCAAAAAAAAATTCGAGAGTTTCTCCTCCTGCACAGAGCGAAATTCCATCGTCGTCGAAGATGCTTTTGTCTCTCAGGTGAGTTTCACGAAGCTCCGCTTGATTTCAGCTCATGTCCCTTTCCGCGGCGCGATCGCCGGCGATGATGATTCTGAGTTTCGTCTCGCGTTCGCTCGTTGATGTTCAGAGCCGAAGAGCAGAAGATCGTGGAAAGAGAGGACGTCGACGACGGAGCAGAAGACCTGCTCAAAACGATCGACAAAACAAACGTGAGTTACGGCAAAACAGAGTGTAGGCAACTCCTCTCTGTTTATCTGATCGCTTTCGTCATGAGTTTCGGTGCGTCCTTTGATTCTGAGATGATTATCGTGATTTTCTGATCCGTGTTCTGAAAGTTAAAATTGAGATGCGAATGGTTCGATGAAGCTATGGCTGTGATTGTCGTGATTTACATCTCGAGCTTTCTCTCGAACTTGCTGTGATTTCCTGCGCGTGCAGTAGTTCTCACTTTTCAGTTTTTGTCTTCTGATCATACGAGAGCAATTCCAGCCTTCCTTATGTTACGTGACCTTGGAATTGCACCATCGTACGTCTTATTTTCCATGTATTCGTGACGTAGCTGGATTAATAACGAATGTCCCAAGCTTAATTCATCAATAAAGACTGTTGGAACGCTAGATTGTCATTGATCATTTAGGAAATGCTTTTGTCCTGACATTCTACATTCACCAGAAAACATAGAGTTTAACGCAATGGTTAAGCTCGAGTCTTTGTTGAAGGATGATTCTGATTCGCTCAAATCCAGCAAAGTGAAGAATAATGTGGAGAGAATCGACCTCTGGAAGCCAAGCCCTCGATAAGCTTTTAGGCAGCAACAGACTTTCTTTTGCAGACTATGTGTCTTTTTCTCCATGCATTTCAACGAAAACAAATTTCACCGGTTTGGCAATGTTCACAGGTGGTATTGAAACTCCGGCAAGTACGGAAGGATTTGGCGAACTTGGGTGAAAATCACAGTCCAATAACGTTACCTTTGATGAACATTTAGTTGCTTTTGTTAATTAGCTTTCTCAGAAAAATGCTGCTGACGTCACTTCAGCATGTGTTACTTCTCGGGTTGGTCTGAATTGGATATTAGGTTTCTGTCTTGAACTTCTGTTGCATTTGTTTTTTTTTTTTCTGATGAAAAATGCCAAATAGTAACATAATGATTGAATTTCTATGGAGTATAAAGATGTGGGTGATCTTGGCATCATGATGTGAGTTTTAGGTGATTCTGGAAGTATGGCACTCTCATTTTCTGTAATCTGCATTCAGTAAACTGGAATGCATGTACGGTGGCTCAAATTTAGCAGGAAAAAGGCCAAAGAGTTTGTACTATGTCATAACCGAGTAAAAGCCGTAATCATAGCCAGACTTGGACTTGTGTTGATCATTAGTCGAATGTGATTCTTGAAGATACTCTTCTTTATTTGCAAATCCTACAACAGTATTTACCCCCGTTTTCAATCATTCTTTATTAATGGCTTGCGGATTCCATGTTCGTAAAATATTTTCAGCTGCCAACTCACGTGAGAGGAAATGGCAAGGTAGCTTATATTGACACAGAAGGAACTTTGTATCGTATTATAATGTCTGTATTTTTCTTGACCTCGGCAAAGCTGCTTGTATTTCATAAACGTCATCTGTCCATGTAAGCGCATGTGCACTTTATTAACTTGGTACACCTGCAGTCGCGGTGATCGAATTGTACCAATTGCCAAGAGATTTGGCATGGATCCTGGTGCAGTCCTAGATAATGTAAGCTAAGCTTTCCGTATTGGTGGCAACTCTTCCTTCTTTTCTGGCTAGTTTACTTGCTGTAATCTAGTCTTTCCATGAATTTGTAGATCATTTATGCCCGTGTCTATACTTAGGAGCATCAGTACGATTTGCTTCTTGATTTGGCTGCCAAAATGTGTGAAGAACCAATTAGATTACTAATAAGACAGTGCTCGAGAATGACACTGCACACATTTTGTGAGGTGTGGATTGTTGACCTTAGGTGAGTAACATCTTTCAGATTATGGATTCAATGATCCCTCTCTTTCAAATGGGTATTATTGGAAGGGGAGAACTTGCAAAGAGCCAGGTCCATTGAAACCGTCAAATCATGCGAGTTGTGATTTTTGAGCTTATCTTGTTTGACACTAATAGATTCCGAATTGCAGCAAAAATTTGCACGAGTGCTCTCAGGCTTACTTAAGATAGCTAAGGAATTTAATGTGACAGTGTGCATAAGCAATCAAGGTACTGCATCACATCTCATATCTCCCGCAGTCATGCATTCATTAATACTTATCCAATTTAGCCCTTTGATGGTTGCACACTGAAATATTGCAATTTGGGGATAGCACTAAGCTCATGCTAGTTCTTGTAAATCTCGAGAACCAGCTGTTTGGTGTAAACTAGTGATATATACAGTAGCTGCAGTCCATTATTTAACAAAAAAATATAATTTTTCGACAACTTAGATTTATTTGTTTCAGCATCAAAGCAACCTGCATGAGGGCATGTTCTGGCTCATGCAGCCACAATTAGGTTGATGTTTAGGAAAGGCAGAGGTGAGTGGCGGGTTTGCAAGGTGTTCAAAGCCCCAAACCTACCTAAAGCTGAAGCTATATCCTTTTTGTGCCGGACCTTCTTCTTGCCATACACTTCATTAAAATCTACCAGATTATACCGCAGATACCAAACAAAATATCTAGAAATTTTTATCAATTGGAGAGAGTCGATACTAAGTCTATATATGGATAGGTGGAGACCAGAATTTGAACAGTATACTTGCAGTGTACTTACATGCGCAGCCTGTGCTATGGAAACAATATACCCAACCATTGGTGATGCCATACTGCAGATCTTCCTCTAGTTATATACTTCGTTGAAATTTATCAGACCATACTGCGGAGATCAAGTGAAATGTCCGGAAGTCTATATCAAAATCTGTGAGACAGTCTATACTTAGTCAACATAGGGATAGGTGGAGACCTGATTTAAGCATGATACTCACGGTATACTTGATGTTCCTTGGAGATCCATGAACACGTTGAATACGAATTTTGTGCGGAGGAATTAAACAAAAAGAAGTGGATATTGGGAATTTTCCTCAGTAGGATTGGTATATTACTATTAGCTGTGCTGTTACGTAGATGATGCACATCTATCCAGACCATCACTCAATTTTGTCAGAAAATTTAGCAGGAGCTCATCTGTCGATAAGATGAGACTGAGATTTATTCCATCCGTGTTGAACTTGACAAACACACGTTTTTCAGATAACACCAGGAGGCATTGCTGATGCTAAGGACCGAAGAAGTCTCTCCAACCAGGAAGGCAGGCGAAATGCCTTTTTTTTTGGTTAATCTGCAATTTGATGTTAGTCATTGTATTGACAGCTAGAGGCATATAATGAGCTCCCAAGCACTTGTTCATTTCTTTTCTCTGCAATGGACACTTTGTCACCCTTGTCATAGCTTGTCCCTAAGTTTCATGTGCTCGACAACAAACCATTCATGAATAACATGAAATACTTTCTCTAACTGTGATAGTGATGCAAATAATACAGCCTTATATGCTTTTAGGAGCTTGATCAAGCATGGCATGCTATTCAAAGATCAAGCTTGAGAAGAGACGCAACTAAAAGCAAGTTATTCAATATCATTTCAAATAACTTCAAATAAAATGAAATTTATCAACCATGGTAATTTGTCATAAAGTAAAAAACATAAAATTGTTTAGTGCAATATGTTTTTAACTACACATAATAGTAGTTCGGTTTAAGGCTAACGGTTTGTGGATATCATGGTTTTATGAGCCCAATAAGAAATCTAGTCACAATATTTGAAAGCTAATTACCCAACATCATCTCCATTTAATTTGCAATAATTTTCTTTTGATAAGTAAAAGAACTTTCTAGCAAAATGGCGTCCAGCAAATGCTAGCCCATGTAACAAATCCTGAACACAATTTATATTATCAATGAGGTATAAGAAAGAACCGAAAAAACCTGTGGAAAGCCATCTATCATTCAAACTAAAGGACGAGTCTTCCTATTTTCAAAGGCGATATTCAGGACAGATGAGGAATAAGCTGGGTCAGCCTGCTATTGGTTTAGTGTTTACAGATGTAAATGCAAGTTTGTCTAATTAAATCTATACAACAGAAGCTCAAAACTTTGAACTTGTGAAGAAAAAGACTGAAAAGCAAGTTATCTTGACAGCTCGAACAAGAACATTTGACCTTAAATTGAATCATGAGGCTTGTATGCATGCTCAATTTTACTAATATCCATGAAGGAGCTGTCTTCACCTGCGATATCCTCCAATTCACTGATGGCTTCATCTTGGTCAAGCTGCATTGGAATGCCTTCATCCTCAGAGCCACCCTCAAGCACATCATTTTCTTCCATATCCGATAAGTCCGTAAAAGTTTCTATCTTTTTCTTCCTTTCTCTATAACCAATAAGGCTTAGGACCTTTTCCTTCCAAATAACCAGCGGACATTTCTGAATCAGTTCTGCACCTTCATAAGCTTTTGTCAAGAGCACACTAAACCTCTTCCCCCTCTCAGAGACATAGAAGATGCCAAAATGCTTCAACAGGAGTCTCATCAGCTTCTGAGGCATCACAAATTCTCGTCAAAAGTGCACGAGATGATTGGTTACCAACCTCTATTCCATTGGGAAGCTGAGTAGCTCATGCATCACCGCAATGGCCCTCTTATCGAATTCTTTCAATCCAGCTTGGAGGCCACGTGCATCAGCATAAGGAGATAACTTACACCTTTTCTGAAAGTGTTCATTCTTCTCTCCATATCTATACACCTTGTAACTGGCAGGAAACTTCAAGGGGAAAGATAGGGAAAGCAACCCCGGAGTATGAGAGGCAGATTCTCATACCCCCAATACGGCTTTCTCCAACTCTGTGGTTGCCCAAGCAGGACTCCACTCCTCGAGCTCGAGATAATCAACTTCATCCGGAGATTTAACCACTTTGAAGTGCGACAGAAGGCCATTCAATAGCTAATGGCCTGGTCAAAAAAGGGCCATAAACCATAAGACTCAGTAATGCGAGGACCAGTTCACAGCACTCCCAACTCTAGGCATGCTGGACTCCTTTGTCTCCGCATCCACTTTGTGAATGTAGTGCCGCACACTTGGCCAGAGCTGTCCACCCTAGGAACCGACTTTACCTCATTCATTGGGTGGTCATTACTCCTCAAATCTCTGCAGCCAGTAAAGAAGCATCCTGGGTTGGAAAAGAAGGCAACGTTAAAAGGTGAACGATTTGGCACTCGAAAACCATTGGAAGAGCAACATTGTAGGTGAAAATGCACATCAAAGCATGCATACAGATGAAGAAAACCATTTTAACACCTTCCAACTCTTGCCAAACCTCATACATCTTTACATCCTATTAGTATACCAATCTGTTGTTAACCAATAATATAACACTCTCCTATGAACGCTGCTTAATATCAGCAGAATTCATTCATCCTTATTTTCAAATTTCAATGCATGGAGGAAACTGCGGTGAAGCCACATCGACAATCCGTAAAAATAATTACCTTTAGGGAATGGTGCGAAAGATTTCCCACAGCCCTTCTTCACCACATCTGCACCGTCCAAGAAAACAAGATTGCCTTCAGCATCACTTACCCAGAAGAAAGGAACACTTCCATCAACATCTTGCATGACTAAGAGATCAGAAGGATTAGATTGATCACAGGGGAGGGAGAAATAGAGAGCAACACCCCAGGTTGAAATGATGCAAATTACTTACGGCGGCCAGAAAAGTGGTTTTCGAAGAGCTGTCGAAGAGCACAAATGCAAACTTCCCATTGGTGTCTCTCACAACTTGCTCGGCAGGGTGAGGCCCGATCTCTCAGAATTCTATGCACTTCAGTGACAATGATCATCCCATTAGCCATCTTGTTCAATCCAAATTGCTGCTTAAGAAGAGCAACATTCTCTGTGTCCTTGAAACAAGCAGAAGACGTCATCCACAACAGCAAACAATCTGCCACAGGGGGTAAGACAAGACAAATATCTAAGTGAAAGGAGGCATTTGAGGAACGAAGACAGTAGCGCAATTTCCGTTAATTGACACTATTTTTCTGGCTTTCAGAATGAACGGAAGACTCGAGTGTCACTTTCTCCTCTAGGCTGATACTTGGGAACTGCTCATTAACATCACAATGAAGTCAAACCAAAATCAGTTTTTATCTACCATTGGTATTAAAATACCCAATCCCCCCCAGAATCCTTTCATTAGGGAAACAAAATAGAACTTTATAAAGAAAAAGCATATAACTTCGAGTGAGGAAATGGGCCAGCATTTCTCGGGATTTTTTGACAATATGTTAAATAAAAAGGTTGTTTTTTGATGCACCAAATAAAATCGAAAGCTTGTTTTTTCGTGTTTTGTTAATTTGGGACAAATGACTCATATAATTTACTATGGTAGCCCCACCTCAACAACGTTCGCTCATGATCCTCTTAAGAGATGTTGTTAATACAGATCACAATGGTATCTGCAAAACAACCACAGCATATGAGCCAAGGCACAAGAAAAATGATGTTGGGAAGAGAACATACAACAAACGCTGAAAATGTAGAGGAATAGATTGTGGAACACTATGATCCTTGGAGATTCTCTCGCAAAGCATAGTGCATCATTCACAATTTGTTTGGTGGGTCACTCAAGTGTAAAAATAGGTGAACTTTTTGGGCAGCAAGCGGAGTTCAAGATATGTCATCAACATAACAAGAGGCAGCACTGTAAACATTTCGTCCTTCGGATGTCAATCTCTCACCTTCAGCGGATAGTTTTCAGAAACTTATGCGAGAAAACTTCATGAGGGAAATCAGTTTGTGTTAAGCATTGAACTGAGGAATTAGAATCGAAATCAATGCCTTCAAAACCAAAAACTTACCCAAACCCTAGAAAACTCACTGTAGATGGAAGAATGAATCAGGCAGCTAGCAAATGAAGCGAAAGCGGATCAAATTTACTTCATTGGACTCGAACGTTCTCAATGTAGATGATAGGGATTTCTTGGATGAGGGGCCAATAGTAGCCAGTGAGTTTCGAGCACCGATCTTTCAAGATCTTGCATCCAACTATGTGCAATTCTTGGAGGGAGGGAGAGAGGCCATCCTCTGGCAAGTACCTCAATTTTGGGCAATCTCCAATCCATAAATATTGGAGAGAGGAGAGATGGTTGCGAAGACCACTTGATAGTCTTTTCAAGTTCCTCATATGAAATATTTGAAGATCAGTTAGCGAGGAAGGAAAAAGAAGACTCCAAGCATCCTCATCCTCCGAAGGAAACCACACATTCTCTCCCTCGTCTCCCATGCTCTTTCCATCAATCGAAAGTTCCTCGAGGGATGTAAGCAAGTTCAAGCCCCATTCTCTCATTGGTTGCTTCAGATTCTCGCACTCTCTAATTATGAGCCACAACAAATTGGGAGGCAAACCTCCTTGAGGGAAGCATTTGATATTTTGGCAACTCCCAATTCTTAGCGTCCGGAGGGATTTAAGATGGTGCCACTGATTTGGTAGTGACTTTATCTTCGGACAATTCCAAACTGTAAGCCACGACAGGGTGATGGGAAGGGAAGGGAATTCCTCTATCTTCAATGTTGGACAATTCCAAATCTTTAAATGAGTTAGATTGGAGAGCCTTTGAAGGCACCGTGGTAGACTTCCTAGATTCTCACAGCTGCCAATAGTCAAAGATTCCAGCGGTTTTACGATGACCTCTTCCAAGGACTCCACTCCCTCACACCCCTCAATATGAAGCATCTTTAGAACAATAGGTCTACCCTTGGTAAATGGAAAGAATGTCAGAAAATAACAATGACTAAGCCGTAGAAATTCAAGTTGAGATATCGGGTTATTGCTGTTGGGGTCACCTCGAGGAACGATTTGTCCCGTGATTTTTGGACAATTATCAATGCCCAAGTATCTAAGGGTATGCATCTTGCTCGGAAGCTTTTCTAAACTTATGCAATTCCTCAATTCCATTCTTTCAAGGTTGCAAGGTAGCTCTGTCTCTTTATCTCCAGCCAAAAAAGATGTGAAATGAGAACAACTTTCAATGATCACTTCCTTAAGGCAAGTAAGATTTCGTGTATCATTTCCATCTTGCCACAAGTATGCTAGCTTGTCACACCGTCTTATATGAAGCTCCTTTAGCTTGACCAAACAACTCATAAACCCATGATCAAAGCAAACAAGCTCTATAAGATTCCCAATTTTGAGAATGGTTAACGAAGTTAGGTTGACCAAGCTCTTTAAGATCTCTTTGTTACAATTCTCAAGATATAACTCATTGAGAGATGGAAGACAAACTACATTGGTTGAGTTTTTCATATGCGGGCATGAATGAATTTCAAGCTTTATGAGATGATCAAGTTGACAAGGTAATGTCCCAACCAACGAAGGATTGTTTCGGACAACAAGATGTTGAAGATAGGAGAATGGGACTTCTTTTTCTTGGCCCTCGGCATAATGAGACCAATCCTTCCATGCCAACATCTCTTCAAACTTCAAAGTTGTTAAGGATGGAAAAGGCTTTTTAGCTGCGCAAAATTCAGAGCCTATCATGATTACTGCATGTAGACCTTGAAGATATAATTCCTTGAGTAAAGGGAGCTGTCCAAGTGAGGGCAATGATGTAACATTAGGACAATCTCGCAAACACAAAGACACTATCTTAGAGTAAGATGGATTGCCTAACCATGAAGGGAATATTCCACCACTATAGTACGAGATAGTGAGATTTTCAAGATTAGTGTAAGGTTGTAGAGAATGAAGCACCTGTGCTTCTTGCTCATCATTCCGAAGTTTTCCAAAATTTTCATTCCAATGCAAGAATAAGTTGCTAAGGCCTTCTTTTCCGAACAAATTAGCATCAATTGCATCTCTAACTTTTTCCACCTTTTGCAGTTCGGATATGAATAATTCTCCTTGAAGATGCGACAAGTTTTTTAACTCCTTTACTTGTGAGCCTTTCTTTGGACCTACCACAAACTTGGATAAGATAGTGAGATTCTTCAAAATACCTATACTCAATGGCATCTCTTTTAGACTCTTTGTATCTCTAATATCAAGAAATTGTAAGCTAACTAATTTTGTAATACCTGGAGGCAACGTAGAAAGCTTTTGACATCCTCTTAAGATCAAAGATTGTAATTTGCATAAGGCGCCAATTGACTCAGGTAGCCTTGCGATATGAGTATAAGAGAAATTGAGATATCGAAGATGTTTTAAGGCACCAACACATTCTGGTACCTCAATGATGGAACAATGGCATAAGGAGAATGCCCTTAAGTACTTCAATTTTGATAGCAAGTCGCACAACACCTTGTTGGAAATAGAGAATTGTCTTAAGCTCCCACCAACACGCAATATTGTTAAACTTCTTAGCACCTTCATACCTTCATATGCTCTCAAGCATCTTGATGTAAGATGCAGTGATGACATGACTGATGCATAACGAGCTTTCTTGAAAGAGGCATCATCTTCATCACTCACTTCCCAAGACTCCCCAAAGGTAAAGCACGTTGCACCTGCAATTGACTTTGCTAGGTCATTCAAAAGATCGTGCATTAAAAACTTCGATGTGTGAACACTAGATTGTTGGAAAAATGATCTGGATACTAACTCATCAAAGTAATTCCGTCCTAATCTCAAGACATTCTCTTTTGCTTTTCGTCCATCTAAAAAGCCCTCTGCTATCCATAAGAGTGCCAACTCATCCCTATCAATTTCATAGGCCTTTGGAAATATTGCGCAATAAACAAAACATCTCTTCAAATACGAAGGAAGATTGACATAGCTCAATTTCAAAGCTGGAAGAACCTCATCATTTTTTTCCATCATTGCATCCCATATTTTGTTATTTAAGATGGCTTCCCATTCATTGGGATTCTCTTTATTACGTAGGAGACCACCCAACATCTTTGCTGCCAAAGGTAAACCCCTACATTTTTCAGCTATTTCATTGCCTATTATTTCAAGATCTGGGTGCCTCTCAAAATTTCTTGCTCCTAGAGCATGAAAGGCTAATAAGCCGGTACAGTTATTGATCGATAACTCCTTCAATGGATATGGCGAAGCTCCTGTTATGGAAACAACAGGAAGGTTGCGCGTCGTAATGATGATCTTACTTCCCTTAACCCCCACTTCAAATGGCTTTAAGAGGGAAGTCCATTCTCCATACTTCTCGTTCCAAACGTCGTCTAAAACTACAAGAAACTTCTTTCTGGATAGACTATCCTTCAACTTTACTTGAAGCCCATTAAGATCTTTGTCCTCGCAGGGTAGTCCGGTGACCGACCGCAAAATAGTCTTTGTTATGTCGAGAACATCAAAAACATCTGAAACACAAACCCACGCTTTCTTCTCGAAATAGCTACTCACTCTTGCATGATTATATATTCGTTGAGCCAAGGCCGTCTTTCCAACACCAGCCATCCCAACTATGGGGATTATGCTCAGAGTGGCATCGGAATTTTGGACGTCACTGATTAATAATTCAAGTACTTGTGCTTCTTCCTTCTCCCTACCGAAAAATTGAACTTCCGGTAGAGAAGTACTGGGTAGCCTTTTGTTGGTGTAGTGTGATCTGTCCACAACATTCTCCATCAAGCTTAGGGGAGCCTTCGCAGTGACAATCTCTTCAAACCTGCCACTGATCTCTTGTAACTTGGTTTCAGACACAAGCAAGCGTGGTCGGCTAAAGAAAGAAAACTTTCTTTTCAACTGACCTCTACTTGTTCTAGATTCTGCCTCCGACTTGGCCTGAGCAGCCTTGATCTCAAAATCATCGAGCAAGTCTTCCATGTCATAGGCCAAGTCCCTAACATCGTCCAACCATAGCTTCACTAGACTGTCACCGCTCAATTGCTTATCCTCTGCATCACCCAACACGGCATAGACTGTTTCTAGCATCCCCTTCCACTTATGGAGGAGGGTGGTGCTACGTCCTTCCCGTTGAGCATAGTCCAATCCTAGAGAAGCCAACTTGTCAAGCAGGACTTGAAAGAAGGAACCCAAAAAGATATCTCCAATGGCCATGGGTGAATTAGCTGTTGTAGAAAATGACAAGCAATGGTGAAGGAAAGTGATAGTGAGCTAATGGAAAGAGAAAACTATGAAGTCTAGGAAGACCAAGACTATCACCCACCAAAAAGATGCAAGACAGATCAAAACTTTCAAGGATACATATAAGAGATCAAACAAATCAAAGTAAAATACTACTCATCCACAAGTACTTGTTTCATAATTTTTAGAGAATATCCCTAGAAACTTTGATAGATATCATGTACCTTCTTCGTTGAGAGAGTGAAGCGAACGTGAAAAAGAGCTAATGGGGGAAGAAACTTCTATTAAATCCAAGAATATAAAGACACACTCGTAGAGTACCCATTTTATGCATCGGTTTATAATCAATGTATGTGTATTTTTTAAAATCGAATCTTTTGGAACTGATGAGCAACAATTGAAATTGTCCAGAACTTATTGAATTTTTCTTGTCCTTTTGCTTAGTTCTATCTTATTTAAAGCAGAAGTGAGAACTATTTAGTCCGAAAAAGACTTGCACCTGCCAAAAACATTAAACAAAGAACAGGACCTGACAAGGGATGCACATCGAAGACATCAACATAAAATACTTTTTGTCCAAGTGGTTGTTTTGTAACATTTAGATATTATATTCTTGGAATATGGGAAAAGCACATGGACACTCCTCGTGGGGTTAAATGATAAATGGCTCGGCCGCCTTATCTATTTGGGTTGGATTCGATTGTTTTTAAATGGAAAAATTCAAAAAAGAAGGACAAATAGAGTATTTTTTGTAATTGTAGTATAGTCTGTACTAGTGAAATGAAATTTTACATTTTAATTGATAGCAGCATATTAGTTACTTTTCCGGTTTTTTCTTGATAATCATCATTTAAACGCTAAAGTAAGTGCCGTACTAAAAAGGATTTGCATAGATGACTACTTTAATGAGATATCTAATGCTTATTTTGCGCTTTTTAAGAAAAGCCAAGGGTTGCCTTGAAATGTTTATTGCTGGGAAGGGGTTCCCTTGATATTGCACCTAAAACAAAATACCCCGGAAGGATAATACCTTCCTTTTCTTACGTGTAATTATCCTCTTTAGAATTAACCTTAGCTATACAGATTGTATAACTTTCATTTACATTTCTTACATCGCCCACCGTTGGTATGATTAGGTGCGCAATTTTCCGGATGGATAAGGTATTACTCTACCCTGAAATCTACCATGTAGGCACCAATTCAAAGTTCTTGAACCAGCAATTTATCTTATAGAGACTTGAAACCACTATAGAATCTGTCGGTTCCACACGTTCCACTATATTTTTTTTTCCCAATTTTTATTAAGTGAAAAAGAAGAAGTCATTATTGGAATTATTAATGCATTCAACATAAGTACAAGTAAATTCGCAATAAGTTACACTTTCAATCTAATGGTAACATAATCCTAAGTGAAAAAACATTAAGGATGGATACAAACATTAAATATGCTTCCTTCTATCATTTTACATATTTAAATATGAAAAATTTGAAAAGAAAAGAGAAAATTATAAATTGTTTAGTACATATAGAGGGGTGACAATATTCAACACGATATGATAGCATGACTCAAACACAATACGAAAATTTAGAAAGTTAAAATTTGATCTCAAATATATACAGGGGTGACAATATTCAACAAGATATGTTAGCATACCTCAAGCACAATATGGAAATTTAGAAAGTTAAAATTTGATCTCAAAGATGCTATTCAAATTGTTGTGCCTTTTGGGTTGGAATTCCCCAATTTAACCCATCTCAATTATATGGGTTACGCAAGGTCTGTTCAAGTTGAGCTTTTATGACATGATTAGTAAAGGGTCGTACTCTGATTGACCTAATTATTAGTATAACCTTAAATTGACACGACTCATGAACATGTATTGACACCTATATATATATATATATATATTATACACGATATCCTGCATCTTTCTATAGGTATGTTGTACAGGGCATGGGGCATCGAGTGCAAGATGGGTACATGGTGGAAATGAACCCGACCTCGGCATTACGCTGTACTCAACCTCCCGAACTTCTGGGACTTGGAACCTTGTTGCGACCTATAATAACTTTCCGCCGTGCTGGTTTACGGGTTCCGCAAGTCTACAGCTTTTTTTTTTTTTTTGCACACATCTATATATGACAAGTTAGTTATTTGCAACTACTCATATGTTATAGATATGGATAAGTTGAATTTCGGTCACATATTTTGTGTAACTAATCATTATTTATTATTTTTTACGTATATGTATTTATCAACTACCACTGCATGCGGTGGCCCAGTTGGATAAGGCTCCCATGATCCTTTGCGAGGAGGAGAGGAGTTCGAATCTCACTGGCCGTACGGGATCTTAAGTGCGACGTCAAGGTGGTGAGTCATCCGCTAGCATCGCCCCAGGGTTTGCCCGCTGGTTGTCGGCTTACGAGGTTCCCTGGGTCATAAAAAAAAAAAAAAAAAAACTAATATGTCACTGCAGGAAATAGAACGTTACATATGTTCTTGGATGGTAAATTGGATTTTTAATTGAAATAAAAGTAGCCAAGACATCTAAACAGAAAACAGAAAGTTATGTTTCAGTCTATATAATTCACCTCAGGAATTCAGCATCTGGAAAGAAGAGAAAGATTAAGATATAGGGTGAGGAAGCCTAGGGTATTCTTTTTAGATTAGCGGGCAATTGAGACACATAATTAAAACTAGGATCAGTCAAAGATAAATTATACATTCTCTTGCATGGATTATAGCAAGAATCGTAGGAGTCCTAACCATGTGCTCCCATGAGAGTTTATTCTCTTGCCATTTGAGAGCCAATGCAAAGCTTAAACTAATTGATAACCATTACAACCCTTAATGACCTATTTGCTTTGTGCAACATGGGACGTATTCTGGCATTATTTGTAATCAGATTGCATAATTTCCTAATAATTTTTTTTACTTATAAGTGTTTTGTTGGATTTTTTTGCTTTGTACGCATCCGTAAATTCTCACTATCCTAATGATTTGGGCATATTGTTGAATATGCGATCCAAGTAGGCCTTTTTGTGGTAGTTACAGTGCTAAAACTGCCCAAATGTTTAAGAAAATGAATAACTTGAGTATATTATGGATGCTTATAAAGGTGCTCGATTCCTCCTCCAATGTGGACGAGCATGTGAAGTTCTTGCCAACAAATGATCTCATATTTTAGTGATGCATCATGCTGACCACTTCTGACCAAAAAAAGGAAAGAAAGAAAAGAAAGAAAGCTGACCATAATTATTGGGACTGGCAAATAAGATAAACGTTTTGAAAGATACACCCAGCAATGACAGCTTAGTACTTGTTATACATCTACCATCGAGAACCGCTAACTTTGTCTGTTCCACAGGGAAAACAAAAACAAGTGCTTCAGGCTAAAAAACAAAAAGAGGGTCGCACAGGACTAATCTATTAAGCAACTTGCTTTATTTTACTCTGGAGATACAGGAAATTACACTCTATGCATCACACTAGTGAACAGCAAGATCATGTTTAGAGGATCACAATGCTCCGATCAAGTGATTCCCGATCATCATCTCCTACCTCATCACCCTTCAACAAATCATTACTGCCCATCTTGTTGCGGTATTTTTGTCTGCAAAGCTTGTTTAGTAATATTTAGAGATTATCCCCGTTCATTTTTATATTTGTGCAGTTATATTAACCCAGGAAGACCAAGACGTCACTGGAAGTGCAAGAGCTAATAGGAAAGAAACCTCAACTGATGCCTGGATTACTAGGGCACGAAAAATAACCATTCTGGCCATAAATTGATTTCTGGAAAAGAAATAGATTTTTTATTTCTATTTCCAAATGAGTTTCTAAGCAAAAATACTTGTTTAATAATGACACAAAATTTATACTCCCAAAATAGAAATTCGTTTAATAACGACATAAAATTTTCTCCCTTTCGGATGGTGGTGACCGGTATTGGTCAGCAACGACCGACGCCGATGGTGACGGCGACTGGTGGCCGACAACTAGGGTGGCGGCGACTGGCGGAAGGCGGCCGACCATCGGCGACTAGCGGCCGGTAGTGGTCGGTGGCAACTGACAACCAGTGGCAGTGACTAGCGGACGGTGGCCGGCCATCGGCCACTAGCGATTGGCGAACGGCGGTCGGCAACTGAGGTGGCAGCAATCGGCGATTGGCGGTTTGACAATTGGTGACCGAAGGCGACTGAAGGTGACCATCGGCAGCCGATATTCGACAGTGGGTGGCGGTGAATGGCGAACGGTAGTCGACGGCAACGGATGAATGATGGATTCATAGCAAGGACGAACAATGAGAATAATTTTTATTTCTCATTTCCGTTCCAAGAATAGAAAAGTGAAAAAAATTCACTTCTGATTTATGTTCTAAACTTATTTCTCGAACAAAAATCTATTTCAGAAATAGATAATTTTATCAAATGGATTTCTATTCCAAAAATACGTCTGGAATAGAAAATTTGTTTCTGGAACATAAATTTTGGCTTGTCACACACCCCCTAAGACTCGTGGGGATGCAAATTGGCTTTGTTGCTTCACTTTTCACATAACTCCTCTTCCATCCCTATGCAAACAACAAACTTTTTTTTTTCCAATACCAATAGAACTTTCATGCGTTACGAGTCTTGCTTAAAATTGGCTATATTATAATTTTCATCCAACTCTTTTTAGGTTGGTTCATATTGTCAATTTTCATCATTAATCACAATCATAGTTGTTTATTAAAATTATGTCTAGAAACTTCTCTTTCATGTGAACGAGATAGGCTATAGTTTTTTTTTTTTTAAATTTCACGCCATTGCAATAAGATTAAATTGCTACATGTCAACAACATATGTGATGGGAGAATAGTAACAACCTAAATAATATCGGATTAATGCAACAAAATAAAATAATCTCCCATCTTGTGTAAACCTAATAAGAACCAATGTAGTAAAGCAATATAAATATCAAGCAAACAAATACAAGACGAATTTTTATGTGAAAAACCTTATTGGTGTGAGGAGATCAAAAACCACGGGACCAAAGTCCACCCAAAATCTTCACTATCAATAAAATTAGGTGAACAAAGTTCTTCTCTAGTAAATACTAGAGGTACATAGCAACAAAGACCTCAAGAACGTCATTCTTGGCAATATGCATAAATTTCATAAGAGATCAAGGATAAATTTGATAAAAAACTGTAAGTTTTGATCAACCCATGAAAAACCCAATGTGGGGAGCTTCAAATGAAAAACAACATTCATATTCGAGAAGAGTATGCCACGAACACATTAACAAAATTTTAGCTCAATCGGATCACGAATCAACCTCTAATACCAACTTGATGTAAATCAGACTATGCCTCAGGCCCCAAATTTTCTACTTTTTCTTTCTCTCTTGTTACTGTGTCTCAACTGACTTTTTTACGGCTACCACATAAAAAATAGTGAGAAACCATATTTCTTCGTATGACTTATTATATGGGCTCAAGTCCTTTTGAACTTTCAATTCATTGGACTTCCTTCACATGGGAGTAAGCCCAGCTAATAATATGGAGACTATAAAGTTCTCAATGTTAATTTCCTTTAGATTTACTTCTTGAATCATTCAATTATACATGTTCTAAAAATAACGCATTACTCACCTATTTATTTCTTGAATCATTTCTTTAGTTGTAAAGGAAAATTACCAATTTAGTCATAAATATATTGTAGGAATGACAATTCAACCTTTAACTTTTCAATTTTGTCAATGTAATCTTAAATTTATATATGAAATTGCAACATAGTCCTTCCGACTGATTACTGTCGGAATCGCTGATATGATGGTCCATTTAGGAATTATTTCGAGTAAAGTTGTCTATATTAATATGCCACATTGGACAACCGGCAATAATTGGACACTATGTCGGCGACTTCCTATGATAATTGGAAAGAATGACTAATTTTGCACAAAGGTTTAGAACTACATTAACATTATTAGAAGATTGAATTGGCAACTGTACAATAAATTTATGAATGATTTGGTAATTATCCCATTGTAAAGTTATATACATGGCAATTTGCCTTGGTGCAATAGGTCATGGGGGAGAATCTTCGTTGGGCCACCACTTTTTTATGGGCAGGAAGTTCTATAAATGCATTGCCCGGTTCTCCTTTGGTGCTTTGTGTTATATTATATGGAAGAATAGGAAGAGCATCCTTTTTGGGGATCAACCTCTTACTATTCTGGCTATGAAGAACCATCTTTTCAAAGTGGTAAAGGATAAGGCTATCACCTTTTGGAATGTCGATGATAACTTCAGAAATAGAAGGTTGCAGCAGAGCTGGAGCTTTGACCTAATTATTTTCTCTGGGGATCCCTAAATGCCTCCCCTGGCTTAGCCGATGCTTGGAGATGATTTCCTTCTAAGTTTGCTGTTTTTTGCGTTGTAGCGGTCGTGTCCCTCCTCCTTGGTCAAGGTGTCTTGTATTCTGGTAGTCGGTTGTTCATGTTGTGCTTGTCTCTCTTGGTTTGGTTCCTTGTTCTAGGTGCCGTTTGTTATTGCTTTTTCATCTCAGCATCCATCCATTCATAATGTCTTCTCATCTTGAGTGTAAGTTTTTGATGTCGTGATCTTTTGGACATCTGGTTTTCCCCAATATATTATTAAATTTTACCTAAAAAAAAAAAGTTATATACATGTCAATTGTATTGAAGTACTAACGATAGTTTCTAGGGACGAGGCTATAGTACTCTGGCATCCATTTATTTTTTGTGCTTTTCAGTGGCATAACGGAAAGAATCGTTTATGTTTTTCTCTTCTAATAATCAATAAGATCTTAGATTCAATTCACACAAAAAAAGAAAAACAGATAATCGAACTTACTTGCAATTGAGGCCCCTTCGAACCAAACTGGGTTAGTGCATTTGTCAATTTCAATTTTGTTTTGTAGGAAATTATATTTTGTTAAAGTATGCCAAGTTATGAGGTTTGAGTAACCTTTTAAATTTATTAATCATGGAAACAGTTCATATTATTCTAATTCCTAATTTTTAACTATATGTGATCTGAATATATGTGCGCAATATTAATATGTCTAGTCTGCACGTAGCATGGGTGTGAGCATTATTAATTTAATAGATTGAATATCTCAGTGTTAATTGAACTAATTAATTGGGGTCAAATCCAAATACATTTTTCATAAACCAGATATCTATTCGCTTAGTAGTAGTTTTTCTGTTTTCTTTTTGTTATAAATAACTTTTAGCTATGAAAAATAAATAACTATTAGAGCTCTTTAAGGAGGAGTGACCAACTTTATATACACACTAGTAGAACCATCCATGCTACGCATGGGCTTATAATTATTCTATATTGGGGTAATCGATTTTAGGATAAATAGGTTCTATCCTGTTGGCTAATTCCCACATTTTAGAACGTGGAGCCGATGCTGTAGACCGTGGGACCAGCCATTTTTTTTTCGTTTCATCTTTTTTGTTTCATCACCCAATCAGAAGAAAAAAGATGTCTTTATGTCACCATATATGAGGACAGTTCAAGTAAAATAAAATAAATAACAAAAATTTTAAAACATCTAATGTAAGCTATGAGAGAATCACCAAAAAAGTCATAAACCTATTGCATTTGTGTTAATTCAATTATAGACTTTTCAATTTTGTCAATTTAATCGTAAATCTTTTGACAATTTGCCAATTTAGTCATTCGGTCCAATTTTGGCCAAAAATTGCTTATATGAATGCAAAAGGTCCTACCTGGTACTGCCATCGTTGACATAGATTTATTTTTGTAATTCTTATATTTTTATTAATTTTTTGAATTTTGAACTTTTTTCTATACCTTTTTTTTAATTGTGCCGACTATGAAGGCCCTCGCCAGAACATTAGTGACTCAATAGATTTTGGATTGCAAAATTTATTGACCTCATTCATTGGGGTCAAATTCAAATAGATTTTAGATTTCATAAACCAGATATTTATTCACTTACTAATAGGTCTCATTAACGAGGAGTGACCAACTTTACATTTATGTATCAGTGTAGTACCCGTGCTACGCATAGGCTTGTAATAATCTTTTATGTACTCTTAAAAGTAAAGCTTTCAATGCAGGAATTTATGAACAATAGTTGAAATCTTCCTGTACTTATAAATTTTTACTATCGTTTCGCTTAGTTCCATCTTATTTAAGATAGAAGTTAGCTTCATTTTTGGGATAAGTGCGGAAATGGACCACAGATATCTGTATGGAGCAATTTCCATGTCTTTATACTATAGCTAGAGTCTTTCCAAGAGGGCTGGGTTCTTGGACCAGATGAGGGGGGTTACGAGACAGCTAGGGCGGGCCAGCTGAGAACATGGAGTTTGAGAGAGCCTGCTTCCGAGGCGCTGTTGTAGGCACCGGCACCGACAGCCCCTGATCAAGGGCAAATAGCATTTGCCGAGAGCTCAAATTGTTGTGGATTGGATGATGGATTAACTAGCAAGTAGGGTCCCTCGACTTAACGTGAACTGGTTTTCACTCCTTTTAGAAAAAGCGAAAGATTAAGATGAATCAGCCTTTTGGATAATTAGGTAGGTGGCCTAGCCGTCACTAAGAGAGGTTCTTTAACCACGAAAATAAATCAGTAGAGCCATGCCGGTACTACTGAATATGCGTTAGAAAGGTCAAAGAAATGAAGACTCTACCAGTTCCACTACAATTAATATTGAATCTTCCGATTCACATTTGCATTTTGCTTCTTTGACAAGTTAGATGGGTGATTCTAAATCGAAAAGCAAATTTGGCATGAAAAGAAAGTAAGAATCCTACCTCTTCAATGGATCGTTAAATTAGTATCAAAGTGTCTATGGCCATTAAGATCCCTTTTTATAGTAATCAACTTTCATCGCACTATGCTCTCCAAAGAGCAATTCTTCTCAAAAGGTAGGACTTGGTATGACTAAGATAGCTTACCTTAGAATTGAACCATCCAATTGAAGGTCACTAGCCTGTCTGACTTTCCTATCCTAGACTTTACTAGCCTAGACCAACCTTATAGATAGCGGGAAATCTCAAAACTGAAAAAGGGTCAAAGGCGGTTGCTAGCATCCAAGGGAGCCGTCATCAACGAGAAAGTGGGAGTTCGGATAGAGCTTCTTTTGGGCGAAAGTGCTTTTCCTCATAAGATACCTTGGACTGCGGAAAGGAAGGCTATTCTCTTTAAGGCTAAAGAAGTGCCTTCAACCGTTAGCTTGCTGGGAATTGCCTAAGCTTTAGGTAATCACCATTGGAAGTCCCCCACCATTGGCAAGTCAACCCACCAAAGGGAAATGGATGTGGATTGTGAGATAGCTAGTATAAGCACCTAGAGAGGGGGTGAATATGTGTAAAAACAATTTCTCGAGATATGGAAGCGATACTACGTAGACGATAGAAATGGAGTTCTCTTTTGATTAACAAAATGAAATACGATCAAAGTAAAAAGTAGGGAAGAGAAAATTGAATACAAGGTTTATAGTGGTTCGGCTTATTCCAAGCCTACGTCCACTCTTCCGCACTAACAGCCTACTGGCTGGATTTCACTATGAACAAAAGAGATGTTACAGCACAACTTTTCCTTGATTCCACAGTGTAGATATTCTACCACACTTCCTCAAGGATTCTCACAAATATAAACTCTCTCTTTTGCGTACAGGATTTTGCTCAACAAATGAATTGACTAAGAACAATGAGCTTCAGATTTTGGAATTCTTCTATCGTGCACTACTTCAAACAACTAGAACGTCTTCCTTATATACTCCTTTATGCCATCATACCCGTTGGTACTTACCAAAGGAATTCCTCCAATCTACCCGTTGGACGGAATCAATTAGGAAGATTATTCAAGCTATTAAAGGAACATGACGATAGCCCATCAATCATGTTCACCCATACAATGAGGATCTCGGTTTCCATAAGTAGAACCTTCCAAGTATACTTTGCCAATCATCGGATCCCTTCGAATCAATCATGATCAAATAAAGGATTCTATTATGTCATATCTAGCCAGGATATCTTCTCCAATTGATAAAGTCACATCCTTAATTAAACATCCAGTTCTGGATAGCATTTCTTCAACGGATTAGAAACTGTCAATGAGGATAGACTTTGAGTCTTAAGTCTGGCTGTCCGGAGGTCTTCAGACTTTAAATAGCAGAGTCTGCAAGCCTTCAGACTAGACTGATGGAAACGTTTTGTCAGCTTCAAAACACTTCACGAAGATTTCTCCAACAATCTCCCTATTTTTGATGGTGACAAAACTTTCCTGCAGATTTGGATAACTTTGACCTGCAAAATATTACTCAAACAAATATGGATATCTTATCAAGATAAATGGCTTAACGAATGATAACGCTAGAATCTGCAACCACAGAAATTAGGTTAGTTTAGCATGTGATAAAACCATTCATAAGATATCAATATAATCAGTCAAGTCCAAATCCAAATTCAGTCCACATCTAGACACAAAAGTAAAGTCAAACATCAAAACAGTCTTCAAACATCAGAACAATCCAAAAGTTCAAAAGTTGTAAAGATTCAAAGTTTTCAAATCTCGCATCTCTCCCCCTTTTTGTCAACATAAAAAAGGTCGAGATGAAAATGGAGTAGAGTCAAGAATACTTGGGAATACGAACAAGCTGGAAATCTCCCATTGACTAAACGATTCCTTCCAGCCTTTTCAAGTCTTCCTTTAGTTGTGCAACATCCTCACCCTTAGCATTAGCCTGAATCTGAAGAGAAAAGGCTTGGATATGATCATTCAAGGAACCTGAAGAAGCTTGACCTGCATTCTGCAAATTCTGAACTTTGCATCCCAAAGCATATATCTGACCTTACATTTCCAAGAGAACATCCATAATTCTGCGAAAGTCTGCTGAATTATCGGTCTGCATACTGGCTTTGGCACGATCTGATGGAGTAAAGGCAGACGATGGCTAATCAGCATAATCACGCAGATTTGGCGATAAAACATTATGTCATTCCTCAGGAAATTGAGAGGCATAAATGTCCTTTGGATCTGCTGGAGAGCGACTGACTCCCTCACTGGTAGCAAGATATGAGGACATTCATCTTTTCTCTTGGTCTCCCCATGTTTCCATGCCTTCAGGTGGAGAAGAGTGTTCCTCATGTTCTCCTTCCTCTTGATCTCTTTTCTCTTCTTCTTCTTTTTCAACTCTTTCCTTCTCAGCATCTCTTTCTTCTTCTTCTCTCTCCTCTGTTTCTTTTTCCTCTGCTTCTTTCTCTTCTCTTTCTCTAGTCCTCTGTTCTGAGTCTTTTTCTAGGAACAGAACGGCTTAGATTCTTCAATGCCATTGCAGAGATGGTGACGTTTTCCTCATCATCTTCATCCTCAACGATGAGAGCTCTTCTTTTCTTGGATGGAGCAACCATGGGCTCCTTCCCTTTTCTTTTTGCTGCAGAAGAGATTTGATGAGTTTTGACTGGAGTCTTTTCCTTGAATTTCTCCAACGTTTTGCTTAGTTCCTTCAGACGCATTTTGGTCACCATTTTCAGTCCTACCACCATATTATCACACAATCGAGCACATAGAATTTGTGGAGGTTGAATATTCAGATGTCTAAATAACTTCGTCACAAGACCTGGATAAGGGAGTTAACCCCTGTCCTTCACCACTGCTCTATACATGTAGAACATAACAGTGTGAGGAAGAGAAAAATTTTTCCCAGTGATGATGGCATACATCAGCTTTGCCTCTGAACTTGAGACATCAGTTTTGGAAGTTGATTTCAGTCTGAGGCAATTGATCACAATCTTGTGAAGCAGAATGTTAAACACACTCATCCTTAAGTAAGAAATCTTTTCCTTTGTTCTTCTATCCTTAACAAGTTCCAATGTAGCACGAGCAATAGAAACATTAATAGGTTGATATCTCCCTCTCTCAACTCCAATGACATCCGCCAACATATTCATATCCACCACAAAGTCTTGATCTCGGACACTAAAAGAGAACCTATTCGCATCCAGGAAACTAATATTCAAATAGAAATAAGCAGTCAATTTAGCATGGGCTTCTGTGGTGTCAGAACAGAACTGCTCAAATTGAAGAAAACTAAACTTTTCTCTCAAATTGACATTTACAGTATTAAGGAAATCAAAATCAACACTCCTAGGGTTTATCACCCCACGCTTCAACAATTTTAAGTATAGAACCTTTTGTTCCTTCGATCTAAACAACTCTGTCCTTTTTCCTCGAATTTTCGCTGCAACACCCATTCTCGGTTGAAATTGGCTATACAATTTGTTATCATCATTCCCATCTATTGGATTAAATCCCCCAACACATGGATCAATTGGGATATTTGCAAGGGTTTCTTCTGCCAACCCTTTAGGAGCAATTTCCAAATACTCCATTTTTCGCAAAAAGATATACTCATTCATATATCCTTTGTCCTTAAGAAACTCATCGATAAAGTTCAATGGAATTCCGCCTCTTTTCAATGCACGTTAAAGCTTGTAAATAAAAGAGGATTTTTGAACTCTTACAAGTTCTGCGTCTTCAATGATTTCTTCCTCTTGTTGATGACCAGGACCCTGTGGACTAGATGGTGGAGAATGACGCTGTTGAGAATGTTGTAGGCTCGACTGCTGACTGGGATGCCCTTCTTCCTCGGTGAGATCGAAGTGTGTAGGCCCCTGACTTATTCGCCGTGGTCCCCTGCTTGCGATCCTTGAAGACTTTCTTGAAGACGACATCTTTCTCAGTCTTTGAAAGATTCCTTGCTTGACTTTCCCAAGAAAGATGACAACTTTTTCGAAGATTAACCAAGAGAAGAAAATAGGAATGGAAGATCGGTGCTTTTTAGGGTTTTGGAGTTAAGCGAAGAGAAACTGATTGTATATAGATCAGTCGAAAGGAGAGAATACTAAGCGTCGTAATGGAAAGTGAAAAGATGCCTTTTCAAAAAATAACTGCCTTTTTCAGAAAAATGGTCATTTCAAAATAACTCCTTTTTCGAAAAGGAAACGTTGCAATAATCACGTCAATTAAAGATAACAATAATCAAACACGGTTGATGATCGTACCTTTTCAATATGAGATTCGAGAGAGAGAATAACTTACAGTCAAAGTCTTACAGTTAAAGTCTTATTTGTCTGAGTCTGAAAGTCTCTAGACTTTAACTTCTTCAAACTTCAAAATGTTGAGTCTGGAACGGATAATTTCAAATTAATTTTTCTCCAAAAGCTTTGTAAATATATCCGCCAGTTGGTTCTTTGAGTCAACAAATTGAATCGTAATTTCTCCATTTTGAACATGATCTCTAATGAAGTTATGTCGAATCTCGATATGCTTTGCTCTTGAGTGAAGAATTGGATTTTTGGTGAGATTGATTGTACTGATGTTGTTACATTTAATCTTCGTGCATGAGTCTTCAATTCCAAAATCTCTTAACTGTTGTTTTATCCACAGGATTTGTGAACAACAACTTCCAAGAGCTACATACTCTGCTTCTGCTGTAGAAAGAGCTACTGTACTTTGCTTCCTTGAAAACCAAGACACTGTCTTGCCTCCAAGGAGTTGACAGGTACCCGAGGTGCTCTTTCTATCAACTCTGCATCCGGCTAGGTCTGCATCTGAGTATCCAAGAAGAGTAAAGTCTCCCATTTTAGGATACCAGAGATCAAAGCTTGAAGTTGATGCAATATATTTGATAATACGCTTTGCAGTATTTAAATGAGATTCTTTAGGATCTGCTTGAAATCTGGCACAAATGTAAACACTAAACAAAATGTCAGGTCTAGAAGCAGTAAGATATAGAAGTGAGCCAATGATACTCCTGTATAACTTCTGATCGATTTTCTTTCCTCCTTCATCTTTGTCTATCTTCAAGGAACTTGACATTGGTATATCAGCCTTTTTGCAATTGTCCAGTCCAAACTTTTTGACAAGATCTTTAGCATATTTTTCTTGATGAATAAAAGTTCATTCCTTCAGTTTTTTTACTTGAAGCCCGAGAAAGAAGGTTAATTCACCCATCATGCTCATTTCGAATTCATCCTACATAGTCTTAGAGAATTTCTTACACAGACTTTCATTAGGGGATCTAAAAATAATATCATCGACATATATTTGAACAAGCAGAAAATTTTTGCTTTCTCTTTTAATAAACAGAGTAGTGTCTACTTTACCTTTTATAAAGCCTTTTTGAATTAAAAACTTACTCAACTTATCGTACCAAGCTCGAGGTGCTTGCTTTAAACCATACAATGCCTTTTTCAGTCTGAATACTGAGTCTGGGTTCCATGGGTCTTCAAACCCAAGTGGTTGTTCCACATAGACTTCCTCATGGATAAATCCATTCAGGAAAGCACTTTTGACGTCTATTTGGAATAACCTGAAATTCTTATAACAAGCAAAAGCAAGTAATAATCGAATTGCTTCTAACTTTGCTACTGGTGCGTAAGTCTCGTCATAGTCTATCCCTTCTTCTTGCGTATATCCCTTGGTCATGAGTCTTGCTTTGTTTCTTATGACTTTTCCTTTCTCGTCCATCCTGTTCCTGAAAACCCATTTAGCTTCAACAATATATTTACCTTTTGGTTTAGGAGTTAACTCCCAGATATCATTAATTCTGAATTGTCTGAGTTCTTCTTGCATAGCTTCAATCTAGCTTTCATCAGATAAAGCTTCATCTATGCTGTTGGGTTCTATTTTAGAAATAAGAGCCACAGCACTATACTCTTCGCGCCTTTTGGATCTTGTGCGAATTCCTTCATTAATGTCGCCAATAATAAGATCTTTGGGATGACTGGACTTATGCTTCCAGTTACTGGTTGATTTGTTAGGTTGATGATCACTTCCTTTATTTGAATCTTCAATGACCATTTGTTGCTGGTCTTTCAGAGTCTGAGTTGCTTCTTGAGATTTAGACTTTGTAGAGTCTGGAGCAGGTTCAGATTCTTCAAGATGAGTCTAAATGGATTCATTTTGCATAGAATCTTGGAATTTAACATCCATTGATTCTTTCACAGATTAAGTCTTCTTGTTGTAGACTCTGTACGCTTTGCTTGAGGTTGAATATCCAAGGAAGATACCTTAATCTGACTTTTCTTCAAACTTACCAGCTCGATCATTTGCATTTTTCAATATAAAATATTTGCATCCAAACACATGAAAGTATGAAACAATAGGTTTCTTTCCTTTGAATAATTCATAGGGGGTTTTTTCTAGAATAGGCCTTAGAAAAACTCTATTAATAATATAACATGCTGTAGAAACTGCTTCAGCCCAAAAACATGAAGAGATATTACTTTTTATTAAAAGAGTTCTAGCCATTTCTTAAAGCGACCTATTCTTTCTTTCCACAACTCCGTTTTGCTCTAGAGTATATGGAGAGGAGAACAAGTGCTGAAAACCAAATTCATCACAAAATTTTGTAAAATCTTGATTTTCAAATTCACCCCCATGGTCTATTCTTACACTTGAAATAACATAGCCTTTTTCATTTTGAACCTTTTTAGCAAATTTTTCAAAGTAAGAGAAAGTTTCAGACTTATTTGCCAAGAAATACACCCAAGTAAATCGTGAGTAGTCATCCACAATTACTAGGCAGTATTTCTTACCTCCAATGCTCGTGTTTTGGTTGGTCCAAAAAGATCCATATGCGAAGCGCAAAGTACACGGTTAGTGGAAACTTGATTTATTGGTTTAAAGGAATTTCTTACCTGTTTTCCCAATATGCATGGTGTACATAGATCAGACTTTCAGTATGATAAATTTGGTAGACCACGAACAAGCTTCTTTGCTAAAATTTTGGCTATCTGCTTCACATTGATGTGCCCAAGCTTTCTGTGACATAAGCTTGCTTAGTCTTGAATTGAGATTAGACATTGCGATTCATCTGGTTTCACATCCAAGAGGTAGATATTTCCATGTCTTCGACCCATAAATGATTGAGTAGAATCTTTACTAATTCCTGAACATATTCCCTCTTGAAAGTTGATTTTGAAGCCAGTATCACACAGCTAACTAACACTAAGTAGATTGTAGTTGAGTCCTTCTACTAAAGAAACATTGCTTATTGTGAGATTTCCAATCTTTACAGTTCCAAATCCCACAATTTTTCCTTTACTGTTTTCTCCAAATGAGACTTTTCCACCATTTACTCGAACAAGCTTTATGAAGCAATTTGAGTCTCCTATCATGTGTCTTGAGCATCCACTATCCAGATACCATTTTACCTTTTTCTTGATAGTGACCGCAAAAAAAAAAAAAAAAAAACTCAAACTTTCTTTGGTACCCATACTTTCTTGGGTCCATTGATGTTAATATGATATGCGGTTTTTGCCCATACCTTTTTAACAGGTTTCCAAAACATAAGACATTCTTTTTCAAAATGATTTGCACTATTGCACTTTGAACATCTGAGAGCATTGCGACCTACTGGTTTTACAAAGGTTCTTTTAAAATGATTTTTGTAAGCATCTCTTGAAAGTCTTTGTTTGATTCTTTCCTTCACTTTAGGAAAATCAATTAAAGGAATGATTTCAGCAGTCATTCCCAAACTAGATTTATTGAAATAAGGTCTTTGAACAGAAAGTATTTTTTCCAGTTTCTCAGATCCTATAGAAAATCTTTTGGAGATATTTGAGATATCATTTTTCAAGAATGCATTTTCTTTTAAAAGATTATCTTCATTTTCTTTAAGAGAAGAAACATTCTTATCTAAACATTTCACTTTTTTTTTCAAAATATTTTCCTGTTGTTTTAGAGCAGAATTTTCCTTTTTGAGTTCGGAAATTCTGTTAAGAGAAGTCTTAAGACTAAAACACAATTCATCAATGTATTTTGAAACTTTAATAGGGATTTTGAAGTTACTTACCTTAAATTCCCTTTCTGAATCTGAATCTGTCTCGGAGTTTGAATATGAATCCGATTATGCCATTAGACATACATTGGCATAATCATCATCACTTTCTTCACATTCTGTATCACTCCAAGTTTCTGCTTTAAGAGCCTTTCGATACTTTTCAGCTTTTCCTTTCTTTTTCCTCAGAAGAGGACAATTGGGTATGATGTGTCCATTTTTCTTACATTCAAAGCAGACTACATCTTTGTTTGATTCATCATCCTCAACAGACTTAGTCTGTTGCTTTTGAAAACTTTGTTTCTTTGGATTGAATCTTCTTCCTTTTCTATTCAGCTTTCTGAATCTTCTTATCATGAGAGCAAACTCCTTATCATCCATATCGTTTTCAGAATCTGTAACATCAGAATCATCATTGGATTTTAATGCAATGGATTTCTTACCTTTAGGGTCTTCGTCTTCATTGATTCGTTCCACTTCATAAGACTGAAGAGTCCCAACCAACTCATCAACAGATAGTGGCATGATTCTTTGTGTCTCTCTGATTGAGATCTTTATGTGATTCCAGTCCTTTGAGAGTCCACGCAGTAACTTGTTTACCTTCATGGGATCAGAAATTGGTTGACCTTGATTTTCAAGACCATTCACGATTTCTGTAAAACGACTAAACATATCAGTTATAGATTCTCCTGATTTCATTTTGAAGGCTTCGTATTGACCGAGAAGAATGTTGATTCTAGTCTCTTTCACTCAATCGGTTCCTTCATAAGTAATATGTAATATATCCCAGACTTCTTTAGCTGTAACACAAGAAGATATTCTGTTATATTCAGTAGGTGATAAAGCACAATATAAAGAATAAATTGCTTTTGCATAAAGAGCTTGTCTCTTGATTATCTCTTCCTGAGTCATTTCACTAGACTCAACAGTATTTTTTCCTCTCTCTGAGATAGGTGCAGCTTTAGGAATGATTCCTTTTTCTACAACGTCCCATTCCAGAGGATCCTTTGATCTTAGGAATGCTTTCATTTCGTTTTTCATATGTTGTAATCCTTTCCATCAAAGTAAGGCGGTCTGGTATTGCTTTGCCCTTCTACCAGCCTTGGAGCCAACATACTAGTCATGGATCTTTAACTCTGAAGTAAAACACTTCAAACAAAGTGAGTACACGGGCTCTGATACCAATTGAGATAGCTAGTATAAGCACCTAGAGGGGGGGTGAATAGGTGTAAAAACAATTTCTCGAGATATGGAAGCAATACTACGCATACGATAGAAAGGGAGTTCTCTTTTGATTAACAAAATGAAATACGATCAAAGTAAAGAGTAGGGAAGAGAAAATTGAACACAAGGTTTATAGTGGTTCGGCTTATTCCAAGCCTACGTCTACTCTTCCGCACTAACCGCCTACCGGTTGGATTTCATTATGAACAAAAGAGATGTTACAGCACAACTTTTCCTTGATTCCACAGTGTAGATATTCTACCACACTTCCTCAAGGACTCTCTCTTTTGCGTACAGGATTTTGCTCAACAAATGAATTGACTAAGAACAAGGAGCTTCAGACTTTGGAATTCTTCTATCGTGCACTACTTCAAACAACTAGAACGTCTTCCTTATATACTCCTTTATGCCATCATACCCGTTGGCACTTACCAAAGGAATTCCTCCAATCTACCCGTTGGACGGAATCAATTAGGAAGATTATTCGAGCTATTAAAGGAACATGACGATAGCCCATCAATCCCGTTCGCCCATACAATCAGAATCTCGGTTTCCATAAGTAGAACCTTCCAAGTATACTTTGCCAATCATCGGATCCTTAATCTTCGAATCAATCATGATCAAATAAAGGATTCTGTTATGTCATATCCAGCCAGGATATCTTCTCCAATTGATAAAGTCACATCTTTAATGAAACATCAAGTTCTGGATAGCCTTTCTTCAACGGATTAGAAACTGTCAATGAGAATAGACTTTGAGTCTTGAGTCTGGCTGTTTGGAGGTCTTCAGACTTTAAATAGCAGAGTCTGTAAGCCTTCAGACTAAACTGATGGAAACGTTTTGTTAGCTTCAAAACACTTCACAAAGATTTCTCCAACAGATTGGATTGGACTTCATTGGTTAAAAGAGATTGGGTTCTAAGTCATCAAATTTGATGCTTTTTGATCCCTAGTTGCTATGGGGAACAAAGGCAAGTCAACTGGCTCAATGACTAAGTCATACGATATTTAGTCAGTCAAGCAAGCTAAAGCCCTAAGGTAAAGGACCGGCAACTTCATCTATGGGTGGCTTGAGCCAATGCTAAGCCTAAGTGCACAAAGCATTGCCACTGAGCCAGTTGTTAGGGAGTATCTCGGGCTACTGCTAGTGATTGTGAGGCCTCAATTTTTGACTTGAAATTGCTTCCAAACGACATATAAGCTATAGGATAAGCTTAGAGAAATGTTCATATGATGAGATACTAGTTGCAAACCAAAAAAGGGAAATTGCACGTAAGAAAATGGAGAATTTTCATAGACTGGCTTGCACCAATCGAAGTTTCACGCATTTCAGATGGTGGTAAAGTGAGATCATATAGAAAGCTCTTCCTCATTTAGTTAGATTTTTTCTCACTTTGACTTTCTTTGTTACATTGTCAATTCAGGCGATTGCATCCGCCGGTCTATTTGCTTTTTGCCTTTTTGATGGTAGAATAAATATGAGCGAACCCATCACATTCTCCTTAGCAAGGGATGAATTGCCTTCTTCAGATTGAAATTAGGTGGCAAGCAGTTATATGGATACAGTGCTTTACCCATTGACACTTATCCAACTCTCGCAAGAATATGGGTCATTGTATGTTTACTGTGTGCTTAGACATTGGTACTCGTGCCTACTTCATTGTAGCTACCATGATCATAGTTGTCTCCATTAGAATCAAAATCTTTAAACATACGTCTATATTTACTAGAGTGAAGATCTAGTAACACATTCTAGGCACAAATCATTGGTACTAGATAGCTCTACGAACCAATGCCTACTACTTCTTCTGGGAGCAAAGAATCATTGATATGTCTAAGAATCCTAAAACTTGTCACGAAAGTACAATGGAGTTTTGAAAATTTTAAAAAGTAAAATCAAAGTCTAAAACTTTAAAAAAATACAATCTGATCATAAAACTTTTCAAGAAAGTGCAATCAAATCCTAAAACTTTCAAAAAGTGTAATCAATACAATGACTTGATTAGATCAATTTCACAAAGTTTAGAACTTAATTGTATTTTTTTTTTTTTAAATTTTAGGATTTTTTATAATAAGTTTTAGGACTTAATTGCACTTATTAAAAATTTTAGAACTTAATTACAGTTTTATGTCAAGTTTAAAACTTGCAATGTACTTATCTCATTTGTTCTTTCTGATGGACTAATCATAAATGAGACTAGTAAAAGAAATCAATATGACACTTTGTTATTCTAAAAAAAGAAGACCATTTTTATCCTTTTTCATGTTAAGTTCAATTGTTAATACCCCGCATTAATTAAATTATCCAATATATATATACAATCTTATCGATAAAAATGGCCAACAAGTAATAGTATGATGATACACACATATCTCATCACATTAGCCAAAATCATATACAGATTAATAGATATGATTTATGGTAAAAATCAATAAACGTAACATATAGCATTATTGAGACTGCAGGTTCAATGGAATAATTGTGCAAAAAGAAAATCACAAAGCATTGAATTTGCCATGTTGGCGTTGACGCTTTAGTACTTTAAATTTGGATTTTGAAGTTCTATATTTGGCCACACGATTTTCATTTTTTATATGTTATTGAAATAGTTTTTTTTTTCTATATTTGAATCATTTTAGTCGGGCAGATGTACCATTGTGTAATTTTATCTAGATAGACTATGTATATGTTTGCTTTTGTTGCAAAAGTAAGCAATCGAATAATAAAATAAATAGAATAAGAAAATAGATCAAACACCAGATTTACGTGTTCCAATAGTATTGACCTACATCCACAGAAGATCAGCAACAATTATATTATAGATCAAGTGATACAATGGGAATTATAACCACACTTGAATCATTTTATTATATTTTATTGGTACGTCCATGATGGGGTGCAATTAAAAGGCATTGATTTGTTTTAATGTGATGCGATTGAAAAGGCAACTTTTGAAGGGGTATGAGTGGTTATCTTTTAAAGGAAGTATAAAAAGGATAACTCAAAAGAAAACCACCTTATGACAATAGAACATTTCAAAAAAGAACTCTCTTCCTTTCTCTCTCTCACTCTATCAAAAAAGAACAAACAAAAGGCTTCCATTTCTACTTTGAGAAGACAAACGACATTAATGATGTGGAACATGAATGCTTTCCTCGGGATTGTATTAGGACCATTGTGAAATCATATCGTCTGTCGTTTGCTCTTGATTCAACATACATTCCTAGATAATTTGTTTATTGTGCATTGAAGAAATTAGTTGTTTCTTCCGTCGACTATTCCTCCTACACATTCAAATACTCTTAGTTTTTCTCAAGCTCCAATTACACTCAATAACCCATGCAGTGTTTAGCCCACACTTCCTTAAGAAATAAGCTCTCAATCTCACGAAGGAATTAACAAATCTCACCATAAGATTTAATCAATTACAAACACTAGTCTTCCTTGAATGTAATTTCGCAAACAACTCAGCAACCCACGGTTACGGGTACATATTTAATTGTACATGCACCCTGCGCTAAGAACCCGAACCAACTTCTACACGGAATAATTCCATATCTTTCTCTAACCAATTGTTGACCGAGTCAAAGTCTTCAAGTCCTCGTTGGACTTTCAAATTTGCTGATTTCTTACCGACTTCCATACCGAAATCTATTTTCGTTTATATATTTGAACGAAGTCCACAATGACTTTTCTTTTCTGTTTCTTTCTGCTTGGCCGACAATCTGGAGCACCGGTCTTAATATCAAAGCAAAATAAGAAATATCTAATTCAGAATATTCAAGCCTCCACAAATAAAAATTAATCTCAGATCAAGTTCATCCATCGGACTCAAACTTGAGACATATTTCACCAACTTTATTTATTTGGAATTATTTTCCAATAATCCACCCAAGTGAACAACATGAGTTTGATATCTTTTCCAGAAAAAAGCAGCAAAAATAAATAAATTAGTTTCGTGATCATTTGCGTAGAAATTAAATGTTTTTTTAAATAAAGACCAAGACTTTCACCTACCAAAAAGATTAAACAAAGAGACTTTTGAGGATGCACATAAGAGGTTAGACAAATCATAATAAAATATTTTCTGTTCACAAGTGATTGTTTCGTGATTTGTTCTCTTTTTTCTTCATATCAAGACTTTTGGCTGTCGTTTGATTCAAAGGACCTTTTCTTTGGGGCATCCAGAAAAAGAGGAGTGTTTTGGTGGCATTTTGGCTTTGTTTGCATCCGTAAATTTTCAGTATCCTAATGATTTCTGTATGTTGTTGAATATGCGATCAACGTATGCTAAAAATTCCTAAATATTTATGAAAATGAATATTAAGAATACTTGAGAAGGTGCTGGATTCCTCATTCAATGTGGACAAACATGTAAAGTTCTTGCCAACAGATTAGTACATTTTTTTATTGATGAAATGAAGCTGACCACCATTATTGGGACTGGGAAATAAGCATCTTTATGCGACTTCCGACTGAATTTTAAGATAATCGTCTTGAAAGATACGCCAGCAATGGCAGCTTAGTTTTTGGTATGCATCTACAAGTCATCAAGGATACCTTAGCTTTGTCAGTTTGACGAGGAAAACAAAAACAATTACTTAGGGCTAAACAACAAAAGGGATCAGGCACACCAACTAATCAATTAAGCAACTTGCTTTATTTTACTCTGGCAATACTGAATGAGTCCAAATTACCAACTAACACTACATAAAGTACAAGAAATTACTCTCATGCATTGAATTAATGAACAACAAAGTTGTGTTCAGAGGACCAAAATGCTCCTATCAAGCAATTCCTGATCATCGACTCCTACCTAAACACCTATCAACGGATCAATGCCGTCCATCTTGCTGCAGAATTTTGTCTGCAAATGCTTGTTTCGTAATATCTAGAGATCATCCCTAAAGGACCTAAGCGTGTTCTTAAAAGGCTTCCTTTTAATAGGGATCCCCGGGAGGTAAAACATAGGGGTAATCCCTCGCTTGGGGGACCGCCACATTCCCTTCCCTCTGGGTTGGGAAAGGCCCCCACCCTAGATCCCCGCAATGCTGGTATCCTAGTCGAACTAGGCAGGTACAGGGAAATGAAAGTCGTCCATCTTGCTGCAGAATTTTGTTTGCAAATGCTTGTTTCGTAATATCTAGAGATCATCCCTAGACATTTGTATATTTGTGCACGTAAATTAACCCAGGAAGACCAAGACTTCACTGTATGTCCAAGCGCTATCGGGAAAGAAACATCAGCAGATGCTAGGATGACCAAGACCTGTGAGGACGGAAACTAAGCTCTGTTGCTTCACTTTTGACATATCTTCTCTTTTATCCCAATGCGAATGACTTCCTTTTTTTTTTTCCCATTACCTGTAGTGTTGTGTCATGATTTTCTTGTGTCTTTTCAAATTTAAGTTTAATAATATAAAAACAGAAAAAGAGAAAAAATAAAAAGGAAAATCACCAAAAAAATATTTAGAAGAGAAATAAAGGAGGAATGGGGCGAGAGATCACCATCGTACCACAGCCACTGCCGGTACTGGGACGATTATTGGCGACTACCCACCTTCTCGTCACCTTCATTTTTCTTGAGATATTTTTCTTATTGCTGTTTAGGAAAGAATGATGACATATAAGTATATAGACTTTTGTTCATTTTACAATCGAGTACCTACTTTTTTATTTGTTTTTTTTTTTTTTTGATATCTTCTACTTTTTTTATTTGTTCAATCCTCAATATTCCAATTTTGGCTCAATTTGAGTGTTCCGTCAAGTAAATCGTCACATCATGTGATTTTACTTACACGATTCACTTAGTCAGTAAAAGTTAAGCATAATGACCAACGTGGCCTACTTACTTATTTTGCAAATTGGATGATGAGGAAAGAGCATGTATGTTGACTTAGATGATCATAGCATCCAATATATCTTTGCTATCATGGTAACATCTCAAGATATCACGTGGGATGTCAATGTTAATAGTTAACTGCTATGATTTGTATCATATCAACATATTATTATTGCCATGATATACCTATGTAATCAATGTCTTACATAATCCGTTAGATGTGTAGATGTCTTCTTAAAATTTCTATGATAATAGATAGGTACAATGAGCTTTAACAACCCAAAGCCATTTCTATGTAGCAAACTTCCCTAGTGGAATCATCAAATTGTCGAGACCTTTCCTTTTCCAACGGGGGAAAAGAGAAAAAATTACAAAGGTATTGCCCAAAAAGGCAAGCCTATAGCCAATGATTAGGCGTGGATTTTCCCAAACCGTTACTTCATGTGATATTTGATCCATTTTAAGTTCAGATTAATTCCTAAGGATTCTATATGAGATAGGAGTCACCACTAATCTTTTGGAGTTGGTTAGAAACTATGCGAGATATGAGAGTTTGTCTTGCTTCCTATGCAACCAACCAAAGGTTGACTAGGTTCAATGACTTGATTATGCTAATAGTCTATTTAGTACTTTTTCGGTACCTCTAACTTGGTTTGAGTTATTCATCTAAATGATCAAACGCTCTTTTCCAATTATGAAATCCTAAGTGTCATTTGGTGTCACCAAGTATCCATCCAATGGTTTTCAATGAGTTTATTATGATCCTAAGTCTTACCTTAACCAAGCTAAAGAGGTAAAGAGCAACCAATGTACTAAAAGTGCGAGAATTAAATACTCAAGTATTTAAAAGCTCAAAGTAAGAGTATGCAAATGAAAACTAGACACTTGTCGAGCAAAGAATATATATGGGCATGTTATAAGCCCCAAAACATGATTTCCATGAGTTAAATAGAAATCAAATTCAATTTCTTACCTAAAAGATTAATATACTAAGACACTCACTATAATATCCAACTATATGTGAGCTGAAAAAGAAACCGAACCAAATCTAATGCTAAAGTATAACAACTAGGTCAACACTGATCTCTAAAGTATTGTCTGAATTTTACATTTTTGTCGAAATCTTTTAAATATATTTTTAAATAATTAATTTATATTCCGAAAATGGGAACCCGAGCTGGCCCCTTAGGGTGCGCATGGAAACACTTTTTTTTTTCCCGGGAACAGAAATAAAAAAAAGTGTTTCATTAGGGAACAGATTTTTGAACAAAAGAACGCGTTTGGTAAGTGTAAAAAACTGTTCTTGGAATAAAAAAGAAAGTAAAACACGTTTAGAATCGTAGTCAATTTCTGTTCCTAGAATAGAAAAAAACGTAAAACACGTTTGGTAAACGACAAAAAAATTCTGTTTTAAATTTTTAAAAAAAAATTCTTTAATAAAGTTTAAACTTGATATTGAATTCTCATTCTTATGAAATGCTCATTAATTTTATTTTGTTCATGGTTAGTGATGACAAACATTTTGAACATGATCATATGGCATATTTCGTAGAAAATTTTGTAATTAAAGTTTGTATCAAATTTTTCAAGTACTTTTTTATTTTTTAGTTTTAAAGCATATAAACTTGATATTGATTTCTCATTCTTATTAAATGGTTATCAATTTAATTTTGAAAAATGGTGAGTGAAGAAAAATATTTTCAACATGGTCATACGTGCGCCCTTAAACGAAAATTTCATACATCTCAACATAAACCCTTCCATACATGATATCACAATAATGAAGTAATATAGTTCATTGTGAATAATCAACCATGATTTACTGGATCTGTATCGCTTCTCTCTATGTTATGTAGAACACTGTGTGTCAAACCCCATGAATTGATCTTGTGGAACTCTTTGATCTCCAAACTTGTAAATAGCTTTCAAACGCTCTGTCGGTGTTATTGCTAAATGAAGACAAGTCGTGCTTGCATGTGTTTTGCTTCTTATAGAGCTCAAATAAGTCAAGTTGCATTTGTATGCATTATACACATCAAATAAGCTCAGCTTTCAACTAAGATTTCACTAGGCATGCTCAAGCGTCGTGTCTACTCAGCAGCATATTTAATTTGTGCAAGAGCGAGCTTGGCTCAATTACAGCTAAAGACGTTCGAAGACACAGAAATCAAAACTACTTGCGTTGGGGTCAATGGCCAAAGATGCTGTTAAGGCTACTATTTGTTATTTTTCCACATCTTCGCAAGTTTGATAAGCACGTTTTTTCATCCATTAGTCACTTGCGTAGGAGAAACCCATACATTGTCATTTATATTTGTCTCATCTGAACGTGGAAAATGACAAGAAAGAGCTCTGGAATTGCCTATCAAAGCGAGAAGTGAAGTCCTGTGATCAGTACTTTGACCTTGACTTTTCTCAGGTAAATTCAGTCCGTAGCGAAGGAGCAACCCATAGTGCAAACAACACCCAAGCCGTTCAATGTGATCGTTAAACCAATTACAATATCATAGCATTCCTACTCAGAACCTCTTTGGTTTCAGTTTTGAGTTCGGTTTGAATCGTCCATAGCGATAAAGTAATCACCTGTCAGGCTATTTGCGACTGAAAAGTGAGCCATGCGTGATCGATGGTTACTCAGTAACATAAACTGGTCACTTTATGACTTTCAGAGAACTTAAAAGAAGCCGAAAAAGGCATAAGGTCCGGCCATGTTAAACGAGTGGATTGTTGACAAGACGCCCTCGTTTTAATTTCTCTTCTACAAGTTCAAGAATAAAAGGGCCGATAGAGAAAGTGAATAAATGCTGCAAATAATCCCAACTCAGATTCTCAAAGCTCATCACCAAAAAAGGCTAGGAAGCAAACCCCGATGGAGCATGTTTAGGTAGTAAGCTCCATGATAGCACCAACAATGTCCCCAGTGTGCGTCTTGAGAGCCTTCACGGCCTTGTTCCTCGAAACTCCAGCCTGGGTCATCACCAAGTCAATGTCGTGAGGCTCAACCCCAGTCTCATCGATCTCTTCCTCTTCTTCATCAGCCTGTGCTGCTGAGGCAGCGGCTGAAGTGTCTGTCCTGCCCATCACAGATCCCATGTCGGGCATCCTGAACTGCTGGGCAGCTTGTGTCTGCAGTTGTGAGCTCAAGTCTTCGATCTTCGCCTCCCCAAATATGATATAAGTCTCAGAGTGAGGGCTCTTGAAGACATCAGGATTTGAGATGAAGAATAGGACCTGAAACACCAGGAATTTCTCAATAACATGCCATTGTTTATATATGCAAATCAATTTCAACTATAATGAACTAAGACACTCCACTTTTTCAGGTCAGCTATAAATGGATCTTCCAAAGCCACTAGACACCATTTAGTGCTCTATAATCAATGAGACCCACACAATTCAGAGTTGCTCTAACTTTTTGCTAAATTATATAAAGGATGAGGTATCAAATGCATGACAGAGATTTGAAAGAAAAAGCACTCACATTCTTGGTTCTTTTGATGGTGACCCTGCTTACACCGCTTGCAGGTTTCATGCCAAGCTTCAACATAGCCTTGCGGCTCTTCTTCTCGCTTCTGCTCTACTTCGAACCCCCATTTGCACCTGCCCATTCATGTTGTTTGAGTTCTTAAATCCAAAAGCAGCAGCTGACAAAATCAAATAGAAATATACTTTTGTTGGAATTTTCGAGAAGCTTCAGTAAAAAATCCTGCACAGCTCAAGCAGACTGCAAGTATATACATTGCAGAGATCAAAAACTGCACCAACAAACTTGAGCCAAAACATAAAATCCAATGATACTCCACACAAACAACTTCCTCATTCACATACTAAACCAAAAGGAACCAGCCTTCTGCCAACCCAAAAGGAATTCGAGACTTGTGATTGTATGTTTACATACAGTGAACTAACCAAACCAATCCAAAAGCAAAAGCAAAAGTTTCAGATCATGAAATCCATCTGTGGTTTACTGAGTTGAGTTCTAACTAAAACAGAAACCTCTCTATCAACGGATTACACACAAAAACTACAAAATATCAAATGAAACAGACCATCACCACACCCAGTCTTTCCCACAACTTAAAGTAGCAAACATCCGCATATTCAGTTAAACAGATAAACGTAGCATCACAGTTATTGCTATCTGTTGAAAATACAAGATTTGAATCAACATACACAGCAGTGACACCCTTTTGGAGATGAAAGAATGACCAGGATTATCCTACACCAAAAATGATTTCCGCAGACATAGCACTTCCATTACTCCACCTAAACTAGAGTAGACCATTGGGATTCAAGAACTTCATCTAAAAAATCAACTCCGCAACACAACCTCAACAAAAACTAAACACACTCCAAAGGTCACACCTCGTAATTCCCCCGTACCATCCCATTTGCCCGTAAACAATCCCTCTTGGTTCAAATTAATCCTCCCAACGAAAAATAGCGAATGCACGTATACAAATCAGCAAACTTTCACACAACTACAAAAACCCAAAAACCGGGCGAAATCACACAACCAGCTTCCAAAATGTAAAGCGAAATGAATAAAAAAAGAAGAAGAAGAGAAAGACCCACCTTGAGCCCCATCTTCCTTATCGTCCTCGTCCTCGTCCTCGTCATCCTCGTCGTCCTCCTCGTCGTCCTTGTCGTCATCCTCCACAATGGGTTCGTCGTCCTGCAACAAAAAGCAACGAACATTGAACGAACCGAATCCACCCCCCACCAACCCCCGAACTTTCGCACACACCCAGTAGACGGATGGAGCTTGGGCGTCATTCTGGTCGCTCGAGCGGCAGAGCAGCCTCTCTGCCAGCTCGAGCGACCAGAGCTGCTCTGCCGAGCGAACACAGCAGCTCGAGCTCGGCAGAGCAACTCGAGCGAGCCGCCGTCGCCCAGATCTGCCGCAGATCTAGGCGAGCGACGCGCACTTGAGCCTCCACCGAGCTGTCGCCGAAGCCCCCGTCGACCGGAGAAGGAGGAGCACCAGAAACGTACCTGGATTCGGAAGCTTCAGCCGGTGCGTCGGCGGAGTGAGGAGTCGCCGGAGAGTTGGCCGAGTGGAAGGTGCCGGAGAGAAGGGAGACACACCGCAAAGTTGCCGGAAACAGCCGGTGCGTCGGCGTCGTTCTTCGCCGGAGAGTTGGCCGAGTGAGGAGTCGCCGGAGAGAAGGAGGACGAACGAAGGAGAAGGGGACGAACGAAGGAGAGCACGGACGAACGAAGTGTTCCCGATTTGTTTTTTTGTATTTTTCATTTTTGTTCCTTTCGGGCGTCCAAGAAACGTTTCTCAAGACCAGAAACAAAAATTTGTTGTTTCTTTTTATTGTTTTATTTTGTTTAAACAAAAACGAAAAAAGAATGTAAACGCTTGACCAAACGCGTTTACAATTTTTTTTGTTAACAAAATCCGTACAGAAGTGTTCCGGAAACGTTTCTAAGAAACGTTTCCATGCACGCCCTTAGGCCTGCTCCAAAGAGTAACAAAAACAAAACCTTGAGGACCTGGGGCCTTAGGCTCTATTTCTCAACCCTTTTCAAAACAAGACCAAATGAAGCCCAATTTGCCAAAACGGGATTAAACCTAAAACTCATCTAAGTCAATCTCAGCCCAGATCCAAACAAGCCCAAATTCTCTAAAGCCGAAGCTAACCTCTATTTACTAGAAATAGATTCAGCCCAACCTTATTAGACCCATTTTGAACATATTAACACTTGAGCCCATTTTTCTCTTTAACCTTACTAATTAAGCGCAATTTCCCTTGCCTAACTTTCTGATTTTGTAATTATCCTCCTATGCTTCCTCCAACAATTCTTTTTTTCCCTTTTTCCACGGACCCCTGCGCTTCTCCTTTCTTTCTCAGATCCCTCTTTCAACCAGACCAAGAAATGAAAAACTAGAAGAAAATCAACCACACATCTTCATCTATATCAAAACATGCAAGATGCAAATAAAGCCTTCCCGGGCATTTACCCAGCTACCGACGTCAACCATCATTGGAACCCCACGGTCCATCGCTCCGACACTCACATCCATTGCTTCATAGAAGTGCCTAGAACATGTATATGGAGAAGAAAATGTAACAAGAACTCGACATCGACATCATCATCATCTGAGATCTGTGCAAGCATCAGAGACTCCAGTCTATTTTCTCACCAAAGAACGCCACCATATCAACTTCTCCGCTCATTGGCCTTCCAAAGACAGACCATCAACAATGCGGAATGCACACAAAGTGCAAAGCACTACCAAGGCAAATTTAGACACTTCACATTATCGGAGATTCGATAATATGCATAACAGTGACCGTCACTCATTCTCCTCACCAATATTCATCATGAGGAGATCATCCGCTGCGAAGAACATAATAATAATAAAAGCTTCAAAAAATTCCAAACTTTTATTTACAGTGACACATTTACTCTAAACTTTTTTTATAAAACAAAAAATCTAAACTTATACCCATGTGATATATTTATTTATTTTTGGTAAAGCACATTTATCCCAAATTTATTTTTTATGAAATCAAAAATTCCAAACTTTTTTTAGTGACATTAAAAAACCTCAAACTTGTATCTGTGCGACACATTTATTCTCAAATTTTGATATTACAAGAAAATGCTCGGAGTAAATATGTCATATAGGTAAAAGTTTGAGACTTTTGGCGTCATAGAAAAAGGAAAAAAAGTTTGAAATAAATATTTAACAGTAGTTAAAGTTTGAAACTTTTTGTATCACAAAAATTAATCAGATAAAGTTTGGGTTTTTTCTTCTTCTTTTTTGTGGCTTTTTCCCTAATAATAAACCACCAAAACAGAGCAAACTCAATCCATTTCATATAATCATAGCCGGATTGACCTGAAATATATTAAATCGACTCTCAGAGGCATTCCTTCGGTGGAACATACGGTGAGCATCTTGGGTGAGGGTCCTTTATACAAAACCAAAGCAGCGTTTCGATTCCATGGCATCACATCAGTAGAAATCCAGACGGAATCGTCAACAACTACTTTTACATTATTCAGTTGTCGCACCAACGTCACTAGGACACTAGTTTTATTTTAAATCACAAATGAACCAAGGTGGACATTTTCGAATCCCACCTGGATGAGGAGGAATTTCGATCGTGATTACTGGCCAAGCTTGCACGAGGAAGCTCTGATTAGTATCGCCCGCGATGGAGTCTTGCAGCGAGAGATGAACCAATTCGCACTATCTCAGTCATAAACAGGGGCAAACAGGTTTTTAAACTGGGCGGTGTAGCGACGAGGAACGGCCATGGCACGAACCAAAACCAGGTTGTGTTTTTCGGCTGAGCTCCCTTGTCGGTAATCAAAGGGAACTCTCGTGGCCGGATATGGGGAAGGATGGGCAGTGAATGGCGGACGGCCGGCGAGGGAGAGGCAACCAATTTCTAGAGGGGTCTCCCTTGATCGTTCTCTCTCTTCTCTGTTCCTTCTCTCCCCTCTCTGTTTCTCGAACGCTCTCTGCTCCTTTATGGCCGATTTTCCCTTCGTGCGCATTCTCTCAATCTCAGTTTCTCCTCTGTCTGTGAATGCCCTCACCCTCGCCTTTTTTCCACAGGCCTCTGTCGATCTCTCCCTCAACGAACGAATCTTCCCCTTTTGCGATCACACCCACGTCACCGGAAAGGACAAATTTGGTTACATTCCTTCCATGAATCAGCAATTTTGCATCTTTTAGAAAACTTTCTGCTACAAGAGATCGTCCTTTCATCGTCTGGAGTGGATTCATATACTTCCATTTCAGCCAAAGAATAGGCATAATCATCATCAGACAACTCCTTCCCGTCTACATCACAGGATATCCGAGAAGGTATTTGAAAACTGAGGAGCTTATTGCGCTTGAATAATAACAAATTCTACAGAAAATATCCATGTTAATTTCTCTAGCTGAACATTCATCTACAAAAGTATCAAAGAGACAAACAAAAAGTACAGATGTCTATTATACCACGGCCTAGCGTGAAAAAAAAGGTCTGGGTGCAATTCTACTATAGAAACAGAGCATCTGCGAACAGTTTCGCCATGAACATGCACAAAATAAATCATCAGAAGACTGGTTTTCTAGGCAACCGAAGATTCAAACTTCGCAGGCTATGCATGGAGGCCAGTTCAAGAGGGCCTACTGATATCAACCTGTTATTGGATCTTGAATCGGGTTCATAAATTTATGACATTATATGTTTGCCATGAGCTTCCTTGACTTGGCTCATTTTTACCGTCTTCCGTGTCATCTTCAACATGACAGTCTTTGACTGTATTATCGAATTTAAATTGTTAAATTTTCTTCCTCTAAATAAATACAAAGGTCTAGTTTATTTCCTGCCTGTCAGTTATTGCACAAACAAAGTGTGTGTGTGTTTGTGTGTGTTTTCCCTAGTTTTAAACAGATTAAAATACTTATAGCTAAAACAGTTGTCTTATATCAAATCTGTACTGAAATTTAGAAGTAACTAAAAATAATTTTATTTTATTTGAAAGATGGAAATCAAATAATGAACTCAAATTGCATTTATCATGTCTTGGTAAAGTAATCATTTAACATTACATCGTTTTAGATCTTATCTGATGTCCATTGATATGTTATTCAATCTTTTTCTTTTTAATAATTTTCTTGGAATAAGTATGATTTTCTATTGATGATATAAATATACACTTTTGTAAGTATGCCTATCTATCTTGTTTAGGCAAAACTTGTCAATCCTTATAAACTATTATTTATGTATGGATAATACTATAGTGCAAAATCTCTTGCTAGACATAATTTTAACATTACATATAATTATCATCTGTAGTCAACAACAAAAATATATATTTTTTCCTTGTCCAAATAACCTAAATAGATATTAAACAGAAAAGGTCAAGAACAAAACACCACTAAACTTCAAACAGATTTGTATAGTTTAACTTACTAATGAATAAAATATACTTTAACGTATTTAAGTTTACTCAAAATTTTAGTGCAAAAGAATTTTTGGCTCTATATTTCCACGATGAATTCTAACCCCCCTCCCCCCCACCAAAAAAAAAAAAGAAAAAGAAAAAGAGAAAAAGAACCTAATCCCGGTTCCATCAGTGTTCCCATATAATCTACTTTGGATCATAGTATTCCTAGAACACAATGTTGCCTGAGAATTTAAGAAATAGCCCTCACCTCGGATATCTACACTTCAAAACATGCATCAGAACATGGATTGGCTGTTTTAGGCTTTCTTTAGTCATCATTGAATGGGACAGGAGAAAAGGTTAAGATGGTTATCATGCAACACAATATCAACTACTTCCTACACTCACGAGTAGAGGAGAGTTGAAGGTAGCAATTATAAGGCCAATGCACCATCCCAGACAGCATCCGCTATTAATTAAATAACATAAATCAATTAATAAAGAATTTCAAATGAGTACATATCAACAAGAGGTGCCACTTTTGTCGACAAGTAATCACAACATTCCAAGGGAAAAGACTTATAGAAAGATGTACAATTTACTTCTTCCAGTTCAGATGAGAGATGAACAGTATACTTCACCATCTATAAATTTTACAATAACACTGCACGATCTCGAGTCAAAACCGCAACTCAAACTTCCTGGAGGCAACTAACTAAAGCAACCATGAAAATTGCTTGCCAAAAGAGCTACACCAGGGTTTGTACACATTGTGCCGCGTTGAAATAACACAAACCAAATGGATGCTGTGTCAAGACAGAGAACAGAAAAATGCCCAGCCTAGAGCACCAAAGCTAAAGGACCGTCAAATGGTCCCTGAAAACCACGCATAAGCCCCAGTAAACTTAGTTCCTTCCACCTCGGAACGGAGTACTAACTTAAAAGACCAAATTTCTCCTCCCGACAGTCCCCAAACACTCGATCTAACTAATTCACAGAACTACACAATGCATCGGACACATTGTATATGACTCAATCCCATTCAAACAGAAAGAAAAACTTCAAAACTAAACATACAAAACAGTAACTCGAACAACATACCTTATTGAGAAATGACAAACGGAGAGCTTGGTCAAACACTTGAGCTGCGCGATCTCGCCGAGCAAAGGAAACACCGAAGGCCGGCGCAGAGCCTTGCTGAGCTCGAGCTCTTTCAGCCCTTCCAACTTATACAACGCCAGCCCATTTAGCCAGGGAGGCGATATCTTCACTTGCAAGCACTCCAACCCCACCAAATTCCCCAACTCGTTCGGGAACAAATTCACCTCGCTCGCGAAGAACTTCGGCGTCTTCAGCCTCCTCAGCTCCCCAACCCACTTCGGGAGCAGACAGAACTTGTTCTGATACAAGCAAAGGTCCTTAACCGAGGACCCATTCAAGGTCGGGAACAGCAGTGAGTCCTCCAGGTTCTCCCGGACACGTCAAGGCACTAGTCGTCGTCCGAAGCGCCGCCACCCTGGCCGCAGGAGTCGCGGGGCGGAAGAGAACGGAGGCAACGACGACGACGGTGGTGATCTTTGGTCAAAAGAGGAGACCGGAGCGAACGGGAGCGGGGCGGACAAAGAAGAAAGCGATGGCGAGTTCTCTCCGAAAGTCTTAACTACCCTCCACTTTAAACCAGAGTCGCCGCACGCGGTGGTGTAAATTTTGAGTTTCGACGAGGGGGTTTTGGTGAAAGGGGTTCGTCGCCCGAACCCGTGACGGGTTCTCTTTTTTGAATTTTGTTTCTTTTTTTTTTCTCCTTGTGTGAGAAGGGGAGGGGAGGCTACCGTTGGTAAGAAATTTCCCCAAAAATTTTGTCGTAGTACTTAGCAATTACACTTAAGGCTCAGTCCGAGATAGATGAGCCCATCTAACAGCTGTAACTAGACAAACCTCTTTAAAGCGATGTTCGGTTCATAATGAACCTGTTAAAAGGATGAGCCTGATTAGATTTTCTTTTGTTTGGTCGAAAGTCCAATTAGATTTGAGTGGACTAAAATGAGTGGTCCAAATCGACCAATTTAATCCATATTTTGATCCGTTTTTATTCAATACAGTTTTGGCGGTTTATATCCAACCCAACCCAAAATCAACTTATACCCAATCCAATATGGTGTCATATTCTTAGCAATTATTTCCCTTAAAAATGAAAAATAACATACCGGAAAAACTAACCAATTAAAAAAAATTGTCATACAATTAAAAACAAATTAAAGTGAAAAAAATGAGCAACAAGAAATTACTAAAAAATTCGATGAATTAAGTGTTAGAATACATCTATATCCCTCCTGGTGCAAGAAATATATCTAATTTAGCATAAGAAATCATGTTTGGAAAGATATATATGACATAAATTTATATTCTCGTAAGCAATACAAGATATGAAAAATACTCAAATTGTAAATTATGTAGAGACTGCGTAATTGATATTCTAACTTCTAGCTTCACGGCGAAGTTATATGATTAAGTCCTTTTATCATTGGCATGGTTAGTATGTCAGTGCATGGAATAAGAGACAAGCAATCGATTTAATTCCAAGCATTATAATATACTCGACAATATGCAAGGTTTTCTAAATTATCAACAAGAATCTTTTATTAAGAGTCAGATTATATAAGGAGATTGACTTATGACATACCAAAACCAATATTTCTTCTTATTTCTGTAAGGCATCAGATGGAAAATTTTCAACTCTTGTAAAACCTTTTCCATTTCAAAGATTTTAAACACAATCATTTCCTACACCTGAAAATTCGGTCTAGCCTAAGGACCTTAAACAAAGGCCCTGGAAGCGGAAAACACAAAAAAAGAATAGACCATTGTTGCTTTGGGCTTGAAAAGCCCAACTTATACCACAAGAACGGATGGACGGACAGACCGACAGAGAAAGTGTTACCATCAGACCAAATTACTTCTTTTGAATAAATATGTCAAAAGTGAGTTCATTCTAGACCCATTAGAACAGACAATTAGTTATGCTTTATTTTATTAGATTCATTTGAACTATATCCATCCCATTAAATATGAGTTAAAATATGGATACGTGATCCATCCGGTCGTTTCTACTAGTCATGTGTACAAGTCAAGGGAAGAAGCCTAAAGTGGATTTGTTAAGGACGAAATGGCATTTTCAGTATTTGAGCTTTAACTTGATAATGCCTTTTTTAAAAAATCTTTTTTGGAATAAATGAATAGTACATTGAGTTCTTTTAGAGGATGATAATGCCGGGTTTGGCAAAAGGTGTAGATAGCGGCTTGATGAGAATATGGATGCAAAGTTGACAAGATTTTGAAAACTTTGTGAGAGCAGAAAAATAGGGAAACCTTGCCAACCAAAAGATCATGGTAGAAAACCGAGCCCTTTTAATGAAGAAGAGGGAGGGCTACGTCCCTTGCAAGCTCAGATCAACTTAGCCCTTTTAATCATCGTGTTTCGTCATAAAGAAAAAAACATAAAATTATGCAATGCAATATGTTTTTAACTACACATAATAGCAGATGGGTTTAAGGTCAACAGTTTGTGGATATCATGGTTTTTATGAGCCCGAGAAGAAATTTAGTCACAATATTTGTAAGCTAATTACCCAACTTCATCTCTACTGAGTTCGCAATAATTTTCTTTAGATAATTAAAAAAACTTTGTTGAACATTCTTACACGAGCAATCTGGCTTTTGTTTATGTTACACGACATTCAAATCGCACCACTGCAGTAGCTGCAGCCCTTGAGTTATGGAAAAAGATGATTTTTGATGACTTTATCTTTGATTTATTTGTTTCAGTCGTAGATGATCTTGGCGGTGCTGTGTTCATATTAGACCCAAAGAAACCTGCGGGTGGGGATGTTCTGGCTCATTTAGCCACACTTAAGTTGATATTTAGGAAAGGCAAAGGTGAGCAGCGCGTCTGCAAGGTGTTTAAGGCCCTAAACCTACCAAAAGCTGAAGCTAAATCGATACTGAGTCTACATATAGATAGGTGGAGACCTGATTTAAGCACGGTGCTCACAATATACTTGATGGTGTATGGAGATCCATGAACACGTTGAATACAAATTTTGTGCGGAGTAATTAAACAAAAAGAAACGGACATCCAGAATTTTTTAAAGCAGGACTAGTAGGTTAGTTGTGCAGCCTGTGCTATGTAGACTGCACATCTATCAAAACCATCACTTACTTATGTAAGAAATTTTAGCAAGAGCTCATATGTCAATAGGGTGAGATCGACGAACGCACAGTTTTCAGATAACAACAGGGGCAAAGCCAATGAGGACTAAAGAGGTCTCTCCTACGAAGGTGGCCACGCAAAGTGTTTTTTTTTTTTTTTTTTTTGGGTTAATCTGCAATTTGATTTTAGTCATCGTATTGATAGCTACCTCTATCTTCATGTTAAGTTTGTATCAGCAGGCATCAAGCTCCTTTTGACAGCTGCAAAATTGCACGAGAGGTTACCGCTTTAGCCTTAATATCTAACATGCTATCATTGTCTGTTATTAAAGTTCACATGACCCTTCACAAGGTGTTGTGTAAACTTGATTTCCATATGAGAACCAGCACGCTCCAAGTTATATTGGTTCACATTTGTTCTCATATGACAATATCGTCCTGGTCTGATTTACTAGTAGAGATTCTATGCGGAAAACATTGCATTGGATAGACTTTGCATGACGGCTAAATGAAATGCCAGAAAGATATTACTGCACAAAGCATGATCAGGTTCTGTAAAGGCTTGGTTTTATAAGTACATATACAGCTGCATAAAAACGATGTGATCTCAAACTCTCAATATAGAGCAACAGACCATTAGAGCTGAAAAACTTGTCAATGTATGAGAAAGGGCGACTGGGTCATAAGCAACAGAAGGCCATTCAATAGATAATGGCCTGGCCAAAAAAGGGCCACAATGCATATGACTCGGCAGTGCAAGGACAAGTTCGCAGCACTCCCAACTCTAGGCATGCTGGACTCCTTGGTCTCTGCAGCACTTCAAATGTAGCGCTTTGCACTCAGCCCCACTCAGCCTGAGCTATTCACCCTAGGAACTGACTTCACCTCATTCGGTGCATGCTCGTAACTCCTCAAACATTTAGAACTTGTAAAGAAGCATCCTGAGTTGGAAAAGAAGGCAATGTTAACAGGCGAACGATTTGGCACTCAAAAATCATTGGAAGAGCAACATTATAGGTGAAAAGGCACATTTCAATACATGCATACAGGTAAAGAACACCATTTTAACCTTAGATTATAAATTTATGTTCGAAACCAATTTTTCCAAAATGCTGTTACCCAACAACATAACATTCTCCTTCTTACCAAAAAAAAAAAAACAAAACAACATAACATTCTCCTCTGAACTCTGCTTAATATCAGCAGAGCTCATCCATCCTTACTTGTCACATTGCAATGCAAGGACCAAATTCCAGGGGAGCCGCATCAACAAACCAAAAAAATAATTACCTTAAGGGAATGGTGCAAAAGACTTCCCAAAGCCCATCTTCACGACTTCTGCATCATCTGAGTGAACAAGACTGCCTCCAGAATCAATTCCCCAGAAGGGAGGAAAACTGCCATAACATCCTGAATGATTCAGAGAACAAAAAGGATTAGATATAGATCACAGGTGGAGGGAGAGATTGAGAGCGATATTCCAGAACGAAACCAATGAACATCATTGCTACTCACACAGGCCAGAAAAGGGGTTTTAGAAGAGCTGTCAAAGAGCACAAAACCAAACTTCCTGCTGACGTCTCTCACGACTTGATCAGCATGGTAGGCCTCTGATCCCTCAGAGTTCAATAAGCTTCTACGACGATAATGACCTCATTAGCGGTTTTATTCCATCCATATTTCTGCTTAAGAAGAGCAACATTGTCTGTGTCCTGGGAACAAACAGGAGATATCATCAGCAACTGCAAACAATCTGTCACAGAGGGTAAGGCATGTCAAATCTCGATGTGGGATGAGCTGATTGAGAAGAGAAGACAATATGGAAATTTCCGTCAACTAACAATCCAATAAATTTCATTTTCTGGCTTTCAAAATGAAACAGAGACTCGAGTTCCACTATCTCCTTTAGACTGACAAATGGAACCTTTCATGGTATCACAGTAAAGTCCAACAAAAATCAGTTTGATCTTAACTGTTGCCTCTCTAAACAATGAAAATCACGATTTTTTTTTCTTTTTTGGTGGTTAAAGCTACCATTATCAAGAGATGGAGTGGGTATTTGAATAGAAGAAAGATAAACTTTATTCTTTGACCAGGTAATCAGTTTTTAAATGGGTTTTGGCCTACATAGTTCATTCAAAATTTAGGTGTTTCATTCACATATTCAAACCTCTGTTTTCAATTTATCCTTCCATCTATACAATAACCGTTATGGGAAGAAAGAGAGCTTCTTATTTTGAATATTGACCTGAAAATGTTAAAAGGATATTATCTAACCAATGGGAAGAAATTCACATTGTATTTTGTGGCTCCTACAATATAGTCACTAAAAGCAATTCTGTACTTAGAGTCAAAAGTACAACTTTTTAACCTATTGGCAAGTGATACTGCATATTCAATGTTAAAAACTTAAGACTCATCCTTCCATGAGCCCCAATCAAAATGACAAATGAGGGCCGCTGTTACTGTGAGTACATCCTGTTTATCAGCAGCAATCCTCTCTTCATCCCTTTTTGGCTTTCTCTATGCAACAAAGCTTCATTTTATGTTTTATAAGGTAATGTGATGTGATCCCATTGAACCACTCTTGGCTAATGACAAGAACTAAACTCACCTGATCCGATGAGGACTGAAGTATCTTATTATGATCCTGGAAATTCCCACAGAAAGGCGCCACCTTGCCTTGAGAAACCACCCAAAGCTTGTCCATGCTTCCAGATATTGGATGCTCATCATGACTAACCTGCAAATCAAGGTGAAAAGATGGCTATTAGCTGTAAAGACAATCCATCATTGGTCAAATTAAAGTATTTTGGCAAAAAAATCAATCTCACCATCAGACACCTTCCTTGGAACAAGACCAGCCCTCGAATGAGCGCCCCAACCGCATCCAAGTCCTGCAGTTTGGGATAGTAAAAAACACAGAATCATACTCATCAATCCTTAGACAAGAAACTAGCAATTTACAAAGATAAAACTTTAGTAGTCATAGGTCATTAAAGTAGAACTTATAGTCCACAGTTATAAACAAAGAAAATTTCCACATTAATTATGTGCAAAACCCAATGCTGCCTATAGGATATTGGAACTACTTGGTATTACAGATTACTGCAATACAAAAAACACTGATCATGCTAGCATACATGTTCGATTCCCAAAATTTTGCCAGTTGGAACAATTAGATTGGTTCTGTTCCATTATAAGTTAGATGTAAGATGGCAGAGGCTCCCTGTTGTGATCACTAATTGGTCCCATTGTATTTTCAATGTAAAGACCAGATTCCTATAAGTTCAATAGTGCAAGAACAATATAACAAGCTAACTGAAAAAGTCATCAAAGTCACAAAATGGAGAAAAATGAGTAAAACTTACCAGATGATCGGATGGCTCGCAAGCAAAACTATGTATGGTTTCTTGAAATTTATCTTGGCAAATGCAACACTGCTTTTCTGAGCACCTATTTATATGGGCAAAGCACCATGTTATATATGCAATAACATCCAAAAAGCCTCGGAGAAAGTACACAGTGAGCCGCAATTTAAATCACATATTAACTAACCTCTAACAAAGCTTCACAATCTCACACGAAAATTGCTTCAACCAAAAATTTACATATGCAACAGTAGCATAGAGGGAGGAGATGTATCAGACAAGGTTTGCATTCGTCAAAGTGCAAGATTTCCAGTTACACCAAACAAACACAAGTGAGCTTGAAACTTTTGTTTCAGAACTCCCTATAGGAAGAATGCCACATAAGAAGGTATTTTCAAATAAAATAACATAATGTAAGACAAAATAATATTCCAGAGTAAATGCACACGACTGATACTTTAAAGAACTAAATAGATTTGCACCAGAGGTCACTGCTGACAACACAATCACAGAAGCAGGTAGCATATCAATTCAATCTGAACCAAACAAACATGAGTAAATTGGCTAACAATTTTTTTGCAAGCTTTTAATGATAGTTCCTAACCCACCAGAGATCAAGACCCAAGCAGAAGGTCAATGCCGTCATGAATTGGTGTGGCATTGAAAGGTTGGAGCCATGGGGTGCCCCAGAATTTTATCCCAGATTGACTGATTAATACTATGAAGGATCATCATCAACAAAAAGAAGGTTCTCAATTATAAAGGAAACCATTGAAAAAAAAAAAAAAAAAAAAAGAGAGAAAGGAAGTGCATCCCTTTTCTTCGTAATCATATCACAGCATCCACATAACTAATCACTGCTTTTAGATTTTAGAAAAGATTATTCTTATTTAGATCGTATTCACTAGAAGAAAATTTAGGACATCTCAGTCCACCAAATAAAATTACACGCTTCTTCTTTTCTTTTATTAAATTGCAAAAAGTGACACTTAACATTGACAGCATTAGCCCCACCTCGACAGCATTTGCAAGTGATCCTTCCAAGAGCTTTTGCCAATACAGATCACAGTGGTATCTGCAAAACAACCACAGTGAATGAGCTTTAGGGCACAAGAGGAAAGATGTTGGAAGAGAACATACAATAAACGCTGAAAATGCAGAGGAATATGATTGTAGAATGCTATGATTTTTGGTGATTCTCACACAAAGCATAGTGCATTTTGATTCACAATTTGGTTGGTGGGTCACTCAAGTGCAGAAATAAGCACAGATTTTGGGCATCAAGAAGAGTTCAAGATAGGTCATAAATATAGCAAGGTGCAGTTTTGTGAACATTTCGTTCTACAGATGTCAATCTTTCGGCTTCAGCGGCTGGTTTTTGAAAATTTATGTGAAAAATCTGAACGAGGAAAATCAGTTTGTATCAAGCATCAAATTGAGGAACTGGCTTCACCTCATCCGGAGGGTGCTCATAACTCCGCAAACCTCCAGAGCTGGTGAAGCAGCATCCTGAGTTGGAAAAGAAGGCAACGATAAAAGTGAACAATTTGGCGCTCAAAAACCATTGGAAGAGCAACATTGTAGGTGAAAATGCACAAATCAAAACATGCATACGGATAAAGAACACCATTTTAACCGTAAATTATAAATTTAGGTTCGGAACCAATTTTTCCAATATGATGTTACCCAACAACATAACATTCTCCCCTGAACTCTGCTAATATCAGCAGAGATCATCCATCCTTACTTTTCACATTGCAATGCATCTACCGAACTCCAGTGGAGCTGCATCAACAATCCGAAAAGATAATTATCTTTAGGGAATGGTGCGAAAGATTTCCCACAGCCATCTTCACGACTTCTGCATCATCCGGGAGAACAAGATTGCCCCCAGAATCACTTCCCCAGAAGAAAGCAACACTTCCATCAACATCCTGCATGATTCAGAGAACAGAAAGGATTAGATCTAGATTGCAGGTGGAGGGAACGATTGAGAGTGATATCCCAGAACGAAACCAATGAACATTATTGTTACTCACAAAGGCCAGAAAAGCGGTTTTAGAAGAGCCGTTGAAAAGCACAAAACCAAACTTCCTGCTGATATCTCTCACAACTTGATCAGCAGGGTAAGGCCTCCAATACCTCAAGAGTTCTATAAGCTTCTATGACAATGATGACCTCAGTAGCGGTTTTGTCCCATCCATATTGCTGCTTACGAAGAGCTACATTATCTGTGTCCTTGGAACAAGCAGGAGATATCATCAACAACCACAAACAATCTGCCACAGAGGGTAAGACATGTCAAATCTCGATGTGGGATATGCTAATCGAGAAGAGACAACAGCAGCACAATCCCCGTCAATTAACAATCCAATAAATTTCATTTTCTGGCTTTCAAAATGAGCTAGAGACTCGAGTTCCAATATCAGTCTGTATTATGCATCGAATTGAGGGAGCAGAATCAAAATTGATGCCTTGAAAACCAAAAACATACCCGAACCCAAGAAAACTTACATTACATCAAAGAATGAATCCCAGCAGTTAACAAATGAAAGTGAAATATGAAAGAAGTTGGAAGCATTACCTGAGGAACAAAAAGAAGTCAACGAAGACAAATCTATCATCATGGCTTGGGCACGATCGATTTTACTTCATTGGATCCGAATGCTATCAATGCTGATGAAAGGGATCTCTTGAAGGGAGAGAGAGAGAGAGAGGACCATCCTCTGGCAAGTACCCCAACTTCGCATCCATATATGAACAAAAATTTGTTGGGATTGAGGCCAAAACAGAAACAGAGGAGGCAGAATTATTTGTTGTTCGAAAGAGCATTGCAGTGGCTAAAGAGAAAAGCCGGCCCAAGGCAGTAGTGGACATGGATGCAGCTGTGGCATACAAGAATATCATCACCATCATCATCAACTTTCGCAAGCCAGTGCAATCGGAGACTAAACGAAGCTCTTGCTGGATATTCAAGCAGCTAATTATCAATTTTTCAGCTCTGAATTTCCGTCGTACTTCACGAAAAGCAAACGTCTGCGCGCATTGGAAGAAATTACTTCGTATTAAGCGTCGAATTGAAGAACAGAGACACGAAATCGATGCATTCAAGACGAAAGGACTCACCTGAACCCGTAGATCTGACCGTAGATGGAAGGGATTGAATCGCGGCAGTTAGCAAAGGACAGCAAAAGTGGATCGATTTCACTTCATCGGATCTGAGAACCCCATCAATGCGGAGCTTCTTCATGGGAAAATATCGATTTGTATCGAGCATCGAGCTGAGAGAGCAGAATGGGAAATCGATGCCTTCAAAACCATAAACTTACCCGAACCTAGAAAATCTGACTGTGCTAGGACGAATCAATTTATTGGATCCAAACGCAATCAATGTTGATGAGAGGGATCTCTTGGATGAGGGGCCAATAGTCGCCGGTGTGTTTTGAGCATCGCTCTTGCAGAATCTCGCACCCAAATATCCACAATTGTTGGAGGGAGGGAGGGAGGCCATCCTCTGGCAAGTCCCTCAACTTCAGCCAATCTTCAATCCATAACCGTTGGAGAGAGGAGAGATGGTGGCGAAGACCGCTTGATAGTCTTTCCACGTTCCTCATACCGTAAATGTGAAGAGAGGTAAGAGAGGAAGGAAAGAGAAGACTCCAGGAATCCTCGTCGTCTTCCTCCGAAGGAAAGCACTCCTTGTCTCCCTCCCCTCCCATGCTTCTTGCGTCCATTCCCAGTGTCTTGAGGAATGTGAGCATGGGCAAGCCCCATTCTCTCACTGGCACTGGCTGCTTCATATTGTTGCACCCCCAAATCTCAAACAACCGCAAATTTGGAGGCAAGCCTCCTTTGGGGAAGCATTCCATATTTTCACAATCCTTAATTAATAGATCCTGAAGGGACGTAAGACGATGCCACTCCAATGACTTTATCTTCGGACAAGAGTGAAGTGCAAGGTACACTAGGGTGATGGGAAGGGGAGGGAAGTCCTCCATCTCCAATGCTGGACACTGCCTTATATACAAAGAAGTGAGATTGTTACAACTATCAATGTTACAGTTGGCAATAGACTTCATCTTCAGACACCCATAAAGTATGAGACGCGACAAGGTGAGGGGTAGGGGAGGGAGGTCCTCCATCTCCATTGCTGGACAATTACGTATTTCCAAATGAGTGAGATGGACGAGCGTGCGAAGGCACTGTGGTAGGCTTCCCAAATTCATACAACTATTAATAGTTAGAGATTTTAGCGATTCTACTACGGCGATCTCTGCTAGCGACTCTACTCCCTTGCAATGATCAATATCAAGTGTCTTCAGAGCAGCAAGTCTATCCTTAGCAAATGGAAAAGATATCCAAGAATCACAACCGTCAATCTGCAGATATTCAAGGTGCGACATTGTGTTCTTGTTGCTGGGGTCATTTGGAGAAATGGTTAGTCCCATGATTTTTGGACAACTACAAATAATCAAACGTGTAAGTGTTTGTAGCTTGCTTGGAAGCCTTTCTAAGCTCGTGCAACCCCTCAATTCCATCCTTTCAAGGTCGCACGGCAGCTCAATCTCTCCTCGTCCCCTCATAAAAGATGTGAATTGAGGACAATATTCAATGACTACACTCCGGAGGCAAGTAAGATTTCGCGTTCCATCTCCATCTTGCCATAGGTATGTCAGCATCTCACAGCTTTTTATATGAAGCTCCTTTAACTTGACCAAGCAGCTCATAAATCCATTATCAAAGCAAACAAGCTCCACAAGATTCTCAATTTTGAGAATGGTTAAAGAAGTTAGGTCTTCCAACTTCTTTAAGATCTCCTTGTTACAATCCCTTATGTGTAACTCACGGAGAGAGGGAAGATGAACCTCATTGGTTGAGTCATTCAAATGCAAGCATGAATGAATTTCTAGCTTAATGAGATGATCTAATCGACGAGGCAATGTCCCCATCAACTCTGGACATCTTCGGACAACAAGATGCTGAAGACAGGAGAATGATTCTTTTTCTTCTTGACTTCCAGCATAACAAGACCAATCTTTCCATGCCGACATCCCTTCAAACTTCAAAATTGTTAAGGATGGAAAAGGGCTTTTAGTTCCGTAAAATTCAGAGCCTATCATGTGTACTACACTTAGACCTTCAAGAGATAATTCTTTGAGTGAAGGGAGCTGTCCAAGTGATGGTAGCGAACTAACATTAGGACAGCCAAGCAAGCGCAAATACACTATCTTAGAATAGGATGGATCACCTAACCATGATAGGAGTGATTCACCACCATAGTATGAGATAGTGAGATTTTTAATATTAGTGTGAGGTCGCAGAGAGTGAAGAACCTGTGCTTCGCGCTCTATATTCCGGAAATCTCCAAAATCTTCATTCCAATGCAAGAATAAGTCGCTAAGGTCTTGCTTTCCAAACAAATTAGCATCAATTGCATCTTTAACTTCTTCCACTTTTTGCAATTCAGATATGAGTAAATCTCCTTGAAGATGTGGCAAGTTCTTTAACTCATTTAATTGTGACCCTTTCTCTAGTCCTACCACAAACTTGGGCAAGATAATAAGATTCCTCAAATTACTAATACCCAATGGCATCTTTTCGAGACTCCCTGTATCTCGAATGTCAAGAAATTGTAACCTGACCAATTTTGTGATGCCTGGAGGCAACATAGAAAGCATTTGACAACCTCTTAAGATCAAAGCTTGTAATTTGCACAAGGTACCAATTGATTCGGGTAGCCTTTCGATATTGGTATATGAGAGATTGAGATATCGGAGATGTTTTAAATCACAGACACAATTCGGTACCTCTATGATGTTACAATGGCATAATGATAACACCCGCAAGCACTTCAAGTTTGTTAGCAAGTCGTGCAGCACCTTTTGGGAAATAAAACTTCTTTGGTCCTCACGATTAAATCGAACATTCAACAGCAATAAACTTCTTAGTACCTTCATTCTAGCATATACTCTCAAGCTTTTTGATGTAACATATTTTGAAACAAATGATGCATAACGAGCTTTCTCTTTAAAAGAGGCATCATCTTCATCACTCACTACTTGAGACTCCTCAGAGGTAAAGCATGTTACATCTGCAATTGACTTTGCTAGATCATTCAAAAGATCGTGCATCAAAAACTTCGATGTGTCAACCTCGGATTGTTGAAGAAAGGATCTAGATACTAACTCATCGAAGTATTTCCGTCCTGATCTCAAGATATTCTCTTTTGCTTTTCGTCCATCTAAAAAGCCCTCCGCTATCCATAAGAGCACCAGCTTGTCCCTCTCAAATTCGTAGTCCTTTGGAAATATTGCGCAATAAGTAAAACATCTTTTCAAATAAGAAGGGAGATGGACATAACTCAATTTCAAAGCTGGAAGAACCTCATCAGTTTTTGCCGATGCTACATCCCATATTCTGTTATTTAAGATATCTTCCCATTCATCTAGATCCTCTTTATTGCGTAGGAGACCGCCCAATATTTTTGCTGCCAAAGGTAAACCTCTACATTTTTTAGCTATTTTCTTGCCTACTATTTCCAAATGTGGGTGCCTCCCAAAATTTCTTGCTTCCAAAGCGTGATAGGCTAATAAGTTAGTACAATTATCAACGGACAATTCCTTCAAAAGATATGGCGAAGCTCCTGTTATGGAAACCACAGAATGGTTGCGCGTCGTGATGATGATCTTGCTTCCCTTAGCCCCCGCTTCAAATGGCTTTAAGAGGGAAGTCCATTCTCCATATTTCTCATTCCAGACATCATCTAAGACCATAAGGAACTTCTTTTCAGATAGATCATCTTTCAACTTAACTTGCAGCCAGTTAAGATCTTTGCCCTCGCAAGACAACCCAGTGATCGATTGTAAAATAGTCTTCGTTATGTTGAGAACATTAAAAACATCTTAAACACAAACCCATGCTTTCCTCTCGAAATAGCTACTCATTATGGGATCATTGTACAGCCGTTGAGCCATGGCTGTCTTTCCAACACCGCCCATCCCAACTATGGGAACTATGCTTAGCCTAGCATCGGAATTTTTGATCTCATTGATCAATAGTTCCAGTATCTCTGCTTCTTCCTTCTCTCTGCCAAAAAATCGAGTCTCCAGCAAAGAAGTGCTGTGGAGCCTTTTGTTGGTGCGGTTGGATATGTCCACGGCATTCTCTCTTAAGCTTAGATGAGCCTTCCTGGTGATAATCTTTTTCAACCTACCATTGATATCTTGTACCTTAGTTTCAAACAGGAGCGAGCACAGGTTCGAGTTCGATTCGGAGGATCCATCTTGGCCAAAGAAAGGGAACAACCTTTTCTTTTGACCTTTGCTTATGCTGGATTCTGCCCCATACTTAACCTGAGCGGCTTCAATCATGAACTCATCAAGCAAGTCTTCCATGTCATAGGCCAAGTCCCTAACATCGTCCAGCCACAGCTTCACTAGACGGTTATCGCCTAACTGCTTGTCCTCTGCATCATCCAGCACTATATTGATTGTTTCCAGCAACCCCTTCCACTCATCGAGCAGGGTGATGCTGATTCCTTCCCGTTGGGCATAGTTCAATCCCAAAGAAGTCAACTTGTCGAAGAGGACTTGAAAGAGGGAACCCAAAAAGATCTCTCCAATGGCCATGGGTGAAGTAGTCACTGAAGAGAAAAACAAGGGCAATGAAGAAGCTAAATGACAATGAGCTAATGGAGAGAGAAAACTATGAAGTCCAAGAAGACCAAGATTGTTTGCCTACCTAAAAGATCGAACAAATACAGAGACTTTTAAGGACGATTTCTGTCCACAAGTGCTCATTTCATCTCTTCCATTCATATTTTGTTTTTTTGAGTCAAGCCCAGATATTTGTAGTTTCCACAATCAGATTTTCATTCATGTAATTTAACCATAAACTAAGGAATACCAAGGCTTTTGTGGACATCATGTATTTTTTTTTTGTCTAGAAAGTGAAGTAAAAGTCAAAACGAAAGGCAATAAAATTCATGAAGGCAATAAAATTCAAGAAGGTCAAGACTTTTTAGGATGCAGATGGCTTTGTTGCTTCACTTTTCACATCTCTCATCTTCCATCCCTATGCAAATACCTTGTTTTCCATTAATTTCTAGGCGTTACTAGTTTACGATACTATAATTTTCGTCCAACCCTTTTCATGTTCATTCATATTGTGATTTTTCATCATTAATCTCTATTGTACTTGTCCATTAGAATTATTCCTAGATTTTCATATATCTTTTCAAATTTAAGTTCAATAAAAGGAAAAAAAAAAAAGCAAAGAGAAAAACTAAAAGAAAAGTACAGCAAGAAACTTCAAAAAAAAAAATGCAGGAATGGGGCGAGAGAGTGCACCACCAGTCTCACGATCATTGCCCCGCCGCTGGGCCGTCCACTTCCATCGTATCACCTTATAGTCACATTTGTAAGCAATATTTTTCGTCAAATGCTTTTCTTAGAGCGGTTTTGGAGTTAGGGATAATGACATAGTAATCTCAGCTTTTTCTTACAATCGAATACCTAAACTATTTTTTAAGCAATATTTGTTCTACAAACTCATCCTTTCAATTCATTGCTTGGTCTCACTTCAATAGTTTTTGTTTTTTATATTTTTCATGATCTGATGTAAAAGAGAATAGGAAATAGTTTCATTAATTTCATGCTATTGCAAAAAGATTTTAGCGGCTAAATGTCAAGCGCACTTGGAGACTATAAAGTGCTCAATGTTAAGTTCCTTAGATTTTCTTCTCGCATAATTTTGATCATAAAGTTCAAAAAATAACGTAATATTCTTGCCCCCTTTTTTGGCCAATTCCATTGCTTTCCCTTTGATCTCCTCACCTAAATCAACAAGAGTATATGCTTAGATAGCTTGGTACACACGTGCATGTAATTGGAGACTTAAGTTCCATTTGTTTCGAGAAAAATGATGATTGGTAAACCATTTTCCTGAAAATAATTACTTGTATCTTTTATAAAAATGAACAAACCAATTATATATTTATCGTTCATGAAAATATTTAGATATAGGTTGTTGTAAATAGTAAAAGCATTTTTAATCGACTAATTGTTTTGATCAAAACAAGCGATCATCTATAAGAAAATATTTTCTAAATCATTCATTTTTTGTAGAACAAATGAAATCTTAATATATGTGTAAGTCTAAGAATCTTTCTTTTTCTCCTGGTCGAAATATTTTAGTGGATTATCAAACATTTGATTGAATATAGATTCTTTCTATGCATTTGATTTTTCGTCGAATGGACATTATGTTAATCAATAATATTATTATCACAGGTAATCCTTTGGGCACTCATAATTTAAAACTTTACCATGTTTTCTTTTATTCAATTGAAGAAACTGGCACATTTTTATGTTCTTTATTTATCTGTCTGTTCTACAAATTGAAACTAACTTGCCTAAATAGTCTATTCTGTAGATAATAGTTTGTACATTTTTTTTAGCCAAAAAAATATTCCTTGATTTTCTTCATCATGGATTACTAAAAGTCGATCATTAATGATAGTTGTAAAGTATGGATAATTGTCCAAAAAATTCTAGATCTATTGTATAGCGGTCAATTCAACATTAATTTTTTTTTTAATTTGGCCAATTTAGTTTTAATATGGCATGATTGCCGATTAAGTGATTTCGAGCCAAATCATCTAAAGGTTTAGAAAAGTTTATGGCTGAATGAATTGCAATACAATAAATTTATAAATTTTTGGATTATTGTTGCGACCTAACCTTGGGTGCACCACATAGGTTTGGCTAATGGACTACTAAGTCTAAACTTAGCTCAGGCTTTCCCAAACCTATATCAATTCACGACTTAGGGTCAACTTTTTTAGTATGAATTTTATCTAAGAGTCGCCATTAATCAATTTATGATAGGTCAATTAGACACCTAAATAAAATAATGGGAAAATTATTTTACTCCTACGAACCAGACAAATAGGGTACATGGATTTGATTACACTAGATTTCTCTAATGCCATTTTGTTACCATTATTTTTTATTTTCAAGAATATCTTTGCAAGTAGTTTGGATTAATTTTAATCTAAATCACTCTCATGCAATAAAGTGATCCCACGGATGCTCAACAATCAAATAAATTGCACTGAAAGAATTAAACACACAAAGCAAGCAATTATTTTTTGGGTTTTCTCTTATCTTGGAATTATACTTTACTGTATAACGTGCATTTTAACTATATGACCTAACTCTATAGACAAGTAAAATCTAATTAAATGAACCCGACATGCAAACTATTTGACCTGCACCTAATATTTTTTGTATTTTTTTATTAAAATTCGTAATAAAAAAATAAATTAAATTATCTAATACGAATAATTTTCTAATCTATTTTAGGGATTAATTTGACTTAAACCCTATCCTATCTCAGAAAACTATTTTTTTTTTAAATGAGATTATTAAACTATGCAAACATTATCTAAGACCCTATCTATAAAAAAAAATATGTAATTTAGATCCTATCCTAATCTATTCCAAAATTATCTAAACATGCAATCCTATTCAAACTAGATAATGCTATCATGAAATCCTATATATCCTGACATGCAATCTAAAAAATGCAATCCCAATTTAGGAAACCATCCTATTCCAATACAAGATTTGATTTTTTTAGTGTTTTCCAAAACAAGCAATTACCAAACAGGCATTATATCCAAGATATTCATCAAATGAAGGATTAAAATAATTAAAAAAATAATCCGTTGTCTCACGAATTAAATTAACGATTATTTTAACTCTAAAAATCACAACAGTCAAGAAAAATCAAAATAATTAAAAAATTGATCCGAAGTCTCACGGATCAAATTAATAATTATAATGATTTCAAAGCCAAAATATCATCAAATTCAATATGATTAAAAAAATGATCCGAAGTCTTACGGATCAAATTAATAATCATAGTAATTTTTACCGATAATATCCTATCAGGTAATGCCTAAAGCATCTACGGAATCAACATTGGCATCAAATATTCCGATTTAGGCAATGATATTGAAACTTGATTTAAGAAAATTACCTTGACTGGATTTTTATTTCCAAAACGGGACGGGCGCCAAGGATTCGCGAACGACGATTTGCGTCCGAGTAGGCTCAGTGGCAGCGGACTCGCGACCAAAGATCCTGCAAGAAAGCTTGTGGAACCGACTCGGTTCAGACACGAGTGGGAATAGCGGGCGGTTGGAACGCAACAGCAGCTCCTGGTCAAGCTCGTCGCGGCTTTGTGGAGGCAGCTCAGGCGCAGCAACTCGGGAGGGAGAGCTGGTGGACTCGGCAGAACAGCAAGCAGGCCGGTGTCGAGTCAGCGAGCTTAGGACAGCGGGGCTCGCAGCTGAGGGTGCTCGGCGCGGCTCGTCGTGGACCCGGGAGTGGCGATGGGTCGTCGGCGTCGGGTCGTGGCAGGAGGACCAGCAGCAGGTCGGACGGAGGCACGGCAGCAGTGGCGCTCGCGGCTTCGAGCTGGGCAACAGTAGCAGCGGTGGCGTGGAGGTGCGGCGACGGGTAGCTGCGGAGACAGGCGGAGGTGCGGCGACGGGCAGCTACGGAGACGGGCGGAGGTGCGGTGACGAGCGGAGGCGTGGCGACGGGTGGGCAGAGGCGCGGAGGCGCGGCGACGGGTGGGCAGAGGCGCGGAGGCGCGGGTTGCAGGCGTCGGGTAGAGGCGCGCAGTGGTGCTCGCGGCTTTGAGCTGGGGGACGGCAGCAGCGGTGGCGCGGGTGTCGGCTTGGCTGAGGGCTGCAACGGCGACGGCGTTCGGAGCTCCGGCGATCGCGAAACAACAGCTGTGGTGGTGGAGTTGAAGGCGTCGCTCGAAGCCCCCACCCGTAGAAGACAACCCCTCTTTTATAATTTCTTTTTGTCTCTCAGTCTTTCCCTCTCTCTGTGTACCTTTTCAGTGGACCTTATTCCTTCTTGCTGCCCTCTTCTTTCTTTTTCTCTCTGGCTTCTTGAATGAACGAGAGAGAGAGGTTCCTCCTTTTTTATTTTGTTTTCCTCGTTTTATTTTTTTTAGGACTTAAAAATTTAACTTCTAATTTTTTTATGAATAAATAACTAGATCTTTAAAATTTAAGTATCAATAATTATTTTTTGTGAAGTCACGTACATATGTCAAAAGTATTGAAGTAGTCTTTCTTGGGACAAGGCTACAGCACTCAATCATTCAATTTTGGGTGCCATTCACATGCGCATCAGTGATTAAAGAAATGAAAATGAAGTACTTTTTGTCCACAAGTGCTTCTTTTGTAATTTTCAGAGAACATCCCCATAGACTTTACTGGACCGTGTGCTTTTCTATCTGGAAAGTAAAACAAAAGTGAATAAGAGTTAACGGGAAAGAAACTTTAATAGATTCCATGAAGACCAAGACTTTCCAGGCGTTGTTCACTTTTCACATCCCTCCTTTATCTATCCCCCATGAGAACGTCTCTTTTTCCATTAATAGAAGAACTTCCATGTGCTATGTCTGAATTAAATTCTAATTTTTTTTCTTTTTTCAAATTTGTCTCAATTCTTGGCCTCCGTTAAAAAATTGCCATGTTATAATGATTTTATTGACGTGATTTGCTTACCCTACAAATTGAGTGATGTGGAGAGAGTTTGTGTTGGCTTCGACAATCTTAGCATTCCATGTCTCTACTGACGTGACAACACCTCAAGATGCTATATTGGACACCAATAGGAACATTTAACAACTATTTAACAGTGTTAGCATTGTGTTAATATGAAGGCCTCATGTTGATCCACATGAAAAATTTGAGATAATTGGTTGAATGAAAAAAAAAAAAAAAAAAAAAAACTTTAGGTACCTGATTGCGAAATGGATAATAATTCAAGTACTTGCGATGTTATCATCCCAAAAAGTTTATTAGACAATCATTGGTCTAGGCTCAAATCTCAAAGATACTTTTGTCTACATGGTATTTGTTCCACAAATTCATTCTCTCCATTCATTGCTTGGTCTCCTTTTAATAATTTTCTTTTGTGAGATTATTCATTCTTTCGTGTGAAAAAAAACGGGAGATAGTTTTGTTAATTTCACACGCCAAAAGATTTTAGTGGCTAAATGTCAAGCACATTGAGAGACTACAAAGTTCTCGATGTCGATTTCCTTTGGATTTTCTTCTTGAATCATCCGATCATTTTTAGTGGATCATCAAACATTTCATTGAAGCTTGATTTTCTTTCGGTTGGACATCATACTAATAAGATTATCATCACATGTTTGACCCACAAGAGATAAAATTGATACAACAAAGAATATATAGGAGGCCAACGTAAACGGTCAATGGCTACTTAAGCGTCAGTGTCATGTAGACATTTTTCGTTTGCGATCAATGGAGGTCTCCTGTTGACCCACATTCAAAATGTCGAGGTGATTGATTGAATGAAAAAAAAAAAACTTTAGATAGTTGATTGCCAGCACATAGGTAAGAAATTTTATGGACTTTTTGCTTCAACCACTCGCATGTAAAATTGAGTAAGTGCCTCTCTCTCTTTCCCTATTCAGCCAGATCCCAAATGCTTGAAATAAGGCAAAATCAAATTATAGCCAAAAATATTTTTTTTTTATATATACAACGCAATTGTTAAGGATAGTTTTAAACTTGCAAAGTTATACAAATATTTTAACAATATTGAAATACTCTGTCATCCATTAAATTTTGATGCTCTTCATTGGCATTATGGTCAGTATTTTATATATTTTCTTCTCTTTTAATAGTCAATAACTTCACGAATTCAATAATTTTTTTTTATTTTGTGAAAAAATAAAAATGGAAAATCGATATTACTTTTAGTTGAGGCCTCCATGTACCAAATTAGTGCATTTGTCAATTTTAATTTTTTTATGTAGGCACTTATGTTTGGTTCAAGCATGCCAAGTTACGAGATTTGAGTGACATTTGAAAACAATTGACCATAGAAACAGTTCATTTTATGCTAATTGCTTATTTTTAATTTCATGTGATCTAAAAATATGTGCGCAATACTCATATGTCTAGGTCCGTGCGTAGCACGGATAGGGACAGTAGTAATTTTCATAGTTTTTGAATTTCATAATTAAAGGACCTCACTAATTGGGGTCAAATTCAAATACATTTTAGATTTCATAAACAAGATGTTTGCTCACTTGCTAATAAAAATAATTAATAGGACTCGTTAATGAGTACGCACACATATATATGTATGCATTCATGGGCATATAATCATCGTGTGTTCACTTGTAAAATTAAATCTTTCATTTTAGGAATTCATGAGCAATAATTGAAATTTTCCAGAACTTATTGAATTTTTTCTATTTTTCGCTTAGTTCCATCTCATTTAAAGCAAAAGTTAGCTTCATCAACGGCAGGCATTTCACAACGTTCGAGCTCGTCACTGGAAATTTCAGCGAGGGGCTCAACTTTAGCAGCACAAGTGCCGACCGCAAAGTTCAAGCCCTTCTTTTTCACCTTTGACTTCATAGACGCAGTTTTGTCGATCAACCCATCTTGCTTTAGTGTCGCTGGAACAACTTAAAAACATTTAGAAAAAGAAAGGGGCCTCTTGTCTGCCATTATTGGTAGAAGAAGATAAGAAGAAACAAGATAAAGGTGAAGCGTGCAAGCTTGATGGAGATGGTGAGGAAGGGGACCCAAAATTTGGAATAATTTCGCCCTTTTTGCATTAGAATTGCGAAAGGAGTCTTTCCATCTACACACCAAAGGCAACCCAACCAAATAAAAAGGCTAAAGTACCTCGGCGGTAGATGCTTCCGAGCCAGCATACATTACCTTTCCTTTGAGATGAAGCAAGAAATGATGCTGGACCTCTTGGCGAAAGAAAAAACGAATGTCGCATTACTAATGGTATGAGGAAGATAACAGATGCTGTCCTAATTCTGTGAGCTTTTGTTCCAATGGAGGATGATCTTCCTTATAGCGAAGCTATACCGAATATGTCAAGTAATGATGTTGCTTCTGCTTAATTGCTAGAGCAGTTCACGAAACAAATGTGATGTTGCCATGACACGGCAACTTTAAGCAACAATGATCAGTAGATCCCAAGTGCAGTTCATTCAATCTTCTGATGGCCGAATCCAAAGTCATTACCACTTTCTTCGAGTTCTCTCTCAAGAGGTTGGAACATGTCATAACAATGCTGAATGTTATATTAACAGATATGTTAGCTATATTTTCTTGAGAAAATAATGCAAATGGTCCTCAAAGTTTAGCCGAATTTGCAGTGTAGTTTCTAAACTTTAACTCGATGTGCAACGTCGTCTTTAAATTTTTAATTTATTCAATTTGGTCCCTAAACTTTTTGCACATGTTTAATTTAGTCATTGCATTGTTCCTAAACTAAAATTAATGGAAGAATGACATTGACCATTTTCATATAAATGGATTAGAAGATAGTTTTATTTAATAAAACTAGCAAAAGTACATACTAGTTGCGTGTAAAGATTAACATCCAAAGATTTTGCAAAATTCAGATTATTAATTCATGTAAAGTTATTTATACAATATGAGGAAATTGTATCAATGTACATTTACGTGGAAAGAGAAACATATCAAGATTTGGATTTTTTGGTAAAATTTTTTATAAGATGGAAAGAATTCAAATATTTAAGATCGAAATGCATGAGAGACTATAACAAAATTATTAATGAACATATTGAGCAAGGTGATGCTGATCCATCACTTTACACATAGTCCAATGCTAGAAAACTCGATTTTGTTGAACAAAAGAAGGAATCAAGAAAGATCTCTCCAATGACCACAAGCGAATAGTCCATTGTAGAAGTTACAGCAAAGCAAAGTGATGATGAGCTAATGGAGAGAGAGGACCATAAAGTCCAAGAAGATCAGGACTTTCACTTACTAAAAATATCATTTTCAGACAAGACTTCGACCGACTAAAGATATGATTTTCTTTTTCTTTTTCTTTTTTCTTTTTTCTTTTTTGGAAGGTGAAGCAAAAGTGAGTGATGGTGGAAAAGAAACTAATAGATTCCAGGACGACCAAGACTTTGCACGTCTATTGATGGTGCACGGCTTTGGATGGGAGGAAACAAATTATAATAGATTTTAAGAAGACCAAGACGTTTTGCACATCTTTTATGATACACGTCTTTTTGTTGGTGGGAAGAAAACTATGATAGACGTCAGGAAGACCAAGACTTTATGTCTTTCTTGCCATTGCTAGTACAATTTCCAAGCATTACAAGTCTTGCTTAAAATTCCTCCAACTCTTTTCGGGTTTAAACATTTTAGGATTTTTTCACTCACTAATCTTTATTGTATTTTTTTTCAAATTTGAGTTCAACAAAAGAAAAAAAGCAAAGAGAAAGACTAAAAAGAAGAAACGGCACAAAGTTAAAAAGGAAAATAAAAAAAGGAAAGGGGGGAGACAGAGCACCACCGAAGCATGGCCACATCTGTGTGGTTGCCGTTAGCACTGCCACTACGGCAGCTATTTCCAACTTTTGACATTGAAATTATTAAAACATTTGTTCAGTTTATGATTGAGTACCTAAACTTTTCTTTTTTAATCAAGTAACTCATTTTTTTTTTTTCAAATTTGACTCAATTTGAGACATTCGTTAAATGAATTGTCATGTCATATAATTTTGCTGATAAGATTCGCTCACCTTATAGATTGGGTGACATAGAAAGAAAAAGTGTTGACTTAGAAGATTGTAATGTCTAATATACCTCAACCAAATATATTTAGAGGCTATATGTTAGAAGGATTGCAATGGCTATATGTTAGGCCCATTCGGAGACTATAAACTTCTCAATGTTGATTTCATTTAGACTTTCTGCATTCACTTGATCATGAAGCATTGCTCTTGCCCCATTTTCTTGGCCAATTCCATTATTTTTCCCTTTGATCTATTCACCCAAAGCTAGAAAAGTATGTGCGGGCAGTTTGGCAAAAATCAGATCGAACTAGTCTGAACACTAGTTCACTCGCTAAACCAGAAACATACTAATCTTCAAAATTGGATCCACCCAGGTTTAGAGTCTTGCGGGTACAGAACTGGGCTTTTGGCTGCTGTTGCAAATGGAGGAACTTGAGCACTCAACTCCACGGATCACTGGCATTTCACCTGGGCCGAATGAATCATGGGTTCAATCAACAACATTACATACCCATAATCCTTTGTTCATGACATCACCACAAGTTCACCCCTAGTCTAACCTCTTGGATACCAAACTGGCAACCTAACTAGTTCTCTGACCAGCCCAAGTTTGAAAACATTGATGCAAAGCTCCAATCCCTTCTTAAAACAAGTAGATATGGCTATATGAAATGCACATCATACTTTTGCCATGTGACGGAAGATGATAGCAAAGTGATTATAACCGATAAACATTGATGCTCCTCAATCTAATGAGATCTGAAAACCTTCATGGTGCTCCAAATGGGGTTGATGCTCAACCTCCACAGTACATCACTCCTGCCGTTGCTTTGGTTGAAGTTGACAAATGCTTGACCTTTCCCTTTAAATTTTCGTATTCAATGGTAAGTCTTAAGAAAAGCATGGCATGCTTTCAAGAGGTCTTAGGACTTTGTTAGGCTTAAGTAAGATCTAATCGCTGTAATCAAAACAAGTGAAATATATCAACCATTGGATTTTGTTATAAAGCAAAGGGAAAAGTGCCAAAAAAGTCCTAAACCTTTTGCCTTTGTGCCGATTTAGTCCTAAACCTTTTTTTGGTGCCGATTCAGTCCTAAACCTTTTTAAGTTGTGCCAATTTAGTTCTTTCCGGCCAATTTTGGCCGGATTTTGCCGACCGGATGCCGGCCGGTTGACGTGGCATGATCGGCACTAACGTGGACAACTTTTAATAATATTTTAATATATATATTTTTATTTTTTAAAATATTTTAAATATTTTTTATTTTTTTTTTTTATGTGTCTTTTTCCTCCAGCCGGTCGCTAAGGTCCGGCGACCGCCGAGGCGATCGGCCGGCGAGGGCGAGCCTCGCCCATGGCTGCCTCGCTTCGCGGATCCGGCGAGGTCGGCTTCACCCTCGCCGGTGGTTGCCTTTGGTTGGTCGTCGGACCTCGGCGACCGGCTGGAGGAAAAAGACAAAAATAAAAATAAAATAAAATAATAAAAAATAAAAATATATTAAAAATATCTAAAAAATAAAAATATATTAAAATATTATTAAAAATTGTCCACGCGCACCGATCATGCCACGTCAGCCGGCCGACGTCTAGTCAGCAAAATCCAGCCAAAATTAGCCAGAAAGGACTAAATTGGCACAACTTAAAAAGGTTTAAGACTGAATCAGCACAAAAAAAAAGGTTTAAAACTAAATCGGCACAAAGGCAAAAGGTTTAGGACTTTTTTGGCAATTTTCCCTAAAGCAAAAACTAGAAAATGATGCAATGCAATATATTTAGCTACATAGTGGCAGTTTGATTTGTCACATACAGTTTTTAATAACATGGTTTTTATGAGCACGAGAAAAAATCTAGTCGCAACATTTGGAAGCAAATTACTCGACATCATCTCTAGTGAGTTTGCTTAGAATTTTCTTTTGATAAGCAAAAGAAATTTATTGCACAATGGCGTCAAGCAGATGCTAGCCCACGTAACAAATCATAAATGCAATTCGTGCTATGAGGTATAAGAAAGAATGCACATTAGTAATATCATTTTCACACAACCAAAAGCTGTGGAGAGCCATCTATCATTCAAATTAAAAAACCAGTCTTGCTATTTTCAAAGGCTCTCCTATTTCTATCTTCAAAATGAAACAGTAAGCTAATGAAATGAATCAACCAAAAAAAAAAAAAAAAAAACAACATAAACAAACAGTAATAAAAGCTACTTACTGTTTGATGTTGGGTTCTAAAATCCAAAAAAGGAAATTCTCCAGTTGAACCCAAAAACAGGAGTGTGCCATAGTTTCATGGAGATTTTGAACAGAAATTACAAGACCTATGGAATAGTCAATCAGATAGAAAGCAAATGAAAGTATGTTGCTGCCTTGTTGCAAAAGGCAGTCTTAGATATTGTGGCCCTGAATGTCCATGCACAGTGATGAATGAGGCATTATGCAGGGTGAGCTCGGAGGTTATGTTATCAATGATAGCTACTACCCAATCATCTCTTTGACCCAACAATTGAAATTCAAATGCAAGGTGGCAAGTTCATCTTCAGAATAGAATATTGGTATGGCAGCACTCATTAAGTCGGAGCAATAACTAAGAATGAACTGGTCACTGTACATGGACTGCTTCTGATGTCCTTGCTGGCACCAAGGCGAGGAGTTGCCAAAAGCATTATCTGCACATTCTTTCTGAATCATTGATTTCAGGAGTTCAGGTGGCAATGTTTAGGACTAGCGATGAATGAGATGGATCAGTCGGCTACTGGTTAACTTGGTTTGTAGATGTACGCAGAGCTTGTCTAATTAAATCTGTACAAAAACTTGAAACTTTGAACTTGTGAAGAAGAAGACTAGAAAGCAAGTTATCTTGACAACTTAAGTAAGAAGGTATGACCTTAAAATGAATCATGAGGCTTGTATTCACTGTCAATGTCATGTATATCCATGAAGGAACTGTCTCAAACTGCAATCTCCTCCAATTCATTGATGGCTTCTATTTGGTCAAGCTGCATAGCCATGCCTTCATCCTCAGAGCTACCCTCTAGAAAATCATTATCTTCCATATCCCATAAGTCCGTAAAAGTTTCTTTTTCTTACTCCCTCTATAACCAATAAGGCTTAGGACTTTTCTTTCCAAATAACCAGCGGACATTTTTGAATTAGCTCCGCACCTTCATAAGCTCCTGTCAAGAACACTTTAAACCTCTTCCCCCTCTCAAAGACATAGAGAATGCCAAAATGCTTCAACAAGAGTCTCATAAGTTTCTGAGGCATCACTAATTTTCATTAGAAGTGGGTGATGTGGTCGGTTACAAACCTCTTTTCCATTGTGAAGCTCAATAACGCATGCATCACCGCAATGGCCCTCTGATTGAATTCTTTTGATCCAGCATGGAGGCCACATGCATCAGCATAAGGAGATAAGTAAGACCTTTACCGAAAGTGATCAATCTTCCCTCCATATCTATACACCTTCTTGTCATTGGCAGGAAACTTCAAGGGGAAAGATAGGGAAAGCAACCCTGGAGTATGTAAGGCAGATTGTCATACCCCCAATATGGGTTTCTCCAACTCTATGATAGCCCAAGCAGGATTCCACTCTACGAGCTCGAGATAATCAATTTCCTCTGGAGATTTAACCACTTTGAAGTGCTGCGGATACTCATGTACTCACTCCTAAAATCAGATGGCAAACCAAACTCTCTCCTGAAATGAGCAATTTTATCCACAGGAAGCCATTTATCGACCGATCTCATCAACATTCTAGTCATGTATTCAGCAGCCGTGCCCAAGTGTCCCCTAATCAATCTCTCCTCTTCCTCAAACAAGTCTTCAACTTCTTTAGTCAATGCCAAACCACGACACCCCCTTCTGATCCTACTTTTGGTGACTTCCGAATAAAATCCATTATATCGTTTGGCTTGGGTATAGATCCAGCGACCTCACAGGAATTATCATCTCGGGTTCCTTCTTCAACATTTCCATCAAAACCAACACCTTTGACACCACTCTATGCTTCTCGGTGGCGATTTCGAGATCATGGACCCTCTTGTCCTTGCTCCTATCTTGCACTCTCTTGCTGGTGGTCATGAATATATGCTGCGACCAGTTAAGTAAAATCTCACCAAAACTCCGGTTTCTTCTTAGGGTAGGCGAACGCACTAGCGAGGTGACAAAGCAACCAAACCCTCTCGCCGCGCTCCATTCATTTGAGGAAGCTACGGTTTTACCAATGATTTGAAGATGGATCGATGGAACACACAATTTCTACGATTTTACCAATGATATGCCGTTTTGGTTTTTGCGTTTCTCGTCGTGAGAGAGATGATATTTTGATTTAAATAATTAAAAGAGCTTAAGGGTCTTATAAATGGCAATATTTTTGAGTTTTTTTAATTATAAAATTTGAGGCGTTTGAGATTACATCAAAAATCCGATTTAAAATCATAATAAATTTTAATTAAAAAAATGAACCATATCGAAACTAAACATTGTATCTTGTAATCGCGGACAGCTGAACGTCTTTTCTCATTATATATATGTTCAAAAACTTACATAAAAGAACAAATTTTTAAAGAAAAATATGAGGAAAAATATGTCGGAGATTACTAATGATTCTACTTTTTAAGTCTAATTTGCCTACTTTGTAAATTGGACTCATAAGGGTTCGTTATTAAATAAAAATCAAATTTTAGACATTAAATGTGCTCAGTGTCTGACAAAAGAAAACACATGCTCCATGTTCGTCGCCTTTAATGAATCATCAAGTTACAAATTTTAGGATGTGTGCCAACCTAGGTGTAGTACAATCAAACTAGTCACGAGCAAATTCTTAGCAAGCAATTTCAAACAACTCAGTTGTTCGTCGATATTTTCATGATTCTATGAGTGATAAGTGTGAAATTTGAACATAACGTAATTAAACCAAGTATTGACCACAATATAGAGCGATTCTTTCCCTTTTTTTAAGAACTTAATTCAGTCCCATTTAAAAAAATTATAAGCCAAACAGGATTAAGATGAATATAAAACCGAGCTAAATAAAAAAAGAAAAAAAACTGAGTTATTTAATGCAAAAAAAAAAAAAATCAAACCTCTTTTTTCTTAAAAAAAGAAAAAAAGATAAGAAAAATAAGCTGAGAGGCATTCTGCCATTCTTCCCCTCTTCCCGCCTCTCTCTCTATATATAAGATTCCCTCCAATTTCCGATCGTCTCCAAAATCCGCAGAAAAATTCGAAAGTCTTTTCTCCTGCGCAGACGCAGCGAACTTCATCGCCGATCGTCAAAGTCCGTCGCCTTCGGAGATGCTTTCGTCTCTCAACTGAGTTTCACGACCTCCGCTTGATTTCAGTTCATGTCCTTTTCCAGGGCACGATCGCCGGCGACGACGATTCTGAATTTCGTCTCGTGTTTGCTCATTGATGTTCAGAGCCGAAGAGCAGAAGATCGTGGAAAGAGAGGACGTCGACGACGAAGCAGAAGACCTGCTCGAAACGATCGACAAACGTGAGTTACGGAAAAACAGAGTGTAGGCAACGCTCTCTGTTCATGTCATCGCTTTCGCAATGAGTTTCGGTGCGTCCTTGATTCTGAGATTGATTATCGTGATTTTCTGATCTGTGTTCCGAAAGTTAAAATTAAGATGCAAATGGTTCGATGAAGCTATGGCCGTGATTATCATGATTTACATCTCGACCTTTCTCTCGACACCTGTCGTGATTTCCTGCACGTACAATTGTTTTTAGTTTTTGTCTTCTGATCATACAAGAGCAATGTTGCGTGACATTGGAATTGCACCATTGTATTGGTGACGTAGCTGGATTAATAAGGTGTATCCTAGGCTAAATTCATCAATAATCACTGTTGGAAAGCTAGATTGTTAGTGATGATCTAGGAAATGCTTTTGTCCTGACATTCTACATTCACCAGGAAACATAAGGGTTTAATGCGATGCTGAGTTGAGAAACGTATTCTTATTTGGCCAAGTGAATTGCTTTTTCGTTGTTTATTTTTTGTAGCACTTAACTGGAATAAAAGGATTATCTGAGGCAAAAGTTGAAAAGATATGAGATGGTGGCTCCAATCAATTTGAACTTCTATAAGCATCTCGCATTGACTTCCCTTTGTTTTATCAGAATTTTGGCTATATTATTGGAAGTGATGCTATGCTCAGAGTAAGTTCTTAATTCTGCAAACTTCAAGCTAAAATGGTTCAGAATACCCTTGAAATAAAGCTTGCAAATTAGGAAATCTGTTGCTCAAAGTACTCTCAATGTCTTCGTTATTTCCAGAGAGAGTCGTCGGTTGTTTGCATCACAACTGGAAGCCCCCTCGATGAGCTTTTAGGCGGTAAAAGACTTTCTTTTGCAGATTCTGTGTCTTTTTTTTTTTGGTAAGTACCCTCTGTTTATTGTCTTTTCTATCATCTCCTTTGTTCGCAGATTCTGTGTCTTGATCTTCATGCATTTCAACAAATTCAAATTTCATTGGTTTGGCAATGTTAACAGGTGGTATTGAAACTCCGGCAATTACAGAAGCATTTGGCGAATCTGGGTGAAAATCACAGTCCAATGACGTTACCTTTCATGAACTTTTAGTTGCTTTTGTTAATTAGCTTTCTCAGAAAATGCTGCTGACGTCACTTCAAGTCTGGGAAAACACAGCTGGCATATACCCTATGGTTTTATAAGCAACATATACAGCTGCATAATACAATGTCATCTCAAACTCTCAACATAGAGTAACCAACCATTAGAGCTGAAAAATTTGCAATGTATGAGAAAGCATGACTGGGTTATTGGCAACAGAAGGCCCTCCAATAGCTAAAGGCCTGTCTAAAAAAGGACCATAAACCATACGACTCAGTAGAATGAGGACCAGTTCGCAGCACTCCCAACTCTAGGCATGCTGGAGTCCTTAGTCTCCGCATTCACTTTGAATGTAGCGCTGCACACATGGCCAGAGCTGTCCACCCTAGGAACCAGCTTCACCTCATTTGGTGGGTGCTCATAACTCCTCAAAACTCCGGAGCTGGTGAAGCAGCATCGTGAGTTGGAAAAGAAGGCAACACTAAAAGGTGAACGATTTGGCACTCGAAAACCATTGGAAGAACAACATTGTAGGTGAAAATGCACAAATCAAAACATGCATACAGGTAAAGAACACCATTTTAACCATAAATTATAAATTTAGGTTCAAAACCAATTTTTCCAATATGATGTCACCCAACAACTTTACATTCTCCTCTGAACTCTGCATAATATCAGCAGAGCTCGTCCATCCTTACTTTCACTTTGCAATGCATGGACTGAACTCCAGTGGAGCTGCATCAACAATCTGAAAAAAATAATTACCTTTAGGGAATGGTGCAAAAGATTTCCCACAGCCTATCTTCACGACTTCTGCACCATCCGAGAGAACAAGATTGCCTCCAGAATCACTTCCCCAGAAGAAGGCAACACTTCCATCAACATCCTGCATGATTCAGAGAACAGAAAGGATTAGATATAGATTGCAGGTGGAGGGAGAGATTGAGAGCGATATCCCAGAACGAAACCAATGAACATTGTTATTACTCACTGAGGCCTGAAAAGCGGTTTTAGAAGAACTGTCGAAGAGCTCAAAAACAAACTTCCTGCTGATGTCTCTCACAACTTGATCAGCAGGGTAAGGCCTCCAATCCCTCAGAGTTCTCTAAGCTTCTATGACGATGATGACCTCATTTTCGGTTTTGTTCCATCCATATTGCTGCTTAAGAAGAACTACATTCTCAATGTGTCCTTGGAACAAGCAGGAGATATCAACTACAAACAATCTGCCACAGACGGTAAGACATGTCAAATCTGGATGTGGGATGAGCTGATTGAGAAGAGAAGACAGCAGCGCAATTCCTGTCAATTAACAATCCAGTAAATTTCATTTTCTGGCTTTCAAAGTGAGCTAGAGACTCGAGTTCCAATATCAGTTTGTATTACAAATTGAATTGAGGGAGCAGAATCAAAATTGATGCCTTGAAAACCAAAAACTTACCCGAACCCAAGAAAACTTACTGTACATCGAAGAATGAATCCCGGCTGTTAACAAATGAAAGCAGAAAGAATGAAAGAAGTTGGAAGCATTACCTGAGGAACAAAAAGAAGTCAACGGAGACAAATCTATTATCATGGCCCGGGCATGATCGATTTTACTCCATTGGATCCGAATGCTATCAATGCTGATGAAAGGGATCTCCTGGAGGGAGAGAGAGAGGGCCATCCTCTGGCAAGTACCCCAAGTTCGCATCCATATATGAACAAAAATTATTGGGATTGGGGCCAGAACTGAAACCGGGGAAAGGGTTGCCTGCGGAGGAGGCTGAATTACTTGCCGTTCGAAAGAGCATTGGCATACAAGAATATCATCATCATCAACCTTCGCAAGCCAGTGCAATTGGAGAATAAAGGAAGCTCTTGCTGGATATTCAAGCAGCTAATTATCAAATTTTCAGCTCTGAATTTCAGTCATACTTCAACACGAAAAGCAAACCTTTGCACGCATTGGAAGAAATTACTTTGTATTAAGTGTCGAACTGAAGAACAGAGACACGAAATCGATGCATTCAAGAAGAAAGGACTTACCCGAACCCTTGAAATCTGACCGTAGATTGAAGGATTGAATCATGGCAGTCAGCAGATGAAAGCAAAAGTGGATCGATTTCACTTCATTGGATCTGAGAACCCACTCAATGCGGATGTCGGAGATTTCTTGGATTTTCGGAAATTCATGCGGAGCTTCTTCGTGGGAAGTATCGATTTGTATTGAGCATCGAGTTGAGGAAGCAGAATGGAAATCGATGCCTTCAAAACCAAAAACTTACCCGAACCTTAGAGAACTGACTGTACATGGACGAATCAATTCACTGGATCATACGGTTATCAATGGCGATGATCAGGATCTCTTGGATGAAGGGCCAATAGTTGCTGGTGCGTTTTGAGCATCGATCTTTCAGAATCTCACAAACCTCCAGAGCTGGTGAAGAAGCATCCTGAGTTCAAAAAAGAAGGCAATGTTAAAAGGTGAACGATTTGGCGCTCGAAAACAATTGGAAGAGCAACATTGTCGGATAAAATGCACATTTCAAAACATGCATACAGGTAAGGGACACCACTTTAACCTTAGCTTCTAAATTTAGGTTCAGAACCAATTTTTCCAATATGATGTTACCCAACGACATAGCATTCTCTCTCTTACCAAAAAAAAAACGACATAGCATTCTCCTCTGAGCTCTGCTTAATATCAGCAGAGCTCATCCATCCTTACTTTTCACGTTCCAATGCTCGGAGGAAACTCCAGTGATGCTGCATTAATGATCCGTGAAAATAATTACCTTTAGGAAATGGTGCTACAGTTTCCCGCAGCCTTTCTTCATGACGTCTGCATCGTCTGAGGGAACGAGATTACCTTCGGAATCACTTCCCCAGAAGAAAGGGCTATTTCTACCAACATCCCGCGTGATTAAGAGGACATAAAGGATTAGACAGATCGCAGGTGGAGGGAGAGTTTGAGAGAAATACCCCCAGTATGAAACCAAGAAACTATTACTACTCACAGTTATAGTGGCCAGAAAAGTGGTTTTCGGAGGCCCGTCCAAGAGCACAAACGCAAACTTTCTGGTGATGTCTCTCATGACCTGATCAGCAGGGTAAGGCCTCCGATCTCTTGGAGTTCTATAAGCTTCTATGACGACAATGACCTCATCCGCGGTCTTGTTTAATCCATATTGCTGCTTGAGAAGAGCAACATCCTCCGTGTGTCCTTGAAACAAGCAGAAGATGTCATCCACAAAGCAAAACATCTGCCAGAGGGTAACATGTAGAGTAACCGTTAATTGAAAAAAGAAAAAAATCTTCTCATTTTGAATATCGACCTGAAAGTGTTGAAAGAGATTATTCTTATTTAGAAATGTCACTAAAGATAATTTGGAACATAGCAGTGCACCAAATAGAAATTAAAAGCTTGTTTTTTTCGTGTTCTGTAAAATTGGAAATAATGACACATAATTGACTACATTAGTCCGACCATAGCAGTGTTCGCACATGATCCTCCCAAGAGATTTTGCCAATCTAGATTACCATGATATCTGCAAAACAACCATAGTGAATGAGCTAAGCGCATGAGAAAAAAAGGTTTCTTGCACATAATCTTGGCAAATGCAACTCTGCTTTTCTGACCACCTAATTATATGGTCAAAGCACCATGTTATATGTACAATAACATCCAAAAAGCCTTGGAGAAAGTAGAGAGGGAACCACAATTCAGATTACAAATTAACTATCCTCCGATGGAGCTTCACAATGTCATTCGAAAATTGCTTCAACAAAAAATTTACATATGCAACAGTAGCGGAGAGGGAGGAGATGTAGCAGACAAGTTACACATCGGTAGAAGCACAAGATTTCCAGTTACACCAAAGAAACCCATGTGAGCTTGAAGTTTTTGTTCCGGAACTCCCCTGTAGGAAGAATGCCACATAAGAAGGTATTTTCAGATAAAATGACACAATGTATGACGAAATGAAAATCCCACGGTAGAGTAAACCTAAACAACCGATACTCTAAAGAACTAAATAGATTTGCCCCAGAGGTCACTGCTGACAATGCAAACATAGAGGCAGGCAGCATATTGTTACAATCTCAACCAAACAAACATAAGTATGTCGGCTAAAATTTTTTAGCAAGCTGTAAGACAGTTCCTAATCCGCCAGAGATCAAGACCCAAACGGGAAGGTGTCAACACCTAAAATTTGGCAACTCCATTTAATTATATATTTCACTAATATCACTAACTAAGTTCGCAATTGCATTATAGGCACTAGTAACAATTTCATATCCACAAATTGCGTTGGCCCGGTCATGAATTGTGCTTCAAATTGACCCGACGTGTAAGAGGATTTTACAGAACAATCAGCAAGATTTGTCCGAGAAGATATTAAGCAAGGAAGAAATTGCGGCTAAATATCTACTCATTTGTTTGACCAATATGTAAAGGGGATATTCAATCAACAATTCTAGGAGCCAATCAGCATCGTGAAAAGAGCAAAAGGAAAAATAATAAGCCACGAAAGGAAGAAAATGGATTTGGTAGAAAAAGCACGTAGGAGATGGTCGGATAAGGAAAATAAGTGAGAGGATCAGTCGCGTTACATGAATGAGAAAGGCAAGCGAAACTTATGGTGAAAAGAATATTTGATCAATATCCTTGATGTGGAGGAGTTCGGAACATACAGCTGAATGAAATTCGAAAAGGAAACAAGAGGAGATTAATTTGATTGATCATACACACGAAGCAAATGGAGATTTCACCAGCTTTTCTTGCCTGTGACAGGCTTCACAATCCGGACATCCCGGAAATCAAGGACCAAAATTTCTGGACGTATGTGGATATAAAAGGCGGATGACTTACAGTGGACGAGGGGCAGAGGGCAGAAGGTATTACACGAAAAAAAAGAAAAGAAAGAGGAGCTCATAGGGCATACCATAAACACTTCACGGAGCATTACACGGGGGAAAGGATCGTGAGAAGGAGATAGGGAAATTGGAGAAGCAGGTTCCTACCTCGTACGCCATCGCTGCACCCTGCCGAATTCCTGCCGCCACTGCTTCGACGTCCAACAGTGTGTTGCTACACGATTGCTGCTGTCTTGACGCACCCGTTGAGCATTTTTACGTGGCCGACAAAGCCCCCTGCCACTTCGCCATCAATGCCCACAAATTGCCCTGCGCTGCCCGCTTTCGCCGAACGCACAACGCCAAGCCTCCGCACTCATCACTTGCTCGGCCGTAATAAGTCATTGTTGAACCTGATTCCTCTCTCCTCGCGAGCTTAGCAGCTCTGCCATGCCTCACTCATTCGTCAGTGGCTCTGCGAACTTTTAGCGACTATCTGCATCATTGCTGGATTTACACCAGCCTCTGCCGAGCTATTCTCAGCCCATACTGTCACGCGTGGTGATAGTCCAACAGTCCACAGGGGCTCTCTTAACACTTTCCGATGTCACTTCTGCGTCTGATCAGCCTTTGTCCGCGATTCTGTTGAGACATTAGCTTGCATTGCTCTATGTAAAGCTGTAGCGATCCAGTCTAACGAGGGGGGAGTGGTTGCCCGGGCTAGTTGGCTTGTGTTGCTCCATTTAAAGCTGTAATGACCCGGTACAACGAGGGGGGAGTGGGGAGTGGCTCCTCCTAGGTTTCTAGGATGGCGAATGGGGCAGGTGGAGAGCAGATGTGAAAATTTTGACATAATGGCATGTTTTACTTTGGAACTTTAAAGTTAAGCGAGCCAGGCTACAGCACTACTCCTAGGAAAGTGCCTACCAGTCCGCTCAAAGACAAAACCTCATGTCCCGCTATGGGACGGGCTAAAGTGGACAATATTTCAAGTGAGTTAATTTAAGGATGTCACAAAAGCAGCCCATTTCATGGTTTTCTTACTCCACCCCAACCGCTCCTTCCTTCGTTGGTGTGCGCTCTCATTGGCTTCAGTGGGTCTCGTGTAAGAGGACCTTGTAGTCCATTCGAGGAGGGGGAACTACAAAGCGACTCACTCAGAAAATCGGAGAACGCGCAAGCACTCATACGTGGAAGCACTCGCTAGCGGATGCATTGACGAATGCAGATCTCTCGTTCATCCATTGCCCGCACGGCTTACGTTCTCTCTGTCTCCATCACAATCGCCACATTGACTTAGCCAGTCTTTTCCATCCATCATACGCGAGGAGTCAAGCGCCTGGTCAAAAGAGCAACAATTGATAGAGAGGTGGTTCAGTGGAGAAAGAGATTCACAACGGGACAAAACCAAGTGCAATTAGTGGAGACTTGGTTGCTATTGAAGGAGACAACATCACGTTCACGGGATCCCACGGCCTCCACGCACACTTCCACTCGTCTCTTTTCTGCAACATCCATTGTTCAGTGGCTCCACCTTTCGCGCGCTTTCCGCTCTCGGCATCCTTCACCAAGCAACGCTAGCGTTCTGCAATTATCCATCCTGCTTTTCAATCTCCGGTTTTCTCAGCTCAACCCGGCGTTTCTGCTCGTGATCTCCATCGGTGCCTTGTACATGATTCACTTCTCGGTTACATCGCCATCATCAACGTGGTTCTCCCTTGGCAGATACCCCACTCTGCCACGAGCTCGGCGTCATCAGGTTAAACCTAATCAAGGTAAGTTTAAGGTTGGTATGATTTTCGCTGATATTTAGTTCTAATATATAATTTCAATTGCATTTTATTAGTTGATAAGACCTTAGGATATTATGATTCAACTATTTCCCCATATTAAGCAAGGCCTATTAGGCCTCCGAACCTTTAGGCATTAAGGTCGGATGTCTTTAGTGACTTTGTTAAGATTGATTTGATTAAGTTGAAATTCGATTGCTTTGAAATAGCACGTTATCAATAAAATGATGGATTTTAAATATAATGTACGTTTCCTTGCATCGTAAGATTATCAATTGTCATTACACGCTACTTATACTTTAGGGTTTTCATATTTAGAGCCAACGTGGTTAGTTTCATGATGCATATAGATTTAGAGCATATTAATCTAGAAAGTACATAGATTTCATTAGGATTTCATAAAGACTGCATGTAGGCTTAGGGTTAACTGCTCTCACATCATATAATACACGTCATGTCACACGGATAGTCTTAGTTTACTCGCATTACATATTTCATATAGTATAATATATATAGGAGTCAGCGTTGCATCATATAATTGTTAGTCATGCAGCTAAGTCATTCGAGTGCTAAGATTTAAATTTATTATTTTGGTTAAAAAATATAAAATAGCACATCATGATTGGATACATTTATAATGTCCCATCTTGCATATAGAATGGAAAATGCACGCACATATAATTTATGGACTTTAGGGACATTTGTCTTTTTGTTAAGTAATGAAAGAAAAAGGACAAAATTGAAATTGAGGAAGCAGAATTGATATTGATGTTTTCAAAACCAAAAACTTACTCAAAACCTAGAAAGTTGACTGTAGATTGAAGAATCAATTCATTGGATCTGAATGCCATCAATGTAGACGATAGGGATCTCTTCGATGAGGGGCCAATAATCGCCGGTGAGTTTTGAGCATCGAAGTTTCAGAATCTCGCATTTGTATATGTATAGATTTTGGAGGGAAGGAGGGAGGCCATCTTCTGGCAAGTACCTCAACTTCGGGCAATCTCTAATCCATAACTGTTGGAGAGAGGAGAGATGGTTGCGAAGACCGCTTGATAGACTTTCCACATTCCTCATATTTCTCAAGTAAAGTTCGGTTAGAGAGGAAGGAAAGAGAAGACTCCATGCATCCTCGTCCTCCCAAGGAAACCACTCCCCCTCTCCCTCCCCTCCCTTGCCAAAGTCGATTTGGAGCAACTCAAGGGATGTCAGCAGGTGTAAGCCCCATTCTCTCATTGGAGACTTCAAGTTCTCGCACCCTAAAATTTCAAGGCTCTGTAAATTGGGAGGCAATCCTCCTTCGGGGAAGCATTTAATATTTTGGCAATACCAAATTTGTAGCGAATGGAGGGATGTAAGATTATGCCATTGATTTGGTAGAAACTTTATCTTTGGACACTTACAAAGCGTAAGCTTGGATAGGGTGATGGGAAGGGGAGGGAACTCCTCTATCTCCAATGCTGGACAGTTCCATATTTCCAATTTAGTGAGATGGGAGAGCGTGTGAAGGCACTGGGGTAGGCTTCCTAGTTTTGCACAAGTAGAAATATCCAAAGATTTCAACGATTCTACAATGATCTCTTCCAGCGACTCCACTCCCTCACACTCCGAAATACGAAGTGTCTTTAGAGCAGCAAGTCTAGCCTTGGCAAGTGGAAAGAATGTCATAGAATCACATTTACTTATCTTCAGAGATTCAAGTTGTGAAATTAGGTTATTGCTGCTAAGGTCATCTGGAGCAATGGTTTGTCCGATGATTTTTGGACAATTCCGAATGCTCAAATCTCTAAGTGTGTGCATCTTGCTTGGAAGCTTTTCTAAACTCGTGCAATTCTTTAATTCCATCTTTTCAAGGTTGCAGGGCAGCTCTATCTCTCCTTCTCCACCCACAAAAGATGTGAATTGAGGACAGCTTTCGATGGCTAAACTCTGGAGGCAAGTAAGATTTTGAGTTTCATTTCCATCTTGCCATAAGTATGTTAACTTGTCACAACTTATTATTTCAAGCTCCTTTAGCTTGACCAAGCTACTCATAAATCCATGATCAAAGCAAACAAGCTTCGGTAGATGTTGAATTTTGAGAACGGTTAAAGAAGGTATGTTGACCACGATCTTTAAAATCTCTCCTTCTCCAACCACAAAAGATGTGAATTGAGGACAACTTCTGATGGCTAATTCCTGGAGGCAAATAAGATTTCGCATTCCATCTCCATCTTGCCACAAGTATGTTAGCTTGTCACAGCTTCTTATATGAAGCTCCTTTAGCTTGACCAAATGGCTCATAAACCCCTTATCAAAGCATATGAGCTCCGAAAGATTCTCAATTTTGAGAATGGTTAAGGAAGTTAGGTTGACCAAGCTCTTTAAGATCTCCTTGTTACAATCCCTAAGGTGTAAATCACAGAGAGATGGAAGATGAACAACACTGGTTGAGTTATTCAAATGCGTGCATGAATGAATTTCCAACTTTATGAGATGATCAAGTTGACAAGGCAACGTCCCCATCAACTCTGGACATCTTCGAACAACAAGATGCTGAAGGCAGGAGAATGGTACTTCTTCTTCTTGGTCACCAACGTAAAGAGACCAATCTTTCCATGCCGACATCTCTTCAAACTTCAAAGTTGTTAAGGATGGGAAAGGCCTTTTAGTCCCACAAAATTCGGAGCCTATCATGCTTACTACATGCAGACCTTCAATAGATAATTCTCTGAGTGAAGGGAGCTGTCCAAGTGATGGCAGCGATCTAACATTAGGACAACCACGCAAGCACAAAGACATTATCTTAGAATAGGATGGACCATTTAACCATGACGGAAATATTCCACCACCATAATATGAGATAGTGAGACTTTCAAGATTAGTATGAGGTCGCAGGGAGTGAAGAACCTGTGCTTCATGCTCTATATTCCGGAAATTTCCAAAATTTTTATTCCAAGACAAGAATAAGTTGCTAAGGCCTTGCTTTCTAAACAAATTAGCATCAATTGCGTCTCTAACTTCTTCCACCTTTTGCAATTCAGATATGAAGAATTCTCCTTGAAGATGTTGCAAGTTCTTTAACTCCTTTAACTTTGATCCTTTCTCTGGTTCTACCACAAACTTAGACAAGATAATTATATTCTTCAAATTACTAATACCCAATGGCATCTTTTTTAGACTTGATGTATCTCTAAGGTCAAGAAATTGTAAATTGACCAATTTTGTGATACCTGGAGGCAACATTGAAAGCTTTTGACAACCTCTTAAGATCAAAGCTTGTAATTTGCGCAAGGCATCAATTGACTCAGGTAGCCTTTCAATATCAGTATAAGAGAAATTGAGATATCGAAGATGATTTAAATCACTAACACATTCCGGTACCTCTATGATGGAACAATAGCATAATGAGAACACCTTCAAGTACTTCAATTTTGTTAGCAAGTCATACAGCACCTTGTTGGAGATAGAGAATTTTCTTGAGCCCCCACCAATCCCATCACGCAATATTATTAAACTTCTTAGTACCTTCATTCCATCATATGCTCTCAAGCATCTTGATGTAACATACCATGATGAGATGAATGATGCATAAAGAGCTTTCTTATCAAGAGAGGTGTCATCTTCCTCATCCACCAGTTGAGACTCCCTAGAAGTAAAGCATATTCCGCCCGCAATCGACTTTGCTAGGTCATTCAAAAGATCGTGCATCAAAAACTTCGATGTGTTAACGCTGGATTGTTGCAAAAAGGATCTGGATACTAACTCATCGAAGTAATTCCATCCTAAGCTCAAGATATTCTCCTTTGTTTTTCGTCCATCTAAAAAGCCCTCTGCTATCCATAAGAGTACTAGTTCATGCCTCTCAATTTCATAGTCCTTTGGAAATATTGCGCAATAAGCAAAACATCTCTTCAAATAAGAAGGAAGATGGACATAGCTCAATTTTAAAGCTGGGAGAACCTCATCATTTTTTTCCATCGTGGCATCCCATATTCTATCATTTAAGATAGCTTCCCATTCGTCAAGATTTTCTTTGTTACGTAGGAGACCACCTAATATTTTTGCTGCTAAAGGTAAACCTTTACATTTTTCAGCTAATTTCTTACCTATTTCTTCAAGATATGCATGCCTCCCAAAATTTCTTTCTCCTAGAGCATGATGGGCTAATAAACTTGTACAATTATCAAGGGACAACTCCTTCAAAGGATACGGTGAAGCACCTGTTATGGACACAACAGAATGGTTGCGTGTTGTGACAATGATCTTGCTTCCCTTAGCCCCCGCTTCAAATGGCTTTAGGAGGGCAGTCCATTCTCCATACTTCTCATTCCAGACATCGTCTAAAATCACGAGAAACTTCTTTTCAGATAAACTGTCCTTCAACTTAACTTGAAGCCCATTAAGATCTTCACCCTCACAGGGTAACCCGGTGACTGACCGCAAAATAGTTTTTGTTATGTTGAGGACATCAAAAAAATCTGAAACACAAACCCATACTCTCCTCTCGAAATAGCTTTTCACCCTGACATGATTATATAGTTGTTGAACCAAGGCCGTCTTTCCAACACCACCCATCCCAACTATGGGGACTATGCTCAAAGTGGCATCGGAATTTTGGACGTCACCAATCAATAGTTCAAGTACTTGTGCTTCTTCCTCCTCCCTGCCAAAAAATTGAAGTTCTGGTAGAGAAGTGCTGGGGAGCCTTTTGTTGGTGTAGTGGGATCTGTGCACAACATTCTCTCTCAAGCTTAGGAGAGCCTTCCTGGTAATAATCTCTTCAAACCTACCCTTCATCTCTTGTGACTTAGTTTCAGACATGAGCGAGCACGATCGGCTAAACAAAGAGAACTTCCTTTTCAACTGACCTCCACTTGTGCTGGATTCTACCTTCGGCTTGGCTTGACCAGCCTCGATCTCGAACTCATGAAGCAAGTCTTCTATGTCATAGGCCAAGTCCCTAACATCATCGAACCAAAGCTTCGTTAGACGGTCATCACTCAGTTGCTTGTCCTCTGCATCATCTAGCATTGCATTGATTGTTTCTAGCATCCCCTTCAACATATGGGGCGAGGTGGTGTTGATTCTTTCTTGTAGCACATAGTCCAATCCTAAAGAAGTCAACTTGTCGAGTAGGACCTGACAGAAGGAACCCAAAAAAATTTCTCCAATGGCCATGGGTGAATCAGTCACTATAGTCTGCAGAGAACAAGGGTTATGGAGAAGCAAAGTGATAGTGAGTTAATCGAGAGATAAAACTATAAAGTCTAGGAAATCAAGACTTTCACCTACCAAAAATATGCAACAAAGGCCAAGACTTTCAAGGATATGCATCAAAGATTAGGCAAATCAAAGTAAAATACTTTTTGTCCACAAGTGCTTTGTTCTGTATTTTTTAGAGAATATTCAGAGAACTTACTAGATATTGTGTACCTTCTTTGTTTAGAGAGTGAAGCAAAAGTGAAAGAGCTAATGGGAAAGAAACTTCAATAAAATCTAGGAAGACCAAGACTTTGCAGGACACAAATTGGAGTTTGTTGATTCACTTTTCACATCCCTCGTCTTCTTTCACAATGTGAATGTCTCTTGTTTCTCTACTAGTAGAATTTCCACGCGTTACATGTCTTGATTGAAATTGACAATACTATAATTTTCGTCCAACTCTTTTCTAGTTCATTTATATTGTGATTTTTCATTCATTAATCTAGAACTATGTCAGAGATTTTCATGTATCTTTTCAAAACTAAGTTCTATAAAAGGAAAAAAAATAAAGCAAAGAGAAAAAAAATAAAGCAAAAAACTAAAAAAGAAAAAAAATGCAAAGATGGGGGCAAGAGAGAGCACCATCGTCTTGTAATATTTAAAGATTTACCTCAAACTCATGAAGACCAAGACTTTTCGTTATACAACTACAAGACTTTTTGTTATACAACTACAAGACTTTCCGTTATACAACTACAAGACTTTCCGTTATACAACTACAAGTCATCAATGACGGCTTACTTTCTTAGGATAAGTGCACGAGAAATCCGAAAACTTGTCACCAAAGTGCAAATAACTTCTAAAACTTGTAAAAATTGTAATCAAGTTTTAAAATTTGTCAAATTTATTCAATCAAGCTCTTCCATTAACTTCATTCAATTTGACTAACAAAAGCATTTTCCGTTAGCTAAGTTGAATGGAGTTAATGGAAGAGCTCGATTGCACCAATTTGACGAGTTTTAATATTTGATTGCACTTTTTGTAAGTTTTAGGACTTCTAGTACACTTATTCCTACTTAATTTGTTTAATAAGAAAAAAGCTAACTTTGTCTGTTCGTCCACATTGAAGGAGGAATCGAGGGATTTCTTATATTTTCATAATATACTCAAATTATTTCGGTTTAATAATTTTCTTAAACATATGTGAATCTTTACTCCTATAATTGCCAAGTGAAAGCCTATATTGATCACATATTCACCGATAAAGTAGAAAACAAAGACATTGAAATCACTAGGGTATTTAGAATATATGGAGAAAATATGCATGCACTCAAAGTTGATCATTGAAGAAAAATCACCTCTTAGCCTCTATTTTGGATGGCCATAAGAAAAGGTCCTCTCTTGCATGCACAAGCCAAAAGTCTCAATCTAAAAAGAGGTCAAAAGGTGATTTTTCGTCATATGACCAACTTAGAGTGCACGCAAATTATCGTTAAATAATATATTACTTACTAGTGTTTTGTTAGCATTTTTTACATCCGTACATTATCAGTAACCTTATCATTTCAATATCTTTGTTTTACGCGTTATTGGTGAATATGAAATCAATGTAGGCTTTCATGTGGTAATTATGTGGTGAAAATTTGTAGCAACATGCACAACAATGATTTGTTGAAGGTATTGAAGTAGTAGTTGATGATCACGAATCATTTGATAGGAGAATCGTGGTCCTTTGTACAATTTTCCTGTTCATAAGTGTGATGCCTAGAGTATAATTTCTATTAGATTGTACATTGTCAGTTGGTGATGCTTGACCTTTTTCTTGTTTAGCGATGAATAAGAATCCTTGTGAACTCACACCGACTGAAATAAACATTGAAGATCCAACTAACAATGGCATCTTTTTTTCTATTCTACATTAACAAGTCATCAAAGACAGCTAACTTTGATTGTTCAATAAGAGAACAGAAACATGTCCTTTGGGATAATAAGAAAAAGAGTCAGGTAGACAAATTGAAGCAAGTTGCTTAATTTTACTATGGAAATAGTAAACGACTCACAGATCACCAACTAATCCATCAAGCAAGTTGGTTTGGGCTAACTTTTTATGTTCAAAGGAGCACGATTCTCCCCTCAAGTGATTCACAATCATCAACAACTACTTCAACACCCTTTAGCATATCATTGCCACATAAAAGCCTATACTAAAAGAAAAACCAACAAAAAATTTGTAAGTTATAAATTTTTTATGAAGATATGCATTCCCTCTAAGTTGCTCATGTGAAGAAATATCACCTCCTATCCGCTGTTTTGGATGGCCACAAGAAAAGGGTCCTCTCTTTCAAATGACAGCCAAAAGTCTTGACCTGGAGAAAAAGGAGAACAATTGATTTATCTAACTCAAGGAAACAATGAACATTAAAACTGTCACGTCCCGAACTCCGAGCACGCACACATCCCTCGACGGTTGACTTAAAAATTTTGCGATGTCCCAGGACGTGTTGCCAATCCTTTTCATTTTATTCACATGCGGAAGCAAATTATACAAACCCCGGACAACCATCAAATATAGGGATAGTAGAAAGACATGCAACCAATTTTCCCAAAACACACTTTATATACATACCCGGTTAAACCTACGGGTTTATAAATGCAAGTCAGTCTCAAAAGAAACCCCTAGGCAACCTAACTCCGTTAGTAAAAGGGCCCGCCACGAGATGTCGCATCTCACACCCATCAAATCTGCACTTAGCAAATCTCCATGCCACGGCCCTGAAAAAGGTTAGCCCACGACGGGGTGAGAATAAATCTTAGCGAGTTAAACCTTAAGCCCTAACTAGGGTGCAAATTCACTCAGAGGCGGCCCAAGCACACATCACAGAGGATTTATCTCGCCTCAGTTCCTTCCTACTGTCGGCATAATTCATATCACAGATGCATATAATAAATGCACACATCAATTGGAACGTCTCACACAGCTCAATCAATCACTGAGATCCCGATTATAAGGCCAAATCGTTATGACACGTCCTATTCTGTGTCACACAATTTTGTCCTATAATCAGGCATGCTTATCTCAATCAGTCACATGTTCCAATTGATTACTGCCCACACAAACATGATCTACCCGACACACAGCAGTCTTCCGGTGTAACCGAGCGTCATCTCTCACCATCGAGCATGGCAATGTCTACCTCAAGACGACATCCACATAGGAGCATCGTCCACTCGACGCACATTGGGTGACAGGGTTTCATAACTAGCACACAACCATCCAATTCCGGCTAAGGACATCGTGCATTGCACTCAAATGCCTCAATTAAAATTATGTACTTGACTTGGCCTATTTTCTTTGTATTAAAAACATCCAGTGAAAATAATCTTGTGTGAGTACACGGTCAGATTGAACAAAAAAAATTGATATCCTCCATTTTAAAATCCCACCAGTTAATATAGTATCTTAAAACATTTTCGATGTCAAAACCCAACATCCGGTATTTTCTAATTAAATACCAAAATTTCACATTTGTGAAATAATAATTCAAGAATCAACACCCATCATCAAATTGCACAAATTAACAATCAATTGCACAAACTAATTGCACCACGACAATCAGCACAAAATTCTAACAACTGGCTGTCCCAATATAATTTACAGTAATTAATAAATAATTAAATAAATTATATTTAATTAAATAAATAAATTGCAGTTAATTAAACTGAACCACTTAATTAACCTGACCATGCAGGCACATCATTAACCAAATCAACTCTTAGCTTCCATCATATAGCTAAAACACCAAAATCTCATTTTAAAAATAAACTTAGTAACCATTTTTCTTTTGTTCAAACCTTCCGAAATAAATTCGTACGGGGTCCCGTATTTGAAATTAACCTGCCAAACTTTGCACGCACCTCGTATAAAACCTCATCGTTTTATTGAGCAAATAAAAATTAGCGTCCAAACCCGACACCATTTTTTTTCTAATTTCTGTTCCAACCCCCTCTTTTGAAAGCAAATCTTAGCAACCCCTCTTTTTTTTTTTTTTTTTTTTGGTAAGTAACCCCTTTTTTTTTTGTTCAAATGTTTATAAATAAATTCATAGGTGCTCACGCACTCAAAATTAAACCGTCAAAATTTGCACGCACCTAGTTTAAAACCTTATTGTTTTATTGGACAAATAAGTTTTGGTCTCTGGACTCAACACCTCATGTATTTTCTATTTAATAGTCCAAGAGGTCACATTTTATAATAATACTAAATAACCAACATAAAGTAATCCATCTCATCACCTCATACCTAAGTTATCAGCATTCCAAAAGTCAGCCAAATCACTAAATACACCTTATCCAGCAAACACAACACCAAGAATAATCACAAAATCACTACCGGCCCTAACCGGCAGAAACTAGTCCACTCGCGCATCTCCAAATTTAAATCCAGAAACCTAATCAAAAGAGTTCAGAAAATTCTCAAATTTTAATATCTTATAAAGGACATTTAAACGAAAATTTTTTGTGAAGACACCTTAGCCCAGATATTTCTGGATTAAAAGCAGTAAATCGTCCAAACCATTACAAAAACTGTGTCCGTTTCCAAAAATTACGTTTTCAAAAACCAGCTTGGTTCGAGATCCAAAACTTATTCGTTTGATCTAAAATTTGACTATGTTAAACTAGAAGATATGAAAAATAACTTTCATGAAGAAACCATTTCAACATTTAAACCATAAAAGTTGATAAAAATCCCTTGAATCCCAAAATGTCACTAATTCCAGCAAAAACAGAGGTTTTGTTTTTTTTTTAACGAAGTTGAAACCATATACTTTTGAATTCATAAAATCTTGGGAAAAATATATGTTATAGCTGAGGATGTCTAAAACATTTATTAAGAAGGAATTAACCTCAAAATCTCAACACATTTCGATCCACAAAAATGGTAAATGGAGAGGGTCTAGTAAACCGGATTCAAATTTTCACTAATTCAACTTGCTTAACACTAATCCTTCTTAGCACTAATCTAACCATGCTAATTAATACTAATCTAACCCACTAAGTGTAATTAATAACCTAATTAAGGATTAGAGAGTTAACTTACCGGATTAGCAAGTCGACGGGTCCATGGTGACGGCGGCGCGAAGACGACCAAGAGCCGAGCCTACGGCGACTCCAACGGAGATCCGACAGTTGTTGAATAGGCCCTACAAGCCCTCAGCTAAGGCTGATCAGCGCTTCTTATGGGTTAGTTGGTGAAGGGCTTGGGCTGGTCGCCAGGGCTAGTGTGTGGCCGCGGGATTGAGCTGGAACGGGTGGCTGTTCGATTGGAGCTATTGGGCTCGAGGTAAGCTGGGGTAAGGTTGCTGCTGGAGTTGCAGCAGTGGAGGAGCTGCTGGCTCGGCGTGAGCTTGGCTGTGGTGAGTTGATGATGAAGACGTGAGGTGAGGGTGCAGCAGCGTGAGTGGAGAAGACAGGGTGCTGGATGGTGCGTGGGTAAGGTGTGAGGGTGATACGGTGGTGGGGAGGGGTAACGGCAGCAAAGAAAATTGAAGAGAACAAGACCAAAATTCAGGGGAAAGGGAAAATGTGAGGAAAGGAGGGAAATGGAGAAGAAGAAGGGGAAGTGGGCTGTTTGGTTGGCTGAGCAAGGGAGAAAGCGTGCGTGAGAGAAAGAGAAAGAGGGAGAGAGAGGGGGGAGGGGGGGAAAGAAAGTCCAATGCACAACCCAACCAAAGGAAGCCTAGCTCAAAATATCAACCCATCATCACATTAACCCCAAAGTCTTCATCCCCTTAAGTTAATTGGTCCTCCAATCACCATTTAGCTTCAATTTTCACCCCAAATAAGCCAATATGGGTAACCAAAATAGCTCCTCCTTCTCCCATCCGAATTTCCACTTCTATTTTCCAAATTGTCTGAATCAATTTTTCTGTAAAATTCCAAACTCGATGGAATTTCTCCGAAAGACGAGATGACATCATAAAAATAAATCGTGACACATTCGAACGTCTGATTCTCAAAACCAAATTCAATTTCATGGTTAAAATCGACTGGACACGATTTTAGTATAACCTAACCTACCGGGTAGCTTTGAGGGATTTTATCATGTTTAACTTATGATTAATAATTTCTGATCCACGTTTGTGCATCTTCGACTTATCGGCAACTCTCGGTTGTCGTAAAAATCGCAAGATTTCAATTACGGGTACCGAGTACATAATTGACAGAAAATGGGTTTAGTGTCGTTTGACGCAAATTTTGTAATCATGTAGAATCACCTACAATTTAATTACGCCATTCCATCGAATCGACCTATATCGATCACTAATCGATTATAACAGTACCCGTATTGATCCTTGCCGATTATCATGGTTAAGCAGTCGATTTTTGATCAAATTCTCAAGTTTGTCACGTTTTTATACCTTAACAAAAACATAGTCTCTTCGGTCTAACTCAAATTGCTTGTCGTGACAGTGTACTGATAAAGACTTTTCGTTAGAAAGACTGAGACTTTATCGGATATCATGTACTTTTTTTTTTTTTTTGTCTAGAAAGTAAAGCAACAATGAAAAAGAGCTAATGGGGAAGAAACTTTAATCAATTTCGGAAAGACCTAGACTTTCCAAGGTGCAAATTGGTTTCATTGCTTCACTATTCACATCCCTTTTGTCACGTCCCAATGTCAATGTCTCTTTTTCCATTTCAAGTAGACTTTCCACACGTTATATGGCTTGCTTAAAATTAACAATACTATAAATTAGTATGAAAAGGAAGCTGAGAAGGAACCAAGAACTTCCAGCGGCCGTGGGTGAATCAATCACCGTATTATTGAAGCAAAGTGATAACGAGGTAATGAGAGAGACAACTTTAAAGTCCTGGAAGATCAAGACTTTCACCTACCAAAAAGTTTAAACAGAGACCAAGACTTTCAAGGATGCTTCATGTTCACCTACCAAAAAGTTTAAATAAAGACCAAGACTTTCAAGGATGCTTCATGTCCATAAGTGCTATGCTCATGTGAAAAAACCATAAACTCAAAAAGACTAAGACTTTACTAGATATCAAATGCACAACCCAACCAAAGGAAGCCTAGCTCAAAATATCAATCCATCATCACATTAACCCCAAAGTCTTCATCCCCTTAAGTTAATTGGTCCTCCAATCACCATTTAGCTTCAATTTTCACCCCAAATAAGCCAATATGGGCAGCCAAAATAGCTCCTCTTTCTCCCATCCAAATTTCCACTTCTATTTTCCAAATTGTCCGGATAGATTTTTCTGTAAAATTCTAAACTCGATGGAATTTCGCGAAAAGACGAGATAACATCATAAAAATAAATCGTAACACATTCGAACGTCTGATTCTCGAAACCAAATTGAATTTCGTGGTTAAAATCGACCGGACGCAATTTTAGTACAACCTAACATACCAGGTAACTTCGAGAGATTTTATCGTGTTTGACTCATGGTCGATAATTTCTGATCCATGTTTGTGCATCTTTGACTCACTGGCAACTCTCGGTTGTCATAAAATTCGCAAGATTTCAATTACGGGTACCGAGTACATAATTGACAGAAAATGGGTTTAGTGTCGTTCGATGCGAATTTTGCAATCATGTGGAATCACCCACAATTTAATTACGCCATTCCATCGAATCGACCTATATCGATCACTAATCGATTATAACAGTACCCGTATTGATCCTTGCCGATTATCATGGTTAAGCAGTCGATTTTTGATCGAATTCTCAAGTCTGTCATGTTTTTACACCTTAACAAAAACATAGTCTCTTCGGTCTAACTCAAATTGCTTGTCGTGACAGTGTACTGATAAGGACTTTTCGTTAGGAAGACTAAGACTTTATCAGATATCATGTACTTTTCTTTTTTTTTTTGTCTAGAAAGTGAAGCAACAATGAAAAAGAGCTAATGGGGAAGAAACTTTAATCAATTTCGGAAAGACCTAGACTTTCCAAGGTGCAAATTGGTTTCATTGCTTCACTATTCACATCCTTTTGTCACGTCCCAATGTCAATGTCTCTTTTTCCATTTCAAGTAGACTTTCCACACGTTATATGGCTTGCTTAAAATTAACAATACTATAAATTAGTATGAAAAGGAAGCTGAGAAGGAACCAAGAACTTCCAGCAGCCGTGGGTGAATCAATCACCGTATTATTGAAGCAAAGTGATAACGAGGTAATGAGAGATACAACTTTAAAGTCCTGGAAGATCAAGACTTTCACCTACCAAAAAGTTTAAACAGAGACCAAGACTTTCAAGGATGCTTCATGTTCACCTACCAAAAAGTTTAAATAAAGACCAAGACTTTCAAGGATGCTTCATGTCCAAAAGTGCTATGCTCATGTGAAAAAACCGTAAACTCAAAAAGACTAAGACTTTACTAGATATCAAATGCACAACCCAACCAAAGGAAGCCTAGCTCAAAATATCAACCCATCATCACATTAACCCCAAGGTCTTCATCCCCTTAAGTTAATTGGTCCTCCAATTACCATTTAGCTTCAATTTTCACCCCAAATAAGCCAATATGGGCAGCCAAAATAGCTCCTCTTTCTCCCATCCAAATTTCCACTTCTATTTTCCAAATTGTCCGAATAGATTTTTCTGTAAAATTCTAAACTCGACGGAATTTCGCGAAAAGACGAGATGACATCATAAAAATAAATCGTAACACATTCGAACGTCTGATTCTCGAAATCAAATTGAATTTCGTGGTTAAAATCGACCGGACACGATTTTAGTACAACCTAACATACCGGGTAGCTTTGAGGGATTTTATCGTGTTTGACTCATGGTCGATAATTTCTGATCCATGTTTGTGCATCTTTGACTCACTGGCAACTCTCGGTTGTCATAAAATTCGCAAGATTTCAATTATGGGTACCGAGTACATAATTGATAGAAAATGGATTTAGTGTCCTTCGACGCGAATTTTGCAATCATGTGGAATCACCCACAATTTAATTACGCCATTCCATCGAATCGACCTATATCGATCACTAATCGATTATAATAGTACCCGTATTGATCCTTGCCGATTATCATGGTTAAGCAGTTGATTTTTGATCGAATTCTCAAGTCTGTCACGTTTTTATACCTTAACAAAAACATAGTCTCTTCGGTCTAACTCAAATTGCTTGTCGTGACAGTGTACTGATAAGGACTTTTCGTTAGGAAGACTAAGACTTTATCGGATATCATGTACTTTTTTTTTTTTTTGTCTAGAAAGTGAAGCAACAATGAAAAAGAGCTAATGGGGAAGAAACTTTAATCAATTTCGGAAAGACCTAGACTTTCCAAGGTGCAAATTGGTTTCATTGCTTCACTATTCACATCCCTTTTGTCACGTCCCAATGTCAATGTCTCTTTTTCCATTTCAAGTAGACTTTCCACACGTTATATGGCTTGCTTAAAATTAGCAATACTATAAATTAGTATGAAAAGGAAGCTGAGAAGGAACCAAGAACTTCCAGTGGCAGTGGGTGAATCAATCACCGTATTATTGAAGCAAAGTGATAATGAGGTGATGAGAGAGACAACTTTAAAGTCCTGGAAGATCAAGACTTTCACCTACCAAAAAGTTTAAATAGAGACCAAGACTTTTAAGGATGCTTCATGTCCAAAAGTGCTCTGCTCATGTGAAAAAACCATAAACTCAAAAAGACTAAGACTTTACTAGATATCATGTACCTTTCCTTCTATATAGTGAAGCAGAAGCTAAAGAGAGCAAATGAAAAAGATAGACTTATTTCTTTTTTTCTATTCTAACCCTCAATTCACTTTCAAACTTTTACCTTAGACTTTGCAGGACGCAAATTGGCATTGTTCCTTCACTTCTCACATCCCTCCTCTTCCATCCCTACATGAATGCCTTTGTTTTTCCAATATTAGTGGAATTTCCCCAGGTGTTAAGAGTCATGCTTAAAATTGACTATTACTATATGTTTTGTCTAACTCTTTTCATGCTTAATCTTACTGTGATTTTTCATTCAGTAATCTCTCTTGTACTTGTCTATTAGAATTATTTCTAGATTTCCATGTATCTTTTCAAATTCAAATTTAATAAAAGAGAAAAAAAGGAAAAAAAATAAAAGCAAGAATGGGGCAAGAGAGCACATCACCGTCCCACTGCTACTGCCGTGCCGTTGCCATCAGCATCACTGCTTATAGTCACCTTCATAGACAACATTTCCTTGAGATGCTATTCTTAGAGTGGTTTAGGAGTTAAAAGAATAATCAGTAAGTAGTCTAATCTCTCGTTCAGTTTACAACCTGAACTTCTTTTTTTTCAATCAAAAAGCTCAATTTTTCAAAATTGCCTCAATTTGAGGCATTGGTTAAATAACTTGCCATGCTATATGATTTTGCTTATATGACTCGTTACTCAACAAAAGTTAAACATAATAACTGACATGGCTCCTTACCCTATAGATTGAGTGATGAGGAGAGAAAAAAGTGTGTTGAGTTAAACAATCTTAGCGTCTAATATATCTCGGCTGATGTGACAATATCTCAAGGTACCATATCAGATGTCAATATGACAATTAATGATTATTTAATGGTCTTAGTATCATATCAACATTTTTCGTCGCAATTTTACTAGAGCCCTTAACGTATCAAAAAATTGAGGTACTTGACTAAATCAAAAACATAATTTATGGGCTTGATTACAAAAAGAATAATAAGTCAGATACTTGTCCGGCATTGTCCAAGAATTTATCGTTCGATGATTGGTCTAATTTTAAATCTCAAATGCACTTTTGTTTACGTGAAACTTATTCTACAAATTCATCCTCTCAATTCATTGCTTGGCCTCACTTTAATGGTCTCTTTTTAAAGATTTTTCTTTCTTTCATGTGAAAGCATATTAAATAGTTTTGTTAATTTCAAGCCGTTGCAAAAAGATCGCAATGGCTATATGTCAAGCCCATTCGGAGACTATAAAGTTCTCAATGTTAATTTCCTTAAGATCTTCTGGTATCATTCAAACATAAAGTATTGCTCTTGCCCCTTTTTCTTGGCCAATTCCATTGCTTTCCCTTTGTTCTATTCATACAAAACTAATCAAGTATGTGCAAGTAGTTTGGCCAAAATCAGATCAAAGCAGTCTGAATACCAGTTCACTCACTAAACCAAGGAAACAAACCGTATTCCAAAATTGGATCCACCTAGTTTTAGAGTCCCATGGGTACAAAACTGGGCTTTGGCTACAGTTGCACGTGGAGGGACTCGAGCACTCAACTCCTTGGATCACCGGCACTTCACTTTACCACCAAGGCCCAACGATTCATATGTCCACAAGCAATCAACAACATTAAAAATCTATAATCGCTTGCTCATGACATCATCACCGGTTTGCCCGTAGTGCAACCACTTGGACCGCAAACTGGTAACCTAACTGGTTCTCTGACCAGCCCAAGTTTGAAAACATTGGTGCAAAACTCCGATCCCTTCTTAAAACAAGTAGATTTGACTATCTAATATGAATTGGGCCGTAATGCACGCAATGCTTTTGCCATGTAACGGAAGATGATAGCTAAGTGATTATAACTAATAAACATTGATGCTCCTCTTTCTCCTTGATCGTATGAGATCTGGAAACCTTCGTAGTGCTCCAAATGAGGTTGATGCTCAACCTCCATGGCACATTACTCCTGTCGTTGCTCCAGTTGGAGCTATGACTGATGCTTGACCTTTCCTTTAAATTTTTTTTGTTTTCAACAGTAAGTCTCTGCATTGTCATCGCACAGACTTCAATTTTAGATGCCAATAAATCTTAGTCAAAAAGGAAAAAAATTAACATCTACCGCTCTTAGGAACCTTATATGCTTTTAGAAACTTAGTCAAGCATGGCATGCTATTGAGGGGTTGGAGGACTTTGTCAGGCTTGAGAAGAGATCTAATTGCTGCAAACAAAAGAAATGAAATCTATAACCATTGGATTTTGTTATTAAGCAAAAACTAGAAAATGATGCAGTGCAATACATTTAGCTGCAAAGTGGCAGTTTGATTTGTCACATATAGTTTTGGATATCATGGTTTTCATGAGCACAAGAAGAAATCTAATCGCAACATTTGGTAGCAAATTACTCAACATCATCTCCAGTGAGTTTGTTAAGAATTTTCTCTCGACAAGCTAAAGAAATTTATTGCACAATGGCGTCAAGCAGATGCTAGCCCATGTAACAAATCATAAACGCAATTCATGCTATGAGGTATAAGAAAGAATGCACTTAGTAATGTCATTTTCACACAACCAAAAGTTGTGGAAAGCCATCTATCATTCAAATTAAAAAACCAGTCCTGCTATTTTCAAAGGCTCTCCTATTTCTTTCTTCAAAACGAAACAATAAGCTAATGAAGCGAATCAACCATGAACATAGCCCAACATAAACAAGGAGAAATAAAAAAAACTACTTACTGTTTGATGTTGGGTTCCAAAATCCAACAAAAGGAAGTTCTCTAGTAGAACCCAAAAACAGGAGTGTGCCATAGATTCATAGAGAATTTGAACAGAAATTACAAGGCCTATAGGACAGGCAATCGGATAGAAAGCAAATGAAAGTATGCTGCAGAAGGCAGTCTTATATATTATGGACCTGAATATCCATGCATAGTGATGAACAAGGCATTACTGCAGGGTGAGCTCGGCATCGAATTTGTAACAACAAGAGAGAGAATGTTGATCGTCATAGCAGCAAAGGCTATGTTCTCCATGATAGCTACTACGCAGTCATCTCTTTGACCCAACATTGAGATTCAAATGCAGGGTGGCAAGTTCATCTTCAAAATAGCAAATTAGTATTGCCACACTCATTAAGTCAGACCAATAACCAAGAATGAACCAGTCACCGTAAATAGACTGCTTTTGATGTCCTTGTTGGCACCAAGGAGAGCTGAGAGTTGCCAAAAGCATTATCTGCACATTCTTTCTGAATCATTGATTTCATGAGTTCCGATGGCAATATTTAGGACTAACAAGGAATGAGATGGATCAATCCGCTATTAATTAACTTGGTTTATAGATGTAAGCAGAGTTTGTCTAATTAAATCTGTACAAAGACTCAAAACTTTGAACTTGTGAAGAAGAAGACTGGAAAGCAAGTTATCTTGACAACTTGAATAAGAACATATGACCTTAAAATGCATCATGAGGCTTGCATCTATTGTCAATTTCATGTATATCCATGAAGGAGCTGTCTCCAACTGCAATATCCTCCAATTCACCGATGGCTTCTATTTGACTAAGCTGCATAGCAACGCCTCCATCCTCTGAGCTACTCTAGAAAATCATTATCTTCCATATCTGATAAGTCCATAAAAGTTTCTATCTTATTCTTCCTCCCTGTACAACCAATAGGGCTTAGGACCTTTCCCTTCCAAATAACCAGCCTACATTTCTGAATCAGCTCCACACCTTCATAAGCTCCTGTCAAGGACACACTAAACCTCTTCCCCCTCTCAGAGACATAGAAAACGCAATAATGCTTCAACAAGAGTCTCATAAGCTTCTGAGGCATCACAAATTCTTGTTGAAAGTGCCCTATGTGATCAGTTACCGACCTCTTTTCCATTGTGAAGCCAAGTAACTCGTGCATTGCTGCAATGGCTCTCTTATTGAATTCTTTCAATCCAGCTTGAAGGCCACATGCATCAACATAAGGAGATAAGTATAACGTTTTCTATAGGTGCTCAATCTTCCCTCAATATCTATACACCTTCTTGTAACTGGTGGGAAACTTCAAGGGGAAAGATAGGGAAAGCAACCCTGGAGTATGAAAGGCAAATTCCAATACCCTCAATATGGGTTTCTCCAACTCTATGATCACTCTACGAGCTTGAGATAGCCAACTGCATCCGGAGATTTAACCACTTTGAAGTGTTGCGGATACTCGTGTAGCCACTTGCTCTTGAAATCAGCTGGCAAAGCAAACTCTCTCGTGAAATGAGCAATTTTATCCACATGAAGCCATTTATCGACCGACATCATCAACATCGTAGTCATGTATTCAACAGCCGTGCCAGAGTGTCCCCTAACCAATCTCTCCTCTTCCTCGAACTAGTCTTCAGCTTCTTTAGTCAATTCAAAACCACAATACCCCCTTTTGATCCTTATACAACTCAAACAGTTTTGGCAACTTCCGAATAAAATCCACTATACTGTTTGGCTTGATTATAGATCCAGCAACCTCACAGGGATTATCATCTCGGGTTCCTTCTTCAACATTTCCATCAAAACCAACACCTTTGACACCACTATATGCTTCTCAGTGGCAATTTCGAGATTATAGACCCTAATGTCCTTGCTCCTATCTTGCACTTTCTTGCTGGTGGTCATGAATCTATGCTGCGGCCACGTAAGTAAAACCTCGCCAAAACTCCAGTTTCTTCTTAGGGTAGGTGAACACACTAGGGAGGTGACAAAGCAACCAAACTCTCTTGCCGCGCTCCATTCATTCGAGGAAGCTACGGCTTTACCAATGATTTGAAGACAGGTCATGTCAAGATGGTAATGCATCGCTCCAAATTCAAGAAACAAGCCCAAGAAAAGCAAATGCCTCTCACTCAGGACAAACATCAAACGGCTTACGTGCAATGGAACAAGGAACAGCGAAAGCCCAAGACAAAAATATTCGAGAAGATCGCCGTAAATGCGCGATTACCACCTCTCTCGGATCACTCGATCAGCATCAGTCTCGACTTGGACAGATTGTCGTTTTGGTTTTTGCGTTTCCCGTCGTGAGAGAGACGATATTTTGGTTTAAATAATTAAAAGAGCTTGAGGGTCTTATAAATGGCGATATTCTTGTTTTTTTTTTTTTTTATAATAAAATTTAGGCGTTTGATATTACATCAAAATCTGATTTAAAATCATAATAAAGTTTAGTAAAAAAAAAATCGAAGCATATCGAAACCAAATATTACATTTCGTAATTCGTAAGCAGCTAAACGTCTCCTCTCATTATACATACATCTAAAAACTTATTTAAAAGAACAAATTTTTTACGAAAAATATGAGGAAAAACATGTCAAAGATTACCAATGGTTCTATATTTTAAGTCTGATTTGCCAATTTTATAAATCTGAGTCAAAAGGGGTCGATATTAAAATAAGCTCCATGTTCCACAAAAGAAAGCACATGCTCCATGTTCATCACCTTTTACTGAATCAACGAGTTACAAATTTTAGGATGTGTGCCACCTAAGTGTAATATAATCAAACCGATCACGAGCAAGTTCTTACCAAGCCATTTTGAATAACTCAATTGTTCGTTGATATTTTCATGATTCAATGAACGATAAGTGTGGAGTTTGGACATAACGCAATTAAATCAAGTATTGATTACAATATATATATATATCGACTTTTTTTTTCCCTTTTTTTTAAGAAGAACTTAATTCGGTCCAATTTAAGAAAATTATAAGTCGAACATGATTAAGATGAATATAAAACTGAGCTAAATAAAATAAAATAAAATAAAAACTGAGTTATTTAATGTGAAATAAAAGAAAAAATCAAACCAATATTTTCCTCTCCCTCTTTAGGAGTGTATCTGACAGATCCATTAAACCTCAATTTATAAGGATCTAATCTTCGAATAACGAAAGAAAAAAAAAGAAAAGGAAAATAAGCCAAGAGCCATTCTTCCCCGCTTCCCGCCTCTCTCTCTCTCTCTCTCTCTCTCTCTCTAAGATCCCCTCCGATTTCCGATCGTTTCCAAATTCCGCAGAAAAATTCAAAAGTCTCTTCTCCTGCGCAGACGCAGCGAACTTCATCGCCGATCGTCAAACTCCATCGTCGTCGAAGATGCTTTCGTCTCTCTCAACTGAGTTTCACGATCTCCGCTTGATTTCGGTTCATGTCCTTTTCCACAGCGCGATCGCCAGCGACGATGACTCTGAGTTTCGTCTCGTGTTCGCTTGTTGGTGTTCGGAGCGGAAGAGCAGAAGATCGTGGAAAGAGAGGACGTTGACGACGAAGCAGGAGACCTGCTCGAAACGATCGACAAACAAACGTGAGTTACGGAAAAACAGAGTGTAGGCAACTCCTCTCTGTTCATCTGATCGCTTTCGCAATGAGTTTCGGTGCGTCCTTTGATTCTGAGATTGATTATCGTGATTTTCTGATCTGTGTTCCGAAAGTTAAAATTAAGATGCAAATGGTTCGATGAAGCTATGGCCGTGATTATCATGATTTACATCTCGACCTTTCTACCGACACCTGTCGTGATTTCCTTCACGTACAATAGTTTTTAGTTTTTGTCTTCTGATCATGCAAGAGCAATGTTACGTGACATTGGAATTGCACCATTGTATTGGTGACATAGCTGGATTAATAAGGTATATCCTAAGCTAAACTCATCAATAATCGCTGTTGGAAAGCTAGACTGTCATTGATCATCTAGGAAATGCTTTTGTCCTGACATTCTACATTCACCAGGAAACATAAGAGTTTAACGCGATGCTGAGTTGAGGAACGTATTCTTATTTGGCCAAGTGAATTGCTTTTTCTTTGTTTATTTTTGGGTACCACTTAACTGGAATAAAAGGATTATCTGAGGCAAAAGTTGAAAAGATATGAGATGGTGACTCCAATCAATTTGAACTTCTATAAGCATCTCGCATTGACTTCCCTTTGTTTTATCAGAATTTTGGCTATATTATTGGAAGTGATGCTCTGCTCAGAGTACGTTCTTAATTCTGCAAACTTCAAGCTAAAATGGTTCAGAATACCCTTGAAATAAAGCTTGCAAATTAGCAAATCTGTTGCTCAAAGTACTTTCGATGTCTTCATTATTTCCAGAGAGAGTCGTCGGTTGTTTGCATCACAACTGGAAGCCCCCTCGATGAGCTTTTAGGCGGTAAAAGACTTTCTTTTGCAGATTTTGTGTCTTATTCTTCGTGCATTTCAACAAATACAAATTTCATTGGTTTGGCAATGTTAACAGGTGGTATTGAAACTCCGGCAATTACAGAAGCATTTGGCGAATCTGGGTGAAAATCACAGTCCAACAACGTTACCTTTGATGAACTTTTAGTTGCTTTTGTTAATTAGCTTTCTCAGAAAATGCTGCTGACGTCACTTCAAGTCTGGGAAAACACAGCTGGCATATACCCTATGTGTTACTTCTCAGGTTGGACTTCTTTTATTTCCTTAGAGGAGAAGCCAATGAATTGTGTGATTTGACTTTGTCTTGAACTTCTGTTGCATTTTTTTTCTCAGATGAACAATGCAAAATAGTAACATAATGATTGAATTTCTATGGAGTACAAAGATGTGGGTGATCTTGGCATCATAATGTGTGTTAGGTGATTCTGGAAGTATGGCACTCATTTTCTGTAATCTGCAGTCAGTATACTGGAACATATATATAGTGGCTCAAACCAAGCAGGGAAAAGGCCAGAAGAGTTTGTACTATGTCATAACCGAGTAAAAGCCTTAATCATAGTCGGACTCAGATTTGGGTTGATCATTAGTTGAATGTGATGCTTGAAGATACTCTATTTCATTTGCAAATCCTACAACAGTATTTACCCCTGTTTTCAATCATTCTTTATTAATGGTTTGTGGATTCCATGATCATAAAATATTTTCAGCTGCCAACTCACATGAGAGGAGGAAATGGCAAGGTAGCTTATATCGATGTGGTAGGAACTTTGTATCCTATTATAATCTGTCTGTATTTTTCTTGACCTCGACAAAGCTACTTGTGTTTCATAATCGTTGTCTGTCCATGTAAGCACATGTGCACTTTCTTAACTTGGTACACCTACAGTCGCGGTGATTGAATTGTACCAATTGCCAAGAGATTTGGCATGGATCCTGGTGCAGTCCTAGATAATGTAAGCTAAGCTTTCTGTATTGGTGGCAACTCTTCCTTCTTTTCTGGCTAGTGTACTTGCTATAATCTAGTCTTTCCATGAATTTGTAGATCATTTATGTCCGTGTCTATACTTAGGAGCATCAGTAAGATTTGCTTCTTGATATGGCTGCTAAATTGTGTGAAGAACCATTTAGATTACTAATAAGACAGTGCTCGAGAATGAAACTGCACACATTCTGTGAGGTGTGGACGGTTGACCTTAGGTGAGTAACATCTTTCAGATTATGTATTCGATGATCCCTCTCTTTCAAATGGGTATTATTGGAAGGGGAGAACTTGCAAAGAGCCAGGTCCATTGTAACCGTCAAATCATGCGAGTTGTGATTTTTGAGCTTATCTTGTTTGGACACTAATAAATTCCGAATTGCAGCAAAAATTGCACAAGTGCTCTCAGGCTTACTTAAGATAGCTAAGGAATTTAATGTGGCAGTGTGCATAACCAATCAAGGTACTGCATCACATCTCATTTCTCCCGCGGTCATGCATTCATTAATACTTATCCAATTTAGCCCTTTGATGGTTGCACACTGAAAAATTGCAATTTGGGGATAGCACTAAGCTCATGCTAATTCTTGTAAATCCCAATAACCAGCTGTTTGGTGTAAACTAGTGACGCATACAGTAGCTGCAGTCCATTATTTAAGGAAAAAAGGTAATTTTTTGACGACTTAGATTTATTTGTTTCAGCATCAAAGAAACCTGCAGGAGGGCATGTTCTGGCTCATGCAGCCACAATTAGGTTGATGCTTAGGTAAGGCAGAGCGGGTTTGCAAGGTATTCAAAGCCCCAAACCTACCTAAAGCTGAAGCTATATCCTTTTTGTGCCGGACCTTCTTCTTGCCATACACTTCATTGAAATCTACCAGATTATACTGCAGAGACCAAACAAAATATCTAGAAATTTTTATCAATTGGAGAGAGTCGATACTAAGTCTATATATGGATAGGCGGAGACCAGAATTTGAACAGTATACTTGCAGTGTACTTACATGCGCAGCCTGTGCTATGGAAACAAAATACCCAACCATTGGTGATGCCATATTGCAGATTTTCCTCTAGTTATATACTTCGTTGAAATTTATCAGACCATACTGCGGAGATCAAGTGAAAGTCCGGAAGTCTATATTAAAATCTGTGAGACAGTCTATACTTAGTCAACATAGGGATAGGTGGAGACCTGATTTAAGCATGATACTCACGGTATACTTGATGTTGCTTGGAGAACCATGAACACGTTGAATACAAATTTTGTGCGGAGGCTTTAAACAAAAAGAAGTAGATATCGGGAATTTTCCTCTGTAGGATTGGCGTATTATTATTAGCTGTGCTGTTACGTAGATGATGCACATCTATCCAGACCATCACTCAATTTTGTCAGAAAATTTAGCAGGAGCTCATTTGTCGATAAGATGAGACTGAAATTTATTCCATCCATGTTGAACTTGACGAACACACGTTTTTCAGATGACACCAGGAGGCATTGCTGATGCTAAGGACCGAAGAAGTCTCTCCAACCAGGAAGGCAGGTGAAATGCTTCTTTTTTTTTTGGTTAATCTGCAATTTGTAGTTAGTCATCGTATTGACAGCTAGAGGCATATAATGAGCTCCCAAGCCCTTGTTCATTTCCTTCCTCTGTAATGGACACTTTGTCACCCTTGTCATAGCTTGTCCCTAAGTTTTATGTTCTTGACAACAAACCATTCATGAATGACGTGAGATACTTTCTCTAACTGTGATGGTGACCCAAAAGATTTGTCAACTACAATGTCACCTTTGCGTATCAAATGCAAAATATATCATAAGGGTAAGGCCGAAGTATCCTTTTTGCTTCTATTTATGTTTAGCCAATTGAATACAAATAATATGGCCTTATATGCTCTTAGGAACTTAATCGAGCATGGCATGTAATTGAAAGGTCATAGGACTTCATAAGAGATGTAACCAAAAGAAAATTATTCACTGTAATTTCGAATAACCTCAAATGAAATTAAATTTATCAATTACCATGTTTTGTCATAAAGAAAAAAAAAAACATAAAATTATCCAGTGGAATATGTTTTTAACTACACATAATAGTAGATGGGTTTAAGGTCAATAGTTTGTGGATATCATGGTTTTTATGAGCCCGAGAAGAAATCTAGTCACAATATTTGAAAGCTAATTACCCAAAATCATCTCCATTGAGTTTGCAATAATTTTCTTTTGATAATTCAAAAAACTTCGTTGAACTTTCTTACACCAGAGCAATCTGGCTTTTGTTTATGTTACACGACATTCATATCGCACCATTGCAGTAGCTGCAGTCCTTGAGTTAAGGAAAAAGATGATTTTTGATGACTTTGTCTTTGATTTATTTATTTCATTCGTAGATGATCTAGGCGGTGCTCTGTTCATATAAGACCCAAAGAAACCTGCGGGTGGGGATGTTCTGGCTCATTTAGCCACAATTAGGTTGATATTTAGGAAAGGCAAAGGTGAGCAGCGCGTCTGCAAGGTGTTTAAGGCCCCAAACCTACCGAAAGCTGAAGCTAAGTCGATACTGAGTCTACATATAGATAGGTGGAGACCTGATTTAAGCACGGTGCTCACGGTATACTTGACGGTGTATGGAGATCTATGAACACGTTGAATACAAATTTTGTGCAAAGTAATTAAACAAAAAGAAGTGGATATCCAGAATTTTTTTAAGCAGGACTAGTAAGTTAGTTGTGCAGCCTGTGCTATGTAGACTGCACATCTATCAAAACCATCACTTATGTAAGAAATTTTAGCGAGAGCTCATACGTCAATAGGGTGAGATCGACAAACACACGTTTTTCAGATAACAACAGGGGCATAGCTGATGAGGACTAAAGAGGTCTCTCCTACCAAGATGGCCAGGCGAAGTGTTTCTATTTTTTATTTTTTGGGTTAATCTGCAGTTTGATTTTAGTCATCGTTATGATAGCTACCTCTATCTTCATATTAAGTTTGTATCGGCAGGCATCAAGCTCCTTTTGATAGCTTTAAAATTGCACGAGAGGTTACCGCTTTAGCCTTGATATCTAACATGCTATCATTGTCTGTTATTAAAATTCACATGACCCTTCAAAAGGTGTTGTGTAAACTTGATTTCCATATGAGAACCAGCACGCTCCAAGTTATATTGGTTCACATTTGTTCTCATATGACAATATCATCCTGGTCTGATTTACTAGTAGAGATTCTATGCGGAAAACATTACATTCGATAGACTTTGCATGACGGCTAAATGAAATGCCAGAAGATGTTACTGCACAAAGCATGATCAGGTTCTGTAAAGGCTTGGTTTTATAAGTACATATACAGCTGCATAAAAACGATGTCATCTCAAACTCTCAATATGGAGCAACAGACCATTAGAGCTGAAAAAATTGTCAATGTATGAGAAAGGGTGACTGGGTCATAAGCAACAATGCATATGACTTGGCAGTGCAAGGACAAGTTCGCAGCACTCCCAACTCTAGGCATGCTGGACTCCTTAGTCTCTGCACCACTTCAAATGTAGCACTTTGCACTCAGCCCGAGCTATTCACCCTAGGAACTGGTTTACCTCATTCGGTGCATGCTTGTGACTCCTCAAACATTTAGAGCTGGTAAAGAAGCATCCTGAGTTGGAAAAGAAGGCAACGTTGACAGGTGAACGATTTGGCACTCAAAAATCATTGGAAGAGCAACATTGTAGGTGAAAAGGCACATTTCAATACATGCATACAGGTAAAGAACACCATTTTAACCTTAGATTATAACTTTATGTTCGAAACCAATTTTTCCAAAATGCTGTTGCCCGACAACATAACATTCTCCTTTGAACTCGGCTTAATATCAGCAGAGCTCATTCATCCTTACTTTGCACATTGCAATGCATGGACCAAATTCCAGTGGAGCTGCATCAACAAACCGAAAAAATAATTACCTTTAGGGAATGGTGTGAAAGACTTCCCAAAGCCCATCTTCACAACTTCTGCATCATCTGAGCGAACAAGACTGCCTCCAGATTCAATTCCCCATAAGGAAGGAAAACTGCCATAACATCCTGAAAGATTCAGAGAACAGAAAGGATTAGATATAGAACACAGGTGGAGGGAGAGATTGAGAGCGATATCCCAGAACGAAACCAATGAACATTATTGTTACTCACACAGGCCGGAAAAGGGGTTTTAGAAGAGCCGTCGAAGAGCACAAAACCAAACTTCCTGCCGATGTCTCTCACGACTTGACCAGCAGGGTAGGCCTCCAATCCCTCAGAGTTCAATAAGCTTCTACGACGATAATGACCTCATTAGCAGTTTTATTCCATCCATATTGCTGCTTAAGAAGAGCAACATTGTCTGTGTCCTTGGAACAAGCAGGATATATCATCAACAACCGCAAACAATCTGTCACAGAGGGTAAGGCATGTTAAATCTTGATGTGGGATGAGCTGGTTGAGAAGAGAAGACATTACGGCAATTTCCGTCAATTAACAATCCAATAAATTTCATTTTCTGGCTTTCAAAATGAACCAGAGACTTGAGTTCCACAATCTCCCTTAGGCTGACAAATGAAACTTTCATGGTATCACAGTAAAAACAAAAATCAGTTTGATCTAACCGTTACCTCTCTAAACAATGAAATCACGATTATTTATTCTTTTTTGGTGGTTAAAGCTACCTTTATCAAGAGATGGAGTGGAAATTTGAATAGAAGAAAGATAAACTTTATTCTTTGACCAGGTAATCAGTTTTTAAATGGGTTTCGGCCTACATAGTTCATTCAAAATTTAGCTGTTTCATTCACATATTCAAACCTCTGTTTTCAATTTATCCTTTCATCTATACCATAACCGTTATGGGAAGAAAGAGAGCTTCTTATTTTGAATATTGACCTGAAAATGTTAAAAGGATATTATCTAACCAATTCACATACAGAAATTCACATTGTATTTTGTGGCTCCTACAATATAGTCACTAAAAGCAATTCTGTACTTAGAGTCAAAAGTACAACTTTTAAACCTATTGGCAAGTGATACTGCATATTCAATGTTAAAAACTTAAGACTGATCCTTCCATGAGCCCCAATCAAAATGACAAACGAGGGCCGCTGTTACTGTGAGTACATCCTGTATATCAGCAGCAATCCTCTCTTCATCCTTTTTAGCTTTCTCTATGTAACAAAGCCTCATTTTATGTTTTATAAGGTAATGAGATGTGATCCCATTGAACCACTCTTGGCTGATGACAAGAACTAAACTCAACTGATTCGACGAGGACTGAAGTATCTTATTATGATCCTGGAAATTCCCACAGAAAGGCGCCACCTTGCCTTGAGAAACCACCCAAAGCTTGTCCATGCTACCAGTTATTGGATGCTCATTGTGACTAACCTGCAAATCAAGGTGAAAAGATGACTATTAGCTGTAACGACAATCCATCATTGGTCAAATTGAAGTATGCTGGCAAAAAAATCAATCTCACCATCAGACACCTTCCTTGGAACAAGACCAGCCCTCGAATGAGTGCCTCAACCACATCCAAATCCTGCAGTTTGGGATAGTAAAAAACACAGAATCATACTCATCAATCCTTAGACAAGAAACTAGCAATTTACAAAGATAAAACTTTAGTAGTTATAGGTCATTAAAGTAGAACTTAAAGTCCACATTTATAAACAAAGAAATTTCCACACTAATTATGTGCAAAACCCAATGCTGCCTATAGGATATTGGAACTACTTGGTATTACAGATTGCTGCAATACAAAAAACACTGATCATGCTAGCATGCATGTTCGATTCCCAATATTTTTCCAGTTGGAACAATTAGATCGGTTCTGTTCCATTATAAGTTAGATGTAAGATGGCAGAGGCTCCCTGTTGTGATCACTAATTGGTTCCCTTGTATTTTCAATGTAAAGACCAGATTCCTATAAGTTCAAATAGCGCAAGAACAATATAGCGAGCTAACTGAAAAAGTCATTGAAGTCCAAAAATGGAGAAAAATGATTAAAACTTACCAGATGATCAGATGGCTCACAAGCAAAACTATGTGAGGTTTCTCAAAAGTTATCTTGGCAAATGCAACACTGCTTTTCTGATCACCTATTTTTATGGGCAAAGAACCATGTTATATGTGCAATAACATTCAAAAAGCCTCAGAGAAAGTACATAGTGAACTGCAATTTAGATTACAAATTAACTCACCTCTAAAAGAGCTTCACAATCTCACACAAAAATTGCTTCAATGAAAAATTTACATATGCAACAGTAGCAGAGAGGGATGTATCAGACAAGGTTTGCATTCGTTGAAGTGCAAGATTTCCAGTTACACCAAACAAACACAAATGAGCTCGAAACTTTTGTTCTGGAACTCCCCACACGAAAAAATGCCACACAAGAAGGTTTTTTCAGATAAAATAACCTAATGTAAGACAAAATAATATTCCACATTAGAGTAAACGCACACAACTGATACTTTAAAGAACTGAATAGATTTGCCCCAGAGGTCAGTGTTGACAACACAATCACCAAAGCAGGTAGCATATCATTTCAATCTCCACCAAACAAGCATAAGTAAATTGGCTAAAAATTTCTTGCAAGCTTTTAGTAATAGTTCCTACCCACCAGAGATCAAGACCCAAGCGGAAGGTGATTTATGGAATATCAATGCTGTCATGAATTAGTGTGGCATTGAAAGGTTGGAGCCAAGAGGCGCCCCAGAATTTTATCCCAGATTGACTGGTTAATACTACAAAGGATCATTATCAACAAAAAGAAGGTTCTCGATGATAAAAGAAACCATTAAAAAGAAGAAAAAGGAAGTGCATCCCTTTTCTTCACAATCATATCACAGCATCCACATAACTAATCATGTTTTTAGATTTTAGAAAAGATTATTCTTATTTAGATCGTATTCACTAGAAGAAAATTTAGAACATCTCAATGCACCAAATAAAATTAAACGCTTCTTTTTTCTATTATTAAATTGCAAAAGGTGACATTTAACATTGACAGCATTAGCCCCACCTCAACAGCATTCGCAAGTGATCCTTCCAAGAGATTTTGCCAATACAGATCACAGTGGTATCTGCAAAGCAACCACAGTGAATGAGCTTAAGGGCAGAAGAGAAAAGATGTTGGGAAGAGAACATACAACAAACGCTGAAAAGCATAGTGCATTTTGATTCACAATTTGTTTGGCGGGTCACGCAAGTGCAAAAATAAACACAGTTTTTGGGCATCAAGAAGAGTTCAAGATATGTCATCAATATAGCAAGATGCAGCTTTGTGAACAGTTCGTTCTACATATGTCAATCTTTCACCTTCAGCAGCTGGTTTTCGAAAATTTATGTGAAAAATCTGAATGAGGAAAATCAGTTCGTATCAAGCATCAAATTTAGGAACTGGCTTCACCTCATTTGGTAGGTGCTCATAACTCCTCAAGCCTCCTGAGCTGGTGAAGAAGCATCCTGAGTTGGAAGAGGAGGCAATGTTAAAAGGTGAACAATTGGCGCTCAAAAACCATTGGAAGAGCAACATTGTAAGTGAAAATGCACAAATCAAAACATGCATACAGGTAAAGAGCACCATTTTAACCATAATTATAAATTTAGGTTTGGAACCAATTTTTCCAATATGATGTTACCCAACAAAATAATGTCCTCCTCTGAATTCTGCTTAATATCAGCAGGGCTCATCCATCCTTACTTTTCATATTGCAATGCATGGACTGAACCCCAGTGGAACAGCATCAACAAACCGAAAATATAATTACCCTTAGGGAATGGTGAGAAAGATTTCCCAAAGCCCATCTTCATGACTTCTGCATTATCCAAGAGAACAAAACTGCCTCCAGAATCAAGTCCCCAGAAGAAAGGAACACTTCCATCAACATCCTGCATGATTCAGAGAACAGAAAGGATTAGATATAGATCACACGTGAAGGGAGAGGTTGAGAGTGATATCCCAGAACCAAACCAATGAACATTATTATTACTCAGAGGCCAGAAAAGCGGTTTTAGAAGAGCTGTCGAAGAGCACAAAACCAAGCTACCTGCTAATGTCTCTCACAACTTGATCAGCAGGGTAAGGCCTCCAATCCCTCAGAGTCCTATAAGCTTCTATGATGATGATGACCACATTAGCAGTTTTGTTCCATCCATATTGCTGCTTAAGAAGAGCAACATTGTCTATGTGTCCTTGGAACAAGCAGAAGATAACAATTACAACCGCAAAGAATCTGCCACAGAGGGTAAGGCATGTCAAATCTTGATGTGGGATGAGCTGATTTAGAAGAGAAGACAGTACCACAATTTCCATCAATTAACAATCCAATAAATTTCATTTTCTGGCTTTCAAAATGAACTAGAGACTCGAGTTCCACTATCTCCTTTAGGCTGATATATGGAACCTTTCATGATATCACAATAAAGTCCACCAAAAATCAGTTTGATCTAACCGTTGCCTCTCCAAACAATGAAATCATGATTTTGTTTTTTTGGTTAAGGCTACCATTATCAAGAGATGGAGTGAGTATTTGAATAGAAGAAAGATAAACTTTATTCTTTGACCAGGTAATCAGTTTTTAAATGGGTTTTGGCCTGCATGGTTCATTCAAAATTTAGCCGTTTCATTTGCATATTCAAACCCCTGTTTTCAATTTATCCTTCCATCTATACAATAACTATTATGGGAAGAAAGAAAGCTTCTTATTTTGAATATCAACCTGAACATATTAAAAGGATATTATCCCACCAATTCACATACAGAATTTCATATAGTATTTTTTGGCTAGGCATGGCCTACAATATAGTTACTAAAAGCAATTCTGCACATAGAGTCAAAAGTACAAACTTTTTAAGATATTGGCAAGTGATACTGCATATTCAATGTTAAAAACTTAAGACTCATCCTTCCATGAGCCCTAATCAAATGACAGACGAGGGCTGCTGTTACCGTGAGTACATCCTATATATCAGCAGCAATCCTCTCTTCATCCTTTTTCGCTCTCTCCGTAACAAAGCCTCATTTTATGTTTTGTAAGGTAATGTGATGTGATCCCATTGAACCACTCTTGGCTGATGACAAACGAAACTTGCCTGATTCAACGAGGACTGAAGTATCTTCTTATGATCCTGGAAATTCCCATGGAAAGGCGCTAGCTTGCCTTGACAAACCACCTAGAGCTCATCCACACTTCCAGACATTGGATGCTCATTGTGACTAACCTGCAAATCAAGGTGAAAAGATGGCTATTAGCTGTAAAGACGATCCATCATTGGTCAAATTGAAGTATTTTGACAATAAAATCAATCTCACCATCAGACATCTTCCTTGGAACAAGACCAGACCTTGAATGAGCACCTCAACTGCATCAGTTTGGGATAGTAATAAACACAGAATCATACTCATCAATCCTTAGACAAGAAACTAGCAATTTACAAACATAAAACTTTAGTAGTCATAGGTCATTAAAGCAGAACTTAAAGTCCACATTTATATACAAAATCCAATGCTGCCTATAGGATATTGGAAATACTTGGTATTATAGATTACTGCAATACAAAAACACTGATCATGCTAGCATACATGTTCGATTCCCAATATTTTGCCAGTTGGAACAATTATATTGGTTCTGTTCCATTATAAGTTAGATGCAAGATGGCAGAGGCTCCCTGTTGTGATCACTAATTGGTTCCGTTGTATTTTCAATGTAAAGACCAGATTCCTATAAGTTCAATTAGTGCAAGAACAATATAACAAGCTAACTGAAAAAGTCATCGAAGTCACAAAATGGAGAAAAATGAGTAAAACTTACCAGATGATCGGATGGCTCGCAAGCAAAACTATGTACGGTTTCTCAAAATTTATCTTGTCAAATGCAACACTGCTTTTCTGACCACCTATTTATATGGGCAAAGAACCATGTTATATGTGCAATAACATCCAAAAAGCCTCAGAGAAGTACACAGTGAGCCGCAATTTAGATCACAAATTAACTAACCTCTAACAAAGCTTCGCAACCTCACACGAAAATTGCTTCAACCAAAAATTTACATATGCAACGGCAGCATAGAGAGAGGAGATGTATCAGACAAGGTTTGCATTCGTCAAAGTGCAAGATTTCCAGTTACACCAAACAAACACAAGTGAGCTTGAAACTTTTGTTCCGGAACTCCCTATAGGAAGAATGCCACATAAGTAGGTATTTTCAAATAAAATAACATAATGTAAGACAAAATAATATTCCAGAGTAAACGCACACAACTGATACTTTAAAGAACTGAATAGATTTGCCCCAGAGGTCACTACTGACAACACAATCACAGAAGCAGGTAGCATATCACTTCAATCTCAACCAAACAAGCATGAGTAAATTGGCTAAAAAAAATTTTGCAAGCTCTTAATAATAGTTCCTAACCCACCAGAGATCAAGACCCAAGCAGAAGGTGATTTATGGAATATCAATGCCGTCATGAATTGGTGTGGCATTGAAAGGTTGGAGCCATGAGATGCCCCAGAATTTTATCCCAGATTGACTGGTTAATACTACAAAGGATTATCATCAACAAAAAGAAGGTTCTCAATGATAAAGGAAACCATTGACAAAAAAAAGAAAGGAAGTGCATCCCTTTTCTTCATAATGATATCACAGCATCCACATAACTAATCACCACTTTTAGATTTTTGAAAAGATTATTATTATTTAGATCGTATTCACTAGAAGAAAATTTAGGACATCTCAGTCCACCAAATAAAATTAAACACTTCTTCTTTTCTTTTATTAAATTGCAAAAAGTGACACTTAACATCGACAGCATTAGCCCCACCTCAACAGCATTCACAAGCGATCCTTCCAAGAGCTTTTGCCAATACAGATCACAGTGGTATCTGCAAAACAACCACAGTGAATGAGCTTAAGGGCACCAGAGGAAAGATGTTGGAAGAGAACATACAACAAACGCTGAAAATGCAGAGGAATATGATTGTAGAACGCTATGATTTTTGGTGATTCTCACGCAAAGCATAGTGCATTTTGATTCACAATTTGGTTGGTGGGTCACTCAAGTGCAGAAATAAGCACAGATTTTGGGCATCAAGAAGAGTTCAAGATAGGTCATCAATATAGCAAGATGCAATTTTGTGAACATTTCGTTCTACAGATGTCAATCTTTCAGCTTCAGCGGCTGGTTTTCGAAAATTTATGTGAAAAATCTGAACTAGGATTTGTATCAAGCATCGAATTGAGGAACCAGCTTCACCTCATTCGGTAGGTGCTCATAACTCCATTGGAAGAGCAACATTGTAGGTGAAAATGCACAAATCAAAACACGCATACAGATAAAGAACACCATTTTAACCATAAATTATAAATTTAGGTTTGGAACCAATTTTTCCAATATGATGTTACCCAACAACATAACATTCTCCTCTGAACTCTGCTTAATATCAGCAGAGCTCATCCATCCTTACTTTTCACATTGCAATGCATGGACTGAACTCCAGTGGAGCCGCATCAACAATTCGAAAAAATAATTACCTTAAGGGAATGGTGCGAAAGATTTTCCAAGGCCCATCCTCACGACTTCTGCATCATCCGAGAGAACAAGACTGCCTCCAGAATCAATTCTCCAGAAGAAAGGAACACTTCCATCAACATCCTGCATGATTCAGAGAACAGAAAGGATTAGATATAGATTGCAGGTGGAGGGAGAGATTATCCCAGAACGAAACCAATGAACATTATTATTACTCACGGAGGCCTGAAAAGTGATTTGAGAAGAGATGTTGAAGAGCACAAAACCAAGCTTCCTGCTGATGTCTCTCACAAATTGATCAGCAGGGTAAGGCCTCCAATCCCTCAGAGTTCTATAAGCTTCTATAATGATGATGACCTCATAGTCGGTTTTGTTCAATCCATATTGCTACTTAAGAAGAACTGCATTCTCTATGTGTGTCCTCGGAACAAGCAGGAGATATTATTGACAACTGCAAACAATCTGCCACAGAGGGTCAGACATGTCAAATCTTGATGTGCGATGAGCTGATCGAGAAGAGAAGACAGTAGTGCAATCCTCCCCATGAACAATCCAGTAAATTTCATTTTCTGGCTTGCAAAGTGAGCTAGAGACTTGAGTTCCAATATTAGCCTGTATCATGCATCGAATTGAGGAAGCAGAATCAAAATTGATGCCTTGAAAACCCAAGAAAACTTACATTACATCAAAGAATGAATCCCGGTAGTTAACAAATGAAAGTGAAATATGAAAGAAGTTGGAAGCATTACCTGAGGAACAAAAAGAAGTCAATGGAGACAAATCTATCATTATGGCTCAGGCATGATCGATTTTACTTCATTGGATCCAAATGCTATCAATGCTGATGAAAGGGATCTCTTGAAGGGAGAGAAAGAGAGAGAGAGGGCCATCCTCTGGCAAGTACCCCAACTTCGCATCCATATATGAACAAAAATTGTTGCTCGAAAGAGCATGCAGTGGCTAAAGAGAAAAAGCTGGCCCAAGGCAGTAGTGGACATGGATGCAGCTGTGGCATACAAGAATATCGTCATCGTCATCATCAACTTTCGCAAGCCAGTGCAATCGGAGACTAAACAAAGCTCTTGCTGGATATCAAGCAGCTAATTATCAATTTTTCAGCTCTGAATTTCAGTCGTACTTCAGCACGAGAAGCAAACGTCTCCGCACATTGGAAGAAATTACTTCGTAATTAAGCGTCGAACTGAAGAACAGAGACACATGAAATTGATGCATTCAAGACGAAAGGACTCACCTGAACCCGTAGAAATTGAATCGCGGCAGTTAGCAAAGGACAGCGAAAGTGGATCGATTTCACTTCATCGGATCTGAGAACCCAATCAATCGGATGTCAGGGATTTCTTAGATTTCCGGAAATTCATGCGGAGCTTCTTTCACCAGATTGAGAACCCTAGAAAACCGACTGCACATGGACGAATCAATTCACCAGACCCGATACTAACCAATGTAGATGATCGGGATCTCTTGGATGAGGGGCCAATAGTCGCCGGTGTGTTTTGAGCATCGATCTTCCAGATTCTCGCATCTTTGTATGGACAAAAATTGGAGGGAGGGAGGGAGGCCATCCTCTGGCAAGTCCCTCAACTTCGGGCAATCTATAATGTATAAACGTTGGAGAGAGGAGAGATGGTTGCGAAGGCCATCTAATAGTCTTTCCATGTTCCTCATACCGTAAATGTAAAGAGAGATAAGAGAGGAAGGGAAGAGAAGACTCCAGGAATCCTCGTCGTCTTCCTCCGAAGGAAAGCACTCCTTGTCTCCCTCCCCTCCTATGCCGCTTCCCCTTATTTCCAGTGTCTCGAGGGATGTGAGCATGGACAAGCCCCATTTTCTCATTGGCTGCTTCATATTCTTGCACCCCCCAATAGTAAACGACCGCAAATTGGGAAGCAAACCTCCTTCGGAGAAGCATTCGATATTTTCACAACAACAAATTACTAGCTCCTGAAGGGACGTAAGACGATCGCACTCCAATGACTTTATCTTCGGACATTCATAAAGTGTAAGAACCAATAGGGTGATTGGAAGGGGAGGGAAGTTTTCCATCTCCAAGGCTGGACACCCCCATATGTCCAAAGAAGTGAGATTGTTACAACCATCAATGTTACAGCTGGCAATAGACTTTATTTTCGGACACTTAGAAAGTTTGAGACTCGACAAGGTGAGGGGAAGGGAAGGGAGGTCCTCTAGTGCTGGACAATCACTTACTTTCAAACGAGTAAGATGGATGAGCGCGCCAAGGCACTGTGGTAGGCTTCCCAAATTCATACAATTGCTAATATCTAGAGATTCTAGCGATTCTATTACGGTAATCTCTGCTAGCGACTCTACTCCCTCACAATTATCAATAGTAAGACTCTTTAGAGAAATAAGTCTATACTTAGCAAACGGAAAAGATATCCAAGAATCACAATCGTCAATCCACAGATATTCAAGCTGCGACATCATGTTATTGTTGCTGGGGTCATTTGGAGAAATGGTTAGTCCCATGATTTTTGGACAATCCTGAATAATCAAACTTTTAAGTGTGTGCAACTTGCTTGGAAGCCTTTCTAAACTCGTGCAATCCTTTAATTCCATCCTTTCAAGGTTGTGCAGTAGCTCAATCTCTCCTTCTCCCTCCATAAAAGATGTGAATCGAGGACATGATTCGATGACTAATTCTTGGAGGCAAGCAAGATTTTGCATTTCAATTCCACTTTGCCATAGGTATGTTAGCTTGTCACATCTACTTATGTGAAGCTCCTTTAGCTTGACCAAGTAGCTCATAAATCCATTATCAAAGCAAACAAGCTCCTCAAGATTTATAATTTTGAGAATGGTTAAAGATGTTAGGTTGTCCAAACACTTTAAGATCTCCTTGTTACAATTCTTAATGTCTAACTCACAGAGAGAGGGAAGATGAACCTTATTGGTTGAGTCATTCAAATGCGAGCATGAATAAATTTCTAGCTTTATGAGATGATCTAATCGATGAGGCAATGTCCCCGTTAACTTTGGACATCCTAGGACAAGATGCCGAAGACAAGGGAATGGTACTTTTTCTTCTTGACTTCCAGCACAACAAGACCAATCTTTCCATGCCGACATCCATTCAAACTTCAAAATTGTTAAGGATGGAAAAGGGCTTTTAGTTCCGTAAAATTCAGAGCCTATCATGCGTACTGCACTTAGACCTTCAAGAGATAATTCTTTGAGTGAAGGGAGCCGTCCAAGGGACGGTAGCGAACTAACATGAGGACAATCAAGCAAGCGCAAATACACTATCTTAGAATAGGATGGATCACCTAACCATGATGGGAATATTCCACCACCATAGTACGAGATAGTGAGATTTTTAATATTACTGTGAGGTCGCAGAGAGTGAAGAACCTTTGCTTCGCGCTTTGTATTCCGAGAATCTCCAGAATCTTCATTCCAATGCAAGAATAAGTTGCTAAGGTATTGCTTTCCAAACAAATTAGCATCAATTGCATCTCTAACTTCTTCCACCTTCTGCAATTCAGATATGAGTAAATCTCCTTGAAGATGTGGCAAGTTCTTTAACTCCTTTAATCGTGACCCTTCCTCTGGTCCTACCACAAACTTGGGCAAGATAATAAGATTCCTCAAATTACCAATATTCAATGGCATCTCTTCCAGACGGTCTGTACCTCTAATGTCAAGAAATTGTAACCTGACCAATTTTGTGATGCTTGGAGGCAACATAGAAAGCATTCGACAACCTCTTAAGATCAAAGCTTGTAATTTGCACAAGGCACCAATTGACTCGGGTAGTCGTCTGATATTGGTGTATGAGAGATTGAGATATCGGAGATATTTTAGATCACCGACACAATTTGGTACCTCTATGATGTCACATTGGCCTAATGATAACACCCGCAAGTACTTCAAGTTTGTTAGCAAGTCGTGTAGCACCTTTTCGGAAATAAAAAATACCGTTCTTTTTTTAGCAGATTGAACATTCAACAGCATTAAACTTCTTAGTACCTTCATTCCAACATATACTCTCAAGCTTTGTGATGTAAAATATTCCGAGACAAATGACGCATAACGAGCTTTCTCTTTAAAGGAGGCATCATCTTCATCACTCACTACCTGAGACTCCTCAAAGGTAAAGCATGTTACATCTGCAATTGACTTTGCTAGATCATTCAAAAGATCATGCATCACGAACTTCGATGTGTCAACACTAGATTGTTGAAGAAAGGATCTAGATACTAACTCATCAAAGTATTTCCGTCCCGATCTCAAGATATTCTCTTTTGCTTTTCGTCCATCTAAAAAGCCCTCCGCTATCCATAAGAGCACCAGCTCGTCCCTCTCAAATTCATAGTCCTTTGGAAATACTGCACAATAAGTAAAACATCTTTTCAAATAAGAAGGGAGATGGACATAACTCAATTTCAAAGCTGGAAGAACCTCCTCGTTTTTTGCCGATGCTACATCCCATATTCTGTTATTTAAGATATCTTCCCATTCATCTAGATTCTCATTATTACGTAGGAGACCACCCAATATCTTCGCTGCCAAAGGTAAACCTCTACATTTTTCAGCTATTTTCTTGCCTACTCTTTCCAGATGCGGGTGCCTCTCGAAATTTATTGCTCCCAAAGCGTGATAGGCTAATAAGTCAGTACAATTATCAACGGACAGCTCCTTCAAAGAATATGGCAAAGCTCCTGTTATGGAAACCACAGAATGGTTGCGCGTCGTGATGATGATCTTGCTTCCTTTAGCCCCCGCTTCAAATGGCTTTAAGAGGGAAGTCCATTCTCCGTACTTCTCATTCCATACATCATCTAAGACCACAAGGAACTTATTTCCCGATAGATCATCTTTCAACTTAACTTGAAGCTTGTTAAGATCGTTGCCCTCGCAGGACTCATTAGTTATTGATTGTAAAATAGTCTTTGTTATGTCGAGAACATCAAAAACATCTGAAACACAAACCCATGCTTTCCTCTTGAAATAGCTATCCATTTTGGGATCATTGTACAACCGTTGAGCCATAGCTGTCTTTCCAACACCGCCCATCCCAACTATGGGGACTATGCTCAGCCCAGCATCGGAATTTCCAACCTCACCGACCAATATTTCCAGTAACTCCGCTTCTTCCTTCTCCCTGCCGAAAAACCGAGTCTCTGGCAAAGAAGTGCTAGGGAGCCTTTTGTTGGTGTAGTTGGATATGTCCGCGGCATTCTCTCTCAAGGTCAGACGAGCCTTCCTAGTGACAATATTTTCCAACCTGCCACTGATCTCTCGTACCTTAGTTTCAAACGAGCACGAGTTTAGATTCGATCCGGATGATCCATCTTGGCCCCAGGAAAAGAATTTCCACGAGTTCAGATTCTGATCTCTGCTTGCGCTGGATTCTGCCCCAGACTTAACTTGAGTGGCTTCAATCGCGAACTCATCGAGCAAGTCTTCCATGTCATAGGCCAAGTCCCTAACATCATCCAGCCACAGCTTCACTAGACGGTTACCGCCCAACTGCTTGTCCTCTGCATCATCCAGCACCACGTTGATTGTTTCCAGCATCCCCTTCCACTCGTCGAGTAAAGCAGTGTTGATTCCTTCGCGTTGTGCATATTCCAATCCCAGAGAAGTCAACCTGTCGAAGAGGACCTGCAAGAAGGAACCCAAAACGATCTCTTCAATGGCCATGGATGAATCAGTCACTGCAGAGAACAACAAGGGCAATGGCGAAGCAAAATGAGAGTGAGCTAATGGAGAGAGAAAACTATGAAAGTTCAGGAAGACCAAGGCTTTTTTCCTGCCTAAAAGGACCGAACGAAGATGAAGACTTTCAAGGACGATTTCTGTCCACAAGTGTGCTTGTTTCACCTCCCATTTGCATTTTTTCTTTTTTAAGTCAGGCCCATATATTCGTACTTTCCACTATCATTTACTTGTTTTTGTAATTTAAGCATAAACTCAGGAAGACCAAGGCTTTTGTGGACATCATGTAGTTTTTTTTTTGTCTAGAAAGTGAAGCAAATGTGAAACCGAAAGGCAATAAAATCCAGCAACACTAAGACTTTGCAGGACACAAATGCCTTTGTTGCTTCACTTTTCACGTCCCTCGTCTTCCATCCTTATGCGAATATCTTGTTTTCCATTACTAGTAGAATTTCCATGCATTACTGTTAAAATTTACAATACTATAATTTTCATCCAACCCTTTTCATGTTCATTTATTTTGTGATATTTCATCATTAATCTCTATTGTACCTGTCAATTTGAATTATGTCTAAATTTTCATATATCTTTTCAAATTTAAGTTCAATAAAAGAAAAAAAAAAAGCAAAGAGAAAAACAAAAAGAAAATTACAGCAAGAAACAAAAATAAAAATGCCGGAATGGGGAGAGAGAGAGAGCACTACCAGTCTCACGGTCATTGCCCCGCTGCTGGGCCGTCCACTTTTTTTTTTAATGGTCACATTTGTAGACAATATTTTTCGTCAAATGCTTTTCTTAGAGCGGTTTAGGAGTTAGGGATAATGACATAGTAAGCTAAGCTTTTGTTCAGCTAACAATCGAATACCTACACTTCTTTTTAGGCGATATTTGTTCTACAAACTCATCCTTTGGATTCATTGCTCAGTTTCACTTGAATTGTTTTTGTTTTTTTTATATTTTTCATTCTTTCGTGTGAAAGAGAACAGGAAATAGTTTCAATAATTTCATGCCATTGCAAAAAGATTTTAGCGGCTAAATGTCAAGCACACTTGGAGACTATAAAATTCTCAATGTTAATTTCTTTAGATTATCTTCTCGAATAATTTCAATCATAAAATTTGAAAAATAACGTATTATTCTTGTCCACTTTTTTGGCCAATTCCATTGCTTTCCCTTTCATATCCTCGCCCAAATCAACAAAAGTATATGCTCAGATAGTTTGGTGCACACTTGAATGTAATTGGAGATTTAAAATATATTTCTAAGTCTAAAGCACTTCTTTTCTTCCACTCGATATATTTTAGTGGCTTATCAAACATTTGATTGAAGACAAGACTTTTTCTACGTACTTGATTTTTTGTCGGTTGGACATTATGTTAATAAAAAAATAGTATTACATGTACCGTTCACGCAAACATAATTTAAAAATTTACTATGATTTCTTTTATTCATTTGAAGACGTTGGCACATTTATATGTTCTTGGTTTATCTATTGGTCTACCAATTACAACTAATTTGCATGATAGTCTTTTTCGTAGATAGCAGTTTGTATATTTTTCTGTAAGCCAATAAATATTCCCTCATTTTCTTTAGTCATGTATTATTTCTAGGCAACTCAGGGGATAATTATCCTAAATATCCTAAATCTATTGGACGACCACCAATTCAATCTTAACTTTTCAATTTGATCAATTTAGTTCTAAACTTGTTAATGATTTGCTAATGTAGTTCTTTGAGCCAATTTTGACTTAAAAATCATTGATGTAGATGCTAGCCATTCTATGTAGTATGATCATCAATTCAGCGCTTCAAATAAAAAATGATTATATTGATAAATTGTAAAAAAAACTTAGGACTAAATCACTTAAATTGAAAAGTTTAGAATTTAAGTTGCTATAGTATAATATCTGTATGACTTCTTGGGACAATTTTGTCGGCAAGTCACGTACGTATGTCAATAGTATTGAAGCGGTAATGATGTTTTCCTGGGACTAGGCTACAGCACTCTGTCATCCATTGAATTTTGGGTGCTTTTCACATGAACGCTAGTGGTTTGAAGAATCAAAATGATGTAGTTTTTGTCCACAAGTGCTTCTTTCGTAGTTTTGCAGAGAACATCTACAGAGACTTTATTGCATATCACGTGCTTTTTTGTCTGGAAAGCGAAGCAAAAGTGAAAGACCTAACAGGACCAGGAAGACCAAGACTTTGGCTATGTAAATGTCTTGGTCATCATTACAAGTGCCACTTCCACGAGTTATATTAACATTAATCTATTCTTTTTTCTTTTGTTCTTTTTCTTTTTTCAAATTTTGCTCAATTTGAGGTGTCCGTCATATAAATGGCCATGTCTTGACATTGTTCAATTAACCTACAAGTTCAACGATGAGGAGAGAGAGTGTACGTTGGCTTAGACAATCTTTGGCATAAATTGTTTTTGCTAACGTGACAACATCTCAAGGTACCGTATTGACACCAATATGGACATTTAATAGCTATTTAACAGCGCTAGTCAGTAGTCACCATGTCAACCTTTTACATCCGAAATCATAACAAAGACCTCACTTTAATCCACATTTTAAAGATTGAGGTAATTGATTAAACCATAAAAACTTCATGTACTTTACTGCGAAAGGGATAACAATTCAAAAACTCACGATATCATTGTCCCAAAAAGTTTATCATACAATCATTAGTCTAGGTTAAATCTCGCATGTACTTTTGTTTATGCGATATCTTTTCTACAATTTATCCTCTCAATTCATTGCTTGGTCTCCCTTTAATAATTTTCTTTTGTAAGATTATTCATTCTCTCATGTGAAAGACAATGGGAGATATATTTGTTAATTTCATGCGCCAAAAGATTTCAGGGGCTAATTGTCAAGCGCATTGAAAGACTTCTAAGTTTGTCAATGTTCATTTCATTTAGATTTCCTTTCTTAGAATCATTCGATCATAAAAATTGAAGCTTTACCCTCGAAATATTTTAGTGGGTTATCAAACATTTTATTGAAGATAGACTGTTTATTTTGTCCTTGATTTTATTTCTGTTGGAAATTATATTCATAATATATTCATCAGATTTAACCGTATGGGCACACATTATATAAAACTTTACTAGGACAATTACAATGAGATCGCCTAAATAACATTTTCTGTGGATAATTTGTTTCAACTCTTTGAAGACGGGTTGATTTCCAGGTCACTTCTGACTCACAAGAGACAAAATTGATAGCACAAGAAACATATCGGATACCAATATAATTTTGGTCTGCGATTTCATCGGAGGTCTCACATTGACCCACATTAATAAATGATGAGGTAATTGGTTCGATGGAAAAAAAAAAACTTTAGATACTTTATTGCCAGCACATAGGTAAGAAACTTCATGGACCTCGTTATCTGGTCTTATTTCAGTCAATTTGAATATTTTTAGAAGCCATGGATATAGAATGAAATTGACGGGGTTCCTTTTATGCGGTTTTTGCTTCGACCCCTCACATGTAAAATTCAATTGGCGCCTCCTCTTGAGTGTCTTTTTCTTTTCCTTTTTCAGCCAGATCCCAAATGCTAGAGATGAGGCAAAATCAATTTGTATGTTTTCTTTTATAAGCCAGAAAATATTCTCTGATTTTCTTTGTCATGTATTACTACTAGGCGATTATAAATGATAGTTGCAAAGTTATATGCACATGTCAAAAGTATCGAAGTACTAATGATACCTTGGCACAAAATTAGATTAGTGCATTTGACGATTTATTTTGTTATGGGTAGTTATATTTGGTTCAAGTATGCCAAGTTCTAAGGTATGAGTAATATTTGGAAATAATCACCTCAGAAACAGTTCATTTTATTCTAATTCCTAATTTTTAATTACATGTAATCTGAATAAATGCGCCCAATGTCTTCATCTGTGCGAAGCACGTGTGTGAACATTAATTATCTAATTTAATTTCATATTTCATAATTAATTGACCTCACTAATTGGGTTCATATGTAAATAGATTTTTGGATTATATCATCTGTTTTTTTAAATTAATAACTTTTAGGAAAGGGAAAGTAAATAATTGATAGGGCTGATCAAGGAGGACTGACCAACTTATATATATATATATATGTATATGTATATGTATATGTATATGTATATGTATATGTATATGTATATGTATATATATATACATATACATATACATATACATATACATATACATATATATATATATATATGTGTGTGTGTGTGTATATACACATATATGTGTATGTATGTATGTATATATGTATGTATGTATGTATGTATGCATAGGTATTTTTAAAATTATATCTTTCAATTTAGGAACTCACGAGCAACAGTTGAAATTGTCCACAACTTATTGAATTTTTTCTATGTTTTTTCTTAGTTCTATTTTATTTGAAGCAGAAGTTAGCTAATGGAGAGAAGAAATTATTTAGTCCAGGGAGACCAAGACATTTACCTACCAAAAACATTAAACAAAAATCAAGCCCAAGGCTTTTTTTTCTTTTTTTATGCATCCGTACTTTATCAATAACCTTATAATTTCAATGTCTTCATTTAATGCATTATTGGTGAATATACAATCAATATAAGCTTTTACGTGGCAATTGCGATGCTAAAGATTTGTAGCAAGAACGGGCAGTAATGATCTACTGAAGGGTGTTGAGGTAGTAGTTGATGATCAAGAACCACATGATAGGAGGATTGTGGTCCTTTGCACGATTTTCCTATTCATAAGTGTGATGCCTGCAGTATATCTAGTACATTGTATTGTTAGTTGGTGATGACTGACCCTTTTTCTTGTCTAGCAATGAATAAAGCTGACCATAATTAATACAACTGACAAATAAGCATCTATGTACAACTTGCACGGACTAAAATAAACATTGACGGTTCACCTAACAATTGCATCTTACTTTCTATTATACATCTGCAAGTCATCAAAGACAACTTATTTTGATTGTTTGATAAGGAGAGTAGAAGAAACACGTGCGTTGGGCTAAATGGAAAAAAGAGTCGGGTACACCAATGAATCCATAAAGCAAGTTTTCTAGTTTAACTCTAGAAATAGTAAATGATTGACAAATCGCCAACTAATATATCAAGCAAGTTGCTTAGCAAGTTGCTTTGGGCTAACTCTTTCTACTCAAAGGACCACGATTCTCCTATCAAATGAGTCACAATCATCACAACTACTTCAGCACCCTTTAACAGGTCATTGCCGCCCATTTTGCCACGAATTTTTAACACTATAGTTGCCATGTAAAAGCCTATACTAAAAAAAAAAAAAAAAACCAACAGAATATTTGTAAGTTATAAATTTTTATGAAGATATGCATGCCCTTGAAGTTGGTCGTGTGAAGAAATATCATCACTTATCCTCTGTTTTGGATGACCATAAGAAAAGGTTCTTTCTTTAAAACGACAACCAAAAATCTTGATCTAGAGAAAAAGGAGAACAGTTGATTTATCTAACTCAAAGACCCAATGTGCATCAAAACATGGTCTCTTCAGTCTAACTCAAATTGATGGTCGTCATAGTACACTCATAAAGTACTTTTCACAGGGAAGACCAAGACTTTACCCAAGATGCAAATTGGCTTCATTACTTCACTTTTCACATCCCTCTTCTTCCATCCCTATGTGAATATCTCTATTTCCATTACTTGTAAAATTTCCACGCACTACATGTCTTGCTTAAAATTAACCATACTATAAATTAGTATAAGAAGGAAGCTAAGAAGGAATCCAAAAGATCTCTCCAAAGGCCATGGGTCAATCATAGAGAACAACCAAGAGTTATGGCGAAGCAAAGTGATAAACCAAGACTTTCAAGGACGCTTTCTATCCACCAGTGCTCTGTTCATGTAGATAAGCCACAAAGTCAGCAAGACAATGACTTTATTGGACAGCATGTACTTTTTTGTCTAGAAAGCGAAGCAAAAGCGAAAGAGAGCAATTGAAAAAAAGACAGACTTTGCACAATGCAAATTGGCATTGTTGCTCCACTTTTCACATCCCTCCTCTTCCATCCCTACAAGAATGCCTTTGTTTTTCCATTACTAGGAGAATTTCCCCACACGTTTTAGGCCATGCTTAAAATTGACCGTTACTATAATTTTCATCCAACTCTTTTTTTGTGCTAAATCGTACTGTGATTTTTCGTTCAATAATCTCTTTTGTACTTCTCTATTAGAATTATGTCTACATTTTCATGTATCTTTTCAAATTAATGTTCAATAAAAAAAGAAAAAAAATCATAGAAAAAATATATAGAAAAAACAACTAGAACTTAAGAAAGGGGGAAAAGCAAGAATGATGTTATTCTCAAAGCAATTTAAGAGTTAAGAATAATGATATCGAAAGTGCCTAACCTCCTTTTTAGTTTACGATCGAGTACCTGAAGTCTTTTTTTATTTTATTTTTTTCAATCAAGAACCTCAATTTTTCAGATTTGGCTCTATTTGAGGTATTGGTTAAATAAATTGCCATGTTATGTAATATTACTGACATGACTCGTTTACTCAGCAAAAGTTAAAAATAATAATTGACGTGGCTACTTAGTTGAATTAGATGATATTAGCATCTAATATATCTCAATTGGCATGGATGCATATCAAAGTTCACGGTTGAATTAGCCGTCATACAATAAATTTATGGATTTTTTAGATAATTTTTCGTAAAATCATATTCATATGGTAGTAATGATGCTTTCTTGGGACAAGGCTATAGCACTTTGTCATCCATTTAATTTTGGGTGCTTTTCACACGCACGTCAGTCAGAGGAATCAAAATAAATTACTGTTTACCCACAAGTGCTTGTTTGGTAATATTAAGAGAATTTCTCCAAAGACTTCATGGATACCATGTGCTTTTTTTTTTTTTTTTTTTTTTTTTTCTAAAAAGTGAAGCTAAAGAGAAAAAAGAGGTAATGGGAAAGAAACTTCTATAAATTCCAGAAAGACCAAAACTTAGCAGGACACAAATTGAAGTTTGTTGCTTCGCTTTTCACATCCCTTCTCATGCATCCCATGAGAACGTCACTTTTCATGGTTTACTATTTACCCATCATCCTCTCAGATGTGGTTCGTCACTGCTAGCTAAGGGTAATTACTGTTGCTCCTCCAATGATTGTCGATGGGGAGATTTTACTTCGTTTTCTCTTTCTTTCTGATTTCTTCATTCAAAATGAAATTTGCACCCTGTGGTATAGTAAGCAAGAAAAGGCATATTTGGACATAAAATGCAAAGCAATTTCTTACGATTATCTTATATGGAAAGTGTTTTTCTTGACAGAGTAAGTACATAAGATATATTGAGCAACAAACCCCACGAATGTGTGTCGGGGAAGATCAGTTAAGGTGGATTGCATAAATCAAATGCACAAGAAAATAATTGCATTTAGACATCTAATCAGTGGGAACATATTACACACACTTCCATACATCATGTGCGAGTTGTCCAATATTCACATATGTGACACCTGCGACCTGTTGCACAACGTCCGTGATTTAATTGAGATTCAGTTCCTTCACATCAGCCCTGTTTGTTAACATTTTATTCCCATAGGGACTGTGCATCATGTTGTGAAACATTTGAAATGTTGAGGTAATTGATTGAACGAAAAAAAAAAACACTTAAGATACTTAATTGCCAGCATATTGGTAAGAATTTTCATGCACCTCATTATCTGGTTTTATTCAAGTCAATTTGATTTTCTTTAGGAAGCCACACATATAGAAAGTCTTTTTTTTTTGGTCGAAAGATATAGAATGAAATTGGTGGGGCTCCTTTTATAGAGTTTTTGCTTCAACCACTCGCATGCGAAATCGAATAAGCGCCTCCTCTTGAATGTCTTTTTCTTTTCCTTACTTAGCCAGATCCCAAATGCTTGAGATAAGGCGCAATCAAATTGTATGTTTTTTTTTTTTCTTTTTTATAAGCCAAAAAATATTCTCTGATTTTCTTTGTCATGTATTACTACTAGGGAATTATAAATGATAGTTGTACAGTTATATTCACATGTCAAAAGCATTGAAGATGGGATGAGGCTATAGCACTCTGTCATTCATTTAATACAAACTCTCTCTCCACATCACCCCACACATTGGGTGATGTGGAGAGAGAGTTTGTATTAGCTTGGGCAATCTTAGCATCCAATGTCTCTGCTAACGTGGCAACATCTCAAGATGCTATATTAGACACCAATATGGACATTTAACAACTATTTAACAGCGTGTCATGTTAACATTTTCCATCCATAATATTAACAAAGGTCTCACGTTGACCTATATGAAAATTTCAGATAATTGATTGAACGAAAAAATTTTAGGTACTTGATTGCGAAAGGGTAATAATTCAAGTACTTGCAATGTCATTATCCCAACAGTTTATTATATAATCATTGGTCTAGGCTCAAATCTCAAACATACTTTTGTTTACGTGATATCTATTCTACAAACTCATCCTCTTGGTTCGTTACTTAGTCTCTCTTTAATTGTTTTCTTTCGTAAGATTATTCATTCTTCCAAGTAAAAGAAAACAGAAGATAGTTTTGCTAATTTCAAGCGCCAATAGATTTCCTTGGCTAAATGTCACGCACATTGGGAGACTACAAAGTTCCTAATGTCGATTTTCTTTAGATTTTCTTCTTGGAATCATTAGATCATTTTTAGTGGATTATCAAACATTCGATTAGAGAAAAAACTTCTTCTTTGTACTTGATTTTCTTTCGGTTGGACATCATATTAATAATATTATCATCACATGTAACTGTGTGGGCACATATTATCTAAAACCTTACTATGATTTCTTTACCTATCACAACTAATCTTCCTAAACAGTATTTTTTTTTGTAGATAATTTGTTCCAATTTTTCGAGAGACTAATTGATATCATCTAGAATGGTTGGTCTGAGCTGCAAGACACAAAATTGATATCAAAAAGCGTATATTGGACTCCAATGTAAACAGTTAACGGCTACTTAATAGCATTGATGTCATATAGACATTTTTTGTTTGCAATTCAATGGAGGTCTCACGTTGATCCACATTTGAAATGTTGAGGTAATAGATTGAATGAAAAAAACTTTAGATACTTGATCGAGAGTTCATAGTAAGAAATTTCATGCACCTCGTGATATGGTTTTATTTCAATCGATTTGAATATTTTTGCCATAGATATAGAATGAAATTGACAATGTTTCTTTTATGGAGTTTTTGTTTCAACTAGTCACATGTAAAATCGAATAAGCGCCTCCTCTTGAATGTCTTTCTCTTTTCCTTTTTCAGCCAGATCCCAAATGCTTGAAATAAGGGAAAAATCAAACTATAGACAATTTTTTTTTTTATATGCAAGGCAATTGTTAATGATATTGTAAATTTATACACATATGTCAACAGTATTAAAATGCTCTACCATCCATTTAATTTTGGTGCTCTTCACTGGCATTATGGTCAGTATTGTATATGTTTTCTTCTTTTTTAATAGTCAATAACTTCACGGATTCAATAATTTTTTATTTTGTGAAAAAAGGAAAATGGAAAATCGATATTGCTTGCGGTTGAGGCCTCCATGTACCAAATTAGATTAGTGCATTTGTCAATTTTAATTTTTTTTATGCATGCACTTATATTTGGTTCAATCCTGCCAGATTATGAGGATTGAGTGACAATTGAAAACAATCAACCATAGAAACAGTTCATTTTATGCTAATTCCTTATTTTAAATTACATGTAATATGAATATATGTGCACAATACTCATATGTCTAGGCCTCTGCGAAGCACCGATATATGGACATGAGTAATTTTCACAGATTTTGAATTATAATATTAAAGGACACCTCATTAATTGGTGTCAAATTCAAATATACTTCAGATTTCATAAACAAGACGTTTACTCGCTTGCTAATTCTGTTTCTATTTTTTATTCATAAATTTTAGAAAAAGGAAAAAGAAATAATTAATGGATACCCATTTATGCATGGGCTTATAATCATAGTGTATGTACTTTTAAAATTAAATCTTTCATTTTAAATCTTTCATTTTAGGAATTCATGAGCAATAATTGAAATTTTCCAAAACTTATTAAATTTTTTCTATTTTTCACTTAGTTCCGTCTCATTTAAAGCAAAAGTTAGCTTCATCAACGGCGGGTTTTTCACAACGTTCGAGTTCGTCACTGGAAATTTCAGCGAGGGGCTCAACTTTAGCAGCACAAGTGCCGACCTCAAGGTTCAAGCCTTTCTTTTTTCCCTTTTGACTCCATGGACGCAGTTTTGTCGATCAACCCACTTTGCTTTAGTAACGCTAGAACAACTTTAAAACATTTAGAAAAAGAAATGGGCCTCTTGTCTGCCATTATTCGTAGAAGAAGATAAGAAGAAACAAAATAAAGGTGAAGCGTGCAAGCTTGATGGAGATGGTGAGGAAGGGGACCCAAAATTTGGAATAGTTTCGCCCTTTTTGCATTAGAATTGCGAAAGGAGTCTTTCCATCTACACACCAAAGGCAACCCAACCAAATAAAAAGGCTAAAGTTCCTCGGCGCTAGATGCTTCCGAGCCAGCATTGCATTTACATTACCTTTCCTTTGAGATGAAGCAAGAAACGATGCTGGAGCCTGGACCTCTTGGCGAAACATATTTCCTGTACCTTACCTCGGTAGAAGGAAACAACGAATGTCGCATTACTAATGGTACGAGGAAGATAACAGATGCTGTCCTGATTCTGTGAGCTTTTGTTCCAATGGAGGAGGATCTTTCTTATAGCGAAGCTATACCGAATATGTCAAGTAATGATGTTGCTTTTGCTTATTTGCTAGAGCAGTTCACAAAACAAATGTCATGTTGCAGTGATACGGCAATTTTCAGCAACGATGATCAGCAGATCCCAAGCGCTGTTCATTCAATCTTTTGATGGCCGAATCCAAAGTCATTACCACTTTCTTCGAGTGCTCCCTCAAGAGGCTGGAAGATGTCATAACAATGTCGAATGTCATATTAGCAGACATGTTAGTTATATTTTCTTGAGAAGGTGCTGTATGAAGTTTAGCCTAATGTGCAATGTAGTTTATGAACTTTAATCCAATATGCAATGTTATCTTTGAACTTTTAATTTATTCAATTTAGTCCCTAAATTTTTTGCACATGTTTAATTTAATCATTGGATTGTCCCTAAACTTGAATTAATGGAAGAACGTCATTGACCATTTTCATATAAATGAATTAGAAGATAGTTTTATTTAATAAAACTAGCAAAAGTGCATACTAGTTGCATCTAAAGACTAACATCCAAAAGATTTTGCAAAATTCAAATTATTAATTCATAAAAGTTATTTATACGATATGAGGAAATTGTATCCATGTACGCTTACATGGAAAGAGAGAAAGATATCAAGATTTGAATTTTTTGGTAAAATTCTTTAAAAGACAAAAAAAAAAAAATCAAATATTTAAGATCGAATTACCTGAGAGAATATAACAAAATTATTGATGTACATAGTGAGCAAGGTAATGCTGATTCCATCACTTTACACATAGTCCAATGTCAGAGAACTCAATTTTGTTGAACAGAATTCGAAAGAAGGAACCAAGAAAGGTCTCTTTAATGGCCAAGAGCGAATTGTCCACTGTAGAAGTTATGGCGAAGCCAAGTGATGATGAGCCAATGGAGAGAGAATCATAAAGTCCAAGAAGATTAGGACTTTCACCTACTAAAAATATCATTTTCAGACGAGAACTTTCACCTACTAAAGATATCATCTTCTTTTTCTTGTGGAAAGTGAAGCGAAAGTGAAAGAGTGATGGTGGGAAAGAAATTAATAGATTCTAGGAAGACCAAGACTTTGCACGTCTTTCGAGGTGAGAAAGAAATTTTAATAAATTTTAGGAAAACCAAGACTTCCGCACATTTTTTTTGTTAATGGGAGAGAAACTTCAATAGATGCTAGGAAGATCAAGACTTTGTATGACTTTTTTGCTATTACCAGTAGAATTTCCAGGTATTACAAAACTTGCTTAAAATTAACAATACCATAATTTTCCTTCAACTCTTTTCGGATTTAATCATTTTGGGATTTTTTTTTCATTCATTAATCTCTAGTATATCTTTTCAAATTTGAGTTCAACAAAAGAAAAGAAGAAAGCAGAGAAAAACTGACAAGAAAAAACAGCAAAACTGTTAAAAAAGGAAATAAAGAAGGAAAGGGGCAAGATAGAGCACCATTGAGCCATGGCCGTGTTGTTGCCATTAGCACTCCACTACCATGACTATTTCCAACTTCGCCTCCTTATAGTGGCCTCCATAGATAACATTTTTCTTGAGATGTTTTTCTTAGCATGGTTTAGAAGTTGAGGATAATGACATCGAAATATTTTTGTGGATTATCAAACATTAGATTGAATATAGATTCTTTTTATGTACTTGATTTTCTGTCGGATGGACATTATATAATCTATAATATTATTATCACATGCAATCATTCGGGCACACAAAATTTAAAACTTTACTAAGTTTTCTTTTATTCAATTGAAGAAACTGGCACATTTATATGTTCTTTATTTATCTGTCGGTTCTACCAATTAAAGCTAACTTGCCTAACTAGTCTTTTTGTAAATAATAGTTTGTACATTTTTTGAGCCAAAAAATATTCCCTAATTTTCTTCATCATGGATTACTACAAGTCGATCATTAACGATAGTTGTAAAGTTAGGAGATAATTGTCAAAAAATTTATAAACTTACTATATATTGGTCAATTTAAATCTTAAAATTTTTAATTTAGCCAATTTAGTTTTAACATGGCTAACCGCCAATTAAGCGATTTCCAACCAAATCCTCTAAAGGTTTAGAAAAGTTTAGGGTTGAATCAATGGATGTACAATAGATTTATGCATTTTTGAATGATTTTTCGTATAGTCATGTCCATATGTCAAATGTATTGAAGTAATGATGCTATCTTGGGACAAGGCTACAGCACTCTGGCAATCATTCAATTTTGGGTGCCTTTCAAATGCACATCAGTGGTACAATGGAAAAGAAGTACTTTTTGTCCGCAAGAGCTCCTTTCATGATATTCGGAGAACATCCAAGACTTTATTGGATACCGTGTGCTTTTTTGTCTGGAGAGTAAAGCAAAAGTGAAAAAGAGTTAACGGGAAAGAAACTTTAATTGATTTCACCAAGACTTTCCAGGACGCAAATTGAAGTTTGTTGGTTCACTTTTCTCTTCCCTCCTTATCTATACCCATGAGAACGTCCCCTTTTCCATTACTAGTAGAACTTCAATGTGTTATGTCTGGATTAATTTCTAATATTTTTTCTATTTTCAAATTTGTCTCAATTTGAGGTGTCCGTTAAAAAATTGCCACATGGTAATGATTTTATTGACATGATTCACTTACCCTGCAAATTGGGTGATGTGGAGAGAGTTTGTGTTGGCTTAGACAATCTTAGCATCCAATGTCTCCACTGACTTGGCAACACCTCAAGATGTTATATTGGACACCAATATGGACATTTAACAACTATTTAATAGCGTTAGCGTCATGTAAACATTTTCCATCCACAATATTAACGAGGGCCTCACGTTGACCCACATGAAAATTTGAGATAATTGATTGAATGAAAAAACTTTAGGAACTGATCGCGAAAGGCGTAATAATTCAAATACTTGCGATATCATTGTCCCGACGAGTTTATTCATTCTTTCATGGAAAAGAAAATAGGAGATAGTTTTGTTAATTTCACACGCCAAAAGATTTCAGCGGCTAAATGTCAAGCACATTGGGAGGCTATAAAGTTCTCGATGTCAAATTCCTTTAGATTTTCTTCTTGAATCATCTGGTCATTTGTAGTGGATTATCAAACATTTGATTGAAGAAAAAATTCTTCTTTCTACTTGATTTTCTTTCGATTGGACATCATATTAACAAGATTATCGTCACATGTCTGACCCGCAAGAGATAAAATTGATATCACAAAGAATATATCGGAGGCCAACGTAAACAGTTAACAAATACTTGATAGGGTTGGTGTCATATAGACATTTTTTGTTCGCAATTCAATGGAGGTCTCGTGTTGACCCATATTCGAAATGTCGAGGTAATTAATTGAATTTTTAAAAAAAAAACTTTACACACTTGATTGCCAGCACATAGGTAAGAAATTTCATGTACCTGGCGATCTGATTTTATTTCAGTAATAAATATTTTTGGAAGCCATAGATGTAGAATGAAATTGATGATGTTCCTATTAAGGAGTTTTTGCTTCAACCACACGCAAATTGAATAAGCGCCTCCTCTGAATGTCTTTCTTTTTTCCTTATTCAGCCAGATCCCAAATGCTTGAAATAAAGCAAAATCAAATTAAGCCAAAAATATTTTTTATATATACAACGCAATTGTTAATGATAGTTGTAAACTCGTAAAGTTTTACAAATATTTCCATAGTATTGAAATACTCTATCATCCATTAATTTTGGTGCTCTTTACTGGCATTATGGTCAGTATTTTATATATTTTCTTCTCTTTTAATAGTCAATAACTTCACGAATTCAATAATTTTTTTTATTTTGTGAAAAAAGAAAAACTGAAAATTGATATTGTTGGCAGTTGAGGCCTCCATGTATCAAATTAGATTAGTGCATTTGTCAATTTTAAATTTTTTATGTAGGCACTTATGTTTGGTCCAAGCATGCCAAGTTATGAGGTTTGAGTGACGTTTGAAAACAATGAACCATACAGTTCATTTTATGCTAATTCATTATTTTGAATTACATGTGATCTGAAAATATGTGCACAATACTCATATGTCTAGGTCGGTGCGTAGCACTGACAGGGACATTAGTAATTTTCATAGATTTTGAATTTCATAATTAAAGGACCTCACTAATTGGGGTTGAATTCAAATATATTTTAGATATCATAAACAAGATGTTTACTCACTTACTAATTCTTTTTCTGTTTTTTATTCATAAATTTTGGAAAAAGGGAAAAGAAATAATTAATAGGGCTCGTTAACGAGTACACATATATATATATGGATGTATTGATACCCGTTTATCCATGGGTATATAATCATCATGTATTTACTTTTAAATCTTTCATTTTAGGAATTCGTAAGCAATAATTGAAAATTTCCAGAACGTATTGAATTTTTTCTATCTTTTTGCTTAGTTCCATCTTATTTAGAGCAAGAGTTAGCTTCATCAACGACTTGTCATTGGAAATTTCAGCGAGGGCTCAGCTTTAAGCGACGACCGCAGAGTTCAAGCCTTCCTTTTTTTTTCCCTTTGGCTCCACAAACACAGTTTTGTTGATCAACCCACTTTGCTTTAATGTCGGTAGAACAACTTTTAGAAAAAGGAATGGGTCCCTTGTCTGCCATTATTAGCGGATGGAGATAAGAAGAAAACAAAACAAAGGTGAAGCGCGCAAGCAAGCTTGACGGAGATGGAGATGGAGATGGTAAGGAAGGAGACCCGAAATTCGGAATAATTTCGCCCTTTTTTGCATTAGAATTGCGAAAGGAGTCTTTTCATCTACACACCAAAAGCAACCAAACCAGATAAGGCTAAGTTCCTCGGCGGTAGATGTGCATTCTATTTACATTGCCTTTCCTTTGAGATGAAGCTAGAAACGATGCTGGACCTCTTGACGAAACATATTTCCTGTACCCTACCTTGGTAGAAAGAAACAACGAATGTCGCATTACTAATGGTACAAGGAAGATAACAGATGCTGTCCTAATTCTGTGACCTTTTGTTCCAATGGAGGAGGATCTTCCTTATAGCGAAGCTACACAAAATATGTCAAGTAATGACGTTGCTTATGCTTATTTGCTAGAGCAGTTCATGAAACAAATGTGATGTTGCAGTGATACGGCAGCTTTCAGAACAATGATCAAGAGATTCCTACTAATGGCCGAATCCAAGTCATTACCACTTTCTTGGAGTGCTCTCTCAAGAGGTTGGAACATGTCATAACAATGTTGAATATCACATTAGCAGACATGTTAGCTATATTTTCTTTAAAAAAATGATGCAAAATGGTCTTTGAAATTTAGCTCAACGTGCAATATAGTCCTTGAACTTTAGCTCGATGTGCAATATTGTTCTTAAATTTCTAATTTATTTAATTTGATTCATAAACTTTTTATACATGTTTAATTTAGTCATTGGATAATTGGATTGTCCCTAAACTTAAATTAATGGAGGAACAACATTGATCATTTTGATATAAATGAATTAGAAGATAGTTTTATTTAACAAAACTAGCAAAAGTGCATACTAGTTGCATGTAAAGATTAACACCCAAAAGATTTTGCAAAATTCAAATTATTAATTCATAAAAAGCTATTTATACGATATGAGAAAATCGTATTCATGTACGTTTATGTGGAAAAAGAGAAACATATCAAGATTTGAATTTTGTTGGTAAAAATTTTTGTAGACAAAAAAATCAAATATTTAAGATCGAAATGCACGAGAGATTATAACAAAATTATTAATGTACGTATTGAGTGAGGCGATGTTGATTCCATTACTTTGCACATAGTCCAATGGCTTGTCGAACAGAACTCGAGAGAAGGAATCGAGAAAGATCTCCCCAATGGTCACGAGCGAATCAGTCCACTGTAGCAAAGTGATGATGAGCAATGGAAAGAGAACCATAAAATTCAAGAAGATCAAGCCTTTCACCTACTACAGATATCATCTTCTGACAAGGGCTTTCACTGACTAGAGACATCATAATCTTTTTTTAAGAAAGTGAAGCGAAAGTGGAAGAGTGATGAGTGGTAAAGACACAAATAAATTCCAACAAGACCAAAGACTTTGCACGTCTTATGATGGTGGTAAAGAAATTATAACAGATTCCGGGAAGATATCATTTTCTTTGCACATCTTTTGATGATGGGAAAGAAGCTATAATAGATTCCAAGAAGGCTCAGACTTTGCACAGCTTTTAATGGTGCACGTCTTTTGATGATGAGAAAGAAGTTATAATAAATTTAAAAACGACTCGGACTTTTACACGTCATTTGATGGTATACAACTTTTGTCGGTGGAAAAAAAACTTTAAACATCAAGACTTAATATGTCTTTCCTGCCATGGCTAGTAAAATTTTCATGGAAGTCTTTTGATGATGGGAGAGAAGCTATAATAGATTCTAAGAAGGCTCGGACTCTGCACAGCTTTTGATGATGCACGTCTTTTGATGATGAGAAAGAAGTTATAATAAATTTAAAAAAGACTCAGACTTTTGCACGTCATTTGATGGTACACAACTTTTATCGGTGGAAAAGAAACTTTAATTTCTTGCCATTGCTAGTAAAATTTCCATGCACAACAAGTCTTGCTTAATATTAATAATACCATAATTTTCCTTCAACTCATTTTGGGTCACATTTTCGAATGTTTTCATTCATTAATCTCTATTATATCTTTTCAAATTTGAGTTCAATAAAAACCAAAAAAAAAAAAAGCAAAGAGAAAAACTAAAAAGAAGAAATGGCAAAGAGTTAAAAAGGGAAGGGGCGGGATAGAGCACCATTGAAGCACGGCCATGTTTGTGTTGTTGCCGTTAGCATTGCCACTACGGTGACTATTTCCAATTTTAACACCTTACGGTTGCCTTCACAAATAACATCTTTCTTTTAGAAGTTGAGGATAATGACATTGATATTATCCAAACATTTCTTCAATTTACAATTGAGTACCTATATTTTTCTTTTTTAATAAAGTACCTCATTTTTTTTTTCAAATTTGACACAATTTGAGGCGTTTGTTAAATAAATTGCCATGTTATATGATTTTGCCAACTAGGTTCACTCACCTTATAGATTGGATGATGCAGAAAGAAGTGTTGACTTAGACGATTATAGTGTCTAATATACCTAAGTTATATTTAGATGCCATATGTCAAAAAGATTTCAATGGCTATATGTTAGGCCCATTCAAAGACCATAAAGTTCTCAATGTTGATTTCCTTTAGATTTTCTGCCATAAAGCATTTCTCTTGCCCTTTTTTCTTGGCCAATTCCATTACTTTTCTCTTTGATCTATTCACCCAAAACTAAAAAAGTAGTGCAGATGGTTTGGCAAAAATCAAATTGAACCAGTCTGAACACCAGTTCACTTGCTAAACTAGTGAAACATACTGATTTTCAAAATTGGATCCACTTGGGTTTAGAGTCTAACGAGTACAGAACTGGGCTTTTGGCTACTGTTGCACATGAAGGAACTCGAGCACTCAACTCCACAGATCACCGGCATTTCACTTTACCACATAGGCCGAACGATTCGTGGGTTCAATCAACAACATTACATACCTATAATTGTTTGCTCATGGCATCATCACCAGTTCACGCGTAGTCCAACCTCTTGGATAGCAAACTAGCAATCTAACTGGTTCTCTAACCGGCTCAAGTTTGAAAACATTGGTGCAAAACTCCAATCCTTTCTTAAAACAAGTAGATATGACTATCTTATATGAATTGAGCCGTAATGCACACCATACTTTTGCCACGTGACGGAAGATGATAGCAAAGTGATTATAACCGATAAACATTGATGCTCCTCAATCGAATGATATCTAGAAGACCTTCGTAGTGCTCCAAATGGGGTTGATGCTCAACCTCCATGGTACATTACTTATGTCGTTGCTCTAGTTGAAGCTATGACAGATGCTTGACCTTTCCCTTTAATTTTTTGTATTCAACGGTAAGTCTTAAGAAGAGCATGGCATGCTATCAAGAGGTCTTAGGACTTTGTTAGGCTTAAGAAGAGATCTAATCGCCACAATCAAAAGAAATGAAATCCATCAACCATTGGATTTCGTTATAAAGCAAAAACCATAAAATGATGCAATGCAATATATTTAGCTACACGGTGGCAGTTTGATTTGTCACATACAGTTTTGGCTAACACAGTTTTTATGAGCACGAGAAAAAAATATATTTGCAACATATGGAAGCAAATTACTTGACATCATCTCCAGTGAGTTTGCTAAGAATTTATTGCACAATGGCATCAAGCAGATGCTAGCTCATGTAACAAATCATGAACGCAATTCATCCTATGAGGTATAAGAAAGAATGCACATCAGTAAAGTCATTTTCTCACAATCAAAAGCTGTGGAAAGCCATTTATCACTGAAATTAAAAAACCAGTCTTGCTATTCAGAGGCTCTCCTATTTCTTTCTTCAAAACGAAACAGTAAGCTACTGAAATGAATCAACCTTAAACACAGCGCAACATAAACAAGGAGTAACAAAAACTACTTACTATTTGACGTTGGGTTCTAAAGTCCAACAAAGGGAAGTTCTCCAATAGAACCTAAAAACAGGAGCTTGTCATAGTTTCATAGAGATTTTGAACAGAATTTACAAGACCTATGGAACATCGGATGGAAAGCCAATGAATGTATGTTGCAAGAGGCAGTCTTGGATATTGTGGACCTAAATATCCATGCACGGTGATGAACAAGGCATTACTGCAGGATGAGCTCGGCATCTAATTTGCAACAACAAGAGAGGGTATGTCGATCATCATAGCAGCGGAGGCTATGTTCTCCATGATAGCTACTACCCAATCAACTCTTTGACCCAACAATTGAGATTAAAATGCAGGGTGGCAAGTTCATCTTTAGAATAGCATATTAGTATGGCAACACTCAATTAAGTTGGACCAATAACTGAGAATGAACTGGTCACCGTACATAGACTGCTTCTGATGTCCTTGTTGGCACCAAGACGAGCTGAGAGTTGCCAAAAGCATTATCCGTACATTCTTTCTGAATCATTGATTTCGGGAGTTCCAGTGGCTATGTTTAGGACTAAACGAGGAATGAGATGGATCAATCCACTATTGGTTAACTTAGTTAATAGATGTAAGCAGAGTTTGTCTGATTAAATCTGTACAAATACTCGAAACTTTGAACCTGTGAAGAAAAAGACTGGAAATCAAGTTATCTTGACAACTCGGATAAGAACTTCTGACCTTTAAATGGTTGATGAGGCTTGTATTCACTGTCAATTTCATGTATATCCTTGAAGGATCTGTCTCCAGCTGCAATATCCTCCAATTCACTGATGGCTTCTATTTAGTCAAGCTGCATAGCAATGCCCTCATCCTTAGAGCTTCCTTCTAGAAAATCATTATCTTCCATATCCAATAAGTCCATAAGTGTTTCTATCTTTTTCTTCCTCCCTCTGTAACCAATAAGGCTTAGGTCCTTTTTTTTCAAAATAACCAGCAGACATTTCTCATTTAGCTCCGCATTTTCATAAGCTCCTGTCAAGAACACGCTAAACCTTTTCTCCTTCTCAGAGACATGGAAATGCCAAAATGCTTCAATAGGAGTCTCATTAGCTTCTGAGGCATCACAAATTTTCATTAGAAGTGGGTGAGGTGGTTGGTTACCAACCTCTTTTCCATTGTGAAACTCAGTAACTCATGCATCACCACAATGGCCTTCTTATTGAATTGTTTTGATCGAGCTTGAAGGCCACATGCATCAGCATAAGGAGATAAGTAAGACCTTTTTCGAAAATGCTCGATCTTCCCTCCATATCTATCCACCTTCTTGTAACTGGCAGGAAACTTCAAAAGGAAAGATAGGGAAAGCAACCCTGGAGTATGAGAGGCAAATTCTAATACCCCAGTACAGCTTTCTCCAACCCTATGATAGCCCAAGCAGGATTCAATTCTACAAGCTCAAGATAATCAACTTATCTAGAGATTTAACCACTTTGAAGTGCCGTGAATACTCACGTACCCACTTGCTCCTTAAATCAGCTGGCAAACTAAACTCTCTCCTGAAATGAGCAATTTTGTCCAGTAGGAGCTGCTTATCAACCGATATCATCAACATCCTAGTCACATATTCTGCGGCCATGCCAGAGTGTTCCCTAATCAATCTCTCCTCTTCCTTCTTTAGTCATTCCACCCCACAATACACCCTTCTGATCCTTATATGACTCAAAACAGTTTTGGTGACTTCCGAATAAAATCCACTGTACTATGTGGCTTGGGCAAATTAATAGGTTTCCGGTATCGACCCATCGACCTCACAGGGATTATCACCTCAGGTTTCTTCTTCAACATTTCCATCAGAACCAACACCTTAGACACCACTTTATGCTTCTCGTCAGCGATTTCGAGATCATGCGCCCTCTTATTCTTGCTGGTCATGAATCTGAGCTGCGACCAGTTACGTAAAATCTCGCCAAAACTCGAGTTTATTCTCCACGTAGGTGAACGCACCAGCAAGATGACGATGCATCCAAACTCTCTTGCCACACTCCATTCATTCGGTTAGGCTACGTTTCTAACAACAAATTGAAGACGGGTCATCTCAAGATGCTAATGCCTTTGCTCCAAATTCAAGAAATAGGCCCAAGAAAATCAAATTGCCTCATTCAGGAGCGACGTCGAACAGCTCACGTGCAACGTAACGAGGAAAAACAAGACCCCAAAGAGGAAAAATAAGACCCCAAAACGAAAAATATACGGTAAGATCGCTGTAAATGCACCATCATCGGCATCAGTTTTGACTTCAACAGAAGCCGGTAAGAAGAACAAGCAAGGCGCGAAGAAGAGTCGTTTTGTTCCGTTAGCATTTGCATTTCTGGTCGCGAAAAAGAAAATGAAATTTCAATTCAAATAATTAAAAGCGCTCGATGGTCTTCTAAATGGTGATAATACATGAAAAATCTGATTTGAACTCATCATGAAGTTTAGTAAAAGAAACAAGTTGAAACTTATCAAAACCAAACATTGAATTTTGCAATTCGCAGGCAGTTAAAAACATATTCTTGTTATATATAAATCCAAAAGAATTTTGTCAAAATAATAAATTGTTTAGGATAATCTGTGCCAGAGATTACTGATTGTTTTAAACTTTTAAGACTGTTTTGCTCGTTCTATAAATTTTAGGCGGAATGTTTCAATATTAATTACAAATCCCAAAATTTCAAGCATTAAAAGTTAAAACTTTAAGTTATCTTGTAAACCGGCCCCCCCGACTAGGTGTTCCATATTAGTCGCCCTTCATTGAATAATCAAATTGCAAGTCAATTCATATCCTCTTATGACTTTCTTTGCAAAAGGTGCGAAGTTTGAGAACAATGCAGTTCAACAAAAAATTGATCATAATATCAGTTTCAACTTTACTCGGTTCTGTTTGAGAAAATTAAAAGTCGAGTGAGATTGAGGCAAGTACAAAACAAGCCAAAGCTAATTGGGTCATTCGACGCAAAAGAAAGAAAATCAAACCAAATTTAGTCTCTTCCCCTTATAAAAATGGAATTTATAAATTATTAAAAGTTTTCTATAAGTTAAACACTTAGCCGTACATATTATCTAGAAAAGGAAACAATTACACTTTCCATATCCCAGCAATCAGTGATCTTTCTGATATTAGGCAACTAGAGTAGCATTGAGAACTAACTCTAGCTTGATGTAGTAAAATTCAAAACTTGTACGGGTCCTTTTCTGGAAAAAGAAGAGAGACAATCTTTCTAGTTTATAAGAGTCCAAAATGCCATTCCCTGGAAAGTCATCTCTTCCATCGCCTTTTGCATCCTAATCTTCGATGAGCAGGGTGACATCCATAATCACCTTCAATGTCACCTCTAATGACATCGCAGCATCCCAGAGGCATACAATGAGCTCCTAAGCACTTGTTCATTTCCTTTCTCTGCAATGGACACTCTGTCACCCTTGTCAGAGCTTGTCCCTGAATTTCATTTGCTCGACAACGAACCATTCATGAATGACCTGAAATACTTTCTCTAACTGTGATGGTGACCCAAAAGATTTGCCGACTACAGTCACCTTTGTGTATCGAATGCAATAAATATTGCAAGGGTAAGGCCGAAAGTATCTTTCCTGCTGCTCCTCTATATGTTAAGCCAAATGAATTTGAACAACACAACCCTCAATGCTATTAGGAACTCAGTCGAGCATGTGCTATTGAGAGGTCATAGGACTTGGTCAGGCTTCAGAAGAGATCTAATCACCCCCAATCGAAAGAAAACTATTTCGAAGTCATATCAAATAACTCCCATAGTAATGAATATCGACCATGTTATGTTATTATAAGCAAACCACAAAAAATAATATAGTGCAATATATTTTTAGCTATACATAATAGCAGTTCGGTTTGCCGCATAAAGTTTTTCGATATCGTGGTTTTTGTGGACACAAGAGGAAATCTAGTCGCAATATTTGAAAGCAAATTACTAAACATCATCTCCAGTGAGTTTGCTGAGGATTTTCTTTTGATAAGCAAAAAAAGTTTATTTGCAAAATGGCATCAAAACGGATGCTATCCTATGTAATAAATCGTGAAAGTAATTCATGTTATCAACGAGGAATAAGATAGAATGCACATTAGTAATGTCATTTCCATACCACCAAAAGCTGTGGAGAGCCATTTATCATTCAAAGTTAAAAACCAGTCTTCCTAATTTACGAATGGTCTCATATTTCTTTCTTCCATACAAAAAGTAAGCTAATGAAATGCATCAACTATAAACACGGCCCAACATAGACAAAGAGTAACGATAAACTATTTACCGTTTGATGTTGGGTTCTAAAATCCGACAAAAGGAAGCTCTCTAGTACAACGTCCCAAAACATGAGCGTGACGTAGTTTCGTAGAGATTCCAAACAGAAATTGCAAGGCCTATGGAAGAGGCAATCGGATAGAAAGCAAATGAAAAGAGGTTGGAACACCTGGAGTGCCATAACTTGGCACGGAGGAACACTTAAGTGCCATAACTTTAAAATGGTACACTTAAGTGCCAATATCGGAGTAAAATTGGACACTTAAGTGCCACTCCGGCGAAAATCCGCCAAATGGTGACATGGCAATTTTCCGGCGAGTTTGGTTCAAAACGGCGTCGTTTTGCACGCTAACATGGTGGAGAAAATGCAAAAACGACGCCATTTCGTGTGTAAATAATTATATAAAAATTAATTAAATTAGATTTTAAATTAATTTTATTTAAAATATTCAAAAAAATTAAGAAAAATTAAAAAAAAAAGGGGGGGAGGTCAACGGGCGGGCGAGGGCCGAGCCCTCGCCGCCGCCGCCTCCCCATCGTTGTCGGGAAGGGCCGGCGACGGAGGGGGAGGGTTGGTGGGGTCGCCGACCCCCGGCCGATCGACGACGAGGGTGCGAGCCCTCACCGGATCGCGGCGAGGGCCGCGACCCTTGCCCCGGATCCGGGCGAGAGCTCACGGGCCCTCGCCGAGGCCCTTGGCCGAGGGCCGGCGACCCCGGCCCCCTAGCGGGGCCCGGCGGACCCCGCCGACCCTCCCCACTCCGTTGCCAACCCTTCCGGCGACAACGGGGAGGTAGTGAGGGCCCGCGAGCCCTCGCCGGATCAGGCGAGGGCCGCGACCCTCGCCCGGATCTAGGGAGGGCTCGCGTGGGGCGAGGGTCACGGGCCCTCGTCGTTAGCCCTTCCCGGTAATGGCGGGGAGGCGGCGGCGGCGAGGGCTCGGCTCTCGGCCGCCCGTTCAACCTCCCCTTTTTTTTTTTAATTTTTAATTTTTCTTAATTTTTAAAATTTTAAAACTTTTCTTAATTTTTTAAATTTTTTTGAATATTTTAAATAAAATTAATTTTAAATCTAATTTAATTAATTTTTATATTATTATTTACATGTCAGACACGAAACGGCATTGTTTTTGTATTTTCTCTGCCACGTCAGAGTGCAAAACGACGCCGTTTTAAATCAAACTCGTCGAAAAAGTCGCCACGTAAGCCATTTGACCGGATTTTCGCTAGAGTGGCACTTAAATGTCCCATTTAACTTCAAAACTGGCACTCAAGTGTACCATTTTAAAGTTATATAAGACTTAAGTGTCTCCCTCCCACGTTAGCTACAAGACTTGAGCTGTTCTTCTGCCCAAATGAAAGTAATGTTGTAAAAGGCAGCCTTAGATATTTCAGACCTAAATATCCATGCAAAGCGATGAACAAGGCATTTCTGCAGGGCAAGTAATATTTTCCGGTCGTGGATTCAGTCATTGCTCTCTTCCGAGTGGATTTTCGTGGAAGTAGAAAACTAGCAGATCGCCTGGTTGATTCCGAAACCATCAAATCATGCGAGTCGTGGTCTTTCAGCTAGATTCCGAATTGCGGCAAAAATTGGCACAATTGCTCTCGCGTTTAATTGAGATAGCTGAGGAATTTAACATGGCAGTCTACATTACCAAACCAAAGTATCGCATCACGTATCGTTTCTCCCACGTAGTCATGCATCCCTTAGAGATCTTATCCAGTTTAGCCCCCGCATCACGACTTTGTCTTTGATTCATTTGTTTCAGTCGTGGACTCATCAAGGTGGGCACGTTCGATGCAGCCACAATTAGGTTGATGTTTAGGGAAGGCAGAGGTGAGCAGCGCGTTTGCAAGGAGTTCGATGCCCCAAACCTACCGGAAGCTGAAGCTATATCCTTTTTGCGCCGGATCTTCATCTAACTATACACTATTGAAATTTACCTGATTAATCTGCGGAAACCAAACGAAATATCTAGAAAGCTAGATCAAGATCTGAGAGAGTATACATGGATAGGTGGATACCAGGTTTTACGCATGATACTTACGGTATACCTTGGAGATCCAAGAACAAGTCGAATACGAATCTCGTGCAGAGGAATTAACCGAAAAATTGGACATCGAGAATACCTCTAAGCACATCTTTTAATACCATCACTTAATTTTCTTAAAAACTTTACCGAGAGCTCGCATGTCAAGACCGAGATTTGTTCCATGGTGTTTAACTTAACAAACACATGTTTTTTAGATAACGGCAGGAGGCATACGTCATGGCCCAAAAAAACAAGAGACATAATTTCTGCAGTCTGATTGAGCAAAGATGTACAGCTACCGTTGAGCTAGTACTTGTACATAAATGGGCCTCCTCTCCTCATTTGGACCTATCTCACAAGTAATAAAATTCTAGAGCTTCTCTCTCTGGAATTTATCATTTGAGCTAGTAAGGCTAACATGGGTAGAGAATAAGTGAGTTTGAGTTGGAAAAAATCTGTGATCTATCTGATTTTACGAGGGCGGAGATACTTAAAGTGTACTTGACGTTACTTGGAGATTCATGAGCATGTTAATAAGAATCTTGTGCAAAGGAATTTAAAAAGAAAAAAAGAAAGAAAAAGAAGTGGATATTGAGAATACCTCTAAGCAAGACTAGTAGATTAACTGCATGGCCTCTACTACGTATAGAATCCACAACTATTAATACCATCACTTAATTTCCTTAGAAATTTTACTTTACCGGAAATTCACCATGTCAATACTGAGATTTGTTCCATGGGCATTTAACTTAACAAACACACATTTTTCAAACAACACTAGGAAGCTAGACCGAGAATTGTTCCATGGGCGTTTAACTTAATAAACACACATTTTTCAAATAACACCTGGAGGCATATGTCATGGCCCGCGTCTTCTAAACGAAGTCCATAACTAATCCATGAACGAGGCAAACCTGACGATACCTAAGTACTAGGTTTTCTTAAGTATTCTAGATACTCCTCAAGCGAGCAGCGATACTATAATTGGACACTCTTGTAACAAATGAAGTTGTTGAATACATGAGGAAATATATTCTATCAACGGATTAAGGAGAGATCTACGTACTTGTATTGACAGGGCTTACTCCCCTCATTTATATCTGTTTTACAAGTAATACAATTCCAAAACTTCTTCTAGAGTTTCTCTCTACAATCCTTGGAGTGTGTGAGTAAGGAAAACTAACTTTAGGAAGAGAAATGAATTCCTAAGACTGCCCTACAATAAAACGGTCGAGAGTGACGCTCTACAATACAACAGTCGAGAGTGAATTATTGGGATCAATTAAAGAATTTCAACAAGAGGTCTATTGCCATGTTTTTAATAAAGGCATGGAAAACACAAGTGACCAAAAGTGTCCAAACAATTACAATAAAAAAGAAGCTACCGATGGAGTAGCTTATTTTGTTGAGCAAATGTTGCCATTTGATGTATGATTCAAAGTGACACATCAATGGTTAGGAAACGCAGAAAAGAGAACAAAACAGCCTGCAATGAGAGCGCGTCACGGTCTGTGATTCTCTCATACCACACACGTTATTTAACACATACCTGATGCAAAGGACTAAATAGGTATCAGCGACCAAACCAAGAAGGCCAATTTAAGTGCCCCCTTTGTTATCCATAAGTTGACATTAGTTAGACATTCTATGATTGTCTGTTATTAAAGCTCAGATGACCCTTAATAAGGCACTGTGCTAACTTGATTTCCATATGGGAACTACCATGCTCCCAAGTTATTTTGGTCCAACGTACTAGGATATCAATAACACAATAGACAACTAAGCAGAAAAACACAACATTAGATCAACTCTACATGATGCCTAGATGAAGTGCCAAACCACAAACCATATTCAGTTTTGTAAAGGGTTGGTTTTATAAGCAACATATACAGCTGCATAGAACAATGTCATCTCAAACTCTCATAATAGAGCAACTGAGCATTAGAGTTGAAAAGGTGTCAATGTATGAGAAAGGGTGACGGGTTATAAGCAAGAAAAGGCCATAATAAGTAATGGCCTGGCCTAAAAAGGGCCATAAAACATAATACTCAATAGTGCGAGGACCAGTTCGCAGCACTCCCAACTCTAGGCATGCTGGACTCCTTCTTAGTCTCCTCATCCACTTTGAACGTAGCACCGCACACTTGGCCAGAGCTGTCCACCCTAGGAACCGGCTTCACCTCATTCAGTGGGTGTTCATAACTCCTCAAACCTCCAGTGCTAGTAAAGAAGCATCCTGAGTTGGAAAAGAAGGCAACATTAAAGATGAACGGTTAGGAAGAGCACAACATTAAAAGGTGAATGATTTGGCACTCGAAAACCATTGACAGAGCAACATTGTAGGTGAAAATGCACATGTCAAAACATGCATACAGACGAAGAATACCATTTTAACCCCTTCCAACTCATGCCAAACCTCATGCATCTTTCCTTTCTATAAGTCTTCCCATATGTTGTTACCCAACAATATAACATTCTCCTGTTAACTCTGCTTAATATCAGCAGAGCTCATCCATCCTTACATTTCACATTCCAATGCATGGAGGAAACTCCAGTGAAACCGCATAAAAAATCTGTAAAAATAATTACCCTTAGGGAATGGTGCGAAAGATTTCCCACAACCCTTCTTCACGACTTCTGTATCATCCGAGAGAACGAGATTGCCTTCAGAATCATTTCCCCAGAAGAAAGGAACACTTCCATCAACATCCTGCATGATTAAGAGAACAGAAAGGATTAGACAGATCATAGGGAAGGGAGAGAATGCAAACAATATCCCAGAACGGAACCATGAAAATCATTATTACTTACAGAGGCCACAAAAGCGGTTTTACAAGAGCTGTCAAAGAGCACAAAAGCATACTTCCCACTGATGTCTTTCACGACTTGATCAGCAGGGTAAGGCCCCCGATCCCTCAGAGTTCTATAAGCTTCAATGACGATAATAACCTCATTGGCAGTCTTGTTCAATCCATATTGCTGCTTGAGAAGAGCAACATTCTCTATGTGCCCTTGAAACAAGCAGAAGATGTCATCGACAACCGCAAACAATCTGCCACAGCAGGTAAGGCATGTCAAATATCCATGTGTGATGACCCAATTGAGGAGAGCAGTACCGAAACTCCCATGAACTAACAATACAATGAATTTTTCATTTTCCGGCTTTCGAAATGAACCGAAGACTCAAGTACCATTGTCTCCTTTAGGCTGATACTTTCAACCTCTAATGCTATCACACTAAATTCCCACCAAAATCAGTCTGATTCGACATTTGCCTCTCTAAAAAGTGAAGCCACAAGTCTGTTCTTTTTTTCTCTAAGCCACCATTATATATTTTTTACATACCCAACACCCTCCAAGAATCCTTTGGTTGGGCATGTACCCTTCTGATCGAAAAGGTCAAATTTTCAGAGGAAAGACAAACACTCCTCACAAGGAAACCAAAGTCGAATAAAGACAGAGAGCAACTAAGATACCAATCCTATTTTCTCCTAACACAACACCACATTATAAACAGAATAAAACTTTGCAAAAAAAAAAAAAAAGCATATAACTTTGGGCTTTTGGATAATATTCAAACGCCCCCACAGCAACCCACAGATAGTCCACTCTGTAAAAAGCAAGTCGAAAACCAACAGCGCCATCATCGGGCACGAGTGGAGACACGATGCTGAACGATCACAGGAAACAAGATCATCGATCCGGGTGTGATCTAGCAAAGGAAGCAACCACACCAAGATCTGCGACCACGATCCCCCGTGATCTCAAATCCGATCGAAAAGAGAAACGACCCAAAGGACCCTCCAAAAATGGGATCGAGGAGATCTTCGGGGCACGCACGCGAAAACGAATCCCAAAATGCGAACGAATAAAATGGGCGGGAGGCAATGACAGGGGACGAGACCTGGGGAGAAGCGGGTTCTGGCGCTCGAGGGAGTAGGCCAGCAGGCCGGAGGTGCCGAGGTTGACGGTGACGGCGCCGGGGTGGGCGGAGGTGAAGTGCTGGCCGAGGGCGCCGTCCTTGAGCGCCGGCGCCGCCCCCGAGTGCGGGCTCTGCAGCGCCTCCGGGCCCTTCGCCACCGACTTCTCGAACACCGCCAGCATCTTTCGTGTCTCCCCGGTAGTCTCGACTGGACAACGACGGCGACAGCAACGATCGATCGGTCGGTCGGTCGGTCGGTCGGATCGCGGGGCGAATTGGGTGCGAGGGAGCGGAGGAGAGAGAAGCGAACGACGGGAAGGAAGAGAGAGAAAGAGAGATGGAGATGGCGGAATGGAACTGCACAGACAATGGCGAACGTGGGGAGTGTGAAGAAGGTGCTGTGGTGGCGATTAAAGAAGACGACGATGGAGCCGGGTGAATTCTCGAAACTGCCCCTCGTCCTTTCCGGTAATTGCGCTTTACCGATTTGGTTTTAATCCTTTTCGTTTATCATCCGCTGTTATCCACGTGGCGCCGATAAAACGCTGAATTACGCAAGTAATTAAAAATTCTGATTAATGTTTTAGCCGCCCCACGTTCCCGTTCGACACACCGTGCACTTCGAACCGACCTTCTATCTTGAAATCCCAAACCTGCCTAACAAATTGATTAATTTATTTTGTTTTTTCTTCATTTTTTTCATTTTTATGTTTATTTTAAGTTAAGCAAAATGAATGTCAACGCTATAACAAAAATTTTCATTTATCAACAATAATAATCCACAAAAGATAAACACTTGAGATAAATAAATAATAAAAAGTTCAAATCAAGTAATTCAATACATCAGATTTTCGTCCAATTCTTATTTAAATATTCAGAGAAACGATTTCAATTTTTTTGAAATCAAGAATTAGAATAATAACCATGAGAACCTGAAAGCGGACTAATTCTTATCACTAGTTTGGTCCGGTTTCCAAATTTCAAAACCACGGGAACTCACTGTTTTTGCACTTTACACCGACCAAAGAAAAATCTAAAATAAACAAACCCAAAAGAAAATCTAAAATAAGAGTTATCGGAGGTAGAATCCTCCTTTCTTTCTTTTTTTTCACGGTAATAATAAAAAGAAGACGAGGGTAACCCGGTCTCTGAAAAAGTAATGGACACGTGGCAGCTGAAGAAAATGCCAAAATAAAAAAAGGTTTAAAATTGCGGTGTTAAATAAATTTTGACCAAATCTCGTAGTCCGAGTCCCCGTGATTGGGCCACGCGGCAAATCTTGTCTGACAACTGTCTTATATCTTAAACCGTCCGATTATTAGAAAAAAAATTTTAAAAAAAGGACCAGAGCTTATCCGGATGACGGTGGTGACGTGGCACGTGGACTTCGCTAGATGGGCCGAGCGTTATTCTTCGCGTGATATGCTGAGCAAAACCGCAACGGTCCATTGAATCCGGTGGCGGAAAATGAGTTAAATAAGAAATTCCTTTTGATAATCAAAGAAAACGATTAAAAAAAATATATTGATAATGACATGAGAGAAATAAATGCAAAAAGAAACTATAGACAAAAAAAAATTCTTAGCATAAGAAAAATGAAAAATGAGGGGGACATTGCACAAAGGTTAATGGTCGAGATCTAATCTTGGGTTTTGTTCTCCCATCCCTTGGATTCTTTGTGCTTCTTCTTCTAAAGGCAATAAAAGAAGCAGCTTCTCTAGCATTCCTTGTGGCGGGACATCGCCAACTAGGGATGATCAGTCCCCGATGTGACTTCTGATTCCAACTTTCAAAAACCAAGAATCAAGAATCAAAGTTGCTGGCTTCGGAACCGCTAATTCTAGTTTAGTCCTAAGAAACAGACCAATTTTTATTTTATCCAAGAAAATCAAAATTTTATAATAGAAACGAGCACCGGGTTATGCTAAGCTTGTATTATCTAAAATAACATTATTTCTTTTTTTTATTCTTGAGAATAAAAATATAGATATTTTTTATACTTTTTTTATTCTAAAGCTATTCCTTGGCCATTAATTTATGCAAAGAATAAAAAAATTAACCTACGTGCATAAGTGGATTTCCGTTCTTCTTTCGTTTCGTGGAACAAAAGAACATAAAAATAAAGAAATAAAAATGTTACCAAATAGGTCCTAAAAAATATTATTTCTTATAAAAGAGCTAAGGCCCTCTAAGAATTCTTGATGGTGGTATTACGTTCGTGCCGTTTGTTTCGATATTGTTATTCGAACAGAGAGCATGTCGTGACTTTTACTCTTTGTATAGTGACGATGGGGATGGTTGCCGCTACAAAGGAGGGAATCTATAATGGGTAGCCTTTTCATTGTTCGAATGGTGTTCGTAAAATTCTAAACGCAAGTGCACGTATCGAACAAGTAATATAATGATAAGAAAAAGTATCGTCCCACAGAGATCGATGATTAATAAACCAATTAAATACTAAAATAGAGTAATTCTAAAATTTATCTAACAAAGCAAAATATAATTTAGAATAAATTAAAAACAAAACTTGAAGACTAAATGCAGTAAAATCAATCAGATAAATATGTTAGAGCATTCGATTTCACCATAACCACTAGATATGAATTTCATATTGTTGTGAATACAAGAACGATATCAAACATGTGATAGCGGAATTTCCTAACCTATTTACTATCATATCTCTAGGTATAGCAAACCTATTCAGCTTATTAATTCACTATATCTCTATATGAATTAAAATAAACATGAGTACATTAAAAACTATGAATATTCCCGGTTTACAATAAGTCTTTTGAATCACTTTATCACCGAAAACTACACAAATAACGTGGTATATTTCTATCTACGTTTAATTTATGGTTATATATTATAATGAGCAATTGCATATTATCACTTCTTATTCTCAAACATGCACATCAGATCATTTAAGTGGTAACCAGTCACTCAAAAGCATTAAACACAATAATATATAGCTCACTTGAATGAAATCAATTGTAAAACATAAAAATTATGAAATTCATATCATCATGGTTAGACTACATCGTAGCCCTAACTAAAGAAAATTAGAACATAGCAGAAGAATAAATAAAAATATAAATCAAACCCAGTATCTTGAATCAAAGAACAAGAATTCTGTCTTCAAAATACTTGAAAAACTCTCAGAAGAATGAAAAATGATCTAACCAAAACCTAGCTGTTCTCTCCCTTTCCTATTTATAGGAGATTCAAAATATCTATCTCCCAACGTTTGCAGATAATATTAGGGAACAAAATCAAGAATTTCCCAATTTGATATCCATCTTCCATTGCTGCTTTTTATTTGAATTCCTGATAGTTGTCATTATTTTCTTTATCTTCTCCATATCTTATTATTCTGCATAAACAAGGAAAATTCAAATAATCAGAAAGAAATCCAAATATTTTCTCATAAATATTGCATTAATTGTTGCCTAGGTAAAATAACTTTATTTTTATAAAGTTATCAAATGATAAGATGAGACATACAAAGCGGCATGATCTGTTCTTATCTTGAGCTTGACCCACTATATATTGCTACATGAGAACTATTCAAAGAAAATGCAAATATTTCCGACTTCAGTGTGAATGATGATCGACCTAACTTCATCCATCCCATCTTGGAGAGACCATAAATGAGAATAATATATCTACAAAAAAGAAACAGAAAAATTCATTTGTAGAAAAAGTGACTACATGTAAAAACTAGCTTCTTGTACTAACTGTTTCTTCCAAATGGATTCCTACTTGATCAGCATAGCACTCCATTTCCATCTCTGGTGCTGAATTCAGAGTTAGTGCCAAAGCGGTCCTAGGTCCATTGCCAAAAGAGTTAAACAAGTGGAAAACCTCAACGGGCTTATTCGCATATTGTACATGACAAAATGAAAAAAGAAAAGCCCACCCATTCCAAGGTAATGGATCTAGCTCTCGGTTCTAATTTACGAAGGGCCGGTTCTCCTCACTCAAGGAGCGATCACTTCTATTGCACATAAAAAAGAAAAAAAAGAAATTAGTTGGTGCATTGAAAAGAGAAGGGATATGTGCATTGAAAGTCCTAAAATTGATCACAAAAGTGCAATTATAAAATTTACAAAAAGTGCAATTAAATCATAAAACTTGTATAATTGATACAATCGAATCATTCCGTTAAGTCCATCCACTCAAACTAACGGAAAATGCTAATGTAGTTTTTTAAATATTTTTCCTTTCCTACATGGCAATGACGTCACTTAATAACAAAGATATTAATTAAATAAATTGAAAAAGTATTTCAAAAAACACAAAAAAAGGAAAAACAAATTAACCTATAAACTGTCCTTATTATCGTCGCCCCCATCGTCGGCTAGGGGTGGGGCCTCAACCAAGGCTAGCGACCCTTGATGGTTGTAGGCAAGGGACTGGCTATTGGATGTATGCCCTAAAGCTACCATGTAATATTCACATATTAGGAATTTCAGTTGTACTATCATAATTATTATTTAATTAATGGCAGTAACATATTCATTTATTTGTCCAATTATTTTATATTTACGAATGATTCATAAGATCAATTACAACTAGACATATTCTTAAGACGTTAATAATATATGTGATGGGTTCATAATTAGATTGAATCTTTAAATCGTTCCCGGTCAATGGATTATTGAGTGGATATTAATAATCCTGTTGAGGCCGATGTGTTCTTAACTTCACTATTAAGTATTAGATACTTAAGGGAATGATGAGTCGTAAATCATTGGGTATTATGATGCCTGAGTCAGAACACGAGTATTTGTATTAGACAAATTTACTGAACATCACGCATATGGAATGATTAGCAACATGGAAGCTTTTAACATGGTCAATGTCTAATTGATCATGATTTGGTCTTCTGTAAATAATCCTTAGACCTGAGGCACAATGTTAACTTGTGTGTCGAACAATTATGGTTCATAAGTGCACGTAATGCCGGGTCGTTGATCCATATTTACACATTATGGTCATAGTTTATAAATATACGAAGTTACACGTATACGCAATATGGAATTTGTCTCCTTGTTACATGCAAAGTATAATAATGATGTCTTATGCGATTTAATTATGATAATGCATTGAAATCCTTAGTCGGAGTTATAATCAAGAATAATTTTTTTTATGTCTTGAATAAAATGCACATCAATTAGATTTATGCATATGATCGAATTTGTAACTAGACAAATATTCAATGGTTTTTATTCGATCGAGACATAGTAAGATAGAATGATAGAATTACATTGTAGCCAAAGCTAACAGGTTCATTGTATTCTAAAAATATTGACACTATCTGGGTAATCATGACAATCATGACTTGTAGGAACTAAAGATTAATCGAGACAATTAATTCTTTTAGGAGTACTAATTTGTTAGTACAAGTCTTACTACCAGCTTAGTGATGAACCTATGGATGTCACACACCATAAACAATTAGGATAATGTGAAACAAGAGAGAAATAATGTTGCAAATGTGTTTGTAATTACTGCGATCGAATTGAGTCGATCTAAAATTAAATTAAATGAGATTTAATTTAATTTGTATTATAGTCATGAGCCTACTTGCATATGATGCACACGCATGCCCAAAGTGAATATATGTTAATGTATTCCAAATGCACACATAAAGATTATGTCCTTTTTTATGTTTTTTTATTAAAAAAAAGGATTGATTAATTAATTATTCATTCATCTATTTATTTAATTAACTAATGTGCACACGGTCAGCAATTGTTCTGACCATGTGCAACGCACATCACATATGCGTGGTCTTTAAAAATGATAATTATATATATATATATAAAAAAAAAGGGAAGCTTCGTGCGTGATGGTCAGCAACGGTTGTTGACCATCATGCGTGAACGATCACCAACGATTGCTAATCGTGGGATGGTTTCCCACATGTAGCAACGGTTACTAATTCTCACAATCAATAACCTTTGCTAATTCGAGAGGGCATTTTCAAATGCCGCATAAAGGAGGGCATAAGCAACGGCTGCTAAAAAGAGGGAAAAAAAAAACATGTGTTTTTGTGTGTTGGTACATGAGAAAAAAAAAGGATTCTCTCTTATTCGGGCTGTGGCTAAAACATCAAGGATACGAAGGATTGTCTCCACAAGATTGCTAGAATAATCATAATGGTGATTATCTAAAAGTTCTCTCTTCCATTCAACATCTATTGACGGTGTGTCTGAACTAGAAGTCCAACGTTTGTGGGCTCGAACTAAAGAACATCCGAACCAATTCGTTTAAAGTGTGCTTTGAGAGATAATTTGTTTAACTCCCATTTATATTCGGATTTTTAATTAAAACGCATGAACAATGTCTCCGGAGAATCATGTATAGAAATATATCATCTTTGTTTATGCTATTTTTATGTTAATTTTTCTTATACATGATTCATGAAACCCCAACAGTGGTATTGGAACCAACCTTAGGCGTTTTTCATGTGTTTAATTGATTTATAGTTCATAGATATTTTTGCGTTCTAATGGCCAATTTACTTTTGTTAAGAGAATATCTTGTTCTTATATGGCCTATAGAAGTTGATTAATTTATGTGATAAATTTAATCAATTAAGCAAAAATTGAAACTAAATCATTTTGAATCAAAATCTGTAACTTGTTATACTTTGTGTTTATATTCTGTAGATGATTCTCGATTCTGAATTTAAAGATGACAACACAACTTTCATTCGGAATCACGCTCGTGAAATTTATTTCATCGATTTTGATTTCTTGACATGGTTTGCGTTGTTCGGCTTTAAAGTTAATTAAATGCAGAATTTTATTTATACCTTTCAAAGCTTTAAATTTTGAATTTATGGCTCGCAAGGAAGGGTGGTGATAATGGAAAAATCCCTAATCATTATGATTGTTGTATGGATGAATATATGATGATTACATGTATTTTTTTTTGTTATAATTATTAAATGGAGGCTGCATCATTCCTTTTATATTTATTTTCATGATATGTAATTTTAGCATAGTTTAGTATATCAATTGTTGATGTAAATGCTACGAGAGAGAGGAGGAGCCATTGGAGGAGCTATTAAGCCAGAGAGCTCTATGGGCTAGATATTTGAAGAGTTCAAAGATTCAAGAAGAAATGAAGAGCATGTCTCTATTATTATAACATTAAAATGGCTAAATGGGTCTCATTAGCTCGAGATCCATTAAACCATAATTTCATGATAAAAACGTAGGATAAATGTTTATATGATATCTATTTATTTATTGTGTTTATATTATCATGCATGTTACACTAGCTAATGTGCAAAGTGAGACCATTAATAACGACATAAATATCCTTATTAATAATATTAAGTCGAAATGGGTTTCGAATTCGTGGTCTTCCATCGTCATGGTTGATCCAATATTATAGTGGTTGATTGACCAGCTATGGATACATAGGGGTTAATTACTATTCATGATATTGGACCACTCCATTATGTATGTGATGCTTTGGGTTTGGAGCCAAATGATTTCTAATAACTGTCAGGTAAGGGAATCGTTTGTGCTTTCAATACTTCCATAAGACGATGGGGTAGACTTAACTATGATCATGATGCTTATAACTGTTAAGTGAGGCTTTCATGGTCTAGAGGCCGAAGTTATGATTAGGACTCGCATATGATACATTGAACAAGTTGGTTTACTCACTAAGTTCATAGGACACCAATAATTATTAGGTGAGGTGGGCTTTGGGCTAGTAGGGCTCCAATCTCCACTAGTGATCTTTACCCAACAAAGATTAACGCTTCCCATCTTAAGAAATATGGGATTTGAATATAAATTTAGTGGCAGGATCTATTTCATTTAAAGGCCAAAATGAAATAGTTATTTTGAAAGATACAATGTCTAACAATTTATTTTCTGCAACAGATATATTATTACTCTGAAAATTGTGACCACAAACCCACTCGCTTCTATACTTGACAATAATTATTTGATTAGACCTAATTTCACCGACTGAGTGATAAATTTGAGAATTGTTCTTAATTCAAAAAAAATTAGATGTATGCTTGATGAAAAGATGCTGAACTCATTTCCTGAGGGTGGGACCCAAGATGAGCGTGTCACTTATGATAAGTGGCATAATGATGACTTAAAAGTTACATCATATATGTTTGCTTCAATAAATAATGAATTATAGAAGAAGTATGAATCTATAGATGATAGGTCGATCATTTTGCACTTAAATGAATATTTTGATGAGAATTGTTAAACCTCTAGATATAAGATATTTAAGGCATTGTACCGTATGAAGATGGCTAAAGGATCATCAGTCATTAATCATGCTTTGAAAATGATTTGGCACATTAAAGAATTGGCTAGGCTGAATCTCGTTATGGACAACGAGTTAGTTGTGGATTTGATCCTTCAATCTTTACTTGATACCTTCTCTGGTTTTGTCCAAAACTTTCACATGCATAAGATGGAGAAAACTCTCGTTGAGTTACATAGCATGCTAGTAGTTTATGAGAAGGTAATGCACAACACGAGACCAAATATAGTGGTTATGGCTAAAGCTTCTTCTTCAAGGGGTAAGATTGTTTTAAAGAAAAAGAAATGGAAGAAGCTTGTCAAACTTGTTGTGCACCCAAAACCCCAAATTGAAAAAGGAAAATGTCATTATTACGGTGTCAAGGGGAACTAGAGGAGGAACTGTAAGAAGTATCTCGCGAGTTTGAAGGTTAAGCCTAATGACTAACTTTATGAAGGTATGGTGTCTATGCTTATTGAAACTAATCTTATGGTTAGTGTTGAATTAAGCTCATAGGTTCTAGATTCTACTGCAACTTCATATATTTGTATGTCTTTGCAAAATCTGGAAACAAGCAGAATGCTAGAGCGAAATGAGATTATCCTAACATTTACCAATGGAGTAAGAGTTGCTGCGTTAACTATAGGGACTTTTTATTTATGTTTGCATTTTAGAATTGTATTAGTTTTAAAGAACTATTTGCGTTATAAAAATGCTGTTAGGAACATCATCTCTATACTTCGTTTGGGTAAAGAGAATTATGAATTTTCTTTTGCTGATGATGTATGTACTATTTATTATAATAGAAAATATGTTGGTTCTAGCTTATTAACCAATAATTTTTATACCATCACAATGCTCGGTAATGCGATTACCAATGTCAATAAGCAAAATAGAATTGAAATAAATTCCATAACTAATAAATGCCCTAAAAATAGTCCAAATAAAAAGTATGTTTGGCATCTCGGATTAGGTCATATTGAAGAAGACATAATTAACAAGTTAAGTAATTATGGGTTCATCGATTTATCAAATTTTGAGTCATACTCAATTTGTGGGGCATGTCTTCTAAGAAAAATGACAAAAACGCCTTTTGAAGGATATAGTGCGCGAGCTGCTGATCTGTATGTGGACCAATTAATGAATCAATTAATTAATTTATTTTATTTTTTATTTTTTGGTTTTATTTTTAGTTAAGCAAAATAAAAGTGAGCAACTTTTTTTTTTTTTTTTTCATTTTTCTTTCTTTTTTTTTATTTTATTTTTAGTTAAGTAAAATGAATATGAATGCAATAACAAAAATTCTCATTTGTCAATAATAATCCATAAAAGATGAACGCATGAGGTAAATAAATAATTACAAATTCAAAACATGTAATTGCTATATATCAATTTTCTATCCGATTCTTATCTAAGTATTCATTGAGGCAGTTTAAATTTTTTTGAAATTAGGAATTAGAATAGTAACTGCAAGAGCTTGAAATGGAACTAATTCTTATTTCCAGATTCCCGATCTTATCTAGATTTATGCTCATCTTTAATTTCAAGATCACGGAAACTGACTGTTATTACACTTTATAATCTAAAATAAACAAACCAAAAAGAAAATCTAAAATAAGAGTTTTTGGAGGCAGTATCATCCTTTCCGTTCCCATTTTCGCGGTAATAAAAAAAAGAAATAGACGAGGGTAACCCGGTCTCCCAAAAAAGAAATGGACACGTGGCAGCTGGGGGGAAAATGCCAAAATAAGAAAAAGTTTAATTGCGGTATTAAATAAATTTTGACCAAATCTCGTAATCCGAGTCCCCCTGATTGGGCCACACGGCAAATCTTGTCTGACAACCGTCTCTATATCTTAAACCGTCCGATTATTAGAATTTTAAAAAAAAAAAAAAGTACCAGAGCATATTCGGTGGTGACGTGGCACGTGGACTTCGCTAGATGGGCCGAGCGTATTCTTCCCGTGAAATGCTCAGCAAAACAGCAAAATGTGGGCGTGAAGATGAGTTAAATAAGAAATTCCTTTTGATAATTAAAGAAAACGATTTAAAAAAAAAAAAAAATTGATGGTGAAACGAGAGGGACAAAGAAACTATAAACAAAAAAAAAAAAAAAAAAAAAAAAAAAGTTCTTTAGCTTAAGAAAAAAGGAAAATGAGGGGGACATTGTACAAAGGTCTATGATCGAGATCTGATCGTGGGTTTTTGTTCTCCTGTCCCTTGGATTCTTTGGATTCTTTGTGCTTCTTCTTCTAAAGGCAATAAAAAGGCAGCAGCTTCTCCAGCATTCCTTGTGGCGGGACACCATCCACTAGGGGTGATTGGTCCTTCACGTGACCCCCGATTCCAATTTTTTAAAACCAGGAATCAGGAGCCAGAGTGCAAATTCCAGTCTAATCCGGAGAACCAGTCCAATTTTTATTTTATCCAGAAAAATCAAATTTTTATAATAAAGACGAAGATTAGGTTACACTGAGCTTGTTTATTTAAGATGACCTTATTTCTCTTTATATTCTTGAGAATAAAAAGATAGATTTTTTTTTTTCTAACTTTTTGCTTTTGTTCTAAACCTATTCCCTAATCATTGATCTATTACGGAAAATAAAAAATCGTACATCAATTAATTTTTTATTTTTCTCTTCTGTGGAACAAAAGAATAAAAAAAATAAAGAAATAGAAATATTATCAAATAGGCCCTAAGAAATATTGTTTCTTATAAAAAAAAAAATGGCTAAGGCCCTCTACGAATTCTTGATGGTGGTATTGCATTCGTGTCGTTTGTTTGGATATTGTTATTCGAACAGAGAGCACCTCACAACTTTTCCTCTTTGTACAATGACGATGTGGATGGCTACCACTACAAGGGAGGGAATTTATAATGGGCTAAATAGTATCGACATTGACACGCGATACAGCATGACACGACACGACACGCCAACACATCGTTTATCAAAAAATAGAGAATTCCAACACGTTAAGACACGTTATATATATATATATTATCATTTTAATGTTTATTTCAATTTACACTAAAGATATTGTTATTCAAACAAAGAGCACCTCACAACTTTTCCTCTTTGAACAATGACAATGTGGATGGCTACCACTACAAGAGAGGGAATTTATAATGGGCTAAGTAGCACCGACATTGACACGCGACACGACACGACACGCCGACACATCGTTTTTCAAAAAACAGATAATTTCGACATGTTGGGACACATTGGATATATATATACACATAATAAATTATCATTTTTATGTTTATTTCAATCAAATTAATTCGATTCAAATTCATAAATAAATAAATAAAAACCTCAATGGGCTTATTTGCATATGACAAAATGAAAAAAGAAAAGCCAACCCATTCCAGGGCAACGGATCCGGCTCTCGGTTCTAATATACAAAGGGCCGGTTCTCCTCACCCAGGGAGTGATCACTTCTATTGCACATAAGAAAAAAAAATCGGTTAGTGCATTGAAAAGAGAGAGGATATGTTACATGTGCACTGAACGCCATAAAATTTATTATAAAAGTACAATTGAATCCAAAAACTTATAAAAAATACAATCAAATCTTAAAACTTCTTAAATTGATACAATCAAATTATTCCATTAACTCCATCCATTTAGACTAATGGAAAATGCTATTTTGACTTTTTAAATATTTTCTCTCTCATATGTGGCAATGACGTGGCTTAAATTCTAATATATTTAACAAAAATATTAATTAAATAAAATGAAAAAGTATTTCAAAAAACACAAAAAAAAAGGAAAAAAAAATTAAGCTATAGGTAAGGGCAATAAGCCCTTGTCGCCACCACCCCACTCGTCAACTAGGGTTGGTGAGGGTCGCTGGGACCTCAGCCAAGGCCAGCGACCCTCAATGGCTACAAGCAAGGGCTCGACAACCTTTACTTAGTTGGGGTGGCCCTTAGTGAGGGTTGCCAAATCGTGCCGAGGGCTAGCAATCCTCGCCGAGGGCTGGTGATCCTCGTTGAGGGCTACCATAGCTAGGCGAGGTTTGTTGGCCCCTCGCCTACGGCTACGGTCAGCAAAGGTCGTCGACCCTAGCCAAGGCCTCGACGACCCCCGCTGGCCCTTTTTGGTGATGGGGGTGGCTAGTGACAAGGGCTTCCGCCCCTTGCCTTTGCTCTTTTTTGTGTTTTTTTAAATGCTTTTTTATTTTATTTAATTAATCTTATAGCTAAAAAATTAGAATTCAATCCAAAGGATGTCGTTTTAGCCTAGTCTTACGTATTTTTATCATGTTATTGCCAAGTAGGAGGGAGAAATTATTAAAAAAAAAGTGACATCAACATTTTTCATTAGTCTAAATGGATGGAGTTAATGAAAGAATTCCATTGTACCAAACCAACGATTTTGAGGATTTAATTATATTTTTTTTTTAAGTTTCCGGTTTCAATTGGAATTTTCTAACGAACATATCCCAAAATAAAACTATACTATCATGGTGGGCTTTTCGGCCTCATGGGCGGCCTGCATTATCCCTGCCTTACTTGCTAAATTGGGCTATGATGGGTAGCCCTTTTTAATGATACAAGCAGAGCCCATTGATCACGTGACGAGGCCCGAAGGAGGGGAAGACAAGATCACGTGCCGCATTGAACCACCAGCACGAATGTCTAACCCGATTAAATTCATAATAAGGACGGAGATCGACTGCCGAAAATTACGAAATCCGCCACTCTCCTCCGTCGTTACTCCGCCAGACCTGAATCGGAAGCGACCGGCCGATCGATCGACCCGCCATGGGAACGCCGCCGCGGCCCAGATGCGCGAACCTGCTGCTGCTGATCGGCCTCGTCCTCACCTCCGCCCTGTCGCCGGCGTCGTCGCTGTCGGTGACGGTCAACGACGTCGAGTGCGTGTACGAGTACGTGCTCTACGAGGGCGACACCGTGTCCGGCAACTTCGTCGTCGTCGACCACGACATCTTCTGGAGCTCCGATCACCCCGGGATCGATTTCATCGTGAGCCTGCCTTGCCCTTTTTTTTCGGTTTTTTTGTTCCTTTCTTTTCGTGGGTTTTGAAAATAATCGAGCGTTGCGTCGAGATCTCGTGTTTGGAGCCGATTCTTTTATCGCCTTTGGGATCAGGGATTCGTTCCTGTTTGATTTGAACTCGTTTGCGTATTGAGAATTGTTGTGATTCGCTTTTGGCTTCTGGGTTGGTGGACATAGGACGAATTTTGATTTGCTTTCGATAAATGTCGGGCCTTTCTGCTGTTTTGTTCCACCCCTTTTGTTTTTCGTTAACTGATTGATTTATATAGTGAGGAAATTTGGATAGGATCCATGTTCATGGTTAATTTGTTCTCTTCGCGGAAAGCTTTTGTTCTCCTGAATTTTGTTTGCAAATTTTCAGTTTCGATTGGGTCGTCTCTGATAAATTCTGTCGGGGGCGCTATAGTGAGACTGGAATGTGATTTTTGGGAATTTGGATTGCCCGGACTTGTTCGAGGGGTTTAGTAAATATAGGTAACGAGGTCTTGATTTTGCTTTTCATTGCACATTTGGTAGTTGCGGCGGCTGAATGTCCATGCAAGCATTTTGTTCTTATTGTTGGCAATTCAGGGTTTTCTTTTGTAACTTGTATGAACTGCTTGAACCTAATCAGGTTGCTAGGGAATGGATCTGGTTTATATTATGTCGAGCATGACTACGGACAACCTTGAGCATGCTTTTCATCGTGATGTATCCTGTTTGCAACTGTTGGTGGTTCTCTTGCTCATTAGAAGTTTAGCACCACTAGTCATATCATAAAATTAGTTTACAGTGCTAAAGTGCTTTCCTTTTCTCTCAAGGCTGATGCACTGTTGAAGGTTTTCCCCCATTATTTCTTCTCCTCCTTGATCAGATGACGTCTTTAATGTTTAAACATAATAAAACAGTTGTTGATACCTGGTGCATTTGATATTTATGCATGTGATACTTTGTGTATATGACTGAGGCATAATTTAGGACTAGGAATTGAGTTGGGGCCTTGGGTTTCTGCCCAGAGGTTTTTTCTCCTTTTTTTTTTTTTTTTTTTTGGTTTGGGGGAAGAAAGAAAGAGGGAAGGGGGGAGGCGAGTGCAGGTTGTTCTCAAGATAAAATTTTGGTGAAAATCTCTGGAGATGAAAATATATATTATGCAAATATATAGTCAAACATCTTTTAGCTTGTACAATCAGATTCGATTGCTGAATCTGATGTCTCTTCTGTAGGTTACATCTCCAGGAGGTAATGTTGTACAGACTTTGAAGGGAACATCTGGGGATAAGTTTGAATTCAAGGCGCCACGAAGTGGAATGTACAAATTCTGTTTTCACAATCCCTATTCAACACCAGAGACCGTCTCTTTCAACATTCATGCTGGACATATTCCGAATCAGCATGATCTAGCCAAAGATGGTTTGTCTTATCGTGCTATTAATATTTTTCTTTAATGTGGACATCCAATTATAGTATTTATTTTGCTTACCATGTGTACTTTGATATAACTTTTAGCTTGGGAGACTTATTTGGGGTGTGTGATGCAGAGCACCTGGACCCTATAAACGTTAAAATTGCTGAGTTGAGAGAGGCACTGGAATCTGTCACATTAGAGCAGAAGTACCTGAAAGCTCGTGATTCTCGTCATCGTCATAGTAAGATTCTTGGTTTTCCCTAATGGCATGCCTTAGTGTGATGCATTCATATTAGTATTGACTCTACTATGATGAAATCTTGACTGGAAATTGTCATAGCACACACGTAGTTCAAATATATGGGTCATACATGCTGGTATATGGGCTTGGTGATTCATCCCTCGGTTCAGTAGGATTCTTAGAATGTACAAGTTCCTGGTTTTAAAATTGTAGGTTGTTTTTCTGTATATCTTATTTGATGGAAAGGTTAAGCCAAAGAGGGCGTGTGCTTGCATTGTACCTCTTCGGCTGCTCGGTATTTTTAAGCTGAATATATTTGGCACCTTATTTAATTAATTAATTAACACACACACACACACACACACACACACACACACACACATGCGGTTAGCCAAAATCTTAACACTTTCACTATGAGCTTTTAATGCTCGAGGGGAAGCACTCCAGAATCTGACTTGTGGATCTGCCAATGATGTGTAATTTTTCTTTTGGTAAAGAAATGATGTGTAATTTTGGCTTTTGGTTTTGCCATTTTCTCTATAATAAGATTTTTGCTGCTTCATTTCTTGTTTATGTGAATTTATATGAACTCAGAAATCTCCCTCTTTTAAAGTAAGTTTTCTTGAAGAGTCAGTTTATGAATGCTAGTGTGCAACTTTTCTATACTACGACTAAACTCTGCATGGTCCAATGTTTGTGGTTGACTTTCCAGTATTTCGATCTTGCACAAAAGCTCTTGGGTTCAACAATGTAACGAATTATTCTGCTCTGTTCTAATTATCAATATATCGAGATTGATCACTATCGATCTACTTTAGCATTCTGCATGGAAGAATTTTGACTTGGCTTAGTGTTGTATGAGCTGATTGGTTGTTTCATTAATTGTTGTTTTGTTTCTCTCCGGGCACTTACTGTTATATGGCTGGTTCTGCTGCAGCAAATGAGAGCACGAGGAAACGTGTTATATACTACACTGTTGCCGAATACCTCTTGCTGGCGTGTGTAAGCACTCTTCAAGTTGTATACATCCGCCAGCTCTTCAGCAAATCAGTGGGATACAACCGAGTCTGAGTCGCCTGTAACAATTTTATTCATTATCAAGCCACAGTCGGTCATAGATGAGTTTAGAGAGATGTAGCAGAGGAAAAGATGTGCCTCCTCATCTTATCCACTGCTTTTTGCTTAAACATAGTCCGTGAGTTAGACAATGACTTCTGGTAATCTTTGGTTTCTAACTTCATTATGAACTGTGAATGTGGGCTACGAAGCCCTGGCGAACAGATGGTGTCCCTTATCTTTTGCTTTCTAATTCGAGGACGGAGACTGGAAACAAGGGACGGGATTGTTCCTGGGAAGCTGCTTTCTGAGGAGAAATGTCTCCATTGAAGTACTTTTCCTGGAAAACATGATCAATCCAGAATTTAGCATGCATACTAGAAGATCTTTCCTTGACAAGGTCTGAAAATGATGGTTGGCTGACTCTGTCGTGGCGGTGGTGAAAGTCCTTACCAAACAAAACGAGATGGTTATAGATTAAACAAGCAGAGAGGTGAACAAAGTTGACTTTATCAATTAGAAGCTAACCTAATTCATATCATGAGGACTAAACATAAATAATGCTGGTGCAGAGAGTTAAAGAATAGTAGTGTAGTGTGTCTGATAATGACTTTTCCCATCATTTCTTCCTTTCTCTCTGCTTTCTTCTGTCGTTGCTGCTTAATCTCGAGCATACGCCCATTCGGCTAGGTTTTCTTCCTTCCTAGTTTTATATTTACTCAACCCAACTTCCCAATTTAAGATTACCTCAAAACAAATGGGGTTAGTCAGCTGAAATAGCCCAATTCTCTATTGAGCCCCTTCACAAAACTATCTCATTCCAATTCCTACCAAAATGCGGTGATGAAAAAACACTTTCTTCATTGGCTTATTCACAATTCTTTCATGTGGAGGGAAGTTACACTTGTTTTGAGGGAAGAGACTAACTATTTAACATTATTTTCTGTTTTTACAACTACTCAGATTCTCATCTAGAAGTAGTGTTAAAAATTTAAAAATGATAATGAAAAAAGGAAAAGAGAGAGAGAGAGAATAACAGGAGGGCGAGAAAGTTAAGCAATCTATAAAGTAACATTGACTCAACTACCACGAAATCTTGACTGGAACTTCACACATGCAGCTCAAATATAAGGGTCATACATTACGTCTCGAACTCGTCATAGCACACATGCAACTCAAAAATATGGGTCATTCATGCTGGTATATGGGCTTGGTGATCCATCCCTCAGTAGGATTTTCAGAATATACAAATTCTGGTTCTAAAAATGAAGGTTGTTTTATGTTCAGTAGGATATTTAGAATATACATTCTAAAAATGAAGGTAGTTTTATGTGTATTTCACTATGAGCTTTAAATGCTCGAGGATAAGTCTTCAGAATCTGACTTGTGGATCTGCCAAAATCTTAACAGTTTCACAATGAGCTTTTAATGCTCGAGGGAGAAGCACTTCTGACTTGTGGATCTGGATGTGTAACAGCAGAAGGCATCTTATGGAGGCAGAATTTTTTTTTCATAAAAATAAATAGGGCAGAACATTTCTTAGTCAATTTACTTATAAAGGATTGTTAGTATAGCCAATCAGGCCATTGTCATTTGGGATCGAAACTTTACGGCCACTAGACTTACTAGATCGTTTGGAGGCTAAGTTAAGCCAGTTCTAGAGAGAAAACCAGAAAAAGAATGAACCAATCGTTTAGGATCGAAATTATGCAGCAATTAGGCTTCCTAGATCGAGCTGATCGTTTACGATCGAAATTATGCGGCGGATTGTTTGGAGGCCTAAGTTAAGCTAGTTTCAGAGAGAGAAGCTTTAGAAGAGAAGAAACTTTAGATTTTAAATGGAGATGGATATAATGAGGGCCCTTTCTTATGCTAGTGGCTCTTTGATTAAGCCTTTTGATTCGGTGGATGAAACTGTATTTCTCGACCTAATAACTTTCGACTTTTATGGCGAGAGAGTTCTAGAACTTGATGCAATTATCGTCTCGCTAGTCCCTGATAACATTCTAAAAACCAAATATATAAGGTCTTTCTCAATCATGATGGTACGCAATCTCTCTCTGTTTTTTTTTTTTTCATTTATTAGCTGAATTCGACCTTCAAGTCTAGATCAAATTATCGCAACAAGCACGTGACCAGAGAGGTTCGGCCGAAAATTAGCCAGAGTCGATCCTTGGGGGAAGATTATAACAAATTTGGAGAGATTACGGAGCACATTACAATTTTCAAAATTCTCAGTGGGCAAGTTACAACAATATCAAAATCTCGAGGGGCCAAAGCGTAATTTTGCCCTCCATTTCTTCCTTTCCTCTTGACTCTCCATCGCATTCTTGACCGACCGAGCTCCGACCGATCTCGCGACAGAGATCGCGCGCCGTTCACTTCGTTCGATCCCATCCCACGTTCGAAGCCCCCGAACCTCCGGCGATGAAATGGAGGCTGACGTGGGTCTTCTGGGCGACGACGGCGCTCCACGTCGCCGCCATTGCCATTTTCACCCGCGGCTTCCTCCTCACCCGCACCGAGCTCCCCTTCCACAGCGGCTGCTCCGACGTCGCCGGCTCCCCGTGCGCCCCTCGTCCCGGAGCGGCGGGCTCGAACGGGACGGGCGGCGCGGAGCGTTGCTGGACTAAGCCCGCGGTCGATAGGGTCGTGATCGTCGTCCTCGACGCGCTCAGGTATGCTGCGCGCCGTCTGTTTGACGAAAAGACGCGCTGTGAGTGAGTTTGTGGAGGTCGGGGGGCATCTGGGTTTGTGGTTTGACTCTTCGTTGTTGCTGGGTCTTGCAGGTTCGATTTCGTTGCGCCCAGTGTGTTATTTAAAGGTCAGTGTCTGGATGTTTTTGCTGTTGAATCGCAAGTTGTGGTTTCTGCGTGTGCTCTGTCTTGTCTTACTTTGGTGAATGAATGAATGAATGAATGAGCAAACGTATGTTCCTTCTTTTCGTTTTTTGGACGATGGGGAATTTTAAAGTTTCTAATTTTACCCGTCTACATGAGAATAGGATATCTATCATGCTTCTTAGTCTAAGACGCCTAAAGTAGTTGTTTGAGCTATTTGTCAATAATGAGCCGTTCGGCTCTTATTTATTTGCAGTTACTTTTCTCAGCAATGCGGGCATTGTGATTCCAACTATTCCTTTTTCTTTTTTTTTCCCCCTGCTTATAGAGACAAAACCATGGATGGATAGATTACCAGTGCTGCAAAAGCTGGCATTTAAAGAAGGATCATCTGCTAAGATTTTCAAAGCAATTGCTGATCCACCTACCACGAGTTTGCAGCGTTTGAAGGTGATAGCATTCACTTCTGATTATATTCCAAAATGCCATCCAGGGTTATTGGGGTTCTCATGCAATTTTGAACCAGCTTGGTGTTTTTTAGTGTTCATTGTGAATTTTTTTGTTGCTTAAATTTCTTTTTGTTGAACATAGTTTGTCTCTGTTATCGCTAAGTTTAATTCCATCGACTACTCAATGAATTTCTTGTTTATTAGTTCTTTAATCTGTTGTTTGTTGGTCATGAAAGAAAAAGAATTAATAAAGCTGGTAGTATTTTACATGGAGACCTTATAGTAGCGTTATGCTTGTACAACAACTATTTAATCATGGAAAGGCTTTGCACCTTGCAAAGTCATTTAATGAGAGAAATGTGGTAACACAGATATTGCGGTCGTACTTGTTAAGTGATTTGATGAGACCCTCTGACATCATTTGATGAGAGAGATATGCTGACACAGATGTTGTGGTCATACTTTGTGGTCATACTTGTTAACTCCGTGAAGCATGTGCTGTTGCACATAAAACATAATATGGGATATATGATGACAACTGGTTACTCTTTTATGGTCACAGGGCTTGACAACGGGTGGGTTGCCAACGTTTGTTGACGTAGGAAATAGCTTTGGTGCGCCTGCAATCACTGAAGATAATTTGATAAATCAGGTTTGCTCGTTCTCTAAACCTTAATAAGCCATATTAGGTATGTCAGTCATTATTCATGAACAATCTCACTTGCCACACATGCTCAACCTGCTGCAGCTAGTCCAAAATGGGAAGAGAGTATTGATGATGGGGGACGATACATGGGTGCAGCTGTTTCCTCATCATTTCAAAAGATCTTATCCTTTTCCTTCCTTTAATGTAAAAGATCTTCATACGGTGAGTGCTTACATTCTTTTGCATGCAAATCCCAGATAGTTTCTCCTTGATGGTTTAAGCATCTTGTGTAAGCTTCTTAATTGGATAAGTTGGCCTGCATTGTCTAGGTGGATAATGGATGCATTGACAACTTGCTTCCGTCATTGTACCAAGAAGATTGGGATGTTCTAATTGCACATTTTCTAGGCGTGGTGAGTTTATCTCTGCAACTTATGTTGCAGTGAGTCATGTTCAAGCCGATATAAACTTTATGGATTATTTTGAGGCATATATGTTGTCCAGTTGGCAGATAAGTTCTCATCAAAGAGATGTTGTTATCTCCTGACAGTTTGGCAGATTTATGCTGTATAAAAATGAGTAGAGAGAGCTGCCAATTCTCCTGAACGATCATTTGCTAGTCCAATGCATCTTGTTAAATACTAAGAGCTGCATATTGTGAAAAAACTCAGAAATGGAGCTGCAAACAATTGTTTTGATCAATAGAAATTGTTTTGATCAATAGAAATCAGATTAGAGCTCATGAGCGCTTATACCCTATTTTGCCTTACAGATTTCTCTCTCTCTCTCTCTCTCTCTCTCTCTCTCTCTCTCTCTGGTGCACTCGCGCTTATACCCTGAAAAATGATACTACTATGATGTGTTCAAAGAAGTGTCAAGTTTGACAGAATTAGTGGCTTATCTCATGCTGATGCTCTTTGTGGGGAAGGCTGCTAGTTATTGGTCTTCAGATTGTTTGAAATGCATCTGTATCCATTTTGCCTTACAGATTCCTCTCTCTCTCTCTCTCTCTCTCTCTTTCTCTCTCTCTGTGGCGCACATGCGTTGTGTTCATATGGACCTTTTGACTTCATTTCTCTATGAAGTAGTCTGCAGTCATTTGTTAATGTTGTTGCACTTAGGAATAGTAGATGGCATCTGATATATTGTCTTTACTTGGTTTAGGATCATGCAGGGCACATATTTGGGGTTGATTCCCTTCCCATGATAGAGAAGTTGGAACAGTACAACACTGTTCTTGAGGTACTTTCCTTGATTGATGGACGAATTTGCATTTTGTGTTTTTATTGATTGTGGCTTTCTTGTTAGATAACTAATCCTTGCTTCATATGCACAGCAATTTGAAATTTATTGATGCTCGCATTAGGTTTTTTAAGCGAAGTGTTGTCATCTGTCTGTCTGTTGTATTTATGACTCTTGAAAACCTTAGAGTAGAGCTAAGTTCATTACTCTGATTCAGAGATCTGCAGCTGCTTTTTCAGAGATTGTTTAGCTGTTCCGATGTGGTTCTACTGCAATATCCCATGTTGTGTTGTGAACCTCTTTTCCTTGCCTGTGTTCTCTCATAAAGTCAACTAATATAGTGAGATTTCCAGAACGTGATTAGTGTGCTAGAAAGCCAATCAGGACCCGGTGGTTTGCATGAAAATACATTTCTCCTTGTGCTGGGTGACCATGGGCAAACCTTAAATGGTGATCATGGGGGAGGGAGTGCTGAAGAGGTATGTCACTGCTAACACTTTGAACTTTATTTGGTCTTTGATTCCATTGTTATTTCTAATATGGTTTCTTTTGTGTAGGTTGAAACCTCAATTTTTGCAATGAGTTTTAAGAAGCCTCCTTCTGCCATACCATCTGAACTTGACATATCTTGTGAATACACCTTGGTACTTCATCTCTTTGAGCTTTCTTCATTCTGTTCTTCTAGGAAATTTTGTGTGATTAGTTTTACGATTCTATGTTTTTTTTTAAGGATTTTCTTCCTCAGTGATGTTCATAAGATGCATACATTTAATCATAAGGTCAAAAATAAGATTTCATAGGCAGAATAATATGGCAATGGGGAGTGAAATTTAAATGCATAATTACAGAGAAAGTACATTGAGAGCGCAGATTCAAAACTTGTAATTTAGCTGAGGATTAGTTTGCAAGAGTTGCTACTTTTATTATTTGCATCTAAGTTGTAATCGGTTTTATTTTTTGATAGTTAAACTCTGATGAGTAGTTCCACTTTAAATTTCCTGAATAACTCTGATAGATATTCTACTCTTTTTAATCTCTCATTTTCAAACTTTTCAGGACGAAAGGTTTTGCATCAGCTCCATCCAGCAGGTTACCAACTTATTTGCCTAACTAATTAAGAAGTTTTAATTTCAAGTGATTGAGAATTTGATTTATCCTTTTATCGTGTGTAATTAGATTTATATTTTTCTGCAGCTTGACTTTGCAGTCACAGTTTCAGCACTGCTGGGCATTCCTTTCCCTTTTGGAAGGTGCAGTGTAAGCTCTCTGGCACTGCTAAACCTCTGATCATCTTTGTATCAGAATTCTCTTACTAATTAAAAGTTAGTAGATGGGTCAGAGGTTGTTTCACTGTTTCTAGTTCGTGTTATATTTTATATAGATTCCACATGTCCCCGTTGTGATTTGTGTTTGAGCTTCTATTAGTAAATTTCATGCATATTTGTTGTTAGATGGTGTACTTGGAACAATTCTTGGGTTTTAAACTCCTGGATATTTTATATTGATATGAAATATCCTTTAATAGCTATTCATAATGAATATCTATTCGTATATTGAATGAAAAGTAGAAATTTCACTTGGATATTGAATTGTAAAGATAACAATTAATACAGTGATAGAGAATTTTGATCTAATTTTAATCACATGTTTATTAATAGTTAGTACCCCAAATATTAATTGATTTAAGTTGTATTGTGTTATGGTTCTAATTTAGTCATACCCTTGAGAATCTCAGGGTCAGAAGAGTGAAAAATGTTGGTCCATTGAAATATATGTACCTGTTTGCTACATCTGCTTTCAGTTATCCTTTGTTGGTGCTTTGGTCTGTAAATTTTTCTGTCCTCTTGTTTCTGACCAATGAACTTCATTCACTTCAGTCATCTCAAAAGAAGATGAGAGTTTTCTGTGAATATATTCGACTGAAATCACGAGATTGACTTTTTTCAGCATTGGGCGGGTTAATCCTGAACTCTATGCTTTAGCTGGTGGGACATGGAATATGGAGGAACTCAAGGCGGACAAGCCAGAACATGATTTGAAGTCTGCAGATTGGTTGCATAACTATGTCAATGTACTATGCATCAACGCTTGGCAGGTAATTAACTTTCTGTAAGCGTATTGTTGAGTAACATCTTATAGTTTGATCTTCTCGGGGCTGGTGCTCTATCATAGAACTCAGAGTAATGATGGTCAAGTTTAAAATTAACTTGAGAGTTATGATTCTTTTATCTTTGACTGGAGAAAAATACTGGGTCATTGTCATCTGCGGTACTTTGTCATGACTGGACAAGATGCTAATCAAGGCATCAACTTGAATAATTGTTTTCTTAAATGAATAGCAACCACATCATCGTTCTCAGCTTACCTGTTTTTCTTGTATTTGTGGATACTGTGCAGGTGAAGAGGTATATCGATATCTATTCAGCTTCATCTTTGATTGGGTTTTCCTCAGATGACCTGGTACATGTAGCAAACTTGTATGCTGAAGCAGAAGCTACTTTTGCTCAAAAGATGGATCCGCTTTCATACAATAGTGAACATATAAAGTTATCTACCCTGAAGCGCCAAATCAATGCCTACTTCAGATTTTTAGCAAGTGTTGCTGAACTAGCTCGATCAAAATGGACTGAGTTTAATTTAAGTTTTATGGGTATTGGTTTGGGGATGATGCTGGTGTCGCTTCTTGTCCACGTTCTTGCTATCAAAATGGTGAATGAGCTGCACAATGGTTCTTTTAATCCATCAGGAAATTCTGGAATTTCCTTTGGGTTAATATATGCTTTCTTTATTGTGGTGATTCGTGCATGCAGTTTGCTATCAAATAGTTACATTTGTAAGTTTCATATCCCTAAATACTTGCATTTCACGTTAGCACATCATCTTGTGTTACTGACACTGCCAATATTCTTTTCCTCTCTCCTCAAACCTTTTTGTCAGTGGAAGAAGGGAAAGTGGCAAATTTTCTTTTGGCGACGGCTGGAGTTGCTAAGATCAGATATTCAATCATAAAAAGAAAAATGATTTTTGAAGTAGGTACTTTGTTTATATTTGAGGCTTCTAGTAATCTTTGGCATGAAATTATGTGAGGATTATACAATTAAAAATCTGTGACTTCTGCTTCTGACTATTGTGTTTATGTATCTAGGCCTGTCTCTTTCTCATCCTAATTTGCCTTCTGAGATTTACCATCGAAATTGGGCTATCCAAGCAGGCTGCCACTTCAGCATTTTTGCATTCTAGTACCTCATGGATGATTGGGATTGACTTTAATCATCCTGTTCTGGTTTACATTCTTCAACTCTTGCCAATGCTTGCTCTAATTGGATTGGCCTATCTTTTGTACAAGTCTACTGCCGATGGCTCTTCACAGAGGATTTGCCGGATTGTTGTTATGGGAACTATTGCCAGTTATGTTCTTATAGTGGTGCATTGGGCCTCTGAAAGTAACATGTTAGGCCTGGCTCAAATTGATGCTGCAAGGAATGTTATTCCCAGGATTATATATGCCATTGGAATTGGACAGATGTTACTACTGGCTTTTAGCCAGCTCTGTAACGGAAGCAAAGTTGATAACAGAAGCTTATTTAGCAAAACAGTGATCATGTTATCTGCGTGGAGTCCAACTGTAACTATCCTGTCAGGAAAGCAGGGGCCTCTGATCACTTTAGCATCCATTCTTGGAGGTGCTTTATTTTTCTCATGGATTCCCTCGGCACTTTAAATATACTCCTTTAAGTTCTGACACTCCATATTAGACAATTCAGGATAATGGAAATATGTTTTTACAGGATATTGCATAGTGATGTTGCAGAATATAGAAGAAGAGAGCGATGGAACTGCCAAACCTTCGGTTGTCAATCCTCTCTCAGTAACAGAATGGAGCCTTTTAGCTCTTTCTATGTTCTTCTGTACTGGTCATTGGTAAGATTGCTTTTTGTGCTCTTGGTATAGATTTTTGCCAAGTAACTCACTGTTTAACCGGTCTAAAATAAAGTCTAGTTGAACGCTGAAGTTTATTTAGCCATTTTGACTTACTGGAAAGTCTAGGTGCTGGTGATGGTGGTGGTTTTTCTTATGTTGTACTTTTCTTTATTGTGTGCTTATAATTCGGTTGACGTAGGACCTCTCCTTATGTTTGCTAGGACTCTATCCCATATTCTTGTAGTATCTTCGTGAACCTCTATGTGGTATTATCATTTCTTATTTCTAATGTCCGGTGATGTATTTCTTCAGGTGTGCCTTTGATGGCCTCCGCTACGGTGCTGCATTTATTGGGTGAGTCATAGATACGTGAATTTTTTTAAAGATTCAATATTCTGATGTATTGTTTTTGACAGCCCAGCCATGAATTGTTGCTGTTTACTTCCATAAGCTCGAAATTATCTATTTGCAATCCACGATCATTTGTTTCTTTATTGTATAATTTTGCTGTCGCGATCATTCTGCGAGGTCCAGTTTATTATTTAAAATTTCCTTGTTTTCTTTCCAGGTTTGATGAATTTGTCCTCATACGCCAAGCAATTCTTCTTACCATAGAGACATTTGGGTTTTCGCATATTATTCCGGTTTTTGGACTTCCATTTCTTGTCTTACGTCGCAAGTTGTTTGCTCAGAAAGAACTCCTTGTGCAATTGTCTCTAGTAAGTGAACAATTGAATGAGCCATTCATGTTTTGTCTATCTTTTTTTGTTTCATGAAGTATCTTCAACATCTTAGCTTTGTCTAAACATGTGAGGTCTCTCTCTTCTCAGGCTTATATGATGTTTGGGCTCATTATGGCTGCTACAGTCACGGTAACCATATTGTGTGTTATGATACAAAGGAGACATTTGATGGTAACAATCATGCCACATTTGAATGCAATGTTTCTTCTCAATTTTACTAAACTTGTGTTCATAGCTCATGCATTGATTTCTTTTGTTTCAGGTATGGGGATTATTTGCACCGAAGTTTGTATTTGATGTGGTGGGTCTTGTTCTTACTGACGTACTGATTTGTTTGGCATCACTTTACTACTTTTGTCAGCCAGAAGATCATATACTGGAAATTAATACCAGTAGAAGATGAAAGTTCTTGAAACCACCATCGATGTTGATTCTTTAGAGAATTGATTCTTTTGAGAGATGCGTCTTCAAAAGTCGGACTGTGTTAATTGTGAGCATCTTTAGGTTTCCCTGACTAATTTTATGGCGTTCTTCTGTACAGAACATAGAGGAATCGACATGGATAATGCCTCTTTCATGGCGATTACTTTGAACAGGCTTCACTAAGATTGTGTCTATTTTGCCATTTTTGAAGTTCTTATAGTTTGTTATTTGGTGATAAAGTTCAGAGTTCGCCATCTTAGATCCACCAGCTGCTAATCCGTCATCCTTGTGTTGCTCATCTGCAATGAATTTGGAGGTTAGGTTGGAATCACGCGCAGGATTCACAGAAATCGAGGGTTATGATATATTCGGTCCAATAGATTCAGGTCCATACTAGAATTTTCCCCCTGTCATGGCTACTAGTCGCAAATGAGGTGTTATTTGTTTAAGTTGTCAATTTATTTGGTTCTTGCTCGAGTTAGAAGATGAAAAGTTACTGACCACCACCAACAAACTCTTGGCGTGTCGGATCGTTTGGAGCATGTTTCTGGTAGGTACGGCGAGCCAGAAGCTCCGCTTTTGGAAGCACGAAAATCCAACTTTTGTAGAGATCAAAAAAGAACTTACAACCTAACCTGCATCCATTCTATTGTTGCCAACTCGAAGAAACACGACCCCTATGAAATAATATAGTTTATGCTGAATTTGGCTTTTAGATCTTTTCGTCAGTTTTTTCTTCTTTATATTGAAGTTCTAAAATTTATTATAAAAGTGCAATTGAGTTTTAAAATTTTTAGATAATGAAATCAAATCCTTAAACTTGTTACGAAAGTATAATTGAATTCTAAAATTTATCAAGAAAGAGCAATTGAGTTCTAAATTTTCAAAAAGTTCAATTAAATTTGTTAATTTGGTTCAATTAAGTCGTTCGGTTGATTGCACTTCTTAAAAATTTTAGGTGCATTTCGTGTAAATTTTTATAACTTAATTAGACTTTTTAAAAGTTTTAGCATTTAATTACACTTTTTGATAAATTTTAGTACTTTCAAAACACTTTTCTCTTCTTTATATCTCTATAAATATCGCCGAAATTTAGTGCACTAGTTAAATCTGATGATGGTTAATCAATCACATCGACAAGGACATTGCACTTCCCATTTTTCATTTCTAATCAGATAGCGTGATTATAAAAGAAAGCAAATGGGTCAGCACTCCATTATCGTTAGGTGTACAGCTCAAGTCTTGTACAGCTTATTCTTTCTGCTTGTCGATTAGAATCTCCTGGTCACCAAACAAAGGGAAACGAAAAAGGCGTCACTGTCAGTGTCAAAGCCTATGTCCTTTACCTCTTCATATTAATCTTTCTCCGCTGGAGAAGAAGAAGCAAAAAGTGAGAGAACATGGAGGAGAAGCAGCGAATTCAGATTCCCAGAGTGAAGCTGGGCAGTCAGGGATTGGAGGTAACAATCTCGCTTGCTTTTGTCTTTGCGAGCCGTCTCTATTCAAGTGATCATTAAATTCTTGTCATGTTTTCATGATTAGTAGTTTTCGTTTCTAACTTGAGAGAATGTACCTGATTTTTATGACAGCTTTCACCCAGAGACTGTTTACAAACTTTAGAGGGCACCATAGTGCTCATAGAAACTCCAGAGATTGCACCTGATTTTTGGCTCCGTGCATTAGTTGATAAAGTGTGATCCGTGGTTTTGAAAAAGGGTGTAATCAAAGTCCGGTCAATCTTATTTTACTACTCAAGCGCGACCGAGCTTGATCTGAGCTCAAGCTTCACTGGATAAAGTGTTCAGGAATAAGCTTGAGCTCAAATACTGTCCAAAAGTACGAACTTTACATGAGGCGGTATGCTAGGCTGGAGCTAAGGGAGATTTGAAAGTATAATGAAATTGGAAAACAACGTAATATGTGTTTCTAATGTATTTAGATGTAATACTAACTAGGATATAGGAATTCAGCTATTCGAGTCTAAGTATGCTCGATCACACTCTTGATTCCACTCGGTACTCGAATGCCTTGAACTTGAGAGGATTGAGTCGAGTTCGAGTTAGGCTCGTAGCAGCTCAAGATTAGCTTGCCTTGTGTGTGTGCTTAATTCCGGCAAGCACAAGCGAGGATGGACAGGAAACACAGTCGAGTCATTTCAAGGGAGAAGTAGGGGAACATTTAACTCCAGCATCCTTGTTCTTAATATAGTGAATTTTTCTTTTTGTCTCCAGATCTGAGATAAGACATTGAAATAACTTGAAGAGAAGAATACTGAATTCATGCTATCCTCTCATCTTGTGCAGGTCTCTAGACTAGGCTTTGGATGCGGGGGACTCTCTGGTATCTGGAATGCTCCTGTTCCCCATGAAGCTGGATGTTTACTCATAAAGAGAGCATTCGAGAAGGGCATCACCTTCTTTGATACATCAGATGCCTATGGTCATGATCATGACAATGAGATCATGATCGGAAAGGTGATGCCTGTTTAAATTAGCTTTCATGCTTTAAGATTTTAATCTCTCTGTGATAATTTTTAACCCTGAACATTGTTATGAGATGGACATTTTGAGACTCAGACGATACCCCTTATTAATGTGTTCAGTTGCCTCTTAGTTTTTTGTTTTTTCCCCTGGTTGTCCTATAACTGAGACTGAATTGATTACTCGCTCAGGCTCTGAAGGAGCTTCCAAGAGAGCAGATTCAGTTAGCGACGAAATTCGGCTTTGCAGAGGAGGGAGGTCAAGTTGCCATCAAAGGTACTCCTGAGCATGTAAGAAAATGCTGTGAAGGTAGTCTGAAGAGACTTGGGATCGATTACATAGACTTATACTATCAGCACAGGGTGGACACCACAGTGCCGATAGAGGATACTGTAAGCAGATCATGGTGTTTCTTCACATTGCTTTCGAGCAGATCATCATACAACGTAAAAAGTTGATTTGATTAAATCATTCCCAATTGGTAAGATAGGTGGGAGAACTCAAGAAGCTGGTGGAGGAAGGGAAGATAAAGTACATTGGTTTGTCAGAAGCTAGCATCGGTACAATAAAGAGAGCTCATGCCATTCATCCAATCACAGCTGTGCAAATGGAGTATTCTCTGTGGACTCGTGAAATTGAGGATGAATTAATTCCACTTTGCAGGTCTACTCCTATCATCCTCAAGACGTCTGTTTTTGTCCCCCCAATGTATCATGGAAATGAGCCAGTTTTTACATGTCTTTCACTTTCAGAGAACTTGGCATCGGGATAGTCGCATATAGCCCTCTAGGTCATGGGTTCTTTGGTGGGAAGGCAGTTGTTGAGAGCTTGCCCGCGGAGAGCCTGTTGGTATGTTTTTTTGCAATCTGTTTTGACAGTATCAATCATTTGTCTATTGGCTAGAGAATCCGAATTATGTGGCCATTCATACTTAATTTATTAGCATCAACAAACAGCAGGGCAGTCCTCCTACAGGCTCATTAAACAGCAACTGAGTGACCCAAACTAGAAGTGCCCAGTTACAGCACGTCTTATGCCTATCTAAGGACACTTTTCACATTCAAACAACTACTAAGCCTTTCTCTAATTAACCTCTTAATTCACAAGAGGATTGAATTAGAGCTTACAGAGAGAGTGGGATTATGCAGATGACCTTTTACTGCCTTAAAACAAATTTTTGGATCTCTTGGTTTTATAGCAGTGGTAGTGTGTGCTTCTATGCTGATGTCTATTGTTATGTGATAGAATACGCATCCAAGATTCACTGGGGAGAACTTAGAGAAGAACAAAGTTCTATATCAAAAAGTTGTTGACCTTGCTGCAAAGCATGGCTGCACCGCTCCTCAACTGGCCCTAGCATGGGTTCTTCATCAGGGGGATGATGTTATCCCTATACCAGGTAACTAGTTCGGGCAAACATTGGGTCACATAGTAGTAGGTTTAGTTTTACTGTGGCAGTAGCCTTTGATTTTTGCAAAATTAGGGGAGGTATGTTAAATCAGGCAGTTGTTGATTTTCCCACGTTTTATCTCCAACTTTTAACTTTCAGTTGCGATGACATATAGGGACCAGAAAAGCCGAGAACCTTGAAAACAATATTGGATCAGTGGCAATTAAGCTTAACCAAGACGAGATGAGAGAAATCTGTGAAGTCGTGACCATGAATGAAGTAAGTGGGGAAAGAGAGTTTGAAATGTTGGCCAAGTATTCATGGAGATATGCAGATACCCCACCAAGATAATGCGCGGCACGGATAAAAGATTGACCATGGATTAGCTCGATGGAAGTGTTTCTCCCTTGTTATTTCCGCTACTTGTTGCGAGGAGAATATTGCAGTGGAAGTGTGAGATCGGTGGTCGTGATATCCATATTTCGGTCTCATCATAAGGAGCCTTAAAAATCATGAGAATGGGTGATGTAAAAGACATTTATTTCCCTTCGTTGTTTTTCGACTGCTTGTGGCAGAAAATGTAGGGTATGCCTGAATGCTGGGATTCAACAAGCAGATGTGTTCTGTTTTAAGGTGAAGATGCTTTGCCTGTGCTTTATTCCAACGTAATAATTCAGCGGTTGTGCAACGGGGTGGTTCAGCTAATGGAGCGCGACAGGATAGGAACCATACCTTGTTGGTCCGAATTCATGGACAGATAATATTCGATGCACGGAGAATGATGCTTAGAGACGCCCGTTAATTTTTCTGTGGACATTGTTTAACACCTGCAGCACTCGAATTCATTCCATCTTATAGAGAGCAACAAATAAAAACCAAGAAAAACGAGAGAAAAACACTAGAAGTGCCATAAGTTATGTATGTCGCTTACTTTAGTGTCAAAAGTTTTCGTTAATTCATTTAAGTGCCAAAATTGAAGAAAAACGATCACTTAAATGCCTTTGGCAAGAAATTCCAGTTAGAGAAATTACATGACACTTATAATTAAAAGTTTTATCTGAGGTGGCTTTTGGTATTGAAGTGATCACTTTGACATTGAAGTGATAATTTTTTTTTTTTTTTTTTACAATAAATAGCATTGAAGTAATCACTTTTTAACCTGTTGCATAACTTCGTTTAAGAGTTATATGTTGACTGGGCATGCCGGCAAGTTAACCAAGATTGAGAAATTAATAAAATATGGTAATGTCAGATTTTCGACGACTTAAATCAAAATTGACACTTAAGTGATTCGAAAAATATTTTGTATGGCACTTCTATTGTTCTTCTCCTCGAGAGAAACGTTCCTTTAGCTGAAAATGTCACTCAAAGTGCTTTGGCGAATGGTCCCGAACCATTCTTTCGAACAGCTCAACTCGATCATTCTAATGATAAGCATGTTCGCCGCCAAACGAGCAGGTCAGGAAAAACAACTGATATGGTATCAATTGTGGAGTGCTTTCCCCTACTTTGTTGGCAAGTTCTTTGCTGTAGCATGCTTCTGCGTTGCTTATCAAGATGATTCATACCGTGGAGAATTGTCAAAATCAAGATTTGTCCGAAAAATGTGAATGGTAGGGACTGAGTTTGATAATTAGTTTTGATACGTGTAGTTAATGCTTTTCAAAGTCAGAATCCGTATTCCTCTCAGTGATAACCTATGAAGCATGGACACGCTCGGAACCTTCCGTGTCGTGTTGGACACGCGTTGTGCCGACATGCTCGGACACGCGGTCAACACGTGTCGGAAAATCCGAGACGTGGTCAACTCTTCTTGACACACGAGTCAGAGCGTGTCCGAGCAAGAGGCTGGGTTTCTGGAGCGAATCTGCAAGCGTGAAGGGAGAGTGAATCGTTGGCGATGGAGGGTGAAGACGAGGCGAGGGAGAGGAAGCAAGGCTGCGGAGGCGAGGCAGCAACAGTGAGGCTGCGACAATGAGAGAAGGCTGGAGGAAGAGAGAACCAGGCGATCGAGATGGCCGCGACAGAGGACCGGAGACAAGGCTACGACCGCAAAAGAGAGAGGACCAGAAGCAAGACAGCGAGTAGCTGCAACGAGGTGACCAAGAGAGAGTAGGGATTGCGAGGAAGAGGATTGTGCAATGGAGGAGGGAGCGGCCGTTTTCCGAGAGTTTTCAAGCTACTCTTGAAGGGTTTCTAAAAGATAAAGAATGGGTGCCGTGCAAGGAGGATGAGCACAGAAGGAGGAGGCTACGATTTAGTTTTCCAAGGAGTGGGGTGCCGTAAATGAGGAGTCAAAGGGGGATGAGGCAGCTAGGTTTGGGTTTCCAAAGAGTGCAGAAAAATATTTAAAAATGAGGTACCGTGCAAGGAGGACACACCTAGAAGGAATAGTAGGTAGTTAGTGTTTGGGTTTTCAAGGAAGAGCCGGAAAAATAAAAGTAAAAAATGATGGTGCCATGAAGAGCCAAAAAAAAATTAAAATGGGATGCTCATCCTTGGGGGACGTCCCTTTTTTCTTTTCTTTTTTGGAGGGAGAGGGTGGAGGGTGATTTCAAAAAAAAAAAAAGATGAATAATGTTGAATAATAATAAATTATGATCATCATGAAAAATTATAAATTTATTTAAATAAATTGACTCTACTCTTTATTTTTGAAATAATCATATGTATATATAAAAATATTTATTTAATATATAACGTATCGGAATTCTCTACTTTTTAAAAAATAACGTGTCGCTTGTCACGTGTCGTGTGTCAGTGCTACATAGGTGATAACAGCATAAGCAATAGAAGTTCAATGCCTTCGTCATCAAAAAGAGATCAAATATATATATTTAAACTCATTACAAATCTAGAGAGACCTAGTGGAAACTAGAGTGCTTCATGGCATATCCGTGATGATGTGCAAGACTTCATTTTTCATCGGGACGCATAGTAGAATTCTCACGCCTTCATTACCGGTGGCCACTAGGAGTGGATTGTCGTGTAATTCCTGCACTCAAACATCTGCTTGTGTCCGCAATCTAATGCAATTGAATGGGGGAGTGAATCTCATATCCCGTTCGCGATTTCCTTCGATCTTTTGCTTGATTCACAACGCTCGAGCTAACCCGTGTTTATTTGGCTCTTGTGGGTTGTTAGATTCACCCGAATGAAAAATAGAAGTCGACAGTGTAGGCATGGAAGGAGGGTGCATTTATCATTGCTGTCATCACTGCCATCGGTATGGTATTCCATGACATAACCACGACTTGTTAAAAAAGTTGCTTCAACAAGCGATAATCATCTTCTCTTGGATGAAGGAAAGATCACTTGCACTAATTTAGGAAAATTAGCTCGATCGAAATAAAGGAATTTAGAGGAGTTGGGAAATTTAGGGTTATGATTTGAGCTCCATTTTGGAAAACTGACCTAGATCGGATCACAAAACCAAGACAGAAGTTATATTAGCGAAATTAGGAGGAAAATTGCCCTGTGAAAAAACTGGGGAGAATTACCAAAAAAGTCTTAAATCTATTGCAATTATGTCAATTCAGTCATAAACTTTTTCTTTTGAGCAAATTTAGTCTTAAACCTTTTACAATTATGCTAATTTAATTCATTCGCCCAAAATTGGCGGGTCGGCACTAACATGGACGTCGGCCGTCCAACAAAAGCTGACATGACAATTTTTAATATATTTTTATTTTATTTTATTTTTCAAATTTTTAAATATTTTTAAATATTTAATTCTTTTTTTTCTTTTCTTTTTCCACCTTCTCCTTCTTCTGGTCGATCGGCACTAGCCAAAGGTGAGGGACGGTGAGGCCTTGCTATCACTAAGTGAGGCCCTACTAGATCTTGCGAGGCTCCTCGCCCAAGGAAGGCAAGGCTCGACCTTGCCATGGCTAGGCGAGGCTAAGCCTTGCTAGATTTGGCGACGGCAACCTCACCATCGCCGGGTGAGGCTCGCCTTTGCTAATGGCCGGTGGGGATGAGCCTCGCCACTAGCTGACAAGGTTGACCTCACCGACTAGAGGAAGGAGAAGGTGGAAAAAAATAAAAGAAAATAAAAATTAAAAAAATTAAAAAAATATTTAAAAATTTGAAAAAAATATATTAAAAATTGACATATTAGCTTTCGTAGGACAACTGGTGTCCATGTTAGCATCGGCCGGCCAATTTTGGCCGGATGGACTAAATTAACACAATTGTAATAAAGTTTATGACTAAATTGGCTTAAAAAAAATTAAGAACTGAATTAACATAATTGCAATAAGTTTAAGACTTTTTTGAATTCTCTCAAAAAGACTGTCAAACAACCCTAGCTTGAATTTGACGCTTTCCCAAATTGGTCAAAGTGCAACATTTTCAACAAAATTAACAAAAAAAGCACATGATTCTTATGTACAAATTTCAGGCGAAAATTTGGTAGGCCAATGAGCTCAGGCCCTTACTTAAGACTAAGTTGAGATAAAATCTACTTTAACCCATATATTAAGAAAACAGCCAATTTTATACCTTTATTTGAAAATTTTCCCCAAATCTATCATCCTAGTGTTGCTTCTATTGGCATGAGGGAATTAATGATGATTTTCCATGGCAGTTCGCCATCTTAGTGCTACAAGTTGCTACGTTGCTCATCCACAACGAACTGGAGATTGGATTTTTAGCATTCGTAGGATTCACAAAATCGAGGGTCATGATGAATTCCGTTCGATAGGTTTGGGTCTAGACAAGAACTTTCATTGTGTCACGGTCAATAGTTATGTAAATGAGGTGCGATATGTTTAAGCAGTTAATTATTTGATCATTGCTCGAATTAGAACATGAAAAATTACCAATCACTGCTAACAAACTCCTGTCACGTCGGAACATATGGAGCATGTTCCTAGTGGGCATGATGAACCGGAAGATCAAACGAAAAATCACTTTACGAAAAGGAAAAACAAGAACCCACCCCCTAACCCGCATCCGTTTCATTACTACCAATCCAAAGAAATACCACAATCTTTGAGAGACTCGGTTCATGTTGAAAAAGTGTAAAGTTAGACGAAGTTGGCTCCCAGACCTTTTTACCAATCTCTCTTCTTATCTAATATATAATGATTGGAATTAGTCGCATTGAAGGGGATCTCGCAACTCTAGTTTTTCATTCCTATGCAATTAGCAAAACTTTGGAAGAATTAGTTGGATTTGTAGTCCATTACCGTCAGTTGGATCTGTAGTCCATTACTGACTATTATTCAACTTATTCTCTACTCAAGCCAATCAAAATTTTCTTATAGTCGGGACTAAAGATAAAATAAAGGAAAACTTCAAACTGATACGCCTATAATAAGTATATATTCCGTTAAATTTTATCTTTAAATTATTGAAATGTATAACATGTGATAATTGATAAATATATCAATTTGTGATTTTTTATGATACTATTATTACTGCCTGGACAATTAGACATCCAATCCGTAATCTCAATGACCCAATTGCAAGAGTAGAGCTCTACCAACATAGCTATATCCCCGAGCTGGTGGCTCACTTTTGCTAAGTAATAGGGAAGATGATCGAAACATGCCACTGAAAGACTACTTAAACAAAGATGGGCTGTCAAGAACGTAGAGAAAGTAGGATGAACAGTTGGTCAGATCTAGTATGGATTGCACATGGACGGCATAATTTAATAAACATTAATTGATGATAATTTATTATAAATATATCAAAACTTTTTATGATCGAAAATTAAATTCAGATAAATTGACTACAGGTATAACATATTAGAATTTTTACGTCGACGTACTAACCCCGAAGAAAAAGTTGCCGCTGTCATCGTCAACGACAGTGTTCATGGCAGGACTTAAGAATCTGTCCTTTGCCTCTTCATTCTCAACCCATCTTCGTTAGAGAAAGAGAAGCAGAAGTAGAGAAGAGAAAATGGAGGAGGAGAAGCGATTTCAGATTCCCAGGGTGAAATTGGGCAGCCAGGGATTGGAGGTAACAATCTTTGCTTCCTTTTGTCCTCGTGAGCCTTCTCTATTCAGGTGATTATTGAATTCTTGTCTTCATGTTTTCAAGAGCAGTAGTTTTCGTTTCAAACCCCAAAGATGGTGCCTGATTATTGTGATATTTGACCAAGGGACTGTTCAGAAGCTTTAGAGTGCATCATCGTGCCCAAAGTCCTTGGCTCCTTGCATTAGTTGACGAGTGTGATCTGGGTTTTTGATTACGGGTGTGATCACAGTCAAGTCATCCCCAGTTGACTATTCGAGCTCGATCGAGTTTAGCTCGAGCTCGACATGGTCAAGTGTTCGGTAATTAGCTTAAGCTCAAATCGACCGTCCAAAAGCAAGAATCTATGTGAGACTGCGAGCTAAGCTGGTATTCGAGCTAAGCGAGCTTTGAAAGTATCATGAAATTGGAAAACAGCGTAATAAGTGTTTCTTATGTATTTAGATGTATTACTCTAATTTGGATATCTTATATTCAGCTATGAGGGTCTAAGTATGCTCAATCACATTCTCGATTCCATTCAATACTTGTTAGGGGTGAGCATGGTCCGGGTTGGTCCGGGCCACCCCATAACCCTAGGACCAACCCGTACAGTGTCGGTCCTCAATTTTTAGGACCGAGGACCGACCCTATTAAGCTTGGGACCAAGGACTGGACCGACCCAATGGGTTTGGTCCGGTTCCAGGGTCAACCCGGATCGATCGATAATTTTTTTCGTCTTATTTTTTATACTCCCTAAAAAAGCAAACCTACAAATTCAAATTACACATCCATCGACAATGCGGTATTGTGCAACTAAACTATAAATACCAATACATATTTAACAAATTTAAGATGACACAATAATAGAAATTTCGTATCTGCTAACTGCTCATCGAGATATGGGAAGATGGAAAGTTCTTGTAATTATCTATCTTTAATATTCATAACACCATATGCAAAAGCGTTTTCCTGCATTTGATCATGTAGAGTCCACTCATCCAAAAAATGAGCTTCACACCACTTGACTGGCAAATCACCATAGCAACTGCAGTACTACTCTACTCTTCAAAAACGTCTACCATTTGACACAAATTGAAAAGCAAAGTGCAAGCTGAAATTCATTAGTAAAATATAATTAAACCATAAAAAGTTCAAAATACTTAATATAAACCATGAATATATAACTTCACATCTTGTTAATTCACTTGAATTTCTAAACACTGAAAACAAAACAAACGACACATAATTAATATTCAACAAAAGTTTTAAATTGAAATTACTATTAGTGCTATTGATAGAACATCTCAATATAATATAATATAACAGACTTTTTACTTAGGTTTGAATATATAAAAGAATTATAAATAATATAATATAATATATAGGGTTGGTCCAGGGTTGGACCGACCAAAAACTCTTAGGACCGAGGACCAACCCGTACAGTGTTGGTCCTGAAATTTCAGGACCAAGGACCGACCCAATCCTCTTGGGAACCGGACCAGGACCTGCAGGGTTGGGCCGGTCCAAGGTCGGTCCAGGGTCGACCCTAAACCGTTGCTCACCCCTAATACTTGTATGCCTCAAACTTGAAAGGATCGCGTTGAATTGAGTTGGCTCGTAGCAGCTCAAGAGTAGGTTGGCTTGGGTGTGCTCTTAGTTCCGGCAAGGGCAAGCAAGGATGGACACTTAGCATGTTCAAGTCATTTCAAGGGAGTAGGGGAACTATTTATTCAGGAAATTTGTTCTTAGGATAGTGAAGAAATTTTTGATCTTCACCAGATTTGAGATAGGATATTGAAGAGATGACTACTGAAAATGACGTCCTCTCATCTTGTGCAGGTCTCTCGACTAGGCTTTGGATGCGCAGGACTCTCTGGTGCCCTGAATACTCCTCTTTCCCATGAAGCTGCATGTTTACTCATAAAGAGAGCATTCGAGAAGGGCATCACCTTCTACGATACAGCAGATGTCTATGGTCAAGATCATGAAAATGAGATCATGATCGGAAAGGTGATGCCTGTTTTAATTAGCTTTCACGCATCAAGATTTAACCTCTCTGTGATAAGTTTGACCCTGAAGATTCTTGAGAAATGGACGTTTAGAGACTGAAACTATGCCTAATTTCTTTGCTGGTTGTCCTGTTACTGAGACCAAATTAATTACTCACTCAGGCTCTGAAGGAGCTTCCACGAGAGCAGGTTCAGTTAGCAACAAAATTCGGCATAGCAAGTTTGACGGGGGTTCAACCTGCCATCAGAGGTACTCCTGATTATGTAAGAGAATGCTGTGAAGGTAGTCTCAGGAGACTCGGGGTTGATTACATAGACTTGTACTTTCAGCACAGGGTGGACACCACAGTGGCGATAGAGGATACTGTAAGCACTGTCGAATCATGTTGTTTCTTCACATTGCTTTCTAGCATATGATCATTTTTCTCCAACAATTGCAATGTAAAAAATTGGTTTAACTAAATCAATTGCAATTGGTAAGATAGATGGGAGAACTCAAGAAGCTGGTGGAGGAAGGGAAGATAAAGTACATTGGTCTGTCAGAAGCTAGCATCGATACAATAAAGAGAGCTCATGCCATTCATCCAATCACAGCTGTGCAAATGGAGTATTCTCTGTGGACTCGTGACATTGAGGATGAATTAATTCCACTTTGCAGGTCTACTCCTATGATCCTTAAGATGTTTTCTGTTTCCCCTCAAGATATCATGGAAATGAGTCAGTTTTTGCCTGTCTTTCAATTTCAGAGAACTTGGCATTGGGATAGTCGCATATAGCCCTCTAGGTCATGGATTCTTTGGTGGGAAGGCAACTGTTGAGAGCTTGCCCCCAGAGAGCCTGTTGGTATGTTTTTTCGCCATTTATTTTGATGATACTAATCATTAGTCCATTGGCGATCCAGATTATGTGACCATCCGAACTTTAAAAAGTTACTTTTTGTTGGTATTTAGAATTTATTAGCGTCAACAACAGAAAGCAGGGTGAGCAATCCTGCTACAAGCCCAACAAACAGCAACTGAAAGACCCAAAATGGAAGTCCTCAGTTACCGCACAACATCTAATGCCTATCTAAGGACAAGGACACGTTTCCCTTCTCATTCAAACAACTACTAAGTCTTGCTCTAATCAACCTCTTAATTTGCAAGAGGATTAAATCAGAGAATACAGCAGACAACACTGCCTTAGAAACCAAATTTTCGGATTTCTTGGTGATATATCAGTGATAGATATGTTTCTATATAAATTCTATTGTTTTGTGATAGAATATGCATCCAAGATTCACTGGAGAGAACTTAGAGAAGAACAAAGTTATATATCAAAAATTTGCTGACCTCGCTGCAAAGCATCGTTGCACTGCTCCTCAACTGGCCCTAGCATGGCTTCTTCATCAGGGGGATGACGTTATCCCAATACCAGGTAACAATTTTGGGCAAACATTGAGTCACATAATAGTGGATTTTGTGTTACTATGCCACTAGCTGTCGATTTTTGCAAAATCAGGAGAAGTATGTCAAATCAGGCGGCTGTTAATTTTGTGATGTTTATAACAAACTTTAACTTTGATGATATAGGGACCACAAAAGTCAAGAATCTTGAAGACAATATTAGCTCAGTGGCACTTAAGCTTAACCAAGACCAGACGAGAGAAATTTGTGAGGTCGTGGCTGTGAATGAAGTAAGTGGGGAAAGAGAGTTAGAATCATTTGCCAAGTATTCGTGGAAAAATGCAAATACTCCACCAAGACAATTTGCGGCATAATTGAAAGATTGACCATGGATTTGCTCGATGGAGGTGTTTCTCCCTCGTTCTTTCCGCTAGTTGTTTTAAGGGATAATACTCTAGTCAAAGCTTGAGGTCGTTGGTTGTGATATCCACATTGCAGTCTCATCATGGGGAGCCTGAGAAATCAGAGAATCAATGATGTGAAAGACATTTATGTTATTCCCTTCTACGAGCTTGTTGAGTTAGAAACTGTAGTTTATGCCTGAACTTTCGGATTTGACAAGCAGAGGTGTTATGTTTTAAGGTGGAGATGCGCTGCCTGCGCTTTATTTTGATGTGATATTTCATCGGTTGTGGAATGGTGAGGTTCAGCTGATGGAGCACGATGCGGTAGAAATCATAAGTTGTTCCGAAGAGCTTCTGACACAGACAGATAATATTCGGTGCATGAAAATTGTTGCTTAGACACACTGGTTAATCTTTCTGTGGATATAGATTAGTGTCTGCTACACTAAAAAATTGTTCCATCTTACAGAGAGCAATATGTTCTTTAGCTGAAATTTTTCTCGAAGTGCTTTGGTGAATTGTCCCGAACCGTTTGTTTGAACAACTCTGCTTGATATCTCTAATGATAAGCATGTCCGATACCAGGCAAAGTGGGTCGGCAAGAATTTCTGATATGTTATCAATTTAGGCGTATTTTCCCCTAGTTTATAGGCAAGTTCGGTTCTATATTGTAAGAATCAAAATCTGTCTGAAAAATGTGAATGTAAGGGACTGAGATTGATAATTAGTTTTGATACGTGTAGTTGATGCTTTTCAAAATCGGAATCCTTATTCCTCCTATTGAGAACTGGTGTAAGCAACAGAAGTTCGATATCTTTGTCGTAAGCAGAGAGGTCAAATTTGTATTTAAACTGGCTTATCTAAAGGGGTTTAACAGATATTAGGGTGCTTCAATAACGCTGTGATAATGTGCGAGACATAAATTTTTGATCAAGATGCACTACAGTAAGTATCACGCCTCAATCATCGGAAAGCCACTTGGGTCAGCCTTCACATAGAACCTTAAGCTGTTGAGTTATGAGCTCACTACCTCAGAAATTATTTGAACTGGGATTCCTTCTGCTTTGGTAAAACGCTCTTAGGTTTGTGCTGATAGACATCGCCCCACATTGAACGCATTTTCCGATCACCGGTCTAGGGGGTCATAAGGGAATCGCATGAAACACTCATCATATCCCACGACGCAGATGCATCAAGTGAATTCTCGTTGCAGGTCAAATTCTCAAGAGAGCTACGGATCCTTCCTAGTGAATGTTCCTTTGAAACTCGAAGGGAGTGGGGTGTCGTGCTTGAGCTGCAAAGCCGCGGCATGTCGTTTTCATCAAGGTCGTGCTGATGCATGGTAGTAGAAGGTCCAATGTGTTTCTCCACCGTCGAAAACCTCAAACTACGTCACTCCCCTCTTGGCCTGGTATTCGAAAGCCAACAAGAACTGAAGTCCCACGAATCACTTGTCCGTTGTTTGTTCAAGGCTATTTGAAGGTCCACGTCGTTACTTTCACGTTAAACGGACAAGGTGAAACCATTTAACCCCGCACAAATATGCATCGCGTGGAGCCAACACCATCCACCAGTCTCTCCACCTCTCTCTCTTCCCTGGTACTATATCAATGCCGCTTCATATAAGCCCCTGTATAGCCAAGACAGTAGCACTTCAGTCTAGTCAGAGTCGAATCAGTTGCACCCTTTGAGCTGAGTGCCCTTCTTCTAGTTTTCCATAGACTTTTGGTCCTTGTTTGAAGATCATGGCCTCCACAATCCTGATGCACTCAGTCCCTGCCAGTCCTAGGACCGTGATCGACATTAGTTCCAGGAAATCTATCGTGAGAGGATTTTTCCCTGTCAACCATAGTCCTAGGTTGGCTCCCCAAGTTGGCTTGTGCGTGAAGTGTATGGCTAAGGTAAAGTAGCAGAATTTTGATCGATCTTGCCTGCGACGTGAACAATGTGATATTATGAAGTAAATTGAAGTAACCTTGGTACTTGGAGAATATTGCAGGAGGGCAAGCCAGATCTGAACCCATCTCAGAAATCGAAATCAAAGGTATGTTAATGCTTGAGAGCTTCCTAGCACATGAGTACGAGTTTTGGGGAGGCCAAGTACAGGTCGCTTTTTTGTATATATAGAGTTTAAACGTTAGGATAAAAGTTTCTCAATGATAAGTGTTTTCAGAGAAATTTAACTGCTGATATTCTGCTGATTAAATTCATAACTAATCCTTGTGTAAACTAATGTTAATCATGTTGACAGGTGAGCACTGGCTTCACAGATGTTTTCGCATTCAGCGGGCCAGCACCTGAGAGGATCAATGGTAGACTCGCAATGATTGGCTTCGTGGCAGCCATTGTAGTTGAACTATCCAAAGGCCAGGACTTGTTTGCTCAGATCAGTGATGGTGGCATCCCGTGGTTCGTGGGAACGAGTGTTCTGCTGTCGGTTGCATCTCTGGTTCCACTGTTTCAAGGAGTCACAGCCGAGTCGAAGTCAGACGGGTTGATGACTTCCGATGCTGAGTTGTGGAATGGAAGGTTGGCGATGTTGGGACTGGTCGCGCTAGCGTTCACCGAATATGTCAAGGGAGGAACGCTTGTATAGGGTTCATAATGTAATCCTCAGAAGCCAATAAATTGAACCATTATCTTAATACAAAGATTGTGCACAATACCTTCTTGGTTAGATTTGACATTACAGTTGTTGTCATACCGTAGATCATTTTCTCAAAGGATATGTCAGCGTACTATTCCACGTGAAGAATACTTTCAAGATAACTCCTTCCGTAAGAAGAAACATCGATTCATATGAAGCGAAAGTAAATAAGCATCGATCAATTTACAAGATGGTAATCGCAGATTAATAAGCTGCAGGCACCTTTGCGAATGAGTCGACGGTGAGACTCATATGACTAAAAGGAGAAAGAAGAACACACTCATCTCAGGATTTTCCAGAAGTAAATTAACTAAAGCAACAGTAATAATGATGGACAGCCTTGATGCACTGAGTGCTTATGCTCCGAATTCTTGTTGCTGTTCAATTTCTCGAAAGAGCTCTAGATCTTTTTGAAGAAATGCATCGCCTCTCTTCTCTCAAGAATTTCAAATGTTTCCATATTACCTTAATATCTAGATATTTTTTATTGAAAGATGTTTAATGAAGAGTGTAGAAATAACTAGGAAGATATTTTCTCTAGAAATATCTAGAGAAGGATAGGAATACCAATAAGATATTTTCTCTATAATTATCTAGGGAGATGTTATTTAGATATTTCTAATGAGACATTATGTAGACTAGAAACATCAAGGATATTTGTAGGATACTTTATGAAGATATTATAGGAGGCATAGTCACCTCCTTAGGCCTATAAATACCAAACACCCTTATTTGTGGAGCTTGAAATTAGCATCCATCTAAGAGTGTGCGAGGGAGTTTAGCTTCCATAAGTGAGTGTGCGCTTGGCGCACAAGTGTGCAGAAGAGTTCTCCCAACCAACACTGTAAGAGGGTGCCTTTATTAATAAGAGTGTGTTTTCTTGAAGCGAGACTTGCGTCTTTCGCAATATTTGAGTCACATTTCTGCAACTCAACATCTGCTATCAAGAGTTGAGACCAAAATTCCCATGTCATGTAATACGGGAAAAGTACCAAAAAAGTCATAAACCTATTGCATATATACAAATTTAGTTCTAAACTTTTCAATTAGACCAATTTAATCCTAAACCTTTTAATATTGTAACCAATTCAATCCATTTGACTAATTTTGGCCAGCCGGCGCTGACATGGACGTCGGCTCTGATGTGGCAATTTTTATGATTTTTTTCGAATTTTTATTAATTTTTTATTTCTTTTTCCTTTTTTTTTCTGGCGGTGGCTGGCGAGGGCCGCGAAGCCCTCACCTGCCGCCGATGAGGGCCGCGAAGCCCTCACCTGCTGCCGATGAGGCGGCTTCACCCGCATCTGGGCAAGGCCATGGTAGCCATCACCAGGGTGGAGGCGAGAGCCACAAAGCCCTCGCCAGTTGCCGGCGAGGGTCACGGCCATTGCCTCCAACTGTGGGCAAAGGCGAGCGAGCAAGGCCTAGGTGAGGCCGGCCTCGCCCAGATCCGAGCGAAGTCGCTAGCAAGCGAGGGCCGCGACCCTTGCCGGTGGCAGGTGAGGGCTTCGCAGCCCTTGCTCAGTGGCTGACGAGCCTCACCGGAGGCTTGCAGGCCACCGCTGGAAAAGAAAAGGAAAAGGAAAAAAAGAAAGAAAATTAATAAAAAATTCGATTTTTTTTTAAGATTGCCATGTTAGCGTTCGGCCACCGGCTGATGTCCACGTCAGCGTTGGCCAGCCAAAATTGGCCAGATGAATTGAATTTGTATCAATATTAAAAGGTTTAGGACTAAATTGGTTCAATTGAAAAGTTTATGACTGAATTAATACCAATGCAATATGTTTAGGACTTTTTTGGTACTTTTCCCCGTGTAATACACTTAAACCATTAAACACCATTTCCCTTCCTTACCTCGGTTGCTCCTTCGCTTGCTCACTTGCCAAAGTCTTGTCCCACATGCACATACACATTATAAATTTACACTTCCGCAATCCAACAATTGATATCAAAGTAAGTAGTCGGGAATAGTGAACAGACCAATTGGGATCATGGTACACGAAGATAGTGGCTTGGGACTATTGTACTTGAACAAATGGTCAGGGACGGGAGTACGACGAAATTCTGCCAATGCACAATCAAGAACTGTGATCTATTGATCTGGATCAAGCTTACTTGTTAAAGCGTAGAGCATTATATCCAAGTTGATATTTCAAGTATGGTGAACAGCGTAAAAAAGCTCAACAACTCCAATTACAAAAATTGGAGTACCCAAGTGTAATTTTATTTGTTTGGTCAAGACTTGTGAGATGTCATGGGTGGCAGCAACACCACACCACCCACGAACAATGGTGAGTTAATAAAGTGGAACATCAAAGTAGGTTAGGCTCTATACGTTCTTACCGTGACTATTGAAAATGAGGTGTTATAGCACAACAAGAACGCAAAGACCCCAAATATGGCATGTGATAACTTGGCGGCATTGTTCGCGAGGATGAATATTGCCTAGTTGCAAACATTGCAAAACAAGCTATTGTTGGTGTTGCCACAATATATGACAGCAAATCAATATTTCTCAAAAGTTAAATCTATTTATGAAGAAATTTCAAATTTTATTTCTCAGAATACTATCTCTTATACAAGGATGAGAGAATATTCAAGGATTAAGGTTAGAATATATTGGTATTGTTAAGGGCTCTTGTAGATGGACAAAAGAGTCAACTCTAACGAGCTAGAGAATGTATTGACCAACCAAGAGGCTTGAGATAGACAACTTTTCAACAACGATTGGCAATAAAGTGAGCATTTTTTTTTAATGACGAATAGTAATGAATTGATCACTTTCTTTTTTAATATGCTAATTGGGCATGCTGGAAAGTTAAGGAAGATCAAGAAATTAATAAAATATGGCAACGTCGGATTTTCGGCGACTGAAATCAAAATTGACACTTAAATGATCATTTTTTTTTAAAAGGGGCATTTAAGTGTTTCGAAAAAAAATTTATATGACATTTCTAGTGTCTTTCTCCTCAAGAAAAATGTTCCTTTAGCTGAAAATGTTGCTCGAAGTGCTTTGGCGAGTAGTCCCGAACCATTCTTTCAAACAGCTCAACTCGATCATTCTAATGATAAGGATATTCGACGCCAAGCGAGCAGGTCAGGAAAAATAACTGATGCGTTATCAATTGTGGAGTACTTTCCCCTACTTTGTTGGCAAGTTCTTTGCTGTAGCATGCTTCTGCGTTGCTTATCAAGATGATTCATACCATGAAGAATTGTCAAAATCAAAGTTGTCCCAAAAATGCGAATTGTTGGGACTGAGTTTGATAATTAGTTTTGATACGTGTGGTTAATGCTTTTCAAAGTCAGAATCTGTATCCCTCCCATTGAGAATGGTGTAAGCAACAGAAGTTCAATACCTTCGTCATAAAAAATAGATCAAATATATATTTACACTCATTACAAATCTAGAGAGACATGGTGGAAACTAGAGTGCTTCATGGCATATCCGTGATGATGAACAAGACTTCATTTTTCATGGGGACGCATAGTAGAAGTCTCATGCCTTCATCACCGGTGGCCACTAGGAGTGGATTGTCGTGTAATTCCTGCACTCAAACGTGTGCTTGTGTCTGCAATTTAATGCAATTGAATGGGGGAGTGAATCTCATATCCTGTTCGCGATTTTCTTCCATCTTTTGCTTGATTCGCACCGCTCGAGCTAACCCGTGTTTATTTGGCTCGTGGGCTGTGAGATTCACCCAAATGGAAAATAGAAGTCCACAGTATAAGCATGGAAGGAGGGTGCATTAATTATTGCTATCGTCACAGCCATCGGCATGGTATTCCATGACATAACCACGACTTGTTAAAAAAGTTGCTTTAACAAGCGATAAACATCTTCTCTTGGACGAAGGAAAGATCACTTGCACTAATTTAGGAAAATGATCGCGATTGAAATAAAGGAATTTAGAGGATTTGGGAAATTTAGGGTTATGATTTGAGTTCCATTTTGGAAAAATGACCTAGATTGGATCACAAAACCAAGATCAAACAAGATGATCGAAACATAAGTTTTATATTAGTGATATTAGGTGGAAAATTGCCCTGCGAAAAAACTAGGGAGAATTACCAAAAAAGTCTTAAACCTATTAGAATTGTGCTAATTCAGCCATAAACTTTTTTTTTCTTTGGCCAATTTAGTTTTAAACCATTTACAATTGTGCCAATTTAGTCTATATGGCCAAAATTGGCCGGTTGGCGCTAACGTGGACGCCAAACTGTCCAACGAAAGTTGACATGACAAATTTTTATTTTTTTTTAAATTTTTTTTTTCGAATTTTTAAATATTTTTTGAATTTTTGAATTTTTTTTTCCACCTTCTCCTTTCTCTAGCCGGCGAGGCCCGCGGATTTGGCGAGGCCGGCCTTGCCATCATTGGGCAAGGCCCCGCTAGATCCGGCGAGGGTCGACCTTGCCATGGTTGGGTGAGGCCGAACCTCGCCGGATCTAGCGATAGCGGCCTTGCCGACCACTGGTGAGGTTAACCGTCGCCTTGGCTGGGCGAGGCCAAGCCTCGCTAGGTCTGGTGGGGCCTTGCCCAGCCAAGGCGAGGGTCGACCTCGCTGGTGGCCGGCGAGGCTCGACCTCGTCGTCATTGGACAAGGCTTGCCTTCACTAGCGGTTGGCGGGGATGAGCCTCGCCATTGGTTGGTGAGGTTGACCTCACCGGCACCTCGCCTTTGGCCAGCGGCTAGTTAGAGGAAGGAAAAGGTGGAAAAGAAAAAAAGAAACAAAAGAATTAAAAAATTCAAAACATATTTGAAATTTCGAAAAAAAATATTAAAAAATTGCCATGTTAGCTTTCGCCAAACGGCCGATGTCCACATTAACACTGATTAGCCAAATTTTGACTGGATGGACTAAAGCGGCACAATTGTAAAAGATTTAGGACTAAAATGGCTTTAAAAAAAATTAGGACTGAATTTACACAATTATAATAGGTTTATAACTTTTTTGGTAATTCTCCTAAAAAAACTGAGTTTGAGACACCTAGAGTGCTAAAACTTGGCACGGAGGGACATTTAAGTGCTAAAACTTTGGAAATGTACTTAAGTGCCAATATTAGAGTAAAATGGACCACTTAAGTGCCACTTCGGCTAAAATTTGACCAAATGCGACGTGGCAATTTTCGGTGAGAAAAGTGCAAAACGGCGTCGTTTTGCAAGGCGACATGGTGAGAAAATGCAAAAACGACGTTATTTTGTGTCGATGTGTAAATAATTAATATACAAATTAATTAAATTAAATTTAAACTTAGATTTATTAAAAATATTCTAAAAAATTTAAAACTTAAAATTAAAAATTAAAAAAAAAGGGGCGGGCGGGGGGGGGCGCAGTTGAAAGAAGCAAGCGAAGTTTGAGCCCTTGCCGCCACCGCCGGAAGGGCCGGCGACGGAGGGGGTAGGGTTGGCTAGGGTGGCCGGCCCCTAGTCGACCGGTGGTGAGGGCTGCGAGCCCTCGCCGTTGCCGAGAAGGGCCGGCGACAGTGGGTGAGCATTGGCTGGGGTTGCCGGGCCCTGGCCAAGGGTTGGCGTCCGGTGGCGAAGGCATGCGAGCCCTTGCCGGCCCTTAGTGGACTAGCGGTGAGGGCTCGTGAGCCCTCACCCTAGATTTGGGTGAGGCTCGCGGGCCCTCGCCGTCGGTCGGCCGGCGATCTCGGGCGATGCTCCCCCACCGTTGCCGGCCCTTCGGGCGATGGCAAGGAGGCGGCAAGGGCTCGCGGCCCTCGCCGTCAGTCGGCCAGGTGGCCGACCCTCCCCCCTCCATTGCCAGGCCTTCCCGGCGGCTGTGGCGAGGGCTTAGCCCTCAACCTGCCTCCTTCTTACCTCCCCTTTTTAAAAAAAAAAAACATTTTAAATAAATTTAAGTTTAAATTTAATTTAATTAATTTTTATATTAATTATTTACACATTTTTATATTTTAGAATATTTTAGTTGGTAACTTAATTTTTATTTTGCGAACGATGTCGTTTCGAGTATTTTGAGCCGAGTCGGCTCTCTAGTGAGCCAGTTAAGTAAGCAAAAATAATAAATATTGCCACGTAAGATTCCAGCAAGGTTCGCTGGAGGTGGCACTTAAGTGTCCCACTTTTTAAAGAAAGTGGCACTTAAGTGTACTTTTTCAAAATTTTGGCACTTAAGTATCCTCTCGTGCCAAGTATTGGCACTTTGGCTATTCTTATACCGAAAAAAACTATCAAACAACCCTAGCTTGAATTTGGCGATTCCCTAAATTGGTCAAAGTGCAAAATTTTCAACAAAATTAACCGAATAAGCACGTGATTCTTATGTACAAATTGACAGGCGAAAATTTGGTAGACCGATGAGCTCAGGCCCTTATTTAAGACTAAGTTGAGATAAAATCTACTTTAACCCCTATGTTAAGAAAATAGCCCATTTTATACCTTTATTTGAAAATTTTCCCCAAATCTATCGTCCTTGTGTTGCTTCTATTGGCATGAGGGAATTAGTGATGATTTTCCATGGAAGTTCGCCATCTTAGTGCTACAAGTTGCTATGTTGCTCATCCACAACGAACTGGAGATTGGGGATTTAGCACTCGTAGGATTCACAAAATTGAGGGTGGTGATGAATTCCGTTCGATAGATTTGGGTCTAGACAAGAACTTTCATTTTGTCACGGTCAATAGTTGTGTAAATGAGGTGCGATATGTTTAAGCAGTTAATTATTTGATCATTGCTCGAATGTTTGAAAAATTACCGATCACCGCTAACAAACTCTTGTCACGTCGGAACATATGGAGCATGTTCCTAGTTGGTATGGTGAACTGGAAGATCAAACGAAAAATCACTTTATGCAATGGAAAAACAAGAACCCACGCCCTAACCCACATCCATTTCATTACTACCAATCCAAAGAAATACCACAATCTTTGAGATACTCGGTTCATGTTGAAAAAGTGTAAAGTTAGACGAAGTTGGCTCCCAAACCTTTTTACCAATCTCTCTTCTTATCTAATATATAATGATTGCAATTAGTCGCATTGAAGGGGATCTCGCTGTAATATTATGTTAGTGGGCCCCAAAAGAAGAAACTGAAAAAAAAAAAAAAACTGAAAAGTCATTAAAGCAAAAAGAGAGGGGAGAGGGTTCGGTTAGATAGAAGTTGAGGGTCCTCGACCAAAAAAAAAAGAAAAGAAAGAAAAGAAGAAGAAGAAGAAGAAGAGAAAGGGGGAAGAAAGGAAATGAGTTTTGGGCACGTGCACGCCTTGGATGCCTCGCCAAGCCGACTCGACTCCATAACGCAGCACCCGGTAAGAGATTAAGCCCCTCGTTCGTCCGATTGAAGTAATTTTTGGATTCAGGACTCAAATTCGGAATTTTTAGAAAATCAAGCGGTGAAGTCCAATTTTGAAGTTGTTGAGCCGTGAATTTTTGTAGGAATGGTAGTTTAGGGAGTTGTGGAGCCATGGGATTTTACGGATTGTGATTTGAGCTTATGGTTTGTCCGAAACAAAATTTCAAAGTTTCCCGTGCGCAGTGAACAGTACGCGTCCAGCAGCTTTGGGCCCGTATTTTGTCATTTTTCGGCTTGATTTTGTGATGGCCAAGTTGGGATTCTTGTAATATGTGTCAAGGGCTCTCTATTGACTATAAGTACGTTCGGATCGAGGTTTGGAAGAGAAAGTTAAGACACAATCAAGTTTTACGCTTAAATTTCGTGTTGCGAATGGCTTGAACAATCGCTTTGGTTGTGTGATTTGTTAGCACGTAGAAGTCTTTTTGTTAGAGTTAAGGCATAATTTAGTTGTTTCGTAATTGAGACAAAGTTTTATTAGATTTTAACATTTTTTCGGTTATTTGATAGGACATTGAGTTCGACGATACGAGTATCGTTCGTCGTTTGGTCGTCGATGACGAGGTGAGTGGTACTATATCTTCTTTGGTTTTATAAAATCATGTCTTAAAGTATATATATATAGAATTGAGAAGAGCATTTTTATTGCATAAAAGTCAGATCGAGCAATTGCTACCATTTTGTTGATTGTGAATCTTTGAAAAGCATGTTATACAAGGTTTGTGGAGAAACATATATGAAATTGCTTTGCGACTGATTTATGGAAATGTTTATGATGATTTGAAAAACGAATATGAAATTGATGATGGGCTATATTGCAAAATGTTATTTGTTTGGTTTAAGATATTGATTTTTGGATTGGATTTCTGGTATTTGAGAATGGTTATTTATACTCAATATGACTATGAACCCAATGAGGGGTTTTTGGGGTATGCATACCAGGTTTAGGATATCCTTCTGGGCCTAGCCATCGGCTTTGTAGGTGGAGACCTTGCCAATAGGAGAATCTTGGTCGCCTTGTCACAAGGCGTTGTGTCGTGACCATGGTTAGTTATTGAGCAAAAGATTATTCAATGGATTCGACCATTGATGTTTGACTTTTGATGGCAATTTAAATGAGTTTTCCATATTAGTATAAAACTTTGATGATGAGAAATAACTTTTATATGATTCGATATGTATTTTATATATTGAATTGGCGTTATGAAATTTGGTATTGTTTTGTATACATGCATAGTGGTTGTTTGATCTGCTTAGAAGATATGTACTACTCATTTGAGCTGTGGTTGCTCATCTCATCCCTCCTTTAATCTTTTCAGGTTCCTCGGTTAGCGGCGAATAGAGCGAGAGAGCCGTCGGTGGGAAACTTTTGGGGAGTTCTATTTTTTATTTTCTTTTGGTATGATTAAAAGAAGTGGTGCACATGATCCTTGCTAGTGGTTGGATTGTCTGAGTTTTAAATGCATATCTCTTTTTGGTGGATTATAGAAACTCTGATGTTGAAATTTGTGGTTTATCTGATATTTATATATATGGTTTGATATATATAAGTTGATATCAGGTTGTTGGTTGTGTTTGAGGCTGCGTCCTTCGGGTTGAAGGACGGCCGTGTCATTCCCATTCCTTATAGTTTTGGGGTATGACACTCGCAACTCCAGTTTTTCATTCCTATGCAATTAGCAAAACTTTGGAAGAATCATTTGGATTTGCAGTCCATCACCGTCATGTATGAGATTCAACAGGACAACCTGACTATTATTCAACTTATTCTCTACACAAGCCAATCAAATTTTTCTTATCGTCAGAAATAAAGACAAAAACAAAGGAAAATTTTAAACTAATATATTTATAATAAGTATACATTCCATTAAATTTTATCGTCAAATTATTAAATTGTATTACGTTTGACAATTTAACAATATATCAATTTGTGCTTTTTCATAATATTAATCTAATCTAATGAAAACTAATTGATATAAATTTCTTATAGATATATCAAAATTTTTTATGATCGAAAAAGTAAGTTGAGGTAAATTGACTATAGTTATAATAAATTAGAATTTTTACGTCGACGTATTAATCCTAAATAAAAAGTTGCCGCTGTCATCGTCAACGACAGTGGTCATGGCAGGACTCAAGAATCTGTCCTTTGCCTCTTCATCCTCAACCCATCTTCGTTAGAGAAAGAGAAGCAGAAATAGAGAAGGGAAAATGGAGGGGGAGAAGCGATTTCAGATTCCCAGGGTGAAACTGGGCAGTCAGGGATTGGAGGTAACAATCTTTGCTTCCTTTTGTCCTTGTGAGCCTTCTCTATTCAAGAGATTATTGAATTCTTGTCTTCATGTTTTCAAGATCAATAGTTTTCGTTTCAGACCCTAAAGATGGTGCCTGATTATTGTGATATTTGACCAAGGGACTGTTCAGAAGCTTTAGAGTGCATCATCGTGCCCAAAGTCCTTGGCTCCTTGCATTAGTTGACGAGTGTGATCTGGGTTTTTGATTAAGGGTGTGATCACAGTCAAGTCATACCCAGTTGACTCCTCGAGCTCGACGGAGCTTGAGTTTAGCTCGAGCTCGACTCAGTCAAGTGTTCGGTAATTAGCTTAAGCTCAAATCGACTGTCCAAAAGCAAGAATTCTGTGTGAGAGTGCGAGCTAAGCTGGAATTCGAGCTAAGTGAGCTTTGAAAGTATCATGAAATTGGAAAACAGCGTAATAAGTGTTTCTTATGTATTTAGATGTATTACTCTAATTTGGATATCTTATATTCAGCTATGAGGGTCTAAGTATGCTCAATCATATTCTCGATTCCATTCAATACTTGCATGCCTCAAACTTGAAAGGATCACGTTGAATTGAGTTGGCTTGTAGCAGCTCAAGAGTAGGTTGGCTTGGGTGTGCTCCTAGTTCTGGCAAGGGCAAGCGAGGATGGACACTTAGCATGTTCAAGTCATTTCAAGGGAGTAGGGGAACTATTTATTCAGGACTCTTGTTCTTAGGATAGTGAAGAAATTTTTTATCTTCACCAGATTTGAGATAGGATATTGAAGAGATGACTACTGAAAGTGACGTCCTCTCATCTTGTGCAGGTCTCTCGACTAGGCTTTGGATGTGCAGGACTCTCTGGTGCCATGAATACTCCTCTTTCCCATGAAGCTGCATGTTTACTCATAAAGAGAGCATTCGAGAAGGGCATCACCTTCTACGATACAGCAGATGTCTATGGTCAAGATCATGACAATGAGATCATGATCGGAAAGGTGATACCTGTTTTAATTAGCTTTCACGCATCAAGATTTAACCTCTCTTTGATAAGTTTGATCCTGAAGATTCTTGAGAAATGGACGTTTTGAGACTGAAACTATGCCTAATTTCTTTGCTGGTCGTCCTGTTACTGGGACCAAATTAATTACTCACTCAGGCTTTGAAGGAGCTTCCGCGAGAGCAGCTTCAGTTAGCAACGAAATTCGGCATAGCAAGGTTGGCGGGGGCTCAACCTGCCATCAGAGGTACTCCTGATTATGTAAGAGAATGCTGTGAAGGTAGTCTCAGGAGACTCGGGGTTGATTACATAGACTTGTACTTTCAGCACAGGGTGGACACCACAGTGGCGATAGAGGGTACGGTAAGCACTGTCGAATCATGGTGTTTCTTCATATTGCTTTCTAGCGTATGATCATTTTTCTCCAACAATTGCAATGTGAAAAATTGGTTTAACTAAATCAATTGCAATTGGTAAGATAGATGGGAGAACTGAAGAAGCTGGTGGAGGAAGGGAAGATAAAGTACATTGGTCTGTCAGAAGCTAGCATCGATACGATAAAAAGAGCTCATGCCATTCATCCAATCACAGCTGTGCAAATGGAGTATGCTCTGTGGACTCGTGACATTGAGGATGAAATAATTCCACTTTGCAGGTCTACTCCTATGATCCTTAAGATGTTTTCTGTTTCCCCTCAAGATATCATGGAAATGAGTCAGTTTTTGCCTGTCTTTCAATTTCAGAGCACTTGGCATTGGGATAGTCGCATATAGCCCTCTAGGTCATGGATTCTTTGGTGGGAAGGCAACTGTTGAGAGGTTGCCCCCAGAGAGCGTGTTGGTATGTTTTTTCGCCATTTATTTTGATGATATTAATCATTAGTCCGTTGGCAATCCAGATTATGTGACCATCCGAACTCGGTAAATTACTTTTTGTTGGTATTTAGAATTTATTAGTGTCAACAACAGAAAGCAGGGTGAGCAATCCTGCTACAAGCCCAACAAACAGCAACTGAAAGACCCAAAGTGGATGTCCTCAGTTACTGCACAACATCTAATGCCTATCTAAGGACAAGGACACGTTTCCCTTCTCATTCAAACAACTACTAAGTCTTGCTCTAATCAACCTCTTAATTTGCGAGAGGATTAAATCAGAGCATACAGCAGACAACAGTTTACTGCCTTAGAAACCAAATTTTCGGATTTCTTGGTGATATATCAGTGATAGATATGCTTCTATATTAATTTTCTATTGTTTTGTGATAGAATATGCATCCAAGATTCACTGGTGAGAACTTAGAGAAGAACAAAGTTATATATCAAAAATTTGCTGACCTCGCTGCAAAGCATGGTTGCACTGCTCCTCAACTGGCCCTAGCGTGGCTTCTTCATCAAGGGGATGACGTTATCCCTATACCAGGTAACAATTTTGGGCAAACATTGAGTCACATAATAGTAGATTTTGTGTTACTATGCCACTAGCTGTCGATTTTTGCAAAATCAGGAGAAGTATGTCAAATCAGGCGGCTGTTAATTTTGTGATGTTTATAACAAACTTTGATGATATAGGGACCACAAAAGTCAAGAACCTTGAAGACAATATTAGATCAGTGGCATTTAAGCTTAGCCAGGACCAGATGAGAGAAATTTGTGAGGTCGTGGCTGTGAACGAAGTGAGTGGGGAAAGAGAGTTAGAAGAATCATTTGCTAAGTATTCGTGGAAAAATGCAAATACTCCACAAAGACAATGCGCGGCATAATTGAAAGATTGACTCGATGGAGGTGTTTCTCCCTCGTTCTTTCCACTAGTTGTTTTAAGGGAGAATACTCTACTCAAAGCTTGAGGTCGTTGGTTGTGATATCCACATTGCAGTCTCATCATGGGGTGCCTGAGAAATCAGAGAATCAATGATGTGAAAGACATTTATGTTCCTCCATTCTACGAGCTTGTTGAGTTAGAAACTGTAGTGTATGCCTGAACTTTTGGATTTGACAAGCAGAGGTGTTATGTTTTAAGGTGGAGATGCTCTGCCTGCGCTTTATTTTGATGTGATATTTCATCGGTTGTGGAATGGTGAGTGAGGTTCAGCTGATGGAGCACGATGCGGTAGAAATCATAAGTTGTTCTGAAGAGCTTCTCACACATAGACAGATAATATTCGGTGCATGGAAATTGTTGCTTAGAGACACTGGTTAATCTTTCTGTGGATATAGATTAGTGTCTGCTACACTCAAAAAATTGTTCCATCTTACAGAGAGCAATATGTTCCTTTAGCTGAAATTTTTCTCGAAGTGCTTTGGTGCATTGTCCCGAACCGTTCGTTTGAACAACTCTGCTTGATATCTCTAATGATAAGCATGTCCGATACCAGGCAAAGTGGGTCGGCAAGAATTTCTGATATGTTATAAATTGAGGCGTACTTTCCCCTAGTTTTTGGGCAAATTCGGTTCTATATTTGTCGGAATCAAAATCTGTCTGAAAAATGTGAATGTAAGGGACTGAGATTAATAATTAGTTTTGATACGTGTAGTTAATGCTTTTCAAAATCGGAATCCTTATTCCTCCTATTGAGAACGGGTGTAAGCAATGGAAGTTCGATATCTTTGTCGTAAGTAGAGAGGTCAAATTTGTATTTAAACTGGTTTATCTAAAGGGATTTAACAGATATTAGGGTGCTTCAATAACGCTGTGATAATGTGCGATACTTAATTTTTGATCAAGATGCACTACAGAAGTATCACGCCTCAATCATCGGAAAGCCACTTGGGTCAGCCTTCACGTAGAGCCTTGAGCTATTAAGTTATGAGCTCACTACCTCAGAAATTATTTGAACTGGGATTCCTTCTGCTTTGGTAAAACGCTCTTAGGTTTGTGCTGATAGACATTGCTCCACATTGAACACATTTTCCAATCACCGGTCTTGGTGGTCATAAGGGAATCTCATGAAACACTCATCATACCCCGCGACCCAGATGCATCGAGTGAATTCTCGTTGCAGGTCAAATTCTCAAGAGAGCTACGGATTCCTAGTGAATGTGCCTTTGAAACTCGAAGGGAGTGGGGTGTTGTGCTTGAGCTGCAAAGCTGCCACATGTCGTTTTCATCAAGGTCGCGCTGATGCATGGTAGTAGAAGGTCCAATGTGTTTCTCCACCGTCGAAAACCTCGAACTACGTCACTTCCCTCTTGGCCGGGCATTCGAAAGCCAACAAGAACTGAAGTCCCACGAATCACTTGTCCGTTGTTTGTTCAAGGCTATTTGAAGGTCCACGTCGTTACTTTCACCTTAAACGGACAAGGTGAAACCATTTAACCCCGCACAAACATGCATTGCGTGGAACCAACACCATCCACCAGCCTCTCCATCTCTCTCTCTTCCCCGGCACTATATCAATGCCGCTTCATAGAAGCCCCTGTATAGCCAAGACAGTAGCACTTCAGTCTAGTCAGAGTCGAATCAGTTGCACCCTTTGAGCTGAGTGCCCTTCTTCTAGTTTTCCATAGACTTTTGGTCCTTGTTTGAAGATCATGGCCTCCACAATCCTGATGCACTCAGTCCCTGCCAGTCCTAGGACCGTGATCGACATTAGTTCCAGGAAATCTATCGTGAGAGGATTTTTCCCTGTCAATCATAGTCCCAGGTTGGCTCCCCAAGTTGGCTTGTGCGTGAAGTGTATGACTAAGGTAAAGTAGCAGAATTTTGATCGATCTTGACTGCTACGTGAACGATGTGATATTATGAAGTAAATTGAAGTAACCTTGGTACTTGGTGAATATTGCAGGAGGGCAAGCCAGATCTGAACCCATCCCAGAAATCGAAATCAAAGGTATATTAATGCTTGAGAGCTTCCTAGCACATGAGTACGAGTTTTGGGAGGCCTTATAAAAGTCGCTTTTTTGTATTTATAGAGTTTAAACGTTAGGATAAAAGTTTCCCAATGATTAAGTGTTTTCAGAGAAATTTAACTGGTGATATTCTGCTGATTAAATTCATAACTAATCCTTGCGTAAACTAATGTTAATCATGTTGACAGGTGAGCACTGGCTTCACAGATGTGTTCGCATTCAGCGGGCCGGCACCTGAGAGGATCAATGGTAGACTCGCAATGATTGGCTTTGTGGCAGCCATTGCAGTTGAACTATCCAAAGGCCAGGATTTGTTCGCTCAGATTAGTGAAGGTGGCATACCGTGGTTCATAGGAACAAGCATTCTGCTCTCGGTCGCATCTCTTGTTCCACTGTTTCAAGGAGTCACGGCCGAATCTAAGTCAGATGGGTTAATGACTTCCGATGCTGAGTTGTGGAATGGAAGGTTGGCGATGTTGGGACTGGTGGCGCTAGCGTTCACCGAATATGTCAAGGGAGGAACTCTTGTGTAGGGTTCAGAATGTAATCCTCAGAAGCCAACAAATTGAACCATTATCTTAATACAAAGATTGTGCGCAATACCGTCTTGGTTAGATTTGACATTACAGTTGTTATCATACTGTAGATCATTTTCTCAAAGGATATGCCAGTGTACTATTCCACGTGAAGAATACTTTCAAGATAACTCCTTCCGTAAGAAGAAAAATCAATTCATATGAAGCGAAAGTAAATAAGCATCGATCAATTTACAAGATGGTAATCGCAGATTAATAAGCTGCAGGCACCTTTGCGAATGAGTCGACGGTGAGACTCATATGACTAAAAGGAGAAAGAAGAACACACTCATCTCAGGATTTTCCAGAAGTATATTAACTAAAGCAACAGTAATAATGATGGAGAGCCTTGGTGCCCTGAGTGCTTATGCTCCGAATTCTTGTTGCTGTTCAATTTCTCGAAAGAGCTCTAGATCCTTTTGAAGAAATGCATCGCCTCTCTTCTCTCAAGAATTTCAAATATTTCCATATTACCTTAATATCTAGATAGTTTTATTGAAAGATGTTTAATGAAGAGTGTAGAAATAACCAGGAAGATATTTTCTCTAGAAATATCTAGAGAAGGATAGGAATACCTATAAGATATTTTCTCTATAAATATCTAGGGAGATGTTATTTAGATATTTCTAATGAGACATTATGTAGACTAGAAACATCAAGGTCATTTGTAGGATACTTTTATGGAGATATTAGGAGGCATAGTCACCTCCTTAGGCCTGTAAAAACCAAGCACCCTTATTTGTGGAGCTTAAAGTTAGCATACCTCTGAGGTCTGAGAGTGTGCGAGGGAGCTTAGCTTCCATAAGTGAGTGTGCGCTTGGCGCACAAGTGTGTAGAAGAGTTCTCCCAACCAACATTGTAAGAGGGTGCCTTTATTAATAAGAGTGCGTTTTCTTGAAGTGAGACTTGTGTGTGTTCCTCAATAATTGATATTTGAGTCACACTTTCGCAACTCAACATTTGGTATCAAGAGTTGAGACCAAAATTCCCATGTCATGTAATACACTTAAACCATTAAACAAGATTTCCCTTCCTTACCCTGGTTGCCCCTTCGCTTGATCACTTGCCAAAGTCTTGTCCCGCATGCACATACACATTATAAATTTACACTTCCGCAATTCAGCAATTGGTATCAAAGCAAGTAGTTGGAATAGTGAACAGACTGATCGGGATTGTGGTACACGAAAATAGTGGCTTGAGACCATTGTACTTGAGCAAATGGTCAGGGACCGAAGTACGTCGAAATTTTACCAGCGCACAATTAAGAATTGTAATCTATTGATCTAGGATCAAGCTTACTTGGTAAAGTGTAGAGCATTATATCCAAGTTGATATTTCAAGTATAGTGAACAGCATCGAAAAGCTCAACAGCTCCCATTACAAAATTGGAGTACCCACATGTAGTTTTATTAGTTGGGTCAAGACTTGTGGAATGTCCTGGGTGGCGGCAACACCACACCACCCACAAACGATGGCGAGTTAATAAAGTGGAACATCAAAGTAGGTAAGGCTCTATACGTTTTTGCTGGGTAAAAGATTGCTTCAAGTGCCAAAAGTTGGCACAAAGGGATACTTAAGTGCCAAAAGTTACAGAAGTGAGATTTAAGTACCAAAATCGGAACAAAATGGATAACTTAAGTGCCAATTCAGCCAAAATGTTGACATGCGCAATTTCCGGCGAAGTAATTGCAAAACGATGTTGTTTTACATGCTGACGTGGCTAAACAATGCAAAAATGATGTTGTTTTGGTGCTGACGTGGTAAAAGTTAATTAAATTTAATTTAAAACTAAATTTATTTAAAACATTTTTAAAAATAAAAATACAATTTTTTAAAATAGAAAAAATAAAAAATAAAAAAGGAGGAGGCGGCTAAGGGTTGAGCCCTCGCTGTCGCTGGGAAGGGCCGACGATAGAGAGGGGAGGGTTGGCCGGGGTTGCCAGGCCCTTGGTTAGGGCCCGGCGACCTCGATTGACTGGCGGCGAGGGCCCGCGAGCCCTTGCCCTAATTTGGGGGAAGGGTCGCGGTCCTCACCTAGATTCGGCAAGGGTCGACGGCCCTCGCCCGGCCGGGCCAAGGGTCGCTACCCATTGGGGGTCGCCCTAGCGGTGGCGGCCCTTGACTTAGCCGGGCAAGGGCCGCCAACCCTTGGCCGGATCTCGGGCGAGGGCCTCGGCACGCGGCGGCTTTTGGCTTGGCTAGGCGAGAGTTGTGACCCTCGCCATAGATCCGGCGAGGGCTCGTGGGCCCAATCGCGGGTAGGCCAAGGTCGTTGGCCCATGGCCAGGGCTCGGCGACCCGGCCGACCCTCCCCCCTCCGTCGTCGGCCCTTCTCGACGGCGGCGGGGAGGTGGCAAAGGCGAGGGCTTAGCCCTCAATCGCCTCCCCTTTTTTTTTTTCCTAATTTTTTAAAAAATTTGTATTTGTATTTTTAAATTTTTTAAATAAATTTAGTTTTAAATTTCATTTAATTAATTTTTATATTAATTTTTACCACGTCGGCATGAAAATGACGCTGTTTTGCACTTATTTTGCCGGAAAATTGCTACGTCAGCATTTTGGCCGGATTGGCATTTAAGTGATCTATTTTGCTTCGATTTTAGCACTTAAGTGTCACTTTCATAACTTTTAGCACTTAAGTATCCCTTTGTGCCAACTTTTGGCACTCTAAGGGTCCGGGTGTCGTTTTTGCTGTGACTATTGAAAATGAGGTGCTACAGCACGACAAGAACGCAAAGACCCCAAATGTGGCATGTGATAACTTGGTGGCACTATTTGCTAGGACGGATATTGTCTAGTTGCAAAGGTTGCAAAACGAGCTATTGTTGGTGTCGCCACAAAATATGATGCCAAGTCAATATTTCTCCAAAGTGAAATCTATTTGTGAAGAAATTTCAAAATTTAATACTCAAATACCGTCTCTTAGACAAGGATGAGAGAATTATTATTCACGGATTAAGGTTAGAATATAATGATATCATTAAGGCCAACAAAGGAATAATCATGGAGAATAGTAAAAGCGATCAGCAGGGAAGAGCACTTAGCTAGGGGGAGCTCACTGAGGATGATTGTGATGATGAAAGCAGTGGAAGGTGTGGCGGACGATGCTACATCTATGGGAAAGTAGGAGACTTTACTAGAGTTTGTTACTTTAGGCAGATAGAAAGAAATGCCATAACTTCTATCCCAAAGGTGATGTGAAAAGGAGTGGAACTTTCCAGCAATAACAATAGAGGTCCTAGAGGAGCAAAAAAAAGAGTTCACAAGCCTCCTCTATTACCAAGTTATATAATATGACAACCTTTGTCACATCGTCAAAGAAGAATAGCAAGCCGATGGCAAACTCAAAGAAGAAAGTGGTGCTGCTAGCATGCAACCCTGAGATGGAGCTACAAAAGATGCATGAGAAAATGAAGAAGTTGAGAATCGAGAGGGTGAAGATAGAGGAGATGCTAAGACAAAAGGACAAGGAGCTCAAAATAAAAGACAGAGAGCATGAGAAGCTCCAATGTGAACTCAAGAAACTACAAGAAAATAGAGAACATGAGATAAGGAAAAAGAAAGGTTGCCCAAAGAACAAGAGCCAAATTCCACCTTACATCCTGTGTTGCAAGGATCAGTGGAATAAGAGTAAGAAGAAGAAGACCTATACCAAAAAGGACCAAGATATCTATAATGAAGTGCTTCGCGAGAGATTGAATCAGTTGAAGCACAAAGTAAAAACTGATAGTGAAAGACTTGGCCACGTAAGTTGCAATCTCAAAGGTCTTATAGAAGAGTTGCCGATTATGAATGCCGAGTTAAGTGAGATGAAGGAAAAAGCAACTAAAGCACAAACCAAATTGGCATTGTTTAATATTGAGCTTCACAAAGCCCGATCGAAAAACGCAGTTAAATGGCCAATTGAAGCTAAAGCGGACAATGTTAAATTGGGGCAGCTAGCATTGAAAATGGAAGAAGTCATGAAGGACCACAAAAGGTTAAATGAAGACGGTAAGGCGGCTGGGGAATTTTGAAAAGCAACTTTGCACGGTAACACGATCTGCATTGATAGAAAAGTAGCCCGTGAGGGAGAGTGTTGAAGAAATGCATCTCCTCTCTTCTCTCAAGAATTTTAGATATTTCTAAATAAGCTAAATATCTAAATATATTTGTGACATCCTAAAATTCACTGACCCTATTAGTGTAATCGGATTGTTAAGGGCTTGGGTTATTTTTAAAAAGGCCAAAAGACAAGCCCTATGGGCTGTGAGGAATGTGTGGGCTAAAGAAGTTAGCAGGCCACACGAGTTATCGAGGTGGGCTTAGTTAGCCGAAGGATAGGTTTTGGAATAATGCTTGGCTTAGAGCGGGCCAAGAGTCGGGTTCATTAGAATAGTAAATTAAGTCTAGTGGGCCGAGAATGTTGTAGGATGAGCCCAGTGGGCTAGAGACGGGTATTTAAGCCCGAGTGTTTTCATTTTTGATTAAGTTTATAGATTGCCCTTATGAGGATTTAATTAGAAATTTTATTAAAGACTTATAAGTGATTATAATGCTAGTGTCGACTACTAACTTTAGTATTTCTCGTGATAAATTCTTTGTAGATTAGTGTCGAGATGTTAATGTGCCATTTCATTCGTATAGTCATGAGGGAATCGAAATTTAGTGGATTCGGAATGAAACTAAGTGAAAGACATTAGAAACGAATGAACCGACTAACGACACATATTAGAAGTTAATTGTTATCGAATGCTAGGCGTCGACCATGAAAGAGTGAAGTGTGCATGAAGGCCACGGCATTTCTTTCTCTCCCTCTCTCTCTTTCTCTCTTCTCCCTCGGTTTTCTTCTTCCCCAAAATCGAAGCTGCAGAAGAAACATAATCATTAAGCTTGTTAATGATTACTTTCATTGGGATTACACCTATAGCCTCATCTCCCTCATAATTCACGCCACTCATCTCTCTCTCTCTCCAAAACAGACCGAAACCCTCTCTTTTTTACTCCTCTCTCTCTCTCGCGGTTCGAACAGAAACAAAGCAGCAGTAGTTCCAGCGATTCTTGCTTCTTCTTGTGTGAGTTTAAGGGCAGATTCTTGGAGAGCTTTAGGGCACCAATGAAGACAAGCAACCGGTAAGGAAATGATAAGTTCCTAAGCTAGAAGTTATCCGCTCTTTTGTTGAGGGAACTCGCAGAACTAGTTGAATGGTGGAGAATTAGGTGTGATGATGTTGTTTTGTGTTGAAATAGGCTAGATGAGCTATAGATTGAAACCGTGAGTCCTTGCATGTTATGTTAAGGCTTTGGATGGTTTAAAAATTGAGTATGAGGGAGCTGAGTTGGTCGAGTAAGTGAAAAGCCAACTGCCGAGTGAAGAAAGGTGATGCATGTTACTGTAGATGAGTCAAGATGTGAGTACTTGTCTTGAATCAAGCTGTGGATGGCTGTATGTAGGCAAAGAGCTACTGTGGTTACTCTTAGGTGCTGTTGGAGAAGTGTCAGGATACTAAAAGAGAAATTGTAGATGAGCTAAATGGTTTAGTTGAGCTATAGATAAGTACAATGGTTCGAAACATTCTGTTTTGGAAAAACCGAGATGAAAAACCTTTCAATTATGCGTCATTTGGGATTTTAAAGATGTAGTTAAAGGAAAAAACAAGTTTACTTAAGAGAACACCATCTAATTTAGGTTTCAACCTCTAGTTATAGTGAGATTTATGCGAAAATGTATTGGCGAGAGCATTTCTCTTTAAACGGTAAGCTGTTCTGCAGAAGACAGCAAAAACCTTAGGCAGTTTTACGAATTTTCTGTAATTTTCTAGAAAGAATTGGACTTTAAACCCTTCATGGAAGTTGTAGGACACATCTTTAGGAACAACATATCAAAATTTTCGAACAAACGGTTAAGATTCGAGTAGTGAAATGATCCTTCTTCTGTAGGTACTCAATCTGGAAAGTTGCTGTAGAATTTTAAGAGAGAAGATAGCAAATTACTGCTTTTTATACATTGAGATATAGACCTAGGTTTCTTCGTGGAAAGTGTTAATTTATATCTCTTTGATAACATATTAAAATTTCGTAATATTCCGATAAGATTAAATGTACTTTCTATGTTTGTGTTTGAAACTGCCAATATTAGCTTATATACTGTCTTGATCCGAGAATGTGTAATGGTTGTTGTGTCTCTTGTACCTGACTTTTATGACATATATGGAGTCTAATGGTCTCATGATAGTGGTTAGTTTGTGCATAAGCATGCCTCTTCCATCATTTGAAGTGTGGTCATTGTATAGTTACCAACAATGACATGTGTATGCAATGAGTGTGACATGAGTGAAGTATTGTGTGAGCATGAGTCCTGATTGATGTAATTGTGTACTCTCGAGGTCTTATGCATGCTGTGATGTGATATTAATCAAAAGTGTGATGTGTGGAATGTGTGCTTCAAATGAGTAAAAGATTTCCATTGGTACTGAGATGCCGGTGATGCCTCGGGGAGTGGGATGCCCATGTTGTGTGTTCTTGGATGCCTCGGTTGAGTACGACGCCGGGATGCCTTAGAGCGAGATGCCCTTGTAGGTGATTAAGGATGCCTTGGTTGTTGGATATTGGGATGCCTCGGAGTGAGATGCCCCATGCTAAGTGATCTAGGGATGCCTCAGAGTGAGATGCCCATATAGTAATATTGTGGAAATCCGGATGTGGGATTCTGGAAGTGACTCGATCGGGCCGGCGGAGTTCCGGTGGGTAAAGTAATCGAGGGTAGATTTGATATACACACTAAAATATAAATTCCACTTGGCGTGTGAGTTTCGCCTGCTGCTGTTGCATTTCATCTTGGTACAGATTTAGAGTATGAGGTATACATGTGCATTTAGCATTTTTGGTATGGAGTGATCATTCATGTGATGTGTCAATCTTCATTTAGTTATATCTGTGACAATCCTCTCTTAGTATCTTAAACTTTTTGGTTATGTTCTCTCGTTTTCTTTGGCAGCTGTGGATTGTCTAGGATAGGGTCTTATTATTTCTTTACTGGGCATTACTCATTCCTTATTTTTTTCAGATCATTAATATGGACGTGCCACCAATTGTTTGTTACAGGGTGATAGCGTATATTGATGTTTCTTTCCATCATGTGTACGATCCTGATATCGAGCTGACCTATACGAAGTATGAGGCTACGCTGTGGATGGAGGATGACAAAGTAGATATGACTGCGATCAGGTTAGTTGCGTGGTTCATAAACCACGAAATAGAGTTGTTTGGTCCCCTTCATTTTGGTGTTGGAGGACCTGGAGCCGGGACGGGAGGTGCTTAGGCGCCCAGATCGTGTAAAAGTTGGAGGAGACGACTTTTGTTGTTTTATATATATATGGATGTGGGCTAGTGTGAGATAGTGGAGTTAGAAACCCCCTCACCCTTTTCCCTGGCTGTTTACTTACACTTTTGTTTGAACATGTAAGTATGTTGTATATAGGTGAAGAACTTGTAAGTAATCCGGGTTGATTTTTGTAAGCCCGAATATTTTTTAACAGGAAAGTAATGAAGCATTTCATGATATTTATCTATGATTATAGTTGGATTGTCTAATATTAGTTGACAAGACTATTGCAAAGTAACCTTGTGATATAAAATTTAGACCTTAAGATATCCATGTTATACATGCTAACCGATTAAAGGTGGATATTGTAGTTCGACATTTGAAATCAATAAGTCCTGTAAGATGATAATCCATGTAATTTCCGCTTGCGCTTAGTACGTGACACTACTGGGACGTCACGATGCCAAAAAGAAGAGCTATGACGCCCCAGTAGCGTCACGTTCTAAGCGCAAGCGGAAATTACATGGATTATCATCTTATAGGGCTTATTGATTTCAAATGTCGGACTACAGTGTCCACCTTTAAAGGTTAGCATGTATAACATAGATATCTTAAGATCTAAATTTTATATCACAAGGTTCGTTGCAATAGTCCTGTCAACTAATATTAGACAATCCAACTATAATCATAGATAAAGATCATGAGAAGTTTCATTTACTTTCCTTTTTAAAAAACATTCGGGCTTACAAAAATCAACCTAGATTACTTACAAGTTCTTCACCTATATACAACATACTTACATGTTCAAACAAAAGTGTAAGTAAACAGCCAGGGAAAAGGGTGAGGGGGTTTCTAACTCCACTATCCCACACTAGCCCACGTCCATCAAAAAAAGAAAAGACGTATCCTCCAGCTTCTACACGATCTGAGTGCCTAAGCACCTCCCGTCCCGGCTCAAGGTCCTCCGGCACCAAAATGAAGGGGGCCAAATAACTCTCATTCGTGGTTTATGAACCACGCAACAAACATCATCAGAGTCATATCTACTCTACCATCATCCATCCACAACGTAGCTTCATACTTCGTATAGGTCAGCATGATATTATGATCATACACATCATGGAAAGAAATATCAATACGCGCTATCACCCTATAACGAGTAATCGGTAGCACATAGATACTAACGATCTGAAAAAAAAAAAAAAAAAAAAAAAAAGGAATGAGCAATGCCCAGTAAAGAAATAATAAGACCCTATCCTAGACAATCCACAGCTATCAAAGAAAACAAGAGAACATAACCAAAAAGTTTAAAATACTAAGAGAGGATTGTCACGGGTATAACTAAATGAAAATTGACACATCACATGAATGATCACTCTATACCAAAAATGCTAAATGCACATGTATACCTCATGCTCTAAATTTGTACCAAGATGAAATGCAACAATAACAGGCGAAACCCACACGCCAAGTGGAATTTATATTTTAGTGTGTATATTAAATCCACTCTCGATCAGTTTACCCACCGGAACGCCGCCGGCCCGATTGAGTCACTTCTTGAATCCCACATCCGGACTTCCACTATATTGCTATCATGGGCATCTCACTTCGAGGCATCCCAATATCGCACAATTGGGGCATCCCGAGATTACTTAGCATGGGGCATCTCACTCCGAGGCATCCCAGTATCCCACAACCGAGGCATCCTTGATCACCTACAGGGGCATCTCACTTCGAGACATCCTGGTGTCGTACTCAATTGACGCGTCCAAAAACACACAACATTGGCATCCCACTCCCCGGGGCATCACCGGCATCTCAGTACCAATGGAAATCTCTTACTCATTTGAAGCACACATTCCACACATCACACATTTGATTAATATCACATCACAGTATGCACAAGACCTCGAGAGTACACAATTACATCAAGCAGGACTGATGCTCACACAATACTTCACTCATGTCACACTCATTACATACACATGTCACTGTTGGTAATTATACAATGACCACATTTCAAATGATTGAAAATGCATACTCATGCACAAACAACCACTATCATGAGACCATTAGACTCCATATATGTCATGAAAGTCAAGTACAAGAGATACAACAACCATTACACATTCTCGAATCAAGACAGTATATAAGCTAATATGGGTAGTTTCAAACACAGACATAGAAAGTACATCTAATCTAATTGGAATATTACGAAATTTTAATATGTTATAAAAGAGACATAAATTAAGATTTTCCATGAAGAAACCTAGGCCTATATCTCAATGTATAAAGAGCAGTAATTTGCTGTCTTCTTTCTTAAAATTCTACAGCAACTTTCCAGATTGAGTACCCACAGAAGAATGATCATTTCACTACTCGAACCTTGACCGTTTGTTCTCAAATTTTGATATGTTGTTCCTAAAAATGTTTCCTAAAAATTTTATAAAGGGTCTAAGGTCCAATTCTTTCTAGAAAATTATAGAAAATTCGTAGAACTACCTAAGGTTTTGCTGTCTTCTGCAGAACAGCTTACTGTTTCGAAGAGAAATGCTCTTGCCAATACATTTTCGCATGAATCTCACTATAACTAGAGGTCAAAACCTAAATTAGATGGTTTTCTCTTAAGTAAACATGTTCTTTCCTTTAACTACATCTTTAAAATCCCAAATGACGCATAACTGAAAGGTTTTCCATCTCAGTTTTTCCAAAACAGAATGTTTCGAACCATTATACTCATCTATAGCTCAACTAAACCATTTAGCTCCTCTACAATTTCTCTTTTAGTATCCCAACACTTCTCCAACAGCACCTAAGAGTAACCACAGTAGCTCTTCGCCTACATACAGCCATCCACAGCTCAATTCAAGACAAGTACTCACATCTTGACTCATCTACAGCAACATGCATCACCTTTCTTCACTTGGCAGTTGGCTTTTCACTTACTCAACCAACTCAGCTTGCTCATACCTTATTTTTAAACCATCAAAAGCCTTAACATAACATGCAAGGACTCACAGCTTCAATCTAGAGCTCATCTAACCTATTTCAACACAAAACAACATCATCACACCTAATCCTCCACCATTCAGCTAGTTCTGCGAGTTCCCTTGACAAAACAGTGGATAACTTCTAGCTTAGGAACTTATCGTTTCCTTATCGGTTTCTTGGCTTCGTTGGTGGCTCAAAGCTCTCCAAGAATCTGCTCTCCAAGAATCACACAAGAAGAAGCAAGAATCGCTGGAATTGCTGCTGCTTTGTTTTGTTCGAACCACGAGAGAGAGAGAGAGAGAAGAAAAAAGAGAGGGTTTCGGTCTATTTTGGAGAGAAAGAGATGAGTGGCGTGAATTATGAGGGAGATGAGGCTATAGGTGTAATCCCAAGGAAAGTAATCATTAACAAGCTTAATGATTATGTTTCTTCTGCAGCTTTGGTTTTTGGGGAAGAAGAAAACCGAGGGAGAAGAGAAAAAGAGAGAGAGGGAGAGAAAGAAATGTTGTGGCCTTCATGCACGCTTCACTCTTTCATGGTCGACGCCTGGCATTCGATAACAATTAACTTCTAATCTGTGTTATTAGTCGGTTTTTTCATTTCTAATGTCTTTCACTTAGTTTCATTTCGAATCCACTAAATTTTGATTCCCTCATGACTATACGAATGAAATGGCACATTAACATCTCGGCACTAATCTACGAAGAATTTATCACAAGAAATAATAAAGTTAGTAGTCGACACTAGCATTACAATCACTTATAAGTCTTTAATAAAATTTCTAATTAAGTCCTCATAACGGCAATCTATAAACTTGATCGAAAATGAAAGCACTCGGGCCTAAATACCCTTCTCTAGCCCACTGGGCTCATCCTACGACATTCTTGGCCCACTAGACTTAATTTACTATTCTAATAAATCTGACTCTCGGCTCGCTCCAAGCCAAGCCCAAGTCCATAACCTATCCTTCGGCCGAATGAGCCCACCTCGATAACTTGTGTGGCCCGCTAACTTCTTAAGCCCACACATTCCTTGCGGCCCATCGGGCTTGTCTTCTGGCCCGATTTAAAAATAATCCAAGCCTTTAACAATCCGATTACACTAATAGGGTTGGTGAATTTTAGGATGTCACTAATGAAGATTATTTAATGAAGAATGTAGAAATAACTAGCAATATATTTTCTCTAGAATTATCTAGAGAAAGACAAAGATATCTAAAGGATATTTTCTCTCTAAATATCTAGGAAGATGTTATCTATATATTTCTAGGGAAACATTACCAAAAAGCATCTAAGATATTTTACTTGAAATATAGATATTTTAGGAGGCATAACCACCTCCTTGGACCTATAAATACCCGAACACCCTTTATGAAGCTTGAGCTTGACATCTATCTAAGAGTGTGTGAGTAAGCTTAACTCCCATAAGTGAGTGTGAAAGCGTGCTTGGCACGCAATTATTCATTAATAAGAGTGTTTTCTTGAAGTGAACCTTGCGTGTCTTCCTCAATAATTGATATTTGAGTTGCGCTGCCATAACTCCACATTTGTTATTGAGAGCTATGCATATGAAGTTCAACAATCTTTTCTAGTGAATGTGCCCTTAAAAGTTGAAGAGAGACAAGAAGAGAGTGGCGGGTCATGCTTGAGCTTCGAAGTTATGGCATGTTGTTTGCATCATGTATAAAATATGTTTTTTTTTTTTTTTAAAGCCAAAAAGTAAAAGGGGAAAGGCAAAAAGAACAAAACAAAACAAAAACATAAGAAAAGTGCACAGTCAGTTTATATATAAGGAAAATGGGATAGAGAGGACTGAGATATGTATGGGAAAGAAAAGAAAAAGAGAGGAAGAAAAGAAAGAAGAAGAAAAAAAGAAGAAAAAGAAGAAGAGAAGGAAAGAGGGTTTTGCATCACAAGAATTTGGTGAAATCAATTTAACTCCGATTTGTAACACCTTCTAAGTAATCACACCTTTCGTTTATCTAATAGAAGCAATATTCGAAGTTAGGACACAAATTAGATGTTAAGTCGATTTTGAGCTTCAAGGTCAATTAAGAAATCGTTGAGTTGCGTATACATATAGAAATGATAGTTTATGGTGTAGTAGAGATTGAGATTATACGAAACTCGATTTAGACTTACGGTTTGCCCGAAATTTTTTTTTGAAGTTGGCTGCGAGTAATGAGCAATGTGAGACCAACGACTTTCAGGTCATATCTCGTTTGTTTTCGACTTGATTTTGGATTGGCCAAGTTTTGGGTTACACTTCAAAGATTTTCCTTTTGACTGTAATTTTGCTTGAAACGAGATTTGATATAGAAAATTATAACACGACCAAATCTCATGCTCAAGTTTTGTGTTGTGGATAACTTTGAATATCTACTTTGAATGAGAATTTTGTTAATGTGTAGGAGTCGTTTTGTTAGCATTTAAGATTAGTATAGTTGTCTCATAATTATTGTAGTATTTTACTTAGTTTTGACTTCGATTCTCGTTTAATTGTTAGGATTACAAAATTATTAGCATGTATAGTTACGTTGTTTGATCATAGGCATTCTGAGTTGAGTGGTATTATCTCTTCTTTGAATTTATAAAGTTATATATAGAAAATGAAATTGATAAGTTATGTTATGAGTAAAGAATGAGCATATTTCTTGGATAAATTGAATCGAGCATTTACTATCATTTGTGTATTAAATATGAAAATGTTATCTTTGGATTATAGTCTAAAATCATGAGATGTCCTTAATTTGAATAATGATTTATGAAATGTTTATATATCGATTTGTGAAGTGATTTATGAAATGGAGTTTGAAACAATTTGGGAAACATATTGTGATATATGAAATATTTTTGGATTGGGTTTTGTAGAATGTGGAGGGTGATATGGATTAGTCTTGATACTCAGTATCACTACGAGCCCATTAAAGGACTTGTGGGTATGCATATTAGTTTATAATATCCTTGTAGGCTAGCCACTGGCAATATAGGTAGAGACATTACTAAGGGGAGAGCTTGGTTGCCTTGTTAATGGGTGTTATGCATGATCGTGGTTGATATCTGAGATTGAGATCGGTCTTTGGAATGTACCATCCACATGTGTGTTGAGATTAATCAGTGGGCTGGATTATTGATAGTTGTTTCGATATTATTGATTTAAACGAGTATTTATGCTATGAAAATGTTATGCTAAAGTAACATATATAACTCGTTTTAATTTTATAGTTTTTTATATTATGGATTTGGTGCAAATGAGCTACATTTGTGTTTTAAATATGTATAGTGGTTACTCGATATGCTTAAAGGATATGTACTATTCACTAGATTATAGTTGCTCATTCCACTCATCTTTTATATTTTCAAGTTCCCCGGTAAACGGCAAATAAGGTGAGAGTATTATTAGTAGTAAACTTTTGGGAATTTTATCTTGGCTATAGCTTAAATGACTTATATATAATTATTAATAGTTTGTTGGATTAGCTGAACTCTACTTGTATATATTCTTTTTGGAGGATTATAGATAACATATTGTTGATTATGTTTGAGACTACATCTTTTATGTGAAAGGACAACAATGTCATCCCCCTTTCTCATTGGTTTTGGGGTGTGACATCTTTTGGTATTCAAGCTTAGGTTGTGATTTGTTTTGGTGTAAATTTTATATGGTGTTGTGGGATTGTGCGGTAGTTTTAGCCCACTAATATATTTGGTGCTAAGGTAATGTTTCACTTTAGATATAGGTTATCATGTATTCAGACTCAAAGACGCTTACCTCGCTTCATAGAAATAGCAAAGGCAAGTGAGTTGTTGCTCCCAACACCAAAGATATGCCTTAAACTTCTCAAGCTATAGCTTCAAAGAAAAGACTAGAGAATTGATCTGATAGGAGTTCCGACTTGGGTGAAACTAGAGAAGAGTCTCAAGAACCATTTCCCTTGTTTAATTTTACGTTGGCAATGATCCATTGCTATCATCAAACGAAAGAATTAAGTGAAGGTGGAGCAACTAGCTTATGTATCGTAATCATAGTAGTATATTAAGTAATAGATTAGTCAATGAAATATACCATTGACATGGCTTTTTATAGAGACTAATCAATGGACTTGACTATTGATGCTTACATTGCAGTGATGGTTTAAATGGGCTATTTTATTAGTATAAAGCTTTATTGACAAGAAACAATTCATATATGATTTGATATATATTTTATACCTAAAGTCTAGGTTATGGAGTTTTGCTATTGCTTTGAAATACATGTATAGTGATTACTCAATTTTCTAAAAAAAAGATGTATTATTCACTTGACTATGGTTGCTAATTCCACTCGTCTTTCATGTTTTGAAGTTCGTCAATTAGATGCAAGTAGGACAAGAGTGTTATTGGCAGGGAACTTTTGAGAGTTGTATATTAGGTATGATTTAAGGGAGTGGTGTACGTAATTGTTGATAATTTGTTGGGTTGGCTGAATTCTGATTGTATATATTTTTTTTGGTGAATTATAGAAATTTTGATGTCATAACCATTCGGTTAGTTTATTTGATATTATTATTATTATTATTATTATTATTATTATTATTATTATTATTATTATTATTATTATTATTATTATTAAAAATAGGATGACATGACTATCTTTCTACACCATATATATAATTGGAGATATAGATGTTGATATCGGGCGATTGATTATGTTTGCAACTAAGTCTTTCGTGTGGAAGGACAGTTGTGTCATCCTCATTTATTGTAGTTTTTAAGGTGTGATGGATATATACGTTGATAATAGGTTGTTGGTTATGTTTGAAGCTCCATCTTTCGTGTGAAAGGACTATCATGTCATCCCATTTCTTCTACATTTTGGAACGTGACATCGAGGACACGTCGATGCATGGTAGTTGAAGGTCCAATGGGTTTCTCCACCGATGAAAACCTCGAACTACGTTACTCCCCTCTTGGCCATACGTTCGAAAGCCAACGAGAACCGAAGTCCCTCAAACCATTGTCCTTTGTTTGTTCGGGGCTATTTGAAGATCCACGTCGTCACTCACATTAAACGGACAAGGTGAAACCATTTAACCCCAACAAACATGCATCACGGGAAGCCACCACCATCCACCAGTCTCTCTCCAGCACTCTATAAATACCACTTCAGATCACTCATTCTACTACAGTCCAAGACGCTAGCACTTCAATTTTGTCGGATTCGTTTCGATTGCATCCTTTCAGTATTGTTCTACTAGTTTTCCCAAAACTTTTGGTCATTGTTTGAAGATCATGGCCTCAACAATCCTGATGCACTCGATCCCCGTGAGTCCTACGACCACGATCGACCTTACTTCCAGGAAATCTGTTGCGAGAGGATTTTTCCCTGCCAACCATAGTCCTAGGTTGGCTCCTCGAGGTGGCTTACGCGTGAGATGTATGACTGAGGTAAAGTAGCAGATTTTCGAATGATCTTGCCTATAACGTCAACAATGTGATATTGGGAAGTTTATTGAATTAACATTGGTACTTGGTGAATGTTGCAGGGGAACAAGCCGGATCTGAACCCATCCCCGAAATCAAAGGTATATTGATGCTTCAGAGTCTCCTAGCACATGAATCCGAGTTTTGGGAAGGCCTTACTTAGACACGTAGATTCTATCCACTCAAAAAGATTAAACTTTAGGATTGCAGTGTCCCTAATGATAAGTGTCAAAGAAATTAAATTTTGATGATACTCTGCCGATTGAATTTCGCACCAAAGGAGATGGTCACTCATTCTGATGACATGATTACTTTTTCTACCAATTATAGTCCTCTGGTAACTATTTCTAGTACATAGACAAGACCAGTTAGTCGGACTACAAATGTTGCGACAGACTAGGTGTGCATAGAATAGTATATGCGAAATGTACTAGCTATATGGCATTTTACATTGACTAATTAATTTCACCGAATAAATAACCACTTCTTGCGTATACTAACGTTGATCATGTTAATAGGTTAGCACCAACTTCAGAGATGTGTTCGCATTCAGCGGGCCAGCGCCAGAGAGGATCAATGGCAGACTCGCCATGATTGGCTTTGTGGCGGCCATTTCGGTTGAACTGTCCAAAGGCCAAGACTTGTTCGCTCAGATTAGTGAAGGTGGTATCCCGTGGTTCATAGGGACGAGCGTTCTGCTCTCGGTCGCATCTCTCGTTCCGCTGTTTCAAGGTGTCACGGCCGAGTCCAAATCGGACGGGCTGATGACTTCCGATGCTGAGTTGTGGAATGGAAGGTTGGCGATGTTAGGACTGGTCGCGCTAGCCTTCACTGAGTACGTCAAGGGAGGAACACTTGTGTAGGGTTCAGAATGTAATCCTCAGAAGCCAATAAAGGGAACCATAGTCTTAATACAAAGATTGGGTACAATACCTTATTGGTTAGATTTCACATTGCAGTAGTTTACATACTATAGATCATTCTCTCAAAGTATATTTTGATGTATTATGTAACATGGAGTATACTTCTAAGAAAACTCGTTCCGCAAGAAGTAGGAGCAATTCTTTTGAAGCAGAAGCAAAGAAGCGTCGATGAATTAACGAGATGATAATTATCTCAGAATTTTCCAGAAGTAAATCAACTAAAGCAACTGCAATAATAATGGACAATCCAGATAAATTAGTGCTCCTGCACCGAATTTTCCTGCTGCAATTCAATTTCTCAAGAGAGCTCTAGATCCTTCCTATTGAATGACCTCCTCGAAACGTGAAAGAGAGACAGTAAGGGAGTAGTGGCGTATCACACTTGATCTGCAATGTCAGGGCACGTCGCTTTCATCAATGTCACGCCAAGAAGTTGCATTGCAGGTCCGACGCGTTTCTCCACCGTGAAAAACCTCGAACTACGTAGCTCCCCTCTTGGCCACACGTTCGAAAGCCGACTGGCAAGACTAAGGACCCATCAAGTCATTTGTCCTTTGTTTGTTCGGGGCTATTTGAAGGTCCACGTCGTCACTTTCACGTTGAATGGACAAGGCGAAACCACTTAACCTTCGCGAGCACGCATCACGTGGAGCCAACACCGTCCACCAGTCTCTCTCTCTCTCTCTCTCTCTCTCTATTTAAGTGCCACCCATTCCACTCACTCCATAGTCCAAACACAACTGCGCTTCAAACTAGTCAAATTCGATTTAATTGCAGCACTTTGAGTTATAACTTTTGGTCATTGTTCGAAGATCATGGCCTCAGCAGTCCTGACGCGCTCGATTCCTGCCAGTCTTAGTGCCGCGATCGAGATTAATTCCAGGAGATCTGCCGTGAGAGGTATTTTCCCCGCCTACCATGTTCCTAGGACGGCTCCCCGAGGCGGCTTACGCGTGAAGTGTATGACTGAGGTAAAGTAGCACGACATTGCTCTTCGATTAATGCGTCTGTATTATGATGCTGGGATGTTGATTGAATACGCATCGGTGCGTGGTGAATATTGCAGGAGATCAAGCCAGAAGGTAGCACGGAGACACCAGCTCCTGGCGTTCCCTCTTCATCGCCTACACCAACCCCATCCCCATCCCCGAAGCCAAAACGGAAGGTACATTTATGCTTAAAAATCCCCTAGCTTTAAGGAGGCATTCCATATGGCGTTATCTACTCGAAAAGTTTAACTGTTGGGTTGAAGTTTCCTAATGATAAGTGTGGTTATAAAAATCGAACTGGTGATACTATGCTGACAAGTTAGTTGGATAACTGTGCGATAGAAAATGCATCTAGTGCTAATGTAGCTAATCATATTGACAGGTGAGCACCAGCTTCGCAGATGTGTTTGCATTCAGCGGCCCGGCACCGGAGAGGATCAATGGCAGACTGGCGATGATTGGCTTTGTGGCGGCCATTGCAGTAGAACTGTCCAAAGGTGAGGACTTGTTTGCTCAGATCAGTGATGGTGGCATCCCGTGGTTCTTAGGAACGAGTGTTCTGCTGTCGGTTGCATCTCTGGTTCCACTGTTTCAAGGAGTCACAGTCGAATCGAAGTCAGACGGGTTGATGACTTCCGATGCTGAGTTGTGGAATGGAAGGTTGGCGATGTTGGGACTGGTTGCGTTGGCCTTCACCGAATATGTCAAGGGAGGGACACTTGTGTAGGGTTTTGGAATTGAGGTTGCGTACTTGGAAAAGAGTAAATCAGAATGTAATCCTCCGAAGCAAATAGAGTGAACTATTATTTGAGCGCAAATGTTGTGCATAATGCCTTATTGATTAGATTTCAATTTATGGTGTTCATACTGTAGTTCGTTCTATCAAAGAATATGTCAAGGTATTAATCAACATGAGTATACTTTGAAATAAAATTCTTCCGAAAAGAAACGTCTAAAGGACATACCTCGATTAATAGCTGAGATGGTACTTGCAAACTATTAAGCCCCGAGCACTTCTGCCAATGATTTCACCCAGATGACTAAAAGGTGAACGAAGGACACACTTGAAACAGAAGGATATTAAACTTTTCGTAGGCAAATCAACCAACGCAACAATAACAGGGATGAATGGAGGGGATCATTCATTGGATGAGCGGAATATCAGAGGATCTCTCAGAGCAAGCGATTTAGCAACTAAAACTAGATAAAACTCCAAATTTACCTCTTCCAAAAATGGGGGAAATTCACCAACTCGTCAACAACGTTTCTGGTGAATGCTGCTATCAACCATTGAAATATCTTCCATCGGATATGTAGAAAAATTAGATAAATAACTCACAGCAAAATGTATCTTCAAAATAGTCGCCCAATCATGATGGAACTATTACAAACAATGGATTAGTATGCGATAACACATCTAGAAACTGTATTGTCTGACCAAAGAACAGTGGAGAAGGATCTGACCTAAGATTACAATGTTTGCTTTTAAGAACTGCAATCTGGGGGAGGCAGATGGCTCATGACCTAATGGCGGACGTAAAGTTTGGTGGTTTGCCTCCTCTTTACAGGCATTGAACATCTCTTCTATTTCTATCAGGACTAGCCTCTTTACCTAATCTGTAATACATTCTTCAAGTAAGCAATGACGTTCATAAACAAAACCAAAATGCAGTCACTGAGTGGTGTTCCATCTCATAACAGTTAAGTTACACTTGCAAAGCCACAACGCGTCCAATGTACACTGGTGGAGTCTTCTGATTCCAGGAATGCCCCTAACCAGTGTTATGTACAAGTTGGGGCTCCATGCGATCAGCAAGCAAGCCTTGTAAGCTTTGAAGGCATTCATGCTTCCCCCTTTTTCAGTGACACTGGAAGGGGGGAACATCAGAATTAGCTTTTTCCATGACAAACCCCAGACAGCGATGAATGAACAACTAGAACGAACACACGAAATGCGAAAAAGTGGCTTGACTAAATCAGTTGCAAGTGGTAAGATAGGTGTCTTTCAGAGAACTTGGCATTCGGATAGGTCGTGGATTCTTTGGTGGGAAGGCAGTCATCGAGAGCTTGCCCCTGGAGAGACATTTGGTATGTCTCTGCAATTTATTTTGGCAAAATCCATCATTAGTCCATTGGCAGGAGAATCCAGATTATGGGACCATCCAAACTTGGCAAATCTCAGAATTTATTCGCATCGACAACAGAAAGCAGGGTGAGCTATCCTCCTACCTCAAACAAACAGCAACTAAGAGACCCAAACTAGAAGTCCCCAATTACAGCACAACATCTAATGCCTATCTTAGGACACTTTTCTCTTCACAATCAAACGAGTACTAAGTCTTTCTCTAACCAACCTCTTAATTTGCCAGAGTATTGAACCAGAGCACACAGGGAGAATGGGATTTCGCAGATGACCGTTTATTTCCTAAAAAACAAAATTTTCGGATTTCGTGGTGATATTATTGGGAGCAGATATTTTTCTATGTTAATTCTCTATTGTTATGTGATAGGCTATGCATCCAAGATTCACTGGAGAGAACTTAGAGAAGAACAAAGTTACATATCAAAAATTTATTGACCTCACTGCGAAGCACAGTTGCAATGCTCCTCAACTGGCCATAGCGTGGCTTCTTCATCACTCGCTATCCCAATACCAGGTAACACTTTCGGGCAAACACTGAGTCACATAATAGTAGATTTAGTGTTAAGATGCCACTAGTCGTCAATTTTTGCAAAATGAGGAGAGGTATGTCAAATCAGGCAGTTGTTGATGTTGCGATGTCTACAACGAGCCTTAGCTCTCAGCTGGCGATGATAGAGGGACCAGAAAAGTCAAGAACCTTGAAGACAATATTAGAACAGAGGCATCAAGCTTAGCCAAGATGAGTATTTTCCCCTACTTTGTAGGCAAGGTTGGTTCAATAGCATTAGCTCCTGCATTGCCTATGAAGGTGCTCTATAAAGACCTCTCCAATGAAACGTTGTCAGAATCAATATTTGTCCAAAAAAAGTGAATTGTAGGGATTGAGATATAAAGTGTAGTTAATGCTTTTCAAAATCAGACTAATTATTCCTCCGCTGTAAGCAATAAAAGCCCGATACCTTTATTATAAGGAGAGATAAAATATATACATAAACTCGTTAAAAGATCTGCAGGGACCTAACAGAAATTAAGGGGCCTCAATCATGCACGATAAAAGTCTCATGCCTTCATCATTAGAAAGCCACAAAGAGCAAACCCAAGTTTGAGCTGATTGGCATATCCAGCCTAGTCTGCTTTCAATCAGAACGTTAGGTTGACTAGTTATGAACTCACTAACTGATAGACATTGCCCAACAGTAGCCGAATTCCACACGTATTTCGTTCACTGGTCTAGAGGGCCATTAGTGGATCACATGTCAACTTCATCGTAGCCAATGACCCAGATGCATCGAGTGCTCATGAACCAGAATCCTTGTTGAAGCTCAATTTCTTGAGCAATCTCTAGATTCTTCCTTGTGAATGCGCCTTGAAACGCAAAGAGAGACTAGAAGAGAGTGCCGTGTTGCGCTTGAGCTGTGAAGTCGGGGCATGTTGTCTTCATCGAATCGCACCAAAGGATGTCGGTAGTTGAAAGTTCTCTGTCCGGTCCAATTGGTTCTTCACCAAATTCGAAAACCTTGAACTACGTCATTCTTCTCTTGGCCTCACATTCGAAAGCCAACAAGAACTAAAGTTCCACAGATCATTGTCCGTTGTTTGTTCAGGGCTATTTCAAGGTCCACGTCTTCACTTTCACATTAAACGGACAAGGTGAAACCATTTAACCCCAATAAACATGCATCGCGTGGAACCAATACCATCCACCAGTCTCTCCTCTCTCTCTCTTCCGCGGCACTTTATAAATACCACTTCATATTATTCACTACATAGTCCAAGAAAGTAGCACAACAGCCCAGTCAAAGTTCATTCAGCTGCACACGCTCAGTTGAGTATTGTCCTCCTAGTTATTCCAAAACTTTTGGTCATCGTTTTAAGATCATGGCCTCAACAATCCTGATGCACTCGGTCCCTGTGAGTCCTAGGACCGTAGTCGACATTAGTTCCAGGAAATCTGTTGTGAGAGAGCTCTTCCCTGCCAACCATAGTCCTAGATTGGCTCCTCGAGGTGGCTTGCATGTGAGGTGTATGGCCAAGGTAAAGTAGCAGATTTTCGAACAATCTTGCCTAAAACATCAACGATGTGATGTTGGGAAGTTTATTGAATTAACATTGTTACGTGATGAATGTTGCAGGAGAGCAAGCCGGATCTGAACCCATCCTCGAAATTGAAATCAAAGGTATATATATACTTGAGAGCCTCCTAGCACATCAATAAGAGTTTTGGAAAGGCCTAACTTATGCACGGAGCCTTTATTTACTTAAAGAGATTAAACATTAGTATTAAAGTTTCCGAAGGATAAGTGATGTCAAAGAAATTGAACTGGTGATACTCTGCTGATTAAATTTTATGAAGTAAGATAGTCACTCATTCTAGTAACCATCCCTTGCATATGTTAACGTTGATCATGTTGACAGGTTAGCACCGACTTCACAGATGTGTTTGCATTCAGTGGGCCGGCGCCAGAGAGGATCAATGGCAGACTCGCAATGATAGGCTTTGTGGCAGCCATTGCGGTCGAACTGTCTAAAGGCCAGGACTTGTCTGCTCAGATCAGTGGAGGTGGTATCCCGTGGTTCATAGGGACGAGCATTCTGCTCTCAGTTGCATCTCTTGTTCCGCTGCTTCAAGGAGTCACGGCCGAGTCAAAGTCTGACGGGTTGATGACTTCTGATGCTGAGTTGTGGAACGGAAGGTTTGCAATGTTGGGACTAGTTGCGTTGGCCTTCACTGAATATGTTAAGGGAGGAATACTTGTGTAGGGTTTTGGAATTATACACTCGTGTAAGTAGTTCAGAATGTAATCCTCAGAAGCATAATATAAAGTGAAGCATTGTCTCAATACAAATACTGTGCCCCATACCGTCTTGGTTTAAATCTTAAATTAGAGTTTGTTATACTTTAAATCATTCTCTTAAAGGACATTTCATTGGATCATCCGACATGGAGTATACTTTGAAGAAAACTCCCTCCTTCAGAAAGAACCTCGATTCGTTTGAAGTGGAAGTAAAGAAGCGTTGCTTAATATATGAGATGGTAATTGCAGATTAATAAGACACAAGTACCTTTACCAATGAGATTAGGATGAAACTCAGATGACAATGGGTGAACAAACAACATACCTAAATCAGAAAGATCTCAGGCATTTCAGATGTAAATAAACTAAAGCAACAATAACAAAGAAGGATTGAATGAATTTGGATCGTCCTTAGATGAGGAAGTTCCGAACTCTCAAAGCAACAGATTTTGCAAACAAAACTAAACCAAAGTTCGGTCTGCACCCTTCCAAGTAAAATGGTGGAAATTGACCAACTCAGCAACAAGACATCTGGAAAATGTTGAGTGCAATCACTTATTGGAATATTAATCACAGCTTCTTTCTGCCTTTCCTTTTTTTGACCGTCCAGAGGTGGATGGTATGATTTCATGGACCCAGATTATTTTACTTCCATCAGATTTGTAGCAATCAATCGATTAATTAACCCACAGCAAAATATATCCTCAGATAAACCACCCAAATCATGATGGAACTATTACAACCAATAGATTTCTATCCAATAGCACATCTAAAAACTGCATTGTCTGACAAAACAACATCAGAGAAGGATCTGACCTAAGAGGACAACGTTTGCTTTTAAGAACTGCAATCTGGGGCAGGCAGATGGCTTATGACCAATGGCGGATGTAAAGCTTGGTGGTAAAGCTTGGTGGTTTGCCTCCTTTTTACAGGCTTTGAACATCTCTTCTCTTTCAATTACAACTAGCCTCTTTACCTAATCATGTAATCGGTTATTCAAGTAAGCAAATGATGCCGATAAACAAAACCAAAATGCATTAACTGACTAATCATTACTTGTCACAACATTCCCCTAACGGTACGGGTAATCCATCTCATAAGAGTTCAGTTACACTTGTGAAGCCGCGACCCCTCCTATGTACACTGATGAGGTCTTCAGGAATGCTCCTAACCATTGTTATGTACAAGTTGGGGCTCCATGGGATCGGCAGGCACACCTTGTAAGTTTTGAAGGCGTTCATGCTTCCCTCTTTCTCAGTGACACTGGAAGGGGCGACATCAGAACTAGCTTTTCCATGACAAACTGCAGACAGTGATGGATGAACAACTAGAATGAGCACACGCAATGCGAAAAATTGGTTTAACTAAATCAGTTGCAATTGGTAAGATAGGTGGGAGAACTCAAGAAGCCAGTGGAGGGAGGGAAGATGAAGTACATTGGTTTGTCAGAAGCTAGCATTGATACGGTAAAGAGAGTTAATGCTATTCATCCAAACACAGCTGTGCAGATGGAGTATTCTCTGTGGACCCGCAAAATAGAGGATGGATTAATTCCACTTCGCAGCTCCACTCCTATTATCCTCAAGATGTGTGGCAGTTTTTACAGGACTTTCAATTTCAGAGAACTCGGCATTGGGATTGTAGCATCCAGTCCTCTAGGTCATGGGTTCTTTTATAGGAAGGCAGTTGTTGAGAGCTTGCCGATGGAGAGCTAGTCGGTATGTTTTTTGCAATTTATTGCGATGATACTGATCAGTAGTCTATTGGCAAGAGAATTCAAATTATGTGACCATCCAAACTAGGTTTTTTTCTTGTTTTTGAATATTCAGAATTTATTAGTATAAAAAACAACAAGCAGGGTGAGCAATCCTGCTACATGCTGAACAAACAGCAACTAAGAGACCCAAACTAGAAGTGCCCAGTGACAGCACAACATCTAATGCCTATCTTAGAACACTTTTCACTTCACATTCCAAAATCTACTTTCTCTAACCAACCTCTTAATTTGCGAGAGGATTGAATCAGAGCACACAGGGACAGTGGGATTATGCAGACAACAGTTTATTTCCTTAGAAACAAAATTTTTGGATTTCTTGGTGATGTATCAGTGGCAAATATGTTTCTATGTTAATTCTCTATTGTTATGTGAAAGGCTATGCATCCAAACTAGAGATAACTTCCACAAGAACAAAGTTATATATTGAAAATTTGCTCACCTCACCGCAAAGCATGGTTGCAACACTCCTCAACTGACCATAGCATGGCTTCTTCACTGCGCGTTGTTCCAATACCAAGTTACAATCTCAGCGAACGCTGTCACATAATAGTAGATTTAGTGTTACCATGCCATTAGTCTTCGATTTTCACAAAATGAGGAGAGGTATGTCAAATCAGGCAGTTGTCGATGTTGTGATGTCTATAACGAGCTTTAACTTTCAGCTGCAATGAGGGACCAGAAAGTCAAGAACCTTGAAGACAATATTAGATCAGTGGCACGTAAGCTTAGCCAAGACGAGTATATTTCCCTAGTTTGTAGGCAAGTTTGGTTCAATAGCGTCAGCTCCTGCAATGCCTATCAAGATGCTCTGTGAAGACCTCTCCAATGAAATGTCGTCAGCATCAAAATTTGTCCAAAAAATGTGAATTGTAGGGACAGAAATGCAAGTGTAGTTAATGCTCTTCAAAATCGGAGCACTTATTTTTCCATTGTAAGCAATAAAAGCTCAATACATTTATCATAAGGAGAGAGATAAAGAATATATAGATAAACTCATTAATATATCTGCGGGACCTAACAGAAATTCAGGTGCTTCAATCACGGCATATCAGTGCTGATGTGCGAGACTTCATTTTGATGCAAAATAAAAGTCTCATGTCTTCATCATTGGAAGGCGACTACGAGCAAACCGAAGTTAGAGCTGATTAACGTATCTAGCCAATTCTGCTTTCAATTAGAATCTTAAGTTATCAAGTTATGAACTCACTAGCCAATAAAGATTGCCCAACAGTAGATGAATTCGACACATATTTCGGCCACTGGTCTAGCGGGTCATAAGGGGATTGAATGTCAACTTCATCATAGCCAGCTACCAAGATGCATCGAATGTTCATGAACCGGAATTCTTGTGGAAGCTCAATTTTTTCGAGAGAACTCTAGATCCTTCCCTGTGAATGCGCCTTTGAAACACAGAGAGAGACTTAAAGAGAGTACTGTGCCATGCTTGAGCTGCGAGGTCGGGGCATGCTGTCTTCATCAAGGTCATGCCAATGGACAGCGGTACTCGAAAGTTCTCGTCTGGTCCAATTTGTTCTTTACCGAACTCGAAAACCTCGAACTACGTCGCTCTTCTCTTGGCCTTACGTTCGGAAGCCAACAAGAACTGAAGTCCCACAAACCATTTTGTCCGTTGTTTTGTTCAGGGCTATTTGAAGGCCCACGTCGTCACTTTCCCATTAAACGGACGAGGTGAAACCATTTAACCCCCTACAGACGTGCATCGCGTGGAACCAACACCATCCGTCAGTCCCTCCCTCCCTCTCTCTCTCTCTCTCCTCCCCGGCACTATATAAATAGTACTTCGTATCACTCACTTTATAGTCCAAGACAGTAGCACTACAGTCTACTCAGAATCGATTCTGTCGCGCACGTTGAGCTGAGAATTGTTCTCCTAGTTGTCCCAAAACTTTTGGTCATCGTTTGAAGATCATGGCCTCGACAATCCTGATGCACTCGGTCCCTGTGAGTCCTAGGACCGTGGTCGACATTAGTTCCAGGAAATCTGTTGTGAGAGGGCTCTTCCCTGCCAGCAATAGTCCTAGATTGTCTCCTCGAGGTGGCTTGCTTGTGAGGTGTATGGCTAAGGTAAAGTAGCAGATTTTCGAAAAATCTTGCCTAAAACATCAACGATGTGATGTTGGGAAGTTTATCGAATTAACATTGTTACGCCATGAATGTTGCAGGAGAGCAAGCCGGATCTGAACCCATCCCCGAAATTGAAATCAAAGGTATATTTATGCTTGTGGGCCTCCTAGCACATGAATAAGAGTTTTGGGAAGGCCTTAGTTATGCACGGAGCCTTTATTTACTTAAAGAGATTAAACATTAGTATTGAAGTTTCCGAAGGATAAGTCTTTTCAAAGAAATTGAACTGGTGATACGCTGCTGATTGAATTTTGATGAAGTAAGATAGTCACTCATTCTAATAACCACTCCTTGCATATGCTAACGTTGATCATGTTGACAGGTTAGCACCGACTTCACAGATGTGTTTGCATTCAGTGGGCCGGCACCAGAGAGGATCAATGGCAGACTTGCAATGATAGGCTTTGTGGCGGCCATTGCGGTGGAACTGTCTAAAGGCCAGGACTTGTCTGCTCAGATCAGTGGAGGCGGTATCCCGTGGTTCATAGGAACGAGCATTCTGCTCTCGGTTGCATCTCTTGTTCCGCTGCTTCAAGGAGTCACGGCCGAGTCAGAGTCTGACGGGTTGATGACTTCTGATGCTGAGTTGTGGAACGGAAGGTTTGCAATGTTGGGACTAGTTGCGTTAGCCTTCACTGAATATGTTAAGGGAGGAATACTTGTGTAGGGTTTTGAAATATACACTCGTGTAAGTAGTTCAGAATGTAATCCTCAGAAGCATAATATAAAGTGAAGCATTGTCTCAATACAAATACTGTGCTCCATACCGTCTTGGTTTAAATCTTAAATTAGAGTTTGCTATACTATAAATCATTCTCTCAAAGGACATTTCATTGGATCATTCAACGTGGAGTATACTTTGAAGAAAACTCCCTCCTTCAGAAAAAACCTCAATTCGTTTGAAGTGGAAGTAAAGAAGCGTCACTTAATATATGAGATGGTAATTGCAGATTAATAAGACACAAGTACCTTTACCAATGAGATTATGAAACTCAGATGACAATGGGTGAACAAAGAACATACCTAAACCAGAAAGATCTCAGGCATTTCAAATGTAAATAGACTAAAGCACAAAGAAGGATTGAGTGAATTCGGATCATCCTTAGATGAGGAAGTTCCAAATTCTCAAAGCAACAGATTTTGCAAACGAAACTAAACCAAAGTTCGGTCTGCACCCTTCCAAGTAAAATGGTGGAAATTGACCAACTCAGCAACAAGACATCTGGAGAATGTTAGGTGCAATCACTTATCAGAATATTTATCACAGCTTCTTTCTGCCTTTCCCTTTTTTGACCGTCCAGAGGTCGATGGTATGATTTCATGGTCCCAGATTTATTTCACTTCCATCAGATATGTAGCAATCGATCGATTAATTAACCCACAGCAAAATATATCCTCAGATAAACCACTCAAATCATGATGGAACTATTACAACCGGTGGATTTCCATCCAATAGCACATCTGAAAACTGCATTGTCCAACAAAACAACATCGAAGAAGGATCTGACCTAAGAGGACAACGTTTGCTTTTAAGAACTGCAATCTGGGGCAGGCAGATGGCTTATGACCACTGGCAGACATAAAGCTCGGTGGTTTGCCGCCTCCTCTTTACAGGCTTTGAACATCTCCTCTTTCAATTACAACTAGCCTCTCTACCTAATCATGTAATCGGTTATTCAAGTAAGCAAATGACGTCAATAAACAAAACCAAAATACAGTAACTGACTAATCATTACTTGTCGCAACATTCCCTGAACGGTAGGGATGTTCCATCTCATAAAAGTTCAGTTACACTTGCGAAACTGCGACCCCTCCTATGTACACCAATGAGGTCTTCTGGTTCCGGGAATGCTCCTAACTAGTGTTATGTACAAGTTGGGTCTCCATGGGATCGGCAGGCAAGCCTTGTAAGTTTTGAAGGCATTCATGCTTCCCCCTTTCTCAGCGACACTGGAAGGGAGGATATCAGAACTAGCTTTTTCCATGACAAACCGCAGACAGCGATGGTTGGAAAACTAGAATGAGCACACGCAATGCAAAAAATTGGTTTAACTAAATCAGTTGCAATTGGTAAGATAGGTGGGAGAACTCAAGAAGCCGGTGGAGGGAGGGAAGATGAAGTACATTGGTTTGTCAGAAGCTAGCATTGATACAGTAAAGAGAGTTAATGCTATTCATCCAAACACAGCTGTGCAGATGGAGTATTCTCTGTGGACTCGCAAAATTGAGGATGAATTAATTCCACTTTGCAGCTCCACTCCTATTATCATCAAGATGTGTGGCAGTTTTTACAGGACTTTCAATTTCGGAGAACTCGGCATTGGGATAGTAGCATCCAGTCCTCTAGGTCATGGGTTCTTTTATAGGAAGGCAGTTGTTGAGAGCTTGCCGGTGGAGAGCCAGTCGGTATGTTTTTCGCAATTTATTTTGATGATATTGATCAGTAGTCTATTGGCAAGAGAATTCAAATTATGTGACCATCCAAACTACGTTTCTTTCTTTTTCTGAATATTCAGAATTTATTAGTATAAAAAACAACAAGCAGGGCGAGCAATCCTGCTACTTGCTGAACAAACAGCAACTAAGAGACCCAAACTAGAAGTGCCCAGTTACAACACCACATCTAAGGCCTATCTTAGAACACTTTTCGCTTCACATTCCAAAAACTACTTTCTCTAACCAACCTCTTAATTTGCGAGAGGATTGAATCAGAGCACACGGACAGTGGGATTACGCAGACGACAGTTTATTTCCTTAGAAACAAAATTTTTGGATTTCTTGGTGATGTATCAATGGCAAATATGTTTCTATGTTAATTCTCTATTGTTATGTGAAAGGCTATGCATCCAAGATTCACTAGAGATAACTTCCACAAGAACAAAGTTATATATTGAAAATTTGCTCACCTCACCGCAAAGCATGGTTGCAACGCTCCTCAACTGGCCATAGCGTGGTTTCTTCACCACGTGTTGTCCCAATACCAAGTAACAATTTCAGCAAACGCTGTCACATAATAGTAGATTTAGGGTTACCATGCCACTAGTCTTCGATTTTCACAAAATGAGGAGAGGTATGTCAAATCAGGCAGTTGTCGATTTTGTGATGTCTATAACGAGCTTTAACTTTCAGCTGCAATGAGGGACCAGAAAAGTCAAGAACCTTGAAGACAATATTAGATCAGTGGCACGTAAGCTTAGCCAAGACGAGTATATTTCCCTTAGTTTGTAGGCAAGTTTGGTTCAATAGCGTAAGCTCCTGCAATGCCTATCAAGATGCTCTGTGAAGACCTCTCCAATGAATTGTCGTCAGAATCAAAATTTGTCCAAAAAATGTGAATTGTAGGGACAGAGATGCAAGTGTAGTTAATGCTCTCCAAAATCGTAGCACTTACTTTTCCATTGTAAGCAATAAAAGCTCAATACATTTATCATAAGGAGAGAGATAAAGAATATATAGATAAACTCATTAATATGTCTGCGGGACCTAACAGAAATTCAGGTGCTTCAATCACGGCATATCAGTGCTGATGTGCGAGACTTCATTTTGATGCAAAATAAAAGTCTCATGCCTTCATCATTGGAAGGCGACTACGAGCAAACCCAAGTTAGAGCTGCTTAACGTATCTAGCCAATTCTGCTTTCAATTAGAATCTTAAGTTATCGAGTTATGAACTCACTAGCCGATAGAGATTGCCCAACAGTAGATGAATTCGACACATATTTCGGCCACTGGTCTAGCGGGTCATAAGGGGATCGAATGTCAACTTCATCATAGCCAGCTACCCAGATGCATCGAATGCTCATGAACTGGAATTCTTGTTGAAGCTCAATTTCTCGAGAGAACACTAGATCCTTCCCTGTGAATGCGCCTTTGAAACACAGAGAGACTTGAAGAGAGTACTGTGCCGTGCTTGAGCTGCGAGGTCGGGGCATGCTGTCTTCATCAAGGTCATGCCAATGGACAGCGGTCCTTGAAAGTTCTCGTCTGGTCCAATTTGTTCTTTACCGAACTCGTAAACCTCGAACTACGTTGCTCTTCTCTTGGCCTCACGTTCAGAAGCCAACAAGAACTGAAGTCCCACAAACCATTTTGTCCGTTGTTTTGTTCAGGGCTATTTGAAGGCCCACGTCGTCACTTTCCCATTAAACGGACGAGGTGAAACCATTTAACCCCCTACAGACGTGCATCGCGTGGAACCAACACCATCCGTCGGTCTCTCCCTCTCTCTCTCTCTCTCTCTCTCTCTCTCTCTCTCTTCCCCGGCACTATATAAATAGTACTTCATATCACTCACTTTATAGTCCAAGACAGTAGCACTACAGTCTACTCAGAGTCGATTCAGTTGCGCACCTTGAGCTGAGTATTGTTCCCCTAGTTGTCCCAAAACTTTTGGTCCTTGGTTGAAGATCATGGCCTCAACAATCCTGATGCACTCGATCCCTGCAAGTCCTAGGACCGCAATCAACATTAGCTCCAGAATATCTGTTGTGAGAGGACTCGTCCCTGCCAACCATAGTCCTAGATTGGCTCCTCGAGGTGGCTTGCATGTGAGGTGTATGGCCGAGGTAAAGTAGCAGATTTTTGAACAATCTGGCCTAAAACATCAACGATGTGATGTTGGGAATTTTATTGAATTAACATTGTTACGTGATGAATGTTGCAGGAGAACAAGCCGGATCTGAACCCATCCCCAAATTCGAAATCAAAGGTATATTTATGTTTGAGAGCCTCCTAGCACATGAATAAGAGTTTTGGGAAGGCCTCACTTACACATGTAGCTTTTATTTACTTAAAGAGATTAAACTTTAGGATTGAAGTTTGCTAAGGATAGATGTTGTCAAAGAAATTGCACTGGCGATACTCTATGCTGATTTGAGTTTTGATCAAGTGAGAAAGTCACTCCTGCTAGTAACCACTCCTTGCATATACTAACGTTTATCATGTTGACAGGTGAGCACCGGCTTTACCGATGTGTTTGCATTCAGTGGGCCGGCACCAGAGAGGATCAATGGCAGACTCGCAATGATTGGCTTTGTGGCAGCCATTGCGGTTGAATTGTCTAAAGGCCAGGATTTGTTCGCTCAGATCAGTGAAGGTGGCATCCCGTGGTTCATAGGGACGAGCATTCTGCTCTCGGTCGCTTCTCTTGTTCCGCTGCTTCAAGGAGTCACAGTGGAGTCAAAGTCTGATGGGGTGATGACTTCCAATGCCGAGTTGTGGAATGGAAGGTTGGCGATGTTGGGATTAGTTGCGTTGGCCTTCACCGAATTTGTTAAGGGAGGAGCACTTGTGTAGGGTTTTGGAATTAGAGTTATGTACTCAGTGAAAGTAGTTCAGAATGTAATCCTCAGAAGCATAATATAAAGTGAAGCATTGTCTTAATACAAATACTGTGCCCAAAACTGTCTTGGTTTAAATCTTAAATTAGAGTTTGTTATACTATAAATCATTCTCTCAAAGGACATTTCATTGGATCATTCAACATGGAGTATACTTTGAAGAAAACTCCCTCCTTCAGAAAAAACCTCAATTCGTTTGAAGTGGAAGTAAAGAAGTTTCGCTTAATATATGAGATGGTAATTGCAGATTAATAAGACACGAGTACCTTTACCAATGAGATTAGGATGAAACTCAGATGACAATGGGTGAACAATAGACATGCCTAAATCAGAAAGATCTCAGGCATCATAGATGTAAATAAACTCAAGCAACAATAACAAAGAAGGATTGAGTGAATTCAGATCTGTTGGATTATAATGTCTCAAGTTGCTGTTTTCTTTTTATTTACTCTGTTTTCTGTTCTGTTTTTTTTTTCCTCTGTTTTACTCTGTTTTTTTATTAAAAAAAAGCAAGTTCATTTAGTTACGTATTTAGTGTTTTTGCAATTTTCTAGGATGTGAATTAACACGTTTAGGTGCAGTTATATGCTGCACGTGTGTGTGGTTTGTAAGCAGTTTTTGTTCTTGTTTAAGTTGTCTTGTACTTGACAGTTTTCTTAAGAAAACTGACGTACGCAAGTTTGTGCTCTGTTTTCTCTGTGCTTCTCTTCCTCACTCAAAAATATTGCTTATGGTTTCCTGTTTCTAGATTATCGTTTTTGATCAATAACAACAGTGGTATCAGAGCGTGTATGATCTTGAGGGACTGTGAAGTGAAGCAAGTATCGAAGTGTAAAGAGGTTAAAGGGTGATGGAGACAGGGTCGAGTGGTTTCTCTGCGATGGCTTCTCCAGTATTTACTAGAGAGAATTATCAAGCATGGGCTGTTAAGATGACAGCATTTTTGGAGGGTCATGATCTGTGGGAAGCTGTGGAGGATGATTATGAAATTGCTCCACTTCCAGATAATCCGACCATGAATCAAATCAAACTTCATAAAGAGAGAACCACAAGAAAAGCCAAGGCAAAATCTTGCCTGTATGCTGCTGTCTCGCCTACCATCTTTACCAGAATTATGAAGTGTGACTCTGCAAAGGCCATATGGGACTTCTTGAAGGAAGAATATGAAGGAGATGAAAAGATAAGAGGTATGAAGGTGCTGAATCTCTTGAGAGAATTTGAGAGACAGCAGATGAAAGAGTCTGCATTTCTGAATGGAGAGCTTGAGGAGGAGATTTTTGTTGAACAACCTGAAGGCTTCAGTATCAAAGGGCAAGAAGAGAGTGTATACAGGTTGAAGAAAGCTCTATATGGACTAAAACAGGCTCCAAGAGCTTGGTATGGGAAGATAGATCGATATTTGCAGGATTTTGGCTTTGTAAAAAGCTTAAGTGAGCTCACTCTTTATGTCAAGAAGGTGAATCACAGTGTTGTAATTCTGTCACTTTATGTAGATGATCTTTTAGTGACGGGGAATGATATGGAATTGATAGAGAAGGTGAAGCAAGATTTATTTGCAGTTTTTGAGATGTCAGACTTGGGAAAGATGTCTTATTTTTTGGGTCTGGAAGTCAAACAGGCTTCATATGAGATATTCATCTGTCAGAAAAAATACATGAAGGAAATTTTAAAAAAGTTTCAAATGGAAGATTGTCGAAGTGTAAGCACTCCTATGGCTGCTAAAGAGAAGCTGCAGAAGAATGATGGAACAGATGCAGTAGATGCTTCTATGTATAGAAGTCTAATTGGGTGTCTTATGTATCTTACAGCAACCAGACCAGATATTCTATTTGCTGTGAATGTTTTATCCAGGTTTATGAGTAGTCCTAGTCAGTTATATTTTATTGCAGCAAAAAGGGTATTGAGATATCTCAAAGGAACATTGTTCTTTGGTGTGAAGTTTAAGAAAGGTCAGAAGTTTAATTTGCAAGGATTTTCTGATAGTGACTGGGCTGGTTCAGTAGATGACATGAAGAGTACGTCCGGATACTGTTTCAGTTTTGGTTCTACTTGTTTCTCCTGGTGTTCCAAAAAGCAAGAAATTGTAGCTCAATCCACAGTAGATGCTGAGTTTATAGCAGCATCGCAAACCGCAAATCAAGCTTTATGGTGAAGAAGATAATGAAGGATCTCGTGGTTGAATTCTAGTGATTGCATTGAAGTTAATGTGGATAATCAGGCTGCTTTAGCAATATCACAGAATCCAGTTTTCCATGGCAAAACCAAGCATTTCAAAGTCAAATTTTTCTTTCTGCGTGAGGTGCAACAAAGTGGCGAAGTTAAGTTGGTCTATTGCAGATCTGAAGATCAGCTTGTAGACATGTTCACAAAACCACTTCAAGCTGGAAGATTTGAAGTATTAAGAAAGAAAATTGGAGTATGCAGCAGCAACTGATCCAAGGAGGAGTTTGTTGGATTATAATGTCTCAAGTTGCTGTTTTCTTTTTATTTACTGTTTTCTGTTCTGTTTTTTTTTTCCTCTGTTTTACTCTGTTTTTTTATTAAAAAAACAGCAAGTTCATTTAGTTACGTATTTAGTGTTTTTGCAATTTTCTAGGATGTGAATTAACACGTTTAGGTGCAGTTATATGCTGCACGTGTGTGTGGTTTGTAAGCAGTTTTTGTTCTTGTTTAAGTTGTCTTGTACTTGACAGTTTCCTTAAGAAAACTGACGTACGCAAGTTTGTGCTCTGTTTTCTCTGTGCTTCTCTTCCTCACTCAAAAATATAGCTTGTGGTTTCTTGTTTTTAGATTATCCTTTTTGATAAGTAACAACAGGATCGTCCTTAGATGAGGAAATTCCAATTTTTCGAAGCAACAGATTTTGCAAACAAAACTAAACCAAAGTTCGGTCTGTACCCTTCCAAGTAAAATGTTGGAAATTGACCAACTCAGCAACAACACATCTGGAGAATGTTGAGTGCAATCACCTATTGGAATATTAATCACGGCTTCTTTTTTACCATCCAGAAGTCGATGGTATGATTTCATGGACCCAGATTTATTTCACTTCCATCAGATATGTAGCAATCAATCGATTAATTAAGCCACAGCAAAATATATCCTCAGATAAACAACTCAAATCATGATGGAACTATTACAACCAATAGATTTCTCACATCTAAAAACTGCATTGTCCGACAAAACAACATTGGAGAAGGATCTGACCTAAGAGGACAACGTTTGCTTTTAAGAACTGCAATCTGGGGCAGGCAGATGGCTGATGACCAATGGCGGACATAAAGCTCGGTGGTTTGCCTCCTTCTTTTTACAGGCTTTGAACATCTCCTCTTTCAATTACAACTAGCCTCTTTACCTAATCATGTAATCGGTTATTCAAGTAAGCAAATGATGTCGATAAACAAAACCAAAATGCAGTAACTGACTAATCATTACTTGTCGCAACATTCCCCTAATGGTAGGGGTGTTTCATCTCATAAGAGTTCAGTTACACTTGCGAAGCTGCGACCCCTCCTATGTACACCGAAGAGGTCTTCAGGAATGCTCCTAACCAGTGTTATGTACAAGTTGGGGCTCCATGGGATCGGCAGGCAAGCCTTGTAAGTTTTGAAGACATTCATGCTTCCCCCTTTCTCAGCGACACTGGAAGGGGGACATCAGAACTAGCTTTTTCCATGACAAACCGCAGACAGCGATGGATGGACAACTAGTGAGCACACACAATGCGAAAAATTGGTTTAACTAAATCAGTTGCAATTGGTAAGATAGGTGGGAGAACTCAAGAAGCCGGTGGAGGGAGGGAAGATGAAGTACATTGGTTTGTCAGAAGCTAGCATTGATACGGTAAAGAGAGTTAATGCTATTCATCCAAACACAGGTGTGCAGATGGAGTATTCTCTATGGACTCGCAAAATTGAGGATGAATTAATTTTTACTTTGCAGCTCCACTCCTATTATCCTCAAGATGTGTGGCAGTTTTTACAGGACTTTCAATTTCGGAGAACTCGGCATTGGGATAGTGGCATCCAGTCCTCTAGGTCATGGGTTCTTTTATAGGAAGGCAGTTGTTGAGAGCTTGCTGGTGGAGAGCCAGTCAGTATGTTTTTTGCAATTTATTGCGATGATATTGATCAGTAGTCTATTGGCAAGAGAATTCAAATTATGTGACCATCCAAACTGGGTTTTTTTATTTGAATATTCAGAATTTATTAGTATAAAAAAGGCCAGCTATCCTGCTACATGCTGAACAAACAGCAACCAAGAGACCCAAACTAGAAGTGCCCAGTTACAGCACAACATCTAATGCCTATCTTAGAACACTTTTCGCTTCACATTCCAAAAACTACTTTCTCTAACCAACCTCTTAATTTGCGAAAGGATTAAATCAGAGCACACAGTGACAGTGGGATCATGCAGACGACAGTTTGTATCCTTAGAAACAAGATTTTTGGATTTCCTGGTGATGTATCAGTGGCAAATATGTTTCTATGTTAATTCTCTATTGTTATGTGAAAGGCTATGCATCCAAGATTCACTGGAGATAACTTCCACAAGAACAAAGTTATATATTGAAAATTTGCTCACCTCACTGCAAAGCATGGTTGCAACGCCTCTCAACTGGCCATAGCGTGGCTTCTTCACCACGCGTTGTCCCGATACCAAGTAACAATTTCAGCAAACGCTGTGTCACATAATAGTAGATTTAGTGTTACCATGCCACCAATCTTCGATTTTCACAAAATGAGGAGAGGTATGTCAAATCAGGCCGTCCACGTTGTGATGTCTATAATGAGCTTTAACTTTCAGCTGCAATGAGGGACCAGAAAAGTCAAGAACCTTGAAGACAATATTAGATCAGTAGCACGTAAGCTTAGCCAAGACGAGTATATTTCCCTAGTTTGTAGGCAGGTTTGGTTCAATAGCGTAAGCTCATGCAATGCCTATCAAGATGCTCTGTGAAGACCTCTCCAATGAAATGTCGTCAGCATCAAAATTTGTCCAAAAAATGTGAATTGTAGGGACAGAGATGCAAGTGTAATTAATGCTCTTCAAAATCGGAGCACTTATTTTTCCATTGTGAGCAATAAAAGCTCAATACCTTTATCATAAGGGGAGAGATAAAGAATATATAGATAAACTCATTAATATATCTGCGGGACCTAACAGAAATTCAGGTGCTTCGATCACGGCATATCAGTGCTGATGTGCGAGACTTCATTTTGATGCAAAATAAAAGTCTCATGCCTTCATCATTGGAAGGCGACTACGAGCAAACCCAAGTTAGAGCTGCTTAACGTATCTAGCCAATTCTGCTTTCAATTAGAATCTTAAGTTATCGAGTTATGAACTCACTAGCCGATAGAGATTGCCCAACAGTAGATGAATTCTACACATATTTCGGCCACTGGTCTAGCGGGTCATAAGGGGATCGAATGTCAACTTCATCATAGCCAGCTTCCAAGATGCATCGAATGCTCATGAACCGGAATTCTTGTTGAAGCTCAATTTCTCGAGAGAACTCTAGATCCTTCCTTGTGAATGCGCCTTTGAAACGCAGAGAGAGACTTGAAGAGAGTACTGTGCGGTGCTTGAGCTGCGAAGTCGGGGCATGCTGCCTTCATCAAGGTCATGCCAATGGACAGCGGTCCTTGAAAGTTCTCGTCTGGTCCAATTTGTTCTTTACCGAACTTGAAAACCTCGAACTACGTCGCTCTTCTATTGGCCTCACGTTCGGAAGCCAACAAGAACTGAAGTCCCACAAACCATTTTGTCCGTTGTTTTGTTCAGGGCTATTCGAAGGCCCACGTCGTCACTTTCCCATTAAACGGACGAGGTGAAACCATTTAACCCCCTACAGACGTGCATCGCGTGGAACCAACACCATCCGTCAGTCTCTCCCTCTCTCTCTCTTCCCCGGCACTATATAAATAGTACTTCATATCACTCACTTTATAGTCCAAGACAGTAGCACTACAGTCTACTCAGAGTCGATTCAGTTGCGCACCTTGAGCTGAGTATTGTTCTCCTAGTTGTCCAAAACTTTTGGTCCTTGTTTGAAGATCATGGCCTCAACAATCCTGATGCACTCGATCCCTGCGAGTCCTAGGACCGCAATCAACATTAGCTCCAGAATATCTGTTATGAGAGGACTCTTCCCTGCCAACCATAGTCCTAGATTGGCTCCTCGAGGTGGCTTGCATGTGAGGTGTATGGCCAAGGTAAAGTAGCAGATTTTCGAACAATCTGGCCTAAAACATCAACGATGTGATGTTGGGAATTTTATTGAATTAACATTGTTACGTGATGAATGTTGCAGGAGAGCAAGCCGGATCTGAACCCATCCCCAAATTCGAAATCAAAGGTATATTTATGTTTGAGAGCCTCCTAGCACATGAATAAGAGTTTTGGAAGGCCTCACTGACACACGTATCTTTTATCTAATTAAAGAGATTAAACTTTAGGATTGAAGTTTGCTAAGGATAAATGTTGTCAAAGAAATTGCACTGGCGATGCTCATGCTGATTTGAGTTTTGATCAAGTGAGAAAGTCACTCCTGCTAGTAACCACTCCTTGCATATACTAACGTTTATCATGTTGACAGGTGAGCACCGGCCTTACCGATGTGTTTGCATTCAGTGGGCCGGCACCAGAGAGGATCAATGGCAGACTCGCAATGATTGGCTTCGTGGCGGCCATTGCGGTTGAATTGTCTAAAGGCCAGGACTTGTTCGCTCAGATCAGTGAAGGTGGCTTCCCGTGGTTCATAGGGACGAGCATTCTGCTCTCGGTCGCGTCTCTTGTTCCGCTGCTTCAAGGAGTCACGGTTGAGTCAAAGTCTGATGGGGTGATGACTTCGGATGCCGAGTTGTGGAACGGAAGGTTGGCGATGTTGGGACTAGTTGCGTTGGCCTTCACCGAATTTGTTAAGGGAGGAGCACTTGTGTAGGGTTTTGGAATTAGAGTTATGTACTCAGTGAAAGTAGTTCAGAATGTAATCCTCAGAAGCATAATATAAAGTGAAGCATTGTCTTGATACAAATACTGTGCCCAAAACCGTCTTGGTTAGTTCTCAAATTAGAGCTGGTCGTACTATAGATCTTTCTCTCAAAGGATATTTCAACGGATTATTCAACATGCAGTATACTTCAAAGAAAACTTCCTCCTTGAGAAGAAACATCTATTCGTATTAAGTGGAAGTAAAGAAGCTTTGCTTAATGTATGGAATGGTAATTGCAGACTAATAAGCCACAAGCACCTTTGCCAAGGAGATCACGATGAGACTCAGATGACAATGGATGAATGAAGACCACACAGATCGGAAGGATCTCAGCCTTTTCAAAAGTAAATAAACTTCAGCAATATTAATAAAGATGGATTGAGTGAATTTGACTCCTCCTTAGAAGAGGAGCTCCAAATTCTCAAAGCAACAGATTTTGCAAACAAAACTGAATGAAACTTCAGTTTGTAACCCTTTCAAGAAAAATGGTGGAAATTCACCAACTCAGCAACAAGATATCTGGCGAATGTTAAGTGCAATCACCAATTGAAATATATCAGCCTGCCTTTTCTCTTTTTGACTGTCCACAGGCCAAGAGTATAATTTCATGGACCCAGATTGTGAACTCTGCCCTTTATTTCACTTCCACCAGATACGTAGCAATCAATTGATTAATTAACTCACAGCAAAATATATCTTCCGGTAAACCACCCAATCATGATGGAACTAGTACAGCCAATGGATTTCTATCCAATAACACATCTAGAAACTGTATTGTCTGACGAAACAACATTGGAGAAGGATCTGACCTAAGAGGACAACGTTTGCTTTTAAGAACTGCAATCTGGGGCAGGCAGATGGCTTATGACCAATGGCGGACGTAAAGCTCGGTGGTTTGCCTCCTTCTGTTTACGGGCTTTGAACATCTCTTCTGTTTCAATCACGACTAGCCTCTTTACCTAATCATGTAATAGATTCTTCAAGTAAGCAAATAACATTGATAAACAAAACTAAAATGCAGTAACTGACTAATCATTACTTGTTGCAACATTCCCCTAACGGTAGGGGTGTTCCATCTCATAACAGTTCGGTTACACTTGCCAAGCCGCAGTGCCTCCAATGTACGCCGGTGAAGTCTTCTGGTTCCAGGAATGCCCCTAACCAAGGTTATGTACAAGTTGGGGCTCCATGCAATCGGCGTGCAAGCCTTGTAAGCTTTGAAGGCATTCATGCTTTTCCCTTTCTCAGCAACACTGAAGGGGACATCAAAATTAGCTTTTTCCATGACAAACCCCAGACAGCTATGTTTGGACAACTAGAATGAACACACAGCACACCCGCACATACAAAATAAACAAAGATGCTGCCAAAGAATAGCAAAATACTATTACATGACTGGGCAAATAACAAATATCTCACCAACCACTTACTCCTTGATTTTTCACAATGATCAATTATAGAGCAGAACTAATACACATGAATAATAAAAAAACTAGGAAAGTTTCGGAAGGAACCAGTTAGATTTATTTGCAGAAGACTATGAGAAGCGACACTATAAAACATTTTTTAATTAACAATACATTACTAGGCAAGGTCACATTTAGACGGCAATCTTCAATCTAGTGATTCAACCATTTTAGAGTAACTTGAGATGCTGCTTGATCATCTCGGTGATTGAATATTCAATGTCTCATTCTAGCTTGGCAAAGATTAAAGCAGGCATATGGAGCTAGAAGCCCAAACGCTTTCTGCGTCTCTTCCTATTTGAGATGTGGGATAGGACATACTCTCAAACATTGTATTATGTTTGCTCATTGTCCTTTTCTTGATCCCATCTCTCCTCAAGCAAATAGTGCGCATTTCCAGACACAAAACGACTAGAGTTAGTAAAAGTTCAAGCCCCCATCTGAAAACCATTCCACTTTTTCGTACGACTAGAGCCTTCCCTTCAATGAACTTTAAGGGGAAAAATTGAAAGGAAATAGAGAAAAGGTTGATTAGAAAAATGTAGCAAGAGTAGCAAGCCCACGGTACTGGTTCCGGCCTTGGGAAAACTACCCAAAATCATCCACGTTGTTCGAAATGGAACCTTCGAACTGTGCCATCGCAAACCTAAGAACCCGAGGCTCTACATCCCTCCTTTCTCCCCCCTCGAGTGGGCAAAAACACAACACCAAGGCTCTTATAGGAATATGGTCGAACACCTTGCGGGCATGGGGAGCTCAACACAAAACATTCACAATCCACCCTCATCCCCCCAACTGGAACTGCACAAGAACTGCATCCTAAAAGAACGAAACGGAATCGCCAACGCGTGCCGACACTAACCCAAGAACCCAAATCAAGGGACGAGCCAGCGCTGACAAATTGGGAACAGAAACCCCGGTAAAATCTTGGCATTTCCATGGCCGGAGGAACTGGCATCAAACCCAAGAAACGGCGGCGGATCAAGAAGCAAACCCCGAATGTAGACTCGAGACGAGCGTCAAAGCCATACGTACCTGCAGGGTCCGGACAAGGCAGTAGAGAAGAGCAGCGACGACGGAGAGCTGGAGCTGGGAAGGCGACTGAGGCGGACAGAGAGATTTAAGAAATTGGGAGGAGAAGCTCCTGGTTTTTGTGGTTGGGCCTTGAGAAAGTGATTTGGAGATGGGCCTACTTACTAGGGTGAAGAGAAGAGGTGGGCCGACCCGATACAACATCGAAAACGGTCCGACTGAGTTGGTGAAACCAATCGGTGAACCTGGAAGGTCTCGAGTTCAAATCTTGCTTGACGAAGTTCTTGGGATTTAAGTCGGCCGGGAAGAAATGTCCGGCATCTAACCTGATCTGTGGCATGGATATAGTATTCCTTCTAATCAACCTCGACAAGTCGACTTAATCTAGTGTGTCAAAATTGGCTCTAAATACCATCGAAAACGGTTCGATCAAGTTGGTAAATTCAATTGATGAACCCCAAAAGGTCTCAAAGTCAAATCTAGCTTGACGAAAATTCTTGTGATTTAAGTTGGCTGAGAAGAAATGCCAATTGTCTACCTTGATCCGTGGCTTGGATATAGTGTTCTTTTTTATTGAACCTGATGTACTGACTTAATCTAGTGTGTCGAAACTAGCCCCAAATACCACTTAGTGAAGTTAAAATGGGAACAAGTATACACAATCTCAAGGGAAGCGGCATAGTTTGAAATTCAAATCCAAATCATCCACAAGTCAATGCGATATGGGGTAAAGAAAATGTGCTAGAAGTGGGTTGAGAGAGAGAATTTTTGAACTAGCCTTTGAATTCAGAATAATATCATGAGTAGGGTTGATTCGCTCTGCCTTTTATCCTACAAAATCCTATTTTGGCACGCAATTAGCGTTGAAGATTACAATTAGATTTTGAGCCCGTCGACAAAATCTAACCTAAATTTAAGCGTGCGAAAACTCGAATCAAACCAGAGAACTCGGAGTGGTCAAAGTCTGATTCAAAGACATCCTCATTCAAATGGAAGACTGCCCATTTCGTATAGTTCAGAGTCTGTGCACAGTGGCCACCCAAATTTGCAAGAGCAGTGCAACTTGGACTCGAGCCGGACATAGGATTTCCCATTTCGCTCGTTGAGGGTGTGCTACAAACTGGCCTCCACAAGAATCTCTAGATGTCAACAAGCAAAATGCTGAAATTCTATTCTTCACTAGCCCACCAGAGCAGATGATTAGAAATCGCCCTCCACGCATGCGACTCACAATTTACCATTTTACCCCATCGACTCGCATCGACTCGTTTCATGGCGACATCTTCACTAAACCTCCGACAGAACACGATATTCATTTCATACTGAGTTTATGCCCCCAAAAAGATGAAGATATTCGAGGGAAAAATCGCCCACTAGGAGATCGTTGAAATAGACAACAGGCCCGAAGCATAAGGTGGCACAACCGCTTTTATTCGTTTGTCTATCCACAAGGACCAGCCAATGTCCCGGATAAAGATCCGAAACCACATAACTATAAGCATAACAACCCAGTGCCATATAAGCCAAGTCAGGGCAAATTGATAATTCAAGCTGAGAAGCCACATATTACAGACCAAGTCATATATTTGGGTGTTTATATCTCATGAAAGCCCAACAGGAGAAGACGCATTATGCTGCAGCATTGACAGCGTGATCATTACGTTCCTTCTGCACAAAAGCTTCAACGTACTGTTTCCTGCAAGGAAGAATTGATTCTCTAAGACTCGGGAGCAACATGGTGTATGTGAAACATCAGAGAAACTGGAGATGTAAGCGACTAGAAGGAAAGGACGGATCAGTACCTTGCTGGTAAATGGTCATGGGGACGATTGAATGGGGTCCAAACTGGATCACCAACGAACAGTCGCATAGCCTATATAAAAGATCACTTAGCAGAGAGTAAACAAAAATTCTTTCTGCTGATTAGAAAATTCATTCTTCCACTGATTATAAAACAGCTGCAACAAGTTTAGAAGGCCCAAATCTAGTTCTCTCGTTCTCTTCATGTGTGTCTTGTGTGTGTGTTTTGTGTCCTCCACGTGTGCTGGATCAAAGAAGCGAAGTATGCATGTACTGTAAATACCTTAATGTAATTATCTGAATCGAGGGTAAAGCGATGGTACATTCCAGCTGGTAAAACAATCATTCCACCTTTCTTTACCCACACGCGAATCCAACCATCCTTCTTGTCCCTAACATCAAAATAACCTAGACGACAAGACAAAGTTTAGAGAATTCAATGGAAAGCAGAATATAGAAAGCTGAGAGAAGAAAATCAGGGACTTACCACTTCCAGCCACAGCGTAACGAATCTCCTCATCAGTGTGGAGATGCTCCTCAAAGAAGTGCTTGATCTTCTCTTCATAATTTGGCAGCTTCTCTGGGGAAACTTCGCAGAAATCCTGGGCAAAAATAAAAGAAGTTTCATGTCATCAGACTTAGCAAACAAGCTTGACATTGCAAGTGTCCAGCAGATTAAGAGGGACCAAGGTCCTCGGGGGGATCATCACATTAGCAGAAAAAAGACATCAGTCTTTTCAAAATGTGTAAGCATCATTCCTTAACAATGCAAGTACATTATCTGATTAATTTTCAAACTCGTTCATTCACCAAAAGATAAGTTAAACAAGCATGGAACATATGATCATGATCCAGGTCTACTTCCACAACATGGACAAACACAAATGTTAATATTATCCTGAAGCAACTACAAACTACCAAGGCCAGTGAAAATGCGTTATAATATTATGAAGCCACATACCATGTAGGAGTATCCACGTTCCTCACGGATTTTCTTCAATTCCTCATCAGTTTCATAGTTGTCAGCATCCAATCGCCAGCTTAGAACACCAAGTTCTGCAAGAACACAGTAGCTCCCAATGAATTGGAAAACAGAATTATTTTATTGTATCTTCAAAGAGTGCTTCCTCAGAATGCATACCTTCAAGCTGCTTCAAGGAAACAAATTCCTTAGGTTCACGGTGATGTGGAAGTCTTTGGTCTTCATTGCTGTCATCCATATACCATGCTTGAAGGACTTCCTCTCTCGGATCCTACCCAGCCCAAAGTTTGAAAGCATTACCCCAAATGCAGGACAGGCATTAAAGGACCCACAATATATCACAACATTCACGACACAAATTTGACCACCCTCTTCCATCCTCAAGGAAAGACGGTAAAGGTTCTATCCAAAAATTGTTTTCCCACCTAAATTTTATTGGTTGATAAGGCTTTTATAGTTTCCTAGTTCTCATCTTAGATCGTGACCACTGATACAGAATCCATCATTTAAACAATGCTGGGCTATCAAAACAATTTATTAGATACTCTAAATTAACCGAAATACAAGCTAATCAATACCAAGTATAGCGAATTGATCTTTAGAATACGCAAACCAGTGCATGCCCTTAGGTGCAGACACATACGTGACACAGACAATCAACATGCTGTGAAAACCCAAGAACAAGTTGACAAAGTGAAACAAATACATCTTTAAGAACAATTAAGAGAAAGAAGTACCCTATATTCTACATTGACTATAAGGACCTGAAACAGATACATCTTTAAAATTATGTAAGACAAACAAGTATCCTATATTCTGCATTGACTATAAGGACCTCAAAGTGGACTGCAATATAATAATTCTCTCCTAGTACAATTATGCCTCTGTCCACAGTACAAGCTCTAACTTTGGCACCATATAAAGAGGCAATGACATCCGCCAGAAAAGTGGCAATCAGATCTTAAGTCAACTAGACCCTCCACACCTTCTTTCTACTACATTAATGGTTTCTTTTTGACTCAGCTTGCTACATTATATAAGGTAATGGCTGCACTTTTTCCAGCCCGTTACCAAGACTCAACCTTCATGTCCCTTGAAGAGGACAGCTTCTCGCTAACCACTCAAGATCCTCAACAAATACTTGTTTCAAAAGTTTTAAGCTGTCAGAGCGCGTGCAAAACAATCCATCCCAACAATTTTTGCCTGTGGATCTCATTACCCATCCAATACACCATGACCATAGGGTGGCGTGACATCCACGTGAATCCAAGATGGAAGGACATCAAGCCAAACTAGTTCAATTAGGAGCAAGTAAGCCCTCAAGCCGGCCCCTTCACATAATTCATACCGGAAACTTTTCTTCTTTTGAGACTTCTCTTCAGGATGCTGCTCAATTCTTCCTTAGCACCTCCCACAGAGATCATATCCGTTCAAGGGTTCAAGTCCCCCGTTCCAAGAATCCCAAAACCACGGCAAACAAATCCTAACTAGGCTAAAAAAATCATGGGTTTCCACCGTAACAACAGCTTACCCAAAACCCAGAAGCCCAGCAGCATCGAGAAACGCAAAAAACAGAACCAACTCTAAAAACCCCGAATAAAACAAAACTGGGCGACCTAATATCGCTCGAATTCAGACCTTCCCTCCTCTCCTGACCGATCGAGGTCTAAAGAAAAACAATTCATAAGAGAAGAACGCAGGGTGGAAGCCAATTACCTTGTCGGGGACGGCCATTTTCGTTGATATCGCAGGTGGGGCACTCGGTAGCTTTCCAGAAGACAAGAAAAAGCGAGGAGCGGAGGAGCAAGTTGCGCGTTTTATAATGCCAAAAACGATTCTTAAACTCTTTTTTTAGGTAAAAAAATTAAGAGGGTCAAACGGTGGAAAGGGAGAGAAATTCTGACTCGGGATTTTCTATATCCGGGTAGAAAACTCCAGAGAAAAACAATGCTTTTTGTGTCCAGATTCATTGAACGGGAGCAGAACAATCGGGTCAGCTCACGGCATGCCGATTTTCAGGACAAAGTTCACACGAGATAGGGATGACAACGTGAATTGGGTGACAAACATGAGTTTTTGTACAGGCTAATGCGACCTTTCGAGCCATGGTGAGGCCGGCCCACGGGATCGCCGTCCAGGTAGAGTTTATCGAGTTGATATTCCTGCTATTTTGATTTATTAGTTGACGGATTTAGCGAAATTTAAATTGGAAAACGCAACAACTCGGATTCGCCCCAATGGACACCCTTCCAACATGGAAGGGGAAGAGGGTTTCAAATCCCCACCTTCTCACGGAGGATGAGTGAGGACGCGTAAGTTTCAGAAGTAGGTTTCGATTCCCACACCCTACAAAAGGCAGGACAAAAGTCTGAAAATGAGTATAAAGTAAAAATAAAGTAAGAATGACCAAAAAAAAATTGAAAAATGCAAAAAGGTTAAAGCTTGCAAATCTCATCTATTTGAAAAAAAAAAAATTAGAACAACATTTAGATTAATATAAGTATGATCATCTATAGATAAATTACAATGGTTCCTATAGATATTCTTATCAAAACACTTGTTCTTAAAATAGCAAGAATAGAAAACTAGTATAACTCTAAATGAGGTTTGTACTTCTTTTGTTATAGAGGTCATAAAGTTTTGAAAAAATAAATATTTAAGTGCAACTATCGTAACATTTATAAATATCAATTTTTTTTAAAAACAGGTAAAAATAAAGAAATTTTTTTGTTTAGGGAATGGATTGAAATTAAGGGATATTCTAAAATATGGGAATGGTGTGATTATGAAAACTCCTAAACAGTACCGAATGAAGAATGACTGGTTTAATTTTGTTATACAAAGTTGAGTCTGTAGATCACATTCAACAACATTGAACATTTTCATATAGTCCAAGAGATAAATTGAACATATACCATATTAAACAATTTGAAAATTTAAGAACATCGTTTGAACATTAAAAGTTAAAAAATTATGTTGCACATTGTGTCATTTTTCCATAATTAAATACTCAAAGCTTAACGTATGGACAACGATTTTGATTCCTCAGAAAGCTACTTGCATATCATAGCCATTTGCCTTTTTCATGCCCCCATTTAAAAAGAAAAAGAAAGAAATAGTTGCGTATCCTAACCGCTGATTTCTTTGTAAGACCTACCTTATTCTTAAATGACTATCGATTTTTCGCCCTGGATTTTTTCGGTTAAAGAAACTCTTCTTTCCATTTCTTAATTTCTTCCATTTTTATCACTTTTTTTTTTGGCTCGACCTCAACTAGGGAAAGCTTGATCAAACAAGGTATATTTTGTTCTAGCAAGCCATCCATGCCATGGCAGCTCGTGAATCTGAGTCCTGCTCTTTTTTTCTCCATGATAGTCGATCGCATTAGTCATGTCGTGCGACCACCCGACATAGATCGGCCCCCCTGCGCATCTAGTGAATGTAGAGGACGGTAAGTAGATAGGGTTATGCTCATTAATATGCCTCCGACAGACCTACATCCTCGTACATTGAAAGTGTCGCTAGCAGGTGTTGACCGTCAGACTTAGCAAACAAGCTTGACATTGGAAGTGTAGAGCAGCTTAAGGGGGACCAAGGTCGTCAGTGGGATTATTAGGCAGAAAATAGACATCGGTCATTTTAGAACATGTAAACAATGCAAGTACATTGTCTGATTAATTTCCAAACAAGATCATTCACCAAAGGATAAGTTAAACAAGCAATGGAACATATGATCATGGCCCAGGTCTAGTTCCACAACATGGGCAAACACGAAAAGAATGTGTATATATATGTTTGTATGCATATTATCCTGGAGCAACTATAAACCACCAAGGCCGATGATTATGCGGCATAATATTCTGAATTGAATTAGATGAATCGCCACATACCATATAGCAGAATCCACCCTCCACACAGATTTTCTTCAATTCTTCCTCATCTATTTCATAGTTGTCAGAATCCCATAGAAAACTGAAGTAGCGAAATTCTGCAAGAACATGATAGCCCCTAATGAATTGGGGAAACAGAATTATTTCATTGTGTCTCACAATAGTGCTTCCTCAGAATGCATACCTTCAAGCTGCTGCTCCAGGGAAACAAATTCTTCAGGTTCACGGTGATGCGGAAGTCTTTGGTCTTCATTGCCGTCATCCATATAACATGCTTGAATGAATTCCTCTCCAGGATCCTACCCAGCACAAAGCTTGAAAGCATTACCCCAAATGCAGAACAGGCATTAAAGGACCCACGATATATCACAAGATTCACGACACAAATTTGACCACCCTCCTCCATCCTCAAGGAACGACGCTAACGGTTCTATCCGAAAATTGTTTTCCTGCCTAAATTTTATTGGTGGATAAGGCTTTTATAGTTTCCTTGTTCTCATGCTTAGATCGTGACCACTAATACAGAATCCATCGTCCAAATAACCCATGGCTACCAAACCAATTTATCAGATACTCTAAGGGGCTGCATTTTTTTATTTCTTTTTTCTGTTCAAGAACAGAAATTTTGTTTTTTTTGTTAAAGGAAAAAAAAAAAAAAGTAAACGCGTTTATTTTCGTTTTTGTTCAAAATCAGATTTTTTTTTCCCGAAACACAAAAAGAACAGAAATGAGAAACAAAAAAAAATTGTTTCTTGCTCTAAAAACACTTCTCTAGAAACACTTTTTCTTCTTTTCTTCTCTCTCCTCTTTTCTTCTTCTTTTTTTCTTTGGTCGGTTGCCGGCCTCGGCCATGGCCGGCGACCGGCCGTTGAGGGCCAGCGACACCGTCGAGGGTCGGCGACCTCGCCGGAGCGTCGCCAGCCTCCAGCGAGGCCAAGCTTGCCCAGCCAAGGCGAGGCCGAGCCTCGCCCACGCCGGCGAGGCTGCCGGCCGAAAGAAGAAAAAATAAAAAATAAATGAAAAAAGGAAAAATAAAATAAAATATATTTAAAAAGTAAAAGAAACAAAAAAAGAATATAAATTTGCCAAACGGGTTTCTATTCATCTTTTATTCCCGGAACAAGTTTACCAAACATATCTTTCTAGTCAAAAACTGTTTCTCGGAACAGAAACACTTTTTTTTATTTTTGTTCCCTGGAATAATTTTTGAACAAAAGTGTTACCATTCACACCCTAAATTAACTGAAATACATGCAAATGAATACCATGTATAGCGAATTGATCTTCAGAATACGCAAACCGGTGCATGCTGTACTGTTGAAGATTACATTTACACCAATGGCGGATGTAAAGCTTGGTGGTTTGCCTCCTTATGTTTACGGGCTTTGAACATCTCTTCTGTTTCAATCACGACTAGCCTCTTTACCTACTCATGTAATAGATTCTTCAAGTAAGCAAATAACGTTGATAAACAAAACTAAAATGCAGTAACTGACTAATCATTACTTGTTGCAACATTCCCCTAACGGTAGGGGTGTTCCACCTCATAACAGTTCGGTTGCACTTGCCAAGCCGCAGCGCCTCCGATGTACGCCGGTGAAGTCTTCTTGTTCCAGGAATGGCCCTAACCAAGGTTATGTACAAGTTGGGGCTCCATGCAATCGGCACGCAAGCCTTGTAAGCTTTGAAGGCATTCATGCTTTTCCCTTTCTCAGCGACGCTGAAGGGGACATCAAAATTAGTTTTTTCCATGAAAAACCCCAGACAGCTATGTTTGGACTACTAGAATGAACACACAGCACACCCGCACATACAAAATAAACGAAGGGCGTGCATGGTTGTGTTTTTTTTTTTCTTTTTATGAACAAAAATTCTGTTTTTTTGTTCCGGGATCAAAAAAAAGAACAAAAACGCGTTTGTTTGCGTTTTTACTCAAAATCTGTTTTTTTGCTCCCGGAACAAAATTGGAACATAAATTAAAAAAAAAAGTTATTTTTTTGTTCTAGAAACACTTTTGAAGAACAAATTTTATCTCTTCTTTCTTTTCTTCTTTTTTTTTTTTTTTCTTCTTCTTTTTTCTTTGGCCGGTCGCCGGCCTCGGCTATGGCCGGCGACCTCGCCGGAACATCACCGGCCCCCGGTGAGGCCGAGCGTCGCCGGCCCCTAGCGAGGCTCGACCTCGCCTTGGCTGGGCGAGCTGAGGCCGACAAGCCTTGCCGTGGCTAGGCGAGGCTGCCGACCCCCATCGGCCGGTCGCTGGCCTCGGCATGGCGGGGACCGGCCAAAAGAAGAAAAATAAAAAATAAAAAATAAAGAAAAAGGAAAAATAAAATAAAAATATTAAAAAATTAAAAGAACATAAATTTACTAAACGTGTTTCGATTCTTTTTTATTCCCGGAACAAGTTTACCAAACGCATTTTTCGATCAAAAATTGTTCCTCGGAAAAGAAATAATTTTTTCTATTTTCGTTCCCTAGAATAATTTTTGAACAAAAACACAAACAAACGCACACAAAGATACTGCCAAAGAAAAACAAAATACTATTACACAACTGGGCAAATAACAAATATCTCACCAATCACTTACTCCTTGATTTTTCACAATGATCAATTATAGAACAGAACTAATATACATGAATAAAAAAAAAAAAAAAAAAAAAACTAGCAAAGTTTCAGAAGGAACCAGTTAGATTTATTTGCAGGAGACTATGAGAAGCGACACCGTAAAACATTTTTTAATTAACAATACATTACTAGGCAAGGTCACATTTAGACGGCAATCTTTAATCTATTGATTCAACCATTTTAGAGTAACTTGAGATGCTGCTTGATCAGCTCGGTGATTGAATATTCAATGTCTCATTCTAGCTTGGCAAAGATTAAAGCAGGCATATGGAGCAAGAAGCCCAAACGCTTTCTGCGTCTCTTCCTATTTGAGATGTGGGATAAGATATACTCTCAAACATTGTATTATGTTTGCTCATTGTCCTTTTCTTGTTTCCGTCTCTCCTCAAGGAAAAAGTGCGAATTTCCGGACACAAAACAACTAGCGTTAGTAGAAGTTCAAGCTCCCATCTGAAAACCATTCCACTTTTTTGTTCGACTAGAATCTTCCCTTCAATGAACTTTAAGGGGAAAAATTGAAAGGAAATAGAGACAAGGTTGATCAGAAAAATGTAGCAAGAGTAGCAAGCCCACGATACTGGTTCCGGCCATGGGAAAACTACGCAAAATCATCCATGATGTTCGAAACGGAACCTTCAAACTGCGCCATCGCAAACCTAAGAACCCGAGGCTCTACATTCCTCCTTTCTCCCCCCTCAATTGGGCAAAAACACAACACCAAGGCTCTTATAGGAATATGGTCAAACACCTTGCGGGCACGGGGAGCTCAACACAAAACATTCACCACCGACCCTCATCCCCCCAACTGGAATTGCACAAGAACTACATCATAAGGCTCCATTCGTTTCGCAAAAAATAATTTCAGGAAAATGTTTTCCGAACCTCCGGTATTCGTTTCACGGAAAATAAATTTTTTAGGAAAATATTTTTCATGAAAGGAAAAAAGTCTTCCAAATTAAGGGAAAATGTATTCCACTTTTGAAGAGTGGAAAACACTTTCCTCACTTGATCTCTCTTATCTCACACCTCTACAAATCATCACTTCTTCCTCCTCTTTCCTTTTCTTTTTTTCTTTTTTTGCTTGAATTATTTTTTAAATTTCTTTTTCTTTTTCAATTCAAATTATTTTTAATTTCATTTTTTTTTTTTTTTTTTCTTTTTCTTTTCTTTGTTTCCCATCTTCTTCTTTCTTAGCTATTCATCGGTCGTTGCCAGGCGAACCTTAAGCTCGTCAATCTCAAGCTCATGCTATGCACTCTTGCTTATCATTTTCTTTAAGGAAAAAGCCACGAAAAACCCCGAACTTTGCCCAAAGTGACACATTTCCCAAACTTTTTTTGTGACGTGAAAAACCCCAAACTTTTCAAATTGTGACACATTTACCCCATTAAAGGCATTTTTGTCTTTTTTTTTTCCATTTTTTTTTCTTTTTTTCTTCTTCTTCCGTCATGACCATGGTGAAGGGAAGGCGGCGTCCGGCAAGGGCCTCCCTCACCGGACTAGCGAGGGCACCCTCGCCCGACACCGCCGAGGGTGCCCTTCGCCGATCGAGGCAAGGGTCGTCCTCGCCGGACACGGGTGAGGGCCGCCCTTGCCGGCGTCGAGCGAGGGCCGTCCTCGCCGGACTCGGGTGAGGGCCGCCCTCGCCGGTGTTGGGCGAGGGCCGTCCTCGCCAGACGCTGTGACGCAGCAAGGATTGTCCTTGCCGGACGCAGCGAGTGCCGCCCTCGCCGACGAGGGCATCGGCAGGATGACCCTCGCCCGATCCGGCGAGGGGTGCCCTCGCCGGTGTCGGGCGAGGGTCGTCCTCGCCAAACATAGGCGAGGGTGTCCCTACCCTCGCCGGATCCGGGCGAGGGCCGCCCCCTACCCGTCGCCGGCGAGGGCAGCCCTCGCCGACGTCGGCTTCCCTCCCCGGCCGGTGGAGGGAAGAGAGAGAAAAAAAAAAAGAAAAAAAAAATTTTAAAAAATTTAAAAAATGAAAAGACCGAAATGCCCTATAATTTTTAGGTAAATATGTCACGTAACAAAAGTTCTAAGGTTTTTTTGTGTCAAAAAAAAAAAATTGGTGTAAATGTGTTATGATTGACAAAATTTAGAGTTTTTCACGTCATAAAAAAAATTTGGAGTAAATGTGTTACTTTGGGCAAAGTTCAAGATTTTTCGTGGCTTTTTCCCTTTTCTTTATTTATTCTACTATGCAGTAGAGCTCTCTATGCTTTGCTTATTTTTTTCTTTTGTTTATTAGAACACAAAAGACACAGGGAGAACATGTCACTCAATTGGAAGATTCTCATGAAAGCTGTACATGCTTTACTTCTTTTCTCTTTTGCTTCTTTTTAAAATCCATACGAACATTTTTTAAAATAGATTAGCGTTTTGCGACAATAAGGGAATAAAGATATGAAGTAAGTTTGACTGAATTTAAAGACAAGTTTATTTTTGATGGATTTATAGATTGGTAAGTAATGTATGCCTAAGTGATGAAATCTTAGAAAATATTTTCTTTACCGAATATCGGAAAATATTTTCTGAAACTTTTTCAAGTTTTAGCCGAACATCAGAAAATATTGTCATTTTTCTGAAAAATAACTTCTAAGAAAATATTTTTTGGAAATGACCCATTTTTCGCAAAACAAATGGACCCTAAAAGAACGATTTACAGAATCGCCAAACCCAAGAACCCGAATCAAGGGACGAGCCAGCGCTGAGCCAGCGCTGACAAATTGGGGACACAAGCCCTGGTAAAATCCTGGCATTTCCATGACCGGAGGAACTGGTATCAAACCCAAGAAATGGCGGCGGATCAAGAAGCATGCCCCGCATGCAGGACTCGAGACAAGCGTCAAAACCATATACATACCTGCACGGTCCGCACAAGGCAGTAGAGGAGCAGCCACGATGGAGAGCTGGAACTGAGAAGGCGACTGAGGCGGACAGAGAGATTCAAGAAATTGGGAGGGGAAGCTCCTGGTTTTTGTGGTTGGGCCTTGAGAAAGTGATTTGGAGATGGGCCTACTTACTAGGGTGAAGAGAAGAGGTGGGCCAACCCGATACAAGATCGAAAACGGTTCGACCGAGTTGGTGAAACCAATCAGTGAACCCGGAAGGTCTCAAATTCAAATCTTGCTTGATGAGGGTTCTTGGGATTTAAGTCGGCAAGGAAGAAATGTTGGGCATTTAAGCTGATCCGTGGCATGGATATAGTATTCCTTCTTATCGGCCCTGACATGTTGACTTAATCTAGTGTGTCAAAACTGGCTCTAAGTACCATCGAAAACGGTTCGATTGAGTTGGTAAAATCAATTGGTGAACCCCAAAAGGTCTTGAAATCAAATCTAGCTCAATGAAGATCCTTGGGATTTAAGTCGGCCAAGAAGAAATGCCAATTGTCTACCTTGATCCGTGGCTTGGATATATTATTCTTTTTTATTGAACCCAACATGTCGGCTTAATCTAGTGTGTTAAAAACCAGCTCTGAATACCACTTAATTAATTCATTATGGGAACAAGTATACACAATCTCAAGGGAAGCGGCATAGTTTGAACTTCGAATCCAGATCATCTACAAGTATACACAATCTCAAAGAAAATGTGCTAGAAGTGGGTTGAGACACAGAATTATTGAACTAGCCTTTGATTTCAGAATAATATCATGAGTTGGGTTGATTCGCTCTGCCTTTTATCCTACAAAATCCTATCTTGGCACGCAATTAGTGTGGAAGATTACATTTAAAGTTTGAGCCCGTCGACAAAATCTAACCCAAATTTAAGCATGCGAAAACTCGAATCGAACCAGAGCACCCTTAGTGTTCAAAGTCTGATTCAAAGAGATCCTCATTCAAATGGAAGACTTCCCATTTAGTATAGTTCAGAGTCTATGCACAGTGGCCACCCCAATTTGCAAGAGAAGTGCAACTTGTACTCGAGCCGGACGTAGGATTTCCCATTTCGATTGTTGAGGGTGTGCTACAAACTGGCCTCCACAAGAATCTCTAGATGTCAACAAGCAAAATGCTGAAATTCTATTCTTCACTAGCCCACCAGAGCAGATGATTAGAAATCGCCCTCCACGCATGCGACTCACAATTTACCATTTTACCGCATCGACTCGTTTCATGGCAACATCTTCACTAAACCTCCGGCGGAACACGATATTCATTTCATACTGAGTTTATGTCCCCAAAAAGATGAAGATAACCGGGGGACAAATCGCCCACTAGAAGATCGTTGAAATAGACAACAGGCCCAAAGAATAGGGCGGCACAACTGCTTTTATTCGTTTGTATATCCACAACAACCAGCCAATGTCCCGGATAAAGATCCGAAACCACATAACTATAAGCATAACAACCCAGTGCCATACAAGCCAAGTCAGGGAAAATTGACAATTCAAGCTGAGAAGCCACATATTACAGACCAAGGCATATCCCCGAGTGTTTATATCTCGTGAAAGCCCAACAGGGGTACACACATTATGATGCTGCGGCATTGACAGCATGATCATTGCGTTCCTTCTGCACAAAAGCTTCAACGTACTGTTTCCTGCAAGGAAGAATTGATTCTCTAAGACTCGGGAGCAACATGGTGTATGTGAAACATCAGAGAAACTGGAGATGTAAGCAACTAGAAGGAAAGGACAGATCAGTACCTCGCTGGTAAATGGTCATGGGGACGATTGAATGGGGTCCAAACTGGATCACCAACGAACAGTCGCACAGCCTATATAAAAGATCACTTGGCAGAGAGTGAACAAAAATTCTTTCTGCTGATTAGAAAATTCATTCTTCCACTGACTATAAAACAGCTGCAACAAGCTTAGAAGGCCCAAATCTAGTTCTCTCGTTCTCTTCATGTGTGTCTGTGTGTGTGTTTTGTGTCCTCCATGTGTGCTGGATCAAAGAAGTGAAGTATGCATGTAGTGTAAATACCTTAACGTAATTATCCGAATCGAGGGTAAAGCGATGGTACATTCCAGCTGGTAAAACAATCATTCCACCTTTCTTTACCCACACACGAATCCAACCATCATTCTTGTCCCTAACATCAAGATAACCTAGACAACAAGACAAAGTTTAGAGAATTCAATGGAAAGCAGAATATAGAAAGCTGAGAGAAGAAAATCAGGGACTTACCACTTCCAGCCACAATGTAACGAATCTCCTCATCAGTGTGGAGATGCTCCACAAAGAACTTCTTGATATTCTCTTCATAATTTGGCTGCTTCTCTGGGGAAACTTCGCAGAAATCCTGGGCAAAAATAAAAGAAGTTTCATGCATCAGACTTAGCAAACAAGCTTGACATTGGAAGTGTCCAGCAGATTAAGAGGAACCAAGGTCCTCGGGGGGATCATCACATTAGGCAGAAAAAAGACATCAGTCTTTTCAAAACATGTGAGCATCATTCCTTAACAATGCAAGTACATTATCTGATTAATTTTCAAACTCAATCATTCACCAAAAGATAAGTTAAACAAGCAGGGAACATATGATCATGATCCAGGTCTAGTTCCACGACATGGAGAAACACGAATGTTAACATTATCCTGAAGCAACTACAAACTACCAAGGCCAGTGAAAATGCATTATAATATTATGAAGTTACATACCATGTAGGAGTATCCACGTTCCTCACGGATTTTCTTCAATTCCTCATCAGTTTCATAGTTGTCAGCATCCAATCGCCAGCTGAGAACACCAAGTTCTGCAAGAACACAATAGCTCCTAATGAATTGGAAAACAGAATTATTTTATTGTATCTTAAAAGAGTGCTTCCTCAGAATGCATACCTTCAAGCTGCTTCAAGGAAACAAATTCCTTAGGTTCACGGTGATGTGGAAGTCTTTGGTCTTCATTGCTGTCATTCATATACCATGCTTGAAGGACTTCCTCTCTTGGATCCTACCCAGCCCAAAGTTTGAAAGCATTACCCCAAATGCAGGACAGGCATTGAAGGATCCACAGTATATCACAAGATTCACGACATAAATTTAACCACCCTCTTCCATGCTCAAGGAAGGATGATAATGCTTCTATCCAAAAATTGTTTTCCTACCTAGGTTTTATGGGTGGAAAAGACTTTATTAGTCTCCTAGTTCTCATGCTTAGATCATGACCACTGATACAGAATCCATCATTTAAATAACGCTGGGCTATCAAAACAATTATTAGATACTCTAAATTAACCAAAATACAAGCTAATCAATACCAAGTATAGCGAATTGATCTTCAGAATACGCAAACCAGTGCATGCCCTTAGGTGCAGACGCATACGTGACACAGACAATCAACATGCCGTGAAAACCCAAGAACAAGTTCACAAAGTGAAACAAATACATCTTTAAGAACAATAAAGAGAAAGAAGTACCCTATATTCTACATTGACTATAAGGACCTAAAACAGATACATCTTTAAAATTATGTAAGACAAACAAGTATCCTATATTCTGCATTGACTATAAGGACCTCAAAGTGGACTGCAATATAATAATTCTCTCCTGGTACAATTATGCCTCTGTCCACAGTACAAGCTCTAACTTTGGCACCATATAAAGAGGCAATGACATCCGTCAGAAAAGTGGCAATCGGATCTTAAGTCAACTAGACCTCCACACCTTCTTTCTACCACATTAATGGTTTCTTTTTTACTCAACTTGCTACATTATTTAAGGTAATGGCTGCACTTTTTCCAGCCTGTTACCAAGACTCAACCTTCATGTCCCTTGAAGAGGACAGCTTCTCGCTAACCCACTCGAGATCCTCAACAAACACTTGTTTCAAAAGTTTTAAGCTGTCAGAGCGTGTGCAAAACAATCCATCCCAACAATTTTTGCCTGTGGAACTCATTACCCATCCAATACACCATGGCCCATAGGGAGGCGTGACATCCACGTGAATCCAAGATGGAAGGACATCAAGCCAAACTAGTTCAATTAGGAGCAAGTAAGCTCTCAAGCCGGCCCCTTCACATAATTCATACTGGAAACTTTTCTTCTTTTGAGACTTCTCTTTAAAATGCTGCTCAATTCATCCTTAGCACCTACCACAGAGATCATATCCGTTCAAGGGTTCAAGTGCCTCGTCCCAAGAATCCCAAAACCACGGCAAACGAATCCTAACTCGGCTGAAAAAATTATGGGTTTCCACCGTAACAACGGCTTACCCAAAACCCAGAAGCCCAGCAGCATCGAGAAACGCAAAAAACAGAGTCAACTCTAAAAAAACCCCGAATAAAACAAAACTGGGCGACCTAATATCGCTCGAATTCAGACCTTCCCTCCTCTCTTGACCGATCGATGGCTAAAGAAAAACAATCCATAAGACAAGAACGCAGAGTAGAAGCCAATTACCTTGTCGGTGACGACCATTTTCGTCGATATCGCAGGTGGAGCACTCGTAGCTTTCCAGAAGATGAGAAAAGGCGAGGGGCGGAGGAGCAAGTTGTGCGTTTTATAATGCCAAAAACGATTCTTCTACGTTTTTTTTTTCATTTTTATAAAGGGTAAGAATATATTAAGCTTTTGACAAATATACAAGAAATCAGAGCCAAAAACTCACACTCTAGCTGCGGGAAAACAGGGAGAGTGAGTGGAAGCCAAATCAAAAGATACAAAGGCAAATAAGAACAAGCTAAACAACTCACGGCACTACAAACTACCACAAAACAAACCGCCGACCCTCAATCAAAAGGCAAAGAACAGAGAGAGTGTTAGGAAGATGTAGCCGAGTCAAACACGGAGGGATCGAAGCCCCAACTTCTCTGGAGTCTTTTGTTTCTTGGAGTAGGTGGAGCGTTTATAAATGTAATAGCATTGTCCTTCACAATCTTGATCATGTGATTTTTCATAGCTGGGATATTTAGGTAAAAAATTTAAGGTACGTTTGGTCGTCCGGATTTATAATCAAGGTAGGACTAAATAGGATAGGATATAAAATTCTTGAATTTTTTTATATCATGTCCATTGTTTAATGAATTGCAGTATTAAAGTTGGATATATTAACATTATATTATGTATATTTTTTTTTTATAGAAATGACATATCATTATAAATGAACCTAAATATCTTGTAACACTATTCTTTAATTTATTTTTAATTTATTTTTCCTCTTTTTATATTATTTATTTTTTCCCCTTTCATTATTCTTTAATAAAATTTTATCAAATAGTAAACTATACTAACATATCTAAAATACAAAAATACCTTAAATATATAATAAATATAAATATTTAATTTATAGATTGAATGTTTATTATAAGATAGAATTAAAGTTAGATTAAAAATAAATTTCAAATTTTTATTTTTATTTTTAATTCCTTATTTAGAATTCAAATATTATTTATATTGAAATATAATTTCAATTTTGTTAATTTAATAAGTTTGTTACTCGAGAAAAATAACTTTCCTATTATGGATATTAGAAATCTTATCCACCTTTATCCCACCTCTCTCATAGGATAATTTTACCCTACCTATATCCCATTTATATCCGACTTTATCATATCCTAAGCGAGCACCAAAGGTTATCATATCCTATCCCGAATTTTATCCCGACTGCAAATATATTATTTGATTAATTTTCAAACAAGATCATTCACCAAAGGATAAGTTAAACAAGCAATGGAACATATGATCATGACCTAGGTCTAGTTCCACAGCATGGACGAACACGAAAAGAACATATATTCTTGAAGCAACTACAAACTACCAAGGCCGATAAATATGTGGCATAATATTATGAATTGAATTAGATGAATCGCCACATACCACATAGGAGAATCCACGCTCTTCATGGATTTTTTTTCAATTCCTCATCAGCTTTCGAGTTGTCAGAATATGAGAGAAAGCTGAAGATACCAAATTCTGCAAGAACACAATAGGCCCAAATGAACTGGAAAACAGAATTATTTCATTGTGTCTTCCGATAGTGCTTCCTCAGAATGCATACCTTCAAGCTGCTGCTCCAAGAAAACAGATTCCTCAGGTTCACGGTGATCCGGAAGTCTTTGGTCTTCAGTGCCGTCATCCATATAACAGGCTTGAATGAATTCCTCTCCAGGATCCTACCCAGCACAAAGCTTGAAAGCATTACCCCAAATGCAGAACAGGCATTAAAGGACCCACAATATATCACAACATTCACGACACAAATTTGACCACCCTCTTCCATCCTCAAGGAAAGACGGTAAAGGTTCTATCCAAAAATTGTTTTCCCACCTAAATTTTATTGGTGGAAAAGGCTTTTATAGTTTCCTAGTTCTCATGCTTAGATCGTGACCACTGATACAAAATCCATCATCAAAATAACCCTGGGCTATCAAACCAATTTATCAGATACTCTAAATTAACTGAAATACAAGCTAATGAATACCACGTATAGCAAATTGAGCTTCAGAATATGCAAACCGGTGCACACTGTTAGGAGTAGACGCATGCGTGACAGAGACAATCAACATGCCGTGAAAACCCAAGGACAAGTTCAAAAGAAGAAGTGAAACAGATGCATCTATAAAATTATCCGAGAGAACAAGTACCCTATATTCTGCATTGAATATAAGGACCTGGAATGGATACATCTTTAAAAATTATCTAACAGAAACATGTATCCTACATTCTAAATTGAAAATAAGGACCTAAAAGTGGACTGCAATAAATTAATCCTTTCCTAGTAAAACTATGCCTCTGTCCGCAGTACAAGCTCTAACATTGGCAACATGTAAAGAGACAATGGCATACGCCAGAGAAGGGGCAATCAGCTCGTAAGTCAACTAGACCTCCACACCTTCTTTGTACCATACTAATGGTTACTTTTTCACTTAGCTTGCTTCATCATATAAGGCATTGGCTGCACTTTTTCCAGTTGGTTACCAAGACTCAACAGATTGCTTCTCACTAATTCACTTGAGATCCTCAACAACCACTTTTTTCAAAAGTTTTAAGCTATCAGAACGCGCGTGAAACAATCTCTCCCAGCAATTTTTGCCAATGGATCTCATACCCATCTAATATACCATGGCCAAAGGGTGGCGTCGTGGGACATACTATTTGAATCCAAGATGGAAGGGCATCAAGCCAAACTAAAGCTCCATTCGTTTTAAGGAAAATGATTTCCAGTAAAATGTTTTCCAGATTTTCTGTCGTTCATTTCACGGAAAATGAATTCCTTGGGGAATGATTTTTTATGAAAAGAAAAAAGTCTTCTAAATTAGGGGAAAATGTTTTTCACTTTTGAAAAGTGGAAAAAAATTTCCTCACTTAATCTCTCTTATCTTACACATCTATAAATCCTCATTTCTTCCTCCCCTTTCTTCTTCTTTTCTTTCTTTATTTGAATTATTTTTTAATTTTCTTTTCTTTTTTCTTTTTCTTTTCTTTGTTTCTCGTCTTCTTCTTTTTTGGCTAGTCGTCAACCGTTGATAGGCAAACCTCAAGTTCGTCGATCTCATGCTTACACTTTGCACTCTTGCTTATCATTTTCTTTATTTACTTTACCCTACAGTTGTACATTGCTCAAGTAAAGGGCTTTACATGCTTTACTTCTTTTTTCTTTTGTTTATTAGAACACAAAAGACGCAGAGGGAGTTCTTACCTTTTACCCAAAAAAAAAAAAAAAAAAAAAGACGCAGTGGGAGAACGGGTCACTCAATTGGAAGATTCTCATTAGGGCTGTACATGCTTTGCTTCTTTCCTCGTTTGTTTCTTTTTTAAATCCATACGAATATTTTTTAGAGTAGATGAGCGTTTTGTAACAATGAGGGAACAGAGATATGAAGCAAGTTTGCTCGGATTTAAAGGCAAGTTCATATTTGATGGATTTATAGGTCGTAAGTGATGATGCATGCCTAAGTAGTGAAGTCTTAGAAAATATTTTCCTTACTGAATATCAGAAAATATTTTTTGAAACAATTTCAGGTTTTAGCCAAATATCAAAAAATATTGTCATTCTTTACCAAAAAAAAAATATATATATATATATATATATATATATATATATATATATATATATATATTGTCATTTTCCTGGAAAATAACTTCTGAGAAAATATTTTCCGAAAATGGCCTATTTTTCGCGAAACGAATGGACCCTAAGTTCAATTAGGAGTAGGCCTCAAGATGGCCCCATCAAGTAATTCACATCGGCATTTTTCTTCTTTTGAGACTTCTCTTCGGGATGCTTCTCAATTCTGATCATATTTGTTCGAGGGTTCAAGTTCCCAATTCCAAGAATCCCAAAACCGCGGCCAACAAATCCTAACTTGGCTAAAAAAATCATGGGTTTCCACTGTAACAGCAGCTTACCCAAAATCCAGAAGCTAAGCTAAGCTGTTGGAAGTTTGTTTGTAAAACAAACTAAATGTATGTTTCCTTATCCCACATAGGAAAAGTGAGAGGAAATTGGTCAATTAATAAGTGTAAGATTTTTTTTAGTGTGTCTATAAAGAAAAGATTTGGTGTGGGCTAGACCCCACCATATCCGCACGCACTTAGCACGCTGTTTAATTAGCACTAACCCATATATATTCATATGGTTATCTTATTAACTTTAGTTAATTCAAAGGTTGTTTTTGTTTATTGAGAATTTTCGAAAATTATGAAAATATTCAAAATTTTATTTATTAAAAAATAATAATAATTTTCCGTTCACTTTGCAATTTTTCACAAAAAAATTACCTATGTTTTTAAGACCGATTTATATATACATGTCAATTTTCCAGAGTAACGAAGTGTGATCATTTTTCCTTTTCGAGCCTTCTTTCTAAAAATTATAGCCCTCTTTTCAATTGTTTCATAAAACAACCCTAAAGAAATACTAGAATTGCTATATAGTATTTTCATTTTGAGACTTTGAATTAGCAACTTTGTGATGCAAATAAGTCATTAAAGAAAGTGATATCACGCCTTAAAGTCCGACTTAATTACTCTAGAGGTTCAATATCATTGTTTCACCCAATTAGAACCCATATTTTCTCAAAACCAGAAACATAGACAAACTCAAAAAACAGAGCTAGCTGGCTAACCTTATTTCGCTTGACTTGAATTCAGACCTTCCCTCCTCTCTTGACCGAACGACTCTTAAGACAAGCAATTCATAAGACCGCAACCCAAAGTCAAAGAGAACACCTTGTCGGAGACGGCCATTTTCGTCGATATCGCAGGTGGGGCAATCGGTAGCTTTCTAGGCGACGAGCTAAAGCGAGGAGCGAAGAAGCCAGCTGCGCATTTAATATGGAAGAACAGATATTTATACCCTTTCTTAGGGAAAAATTTAAGAGGGTCAGAGAGAAATCCGACTCGGGATATTTTTCGGGTAGAAAACTCTGGAGATTTTTTTGGTGTGTCTAAAGAAAAGATTTGGTGTGGGCTAGACCCCACCATATCCGCACGCACTTAGCACGTGGTTTAATTAGTACTAACCCCTTTGTTATATATATTCATACGGTTATCTTATTAACTTTAGTTAATTCAAAGGTTGTTTTTGTTTATTGAGAATTTTCGAAAATTATGAAAATATTCGAAATTTTATTTATTAAATAATAATAAAAATTTTCCGTTCACTTTGCAATTTTTCACAAAAAAAATTACCTATGTTTTTAAGACCGATTTATATATACATGTCAGTTTTCCAAAGTAACGAAGTGTGATCATTTTTCCTTTTCGAGCCTTCTTTCTAAAAATTATAGCTCTCTTTTCAATTGTTTCATAAAAAAAACCTAAAGAAATACTAGAATTGCTATATAGTATTCTCATTTTGAGACTTTGAATTAGCAACTTTGTGATAAAAATAAGTTCTAAAAGAAAGTGATATCACGCCTTAAAGTCCAACTTAATTACTCTAGAGGTCCAATTTCATTGTTCTACCCAATTCGAATCCATATTTTCTCAACACCAACAACATAGACAAACTCAAAAAAACAGAGCCAGCTGGTTGACCTTATTTCGCTCGACTTGAATTCAAACCTTCCCTCCTCTCTTGACCGAACGACTCTTAAGACAAGCAATTCATAAGACCGCAACCCAAAGTCGAAGAGAACACCTTGTCGGAGACGAACATTTTTGTCGATATTGCAGGTGGGGCAATCGGTAGCTTTCTAGGCGACGAGCTAAAGCGAGAAGCGAAGAAGCCAGCTGCGCATTTAATATGGAAGAACCGATATTTATACCCTTTCTTAGGGAAAAATTTAAGAGGGTTAGAGAGAAATCCGACTCGGGATATTTTTCGGGTAGAAAACTCTGGAGATTTTTTTAGTGTGTCTAAAGAAAAGATTTGGTGTGGGCTAGACCCCACCATATCCGCACGCACTTAGCACGTTGTTTAATTAGCACTAACCCCTTTGTTATATATATATATTTTCGTACAGTTATCTTATTAACTTTAGTTAATTCAAATGTTGTTTTTGTTTATTGAGAATTTTCGAAAATTATGAAAATATTCGAAATTTTATTTATTAAAAAATAATAATAATTTTCCGTTCACTTTGCAATTTTTCACAAAAAGATTACCTATGTTTTTAAGACCGATTTATATATATATGTCAGTTTTCCAGAGTAACGAAGTGTGATCATTTTTCCTTTTCGAGCCTTCTTTCTAAAAATTATAGCCCTCTTTTCAATTGTTTCATAAAAAAAAACCCTAAAGAAATACTAGAATTGCTATATAGTAGTCTTATTTTGAGACTTTGAATTAGCAACTTTATAATGCAAATAAGTCCTTAAAGAAAGTGATATCACGCTTTAAAGTTCGACTTAATTACTCTAGAGGTCGAATTTCATTGTTCTACCCAATTCGAACCCATATTTTCTCAACACCAGCAACATAGACAAACTCAAAAAACAGAGCCAGCTGGCTGATCTTATTTCGCTCGACTTGAATTCAGACCTTCCCTCCTCTCTTGACCGAACGACTCTTAAGACAAGCAATTCATAAGACCACAACCCAAAGTCGAAGAGAACACCTTGTCGGAGACGGCCATTTTCGTCGGTATCGCAGGTGGGGCAATCGGTAGCTTTCTAGGCGACAAGCTAAAGCGAGGAGCGAAGAAGCCAACTGCGCATTTAATATGGAAGAATAGATATTTATACCCTTTCTTAGGGAAAAATTTAAGAGGGTTAGAGAGAAATCCGACTTGGGATATTTTTCAAGCAGAAAACTCCGGAGATTTTTTTGGTGTGTCTAAAGAGAAGATTTGGTGTGGGCTAGACCCACCATATCCGCACGCACTTTGCACGCGGTTTAATTAGCACTAACCCCTTTGTTATATATATATTCGTACGGTTATCTTATTAACTTTAGTTAATTCAAATGTTGTTTTTGTTTATTGAGAATTTTCGAAAATTATGAAAATATTCGAAATTTTATTTATTAAAAAATAATAATAATTTTCCATTCACTTAGCAATTTTTCACAAAAAAATTACCTATGTTTTTAAGACCGATTTATATATACATGTCAATTTTCCAGAGTAACGAAGTGTGATCATTTTTCCTTTTCGAGCCTTCTTTCTAAAAATTATAGCCCTCTTTTCAATTGTTTCATAAAAAAAACCCTAAAGAAATACTAGAATTGCTATATAGTATTCTTATTTTGAGACTTTGAATTAGCAACTTTGTGACGCAAATAAGTCCTTAAAAAAAGTGATATCACGCTTTAAAATTCGACTTAATTACTCTAGAGGTCGAATTTCATTGTTCTACTCAATCCGAACCCATATTTTCTCAACACCAGCAACATAGACAAACTCGAAAAACAGAGCCAGCTGGCTAACCTTATTTCGCTTGACTTGAATTCAGACCTTCCCTCCTCTCTTGAACGAATGACTCTTAAGACAAGCAATTCATAAGACCGCAACCCAAAGTCAAAGAGAACACCTTGTCGGAGACAGCCATTTTCGTCGATATCGCAGGTGGGGCAATCGGTAGCTTTCTAGGCGATGAGCTAAAGCGAGGAGCGAAGAAGCCAGCTGCGCATTTAATATGGAAGAACCGATATTTATACCCTTTCTTAGGGAAAAATTTAGGAGGGTCAGAGAGAAATCCGACTCGGGATATTTTTGGGGCGGAAAACTCCGGAGAAAGGACAAAGGTTTTGTGTCCAGGTTAATTGGACCGGGAGGGGAGTGATGGCGGATCAGCTCACGGCATTCCAATTTTCAGGACGAAGTTCACACGGACATTCCGGCAACGTGTTTTGGGTGAAACTCAAGTTTTTGTTTTGTTGGCGATTTTTCACTATGACAAAGTTCGTAGTAAAAAAAATTGGAATCATCACCATAGTCTATTTATGACCGTTTCTAATGATGAATAATATACGAAAAGTTAAAAGAGAAGCGGACACATCTTCTTGAAGGCTGTGTTTAGTTGTTCAAATCTGGACCGGTATAAAATATCATAAGGTAAAATTAGAATTTCTCGGAATAATAGAAAATCGCATAATCTGTTTGATGCAACCTTATATAGGATTAAGATTTTCTGAAAATCCTCTGTCATATTTAGCTATTTTACCCTAAACTTGCCACTTTCAATACTCCTCATAATGCCTTGAGTTTGACACCCCATCCATGGCCCTCTCGGTCGCCATTTTGTGCAAACCTCGTGCGAGGATCGCGACCCCGTCCTTATGTCTTAAAGATGGAGAGGTAGAACTTGAAGGGGTCGATTCAGATTGCCTTTTGGTTAGCAATCTAGTCTTTCACTTGGGTTGCCGCTGAAGTACTTACTCAAGAACCTACAAAATAGTATCTTCACTATTGAGGTGAGGTCAAAGCAAGAGTGCCTAGAAAAAAAAAATGAAAAATAAGTGAAACTGTGGTATTCTTTTGCTAGTGTGATCCGGATGCAGAGATGATATTGTTTTATCATCACAAATCCATCTCAATACTAGAAGTAAAATCACAAGAGAAATTGGTTTTACGGCAAAACGATGAAGGAATCGATTTGAGGGTATCAAGGGGTGGGAAAGCCAACAAGTATAAGAAACTCTAGTCCACATATATTAATGCATCCTCAGAACACTCATTTGAATAAGAACAAGTATCGGAAACTCTTGTCCACATATTAATGCGTCCTCACAACGCTCATACCAAGAAGAAGAGTGACGATGATTGGTGGTGGTGGTTCTTGCGCGATGGCTGGCAAAGTAATATTTTAAAGTGTTTAAAATTTTTTATTCAATCCTGGTGGTAGTGGCTCTTGCGTGGTTACGGACAAAGAAATATTCCAAAAGTTCAAAATTTGTTATTCAATCCAGCTTTATCTATTCCCTGTCTCAAATTTCTTATTCAGCATTTTATCCAGATATATTCATCATGTCCAAAGAACGTCACCAAACACTAGATAGGATAACATTATCTTATTTAGATTCAAATTCATACTACCAAACACAACTAAAGGATTTTGCTAAATGGTGCCTTCAAGGTACTTGTCAAGCAATTAAATTCGGAAAAATTATATCAATAGTCCCTAAATTTTGACTCATTATACAATGCAATGTTTGGACTATTAATTTGTTCGATGTGATTCTTAGACTATTTCTAAATTGTTGAATTATTCCCTCACAAAGTCAAATCAATCTTTCAACCAAAAAAAAAGTCAAATTAGTCTATTGGTATTATTAAAAGTTTTTATAATTACACTATTACCCAGATTTTAGAAATTTTTTTCATTTCAATCCATTTTCTAAATTAAAAAAATGGTAGCTTTTTATTATCTTTGTAGTCTTTATTAGTATTGCTAAAGTTTGGTTTAAGTATATATTAGGTTATGATATCTCTAATAGAAAAGGTAGAAATTCATCTAGAGTTATATCAAATTCATATTCTTGCTATTTTAAATTCCTAATTTACAAATTTAACAACATTCAAATAAGAAAACACAACACGGTAAAAGCTTGCAAATTTCATCTTTCTAAAAGGTTAAGAACAAAATTTAGATTAATATGAGTATGATTATTTGTAGATAAATTACTATCTTTCCTAAATATCCTTATTAAAACACTTATTCTTAAAATAGTAGGAACTCAAACCATATAACTCTAAATGAGGCTTTACCTCTATTGTTATGGAGATCACAAAGAAAAATAAAATAAAGTTAAGTGGAACTATTGTAACATTTATAAAGACCAAAAAATAAAAAGGTAAAAATAAATAGAGTGTTTTTTGTTTAGGAAATGTATTCTAAAACATGGATGTCATTGTAATTATAAGAAACTTTTAACAGTATGGAATGATTGATTTAATAAAATTTAAGAGATTAGATAGAACAAATTAAAAGTTTAGAAATTACATGGAATATTTATAAATGAATTAATAACTCAAAAATAATAGTGTATAATGAATCAAAGTTCAGAAATTATTAATGCCAAATTTTCAATTTAATTTTCATTTGAGGGCCATTGCTTTGAAAAGTCATATACAAGGTGCTGCGGTACACCTTTGGAATATGAACTGGACCAGATTAGTCCACGTGGTTGGTCGTGAATCTGCTAAGCTGTATGGGGACAGAAATACTTGGGATTATCCTAGATTTAAAGGTCTAATCATCTGATAATTATAAACACTCAAAAGCTTTACGTACGGTCAACGATTCTGATTTCTGAGAATACATTTGCACGTCATATCCGTTCGCTTTTCAAGATCCACTTTCTTAGAAAAGCAGTTGCATATCCTAACCGCAGATTTCTTCATACGACCTGCTTTTTTCTTAAATGATTATGATGTCCATTAGCGAGATCTAACAGGATTAGCTAATGAATGCTCAATCGAGCGAGGAATATTTCGTTATGGCTATTGGAAAAATATAGCTTTGAAATGGGTTGAACAATAAAATCGGATCGAGTAAAATAACTCGGACCTTGAAGCGTGATATCACTATCTTTAATGATTTATTTGCCCCACAACGTTACTAATAATCACCGGCAAAAATCCTCCAGGATACAACAAAGTCTCGAATAAAAATACTAGATAGCAATTAGTATTTCTCCAAGGTCTCTCTAAGAAACAATCGAAAAATTGGCTATAGTTTTTTTCAGAAAGAAGACTCGAAAATGACCACCATTTTTCCTTCCGAAAATTGACAAGTATATATATGAAAATCTTTGCAACTCTTCGTGAAAATTGTCAAAGAATGAACAAACACGTCCTTTAGAAAATTGTTTGAATAAACAAATGCGACTCTTCGGAAAAAGTCGAAAACCGAACAATTGCAACCCTTCGGGAAAAGTTGAAAAACCGAATAAATAATTTTCCAAAAGAAAATTGTTCGGATAAACAAATGCGACTCTTCAGAAGAAGTCGAAAACCGAACAATTGCAACCCTTCGGAAAAAGTTGCAAAACCGAATAAGTAATTTTTCCAAAAATTGTCTTGAAAAGACACAAACAAAATTTGGAATAATAATTAATTTTTTTTAAATAAATAAAATTTCGAATTTTCATTTTATATTTCATTTCTGAAAATTTTCAAAATAAAAAGCAACCTTTGAATTGATAAAAAATTAATAACATAAAAAATAAATAAATAACAAAGGGATTAGTACTAATTAAACCGCGAGCGCGCAGGCAATGCCAAGTGTGCTAAAATCGCGTACTCGCACGCAAGTATGTTGGGATCTATCACAACCCAATCATTTCTTTAACTACAAAAAAGAAATCCATATTTTTAAATAAGCCCACTAGCTCCCACTTTTCTTATGTGAGACAAGGAAAAACACTCAGTGTTTTTTAACAAACAAACCTCCAACACTAGCAACAGCCGACCGTGCTGTGGCGGCCCAGCCTAGCCCGTGGAAGCATCTCAGACATCAGTTTTCCATCCAGAACTGGGACTAAGGGGAGTGTATATCAGACAACAGTTTTCGATCCACAAAGTACAGAGTATACATAGAGAGGCGACATTCGAACCCAAAGCTTCTGTAGTACTAGTGTACATTCCAAAAGCACGACTGCTCATTCCTCGAAACTCATGAGAATCAATGAGCTGCAAGGGCGACGCCCACTTTATCGGTCAGGCTCCTCGCGTATTGCTTCCTTGCCGGGTGTTCTTCCTGGGGGCGATTGAAGGCCGTCCACACCGGTTCACCGACAAACAGCCTCATCAACTGCGCGTCAACAACATCATACGGCAATGAATCTCGATGCATTGTGTCAACTCCAAATGGTCTAACTCGAACATAGAACTAACGCATTTACAAGATCAAATTGCCACGGCAGACAAAGATTCCAATACCTTGATGTAGTTACTGGTGTCGAGAGTGAACCGGTGGTAGATTCCGGCAGGCAAAACAATGAGGTCGCCAGGTTTGATCCAGATCCTAATCCAGCGGTCCTCTTTGTCTCGGACGTCGAAGTATCCGCTCCCTTCCAAGCAGTAGCGTATCTCCTCGTCCCCGTGTATGTGCTCCGTGTAGAAGTTCTTAAGCTTCTGCTCGTAGTTGTCCACTTTCTCCGGGCACAAATCCAGCAGATCCTGAGAACATTCCAACAAAAGGGTATAGGCCAGAGGGTCGGAGACCGATCAGCATCTTCGGAAGTAAAAGGTAACACGACAACTTTCGGCAACCACAGGGAATGACTCCGCTGTTATCCGGATTCACTCCTTATCTAAGTAATCAATGCTCAAGTGAAAGGTTACCCCCAGCAGATTATTTGGTCGGTCGTCTCCATCTACACTAAACTTAGTCTGCTTCTCATCGCATCTGTACCTATACAAGTCGAATCTGCGGCCTCCCTCAGTTAATCCGCCGTAGCATAATCTCTATTTACACCTTGCCAATCCTCCCTAAATAGCTCTATACTTCATTCTAAATCCAAGTTTCCAGCTCATGCTTTGATCCAGTCATCTAAGAGTCTCAGCTTCTAATCATATTACCAGAAAAGTGTTATGATAAATTCAATCCTCATTACACGTGCAAATTAAGATCACACGACCAACGCACCGAACAATCTCTCAAAGCAAGAAGGTATCTGCGCATCAACTTACACCACGGCGCAGCAACAAGTGGAGGAGGAGAAGCAAACCAAATTGCGACCGAGAATTTTCCAAATTTCAAGACTTGAAGATAGATTGAGATCAACATCACGCGCGAACAATGCAATCGGCTCTGCCATATTACGACAACTAAGGAACTGGTGCATCTAGAGATAATACTTTCACAGAATGCGAACTACAGGGGCTTCCTCAAACTCATTTACAAAGAGATTTCTCTCAAAGACTCATCAAGTATAAGAGCTAAAAATGAGTACGAACGTACCATGTAATTGTACCCTCTGGCCTCCCTGATCTTGCGCAGCTCCTCATCGTTCTCGTAGTCGCTCGGGTTCAGCTTCCAGTACAGAACTCCCGCATCTGCAACAACCCAAAAAAGCTCTCCGGCTCAATCACCCCATCAACAACAACATCAATGAATTCGTAGGAAAGAAAGAGGACCTGCCAAGTGGTCCAGGGAGACGAACTCAGGGGGGCTGCGGTGGTGAGGGAGCCTCTGGTCTCCGTCGCTCTCGTCCATGAACCACGCCTGCTCCAGGTTTTTTCCCACGACCCCACGAGGGTTCAGTCCGAATGGCATTCGCCTCTAAATCCGAACGTGAATTTGAGTATTCGAAGCTCACCTCGATCGCCATTGCTGAACTGGGAACCGGCTACGAAGGACTCGCTCGCGAACAGGGCCGCAGGAACTCGAGGAAGGAGCAGCAACATGGACGTGGTTTTATAGGGAGGGACGAGGACGGGCCTCGCCCACCGTGTGTGTTCCTCGACCCCTCCAGGAATAAAATCAACCTGAAGTCGTGTCCTCGCCTGCCACGTGTGTGCTTGGATTTTCACTAGTGTTTTGTGGTGGGCAATTTCCTCAAGTATAGATAAAATCTTTGGCCCAATAATAGAAAAAAAAAAAAATCTCCATTTTGCTAGAAGAGTAGAGATTGAGCACCGGTCCGGTTCAATCTGGAAAGTGAACCAGATCAGTTTTGATTGATCGATTCGAGGCTAGTCCATACATGGTCGGGTAGGTCCGTGGACAAAATATTGAGGACTCGGCCTTGGTTGACCATGAAACTAATCAATTAGATATCAAACTAGTTCTTGAAAGAATTGACTCAATTTTTGGTTCCAAAAATTGGAAGCTAACTCTAATAGACCGGATTTGTTTTTTGAAACTTGCCTACCTTAAAATCGATACTCCTAATAAAGATGTCAAATATTTTCTTAACTAATATAAAAGAGAGAGTAATGCTACAAGCACTAAAAATTTATTTAATTAAATTTTACTGAAAAATGGGTACATGTGGTGGCACTTTGATGCTTGGCGGTTGATTTCAAGGCGGACTCTCCATTTATTAAATAGAGAAGATCACCAGGATTTCATATGTCATGAGTTATGTCTAGAGAATCAACAAAAATAATAAATAAGAAAAAAGAGGACCGATATATAAATAAGATAGGATCAAATAAAAGAAATTGATTTTTTTTTTCTAGTCTCTGTTTTTCAACTTTCAGCAAGTATCAAGCAAATTTATTTATTAAAAGCAGAGTAAAGTTGTATTAAACATGAATTCACTTTGTAACATATGAACAAATCTGATGTGTAACTAATGAAATTAGCGAATATTGTCTAGAAACACTAAACCGATCTTCACGGCATGGAGGAATCTTCATCGAAATTCTTCCATGTCTTTAAAATTATTGTCATATTGTAAAAATCCGGGCACTAATTAAACTCAAATAGCAATTTATTTATTCACCAAAATTGGAGCAAAACAAAGGAAAAATATAAAGCTAGCCTATTTGCAGTCCTTAAATGGTTTCATATACGACCTTTTAAATCGAAACATTTTGTTATATATTTAATATTTTTTTTTTCTGAATGTTGGCGTATGTCTAATTCGTGGCTACCTTGTTCTTTTATTTTTATTTCTTTTCCTTTCACTTTATAAGGAACAAGCCAAAAACAAAGGGAAAATTCCAAATAAGAACTCGAAATGAATATATTTTTTCAAATAAGGATCTAAAGTGAATTTTGTGTCACAAATAATGACCCAGAAGTGGACTCATTGTTTCAAATAAGCGACGAAGTGAATTTTGTGTCAAATAAGGATCCAAAGTGATCAAGTTAATCTCTATTGATGACCTTAGTTCGGCGATTAAAATAGGGGCAATTTTGTCAGAAATTTGTGATTGGAAAAAAAAAGGGAAAATTCTAAATTAATTAAGTTTAGGTTATTCATTTAGATGTTTACGTTTTCTTCTTTCTTGTCCCCTGCTACTCCTCGACCAAATCACTACCCAATCATCGTCGTGACTTGATTTTCGTCGCTCCTCGCCTTGCTCAACTGGCAGAGAATTTAGGTCTTCGACTTTGCAGAGGATGGGTACAAGAAATTGGGAGAACTTTGGTCTTTGACTTTGCGGATGATTTGTACAAAAAACAAGGAGACCATAGAAAACCTAGGGCTTTTTTTTGTTCTCGTTTTAGGATTTGTTAATTTTCCCTTTTTTTTTTAACAAAATTGCCCGAACTCTGGTCATCGAAAATGTCACATGACAAATATTTGACTGACTAGCAAGCTCAAGTTCTTATTTGGAATTTATTCAACTACATCGGGTCCTTATTTAACACCATGGGTTAACTTTAGGTCTTTATTTGACACAAAGTTCATTTCGGGTCCTTCTTTGAGAAATTTCGTCAACTTCGGATCCTTATTTGGAATTTTCCCAAAAACAAATGGAAAAGAGCATAATGCACATTTGAGGCTAATTTGCTCTACTTACTTAAGGAAAAAAAAGGCTTAAGTTAAAACCACTTCAATCACAATAATTAGCGTCCATAATCTTGCATAGACTAGCCTATAAGATTATTCACAAGAATTTTATGGGGGGCAAAGGACTGGTCTTGCCAATGAACAAGCATCATCTATATTTAATTTTCCAGTAATAAAAATATTAATTGCGCAAGAATTCTATGTCTTTGATTTTAATAAAAACACCAACTCCATAATATATATATCATAATCCTTTGGGTTAATACCCTGAAAAACTTCAAACTGGTACATCTGTGACAAATTTACCCTAAACTATTTTTTTGACCACCAAAAACCCCAAACTGATACACTTGTGACAAATTTACCCTCTGTTAGTTTTCATTAAATTTTACTATCAAATTATTAAGTTAAATGACACGTGACAATTGACGGGTATACTAATTTGGAATTTTACGCTTCATTTGTCACAGTGATTTTTTTGTGGTATTAATCCAATTTAGCAAATGGTATATTTGTCACAAATTTACTAGTTTGTAGTTTTTTGTGGTCGAATAAATTAGTTTAAGGTAAATTTGCCATAAATATACTAGTTTAGGGTTTTTTTACGATCAATCGGGGTAAATTTGTCATAGGTGTATCAGTTTGGGATTTTTCATGGTCAAAAAAATAGTTTGAGGTATATTTTTCACAAGTGTATCAATTTGGAGTTTTTCAGGATATTAATCATAATCTTTTTATGGAGTTATGATAATAGCCTCATAGACCTTGAGGGTAAACATGGTTTTCCCTTTAAATGATTGTGCTGCTAATAGCCTCTGGTTGTGTTTATGGAGCTATGGTAATAGCCTCGTAGACCTTGAGGGTAAACATGGTTTTCCCTTTAAATGATTGTGCTGCTAATAGCCTCTAGTTGCCAAACACTAGTAAAATAGCATCATGTTTTGGGGAGAGTTATAAAAAAATCGTAAATATATTGCAATTATGTTAATTTAGTTCATTTAGCCAATTTTAGCCAACCGACATTGATTTAAACACTGACCATTTGGCTAAACCTATCATGGACAATTTTTAATAACATTTTATTAATTTTTATTTTATTTTATTTTTACTTTTATTTCTTCTTTGTTTTTCCCCCTTGCCAATTGAGGAAAACAAGGAAAGAAGGAAGAAAAGAAAAAATAAAAATATTATTAAAAATTATTCATGTGATCCATTAGACGACCGTTGTCTATGTTAGTGTGGCTAGTCAAGATGGGCTAGATGGACTGAATAAATGCTATTGCAAAATGTTTAGAATTGAACTAGCACAATTGTAATAGATTTAAGAATTTTTTGGTAATTCATCCTCTTGATTTGATATCGAGTATCTTCTATAATCTTCTTAAGAACTTATAAATACTCCATGCATCATCTAAATTTTGTATTATTTGAATTCACAATTAATTTCTTTATAACTAACTCTCCTCGTAAAGCAAGTATTGACACTTGAATTGAATCAGTTACAATTTTCTCTCGTCACAACTAATTTCCGCATTATTTCAACTTCACTTTATTTCGAATTTAATTTTCCTTTTAAATTCCTACCACATTACAATAACTCCCCTATGCTAACGCCTTAATTTCTCCTCCCCAATAATCACCTAATAAGAGACTAGACCGGTAAAGTGAGAGGAACATAGGATCCACCAATCACTCCCAACACACACACCCTCAATGATCGATCCCAATCAACCAGATGCAGAAGTAGGCCCCTCCTACTGCCCTTGCCCTAAGCCAAACAATAAAACAAATCACCACTCTCTCTCTCTCTCTCTCTCTCTCTAATCTTTTGGTCTCTGTCTTTGACTTTGACTCCCGCATGCTCGCACCCAAAAAATAAAAATAAAAAAGAGAGAGAAATAAACAAATAATAAAAACCCTTCAATCATATATCAACTGAAAATCAAACCATTTTCTCTCTCTCTCTCTCTCTCTCTCTCTCGCAGATAGACACACGGGGATACACAGAGTCATTCAGTCTCCTCTTCCCTGAGAGTGAGAGAGACTTTTCAAAGCGCCCCACCAAGGCCCGTCATCACTTTCCCTCGCTTTGCTTCCTCGACACCGCAGCGATGGCCACGTTGCGCCGCGGCCGGGACCGCCAGGCGCCGCTCCGGCCGACCGTCGCCGTCCTCGCCCCCGCGCTCGCGCTCTTCTTCCTCCTCCTCCTCCTCCTCGCGCCGGCGTCGGCCAGGCCTCTCGCCCGAGACAGCGTCCCGATAATGCGCGAGGGACTCTCCGGCGGAAGAACAAGTGGGTCGTCGTCGGGGGCGGCCGCCGCGGCTCCTCGGAGGCGGAGGCGGCTCGCGGGGCCCGGTTCGGCGCCGCCGTCGTGCAGATCGAAGTGCGGGGACTGCTCGCCTTGCCAGCCGGTTCACGTGCCGGTCCAGCCCGGTCTGGACACGCCGCCTGAGTACCATCCGGAGGCCTGGCGATGCAAGTGCGGGAACAAGCTGTTCATGCCCTGAAACAGAGACACCCAAGAAAAAAGGAAAAAAGAAGTGTTTTTTTATTTATTTCTTATTTTATTTTTATTTTTTGTGCAGTGTAGTGTAGTGTAAACTCTCTGGAATTTATAATTAAATATATGTATCTTTTAGAATTTCGTGAGACGTTGATTTTTGGTCGGGACAGGGGAACATATTGGGAATGCAAAGATTTCCTCAGACGACACTTGTTTTTGTGCTTGCCTTCTTTTCACTTGCATTGATTCCTAGGAATTTTGCTATTTTCCTTGTTTATTTATTGTGGGTTTTCTCCGACTCGCATTAATGTCAGAAATTACGCAGGGATGGCTTGAGACAAATTGTCTCTCGACCTTGCGCATTGTTAAATCCACCATGAAAGTCTGGAGCTGCATTCACAAGTGTCTCAAAAATTTGTGATATTTATAGATAAGAATATGCAAAAGAAAATTGTATAATTTATGTATATTTCATAATGAAAAGCACTATTTATAGGCTTTCACAAATTCATTATTTTAGGATATAAGATGTTATAATATTGATAATTACAATATTGATTATAATCAATTATGATCAATGGATGGTATATACAATTACTGGAGATGCACAATTAAAAGAATAATGAAGAATCTCCAAGATATCTGTAACATTTATGATTGAATTTATATACAGATCCATCCATCCCAACTCACTTCTTCTTGCATAAATTGGGACCCGCTTGTCGTCGGTGGGAATAGAATGATTGGAATAGGACATGAGGAATAAGAACCTAAAATTAAGAACTTGATTAGTAATTATCTTTCATCTCCGTGATATTTTTTATGGTGAAAAATATTAATAATTCACAAGTATTAAAATCAATAATTATACAAATACAATTGTTCATATTTAAATCTTTTTTCTTACAAAAGTTACCAAAGCTAAGCCAAGCTAGTTATTCATCTTCATTTAATGAAGATGTCGTGATTTCCTAATTACAAAGATTGGTCGACAGAGTCGGGGGCAAAATGTCAAATTGAGAGCGACTTGTCTTGGGACCATGAACTGAATAAATGTTTCTTTGTCTATCCCGAATCTTTTTCGATAAAATTTTCATCATATATAAGGGATGACATACATATGAAAAAGAATGTAATGATAGAATTAAGAAGAGATGTTTCTTTTCATGTCATTATAAGCAGAATAATATGAAAGAAATAATTTTCTCAACATAAGGAAATTACTAAGAAGCTTAATTAGACTAACGTTGATACCTAAAATTTTTTGGCCAAAAGCCAGTTCCGCATATTTTTCATTTGGAACTAGTTCATATTGTTTAGGCATTTAGAGTTTCCTAAAAGTTGGGACTAGATTTCTTGATATTTAATCCCAATGATTTATATATAGAACAAATATTATCATGTCATTAAAGAGACTTATTGGTCATTTTGAAGTATTATGCAATTAGACTTCTAAGGTCATTTTAAATCTCTTTGATTCGTGAAAGTAAGGTGAATTCTCGTGCCATACTCAGCTCTAACAAGCCTTGGAATATGTTTTTTTGGGGCTCTAATCTCATTTAATCAATGATGAGAAGTCAAATTGCCATAAAAAAGTCTAAGAGAACCCACGTAAAGTCTAGGTGTCACCTAGCGATCAAGTAGGTCACTTGCGCTTGGCTAACAATTCCTTATACTTTATTGAATTTCATCTTTGAAGGGTCGTGACAATCAAATAAGAAAAAGAAATAGCACTCAAATGATTCACCAATATCCTCATGCATAAATCATTAACTCAAGTTGGAGACCACCCTTTTGGTATATACGCATTCAAAATATATTCCCTTTTTCTTATCAAAATTGTCAAAGAATTCCTCTCTCTCTCTCTCTCTCTCTCTCTCTCTCTCTCTCTCTCAAAATAGGCCTTATAATAGGTTAATGGGAGCTCTAATCTCGCTTGATCAAGTTGTGGTCGGAAAAGTTTTGAAGAACCCATATGAAGTGTAAGCGTCGTCTAGTGACTAGATAAGTGACTTTCGCTTGTCTAATTGTCTCTTGCATCACCTCGAATTTTATCCTAGGAGGGCTACAACAAGAAAAAGAAATAGCACCTCGTCCTTTTGATAATTCAGTACTTCTGGTATCTATGCATTCAACATATTCCCTTTTTCTTATCAAAATTGTCGATGAATTTCCTTCTCTCTCTCTCTCTCTCTCTCTCTCACTGAGAACCGGATTCCATGAATATGGAAGAGGAACATGGCGGATGGCAATGAGAGAGGGAACAGGATTTTGAGGGCCGTACATAATCGCAGAAGCAAATGGAAACAGAGCATGTGAACCAAAAAGGTGGGGTTTCCATCTTTCCCGTTCCCGTGTCCCGTGCTCGGATAAGCCTTAAAAGTAGCAAGAAAAAGGACACCCGTCTCTCTCTCTCTCCCTCTGTCTCTCTGGCTGTCTCTCTCTCTCTCTCTCTCTCTCTCTCTCTCTCTCTCTCTCTGACCCCTGATCAATCACCTGTGTCTACTTTTTTCTTCTGTTATTTCTCGCCATGATAACGATAATCGCAATAACATGCTGCAACTGTTGAGAGATACGACAGCATTCAAGTCTTCGTCTCTCCTACGGTATTTGACTTTCTCTGTATCGCTGCGCCTGACCTGAGATGGTGATGACGAAGTACGTCTCGGCATATCTCCTCCCTTTTCCCTTCCTTTCTTGTGTAGTACGCCCTTTTCTCAATCAATTGATGATTTTGTGCATTGATTAGCTCCAAAAAGGACGTTTTCTTTTTGCTGTGTCCCTTTGCAGGGGAATTATTGCAGCAAGGGAAGGGAGTGGAAATTCATGGGATTTCGCAAATTGTCTAAAATCGACACATGAATTTATGTATGATTTTTTATTTATTTATGATTTCCTAAGATTTGAGTAATATTCTATATTTTGGCAGGAAATTAAAAAGGATTAATTTCCAGCTTTTAGTTAAATCGAAATGAAAAAACGGTGGGCATGGAGTTTTTGTTACGCGATCCAACTAATTCGATGGGATACTTACCAAATTAATGAGTCCCCATGTTTGTGAGAACAAATGTATTGCTTATCAATGGAAAAAATATATAAACAAATGTTCTTGTTTTATCGGGCAATGAGGTTGGTCCAATTTGGTTCAAAATGTCAACTCAAAAATTAGCCGATTCCATTTTTTTTTTTTTTCTGGTTTCACTCCTCTTTTAAAAAATTCACCTATGAAGTTAATCTGATGATGACTGGTGGCCAACATGGTCTCAATGCTTCAATATTCCATCGTTAACACATTGTTTTGTCTACTAAACAAGTTAGAAAAATGCGAGCCCTGCCAATCAACTTCATGTCTCTCACAAATAAACATCCTTTTGGCAAAGTCTTCGAATTTGTTAGAAACTTCCCTTGTTTTTGGCCATTGTGACTTTATTTATTTAGCCAAAGATTTCTATAACTCCGTTGTCAAGTCATGACAAAGCAACCATGAAATTCCTTTACAGGCAAGCAAGGAAGTAAAGGTGGCAATAAGATGCAATGCAAGAGTAAAAGGAGAAAATGACGATTATCTTGGTCCAGTTCTCTAGTTTTGGTCCAATGTTGCCCCCAAGAACCAAACCAATAATAGCAATAGCCATAACCAAATCAGAATTGGTCAAGTAGGGTCAGTTCAATCTTGTTCCGGGGCTTACCCAGGACCCATTCTCACCACTATCCTTGACCAAAATTTCTAAGTTGCACTAAAGTGTTTGTGTAATCAGTTGATCTAGTTCATTTGAACTAAGCTCTCAAAAAGAGTATTCAATAAAGTTGGAGATAAATCTTTACTTGAGAAGGTCCCAACATTACCAAGACCATTGAAATATGTCTATTGAAGGAGGTTCAACTCTAATACCATCTTTAACTATTAGCGCATTTCACGAGAACTAACCCCCCCTCTCCCCCACCCCACAAAATATAACACAGTATTCAAGGTGACCACATAAATTGATTACCATTTGAGAACCGATCTTACCTATAAATAACATCGTGAAATCTTGTGTATCCGACCGTGTCTCTTCCCTAAAGAACTCAAAACACTAAAAGTAAAGTCCCATCCGCCTTGCCTCTTAAACAATATCAATCCGTACTTTCTGGTTCTGTACTTTTTTGGAACCTTTCTCCTCATAGTCCAATCGCGTTCCATCGCACCACCCTCCAAATTGAATGGTGGCGGCCCACGCCCAAATAATGGATGCACGAGAGGAAATGGCCTCCTGCTTCACCATATCGAGATCCAGACAGAGACTCCTTTTAGCCATTCAAGCCCCATTGAAGATCCGTGACCGTTTTGCAGAAAAAAGTCACCATATACATTCTAATTTCTGCTTCTTCTTCTCGACATCACATGCCCACCCCCACCAAAATTTGTATAAGTTCCTGAGAAATTCTCAAATGTTCGAGTCCCACTATTCTGTCGATGTCCTTCAATGGGACCCAAGTTACCCAGCAATGATTTTCCTTCTCTTTCTATACTATAGAAAATCTCACGTTGCTTTTTGAAAAAAAAATTTCCCCTCTTTTAGTTTGTGAAAAGTGAATGGGCTAAAAGAAATTGCGCACCGAACGGGTTTTCGTGGTAAGGAATTATCAGTTCGTTTGGGATTTGGATCGGTAAAGGGTTAGCGGCCTAACTCTAATTCAAACGGGTCATGCCTACTAGGGGTGTAAACGGGTCGGGTCTTGATGTTACCCGACCCGACCTGAAACACGTTAAACTCGCATAGGAAATTCGGGTCGGGTTTCCGGGTATTCCTCTTTTTTATTTTTTATTTTTTATTTTTTTTTCGGGTGAGAGTTGAATGGGGGCATTCATCTTCATTGTTGTTCGCGACTTCTCGCAATTGTTATAGGTTATTACAAAACATTCCAAGCCTTGGCTTGGCTCTTTATTTTTTAGCATTGGATTGATTTTTGTCTCTTTTTTCTTTTGGCTGGCCTCAAATGAATGTATCTTCTACAAATGAGCACAGGCATATGCATGTGGGGAAAAGAAAGAAGTTAAAATGGGGTTGGAGAGAAGTAAATGTTTAAGAATTACATTCATACAATCGGAAAAGAAGATGCTAGAGAATCGGAAATAAGAAAAGCTGCACTTCTTGCCAATGCCCACGAATTCATAAGGTATGGTGAGCTTGGTAAATATGCTGAAAAGGGTTTTACATATGGAGAATTGAGCTGTCTAATTTTGTAGTAACTTCTTGTGCAGCAAGAATCTCATGCTATTGCCAGAACTTCTTTGGACAAAAATGAAATCATGCATCGTGCAAGATTGGCCATTATCTGTCCTATAAATTGATCTGAGACACACCAAAGATACACAAAAATTAACAAAACCAGATTCTCCTCCCTTTGCAGTCTTTCACGCGAGAATTTTAAGAAGGCAAACAAAATTCACTCTGTTTGCAAAGACCAGGAATCTGAACAACCCCGAAGAACTCAATGTAATGAAGGATAAGGACTACATATCAAAAGAACCAAACACCATGATTCATTCAAATCTTCATTCAACGAAACCATCCCAAAACAATGATTTTTTTCCCTCTTCCATTAAATAAATCATTTCTAATCCAAACGCTAACCATCACTCATTTCTAATGCAGACACTAACCAGCACTGCCCACTATCCAGGAATACCAAAAAATTAATCTCATTCTCAACCTTCCTCACACAAGGGAGAGTCCAACTCAGCCCTTAGTCAAGCAAAATCAAAGCTAAAGCAAAAACAAAAGTCCCCACCTGCCAAAAGCAACAACCCCCTAAATTCTTACCCACCCAGACTTTAGTTTGACATCCTTGTTCTTCTTGCCGGTGTTCTTAGCAGCCTGATCATTGAGAGTCACATTATACCTCTTGGTCTTCCAAACCATGATCTTGAACCTCACTGCAGTGGCCAAATCCACCCTAAAGACCAAAGACTCATTCTTGGCCACATGGGATCTTCAAGTTTCCCTTCCCCAAGCAACCCACAGGCCTTAGCAACAGTAGTTAAGGTGTAGTCAGTCAACTCCAAGCCCTCCTCCACCATACTAATAAATAAATCTAGCACTTCAAAAGCTTTGCCATTTTCACAAAGTCCTGGCATTGTGTGAAACACAATTCTTCTCTGGCATTATATGAAAAATCTCCATAGCCAGATCAGTAGACAACAAAAACACACGATGGAGCAATTGCTTGTGCCTTCCAAGTAACAACTACTTCGACGCGGTGCAGTAGCAGCAGCAGCTAGCAGACATATATGGAACATGGATTTCGCGAAACAAATTCAAATACCGACACCTTAGGAGCTGTCAAAACTCATGATTTGCATATGAGAAAATCAGTAAACTCCCCCAAGAAGCTGTCAAAGTTAAGATGAGTCGGAAAATTGCGGGTGCACTAGAACCGGAAACTTAATATCAGTTCACCCGATTGAAGCAAGAATATAACAAGGCAGAATTCGCATGAAGCTACAAAAGAAATACAACAGCAGTAGGTGGATATGGGCCAAGTTCGAAGTTTTCAATCGCACATCTTAACCACCCGCTCATGTCGGCTGCAAAGTTCATGTAACAAATCCACTTCCCAATGCTGCGAACATCAATTCAGTGCACGCGAGGCATTCAAAGTGCTCGAATTGACTCCAGCACAAACTTGGATTCCGCCAACCAAAGGGCCGTTATAACCACTGGATTCGCCCCAGTGACCATCCTTCCAACATGGAAATGAGAGGTGAGAAGTTCAAATCCCCACCTTCTCGAGGGATGGGGTGGGGACGCGTAAGTTTCATAAATGGGTTTCAACTCCCACGCCCTAGAAGAGGTAGGGCAAAAGTCTGAGAGTGAGTGTAAAGTAGGAAAAGAGTAGGACTGATAAAAAAAAAAAAAAACCAAGGGCCGCTACGATGGCAGGACGAGCGATGACGACTGACGCTTGGGGATGCATGCGGAACAGGAAAATCAGCAGACAACAAAAACGCACGGCAAGAAGTAATAAATTCCCCTTAAAATGTTTCCAATCGAGGGGGAAGGTGCGTGGATCTGGAGGGGGCTCCTCACCTGCCGGGACTTGGAAAGGAGGCGAGAAGCGAGCGCCGAGTGAACCCAGTCCACGAACCGTCGACGATGGTCGGCCGCACGCGGTGGCTAGGGTTCCGGTGTCGGCAAGGGGTGGTGACGGCGACGGCGAGGCGGAGGCGCGTTGATCGGAGGGCAGCAGCGGACTCCACGAGAAGGTGCACTCGTCGGAGAAGAAGGCGGAGCCGATGAGGTATGTGCTTCAGTGCTCGTGTTTGACTGTTTGTGTTTGGGGCTAATGTGTTTGTGTTTCTATTTAGAATTAACGTGTTTCGGGTCGAACAATGTTCGAACCCTGACCCAACCCGAAACACATTTTTTTGCTTGTTTTATATTTGTTACCCAAACATGACCCAAATACGAAACAAGTATAATACATGTTTCGTGTTCGATTTGGGTCGGGTCAGGTCAGATCGGGTTTTTTTGACACCCCTAATGCCTACAGAAGTAGTATAGTATAGCGAGGATTGAATATCTCTCTATTTCAGGGGTAAAAAATGCCTCAGTTTTATTGTTAGGGGCAGTGCTTATATATAGATTGGAATAATAAATTTCTTTCTTTTTGATAGAGACTTGATATTTCATTGAAAAGATTTTCTATCTTTTTCTTTTTTTGGGTGAAAAATAGGTCAAGTCGTGCGATTCCTTTTCCTCGATTTGTTTCTTCAAAAAATAAAAGAAGAAAAGAAGAAAAGAAAAGAATGAGCTCTCCACTAAACAAGGGAAATGGCCATTCCTTGACAAAATGTTAAGAGGCTTATTCCGCACGGTTATTTCGTACCCGTTACTTTTTCCTCAAACAGTACATATTTTGAGGAAGTCTTAAACATTTCGATGCTATTTCTTTTCGTTCCGCAAATTTTCTAACAAAACAAAAAGAATCACTATACTCTTTCCACTCCATTTCTTTGTAATGAACGATCATAAAAGTTGTTAAGAATTAAAGGTGTCAATATGATTCATGAGTCATGAGCCCGCTTTCTACCTCACATTTTTAAGACCGAGTTATACATGGATTGTTTAACATTTGAATGACGGGTTGAAAGTTGGTCTAAAATAATATAGATCAATAAGATTGGGTCATTAATGAGTTTTCACAAAATCCATTTTTGAATCATTTAAGAAGAACCAAATTAACATAATATTTTTGGACCCAGCTTGAGCACACTCGAACACTTGATTCTCTCGAAGCTGAGGTCGCACTCGTGCCAAATTTTGATGAAACCCACCGTCCCCTCAAGAACAAGAAGGTTTGCCTATTCCCCCCTCAGCCCTTCTTTGTGTGTGACGCTCTCCTGCTAGCGAGATGCTTTCGCTTCATCCTCCATTGAGCTCGGATCGTTACAAGGCTGTTGCGACCCTCCGGCAAGGATTAAAAAAGACGGGTTTAGAGATAATGTCGAGTTGGAGACCACAATTCTCAATCGCTACGAGTTCTCCCAAATGTTTATCTTATGCTATGTTGGAAAATTCATTTCGATTGATTAGCTTATGAAAATTCTATCATGCGAAGGATTGCCATTAGCTAGAAATCAAATGAGGTACAAGATATTAACTCAATTCCTATGCAATTAGAGATTTAGGATCATGGACTTTATTACTCTCGTTATTCAAACTAATGCCCTATGGATACCCTAATTTGATTGATTTGCTAACTGATTATCCATGAAGTCTTTTTATCAAATTATAAGTCCTAAATTTTTATCCGCTAGATGTCCATTGCAATGCTTTTTGGTATTTATTGTGATCTTAAAAATGTAGCCTAAACAGTTACCTGGAACAAGCCAATCACAGCACAAAAGAGACATAATAGAATTACAACCAACTTATTAGAACAATAATAAAAGAACAATTAAAAGATAGAGAATAATTTAGTATGAGTTGCTCAAAAATATAACATGGCGTTGCTATTAAATCCCCGGATAGCAACCCATGAGCTAAATTTCAATCTAATCCTATTTCTTTTCTCAGAGACTGCTCTATCTAAACCAAAGGTACTCAATAAAATCCCTTTGTTATATGTATACTAACTAAATGAAACTAAGCTAAATCTAATAACCTAATCAAGACCTATTTTCTAAACATTCTTCAATTTTTCATTTTCTCGAATTGTTTATATATTTATTTCTGGTAAATGGGGACTCGGGTCCCTGGGCCCGGTTGGAACTTGGGCCACATTTTGGTCTCATTGGTTTTGGATCTTAAGTTTGCGACATCACTGGGTACATATATCAAGCCCACTTCAATTTAAAAAGAACTTTTCAAAGCCCAATTTCAGATACACTCCTCTTAAGCCCATCTTGAAGGATTAATGCACTAAGCCCATTTTTGACCACATCAAGCCTACCTTAAGCCCAATTTCTATTATAGATGGATTAAGCCTCGAATCCACATTAATTCTAATTTCCAATATAAAGACCATCTTCTTATTCTCTGTCCTCAAACGCCTGAACGCTAACAATTTAAAGACATCTAAAACTTCAATGAACCAAAAAACCTTCCAACATTATAACGAAAATATCCCTGCCTACCGTCGCCTATCTCAATTCGTTCCCGGACCGCTATTGCTCCGCCTTCAGCCATCATTTTTGACCACCAATATCTTCCGACCACAAGACAATCAAAGCACAGAGACAATACGAGATGTGATGAACTAGCCCGTGTAAATGGATATAGATTAACACTCGGGCCATGGATTCAGCACCATCATCTGGGCACGACGAACAACATTGTCGATCACCAGCTTATGCAACTAGAAAAGAAAACAAGAGACTATTCAGAAATGTTCTTGGTGACTATGGAACATATTAAAATTCTCACCTAGTGACTGACAACATAAATTGTAACATATAAGATGCGTCAATACTTGTTCAGATTGACCAATGGTAAGGACTATTTCACAACAATATCTAAATTGAACACGTTACGGGCATTGCTGGTATGGAACCAGACATGGTATCGAGTTGATTTTTATACGAAACTACTGCGAACACAACAAAATCAATACCAATCATCGTGAAACAACTCAGAACTTAAATGATTAAGCAACATTGACATGGTTCGGCCTTTAATCTCGTCAAAACAGCGCAGTTCAGAAACCGAGGTTCCCTGGTTTGTCACCTATGCCAGGAGAGCAACAAGCATACGAGCTAATGATTGAAGCTTTCACGATCGTCCATGATCGAAACTAGAATTAGCAGAGCAGATTCAGACAAGATTTGGACTCTTTAGACCTTTTTGGCCAAAAACAGAGCCGAACAAGGGTGACGCGGGAGCAGCTATCGACGGTGGTTTACAGCTTCCGTGTCGTGTCTGACACGTGTTAGACACATCGACATGCTCGGACACGGTCGGACATATGGTCAACATGTGTCGGATTTTCCGACACGTGGTCAACCTTTGCCCGACACGTTTCGACACACGTGTCCAGGAGGATGGAAGCGACGGTGAGGGAGTAGACCGCGAGCGACAGCGAGAGACGGCTGAGCATAGACTGAGGCAAGGGCCGCCTGCCATGGATCCGAGGCTGCAGCTGTGAGGGAGAAAGGACCCAAGGCGAGAGAAAGAGGAGAGGAAGGCGGTTGTGCGGCGAGCGGCGAGCGGCGAGGAAGGGGGTCGTGCGGCAAGGAGCGGCGAGCGGTGAGGAAGGGGATTGTGCGGCGAGCTGTGAGCAGCGAGGAAGGGGGTCGTGCGGCGAGGAGCGGCGAGCTGTGAGGAAGGGGACCATGCGGCGAGCGGCGAGGAGGAGGGAAAGTGATAGGGACAGGTGGGGGGAAATGGACGATGGTGGGGAGGGAAAGAAAAATAAATAAATTTGGGGGTGGGGGGAAAGACAAAGGTGGGGAGGGAAAGAAAAATAAATTTGGAGGTGGGAGGAAATGGATGAGGGAAAGAAGAGAGTGAGGTGGACTCTAGTGGGGATTTTTTTAATCAGAAAAATAAATAAATGAGATTAAAAAATAATTTTAAAAATAAATATACTGAATTAGAATTAAATTAATTAAAAATAAAAATATTCATTTAATATATAACGTGTCCCAACGTGTCGGAATTTTCTATTTTTAAGAAATAACGCGTCGACATGTCGTGTCGTGTCGTGTCGCGTGTCCGTGCTACTTAGGTTTACGGCGAGAACAATGGCGAACGGCGCGGGAATCACGAGTAATGAGGATCAGATTTTCGTAAGGTTCTCTCTCCATTTTCCCTTCTCTCTGTGATTTTTTTCTTTTCCCTCTTGTCCTTTTTGCTCTCCGTTAACCTCCCTCTAAGTTCAGGGAATTCTGTAATGGATGAAGATAGGCAGCAATGATCTTGTGCTATGGTCTTTTGAATAGGAAAAGTTAGCCCAAAGCAACTTGCCTAATGGATTAGTTGGTGATTTGTGACTCATTAGCTATTTCCAAAGTAAAATAAACTGACTTGCTACATGGATTAGTTGGACTGCCCGACTCTTTATCTTGTTTTGCTCAAAGCACTTGTTTCTGTTCTCTTCATCAAACCGTCAAAATTAACCATCTTTGATGACTTTTTCTTGTTTTGCTCAAAGCACGTGTTTCTGTTCTCTTCATCAAACTGTCAAAACTATCTTTGATGACTTGTAGATGTATGACAGAAAGCAAGAATCCTCAATATTTTAAGTTTCAATCTTTCTAGTAGATTATACATTATTAATTGATGATGCCTGACCCTTTCTCTTGTCTAGTGATGAATGAGGCTGACCATAATTAATTGGACCAACCAAAATAAATGTTTTGAAACTTTTTGGTTGGTCACTCTTGTTCAGACGCGTGAAGGGAGAGGAGAGAACGAGAAGTTAAAAAAAGCACGCCGGCAATTGATATGAAAAGGTTTTTTTTTTTTTCCTCTCACATCCAATCATTTTTTTTTTAGTTATAGGCTTTTACGTGGCGACTATAGTGCTAAAAATTCATAACTAGACGGCGGCAATGAACTGAAGGGCACTGAAGTAGTTGTTGATCGTGAATTGCTTGTTAGGAGAATCATGATACTTTAAACAAATCAAGGTAGTCCAAAGCAACTTGATTAATGGATTAGTTGGTGATTTGTGACCCATTCACTATTTCTAGAGCAAAATAAAGCAACTCGCTTCATGGACAGGTTGATGTGCCCAACTTTTTTATTTGTTCAGCCCGAGGCAAAGTAAACTCTCTTTGATGAGTATGTTGGATGTATCATCGGTATTTTAGGCTTCAAAACATTTATTTTACTCGATGCAAGTTGCAAAAAGATTCTTGTTTGTTTGTCCTATTAATAGTGGTCAACTTCATCCTTACCAAAAAAAAAAATAGTGGTTAACTTCATTCATTGCTAGACAAGAAAAAGAGTCAGGCATCACCAACAAAAAATATATGATCTAGGCATCACACTTATGGATAGGAAATTGTGCAAAGGATCATGATTCTCCTATCAAGCAGTTCTCAATCATCAACTATTACCTCAGTATCCTTCAACTAGATCATTAATGCCCACTATGAGAAAGTAATCCGCGAATTGAGGGTTTAGTACATGTTTTTCAAATAATTCATTAAAAAATGGTGTGAATGAAAAGTAAATGTTTATCATCGTGGATGCCCATTGTGAGAAAATAAAAGATATGACTGACAGAATGGAGAGGAAAAAAATACATAGTGGAGAGGAAATATTTATTCTAATTGAGTGTGGATCAAATGATACAAAGTGGGTATTCTCTATATTTTAGTGGAGATGCCTGCATTATGTATGATAAATATAAAAATGTCATTGTCTTCGTTAAGATGGAAAATAAGAATTTTCCTATTCGATGGAAATATGTCAAAGATATAGCCATGAAAGCTTAACTTGATGATTCATGGCTATGGCATCGAAGGTTTGGCCACTTCAACTTTGCTAGGCTAAAAACTCTACATCATAAAAATATGATGAGAGACTTTCCAACCTTTACAGAAATTTCAGATGTTTGTGAAGACTGTCTTCTTGGAAAGCAATAGAGACAATCCTTCCCATCTAGAGGTGCATGGAGAGCTAAGAAGCCATTAGAGCTAGTCCATACGGACGTATGTGGACCAATGAGAACCCCCACACTCAATCGGAATAAATATTTCATTCTATTCATTGACAATTACACAAGAATGACGTGGGTATACTTTCTTCGAGAAAGATAAGAGGTTTTCTCAATCTTCAGAAAATTCAAGAGCCACGTTGAGAATCAAAGTGGCCAAAGAATCAAAGTCCTAAGGAGTGACAGAGGCACATAATACAATTCAAAGGAGTTTAATAAATTTTGTGAAGATGAAAGAGTCCATCATCAACTAACTGTTGGCTACACCCCAGAGCAAAATGGAGTAGTTGAAAGAAAAAATAGAACCGTCATGGAGATGGCAAGGTTTATGCTAAAGGAAAAAGGACTTCCTAACTCGTTTTAGGCAGAAGCAGTCTACACGGCCGTATACATCTTAAACAGGTGCCGAACTAAAGCAGTCCAAAATAAAACGTTTTCAAACTCAAGAAAGCCTTGTATGGGTTAAAGCAAGCACCACGAGCGTGGTATAGTAGAATAAGCAAGAATTCAGAAGGAGTATGAGTGAGCCAACACTCTACATCAAGACCCAAGGTAAGTCCGATACTCTCATTGTCTTTCTATATGTATATGATCTCATATATACAGGAAACAATGAGACAATGGTCCAAGAATTCAAAGAAGAATTGATGAAGACATTTGAGATGACGAACTTGGGCTTGATGCATTACTTCATTGGCATTGAGATCGACCAAAATGAAGGAGTGTTTATCTCGCAGAAGAAATATACTGAGAATCTCTTGAAGAAATTTCAGATGAACTATTGCAAAGCAGTATCAAGTCCGCTCATGACAAATGAGAAACTATTGAAAGAAGATGGAGCAGAAAAAGCTAATGCCTCCCTCTATAGAAGTTTGATTGGTAGTTTGCTATATCTCACTGCTACACGACCGAATATTATGTAATCGACAAGTCTACTATCACGATTCATGCAAAGTTTGAGTCAAATTCATCTTGGAGCTGCCAAGAGAATTCTCAAATATTTACGAGGAACTATAGATTACGGCATTTGGTATCAGCCAAGTACAAATGCCAAGCTCATTGGCTACACTAATAGCGACTGGGCAGGTTCAGTTGATGATAGGAGAAGTATTACTGGCTATGCATTCACACTGGGTTTTGGAATATTCTCATGGGCATCCAAAAAACAAGACTCAGTGGCATAGTCAACTGCAGAAGTTGAATACATCGCAATTGCTACAACCGCCAGTCAAGCAATATAGGTTCAAAGAATTCTAGAATACATTGGAGAAGCATAAATGGAATCAACTCCGATACTTTGTGACAATAAGTCCGCAATCGCTATATCAAAGAATCCGGTATTTCATGGAAGAACCAAACATATTGACATAAAATATCACTTCATTCGTGAAGTGCAAAATAAAGGAGAAATTGAGCCAAAGTATTGTAAGACTAAAAACCAAATTGCGGATATATTCACTAAAGCACTACCAACAGCAAAATTCGAGACATTGAGAAGCATGCTCGGAATATCACAAAAATGGATCAAAAAGGAGTGTTAAAATGTGATCCATTTTTGGAAAGTGCTAGAACACACCAGACTATTCATGCTTAATGGAGAAAGAACAAGTGGCGGCAACAACTTGGACAAGCCAAAAGTGAAGACTTTCATATGTTGGAGAAGCTTCAAGTGCGACGTGGGCAGCAAAAAGGCAAAATAAAAGTAAACAAAAGTCAACAAAAGCTGTGGAGCTGCAGAGAATAGAAAAATGAAGAATAAGAAGATTTGGAAGAAGCTGCACAAGCAGGAGACAAAGAAGCAAACTTGTAATTTTATATTAATTTTTATACTCAATGTCAGTGGAAGAAGGCGGTGACTCACACCTATTCATAGGAGTTGTGGTGTCTGTTGCAAGCAGCAGAAAAACTAGAAATACTCATTCCTTTGTAATACCAACTATCCTAATAAAAGTCCTATTTTTTTTTACCCATACTCCCTAGCTGTTGTAGTCCACTTATATCCACCCATATTTCACACATACACACTTGCGCACACACACGCTTCCCCAAAAGCAAAGGTCATATTGTTAAATAGGTAAATGTGGCTCTAACCTCCTTCTGAATTTTTCATTATGACGTTATCAAATTGAACTCGTCATTTTTCCTAAATTGTGGATCAATGAAAGACAAAAAGAAAGGAGGAACATTTGCTTTCACCTGAGGTAATTAAGAAAAACGTTGCCGGAAGCAACCTTCTTGTTTGTTCTTTGTACTAATCAGATTCGTTGTATCACCATTGTCTATGATGGGGAGTACGTGATTTCTAGGTGAAGTGCACATGATTCCGAACAACAAAATGTTTAATGAATGCGTCCCTCTGCTGTACAAAAAGATCTAAGATAAACAAATGAAATGGTTGGATGGAGAGAACATGCTTTCTAGGGGAGGGCACATGGTTTCTGAACAATTCCCAGATACACTGTCTAATGAACAAGTCTTCATAGGCAAGTGTCTATTGATTAATCCGACGTTAAAAGTTAAAGTGACTTTAGAGCAGTGCAATGCATTTCTTCTCGTTCAGCCAATGTCAGTGGGTTGCTGACTGAGCAACCTTCTTGTTTGACCATGCCTTTTAAGTCCAGACAATTGGGTTGCGTCCGTCATGGATAGAAAAAAAATGGCTAACCTTTATCTCTAGATGCGTGCTGTCTTGCCAAGGCCAATCTTCGATGGACAGCACATGCATTATGGGTGGAGAGCATGCTCTTTGAAAGATTACGAATCCATGATGATAATGAAGAGAAGAAGCCTTCTTGCTACGCAAAAAGATGTAGATGGACAGACGAAAAGACTCGATGGAAAGTACATGCTTTCTGGGGGGAGAGCACTCGATCTCTAAAAGATCCTAGTGTCACCGTCATCACGCAATATTTCATTGCTTCCGCCATCGCTCGCTCCACTAACGAAATCCCTCAACTGATGAACGTTACTCGAAGTACGCGAAGCCAAAAGAACTGCAACAGTGGAAAATTTTCCATTTTGAACCCTCTATTTATCGACCTAAAAAGAGGCCTTTGTTTTTCGCGAATCTCTAATGCTGTGACGGCCAAGACAACGACGGCTGTGGCTGGCCACTCGACTGCCAGATCTTAAGCTCTTGGCCATGGCCGCTTGAGCTCGAGTACTCATGACGCTGTGACCCTCAACTCGCCTCGCCTGCTGCTCGAGCTTCAAGCTTGTGGCAGCGATCGTGAGAGCTTAAGGCATTGATACGAGATCTGGAGCTCGTGGCCACGGACACTTGAGCTTCAAGCTCATGACTGCATGAGCTCTAGCTCTACTCACGACGTCGTGACCCTTGCCTGCGGACGGCAGGGCTGAGAATCTGTGAGGTCGCCTGCTGGCAAAAGAAAAAAAATGTACAGAAAAAGAAAAACAAAGAAAAAAAGGAAAATAAAAATTTAAAATTAATAAAAAAATTCGAAAAAATATGAAAAAGTTTAAGGTTTAATATTAAAATATGTAGAACTGAATTGGCAGAAGTACGATAAATTTTAAGATTATTTGAACAATTTTCGTGAATAAAGAGAATTAGATTTTGTAAGGTTCTCTCTCCATTTTCCGTTATCTCTGCAATTTTTCTTTTCTCTCTCGTCTTTCCGGCTTTCTGTTAACCTCCGTCTAAGCAGTAGGGATTCTATAATGGATGAAGATGGAGGATGCATCACAGCTTCTATGGTCAGAAAATACTGATATTTAGAGAAAATGAAGATGAAAATCGTTAGTCCCAATTTTTTTTTTTTTTTTTTTTTCCCGAGAGAGCCAATTTTTTTCTTTTCCTTCGGATGAGCTCCTCTGGCCGTTGCCCCTAGCCGCTTCTCTCCTCTCTCTCCTCGTCAGCTGCGTGCCCATGTGACGAAAAGCCGATTCTGCTTTCCAACACCAGCTCGTATGAAGGGAGAGAATGGAGAGAACGAGAATTTCAAAAAGGCACGCCGGCAACTGACGTGAAGAGCAATTTTTTTTTCTCTCACATCCAATCATACTTCTTTTAGTTATAGGCTTTTATGTGGCAACTATAGTGCTAAAAATTCGCAACTAGATGGCAGCAATGGACCGTTGAAGGGCACTGGAGTAGTTGTTGATCGTGAATTGCTTGTCAGGAGAATCACCATACTTTAAACGGATCAAGGTAGCCCAAAAGCAAGTTGATTAATGGATTGGTTGGCGATTTGTGATCCATTCACTATTTCCAGAGTAAAATAAAGCAAATTGCTTCATGGACTGGTTGGTGTGCCTTACTCTTTTTCTTGTTTAGTCCAAAGCACCTGTTTATATTCTCCTTATTGAAGAGACAAAGTTAGTTATCTTTGAAAACTCTATTGGATGTATCCTCAATATTTTAGGTCTCAAAACTAAATTTTACTCGGTGCAAGTTGCACAAAGATACTTATTTGTTAGTCCTATTAATTATGGTTAGCTTTATTCATCGCTAGATAAGAAAGAAAGTTAGGCATTACCAATTAATAATGTATAATCTAGGCATTACACTTATGAACAGGAAAATCATGTAAAGGACCATGATTCTCCTGTCAAACAGTTCTCAACCATCAAATATTAACTCAACACCCTTCAACTAGATCATTTCTGCCCATCTTTCTACGAATTTTCAGCACATAACCACCTCGTAAAAGCCCACATTAATTCCATATTCACCAATGATGTGAAAAGCAAAGACATTGAAACAATAAGGTTATTGAGAATGTACAACAGCAAAAAAGCTAATAAAACACTCGTGAGTAATAAATTCTTAACGATAATCTACATGCACTCTAAGTTGGTCATATGATGAAAAATCACCTTTTAACCTCTGTTTTAGATCAAGACTTTTGGCTTCTATACCTTTTCTTGTGGCCATCCAAAATAGAGGATAAGAGGAATTTTTTTTCAATGATCGATTTCGACTGTGCACATTTTTTCTCCATATATTATCAATATTCTTGTGATTTCATTATTTTCTTCTTTATTAGTGAATATGTGATCAATGTAGGCTTTCACGTGACAGTTATAGTACAAAAGACTAAAGATTCACATATGTCTAAGAAAATAATTTACTGAAATAATTATGGAAATATAGGAAGTTCCTCGATTCCTCCTTCAATGTGGACGAATAGACAAAATTAGCTTTTCTCTTATTGAATAAACAACGTTAGCCATCTCTAATGACTTGTAGGTGCATAACGAGAAGTCTTGGTCTTCCTGAGTTTATGATTTATATGCAAGAACAATATCTGAGGATAATCTCTAATCATTACTAGACCAACACTTGCGGATAAAGTATTTTATTCTGCCTCCAACTACTAAGGAGCATTCTCGAAAGTCTTGGACTTTATTTAATATTTTTTTGTTGCTCAAAAGTCTTGATCTTCCCGGTCTTTATAGTTTTCTCTCTCCATTAACTCATCATCACTTAGCTTCACCATAACCTTGTGCTTGTCCTCCTGCTCAATAGTGTTCTCTTCTTGCTCGTCCGAACCTAACGCTCGTGCTTGCTGGATTGCTGTGATTGATCTAATTTCATTCACTGATCTACTCCAAGAAGTCTACTCGGAATAGGTAAAAGACATCTATCTACTTTCTCTCTTTCTCCCTCAAACTGAGGTAACAACAACAATATTTTGGTTCTTAAGCCGGTTTCCTGCCTGTCTATAATCCCAATTAAAGTTGATGTCAAGTTTAATAACAAAAAGTTGTTATTCCTATTTTTGTTAGATAGTAATATCAGGACATTAGGATCAACTTTTAATCTCTCTGTTATGGTTCTTTTTACTAAATGCACACTGACGTGATATGATTTTACACAATTAGCAGTCCCCGAGATCAAAGTATTCATTTATAATGGAATCGGTAATTATTCCTGCTCGTAAATTAATTATTTTACACCGTGAATTTATAGGAATTTTAGTTCATGAAATTGAGTAAGCAACTATAAATATCATAATAGCTTCATTCCTCTAGCAAAATTAATAACTTTTGTTGTGTCTTTTCACATATTTGCTCTTATAATAAAATGTCCTTATTATATAGATATGGTGGATTTACCATCAACCGAAAAGGATGAGATGAATAATAAGGTGGTTGAGATTTAGTGTTATTTTAAGGTGTGATGGTAATCAATCCTGTCTAGTCAATACGGCCACAATTCAAACTTCTTGTGAAGTAGTTCTTGCCGAAGTCCCAAGGGTGTTATGCGGGGACGACTTGTTTTACCAATGATAGTTCAATGCATGAAATTAATTCATGTATTTTCTTTGGAGATAAAGAAAAATGTGTCATTGTTTGCAATAATGAATTAGAAAATTAAAATTGTACTTTATTAGAAAAATAAGACACATAGACTCGTGTTTTGTCAAAAAAGAAAAAAAAAAATGGTATTTCTACATCAGAAAAGTTTTCGAGATTTTTCATCCTTTATAATGCACATTAATCTAGTATCAAACATGTTTCGCATATTGTTCAACCCTAAAAAGCCCAAGTTGTCATTTTCTATTGTACACTCCTAAAGTCGGTCGTTTTTAATTTTAAATTTTGCAGGCGTCCAAAAGATAAATTTATGATATACAATCAATTGGGCTGTGAAGTCAAGAACACATCACTCCATTTATTTCTGCTATATCTTTTTTTCTTTCCTTTAAGTCCGACAGAGAGAAGAAAGGAGAGAAAAAGAAGGGTTGGGGGGGTGGGGGATCAATACTGCATTTAATGGGCGAATTAAGGGTTTCCTACATGTTTTACAAATAATTCATAAAAAAAAATTGCGAATGAAAAGTAAATATTTATCATCGTGGATGCCCACTATGAAAAAGTAAAAGATATGATAGAGAGAACCAAGAGGTGAAAAACTACAAAGTCACCGCCTAAAAGAAGTGAAATGCTCAAACTCCCAAAAAATTCATATTGCTAAACAGATAATTGTGGCTATAACCTCTTTGTGAATTTTTCATTATGATATTATCAAATTGTGGAAAACTCGTCATTTTTTCTTTATCATAGATCAATGAAAGACCAAAAGAAAAGAAGAACATTTGCTTTCACCCAAGGTAAATAGGAAAAACATTGCTGGAAGCAACCTCCTTCTCTCTTCTTTCTATTGATCAGAATCATCAGATCACCATTGCCTATGAGGAAGAGCACGTGAATTCTGCGTGAAGTGCACATATTTCTAAACGATTCCGAAGACAAAATTTAATGAACGCGTTCCTCTGCTGTAAAAACATATATAAACAAATGAAAAGGCTGGATGAAATTATTAATGAATGCGTTCCTCTGCTGTAAAAACATAAATAAACAAATGAAAAGGCTTAGATGAAATGAACATGCTTTCTGGATGGAGAGCACATTGTTTCTGAACGATTCCCGAATACACTGTCTAATGAATCAGTCTTCCTAGGCGAGTGTCTATTGATTAATCCAATATTAAAAAAGTTAATGTAACTTGGACTGATGCAATGCATTTCTTCTCGTTCCAATGGACCTCGCCCTCTATAACTCAAGCCAATATCATTGGGTTACGTCCGTCATGGATAGAAAGAAAATAGCTAATCTTTATCTCTAGATGCGCGCCCTCTTGCCGAGGCCAATCTTCGATGGAGAGCACATACGTTATATGTGGAAAGCACGTGCTCTTTGAACGATTTTGAACGATTACGGATCTCATGATGATTAATGAAAAGAAGATGCCTTCTTGCTGCAAAAAATATGTAGATAAAAGATGAAAAGACTGGATGGAAAGCACATGTTTTTTGGGTGAGCACACGCTCTTTAAAAGATTCTGCTCTTTGATCCCCTATTTCGTATTTGATTAATGTATGCTTTAAGTGGTAGTTACAATGCTGAAAATTAGCAACAAGATGGGCGTTAATGATTTGCTAAAGGGTGCTGAGGAAATAGTAAATGATTGGGGATATAGGAGAACCGTGATCCTTTTGAACACAATTTTCCCATTCAATAGTGTGATGCGTGAAGTATAATTTTCTAGATTATATATTGTTATTTAGTGACTTTTGACTGGTTCACTATTTCTAGAGCAAATCAAGCAACTTGCCTAACGGATTAGTGGTTGTGCTTGACCCACCCTTTTTCTTGTTTAGCCCAAAGCACAAGTTTTGTTTTCCTTATTTAACAGACAAAGGTAATTTTTAAACATTATGAGACAAAAACTTATGGGAAAAAAGTATTTTATTTTGATTTCTCTAACCATTGATGTGCATCCATGAAAGGCTTGGTCTTTGTTTAATGTTTTTGCTAGGGGAAAGTCTTGGTGTTTGTGAACTTCCATTTTTTCTCTTTCCATTCGCTCACTATCATTTTGCTTCACTATGACCCTTGTTCTCCACAGTGACTGATTCACCCATTTTCTCTCTCCATTAGCTTGTTATCACTTTGCTTCTCCATAACCAATGTTGTTCTCTACAGTTTATGAATTCACCAATGGTTGTTGGGGAGATCCTTTTGAGTACCTTCCTTCAAGTCCTATTCGAGAAGTTAGCTTCTCTGGGCTCGGACTATGTGCAAGGGGGAGGAGCACTGCCCTTCTTTGGAGTTAGCATTGACCTGCTCAATAAGTGGACGAAGATGCTGGTTGTAATCAATTCAGTTCTGGGTGATGCAGAGGACAAGCAAGTGAGCAACAAAGGTCCAGTGAAGCTATGGCTAGATGATGTTAGGGACTTGGCCTACGACATGGAAGACTTTCTTGATGAGTTCACCATTGAAGCCACCCAAGCCAAGTTGAAGGCAAAATCCAACATGAGTGGAGGTCTAGTGAAATGGAAGTTCCCTTTTGTTAGCCAACATATATCCTCCATATCAAATCCAAACCCGCGCTCACTCGTGTCTCAAACTGAGGTACGAAAGATCTCTAATAGGTTGGAAGAGATTATCACTAGGAAGACTCATCTAAGCTTGATAGAGAATGCTGTGAACAGATTTGACTACACTGACAAAAGGCTCCCCAGTAGTTCTCTGCCAGAGCCTCAATTTTTTGGCAGGGAGAAGGAAGAAGCAGAATTGCTTGATCTCTTGATTGGTGAAGCTGAAAATGTTGATACAACATTGAGCATTGTCCCTATAATTGGGATGGGCGGTGTTGGAAAAACGGCCTTGGCTCAACGGTTATATAATGATGTCAGAGTGAGTAGGTACTTCGAAAGGAGAGCATGGGTTTGTGTTTCAGATGTTTTTAATGTTCTTGACATAACCAAGACTATTTTGCGATCAATCACTAAGGTTTCCAACGAGGGTGAAGATTTTAACGGGCTTCAAGTTAAGTTGAAGGACACTCTATCGGGGAAAAAGTTTCTTGTGGTTTTAGATGATGTTTGGAATGAAAACTATGGAGAATGGACTGCCCTCTTAAAGCCATTTGAAGCTGGGGCTAAGGGAAGCAAGATCATCATCACGACTCGCAATGATATCGTTGTTTCCATAACAGGAGATTCGTCATATCCTTTGAAGGAGTTGTCCCTTGATAATTGTACAAGCTTATTAGCCTTTCATGCTCTTAAAACAACAAATTTTGAGAGCCATCCAAATCTTGAAACAATAGGCAAGAAAATAGCTGAAAAATGTAAAGGTTCACCTTTGGCAGCGAAGGTATTGGGAGGTCTCCTACGTAATAAAGGGAATCCTGATCAATGGGAAGCTATCTTAAAGAACAAAATGTGGGATCTTCCAACGGGAGAAAATGATGAGGTTATTCGAGTTTTGAAATTGAGCTATGTCCATCTTCCTTCTTACTTGAAGAGATGTTTTCTTTATTGTGCAATATTTCCCAAGGATTACGAAATTGAGAGGGATGAGATTGTACACTTATGGATTGTGGAGGGTTTTTTAGATGGAGGAAGATCAAAGGAGAATACCTTGGAAACGGGACGGACTCACTTCAATGAGTTAGTATCTAGATCATTCCTTCAACAATCAAGTGTTGACGCATCTAAGTTTTTAATGCATGATCTTTTGAATGATCTAGCAAAGTCAATTGCGGGTGGGATATGCTTTAACTCGGAGTCTCAGTTGGCCGGTAACGAAGATGATGTATCTCTTGAGAAAGTTCGTTATGCATCATTCACCTCATTGTGGAGTGTTACATCAAAATGCATGAGAGCATATCATCGAATGAAGGTACTAAGAAGTTTAATATTATTGCCTTATAGATCTCACAAATATTGCCAATTTCACATGTCCAACAAAGTTCTGCATGACTTGCTAACAAAATTGAAGTACTTAAGGGCATTCTCCTTATGTCATTATTCCATCATAGAGGTACCGAATTGTGTTGGTGATTTAAAACATCTCCGCTATCTCAATTTCTCATACACAAATATAGAAAGGCTACCCGAGTCAATTGGCGGCTTGTGCAAATTACAAGCTTTGATTTTAAAAGGTTGTCAAAGGCTTTCAATGTTGCCTCAAGGAATCACAAAATTGGTGAGTTTACAGTTTCTCGATATTAGAGATACAATGAGTCTAAAAGAGATGCCATCGAGTATCTGTAATTTGAAGAATCTTACGATCTTGTCCAAGTTTTTGGTAGGACCAGACAAAGGGTCACAATTAAAAGAGTTAAAGAACTTGCCACATCTTCAAGGAGAATTATTCATATCAGAATTGCAAAAGGTGAAAGAGGTTAGAGATGCAGTGGATGCCAATTTAATTGGAAAGCGAGGCCTTACCAACTTATTCTTGCAGTGGGGTGAAAATTTTGGAAATTTGCGGAATGGGATGTGCGAAGCAGGGGTGCTTCACTCTCTACAACCTCACACTAATCTTGAACATCTCTCTATCTCGTACTATGTTGGTCCAAGATTCCCCTCATGGTTAGATGTTCCCTCTTATTCAAAGATAATTTCTTTATGCTTACAAGATTGTCCTAATGTCACATCGCTTCCGTCACTTGGACAGCTACCTTCACTTAGAGAATTATCTCTTAAAGGTCTACATGCAGTAAGCATGATAGGCCCTAGATTTTACGGAGGTAAAAGCCCTTTTTCATCCTTAACAACTTTGAAGTTGGAAGAGATGTTGGCATGGAAGGATTGGTCTCATCCTATTGGGGGTCGAGAAGAAGATGTCCCGTTCTCTTGTCTTCAGCATCTTGTTGTCCGAAGATGTCATTCTTTGGTCAGGGCCTTGCCTGGTCAACTTGATTTTCTCATGAAGCTTGAAATTCATTCATGCCCACAATTGAATAACTCAACCAGTGTGGTCTATCTCCCATCTCTGTGTGAGTTATACCTTAATGATTGTAACAAGGAGATCTTAAAAACCTTGGTCAACCTAACTTCATTGACTGTTCTCAAAATTGAGAATCTTATGGAGCTTGTTTGCTTTGATAATAGGTTTATGAGCTACTTGGTTAAGCTGAAGGAGCTTTATATAGGACGGTGTGACAAGCTAAACTACTTGTGGCAAGATGGAAATGAAATGCTAAATCTTACTTGCCTCCAGGAATTAACCATCAAAAGCTGTCCTCAGTTCACATCATTCGTGGCGGGAGAAACAGAAATAGAGCTGCCATGCAACCTTGAAAAGATGGAATTGAGTAATTGTGCCAGTTTAGGAAAGCTTCCAAGCAAGATGTACACATTAAGAGATTTGACCGTTCATAATTGTCCAAAAATCATGAGACTAAATATTCCTCAAGATAACCCCAACAGCAATAACCCGATATCTCAACTTAAATATCTTAGCATAAGTAAATGTGATTCTTTGATATCCTTTCTAGTTGACAAGGGTAGACTTGCTTCTCTGAAGAAGCTTACTATTATTGCGTGTGAGGGGGTGGAGTCGCTTGAAGAGATCATTGCAGAATCACTGAATTATTTGGCTATAAGTACATGTGAGAATTTGGTGAGCATATCACGGTTCCTTCACACGCTCTCCCATCTCACTCATTTGGAAATATGGGAGTGTCCAAAATTGGAGATAGAGGACTTCCCTCCCCTTCCCATCACCCTATCGACTCTTCAGCTTACTGATTGTCCAAAGATAAAGTCTCTACCAGACGAGTGGCATCACCTTACGTCCCTTCGGTGGCTAGAAATTGTGAGGTGTGAAAATATCGAATGCTTCCCCGGAGGAGGTTTGCCTCCCAATTTGCAGCGCATTTGGATATCAAGGTGCAAGAATATGAAGCAGCCAATGAGAGAATGGGGCTTACCCTTGCTCACATCCCTCACGCATCTATATATTGATGGGAGCAACATGGGAGGAGAGGGAGAAAAGGTGCAGTTTCCTTTAGGGGACGAGGACAAGGAGGATGCCTGGAGTCTTCTTTGTCCTTCCTCTTTGACCGTTCTTAACATAGAAGGAATGAGGAAGGTGGAAAGACTATCAAGCGGTCTTCGCCACCATCTCTCCTCTCTCGAACTATTATCGATTGTCGATTGCCCGAAGTTGAGGGACTTGCCAGAGGATGGCCTCCCTCCTTCCCTCCAATCATTCGAGATATATGGATGTGAGAATCTGAAAGATCGATTGTCAAAGCACACTGGCGACTATTGGCCCCTCATCCAAGAGATCCCGTGCATCCTCATTGATCATGATTTGATCCGCTGAATTGATTCGTCCATGTATGCTCAGGTTTTCTTAGGGTTTGGGTAAGTTTATGGTTTTGAAGGCATCGATTTCCATTATGCTTCCTCAACTCGATGCTCGACCCAAATTCCATACTTTCCCATGAAGAAGCTCCGCATGAATTTTGGGAAATCGACCCACTTTCGCTTTCATTTGCTAACTGCCGCGATCCATCCCTTCCATCTACGGTCGGATTTCTAGGGTTCGGGTAAGTCCTTTCGTCTTGAATGCTTCGATTTCGGCTCTCTGTTACTTCAGTTCGATGCTTAATACGAATCTGATTTTCCTCATTGAGATTTTTCAAATAAATTTCTGAAAAACCAGCCGCTGAAGGTGAAAGATTGACATATGTAAGGAGAAATGTTCATAGTGCTACCTCTTGCTGTATCGATGACATGTCTTGAACTTTGCTTGTGATTCTCAGAAACTCTGCTTATTTTTGCGCTTGATCGACTTGCCATACAAATTGTGAATGTAAATGCACGATGCTTCGCATGAGACTCACCAAGAATCATAGCGTTCCGCAATCATATTCCCCTGCATTTTCAGCACTTATTGTATGTTTTCTTCCCAACATTTGTATTCTCGTGCTCTTAAGCTCATTCACTTTGGTTGTTTTGCAGATACCATTGTGATCTATATTGGCAAAATCCCTTAGAAGGATCACTTGCAAATACCATTGTGATACTATGGAGGTAGGGCTAATTCTGTCAATGCCATGTGTCGTATTTCACAATTCAGGGAAAAAAAGAAGAAAGAAAGACGCTTTTGATTTTATTTGGTGCACTGATGTGTTTGATATTTTCTTCTAGTGAAAACTAAAAGCGTGATTAGTCATGTGGAAGCTGTGATATAATTGTGAAGCAAGGTGATGCATTTTTTTTTTTGGTTATTATTTTCGTTAGAATCGAGAACATTCTTTTTGTTGATGATGATCCTTTGTAGTATTAAGTAGTCGATCTGGGTTTAAATTATGGCTCCAAGCTTTCAATACAACTCCAATTCCTGACAACATTGATATTCCATAAATCACCTTCTGTTTGGGTCTTCATCTCCGACGGATTAGGAACTATTACCATCAGCTTGCTAGAAATTTTTAGCCAATATACTTATGCTTGTTTGGTTGAGATTGTAATGATGTGCTGCTTGCCTCTATGTTTGGATTGTCAGCAGTGACCTTTGGGGCAAACCTATCCAGTTCTTTAAAGTATCAATTGTTTATGTATACTCTACTGAGGAATAACATTCCATCGTACATGATGTTATTTTATCTGAAAATGCCTTCTTATGTGGCATTCTTCCTGCAGGGAGTCTCGGAACAAAAGCTTCGAGCTCACTTGGGTTCCTTTAGTGTAACTGGAAATCTTGCACTTCAACCAATGTATGCCTTGTCTGATACATCTCCTCCATCTCTGCTACTGTTGCATATGTAAATTTTTTGTTGAAGCAAATTTCATGACGTTGTGAAGCTCTATCAAAGGTTAGTTATAATGTGAATTGCAATTTATTGTGTATTTTCTCCGAGGCTTTTTGGTTGTTATTGCCCATGTAACATGGTGCTTTGACCATATAAATAGGTGGTCAGAAAAGCAAAGTTGCATTTATCAAGATAACTTTCAAGAAACCTGACATGGTTTTGCTTGATGAGCCTTTCAATCATCTGGTACGTTTACTCATTTTTCTCCACCTTAACACTTAGATTACTTTTTTCAGTTAGCTTGTTATTGTCTTGAAGTAATTGAAATTGTTGGAATATGATTTTTACATTGAAAATACAGTAGAATCAATCAGTGATCACAGCTAAAGGGAGCCTCTATCATCATACATCTAACTTACACTGGAATAGAAACCAATGTAATTGTTCCAACTTGCGAAATATTGCGAATAGAATAGTTATGCTAGCCTGATCAGTGTTTGTATACTAGTAATCTATAATAACAAGTATTTCTGATATCTGTGCCTATAGGCAGTACTTAGATTTGCACATAATTAATGTGGAAATCTCTTTGTTTATAAATGTGGACATTAAGTTCTGCTTTAATGACCATGACTACTAAAGTGTTATATTTGTAGATTGTTAGTTTCTTGTCTAAGGATAGATGAGTATGATTCTGCGTTTTTTACTATCCCCGGCTGTCGGATTTGGATGCGGTTGAGGTGCTCATCCAAGGTCTGGTCTTGTTCCAAGGAGAAATTCTGACGGTGAGATTGATTTTCTTGCCAAAATACTTCAATTTGACCAATGATGAATGGTCTTAACAGTTAATAGCCCTTTTTTCACCTTGATTTGCAGGTTAGTCATGATGAGCATCTAATAACTGGATGCATGGACGAGCTCTGGGTAGTTTCTCGAGGCAAGGTGGCGCCTTTCCATCATTTTGGATCGGACAATTCATATCTCTTAAAAAAGTATGCAAAAACCTTTGGTAAGAGAAATGTTTCGAACAGTAATGATGCCCCACACACACACACACATATTATTCACCAACCATTTTACAAGCGAATCTGCACTCTGGTCTTTACAGGAGCAATGTTGGGCGTGTCCTTTATTGCCATCAAGTCCCGACCGTCCCCTTCCAAATAGGAGAAAGGCCCCCAAGAACGCGACAACCGCCCTTCCCACGAGCCTCCTCATGGGCTCTCTGGGGCTCCCGTTCTTGCACATGCAGTACGTGGCCGCCCCTTTCAGCCCCTCCGTGTCATCATCGAGTTTGTCCATCCATGTGGCCGTAATCGTCAGCGACAAAGTGACAAGCAGGTGGACAGCACTCCTCGAAGAACTCCGCGTGGTTCAAACCCTTCCGCGCGCACGCCGGGAAGACCGGCTACTTCTCGTCCTCGCCCAGGCCCAATCCAACGACCGTCACGGGCATTTTCAGGTCAAAGACTGCGAGTAGGTGAGGATGGGTGGTGGCTTCTGGACCTTTTGGCAGCACGTGGCCATGCCGTCGACAGGATTGATGCCGAGCAAGGCCGAGAAGGGCAGGGTGAGCGGGGTGGATAATTAGCCGAGGGCAAGCACGAAGGCATCTTTGCCTCTGCAGTTGTGGCCGGTGACGTTCGGGCGGACCAAGGGCGGGAGGACCGTAGCGTGGCCCTGGAACAGCTATAATTCATGGTCACCGCTGATCTCATCGGTGCTGTCGCACCCGAAACTGGTGTAAAGCTGTTGAATATCCGAAACTTGTTTTTATAAGTTCAACACATTAGATTAATCTGAAAGATTATGCCTTCTTCTTTGTCTATCCAGGCAAAGAAGGCGTAGTGTATGACAGAACCGACTAATCAAAATTGAGATGTATTCATATATGATGCCAAGTATGATGCGATTCATAACATATAATCATCGTGATTGGTTGGGTAATACATCATGTCATTATCACCAGATGATTTATTCTTTACACGAAAATTCTTTCTCTTAATTTAGATTTGGGTCATATATATACGGTGAATGAATGGATTGTGTCAGGCATAAGTTTTATATAAATGCGGATCAAATTGACCCACTAATTTATATCCACTCATTTCTTTGGACACAAAACACGCATTTCATACTCATCGAACCCAACATACTCAAATAATCCACTTGGGGTGCATTGATTAAATCAGTGCAACCGGTACTCCACATCTATTAGTGTTAGTACCTTGACGCCTTCGCTGAACATTTTGTTGTGTCATGAAAAAATTTAGATAAATTTGAAAATAATATATTTCAAAAATCTAGCTAATTAATAAATCAAATCTATAACTTCATCAACTTATTATTAATTTAAAATAATCAACAAAATTAGAGCATGAGCAAGAGGATGCTAAAATTCAGATTCATGACAACCGCCAAATGGTGATTGCCCGATGCTCCTTTCCTCCCCGCGTGAGGTCATTGCCTTCCTAAAGCGAACATCTCCCTTGAGTTGCGACCATCACGTAGTCGCTTGCCTTGGTTCTCTCTAGTTGGGACACGATTAGTTGTTGCCGAATGGGATCGGGCATCGATCTCTTGGGTACTGCATGAGAACATTTCTATTCCTAAGAATTTCTGTTCTTTTGTTTTCCGAAACAAAAAAAGAACAGAAATCTGTTTGGTAACGTTAAATTGTTTTTCTATTCCCGAGAATAGAAAGTTAGCCCGGAAATAAATATGGAGCAAAAACAAAAAGCAAAAAAAGTTGCTTCTTGTTTCCGAGAACAATTTCTAGAAATAAGCTAATTTTCTTTTTTATTTTTCTTTTGTTTCTCTCTCTTGTCGCAGCCACCTTCAACCGCCCAGAGCCACCGCCCACCGTCGACGGCCAGTCACCACCTGCCACCGCCCGTCATTGCCCGTCACCCACCGCCCGCTGCCGCCTGTCGCCGCACGATCGCTGGTCGCCAACCGTCACCACCGACCATTGTCGCATAGCCCATTGGCCACCTTCGTGCGACGGCAGTGGCGGCAAGTGGTAGTGGGCGGCGATTGGCGATCGGCAATCCGTAAGCAAGAATAAAAAATGAATAAATACAAAAAAGAAACTGTTGCATTACCAAACATATTTATATTCTTTTTCTATTCCAATAGTAGAAATTTTGTATAGTTACCAAACGGGTTATTTTACTCATAAATTGTTCCCCATAATAGAAATAGAAAAGAACTATTTTTGAAAAAAAAAAAAAACTCTTCCCCAGTCAAGAAGCGTTATCATTCGCACCCTTGCCATCTCAAGCGAAATTGATGCGATAGTCCCCATCCTTAGGAATCAGCGAACGCCACTAGCGTAGTTTGTACTCCATAAAATTGAGGTTTTTCATCCGACCCAGATTTCTCCTAATTTTCCCACCACGGCCAAGTTATAACAAATTGTAAATCGAACGCAAAGAGCCAATTGGGAACTGTTGGTGCGGAGTGGAGCTAACATCTTCACTTGCTTTCGACCGGCGGATGTGTACAGCTGTTGCAAATTGGGTCAACTCCAATTCGATATCTGTCCTTGTCTTAGAGTCTCAAAGAACTATGCATCGCATTTTGTCTCAAAATAACTCTTGTGCTCGCTATAATTTGGCAAAATAAAGACTAAACAATCATGCCTCGTGGATGATGTGTATCTCATATGCCCTAGCACTATCTTATTTCCGGCTCATTTATATTTGATCGTTCATTTCATATTTTTATGGTATGGTGTCTTTATATAATGATTGATTTATTTCTACATTTTTTTATCTTTATATTTCTTTTATCTAAATGTGCTCTCTCTTTTTTTTTTTTTTTTCATCTCAGGCTGAGTAATGCAAACCAATCGAAAATGAAATTAAGAATAAGGCATGAGATCAACCCCAACCTAATTCAAACCTAGAAATTTTGAGCCAATCCGATTTAGGCATTAACAATTAGATCGATCTAACTTAGTTCATAGAATTTTCGCTCACCTTGAGTAGAATCTTAAACAAACAAAGCTTTTAATCACCTTAAAGTCAACTCTTTTTTATTAAAAACAAAAGTAGTTTGTTAAAAAAAAAAAAATGAAGCCCATGAACTTACCTTTGTCGCAACCTCTTTTTTTCGGCACCCGCAATCGGGTACGGGCGCCTAAGGAGGCTAATGGCTCGGCTGAAATTAGTTATGCCCGAACTCTCTAAAGTCCACCAATTCACAACTTTAATAATCTAAGTTTTTAACCTGCAAGTGAATTTTTAAAATGGAGTCGCCACTAATCGATTTGGGGTGGGTTGATTAGAAACCCAAGCGAAGTATCGGGAGAAATACTCACTTCTGCACAACCAGAGAAATTAGGATTAGGGACTTGATTACCCTTTCGGTACCTAATCTTGTTTAAACCTTGAGGTTTTTGGATGTTCGAGGATTTTCCATGCATTTTTGGGAGGAAAAACATTTTTGAGTCTTTTTCTAATTTTTGGACATAAAAGGGATTTTTTTGGATTTTTTTGGTATCTTTTGGAAAAATACAAGTCTTTTGGCTTTTTCTGAATTTTTTTGGCTTTTTCATGAATTTTTGGCTTTTTTGGATTTTTGGCATTTTCATGAATTTTGGGCTTTTTTTGGATTTTTGGCATTTTTTTTTGGAAAATATGGAATATTTTTGATATTTTTGATTTTTTGGTAAATATTTTTATCATTTTTTATTATTTTTCGATTTTCTGGAAATTAAAATATTTTTAATATTTTTCGAAAATAAAATATATTTTTTTGATTTTTTTGAAATAAATATTTATTTATTTTATTTATTTATTAGAATATTATTTTATATTAAAATAATAAAATAAACCGACCCGGTCGGATCCGCGGGTTGGGTCCGGCCGGTCGGCGACCCGATCACGAATGGGCTGCATTGCGGGCCCAACTCGGATTTTTCGTCTTTTTCTCTTTTTTTTTTTTAAGCGAAACGGCGTTGTGGCGGGTGTTCGGGGACGCCCGGCCCAACCCGACGACCCGAGTCCGACCCGACTCGCAACTCGACTCACGGCCGCCCCGAAACCCTACCCGGTTCGCAACCCAGTCCGATCTGATGACCCGAGGTCTGCGACCCGAAAAATCGAGAACCCTAGGGTTCTCGATTCGCGGCGCCGGAGAGGAGAAGGTTGAGGCGCTGCGGCAGCGACGGCGGCGACGACGACGATGGCAGCAATGAAGGCAACGACGACGATTGGACTACGGGAGGGGTGATGGCGACGGCGACAGCGACAAAGGCGGTACGCTACTTGCTTGCAGTGCGACGGAAGCGGCGATGACGGCGCGACCCCCTTTCCCTCCGATTTCTCTCGCTCAACTCCTTCCGCTCAGATCTCGCCTTCTTCGCTTCTCAGCTCGACCCTCTTCTCTCTCACTCCGGCCAAATCCGAGCCTCCACCAGCCGGATCTGACCTCCTCGGACTCGCTCGTTGGCGGCCTCCCCCGAAGTCTCTCAGTGGGAGGTCAGCCAAGCTCGCGACCCGAGTTCTTTCTTGCTTGCTTTTCGATTCCTCCCCCGAAGTCTCTCAGTGGGAAGATCTCAGAGCTTGCTCGTGCTCTTCGTCGTCGAGATCGGGTGCTATTTATAGACGAGGGGGTGGCCGGTCGACGGAACCTCGACCGCCGGTCCCCTTCGCGCACCGAGCGGCCTTTGACGGCCAAACCGGTGTCCCATCCGATGCTAGTTGCTCCCCGCACGTCCTTATCTGACACCAGCCGCACCCTTGCTCCACGTGCGCTACTGTTCCTCCATTTTGCTCCGGTGTCACGCACGTCCTCTTCTCCAGCGCGTGCTGCTTTCCAGTTGGGGAAGAAGACGAGGGAGGAAGAAGATAAGAAGAAATTGCCGGGCTGAGCCATGCGGCTGGGCCTCGCGGGCCTGCGAAGGAAAAGAAAGAGGGAGAGGCTGGGCTTTTGAAGGCCCAACCCTTGTGGCTATTGGCTTATACTTTTCTTTTGTTTTTTTGTTGTTTTCTCTTTTTATTATTTACTTATCCGAAAAGATAAAATAAAATAAATTAAAAAATTAATTAATTAAATAAAATAGGCCTAAAATTAAGGCATCAACAACCTTGTAACCACTTGATAGGTGAAACTAGAAAGAAAATTCTAGTAACTCAATTGGATTGGCTTGAAGGATAGATGTGAGGAGATTTAAAGGAAAATTTGAATTTAAAGTTAGCAGAGACTACTTGTAACTTTGCTTTATTTTTGCAAGATATTGGAAGGCCAAACATATATAGATTTGATTGTGTGAAGGCGGTGATGCCTCGGCCAAGAGGAGCAAATGGGGATGATTTTTTTTATTTTCGAAAATTGTCTCAAACTATTTATTTTGAATCCGACAGTTCGCATATTTGCTCACTAATTACATAAAAACCTTGGGCAAGCAAGAAGAATGTTTCAAACGATTATGAAGCCACACAAAGATTCAGTAGCTTGTCCAGCTCTGAACGACAAAACGCATGGACCGACAACAGTTCCAAGAAAAATCTTCACCTACCAATTTCACAAGCCAACCTCAACCGTGATCTGCAGAGAAGCAATGTCAGGCGAGGGTGAGCTTCGCGAGGTTCGAGCGGACCTGGGATGGGAGGAGCGTGGGGAGGCATTGGACAGCTAGCCCGTGGATGCCGCAACGTTGATGTCACCAGTGATGTCTGTCTTGTATTAATGAGTCAAATACACGTGATGTAAATGATTAATCAAAATTGAGATATATACATATGTGAAATCAAGCATAAAATGGTGATTAGTGAGGATAATACTCCACGTCATCACTGCCATTTAATATATTCATCAAAGTCTAGGTCGTGTATGCGTGGCAGAAGAGTAGATCGTATCGAACATAGGTTACACACGAAAGTAAACCAAATCGACTCATTTCACTCATTTTCACTCATTTCCATTGAGTACAAGTAACCCTTTATCTTAGGGTGCATTGATGAGCCCACCATGATGGCCCATCCAGATCTTAGTCTCCGGGCCTGTGCAAGAGAGGCGAGATGTGGGCTGTAAGCAGGCAATTAAACCCACGTATATGAAGGATCACTATGATCCCGTAGCACTGAAAATTTAGGGACAATGTTTCGAAGAAAATGAATTGTTAAGAAAATATTTTTCTGAATATATTGTTTATACTGTTTAAAATATTTAATCAAAAAAATATTTTTATTATCAACGATAATTTATGTCTAACTTATTTCGTGGACAATGAAAATATTTTTCGTTTATTTATTTTAGTAAACAATACAAGCAATTATTTTAAAATATATATTTTTCAAATTATTTATTGTCTATGAACAATTAAGGAAAAGAGCGTAGTGACTACTTTGAAAAAGGAGAATAAAAGATGAACACAAAGAAATAGAAAAAGAAGATGCAAAAGAAAAAAATTATTTGTTAGATGCAAAAGAAAAAAAATTATTTGTTCTTATACGGAAAAAATAAAATGACGCGAAGGTCTATGTCATCATTTGATCTATCATGTAAAACATCTTAGCAGAAATCAAATGACTTAATATTCTACTTAATGGAAGCAGGACATTGATTGCAATTCAAAAAGCTGAGATACTCGATTAATGATAAAAAAAAAAAAAGTTTAGACATTTGATCACAAAATGGATAAAAGTTCAGTGCTTGTAGAGTTGATATCACGAAAAACTCAAACTTAATAAGCATGTGATAAATTTACCTTAAATTAATTTTTTAATTATTAAAAATCCTAAACAGATATATCAATAACAAATTTTTTTATCATAAGTGTATCGATTTGAGATTTGTCGAGATTATAAAATTAATTTGAAGTAAATCTATCATAAATAAACTAATTTGAAAATTTTCATGGTATTAACACGTAATGATAAGGTCACTACTCTCATATTTTCTGTGCTTTATCTTTGCTCTGCCCAAGACTGCGCTTAATTCCCTAAGGAGGGACCCCTCCGATTCTTACCAACTCTCCAACACTCAGCCGTTCATTTTGGATTGGACAGTTCGCATACTTCTTCACTGATTACACAAAAACCTTGGGCAAAGCAAGAAGAACGTTTCAAACAGTTATGATGCCCCCACAAAGCCATCGGTGGCTTGTCCAGCTCCAAAAAAGACAAAACACATCAACCGACAGTTCCCAGAAAATCTTCACCCGACTAATTTTTCACAGGCGAGCCTCAACCGTGATCTGCACGGGAGCAATGTCGGGCGTGTCCTGCAAGGCCATGAGATCTCGATCGTCACCTCCCAAGTAGGCCCTCAAGAACGCCACCGCCGCCCCGCCCACGAACCTCCTCATGGGCTCCCTCGAGCTCCCGTTCTCGCACATGCAGTACGAGACCACCCCTCTTATCCCCTTGGTGTCGTCATCCAGCATGTCCATGTGGCCGTAGTCTTTCGCGACGAAGTGCCAAGCAGGCGACCGGCACTCCTCGAAGAACGCCGCGTGGTTCAGCCCCTTCGGCGCGCACGCCGGGAAGACCTTGTACTTCTTGTCCTCTCCCAAGCCCGACCCGACGACCATCACGGGCATATTCAGGTCGAAGGACTGTGCGACTTTGGTGAGGACGGGTGGTTTGGTCTGGAATTTACAGCAGCACGAGGCCGCACCGTCGACGTGATCGATGCCGAGCAAGGCCGAGAAGGACAGGGCGAGCGGGGTTGATGATTTGCCGAGGGCGAGGGCGAAGGCGCCTTTGCCTCCGCGGCTGTGGCCGGCGAGGACGAGCTTGGCGAGGTTCGCGCTGACCTGGGACGGGAGGACGGCGGCGAGGCCTTGGGACAGCCAGTTCGTGGTTGCCGCTGCAGCATTGATATCATCGGTGCTGTCACTCGCGGCACACGTGTAAAGCTGTTGAGGATGAGAAACTTGTTTTGATGAGTCAAAAACAATAGGGTTTTTCAGATTATGCATTTTTTGGTGTTTATCTTGTTATGGAGATATATTATGCGAAGGACATACCACATGACGGTAACACGTAATATAACCAATTAATCAAAATTGACATGCATACACATACGATGTCGAGTATGATGAAATTCATAACACACAAATAATCATATTATCGGTTGGGTTATACACAACGTCATCACTATCAATTCCATATACAAATTACTTTCTCCGATTCTAGGTTTGGGTCATGTGTATGTAGCAAATAAGTGGATTGTCTCAATCATAAGTTATATGTGAATGCAGATCAATTTTTTTTTTTTTTTTGGTTGGTAATGCAGATCAAATTGACCCGCTAACTCATATGCGCTCATTTCCATTAAATAAATAACATGCTTTTCAAACCTTACCCAATTCAGACCTAATCTAACCCTACCCACTATGTTTTTACAGCACCACTTTGGTGTCGTGAAAATTTTAGAAAGCTCTAACAAAGAAATATTTCAAAAAACTTAGCATATTAATAAATTAAATCTAAAACTTCATTTGTTTAGTATTAATTAAAATAGTCCAGAAAATTAAAATAAGAGCAAGAAGTTTATTGTGACACCCCTCGACGGCCCCCGATCCGTTAGGGTCGCCACAGTTCGCTTACCTTTTTACTTTCCCTAATAACACATCACTCTAATACCATTTCAATTGTAGCGGGTCCATACAACCATGGGGGTTTACATCTTTTAGATCGATCCCTTGCGCAGTTTATATACGGAAGCACATCCAACAACTCCCTTCCCTATATTCAGAAAACAATGCACACCTACTAAACATTTATAGGTAAAAGCTACACTTTTATTTATTTAAACTAGATGGACGTCATTCATCGGTACATCAAAATGCCGTAGTCTTCTATACTCGGCTATACTTCAAAAGATAACCGACATCTCCTCCAACAGTCGTATACTTAAAAACCATCGATCAGTGTCGGCGTCCAAAAGTTCCTTCCTTTGTTATCCTCCTTCTCGCGGTCATATCCAATCACTTGATCCATCTACTGGTGGCAGTGGCAGCAGAGGTATCTTATCTAGTCTGAAATGTTGGTCCCCGAAAGGGTGAGTATAGCCACTTAGCAGGTAAATGATGCAATAAACCACTCAATGCATCATACAATACAATCATAGCACACTACATGTCATTCATGCATCCAAGCATAACTTACCTTGAAGCCATGCATATGTCATCATACCATGTGTACACACATCCTCATGTACTCATCACTATCATGTCATACATATATCATCATGTCATAGGTGATCATCATCACGTCACGCGTATATCATCATGACATAGGTGATCATCATCACGTCACGCGTATATCAGCGTGCCATAGGTGATCATCATCATGTCACACGTATATGATCAAGCCATAAGTGATCATCATCATGTCACACATATATCATCAAGCCATAGGTGATTATCATCATGTCATAGGTGATCATCATCATGTCATACACATATCATCATGCCATAGGTGATCATCATCATGTCACACAAATGTCATCATACCATAGGTGATCATCATCATATCATACACATATATGCATGATTCAATTTCCACTTTTATCTTTCAATTTGATCACCACATCTCTCTTTCCCGGGATCAATAATTTCACCCCACACTTTATCACTCGCATCCTAACCTGGCATTGCGAGAAAACCTGTGGCACACACCACCAGGCATCCGGCACCCCCACATTCCGGGCATCTCGCATCCCAACTGGCATCACGAGGCATTCCCTGAGCACAAACCTCCGAGGCTTCCGGCACCCAACCATTCTGGGCATCTCGAAACTCCTGAGGCCATCCAGGCATGTATGTCAATACAATTCGGACATCCGGCACCTCCCATCCCGGGCATCCTAACACTCCCAGGGCATTATCGGCCGCCTCCAACAATTTCCTCATTCATCATAATTCATATTTACCCATTTATGTCTCACAATCAACATGGCACATGATGTAATGGCAACAACATCAAATTCAGCATTCGATTCTATATGCAATGCCAAATATCATCACATGCTCAGCAAGATTCAATCACCTCAATCAATATAATTAATAGGGCTCATCCAAAACAGAATAATCACAATTTCCAGCATTGAAGTTCGCACAATCCAGCTTGCACAGTTTTAGAAAATATTTCCATTAAATACCCAAATGGTCTTTAAAAATTATAAAATTCAAACATGTAATAGTCAAGACATAATGTCAGATATTTCATAAAGGACACTGCACCAAAAGACCCTCATACAATTTGATATAGATCACGCATCACAGCATTTCTATTCTATCAACACAGCTTGCACAGATTTTGAAATATTTTTGGTTAAATAGGTAAATGAACTTCAAAAATTATGAAATGTTAATATGTTACAGGGAAGACATAAAGAAAGATACTTCATGAAGGAAACTTTGCCGAAAAAGCTCATACAAAATGATATGACCCATGCTTTGAAACTGACTAAACTCGAACGCGACAGATTACTCGGTTTTTAAAATAATTCCGATTAAATGCCCTAATGATCTTAAAAAATTATGAAATTTGAGTATGTTATATTCAATACCCTAAAGTAGGTTTTTCATGAAGACATTAAGGCCAGATTCGTTCTATATTATTAACCATGGATGGTTGAAGCCTCTGTTCCTAGTACCGAACAGTCCAGTTTAGCTGTCTCCGAAAAATCGAGGTTTCACCTACTTATCTTCCTTCATTTCCTCTGAATTTTTGATATGTCTTACCTCAAGAGGTCCAATACAACTTTTATTAAGGGATCTAGGTGAGATTCTCAACGGATAGTCACCTTATAGTTCACGAAGTCGCTGGAGTGCAGTTCATTACTTCCAGATCTGTCGTCTCTGAAGAAAAATCGTTTCACTAGGCTACACTTGTTAGTTTTACCTCAAATTTGAGTATGTTAATCTTCAGGATGTTTTCTACAACTTTTGTGAATAATTTAAAGTGAAATTCTCAGTAAAAAGTGACATGCAACACACAAAACCACCAAGAGGTCAACGAAACAGTTTCAGATCTAGCGTTTTCGTAGAGGAAGGGTTTCACCCCTTAAAATTAGCCATTTTGTCTCAAATTTTAGTATGTTATACTTTGAGATGTTTTCTACAACTTTTGTGAAGAAGTCAAAGCCAAAATCCGAGTTGAAACCCACATGCAAGCCTCTACAACATTCTGGGTCAGGCGGTATGGTCGAGAACAGAATACATTTTCAAGAACAACACACTCAAACTTCGGTTTCTCACACCCTAAACGTCCGAGATTCATCACCATTTCAAACACATATGCAAAATACAACATGCAAGAGCAGAATATGGATTCCAACTTGCCTCCAAAATCGAACAAACGACGGCACACGGATGGCGACGAACGAGCGGACCGATGGCGACGGACGAGCAGACCTCCTCCCTCGCTCGGCTTCTCCCTCTCTCTCTCGGCTCCTCACTCTCTCGCAACTCTCTCAAAACCAGCCACTCCCTCTCTCTCTCTTCCTTTTTGGTTGTTTAAATACTTGCATGCATCCTCATTTTGCATGGGGGGCACTTGTCCCCAAGGAGGAGACAAGTGTCTCCCTTGTTGAAGACACTTGGATATTCATGCCACTTGTCCGATTACATGCAAGGTTGATGGGCCTTCTTCTTGGGCCAATCTTGGGCCAGCTTGGTCGACCACTTCATGGCTCTATGGGCCGGGCCTCTTGGCCCACTTTAGGCCTATCTCACTTGGGCCTAAAGTCCAAACTTAAATGGCCCAAAATTTTCTTAAATAAGTCCATGTTTACTTTTAATAATTTACCTTAAATCCCCACTTATATAAATACTAAATTACAATTTCATATGGCCATAAAACTTAAAATCATAAATATAAAATACATGGCCAATGATAGGATTTTCTTTCCTATCAAATAATTATCCATTAAAAGCTTGGCCATAAATCTTATTGCAAATTATGGATTAAATGGCTATAAAATAACTTAATGGTACTTCCATCACCTATTCATAGACTTTAATGTAACTAGAGGTCGTCATGAATTTTGGGATGCCACATTTATCAAGAAAAAGCAAGAAATATATATATAAGAGAAAATATGCTTAAATTCAAATTCACGACAACTGTTAAACGGTGATTGCTAGATGCTCCCTCCCTTTCTAGTTGTTTGTCCAAGATGATGACAGGATGTTTCATCGGTCTCTTGCTATCTAGGACAAAGTCGACACAATAGTCACTCTCCATAGGGACGACGAACATCACCAATGTAGTTTGCACTCCATAAGATAAGGTTTTTAATCTTAGACCCAAGTTCCCCCTAATTTATATTTTTGAACTTATAATTTTCAAATGCACTTTTATTTAATTTCATCTCAAGCTTAGTAGCATGGACCAACCGAAAATGAAATTCAGAATCAGGCTAAAACCAACCCCGGCCTAATTTCAACCCAGATATTCCAAGCCAATCCGGTTTTGGTATTTCGACTTTCAAAGCTTCTTTTTTTTTTTTTTTTTTTGGCACGCCTATGGTCTAAGGGGACTCCTTTTTCTCTATAAATAATCATAATAATTTGAAATTTTCACCTATTAATCATTTGAACTGGACCACTTCTACCACTAGACAAGATACTTCCAAGAAAGGACGAGCTTTGTCGAGGCTTTAATCATTTTGTACCACGTACTATGCAGGCGGGGCGGGCCTCACTGCTGTGTTGAGGCCCCACCAATCCATGTGATCAGCTTTGATCACAGCCACCCATAAAGCTTTCTTTCTCTCTTTTTAATTTTGAAAATATATAGACCTTTTAATGTGTATTTAAATTGTTTTAAGATACTAACAATAAGTTAATTGCTTTGCATGAATATTGATTTTCATGAGTATCATATAGTTATTTACTTTTTGGTGATTGATTTATGAATATATATATAAGATTAAATATGCTAAAATTCAAATTCACGACAACCATTAAACGGTGATTGCTAGATGCTCCTTCCCTTTCTAGTTATTTGTCCAAGATAATGATGGGGTGTTTCATCAGTCTCTTGCTATCTCGGACAAAGTCGACGCAATAGTCACTCTCCATAGGGACGACGAACATCACCAATGTAGTTTGTACTCCATAAGATAAGATTTTTAATCTTAGACCCAAGTTCCCCCTAATTTATACTTTTGAACCAACCCCGACCTAATTTCAACCCAAATATTTAAAGCCAATCCGGTTTTGGTATATCGACTTTCTAAGCTTTTTTTTTTTTTTGGGCACCCTTATGGTCTAAGGTAGACTCCTTTTCTCTATAAAAAAATCATAATAATTTGAAATTTTCACCTGTTACTCATGTGAATTGGATCACTTCTACCACTAGACAAGATACTTCCAAGAAAGGACGAGCTTTGTCCAGGCTTTAATCATTTTGTACCACGTACTATGCAGGCGGGGCGGGCCTCACAGCCGTGTTGAGGCCCCACCAATCCATGTGATCATCTTTGATCACAGCCACCCATAAAGCTTTATTTCTCTCTTTTTAATTTTGAAAATATATAGACCTTTTAATGTGTATTTAAATTGTTTTAAGATACTAACAATAAGTTAATTGCTTTGCATGAATATTGATTTTCATGAGTATCATATAGTTATTTACTTTTTGGTGATTGATTTATGAATATATATATAAGATTAAATATGCTAAAATTCAAATTCACGACAACCGTTAAACGGTGAGTGCTAGATGCTCCTTCCCTCTCTAGTTATTTGTCCAAGATGATGACGGGGTGTTTCATCGGTCTCTTGTTATCTCGGGCAAAGTCGACGCAATAGTCACTCTGCATAGGGATGATGGACATCACCAATGTAGTTTGCACTCCATAAGATAAGATTTTTAATCTTAGACCCAAGTTCCCCCTAATTTATACTTTTGAACCAACCCCGACCTAATTCCAACCCAGATATTTCAAGCCAATCCGGTTTTGGTATATCGACTTTCTGAGTTTTTTTTTTTTTTTTTTTTGGCACCCTTATGGTCTAAGGTAGACTCCTTTTTCTCTATAAAAAATCATAATAATTTGAAATTTTCACTTGTTACTCATGTGAACTGGACCACTTCTACCACTGGACAAGATACTTCCAAGAAAGGACGAGCTTTGTCCAGGCTTTAATCATTTTGTACCACGTACTATGCAGGCGGGGTGGGCCTCACTGCTGTGTTGAGGCCCCACCAATCCATGTGATCGGCTTTGATCACAGCCACCCATAAAGCTTTCTTTCTCTCTTTTCAATCAAGTAGATAGTTAAGACTCGACTAAACTAAGCTTTTTTAACAAAACAACTCCGATATGCAAATGAAAGTCCAAAGCATAAAAACTATTGCTATCCACTCTACTGCAGCAACTCACATGCAAAATTTATATATATAACTCTACCAACGCCTGGTTCAAGTGGATCTGAAGTCACTAGAAAACTATTTGACATGCTTAAAAGGAGAACTCACCTTTTGACCCTAATCAAACCATAACCCAAATTGACATCTATAAAATCCTCTGGTATGATGACACACTAATGTTTCATTACTGCACGATTTCATTGCTCAAACACTTCTAGAATCAACTCAGTAACCTGAAACACGAACTAATTTGAAATTACAGCTTAACCTCGAAAAATTTCTTCAATTAAATGAATTAAGTCTTTGAATTCTTATTAAGCGCTTTGCAACGACGTTAACGTGACGCATTAAGCTGTTTTGGGGAGCTTGAACTGAAACCCCCTCTCTCTCTTTCACTCGGTTCACTTCTCTGTTTCAGTTTTCTTGGTTCTTCTTTCTCTCTCTTAACTATTCTTCTTTTCCCTGTTAAGCTAGCTTCAACAATTATAAACAAGCCGAAGGAAGTTAGTCTGTCGGGCTTCGAAGATGCAGCTTCATGGGCGTAAGAAATAACAATCGGATCTTTAGGGCCTAACTTTTTTTTTTTTTATAAATGAAAATAAAGACCCATTTGTTAATGTGGCAGCCACTGGTGAAGTCTTGGACATAGGATGAGAGAAAAATATCAAATGATGAGCCATTGAATGATGTGGCCACACATGGAACCCTACTCTTCACAGTGCACATGAGAAATTATGAATCCCGGAATTTTACGCTGTGAATTCCCCTATGAAATAAGTTAGGTTAGTCATTCAGTGATCAAAGGTGATTGGCTGTGAGGATTAGTCCGGCTAGTAGCGCAAGCTGCCGCAGCGGTGATGGTGCTGGAACAAGTCGTCCTGCGGTGGTGTTGATGACAGCAGTGGGGCAGTGGCCTTGGGATGGGTGGAGCTCTCTCCCCCGCTCCATTCCTGCTTTTTTCGCTTTTTCAGTCTTTTGCTGTTTTCTCTTTTACAGTTTCTCTTTTTTTCATTTTCTAAATTAGAACTACATCTGTAATCACAAATGAAAATCTAGAATAATTCTATTATACAAGTACAATAGAGATTAATGAAGGAAAAATTCCAATATGATAACACATGAAAAGAGTTGGACGAAAACTACAGTATTGTTAATTTTTCATGTAATGCATTAAAATTCGACTAACGGAAAAAGAGACAATCATATAGGAATGGAAGGGCTGTGAAAAGTAGCAACAAAGCGAATTCACGAGCGTCTATCAAAGTCCTGGTCCTCTAGGGATAGAATAAAATTTCTCTCCCATTAGTACTTTTTCTCGTAAGTGCTTCACTTTTGCTTCCGTGCAACGCGTGGAAATTCTCCACCTTTGCTTCACATTCTGGACAAAAGAGCACATGATATCTTGTAAAGTCTTTGGGGATATTTTTTAAGGCTATGTTTAATCATTTGGATTTGGATTGGATTGGATAGAATATGATATGAAATTTAAGAATCTTGCTATATCTTATTTACTATTTACAGTAATAAAATTAATATATTCATATTTTATCATTTACATTGTTTATATGAATGAAATATTAGTGTAAATGAACCTAAAAATTCACAAATGGAGATAGTAAAAATCTCTTATGGTTTTTTTTTTTTACTTTTTAATTTATTTTTTGTTTTATTATCCCCTCTTTTTTATTATTTTCTTTTTTATATCCTTTTCCCTTTCTATCATTCTCTAATACTAATATACGTAAAACACTAAAATAAATAAAATATGTAATAAATATAAATATAAATTTATATTTATATATTGAATTATATTATAAAATAGAATTAAATTAGAATATATAAAGAAAAATAAGATCAAATTTAAAAACTAAATTGTTATTTTTTGTTATTTTGAATCTCTTATATTGGAATTCAAATATACTTTATATTGAAATATTATTTTAATTTTGTTAATTTAAGAATTTTGTTATTTGAGAAAAATAAATTTCCTATTATGGATATTAAAAATCATATCTACCTTTATCCTATCTTAAGCAGCCATCGAACGCAAGATATATTTTATCATATTTTGTATTTTATCTTGACCACCAAATACAAACTAAATATTACAAAACAAGTTCTAGCCTCTAATGTGCATTTTGGCAGGTGAAAGTCTTAGTCTCCCTAGAATTGACTAAAGTTTGAGTTAATACCATAAAAAACTTGAAATTAGTACATCAGTGACAAATTTACTTCAAATTAAAATTTAGCTTATGATAAATATTCCCGTTAAATTGCTTACTTGGATGCCGGGGTTAATACTAAGAAAATCCCAAACTAGTACATTTGTAAAAAATTTACCCAAAATAAATTATTAGGTCACAAAAAATCCTAAACCGGTACACTCGTGACACACTTACTTTCTGTTAGCTTCCAACAAATTTTACTGGTAGATTTAGCGAGAACTCTAAATTGTCTTCCCTATCATCGTGTCCTTCATTATTGTCTTTGTCTAAGGTCATGGGAATTGAGAACACCATTTATCGAGACTCTTTAGTGGCACTTTATAACTCTACTAATTCTCTAAAGAAAATGGCTTGATCAAGTACCCTCATATGGCCTAATCACCATCTCGTGTAAGAACATTAATGATGGATTAAGCTCTTGAGAGTTACTTGACCTTCTATCCCTCTTCAAGGTGAGCATAAGTAGTGTCTTTTTCACTAGTGTCATGCAATAATGGTTAGAATCTTGAACCCCATTCAAAGAGGGGACTAAGCATTTGGGGTGACAACTTTTCTAGATAAACCTAGGTAAAATTTGATAGAAGTTAACGGAAGGTAAGAATTTTACTTTGTGACAATTTAACAATAGCTAAGGGAGACCATAATTTCTTCATATGATTATTTGAGGATTGCTTCAAGGTGCTTCTATGGTTTGGCATAAAACCCCAAATTAATTTTACTTGTGACAAATTTTCGAATATGCAGCTTTCTAAAAGCAATTCCAAAATGTTTTTCCCTTATATGGTTTTTTTTAGTAAGCATAAATGTGCTGGTTACAATTCCTAGGCTCTGCCTCAAAGCCTAAACCATGGTCCTTGAATAATGTGCAGAGCTATAATTTTACTAAAATATACAAGTGCCTGAAAGCATAAACCTATGACATAATTTTACCAAAATATGCAAGTGCCTCGAAGCATAAAATTGTGGTCATTGAATAATGCACAGTGACATAATTTTACCCATACAATTAGCATAAACCTACTTCAAGACACTTGATTATGTGGGTGAGACCATAATTTTAGCTGTGAGAATTAACGGAGATAAATATGTCATGTGTATATTGATTTGAAATTTTAAGTGATCCAAAAATTTAGTTTGGGCTATATTTATCATAAGTGTGTCAATATGAGATTTTTCGTGGTGTTAACCCATTAATCAATCCACGTGGACTAGTCTACCTTAAATCTAAGTCAGCAATTTAATGACAATATTTGAGGAAGCTAATAGAGGGCACATGTATCACACATATATTAGTTTAGGCTTTTTTTGTGATCAAAAAATTAATTTAGGATAAATTGGTCACTGATGTACTAGTTTGAGATTTTTTTGTGATATCAATCCTTAAAGTTTCTTCCTCATTAGCTCCTTTTCACTTTTGCTTCACTTTCTGGACAAAAAAAAAAGGAGAGTAGATGATATCCAGGGAAGCCTTGATCTTCCTAATGAAAAGTACTTTATGAGTATACTATCCTCACAAACAATTTAAGTTACACCAAAGAGACTACGTTTTGATCCACATTGTGTCCTTGAGTTGGATTAAAATAAACTAATATCCAATATCTCCATATCAAGACTTTTGGCTGTTGTTTGAAAGAGAGAATTGTAAACACCTAAATTTTTGGGACCTATTTAGTTATTTATCACATTAAAAATTAGGAGTAATTTTATCCCTGAAGAAATAGTAATTACATAGCATATAATTTTAGGTGCATTTGTTTTTTATTTGCATTTTTTTCCATTTATTTATTGGATCGATGGCGGATGGATTCGAATTAGTAATTCTGAGTTTTAATTTTAGAAATTTTGGACTAATTAGCGCGGAGCAAATTAGCTCAAACCCATTTTTCTTTATAATCGGAAATTATCTCGTGAAAATAAGAATTTAAAATTTTTCGGGATATGATGGAATTTTTTTCGGATAGGGCAAGTGAAAAATCAAATATTGCATTTGGCAAATCGAATATTGCATTTGGAAAAAAAAAAAATCTTCGTGAATATCAATTTGGGAAAATTAAAATCTTAATTTGTGGCCTATAAATAGGTTAGATGCGTAGGGGTCAGGGGCTTTTCTCTTGGTTTTTCTAGGTCAAAAATTGAAGAGGGGAATTTTTTATTTTTTTATTTTTAGAATTTCTTCTTGACGTCGAAGGCTTTGTTTTCCTTGGGTTTCCTTGGGTAGGGACAAGAGGGGTTGGCTTCTGCTTAAAGGAAAAAGGGGAAGAGGGCTGCGCCTGCGGCAGAGAGACGTGAGAAAGACAGACGTGAGAGAAGAAGGAAAAAAAAAGGGAAAAACAGAGAAAAAGCAGCCACTGTTCTTCCTCTTCGAGCAGCCGAGACCATCGCTCTGCCAGCACTCCCAGCCCGCACCGGACGCCGCCGCTAGCTCCCCTCCGGTCGCTCCCTCTCGCCGGCCGCGTTCGGTGCCTCGCCGCGCTGATCTCTTTGTCCGAGCGTTGAAGCCGCGAGCACCCGCAGCAACCTTTGACGCCGCTCCACCAGCCCGACGAAGCCCTGCCGCCGTTGCTCCTGCGCCGCCCGCAACCTCCAGATCCCGCGATTCCGGCGGCTCGCTGCCGCCCGAGCCCCCTGCGACGGTAGCCCCTGTTTCTGCTCGCCTCGCTGCCGCTGCAACCCAACACCAGGTCCGTCTGCCGACCGCCGCTCCGTCGTTCAGCCAGAGAACCCGCAAGCTCGCCCCGCTGCTCCTCTACCAGCCACAGCCGAGCCTCCGCCTCGCCTGGGACCTGCAGCTCGACACGTTCGCTGCTGCCCCTGCTCTGTCCGCGATCTGCTTAACCCAGCGCCCGCCGCGTCCCCCCGGCGCTTCCTCTTGCTCGCTCGTTGCTGTCCGAGCCGCCGGCAGTCGAAACCCTCGCCGGCCACCGTTGCGCTCACCGTCTACAACCCGCGGGCCATCCCGTGCCGACCACCGCCGACGCAGTGGCCTTTCCTGATAATCAACCGGAAGCCTTCAAGATCCCGTTTTGCCTTTTGCAGCAAATTTCTATCTTCCTGAAGTCCACCAGCGAAGAGGGAGGGGGCCACATTGGAGCCAAAAAAATAAATATATATAGAAGGATTTCTCTCTTCTTCTTTGCAGATCACTCACGCTCCACCTTGTCTCGTTGACCAATAAAATTTAGCAAGCTCGGTTTCAGCGAAGCACCATCCTCTGTAGCGATTCGTGTCGTCGTCCTAAGCTGATGACAGTGCTGCTGATCCCCGACGTTGCTTGTTGCTGCACCGTTCGTGAACTCGCAACGCCGGCGCTCGCTGCCTCGACGCGACTAAACGCATTTGCAGGTCGCTGTCCTCAACGTGAGCCTAGCCCACTCTTTGCCTAGCCGCTGTCAGGCATTGGTAATATACTCCACGGCGACTTGTCGCTCGAGCCTGGTTTGTTTTGCTGCTCGCACTGGCCGATCCAATCACTGCTCGACAAGACCGAAATTTTGTGGCGAGTTTCATTCAAAGCCACGGAGCTTCGCTGTTAAGCCATGAGACGGTCATAGATTAGAAGGGGAAATTTCTCCCAATCTCTGCAATTTTTGTCCACAAAGTCAAGCACTTCCACCTGAAGGGAGAGGAGTGGACGTGCACAAAAGGGAACCCTTATATGCTGAACACAAGTTTTATGATAAAAAGCACGAGAAGTTGTCTCTCTCGTGCATGATCTGTTGAAGGCAGCCCAAACCAGTTTTCTTTGACCAAAAAATCTTGCCACAGTCCAGCGAACTTTGGTCCACATTCAAAGCCAGTCGTGGTCCAACATCGGTGGAGTCCCTGCGACAATTTTGTAGCGGTTCAGGCCTGCTGCCGTGACGTTGCCGTTGCTCTTTCGTGACTAAGCTGCTGTCCTCGACAATCAGCCGCGAAACCGTCGAGCACTGCAAACCATCTCCATTCACTGTCGAAGAGCTGATTGTCATTCTGAGCCGATTGCATAGAGTCCAAATTAGGTAAAATTTGTCTAATTTGATTTTCGAATATTCCGTTTCCTTATTTAAAATATCCCTATGCACATGATCGAAATTCAGATAGCATTTGAAATTAGAGATTAATTCCTAATTTCACATGGTTGACGGTCTGATTTCCCACCCGCAATCTGACTCGCAATTGCACGAAAAATTGTCAAGCCGGCCGATCTCACACTTGAGATTCGATTCGCGGTTTTATTTAAAATTGACTAATCCGATCTCATGTGCGAAATATGATTTGTCAATTTATGGATATCAATCTTGCTTGATTTTGCTGTCGAGTTGTTTGAATTTATTTTTCATAAAAGAAAACCCAAAAAAAAAAAAGTTTGAGTTAGATTAGGTTTTTTTTTTTTTTTTTTTTGGTAAAGGTAAAAGGTATGAGTTAGATTAGGTTTATCGTTTGTTTAAGGGTAGTTTGCATGTTAGGAGATTTATTTATTTCGAATTTCTTAAATAAAAATCCCAAAAAAATTAAATTTTAGATTTTCTTAATTTAAATTGCATGCATGATTATTGGGCACATTTAATTTTGAATTTTAATTAAAAAAAAAAAACAATCATGCGCGTGCCACGCAAGATTAGTTCATTCAGTACATGTCATTAGTAAAGTGCATATTTAGAATAATGCATTACATATTAGAATAGTTGCATTAATCTTTTCCTATCATTTGATTATATCATTTAATAAATGTCACGTGACATAGTTCGCATGTTAGGTTGCATATTGCATGTCATTTTAGTTAAAATAATTTTGTATGTCACTGCATTACATTGCATGTAATTTCTAGGCTTCATTTAAGTAAGTGAAAACAAAAAATAAAAAGAAATTACATGTTAATTAGAAATCATATTTAGGACTGTCGATGTGAATTCTGATCTAACACTGCATATGCTTTCGATGCCATGAAATAAGTCCTGCAATTTATTCACTGCTTTATCTGGGTGTTAAATTAATAGTTTGCGCACTCGCATGATCACCTCACATGTTAGAGAGGTAAATTAAAATCAATTTATTCACTGCTAGACATTTTTTTTTTAAATAAAAGAGAAATGTATCGAAAGGGCGTTAAAGAAATCTAACGTAATCAAGTCCCCGAACTCACAAATCTTTGGTTCGTAGGAGTAAAGTAAATCTTCTGTTACTTTATTTGGGTTTCTAATCGACCCACCGAAAAATAGATTAATGTCAATTCCTAATTGAAAAATTATTTGCATGTTAAGAGCTTGAACCTAAGTTGTGAATTGGTATTGGTATGGACTTGAGAGAGCCGAGTTAAGTTTAGGCTTAATAATCCATTAGCTAGATTCTAGGTGGTTCACCTGAAATTTTGGTCGCGTCACCATTCGCTCACTATCATTTTGCTTTGCCATGACCCTTGTTCTCCATAATGACTGATTCACCTATTTTTTCTCTCCATTAGCTCATTTTCACTTTGCTTCACCATAACTTGTGTTGTTCTCTATAGTTTACGAATTCACTCATGGCCATTGGGGAGATCCTTTTGAGTGCCTTTCTTCAAGTCCTGTTCGAGAAGTTGGCTTCTCTAGGATACGACTATGCACAAAGGGGAGGAGCACCGCCCTTTGGAATTAGCATTGACCAACTCAATAAGTGGAAGAAGATGCTGGTTACAATCAATGTAGTGTTGGGTGATGCAGAGGACAAGCAACTGAGCAATAAAGGTCTAGTGAAGCTATGGCTAGATGATGTTAGGGACTTGGCCTTCGATATGGAAGACTTGCTTGATGAGTTTGCCATTGAAGCCACCCAAGCTAAGTCGAAGGTAGAATCCAGCAAAAGTGGAGGTTTGGTGAATTGGAAGTTCCCTTTTGTTAGCCAACATATATCCTCCATATTAAATCCGAACCCGTGCTCACTCGTGTCTAAAACTGACGTACAGACGATATCTGATAGGTTGGAAGAGATTGTCACTAGGAAGGCTCATCTAAGCTTGATAGAGAATGATGTAAACATATCTTACTATACCGACAAAAGGCTCCCTAGCAGTTCTTTGCCAGAGCCTCGATTTTTTGGTAGGGAGAAGGAAGAAGCAGAATTACTTGAACTCTTGATTGGTGAAGCTAAAAATGTCAATACCACGTTGAGCATAATCCCCATAGTTGGGATGGGCGGTGTTGGAAAAACGGCCTTGGCTCAATGGTTGTATAATGATGGTAGAGTGAGTAGCTGCTTCGAAAGGAGAGTATGGGTTTGTGTTTCAGATGTTTTTAATGTTCTCGACGTAACAAAGACTATTTTGCGGTCGATCACCGAGGTGTCCAACGAGGGTGAAGATCTTAATAGGCTTCAAGTTAAGTTGAAGGATAGTCTATCGGGAAAAAAGTTTCTCGTGGTTTTAGATGATGTCTGGAATGAAAACTACAGAGAATGGACTGCTCTCTTAAAGCCATTTGAAGCTGGGGCAAAAGGAAGCAAGATCATCATCACGACTCGCAACTATACTGTTGTTTCCATAACAGGAGCTTCGTCGTATCCTTTGAAGGAGTTGCCCATTGATAATTGTATAAGCTTATTAGCCTTTCATGCTCTTAAAACAACAAATTTTGAGAGGCACCCAGATCTTGAAGCAATAGGCAAGAAAATAGCTGTAAAATGTAAAGGTTCACCTTTGGCAACGAAGGTATTGGGTGGTCTCCTATGTGATAAAAGGAATCCTGATCAATGGGAAGCTATCTTGAACAACAAAATGTGGGATCTTCCAACGGGAGAAAATGATGAGGTTATTCGAGTTTTGAAAATAAGCTATGTCCATCTTCCTTCTTACTTGAAGAGATGTTTTGTTTATTGTGCAGTAATTCCCAAGGATTACGAAATTGAGAGGGATGAGCTTGTACACTTATGGATAGCAGAGGGTTTTTTAGATGGAGGAAGATCAAAGGAGAATATCTTGAAATGGGGACGGGCTTACTTCGATGAGTTAGTATCCAGGTCATTTCTTCAACAATCAAGTGTCGACACATCTAAGTTTTCAATGCATGATCTTTTGAATGATCTAGCAAAGTCAATTGCGGGTGGGACATGCTTTAACTCTGAGTCTCAGCTGGTAGGTGATGAAGATGATGCATCTCTTGAGAAAGTTCGTTATGCATCATTCACCCCGTCGTGGTGTGTTACAGCAAAATGCATGAGAGCATATCGACGAATGAAGGTATTGAGAAGTTCAATATTATCGCTTGATAGATCTGGATGGAAAGACAAATTCCACATTTCCAACAAAGTGCTACATGACTTGCTAACAAACTTGAAGTACTTAAGGGGGTTCTCCTTATGTCATTGTACCATCATAGAGGTACCAAATTGTGTTGGTGATTTAAAACATCTTCGCTATCTTAATTTCTCGCACACAAATATAGAAAGGCTACCTGAGTCAATTGTCGGCTTGTGCAAATTACAAACTTTGATCTTAAAAGGTTGTCAAGAGCTTTCTATGTTGCCTCAGGGAATCACAAAATTGGTCAGCTTACAATTTCTTGATATTAGAGATACAGGGAGTCTAAGGGAGATGCCATTGAGTCTTAGTAATTTGAAGAATCTTATAATCTTGTCCAAGTTTGTGGTAGGACCAAACAAGGGGTCACAGTTGAAGGAGTTAAAAAACTTGCCACATCTTCAAGGAGAATTGTTCATATCAAAATTGCAAAAGATAGAAGGAGTCAGAGATGCAATTGATGCTAATTTAATTGGAAAGAGAGGCCTTAGCAATTTATTCCTGGATTGTGGTGAAAATTTTGGAAATTTAAGGAATGGGAAGCGCGAAGAACTAGTGCTTCACTCTCTACGACCTCACACTAATCTTGAACATCTCTCTATCTCGTACTATGGTGGTACAAGATTCCCCTCATGGTTAGATGGTCTATCTTATTCTAAGATAGTTTCTTTATGCTTACGAGACTGTCCTAATGTCACATCGCTTCCATCACTTGGACAACTACCTTCGCTTAGAGAATTATCTCTTGAGGGTCTACATGCAGTAAGCAAGATAGGCCCTGAATTTTACGAAGGTAAAAGGCCTTTTTCATCCTTAACAACTTTGAAGTTGGAAGAGATGTTGGCATGGAAGGATTGGTCTCATTGTGCTAGGGGTCGAGAAGAAGATGTCCCATTCTCTTGTCTTCAGCATCTTGTTGTCCGAAGATGTCATTCACTGGTCGGGACATTGCCTGGTCAACTTGATCGTCTCACGAAGCTTGAAATTCATTCATGCCCGCATTTGAATAACTCAATCAATGTGGTTTGTCTCCCATCTCTCCGTGAGTTATACCTTGGGGATTGCAACGTTGAGATTTTAAAAATCTTGGTCAACCTAATTTCTTTGACCGTTCTCAGAATTGAGAATCTTGTAGAACTTGTTTGCTTTGATCATGGGTTTATCAGCTACTTGGTTAAGCTGAAGGAGCTTTATATAGAACGGTGTGACAAGTTAAACTACTTGTGGCAAGATGGAAATGAGACGCAAAATCTTACTTGCCTCCGGAGTGTAGTCATCAATAGTTGTCCTCAATTCACATCTTTTGTGGCTAGAGCAGGAGAAATGGAGCTATCTTGTGTCCTTGAAGAGATGGGATTGAGAAATTGCACGAGTTTAGAAAAGCTTCAGATAAGTGAATGTGATTCTTTGATATCCTTTCAGTTTGCCAAGGGTATACTTGATTCTCTGAAGGACCTTTCCATTGAGAAGTGTAAGGGGGTGGAGTCACTCGAAGAGATCACCGGAGAATCGTTGGATTTTTTTACTATAGAGAGATGTGAGAATTTGGTAAGCCTACCACGGTGCCTTCACACATTCTCCCATCTCACTATATTGCATATTATGAATTGTCCAGCACTGGAGATAAATGACTTCCCTCCCATTCCCATCACCATGATAGATCTTAGACTGTGGGATTGTCCAAAGATAAAATCTCTACCAAAGGAGTGGCATCATCTTACGTCCCTTAGGCAGGTGAGTATTAGGGGATGTGAAAATATCAAATGCTTTCCTGAAGGAGGTTTGCCTCCCAATTTGAAGTCATTTCTTTTTTTGGGGTGCAAGAATATGAAGCAGCCAGTGAGAGAATGGGGCTTACCCCAACTCACATCCCTCTACAATCTGGCAATTAGCTTTTGCATGGGAGGGGAGGGAGACGAGGTGTGGTTTCCTTCAGGGGATGAGGACGATGAGGATGCCTGGAGTCTTCTCTTTCCTTCCTCTCTTATCGCTCTTTCCATTAAACATATGAGGAACGTGGAAAGACTATCAAGAGGTCTTCGCAACCATCTCTCCTCTCTCCAAGATTTAGGGATTAGAGAATGCCCGAAGTTGAGGGACTTACCAGAGGATGGCCTCCCTACCTCCCTCCGAAAATTGTGGATAGAAGGATGCAAGAATTTGAAAGATCGATGCTCAAAACACACCGGCGACTATTGGCCCCTCATCCAAGAGCTCCCAATCTTCTACTTTGATGTTCGGATCCAATGAAATGATTTGTCCATGTACAGTCAGTTTTCTTAGGGTTTGGGGAAGTTCATGGTTTTGAAGGCATCGATTTTCCATTCTGCTTCCTCAACTCGATGCTCGACACAAATCCATACTTTCCCGTGAAGAAGCTCCGCATTAATTTCCAGAAATCCAAGGAAATCCCTGACATCCACATTGATTGGGTTCTCAGATCCGATGAAGCGAAATCGACCCGCTTTCACTTTCATTTGCTAACTACCACGATCCATTCCGTCCATCTACAATCAGATTTCTAAAGGTCCGGGTAAGTCCTTTCGTCTTGAATGCATCAATTTCGTGTCTGTTACTTCAGTTCAATGCTTAATAGACAATTTATTTTCCTCATCGAGATTTTTTGCATAAATTCCTGGAAAACCAGCCATTGAAGGTGAAAGATTGACGTCTGTAGGGTGAAATGTTCACAGTGCTACCTCTTGCTATATTGCATTTGATTGATTCACCATTCAAATTGTGAATGGAAATGCACTATGCTTTGCATGAGACTCACCTAGAATCATAGCGTTCCGCAATCGTACTCCTCCACATTTTCAGCGTTTTGTTGTATGTTCTCTTCCCAACATCTATTTTCTTGTGCCCTTAAGCTCATTTGTTGTGGTTGTTTTGCAGATGCCATTGTGGTATGTATTGGCAAAATCTCTTGGAAGGATCACTTGCGAATGCTGTGGAGGTAGGGCTGATTCTGTCAATCCCATGTGTCATATTTCGCAATTCAAAAAAAAAAAAAAAAAAAAAAGGAAAGAAGCTTTTGATTCTATTTGGTGCGCTGATGTGTTCAATATTTCTTCTAGTGAAAACTAAAAGCGTGATTAGTCATGTGGAAGCTATGATATGATTGTGAAGAAAGGGGATGCGGTTTTTTTTTCTTTAGAATGAGGAACATTCTTTTCATTGAGGATGATCCTTTATAGTATTAAGCAGTCAATCTGGGATTAAATTCTGGTTCCGAGCTTTCTCTACAACTCCAATTCCTGACAACGTTGATATTCCATGAATCACCTTCCGTTTGGTTTTTCATCTCTGGTGGATCAGGAACTATTACTAATAGCTTGTTAGAAATTTTTAGCCAATATATGCTTGTTTGGTGCTGTCTGTCTCTGTGTCTGGATTTGTCAATAGTGTCCTTTGGGGCAAACCTATTCAGCTCTTTAAAGTATCAATTGTTTATGTGTACTCTACCGTGGAATATTATTTCGTCATACATGATGTTATTTTATCTGAAAATACCTTCTCAAGTGGCGTTCTTCCTGTAGGGAGCTTCAGAACAGAAGCTTTGAGCTCACTTGGGTTCCCTTGGTTTAGCTGGAAATCTTGCACTTCAACCAGTGTATGCCTCGTCCGATACATCTCCTCCATCTCTGCTACTGTTGCATGTGTAAATTTTTTTGTTGAAGCAATTTTCGTATGACATTGTGAAGCACTATCAAAGGTTAGTTATCTGTAATCTAAATTCTTGTTTACTGTGTACTTTCTCTAAGGCTTTTTGGTTGTTATTTCCCATATAACATGGTGCTTTGACCATATAAATAGATGGTCAAAAAAGCAGAGTTGCATTGCCAAGATAACTTTCAGGAAATCTCACATAGTTTTTCTATATGAGCCATTCAATCATCTGGTAAGTTTACTCATTTTTGTCCACCTTATGACTTAGATTAGCTTGTTATTGTCTTGAACTAATTGAACTTATTGGAATATGGTATTTACATTGAAAATACAGTAGACCAATCAGTTATCACAGTTACGGGGAGCCTCTTTAATCATACACCTAACTTTTAATGGAATAAAAACCAATGTAATAGTTCCAACTTGCAAAATATTGGGAGTAGAATAGTTATGATAGCCTGATCAGTGTTTTTGCATTACAGAAGTTTATAATACCAAGTAGTTTCGACATATGTGCCTATATGCAATATCGGGCTTTGCACATATTTAATGTGGAAATCCCTTTGTTTATAAATGTGGACTTAAAGTTCTGCTTTAATGACCAGTGACTACTGAAGTGCTGTCTTTTTAGATTTTTAGTTTCATGTCCAAGGATAGATGAGCATGATTCTGCGTTTTTTTACTTTCCCCAACAGTAGGATTTGGACGCGGTTGGGGCCACTTATTCAAGGTGTGGTGTTGTTCCAACGAGGAAATATGATGGTGAGATTGATTTTCTTGCTATAGTACTTCAATTTGACCAGTGATGGATTCTGTCTTCACAGCTAATAGCCCTCTTTTCCCCTTGATTTGCAGGATAGTCAGGCAAGCATCTAATAACCGGAAGCGGGGACGAGCTCCAGGTGGTTTCTCGAGGCAAGGTGGTGCCTTTCCATCATTTTGGATCGGACAATACATATTTTTTTAACGAAGTATGCAAAAACCTTTGGTAAGAGAAATGTTTCGAACAATAATGATGCCACAATGTTGTTAGCTTGTACAGCTCTAAAACGATTAAAAAAAATAAAATCATTCACCAACCAAATTTTACAAGCGAATCTGCACTGTGGTCTTTACAGGAGCAATGTAAGGCGTCCTTTAGAGCCATCAAGTCCCGATCGTCACCTTCCAAATAGGCCCTCAAGAACGCCACAACCTCTCCCACGAGCCTCTTCATGGGCTCTCTCGAGCTCCCGTTCTTGCGCATGCAGTACGGAGCCATAATCTGTGGCGACAAAGTGACAAGCAGGTAGTCGGCACTCCTCGAAGAACTCCTCGCGGTTCAACACATTCGGCGCACACGCCGGGAAGACCAGGTACTTCTTGTCCTTGCCCAGGCCCGATCCGACAACCATCACGGGCATTTTCAGGTCAAAGGACTGCGGCGTAGGTGAGGACGGGTAGTGGCGTCTTGAGCTTTTGGCAGCACGTGGCCTTGCCATCGACAGGATTGATGCCGAGCAAGGCGGAGAAGGGCAGGGTGAGTGGGGTTGATGATTTGCCGAGGGCAAGCCCGAAGGCATCTTTGCCTTTGCAGCTATGGCCGGCGAGGTTCAAGCAGACCTAGGGCGGGAGGACCGTAGCGAGGCCCTGGACCAGCTATAGTTCATGGTCACCGCTGCAGCGCTGATCTTGTCGGTGTTCTCGCAACCGGAACTGGTGTAAAGTTGTTCAATATTAGAAACTTGTTTTTATAAGTCGAACACATTAGATTAATCTGAAAGATTATGCCTTCTTTAATGTCTATCTAGGCAAAGGAGGCATATTGTATGACGGACACATATGATGTAACCAACCAACTAATCAAATTTGAGATGTATACATGTATGATGCCACGTATGATGAGATTCATGATATACAATGATTATGATTGGTTGGGTAATACACCACGTTTTTTATCGTGATATGATTTATTCTTTACACAAAGTTCTTTCTTCTGATTTAGATCTAGGTCATGTATGTATGGTGGATGAGTGGATTGTGTCCGGCATAAGTTTAATATAAATGTGGATCAAATTGACCCACTAACTTATATTTACTCATTTCCTTTGGATAGAAAACATACATTTCATACTCGACCCAATTTATACCTAATCGAACCCAACATACTCAGATAATCCACTTGGGGTGCAATGATTAAATCACTACAACCGGTACTCCACATCTATTAGTGGTGGTACCTTGATGCTTTCACTGAACCTCTTTGGTGTCGTGAAAAATTTATATAACTTTGAAAATAATATATTTCAAAAATCTAGCTAATTAATAAATCAAGTCTATAACTTCATCAACTTATTATTAGTTTAAAATAATCAACAAAATCAGAGCATGAGCAAGAGGATGCTAAAATTCAGATTCATGACAACCGCCGAATGGTGATTGCCCGATGCTCCTTCCCTCCCCGCGTGAGGTCATTGCCTTCCTAAAGCGACCATCTCACTTGAGTTGCGACCATCACGTAGTCGCTTGCCTTGGTTCTCTCTAGTTGGGACACGATTAGTTGTTGCCGAATGGGATTGGGCATCGGTCTCTTGCCATCTCAAGCGAAGTTGATGCGGTAGTCACCATCCCTAGGAGGCAGCGAACACCACTAGTGTAGTTTTTTTTTTTTTTTGACCCAGGGAAACCCGTAAATCGACAACCGGCGGACAAACCTTGGGGCTGACACAAGCTAGCCACCACACTCACGCCAGCGGATAAAGTCACCCTGCGACGCGCTGGGGATTCAAACCCCTCCCCTTCGTGAGGGGGAGGAGGCCCAAAGTCAGAAATGCCACCCAGGTGGGTGGTACGCCACTAGTGTAGTTTGTACTCCATAAAATTGAGGTTTTTCATTGGACCCAGATTTCCCCTAATTTTCCCACCACGGCCAAGTTATAACAAATTGTAAGCCAAACACACAAAGCCAATTGGGAACTGTTGGTGCGGAGTGGAGCTAACATCTTCACTTGCTTTCGACCGGCGGATGTGTACAACTGTTGCAAATTGGGTCTACTCCAATTTGATATCTGTCCTTGTCTTAGATTCTCAAAGTACCGTATGCATCGCATTTTGTCTCAAAATAACTCTTGTGCTCGCTATAGTTTGGCAAAATAAAAACTAAACAATCATGACTCGTGGATGATGCGTATCTCATATGCCCTAGCACCATCTCATTTCCAGCTCATTTATATTTGATCATTCATTTCGTATTTTTATGGTCTGGTGTCTTTATATAATGATTGACTTATTTCTACATTTTTAATCTTTTTTTTTTCTAAATGCACTCTCTCTCTATTTTTTATTTTATTTTATCTCAAGCTGAGTAATGTGGACCAATCGAAAATGAAATTTAGACTAAGGCATGAAATCAACCCCAACCTAATTCAGACCCACAAATTTTGAGCCAATCTGGTCTGGGCATTAACAAGTAGATCAATCTAATTTAGTTTATAGAATTTTCGCTTACCTTGAGTAGAATCTTAAACAAACAAAGCTTTTAATCACCTTAAAGGCAACTCTTTTTCATTAAAAACAAAACTAGTTTGTTAAAAAAAAAAAAAAATGAAGCCCGTGAACTTACTCTGTAACCACTTGATAGGTGAAACTAAAAAGAAAATTCTAGTAACTCAATTGGATTGGCTTGAAGGTCAGTCGTGAGGAGATTTAAAGGAAAAATTGAATTTAATGTTAGTAGAGACTAGTTGTAACTTTGCTTTATTTTTGCGAGATATAGGAAGGCCAAAAATATATAGATTTGATTGTGTGAAGGTGGTGATGCCTCGGCCAAGAGGAGCAAATGGGGATGATTTTTTTTTTTTTTTGCGAAAATTGTCTCAAACTGTTTGTTTTGGATCCGATAGTTCGCATATTTGCTCACTAATTACATAAAAACCTTGGGCAAGCAAGAAGAATGTTTCAAACGATTATGAAGCCAGACAAAGATTCAGTAGCTTGTGCAGCTCTGAAACGACAAAACGCATGGACCGACAACAGTTCCAAGAAAAATCTTCACCTACCAATTTCACAAGCCAACCTCAACCGTGATCTGCAGAGAAGCAATGTCAGGCGAGGGTGGGAGGAGCGTGGGGAGGCATTGGACAGCTAGCTCGTGGATGCCGCAACGTTGATGTCACCAGTGATGTCTGTCTTGTATTAACTGATTAATCAAAATTGAAATATATATGTGAAATCAAGCATAAAATGGTGATTAGTGAGGATAATACTCCACGTCATCACTGCCATGTAATATATTCATCAAAGTCTAGGTCGTGTATGCGTGGCAGAAGAGTAGATCGTATCGAACATAGGTTACACACGAAAGTAAACCAAATTGACTCGCTCACTCATTTTCACTCATTTCCATTGAGTACAAATAACTCTTTATCTTAGGGTGCATTGATGAGCCCACCATGACGGCCCATCCAGATCTTAGTCTCCGGGCCTGTGCAAGAGAGGCGAGATGTGGGCTATAAGCAGGCAATTAAACCCACGTATATGAAGGATCACTCCATGATCCTGTAGCACTGAAAATTTAGGGACAATGTTTCGAAGAAAATGAATTGTTAAGAAAATATTTTTCTGAATATATTGTTTATACTGTTTAAAATATTTAATCAAAAAAATATTTTTATTATCAACGATAATTTATGTCTAACTTATTTCGTGGACAATGAAAATATTTTTCATTTATTTATTTTAGTAAACAATACAAGCGATTATTTTAAAAATATATTTTTCAAATTATTTATTGTCTATGAACAATTAAGGAAAAGAGCGTAGTGACTACTTTGAAAAAGGAGAATAAAAGATGAACACAAAGAAATAGAGAAAGAAGATGCAAAAGAAAAAAATTATTTGTTAGATGCAAAAGAAAAAAAAATTATTTGTTCTTATACGGAAAAAATAAAATGACGCGAAGGTCTATGTCATCATTTGATCTATCATGTAAACCATCTTAGCAAAAATCAAATGACTTAATATTCTACTTAATGGAAGCAGGACATTGATTGCAATTCAAAAAGCTGAGATACTCGATTAATGATAAAAAAAAAAAAAGTTTAGACATTTGATCACAAAATGGATAAAAGTTTAGTGCTTGTAGAGTTGATATCACGAAAAACTCAAACTTAATAAGCATGTGATAAATTTACCTTAAATCAATTTTTTAATTATTAAAAATCCCAAACAGATATATCAATAACAAATTTTTTTATCATAAGTGTATCGATTTGAGGTTTGTCGAGATTATAAAATTAATTTGAAGTAAATCTATCATATATAAACTAATTTGAAAATTTTCATGGTATTAACACGTAATGATAACGTCACTACTCTCATATTTTCTGCGCTTTATCTTTGCTCTGCCCAAGATTGCGCTTAATTCCCTAAGGAGGGACCCCTCCAATTCTTACCAACTCTCCAACACTCTCAGCCGTTCATTTTGGATTGGACAGTTCGCATACTTCTTCACTGATTACACAAAAACCTTGGGCAAAGCAAGAAGAACGTTTCAAACAGTTATGATGCCCCCAGAAAGCCATCGGTAGCTTGTCCAGCTCCGAAAAAGACAAAACACATCGACCGACAGTTCCAAGAAAATCTTCGCCAACCAATTTTTCACAGGCGACCCTCAACCGTGATCTGCACGGGAGCAATGTCGGGCGTGGCCTGCAAGGCCATCAGGTCTCGATCGTCACCTCCCAAGTAGGCCCTCAAGAACGCCACCGCCGCCCCGCCCACGAACCTCCTCATGGGCTCCCTCGAGCTCCCGTTCTCGCACATGCAGTACGAGACCACCCCTCTTATCCCCTTGGTGTCGTCATCCAGCATGTCCATGTGGCCGTAGTCTTTCGCGATGAAGTGCCAGGCAGGCGACCGGCACTCCTCGAAGAACTCCGCGTGGTTCAGCCCCTTCGGCGCGCAGGCCGGGAAGACCTTATACTTCTTGTCCTAGCCCAAGCCCGACCCGACGACCATCACGGGCATATTCAGGTCGAAGGACTGTGCGACTTTGGTGAGGACGGGTGGTTTGGTCTGGAAATTACAGCAGCACGCGGCCACGCTGTCGACGGGATCGATGCCGAGCAAGGCCGAGAAGGACAGGGCGAGCGGGGTCGATGATTTGCCGAGGGCGAGGGTGAAGGCGCCTTTGCCTCCGTGGCTGTGGCCAGCGAGGACGAGCTTGGCGAGGTTCGCGCTGACCTGGGACGGGAGGACGGCGGCGATGCCTTGGGACAGCCAGTTCGTGGTTGCCGCTGCAGCATTGATATCATCGGTGCTGTCACTCCCGGCACACGTGTAAAGCTGTTGAAGATGAGAAACTTGTTTTGAGGAGTCAAAAACAATAGGGCTTTTCAGATTATGCATCTTTTGATCATCTTGTAACGGAGAGATATTATGTGAAGGACACCACATGGCGGTGACATGTGATATAACCGATTAATCAAAATTGACATGCATACACACATGATGTCAAGTATGATGAAATTCATAACACACAAATAATCATATCATTGGTCGGGTTATACACAACATCATCATTGTTGATTCCATATACAAATTACTTTCTCCGATTCTAGGTTTGAGTCATGTGTATATGGCAAATAAGTGGATTGTCTCAAGCATAAGTTATATGTGAATGTAGATCAAATTGACCCGCTAACTCATATGCGCTCATTTCCATTAAATATATAATATGCTTTTCAAACCTTACCCAATTCAGACCTAATCTAACCCAACCCACAATGCTTTTACAGCACCACTTTGGTGTCGTGAAAATTTTAGAAAGCTCTAACGAAGAAATATTTCAAAAAATTTAGCAAATTAATAAATTAAATCTCAAACTTCATCTATTTGAGTATTAATTAAAATAGTCCAGAAAATTAAAATAAGAGCAAGAAGTTTATCAAGATAAAGCAAGAAAGAGATATATATAAAGGGGTTAGGATCGAGAGTACTATATGAGAGAACAATGAAGTATAAGAGATTAACAAATATATAAGAACAGAGAATGTATAAAGACTGTATATAAACTAAATAAAATTGCGAGAATTAAATATAATATAAAGAGCAAAGGCAATATATAAAATATAAAGTAAGAGTATGCATAAACAAAAATCAACCATAAAGGTGGTATGAACTTGTATTATATAAAGCTGAAAAGCTGAAATTACATGTATTGAAGGATACAGAAACTAAAGCATCAAGTCATTCACTAGGGTGGTAATCCGCACTCTAGGAAATATTAATGTTTGTATTACAAGAAACGATTAACCAACTATCATGTAAGTTGGTAATCCTGTCTAAAACTATGTATATGAAAAACTAACTTACTTTGGAACCAAGGGATACAAGGTAAGAGAGCTTGGAGATGGAAGAGATGAGGGTGGAGATGGAAGAGATGATGGTTTACAAGTGAGAGAGGGAGGAAGAAGAGAGAAATGTGGAAAAATTTCGAGTCCCCTCCTCTTGTGTCGAAAGGGTGTATTTATAGCGGGTGCTACAATAAAAGTTCTACAGTGCTGAATAGTATAAAGTGAACAGTACTGAGTGAACAGTGTAAAGTGAATAGTGAACAGTGTATGCCTATCATGCTATAGTGTATAGCCTTTGCGCCGCTTGTAACAGTGTTGGCATGTGATGTCTTGATTTTAATCTCTATCTAGGTTGATCCCATAACAATCATCTTCATTGGTGTTTCCACTGTGATGTGACTATGATGATCCGTTTGTATTGTCTTAAGATTTGGAAGATCCACATTGTGATCCTTTCGCTTTAGAAAGCATTGTTCTGAGGATGTTGCAGTATTCCTCCTTGTTCTGGACTGCAGCCAATGCTGTACTTGCAATGGATTTTTCTTGTAGAAAAGATGTATTTGACGGTACTGTGGTTATTTGATTTTTCTAGCTATTTAGCCATGCTTTAACCGCAGTCTCAAATCCTTGTTCATGGCGTCTGAATCCATCCCACCATTTTGTTTTGTATTGTCGGACAAGTATGGGTATTAAATTGGTGGATGAATTGTATCCAAACTCCCAAGCTGTTACCCATGAAATTTTGAATATTATGAAAAAATGCATAGGGCATGAGAACCTTGAATCATGTTGATTTGGTGTATAGAGTTTACAAAATGTTTGGTATCCTTGATTGACTGTAGGATGTAGTATAATGTCCAAAGGTCCAAAGAAATCCCACCAAGAGCTAAACCAATTTGGTAGGTTTTGTCGTGGGAAGTTATCTTTGAAGAAGACTAGCCAAGTATGTTGGAAATTTGTATTTTGTCTATAGAAGACGTTCTACCAGGCTTGTTGGTAGTCGCAGTAGGTATACGAGGAGAAGTATGGTAGGATTTGGGTAAGTCTGGTTTGGAATTTTCTGGGTGTATGAGGTGAATCTCCCCAATGTAAGGGGTGTATGACTTTGCTGATAGATATAGTGGAGTATATGATGTTTTCTGTATTGGTTTTGTCAGCAAAGTGAGTAAACATTGCCAATTTTGTTTCCACTAAGACTTGTTCATAGTAAGCAAGGGTTTTGTTTGGGTAATGTGGTTTGAAGAACCAATTTTTTGGAAAGATGTTTTTTGCAAAATTGATTGGATCATCATCGTAGAATCCATCTTCTACAGTCAGTATTTTTTGAAAAGATGTTTCGGGGAAAAATTTTGATCTTTGAGAATGAGGGGTTGCATGTGGCCTAATAACCACCTCATTCGAAATTCTTTTGTATTCCGCTTGTTTTTGTGTATCAAGCGGGGAAGGATTGTTACTTACCTCGAAGGCACTAGATGGCTCTTTATTTACTGGTTTTTGTAAAGACTGAGCAAGTAACAATATTGTTTCTTTTGGTAGTATGTCAGCTAGCTGATTAAAGTCTATCATGGGTTCAAATGATATGGGTTCTATTTTCAAAGGTGTTTGGTGTTGTTGTAAAAATGGCTTATTGTTTTCTACCATTTGGAGCCATGTCTTGATGTTTGTCAAGCTTATTGGCTTTGGTGGTGTATTGGAGGAGGTTTCGGCAATGACTTTGCCTTTGCCTTTGTCTTTTTTGGATCTTGGCATATTGGTATCCCCTGTAAAAATTCTCTTGTGAGAAAATCAGGTAATGAATTTGAAGAACCATTTATGAATTCAATGTCAAAATCAAATACTGAAAGTATGGCTAGTCATCTAGCAAAAATCTGTTTTAATGCAATGTTTAAAACGTCATTTTGTAAAATGTCTTTGACTGATTTGCAATCAATTTTCAAAAGAAATTTTTGATTCAATAAATCTCCTTGGAATTTTGATATAGATAAAACTATAGCAAATATTTCCTTTTTAATAGTAGAATAATTTTGTTGAGTGGAATTCCAATGTTTTGATATAAATTGAACAACTTGTTCTTTGTTGTTATTAACTTTTTTGAGAATGCCACCATATCCTAATTCTGAAGCATCTGTTTCAACTATTTTGAAAGTGGAAGGGTCAGCAAGGTGTAAGCATGGTATATCTTTCACATGCATTTTTATTTGTTTGACAATGTCTGTATGGACAGAGGTCCAAGGTAAAGGATCCTTACGTAACCTTTGGTGTAAAGGCTTACAAAGGATATTTATATTGGGAAAGAAATCTAAAATATAATTGAGACTACCCAAAAACCTTTGTAATTGAATTTTGTTTTTAATCTCATCAGGGAATTTATCGATAAAAGAAATTGATCTTTCTATGGGGGTTATAGTACCTAAGTGGATGTAATGACCCAGAAATCTAATTCTGGTTTGGAAGAGTGCAATAGTAGGAGAAACTACTAAACCATTTTGTATGATTATTTTTATGAAAATAGAAAGATGCTTGAAATGCTGTTCTATATTAGGGGAAAACACAAGAACATCATCTATATAGACTATGATGTATTCTGAATAAGGATTGAAGATGTCATTCATGATTCTCTGGAATTTTAAATGGGCATTTTTGAGACCAAATGGCATAACATTCCACTCGTATTGACCAAAAGGGACTGTAAAAGCTGTCTTGTATTTATCTTTTTTACCGATCTGTATTTGCCAAAATCCTGACTTCATGTCAAATTTTGAGAATATTTTTGACCTATATAATTTGTTTAGTAAATCTTTTTTTATTAGGAATTGGATATCATATCCATCTAAGGACTGTGTTTAGAGGATTATAATTAATAACTAATCTGGGAACTCCTCTTTCTATTTCAGCATTTTTATTGACATAAAAGGTAGAACAGCTCCATGGTGATTGGCTTTTTCTTATAAGTTTTTTAATTCAAGAGATCTTGTATTTCTACTTGACAAAATTTCAAAACTTCTTGATTCATTTGTGTCGGGCGAGCTTTGGTAGGTATTTTGTTTTTAGAAAAATCTTGTTCATAAGGTAAATCAACGATATGCTTCTTTCTTTCCCAAAAGACATTGGGTAGAGTAGAGCATATAGTCTTTTCTATGTGTTTTTATAGGGAAGCTATTTTTTCTAGGATGTTTGGTTTTTTGAGATTTTCTTCTATTCTTTTGAATTCTAAATCTTCTTTTAAGAATTCAAGCTGGTTTTCTTTGTCTTTTATAAGGCAATTTATTTCTGAAATAGAATGTTCTTGTAAAATGTTTAGACTTTTCTTATGTGGTTTTGTTATGAAATTGAAGGTGATTTTTCTGTTTAAAGCATGGGTTTCAATACCTCCATTGGTAACTGTAAAATGTTGGATTAATTGAATGAAATGTATTCCAAGAATTACCTGTTGTCTCATATTTTTTACTAGAAGGAAAGATGTTTTGTAAGACATTTGATCTTTTATTATTAATGCTTCTGGTAATTTGTATTGGATATTAAGTTTATCTCCTGAGGTTGATTTTAAAAATTTGAAAGTTTTATCAAAGTATATTGTTGGAACAATTTATTCTTTGATACAATTGAGATCAGCTCATGTATCAAAGAGTGTTGTTGTTTCAATAATAAACTCATTGTTGATTTTTATCATAATATTTATTATCAATTTCCTAGATGTTATTTCTGTTAATAACATAAGGAAGGCTGGTCCAGAGTATCTGATGTATTGGTGATTTCGTTTTGGTCTTCTAATTTTGTCTTTCATTTTATAACAAGAGATTTTATGTCAGAAATCTCTTTTTTCATTTCTAACTGTATTGCTTTCAAGGCTTGAATTTCTAATTTTTGTTGTTTTATTTCATTTTGGAGGTCATTTATATTAACGGGTTTGGACTGAGGTTTTTTGTTTCTATTCAAGATGTCTTTTAAATTGTAAGAAGTATTGGGTTTGGAGTTAATATTCAAGGAAGAATGTAGTCTATCTAGGTATTCTTTCTTGGCTTCTGGGTCAGTGATCTTATCAGCAATGCTAAGGAGAAATTCTTCTTCTTTTATCAACATGTTTATTTCAGGAACAGGTTTTTCTGGAGAGGCGTCTTCATAATCAGAGTCAGAAGAGGAATCTATTTTATTAATCTGAAGACCTTCTTCCTCAAGAAGTTCATCAGAAGAAGTATTGCCATTTTCTATGAAGATGTTGTTTAACTGGTTAAGAGTATTGTCGTCAAGAGAGAGTTCATTTAATTTTTTTATTAATCATACAGTATTTTGAATGACCTTTTCTACCACAAAATAACATTTGATGTCTTTAAAAATTTTCCTATCAATATGAGATCTATTTTGGTTATTCTTGTGTCTTTGTTTATTTCTACGAGGTTGAGATTTGTTGTGATGTTTTTTTGTTTCTTTCTCAGAAGGACAAGTTCCCTTACATTTTGGTTTTGTTTTTTCATTATAAGAGGGGTCGTATTTAGCACAAAAATCTCCTAGACTTCTATTGGTGAGAGATTGTTCTTCCTTGAGCTGTCTTTGTAATTTGATAGTATTACACATTTGTGTTCTTTGTCTGTAAACATAAGAGATTATTTCTCCATAAGAAAGAAGATCATAAGGTATTTGGCCATTGTATTCTTCTCTAATTCTATCTCTAACTTGATCACTTATAATTTGGGGCAAACCTGCTAAGAATTTTTCTTTTCAAAAGGGTTGATTGCAATTAGGTCTAATAAGAACCCTTTGAAGGAAGAGTTCTTTATATTCTCTAAATCTTCCTAAGGATTTGCAGCGCATATTGGATAAGAGATCTTGGTTCCCATCTCTAATATGTGAATGGTCTCCTATAAAGTGTTGTGAAATGAAATAGATAAGAGTATTCACCGCATCTTGGATGAGATGTCCTTGATCATCATCCATGCGTTGGCCAAAGTCATATATTTTATAGGCATTTAAAATTTGTATTCTTTGTTTATTGGTCAAATAATTATCCCACCAACCTTTTAATTGTCTAGTAAATCCGGCTACTAAAAGATTAGCAACAGCATGATCAGAAACATCTTGCTGTGTTTTGTAGGCATTGGCAAGCATTACCATGTTATTTAAAATATTCATGATATTGGTTTCGGCAATACCATCGATGTTCCATTCATAAATGACGTCAGGAGAGTATTTATTCTGTATTTTCTGTGATGATTCTTCTTGGGCAATGTCTGGTGGAGTAGCTCTACTATAATAAAGCTTCTGAGGTTGTCTCCAATTGAGTCTATTAATCTCAGCGACCGATTCATTATCAGAGTCACCAGAATAGGTACTAATAGTGGGTTGGTCCGGAGTGTCTTTGATGATAAGATTCTGAAATTTGGGGTGTCTAAAATAGAAGCAGGCTCTAGCTTTGATTTCCCTAGGAGTTTTTTCTTTTGTTCTATGGCTTTGGCAAACTCCGAGCTAAAGTTTTTTTTGGGAATTCAAAGGCCTTGAAAATGGGTCTTTTGAGTGTGTCTACTTGTGATGTAATGAGTTGAGTAGGATTCTGGATGGTGGATTCTATCCTATTCAGCTGTTTTCCTATGGTCACTAAATGTTGATTAGTAAAATTGTTTTGTTCAATAACTTTATGAGTGTAAAGAGAGTCTCCTTTGTCTGGAAGCCTAGAAGGAGTGGCTATAACCTCGCTATCTCCATGTTGTATTTTTATTCTCCTAAGGGGTAGATGATTGGATTCTATGGTTTCACCATTATCAAGTTTCCACTTATAATGATGATCTAAAACAACTATTTATTTTGGTTCAAGGAATTGTTCTTCTAACCAATCAAAGAAGAATATATGGACTTCATATTCATATATGTAGTTGTAATATTTTTGTTTGATGTCTTTTGCTTTATCAGCAAAGGTTTTGAAAAACCATTCTCTGATTTGTTTGTTATCTTCAGAATTAAATTCTTTATTAAGAAAAGCTTTGTTTGGTTCAAAATGTTTTTCTAAAACATTAAGCTTGGCATCTATCATTTGCGAATAAGTAGGAGAATGATGAGGAGAATTTGTATTTTCTAGGACTGGTTCAGGCTGGTTTTGTTGATAAACTGGCCTGGAAATCCCTGATCTATTATCTAAACCACCAATTTTAGGTTCAAGTGGTGTCTCATGATTACTTCTACTGGTGGAAGGAGGTAAATGTGTTGTATCGCGTGTGGGAGCGTCTCTATGCATACTAGGAGGAGGAGTGTTTCTATGAGTACTATGAGGGATGGCGATTATAGGTGGAAGATTGGGATTAAGATCTATCAACCTTGTATAAGATGTATGAAAAGAAGGACTAGATCTTGAATCAAAAGATCTTCTAGGAAATCTAATGGTCACTCTTCCTTCTGGATGTTGAATGACATTAGTCGGACTAGTATTTTGAACAACTTGTTGGGGAATTTGATTTTCTAATTCCCATTGTTCTGGTAAAGTGACTTGGTTCCAATTAATGGATCTAGGAATGGTTGTATTGGCTCTAGAAATGTCAGTCTGGAGGAGAAGTGTTTCTCCTATAGGACTATGTTTGAAAGCATTTTTTCCAAAAGCGGAGGACATGGCTTTATAATGAATTCTATAGATAAGGGCTAAAGGAATAGATCCATTTGCCACTTTGTAATTATGGGTTTTGATTTGGAGTGTGAGGGCTTTAAGAATGTTCTTATCTTTGAGAGAAACAAAGAAATTGGGGTAACAGTCAAAATGTATAAGTCCTTTGCAGAGACTTGTCTCCACAGTACCGAGTATGGACTCATCATAGTTTAAGAGATGTGAATCTCTTAAAACTAAAAGGATAGAGGTATTAAAACCTTATTTTGTAAGAGGTTTGACTCCTACTTGGACTAGTCCTATATGAATGTAATTGTATTTTTGTTTATGCTTTTGGATAGACTCTTTGTTTAAAAGATGTATTTTTCCATAGGAATTAGAAAGAGGAACATCTCTTTCTTCGGTGGCTATGACATAATCTGATTTTTTGAAAAATTTCAATTTTGATTGTTTGTATATTTCCTTAAGCTGTATTTTAGGGACTTCCCAATTTTCTATAGATTTGTTGAAATCTTCTATTCTTACTTCTTCTCTATGTATAGGACTTGGATCTGAGTCCATTTGTGATAGAGAACTAAAGGAAGATGTAGATCTTCTATGCAAGCTCATACTTAAGATCAGAACTGTTCCTTCTTTAGAACCGTTACAAAGCTAAACCAATGGTCTAACAACCCATCAGGGACTTACGGCCTGGACCACTCTGTAGAAACAAGAAGGATGCCAACAAATGGCTCTCGATCTATAAGTATGTTCTTACAAGGACTATCTATATCTTCCCAATAAGGTTTTTAATCTTAGACCCAAGTTCCCCCTAATTTATAATTTTAAACTTATAATTTTCAAATGTGCTTTTTTTTTTTAAGAAAAAAAAATTCATCTCAAGTTTAGTAGCATGGACCAACCAAATGTAAGACGTCAAAGGATTATCTAAGAATACACTAAAAGCATTATGTACAATGAGATATCTTGATTTTTTTATAAAAAATTCATGGATGACATTAATTTTAGTCATTCCAAATAATGATATTTCATTAGCATTTTCAAAAATATATATTTTATGCAACATTTTGATTTAATTAAAAAATTTCTAAAGTTTCACGTTGGAGAATGTCTTGTAATGTTTTTCTAGAAAATCTTCAAAGTGGTTTTTCTTTCTTTCTGTATGTAATCATCCCTTTATAATGCATATAAAATAAACTTGATAAGAAGGGGTTTGATGGTGAGATACATAACAAAAGTGAAAATATATAAGCAAGTCAATGTGTCAAAATGTTTTCTTTTTTAAATTTGTTCTATAATCTGCTTGACAATTATCCGTAAATTTGTTCGGTGACATAGAAAAGGACTAGGTTTCTTGGAAATTTATCTTTTTGACAAAACGGACTTCTATGGAAGTAATATCTAATAATAAAATAAAATACAATGGCTTTTAATATACATGGGAAATCTATAATAAACAAAAACTAAATATGTGGAATTATTAATTATGATAAGTAAATCCTACATAGATATAGAAAAATTTAGAAAAATAATTTGGGATCACTGCTTTAAATTGCGATTGAATTTTTTAAGACAATCTAGGTGGATTTAGTCTTATAAAGGATGGAAAAAGTGTCACCCTTTTTTCTACTAGAATTTATGTACTTTTAAACTTGTCTAATTAAGTCCTTGAACTTGCATAACTATTTTAATAATTAAGTCCCTTCGACTCTAAATCGAATTTATTGGAGCTTGAGTTTCTATCAAAGTATCAATGGCAGCTGAAAACTCAAGTGCAGTGCTTGCGTTGAGACATCCAATAACACCAAGTTTTGTTCTATAGTGTTGTGATTCGCAGTTTTGAGCAAAAATAAATTTGGACCCGATAGATATACAACTTTAAGTAATTTGATTTTGGCCAAAAATTGATGATGTGGTCATCGACGGGTTTATGGGTACAGCTGATACTGACGTTGACTTTTTTTTATAATTTTTTTGTCTTTTCTTTTCTCATCTTTACTTTTTTTATTTTTGTCATGATGCCCCCACATAGCCCTCACTAGAATGCCCTAGCTGTGTCCGATGAGGGCATAGCGTGAGGGCCACAATGTCTAGATCCAGCAAGGGCATCGTGGCCCTCGCCCAGATTCGACAAAGGCCACATCACCCTTGCCGGCCATCAAGTAAAAAAAAAGTAAAGAAGATAAAATAGAAAACCAAACAAATTTATTAAAAATATATTCATGTCAATGTCAACTATATCATGTAAGATCTTTGGCGGTCACGTCAACAATTTTTAATTAAAATTAGTTGGATTGTTTCAATTAACAAAAGTAAAAACATTTAAGACTAAAATGGAAGAAATGCAATAAAAAAAATTTAAAAAAAAAATGATCCCTAGAAAGCAAAGACACAGGGGTTTTGAAGACGAGGCACGGTTTATGTGGAGGGGCCGATGATAGTTTGACGGCAGCGGCCAATTCAGCAAACGACGCGATCTTGGCGGGGGTGCCTGTTCTATTCCATGTGCAGATAAAGTGAAGCGGTAGTAGACACGGAGGATGAATAAATAGGGATTGAAAATTTCTCATAAAAGAAGGAAATAGATGTATTAATAGTCAGAATTTAAAAAAAAAAAATAGCATCATTTCGGGTAAAGTTGTCTCTGCTAAGGCTCTGATGTTTTGCAAAAAAAAGTTTTTTGAATTTTCCGGTGTTCGTTTTACGGAAAATAAATTGCTTGAGGAAGACATTTTTCATGAAGAGAAAAGTCTTCTAAACTAGACAAAAATGTTTTCCACTTTTGATGCCTTTGCTGAATATCTTTGGTGTCATGAAAAAATTTAGATAACTTTGAAAATAATATATTTCAAAAATCTAGCTAATCAACAAATCAAATCTATAACTTCATCAACTTATTCTTAATTTAAGATCTAATTGGCAAAATTAAAATATTTATGACTTAATTGGTAAAAGTACAATAGATTTAGGACTTTTTGAACAATTTTTGTGAATAAAGAGGATTAGATTTTGTAAGGTTCTCTCTCCCTTTTCCCTTCTCTCTATGATTTTTCTTTTCTCTCTCGTCTTTTTGGCTCTCTATTAACCTCCGTCTAAGCTGTAGGGATTCTATAATGGATGAAGATGGAGGAAGCATCACAGCTTCTATGGTCAGAAAATAGTGATGTTTAGAGAAAATGCAGATGAAAATTGTTTCTCCCAAAAAAAAAAAAAATTCCGAGAGAGCCAATTTTTTTTTGTCTTTTCCTTCGGATGAGCTCCTCTGGGCCATTGCACCTAACTGCTCTCCTCTCTCGCCTCGTCAGCTGTGTGCCCATCTGACGAAAAACCGATTCCAACACCAGCTCAGCGTTTCTGGAATCATGTCGAAATTAGCTTTTTCCTTATTGAATAGACAACGTTAGCCATCTCTGATGTCTTGTAGGTGTGTAATGAAAATTCTTGGTCTTCCTGAGTTTATGATTTGTAAACAAGAACAATATATGATCAAGGAAACTACAAATATTTGAGGATAATCTCTAAACATTACTAGACCAGCACTTGTGGATGAAAGGTATTTTATTTTGATTCCTCTAACCAATGATGAGAATTATTAAAAGCCTTGATCTTTGTTTAATATTTTTGGTAGGTGAAAAGTCTTGGTCTTCCCGGTCTTTATAGTTTGCTCTCTCCAATACCTCATCATCACTTAGCTTCATCATAACCTTGTGCTTGTCCTCCTGCTCAATAGTATTCTCTTCCTGCTCATCTGAATCTGGCGCTCACGCTTGCGGGATTGCTGTGATTGATCTAATTTCATTAACCGATCTGCTCCAAGAAGTCTACTCGGAATAGGTAAAAGACATCTATCTACTTTCTCTCTTTTTCCCTCAAACTGATGCAACAACAACAACAATATTTTGGTTCTTAAGCCGGTTTCATGCCTGTCTATAATCCCAATTAAAGTTGATGTCAAGTTTAATAACAAAAAGTAGTTATTCTAATTTTTTTTAGATGGTAATATTATGACATTAAGATCAATTTTTAATCTCTCTATTATGGTTCTTTTTACTAAATGCACATTGACGTGATATGATTTTACACAATTAGCAGTCCCCGAGATCAAAGTATTCATTTATAATGGAATCGGTATATATTCCTGCTCATAAATTATTTATTTTACATCGTCAATGTACAGGATTTTTAGTTCATGAAAATGAGTAAGCAACAATAAATATCATAAGAAAATAGCTTCATTCCTCTAGCAAAGATTCACGGGAAAGTCACGATTTGGCAGTGCCAAACAAAATTAATAACTTTTGTTGTGTCTTTTCACATATTTGCTCTTATAATAGAATGTCCTTATTATATAGATATGTTGGATTTACCATCAACCAAAAGGGATAAGATGAACTAATAAGGTGTTTGAGATTTAGTGTTATTTTAAGGTGTGATGGTAATCAATCATGTCTAGTCAATATGGCCACAATTCAAACTTCTTGTGAAGTGGTTCTTGCCGAAGTCCCAAGGGTGTTATGTGGGGACGACTTGTTTTACCAATGATAGTTCAATGTAGGAAATTAATCCATGTATTTTCTTTGGAGATAAAGAAAAATGTGTTGTTGTTTGCGATAAAGAATTTTTGAATTAGAAAATCAAGATTGTGCTTTATTAGAAAAATAAGACACATAGACTCGTGTTTTGTCAAAAAAGAAAAAAATGGTATTTCTACATCAAAAAAGTTTTCAAGATTTTTCATCTTTTATAACGCACATTAATCTAGTATCAAACATATTTCGCATATTGTTCAACCCTAAAAAGCCCAAGTTGTCATTTTCTATTGTATACTCCTAAAGTCGGTCATTTTTAATTTTAACTTTTGCATTCGTCCAAAAGATAAATTTATGATATACAATCAATTGGGCTGTGAAGTCAAGAACACATCACTCCATTGATTTCTGCTCTATCTTTTTTCTTTCCTTTAAGCCCCACGGAGAGAAGAAAGGAGAGAAAAAGAAGGATTGGGGGGGGGAACCAATACTGCATTTAATGGGCGAATCAAGGGTTTCCTACATGTTCTACAAATAATTCATAAAAAAAAAGTGTAAATGAAAAGTAAATATTTATCATTATGGATGCCCCCTATGAAAATATAAAAGATATGATAGAGAGAACCAAGAGGGGAAAAAAATACAAAGTCACCGCCTAAAAGAAGTGAAATGCTCAAACTCCCAAAAAATTCATATTGTTAAACAGATAAATGTGGCTATAACCTCTTTGTGAATTTTTCATTATGATATTATAAAATTGTGGAAAACTCATCATTTTTTCTTTATCATAGATCAATGAAAGACCAAAAGAAAATAGGAACATTTGCTTTCACCCAAGGTAAATAGGAAAAACATTGCTGGAAGCAACCTCCTTCTATCTTCTTTCTATTGATTAGAATCATCAGATCAACGTTGCCTATGATGAAGAGCACGTGAATTATGCGTGAAGTGCACATATTTCCAAAAGATTCCGAATACAAAATGTTTAATGAATGTGTCTGCACATATTTCCAAACGATTCTGAATACAAAATATTTAACGAATGCGTTCCTCTACTATAAAAACATAAATATGAAAGAGCTAATATTAACACCTAGAGGGAGCGAATAGGTGTAAAAACAGATTGATCTAAAGATGCGGTAAAAATATTTTTCTTCAAACTAAGTCTGTTAGACAAGAGACTTTTGATAAATATTCAGACTCAAATAAGATATTTTAAAATATAGCGAAACTCAAAAAAATATCACAGCGAATAAATTAAAGGAGTTAAGGGAAGAGAATATTGAATACAAGATTTATAGTGGTTCGGCTTAGATTAAGCCTACGTCCATTCTCCCACGCTAGCAGCCTTCTAACTGGATTTAATTATGAATCGAAAGAGAATTACCCCAGTATGATACTAATTTCTCGGTAAAGAGTTTCTTTTTCTCTCACTAAGTCACTTCTTTGTGTTTCTCTCTCTCAAATACAAATATGAGCACTATCAAAGAAGAACAAGTGATTTGAGAAGTTTCAAACGTTGCAATTCTAGCTTTCACACTCTTCTGCAAATGGCCCAAAAAACCTCATTAAATACTCCTCCATGCCTTTATGACCATTGGCACCATCCAGAGGAATTCTTTCAATCAACCTGTTGGACAAAATCAATCAAAAAGATTATGTAGCCATTTGAAGATTGAGATGAAAGTCCGATGATCCTGGTCACTCATACAATCAGAATCATGGTTTCCATAAGTAGATTCTTTCTAAAAAGAACTTGTCTTCTAAATTGATTTTACCAATTCGTGATTGATTTCATCAATAATTTTCAAAAGGTAAGTGAGATTTTCAACCAGAAAGCCAGATATATCGTGTCCGTACTGAATCCTTGTTAGAAGATCAATAATGATGAGTCTGATTATTTCTTCGTTCTTCACTTGAGTTCAGTCTGGATTTTCATCAGAGTAGGGTAGACTTCTGATGTAAAATAGACTTTGATAGAATTTCACAGAAGTCTAGTATTCCTCAGAATAAGAATAAGAATAGGAATAGAAATAGAAATAGAAATAGAAAAGTTTTGTCAACTTCAAAATCTAATAGGAGTTTTCTCAACAATCTCCCCATTTTTTATGGTGACAGAACTTTCATGCAAATTTAAACATTATATCTTACAAAACAACACTTTAGCAGTACATGATAGTCTATAACAAGAACAGATCATTATAAGCTGCATAATTATAGAGTCTGCAACCACAAAACACATTACTCTTAACAGTCCTGCAACAATGTCAATTAGAGTTCAAGCACCACAAAGTTCAAACCACAAGTTCAAAATTTCAAACATCACAAAGTTCAAACAACCAAAAAATATCAAGAATAAGAACTTTAATGTGCTCTCTCTCTCTCTCTCTCTCTCTCTCTCTCTCTCTCTCTCTCTCTCTCTCGTTGGAGAAATATTTCCAGAATATTTTGAAGCTGACAAAACGTTTCTATCAGTCTAGTCTGGATAATTGCAGACTTTCTGTTTAGAGTCTGAAGACTTTCAGATCACCAGACTCAGCACTCAAGACTCAAGACTCATGACTATTCTCATTGACAGCTTTTCTAATCCAGTGACGAAGGCAATCCAGAGTCGAAGTATTTGATTGAGGATTTAGTCCTATCCTCTGGAGAAGATCTCTTGGCTGGTTAAATATAACGGATTCTTTTATTCGTAATCAAGATCGTTTGAAGATCCGATGGTCGACGAAATATTCTTGGAAGGTTCTATTCTTGGAAACCAAGATCCTGATTGTATGGGCGAACATGATTGATGGGCTATCATCAGGTTCCTTTAATAGCTCGAATGATCTTCTTGATTGATTCCGTCCAACGGGTAGATTGGAGGAATTCCTTTTGTAAGTGCCAACGGGTATGATGGCATAAAGGAGTATAAAAGGAAGACGTTCTAGTTACTTTAGTGCATGATCGATAGAGAAATTCCAGTCGAAGCATCTTGATTATTAGTCGATACATTTTGAGCGAAGTTGTATACACAAAGAGTGTCTATACTTAGTGATACCTTGAGCTAGTGTGGTAGATCATCTACACCGAGAAATCAAGGGAGAACAACGCCGTAACATCTCTTTGTTCATAGTGGAATCCAGCCAATAGGTGTCGGTGCGAAGAGTGGACGTAGACTTGAAATAAGTCGAACCACTATAAACCGCATGTTCAATTTTCTCTTCCCTTCTCTCAGTCTTACTTTGATTATTGTTTGTCTCAATTCTATCAACTGTCTAGTATTGTGCAATTATCGAGAAAAATCCTTTATATACCTATTCACCCCCCCTAGGTACTTATTCTAGCTATATCACTCTCCCCCTTTTTTTCATCAACAAAAAGATAAAGTCAGTTAAAAATGAAAAGAGTGATTGAGAAGAAAATTAGGCTGTTTTGGAAATCCTCCAATGATTGCACGGCCTCCTCAAGCTTATGTAGGCACTGATGATAGATATTCTCCACTTTTGCTATAGTCTGCGAAGCTTGTTGATTCATTGTTCGAACTTTAGTGGTAAGAGACTGTACCTTGCCTATAAGAAACTTTGAGGTAGATCCTAAAGTAGCATGTAACTTCTATATCTCAAACTCTATCGCATATTGATGTGCCTTTATCTCCGGTAGGAGTTCTATTATCTGTGGATAGTTTACATCTGGTTTAGTTTAGGCACTAGCTTCAACAAAATGAATTTGCGAAGCATTCAGAAGTGAAGGAACATCAACTTGAATGCGTGCAATTTGTTGCTTCCCCTGACTTGGAGTTTCCACTTCAAGACCTTCAACTAGAACTTCAGGGAAATGAGATGTGAATACATCTTCAGCATCTGCAGGAGATTTATTGATACCATCACTAGCAGTAGGTGCAACTAATGGAGTTTTCTCACGTTCTCCCCCTGTTTTGGTGCCTTCAGGTTGAGATAAAACTTCTCCTTCTTGCACCTTCTCCTTTCCAGCAAGAGATCGTTGTTCTGGTTCAATCTCCTCTACTTCAGGTGCAACAATGTCCCTAGTTTCCTCAGTCTCCCCCAATTATGGGATTACACCAGCGTCTCTTTCTGAGTCTTCACCCTCATCCTCCTTCTCTTCAGATTCTTCAGCATCAGTTTCTTCTTCTTGTTCCTTTTCACCCTCTTCTTCTTCTTCTTCTTCCTCAAAATCAGCAAAACCTTGAAGATTGCACAAAGCAATGGTAGAGATTGTTAAATCATCATCTTCCTCCTCTTCATCCTAAGGAAGGATAGATTTCTCTTTCTTTGATGTCTTTTGGACAACATCATTTCCTTTTCCCTTCTTTGCAGCAACAGATCCTTCCTTGATTTTGCTAGATAATTCCTTCTTCAAAAGATCTAAGGCTTTATAAAGATCTTTCAACCTCATCTTGGAAATCATTTTCATTCCTATTTCCATAGGAGCAAGAGTCCTTGATCAAAGTTGAGTTGGAGGCTGAATTTGAAAGTGCCTGGATAGTCTTGTTATCAAAGAAGAGTAGGGTAGTTGCCCATTTCCCTTCATCATTGTTTTGTACATGTGCAAAAAGATAATATGTGGGAGTGAAAAAGTGACTCCATTGCATATTGCCCACGTTATCTTTGCCTCAAATCTCGAAATATCAGTCTTAGAGGCAGCTTTGGGTTTGATGCAATTGATCACTATCTTATGCGGCAGGATATTTGAAGCCAGCATTCAAGAGTAAGTGATACTCCCACTCGGTCTTTCACGAGAAACTTAGTGGCTTGTGTAATAGACACATGTATGGGCAAAAAGTCACTCCGTTCTACACACAAAATGTCAACCAGGAGATCCACATCTACATAAAACATTCTATCACATACATTAAACTGTATATGAGTTGGATCTAGAAAAGACAGATTCGAGTAAAAGTATGCTGTTAATTCAAGATATGCTTCAGATGTCTCTATACAAAATTTCTCAAATTGAAGTTTGGCTAACTTCTCCCTCAAGTTAATCTTGATAGTATCTAGAAAGTCAAAGTTCACTGTATGAGGGGTTGATGACCCCTCTGTTCAACATTTGAGCATAAACCTTTTTATGTTCTTTTGAACGAAATAATTTCATTCTTTCTCCAGTAATCCCAGCCGCCACTGTGGCACCCCGAAGCGCCTAAGGTCACCACAGATACCAAAGAAGAACCTTCGATCCTAGGCATTTTTTTTTTTTAAAAACGGTCCCAGCGCATCTTATTTACGGAAGCATAATCAAGTCTTACTACTTCTCCCTCCAACAACCATGATACAATTGCACACCACTAAACATCATAGGCAAAGATAAAGCCAAGACACTTTTATTTACATATTTTCATGATGGATTTTCTCGGGTCGGTACAACAAAAGAAAGGCCAAGACTTTTCGTTACACTAGGCCATAACCCCAAAAAGAGACAACTCGACCCTCTAAGATGTTCATGCAAAATCCTCCATCAACTAGTGTCGGCTATTAACCAAAAAGTTGTAGCTCCTACTTCTCACGCATGGGTCATCACACCCATCCCGGTTTATCAGGCGGTGGCGGTGGCAACATCCCCCGCATCACTTCGTCTCGACGAACGTGAACGGATATGAACTCCTGTATGACTGGGCCCTCAGCCAGGCTCCAATCATACATCACTATCGCATGAACCCGAATAAACGTCAGACTAGGAATGGTGGGACAGTCGATCTCCACGCACTCGACCTCTACGTCCGAAGGAAGACCGTAAAAGACACCTCGTGTGACAATAGGGAGCGGCATCTTTCTAATATGAAATGTTGGTCCCCGAAGGGGTGAGTACAGCCACTCAGCAGGTAAAGGAACAATAAACCACTCAATGCATCATACAATACAATCATCACAATCATAGCATAATACATGTCATCCATACATTCCAAGCATAACTTACCTTGAAGCCATGCATATGTCATCATACCACATGTGCATACATCCTCATGTAATCATCACCATCATCGTATCATGCATGTACCATCATGCCATAGGTGTACATACAACCATGCATTCATCATCATCATGTTATACATGTACCATCATGCCATAGGTGCACATACAACCATGCACTCATCATCATCATGTCATACATACCATCATGCCATAGGTGCAGCCATGCATTCATGCATACATATTAGCACATCATGCGTAATTCAATTTCAATTTCCTAATTTTATCCTTTCATTTTGGGCCGCCACATTTCTCTTTCCCGGGACCAATGTTTGCATCCCACATTTTATCGCTCGCACTCGACCTGGCATCGCGAGGAACCCTCCGGCACAAACCTCCGGGCATCCGGCACAATACCTGCCAGGCATCTCGTACCCCAACTGGCATCACGAGGCATCCCCTGGCACAATACCTGCCGGGCTTCCGGCTCCCCACGCTCCGGGCATCTCGAAACTCCCGAGGACCCTCCGGCATTCAGCCATTTAAGGCCACTGGGCAACCGGCACTCCCTAGCCAGGCATCCCGACACTCCCAGGGCATCGTCGGCTCACACCTCCGACGGCCTTCTCACTTATCATAGTTCACATTTACAATTATGGCTCAATTTCAACATGGCATATGATGAGATGACAAACAAGATCATTTTCATCATTTGATTCTTATATGCATTTTCAATCATCATCATACATGCAACAAGATACAATCACTTATGACAATACAATTCATGGGGTCCATACAACTTAGAATAATCCATACATCATGTCTCTTTTGAATTTTACCAAATTCCAGCTTACACAATTTCGGAAAACATATAGATTAAATATCCATATGATCTTCAAAAATCATATAATCAGGGCATGTAATAGACAAGACATAAAAGTAACAATTTCATGAAGAACACATGCCCAAAAGAGCTTCACACGAGAATATATAGCTCACACAATACAGCATGCGAAATTCGAATAAGACCAGATTGCGCAGTTCTTGAAATATTTCGATTAAAATACCCGAATGACCTCCAAAAATTATGAAATTTTACCAGGTTATATTCAAGACCCTAAGGTAGATTTTTTATGGAGACATCTAGGCAAGATTCGCTCTAGATAATCAACTATAGCCGGACGAAGCTACTGTTCCTAGTACCGAAACGGTCCAGTTTAGCTGTCTCCGAAAAATCGAAGTTTCGCCTACTTATTTATCTTCATTTCCTCTGAAATTTCGATATGTTTTGCCTCAAGAGGTCTAATACAACTTTCATTAAGGGATCTAGGTGAGATTCTCAAAGGATAGTCACCATTTAGTCCACGAAGTCTCGGGAGTCCAGTACCATACTTCCAGATCTGTCGTCTTCAATAGAAAATCGTTTCACTAGGCTAAACTTGTTCTTTTTACCTCAAATTTGAGTATGTTAATCATTAGGATGTTCTATAAAACTTTTATGAAGAAGTCAAAGGGAGATTCTCGGTAAAAAGTGACATACAACACACAAAACCACCAAGAGGTCGACGAAACAGTTCCAGATCTAGCCTTTTCGTAGAGAAAGGGTTTCACCCCTTAAAACTCGGCCATTTTGTCTCAAATTTTAGTATGTTGTACTTTTAGATGTTTTATACAACTTTTGTGAAGAATTCAAAGCCAAAATCTAACTCAAAACCCACATGCAAGTCCCTACAACGTTCGGGGTCAGGCGGCACACTCGAAAACAGCAAGCTATTTCATGAACAACACACTCTAGCTTCGGTTTCTCATACCCTAATCATCCGAAATTCATCACCATTTCAAACACACATGCAAGACACACATGCAAGAGCAGAATATGAATCCCAACTTGCCTCCAAGATCAAGCGAACGACGGCACACGGACGGCGACGGATGGGCGGACGGATGGCGACGAGCGGGTGAGCGGCTCCTTCCTCCTCTCTCTCGGTTCCTCTCTCCCTCTCGCAACCCTCTCTCTCTCTCTCTCTCACTTGGCTTGGGCAACAGCCCCTCCACTGGCCTCTCTCTCTCCCTTTTTATTTCCCCTAAATCCCATCATTAGCAATCATGAGAAGCCACCCACAATGGCCAATGCATGGAGTATCCTTTTTTCCACTTGGCAAGACTCATGCGGGCCGGCCACTCCCCCTCTCCTTGGTCGACGGCAGCCCTCTCTATGGGCTTCATGGGCCGGCCTTTTGGCCCATCAAAAGTCCATATTCTTGGGCCTAAGGCCCAAGCCTAATTAAATCAAATTTTAACCCTCTTTTTAAATACTAATTAAATCCTTATTGAACAAAAGTACTATAGGGTAAAAATTACATAACTATACACTTAATATCACAAATCCATAGTTTCTAACCCACAATACATATGGCCAAAGATAGATCATCATTTTCCAAAATTTATCCATTAAATTCGGCCATAGATCTTAATACAAGACATTAATTGGAGCACCCCTAACGACCAGTAAGGAATTCTAGGATGCCACAGCCACACCCATCTTCAGTTGGAAATTTTTAAAGATTCTCTCATCGTCATCTTTATTCTCGAGCTAATTTTCTAACCCAAAACGAGGATCGGAAGGAAAGTTCAAAAATCCATTCTCTGTTGTTCCTTTCTCTACCAGTCCTAACCTTTCCATGGTTCTTAAAAATAGAGTTTCGTTTCCATAGCCATTCTCTTTCAGAAAGTTAGTGATGAAATCCATAGGACTTTCACCCTGTTTCAAAAACTTATAATGTTTGAAGAGTACCTCAGGCCTCTTTACTGAGATGGGGGTTGCCTCCTGTGTAACTTCCTCATCTGCAAAGTGACGAGGAGAACTCCGGGGAGAATCTTCACTAGTCAAATCAAAGTGAGTCGGTCCTTCAAGCATATTTGGAGGGTGGCGACTAGTAATGCGAGAAGAATTCCTTTGGAACAACATTGTGGCAGATTTGGAGGACTTCGACAACATGCTCGTGTAGAAGAGAAAAAGAAATTTGTAGAGAATTTGCAAGAGAAATCGAGAGAGATGAGAGTTCAAGAGTTAAGGTTTGAAAAAACATTGTGCTAGTAAGAAATTATCTGAAGAATTTAAAGAAATTGGAATAAGGCAAATGAATCGACACAAAGAAAAATGCCTTTTTGAAAAATAAAAATAAAAAAGTAACCGCCAATAATTTTGAAATAAATTTTGAAAAATCAGCAATAAATTTGTAATTTCAAAAAAAAAAAAAAAGGCAAGCGATGATTTAAAGATGAACATACCTATTCGGTACTTACGCACCAAAAATAAATTAAACTACCTGGATTAGGAAGACTTCCAGACTGAAGTAACTTCCATATGTTGAATTGTTGAGTCTAATCAACCATAGACTTTAGTCTGAAGGAATTATGATATTCAGCTTACTACGAATTGACTCAAATAAGCTCTTTTCCAATGGTTTGGTAAAAATATCCATTAGTTGGTTCTTCAAATCAAGAAATTGAACATTAATCTCGTCATTCTATACATGATCTTTTATGAAATGATGACGAATCTTGATGTGCTTTGCTCGAGTGAAGAATGGAATTTCTGGTAAGGTTGATAGCACATGTGTTGTCGCATCTAATTTCTGTGCAAAATTCTTCTATTACAAAGTCTCTTAGTTGTTGTCTAATCCACAGAATTTGTGAGCAGCAACTTCCAAGAGCAAGTTATTATGCTTTTGCTATAGAGAGTGCCACAGTACTTTGCTTTCTTGAGAACCATGATACCAGCATTTGTCCTAACAATTGACATGTTCTTGAAGTACTTTTTCTATCGACTCTACAACCAGCTAGATTAGCATCAGAATAACCAAGTAAAGTAAAGTCTCATTCTTTTGGATACCACAAACATAACTTTGGATAAGTCACAATATATTTGATAATACGTTTAATAGCACTAAGATGTGATTCTTTGGGATCGGATTGAAATCTAGCACACATGCAAACACTAAAAAAAATGTCAGGTTAAGAGGCAGTGAGATAAAGAAGAGAACCAATTATGCTTCTGTATAGCTTTTGATCAACTTTCTTTCCTCCTTCGTCCTTGTCGAGCTTTGATGGAGTTTCTGTTTTCTTGCAGTTTTACATTCCAAACTTCTTGATAACATCTTTGGCGTATTTCTCCTAGTGAATGAATGTTCCTTTCTTTGGTTGTCTAACTTGCAAACCCATAAAGAAAGTCAATTCACCCATCATGCTCATTGCAAATTCTTCCTACATAAATCTTGAAAATTTCTTGCATGGATTTTCGTTAGATGATCCAAAGATTATATCATATACATAGTTTTGTACAAGCAGAAAATCTTTTTCTTCCCTTTTTATAAAGAAGGCTGTGTCAACTTTTCCTTTCTCAAAGCCATTATTTATTAAAAACATACTTAACCTTTCATACCAAGCTCGAGGTGTCTATTTCAAACCATAGAATGCCTTCTTTAGTCTGTAGATAAAGTCTGATTTTCTAGGATCTTCAAATCCTAGTGGTTGTTCCATATAGATTTCTTCTTATATGAATCCATTAAGGAAAGCGTTTTTGACGTTCATCTAGAATAACCTGAATTTTTGAAAACAGGCAAATGCAAGTAATAGTCTAATTGCTTTTAACCTTGCTACTGGTGCATAAGTCTCATCGTAGTCTATCCCTTCTTCCTGTGTGTAACCTTTTACCACAAGCCTTGCTTTGTTTCTGGTTACTTTACCTTTCTCATCCATCTTGTTTCTAAACTTTTTGGAAATGTTTGAAATCTCCCTTTTTAAACAGACATTTTCCCTTGAAAGAGAATTAGAATTTTCTTTCAAATCATCAATGCTTCTTTTCAAATTTTCAAACTTTTCTTTCCAAGAGACTTACTGTTGCCTGAGCTTAGAATTTTCCTTTTTCAATTCGGAAGTCATTTTAAGATAGGATTTAAGATTGGGGCAAAGTTCATCTATATACATAAAGACTTTAACAAGAATTTCTGAGTAACTTACTTTGATTTCTTTGTAAGAATCTGAGTCTGTATCTGATTCTGATTCTGAGTCTGATTCTAAGTGAGCCATCAGACATATGTTTGCTAATTCCTCTTCACTTTCCTTACATTCGGTGTCACTCCAGGTTTATGCTTTAAGAGCTTTCTTGTACTTCTCATACTCCCCTTCATTTTTTCAACAAGAGCAGTTTGGTCTAATGTGCCCATTTTTCTTACACTCAAAACATATTACATCTTTGCTCGTTTCAACGTCTTCCATGGGTCTCTTTTGGGAATTTTGCATACTTTGCTTCTTCCAATTTAACCTTCTTCCTTTTCTATTGAGTTTCCTGAACTTCTTTATCATTTGGGCCAGCTCCTCGTCGTCCATGTCATTGTCCGAGTCTATATCATCATAATCAACATTAGACTTTAATGTAATTGATTTCTTACCTTTTGGGTCTTTCTCATCATTAATCTACTCCACTTCGTACGACTGAGCGTGCCTATCAGTTCATCAACAGATAAAGGCGTGATCCTTTGAGTTTCTTTGAATGAAGTCTTCACATGATTCCAGTCCTTTGAAAGTACATGTAATAGTTTGTTGACTTTCATTGGTCCATATATTGGTTGACCTTGATAAGCCAGGCTATTCACAATTTTTGTAAAGCGACTGAACATATCACAAATGGACTCTCTAGGCTTCATTCTAAAGGACTCATATTGTCCAAGTAGAATATTTATCTTTGTCTCCTTCACACGATTAGTCCCCTCATAAGTGATGTGAAGTCTATCCCAAACTTCTTTTGCTGTTTCACGGGAGGAGATTTTGTTGTATTCAGTGAGAGACAAGGCACGATATAAGGAATAAATAATTTTTGCATCAAGAGCCTGTCTCTTGGTAATTTCAGCTTGTGTGGATTCATCAGCATCTTTTTCTATCTCTTCTTTCCCTTTGTCTAAAGCTAATATCGCCTTTGGATTGATTCCTTTTTCAACAACATCTCATTCCAGGGGATCTCTGGATCTGAGAAATGCCTTCATTTTGTTCTTCCACACATTATACTCCTTTCCATCGAAATAAGGTGGTCTGGTGTTGCTTTGTCCTTCAACCAATCCTAGAGCCGAAATACTAGCCATAGAAGATCTTTAGCTTATAAGTAAAAACACTTCAAAAAAGTAAGTACCAAGGCTATGATACCAATTGAAAGAACTAGTATTAACACCTAGAGGGGGGTGAATATGTGTAAAAACATATTGATCTAAAGATGCATTAAAAATATTTTTCTTCAAATCTAGTCAGTTAGACAATAGACTTATGATAAAGATTTAGACTCAAATAAGATGTTTTAAAATATAGCGACACTCAGAAAAATAGCACAATCAATATATTAAAGGAGTTAAGGGAAGAGAATATTGAACAGAAGATTTATAGTGATTTGATTTAGATCAAACTTACGTCCACTCTCCCATATTGGCAGGCTTTTGGCTGGATTTCACTATGAATCGAAAGAGAATTACAATAAAATGATATTGATTGCTCAGTAAAGAGTTTTTTTTTTCTTCTCACTAAGTCACTTCTTTGTGTTTCTCTCTTTCGAATACAAATATGAGCACTATTGAAAAAGAACAAGTGATTTGAGAAGTTTAAGACTTTGGAATTCTAGCTTTCACGCTCTTATGCAAATGGCTCGAAAAACCTCCTTAAATACTCCTCCATGACTTTATGACCGTTAACACTATCCAAAGGAATTCTTCCAATCAACCTGTTGGACAAAATCAATCAAAAAGATCCTGTAGCCGTTTGAAGATTGAGATGAAAGTCCGATGATCTTGGTCGCCCATATAATCAGAATCTTGGTTTCCATAAGTAGATTCTTTCCAAAAAGAACTTGTCTTCTAAATTGATTTTACCAATTCGTGATTGATTTCATCAATAATTTTCAAAAGGTAAGTGGGATTTTCAACCAGAAAGCTTGATATATTGTGTCCGTACTGCATCCTTGTTGAAAGATTAATAATCCTAAGTCTAATTATTTCTTCGTTCTTCACTTGAGTTTAGTCTAGATCTTCGTCAGAGTGGGGCAGACTTCTGATGTAAAATAAACTTTGATAGAATTCTACAAAAGTCTAGTAGTCCTCAAAATAAGAATAAGAATAGAAATAGAAAAGTTTTGTCAACTTCAAAATCTAATAGGAGTTTTCTCAACAAAATAAACAAATGAAAATGATGGATGAAATGAACATGCTTTTTGGATGGAGAGCACATGGTTTTTGAACGATTCCCGAATACGCTGTCTAATGAATAAGTCTTCCTAGGCGAGTGTCTATTGGTTAATCCAATATTAAAAAAAGTTAATGTTACTTGGACTAATGCAATGCATTTCTTCTCATTCCAATGGACCTCGCCCTCTATAAGTCAAGCCAATATCATTGGGTTACGTCCGTCATGGATAGAAAGAAAATAGCTAATCTTTATCTCTAGATGCGCGCCCTCTTGCCAAGGCCAATCTTCGATGTAGAGCACATGTGTTATGGGTGGAAAGCACATGCTCTTTGAACGATTACGGATCCCATGATGATTAATGAAAAGAAGATGCCTTCTTACTGCAAAAAAAGATGTAGATAAAAAATGAAAAGACTGAACGGAAAGCACATATTTTTTGGGTGAGCACACGCTCTTTAAAAGATTCTACTCTTTGATCCCCTATTTCGTATTTGATTAATGTATGCTTTAAGTGGAAGTTACAATGCTGAAAATTAGCAACAAGATGGGCGGTAATGATTTGCTAAAGGGTGCTGAGGAAATAGCAATTGATCTGGGATATAGGAGAACCGTGATCCTTTTGAACACAATTTTCCCATTCATTAGTGTGATGCATGAAGTATAATTTTCTAGATTATATATTGTTATTTAGTGATTTTTGACTGGTTCACTGTTTTTAGAGCAAATAAAGTAACTTGCATAATGGATGAGTGGGTGTGCCTGACCCACCCTTTTTCTTGTTTAGCCCAAAGTACAAGTTTTGTTTTCCTTATTTAACAGACAAAGGTAATTTTTAAACATGATGAGACAAAAAATTATGGGAAAAAAGTATTTTATTTTGATTTCTCTAACCATTGATGTGCATCCATGAAAGTCTTAGTCTTTGTTTAATGTTTTTGCTGGGTGAAAGTCTTGGTCTTCGTGGACTTTAGTTTTTTCTCTTTCCATTCTCTCACTAGCATTTTGCTTCTCTATGACCCTTGTTCTCTACAGTGACTGATTCATCCATTTTCTCTCTCCATCAGCTCGTTATCACTTTGCTTCGCTATAACTTGTGTTGTTCACTATAGTTTACAAATTCACCAATGGTCATTAAGGAGATCCTTTTGAGTGCCCTCCTTCAAGTCTTGTTCAAGAAGTTGGCTTCTTTGGGATTCGACTATGCGTAAAGGGGAGAATCACCACCCTTCTTTGGAATTAGCATTGACCTGCTCAAGAAGTGAAAGAAGATGTTGGTTACAATCAATGCAGTGCTAGGTGATGCAGAGGACAAGCAACTAAGCAATAAAGGTCCACTGAAGCTATGGCTAGATGACGCTAGGGACTTGGCTTACGATATGGAAGACTTGCTTGACGACTTCGCCATTGAAGCCACCCAAACCAAGTCGAAGGTAGAATCTAGCATGAGAGGAGGTATGGTGAAATGGGAGTTCCCTTTTGTTAGCCAATATATATACTCCATATCAAATGCAAACCCACGCTCACTCGTGTCTCAAATTGAGGTACAGAAGATCTCTAATAGGTTGGAAGAGATTATCACTAGGAAGGCTCATCTAAGCTTGATAAAGAATGCTGTGAACAGATCTTACTACATTGACAAAAGGCTCCCCAGCAGTTCTCTGCCAGAGCCTCGATTTTTTGGTAGGGAGAAGGAGGAAGCATAAGTACTTGATCTCTTGATTGGTGAAGTCGAAAATGTTGATACCACATTGAGTATAGTCCCCATAGTTGGGATGGGGGGTGTTGGAAAGACGGCCTTGGCTCAACGGTTGTATAATGATGTCAGAGTGAGTAGGTACTTCGAAAGGAGAGCATGGGTTTGTGTTTCAGATGTTTTTAATGTTCTCAACATAACCAAGACCATTTTGTTGTCCATCACTGAGGTGTCCAACGAGGGTGAAGATCTTAACAGGCTTCAAGTTAAGTTGAAGGACAGTCTATCGGGGAAAAAGTTCTTTGTGGTTTTGGATGATGTTTGGAATGAAAAGTACAGAGAATGGACTGCCCTCTTAAAGCCATTTGAAGCCGGGGCTAAGGGAAGCAAGATCATCATCACGACTCGTAACGAAACTGTTGTTTCCATGATAGGAGCTCCGCCATGTCCTTTGAAGGGATTGTCCCTTGATAATTGTACAAGCTTATTAGCCTATCATGCTCTTAAAACAACAAATTTTGAGAGGCATCTAGATCTTGAAACAATAGGCAAGAAAATAGTTGAAAAATGTAAAGGCTCACCTTTGGCAACGAAGGTATTAGGAGGTTTCCTACGTAATAAAGGGAATCCCGATCAATGGGAAGCTATCTTAAAGAACAAAACGTGGGATCTTCGAAAGGGCGAAAATGATGAGGTTATTCGAGTTTTGAAATTGAGTTATGACCATCTTCCTTCTTGCTTGAAGAGATGTTTCGTTTATTGTGAAATATTTCCCAAGGATTATGAAATTGAGAAGGATGAGCTTGTACACTTCTGGATAGTGGAGGGTTTTTTAGATGGAGGAAGATCAAAGGAGAATATCTTGGAATGGGGACGGACTCACTTCGATGAATTAGTATCTAGATCATTTCTTGAACAATCAAGTGTCGACATATCTAAGTTTTCAATGCATGATCTTTTGAATTATCTAGCAAAGTCAATTGCGGGTGGGACATGCTTTAACTCTGAGTCTCAGATGGCAAGTAATGAAGATGATGTATCTCTTGAGAAAGTTTGTTATGCATCATTCACTACATCGGGGGGCGTTACATCAAAATGCATGAGAGCATATCATCAAATGAAGGTACTAAGAAGTTTAATATTATTTCCTGATAAACCTCATGGACTTCACCGTTTCCAAATTTTCAACAAAGTGCTACATGATTTGCTAACAAAATTGAAGTACCTAAGGGGCTTCACCTTATGTCATTGTTCCATTAGAGAGGTACCGAATTGTGTTGGTGACTTACACCATCTTCGCTATCTCAATTTCTCATACACAAGTATAGAAAGGCTACCTGAGTCAATTTGTGGCTTGTGCAAATTACAAGCTTTGATTTTAAAAGGTTGTCATAATCTTTCTATGTTGCCTCAAGGAATCACAAAATTTGTCAACTTACAGTTTCTTGATATTAGATATACATTGAGTCTAAAAGAGATGCCATTGAGGATTTGCAATTTGAAGAATCTTACAATCTTATCCAAGTTTGTGGTAGGACCAAACAAAGGGTCACAGTTGAAGGAGTTAAAGGACTTGCCACATCTTCAAGGAGAATTGTTCATATCAGAATTGCGAAAGGTGAGAGAAGTTAGAGATGCAGTTGATGCCAATTTAATTGGAAAGCGAGACCTTACCAATTTATTCTTGCATTGGGGTGAAAATTTTGGAAATTTGTGGGATGGGAGGCGCGAAGCATAGGTGCTTCACTCTCTACAACCTCACACTAATCTTGAACATCTCTCTATCTTGTACTATGTTGGTCCAAGATTCCCCCCATGGTTAGATGGTCCCTCTTATTCAAAGATAATTTCTTTATGCTTGAGCGACTGTCCTAACGTCACATCACTTCCATCACTTGGACAATTACCTTCACTTAGAGAATTATCTCTTAAAGATCTACATGCAGTAAGCATGATAGGCCCTGGATTTTACGGAGGTAAACGGCCTTTTTCATCCTTAACAACTTTGAAGTTGGAAGAGATGTTGGCATGGAAGGATTGGTCTCATTGTGTTGGGGGTCAAGAAGATGATGTCTCATTCTCTTGTCTTCAGCATCTTGTTGTCTGAAGATGTCATTCGTTGGTTGGGGCATTGCCTGGTCAATTTGATCTTCTCATGAAGCTTGAGATTGACTCATGCTCGCATTTGAATAACTCGACCAGTGTGGTTTGTCTCCCATCTCTCTATGAGTTATACCTTAATGATTGTAACAATGAGATCTTAAAAACCTTGGTCAACCTAACTTCATTGACCGTGCTCAAAATTGAGAATCTTGCAGAGCTTGTTTGCTTTGATAATGGGTTTACGAGCTACTTGGTTAAGCTGAAGGAGCTTTATATAGGACAGTGTGACAAGCTAAACTACTTGTGGCAAGATGGAAATGAGCCGCAAAATCTTACTTGCCTTCAGAATGTAGTCAACCATAGTTGTCCTCAATTCACATCTTTTGTGGCTGGAGAAGGAGAAATAAAGCTATCCTACAACCTTCAAAAGATGGAATTAAGAAATTGTGCGAGTTTAGAAAAGCTTCCAAGCAAGACATACACATTAAGAGATTTGACCGTTCAAAATTGTCCAGAAATCATGGGACTAAATATTCCTCAAGGTAACCCCGACAACAATAACCCAATATCTCAACTTAAATATCTTAGCATAAGTAAATGTGGTTCTTTGGTATCGTTTCTGTTTGACAATGGTAGACTTGCTTCTCTAAAGAAGCTTACTATTCAAGGGTGTGAAGGGGTGGAGTCGCTCAAAGAGATCATTGCAGAATCGCTGAATTATTTGGTTATAACTACATGTAAGAATTTGGTAAGCTTACCACGGTTGCTTCACACGTTCTCCCATCTCACTCATTTGGAAATAAGGAGGTGTCCAGAATTAGAGATAAAGGACTTCCCTCCCTTTCCCATCACCCTATCAGCTCTTCATCCTAGTGAATTTCCAAAGATAAAGTCTCTACCAGGCGAGTGGCATCACCTTACATCCCTTCATTGGCTAGAAATTGCAAGTTGTGAAAATATTGAATGCTTCCCCAGAGGAGGTTTGCCTCCCAATTTGCGGCACCTTTGGATAAAAGGGTGTGAGAATATGAAGCAGCGAATGAGAGAATGGGGCTTACCCCTTGCTCACATCCCTCATGCATCTATATATTGACGGGAGCAGCATGGGAGGGGAAGGAGAGAAGGAGCGGTTTCCTTTGGGGGATGAGGACGAGGATGATGCATGGAGTCTTCTCTATCCTTCCTCTCTAACCCTTCTTGAGATATCAGAAATGAGGAAGGTGGAAAGACTATCAAGCGGTCTTTGCCACCATCTCTCCTCTCTCCAATATTTAGGGTTCAAAGATTGCCCGAAGTTGAGGGACTTGCCAGAGGATGGCCTCCCTCCTTCCCTCCAATCATTGTGGATAAAAAGATGTGAGATTCTGAAAGATCGATGCTCAGAACTCATCGGCGACTATTGGTCCCTCATCCAAGAGATCCCCAGCATCTACATTTATCAAGTGAATTGATTTGTCCATGTATGGTCAGGTTTTCTTAGGGTTTGGGTAAGTTTATGGTTTCGAAGGCATCGATTTCCATTCTACTTCCTCAACTTGATGCTCTATACAAATTCGATACTTTCCCATGAAGAAGCTCCGCATGAATTTCGGGAAATCCAAGAAACCCTCGACATCCACATTGATTGGGTTCTCATATCCGATCAAGTGCAATCAACCCACTTTTGCTTTCATTTGCTAACTGCCGCCATCCATCCCTTCCATCTACGGTCGGATTTCTAGGGTTCGAGTAAGTCCTTTCGTCTTGAATGCATCGATTTCAGCTCTCTGTTACTTCAGTTCGATGCTTAATACATATATGATTTTCCTCATTGAGATTTTTCACATAAATTTCGGAAAAACCAGCCGCTAAAGGTGAAAGATTGACATCTGTAAGGGGAAATGTTCACGGTGCTACCTCTTGTTGTATCCATATCATGTCTTGAACTTTGCTTGTGATTCCTAGAAACTTTGCTTATTTTTGCACTTGATCGACTTGCGATACAAATTGTGAATGTAAATGCATGATGCTTTGCATGAGACTCACTGAGAATCATAGCGTTCCGCAATCATATTACCTTGCATTTTCAGCACTTGTTGTATGTTCTCTTCCCAACATTTGTTTTCTTGTGCCCTTAAGCTCATTCACTTGTGGTTGTTTCGTAGATACCATTGTGATCTATATTGGCAAAATCTCTTGGAAGGATCACTTGCAAATACCATTGTGATACTATGGAGGTAGGGCTAATTCTGTCAATGCCGTGTGTCATATTTCACAATTCGGGGGAAAAAAAAGACAGAAAGACGCTTTTGATTTTAATTGGTGCACTGATGTGTTTGATATTTTCTTCTAGTGAAAACTAAAAGCGTGATTAGTCATATGGAAGCTGTGACATGATTGTGAAGAAAGGCGATGCATTTTTTTTTTTTGGTTATTATTTTCGTTAGAATCAAGAACATTCTTTTTATTGATGATGATCCTTCATAGTATTAAGCAATCGATCTAGGATTAAATTCTGGCTCCAAGCTTTCAATACAACTCCAATTCCTAACAACATTGATATTCCATAAATCACCTTCTTTTGGTCTTCATCTATGGTAGATTAGGAACTATTACCATCAGATTGCTAGACATTTTTAGCCAATATACTTATGCTTGTTTGGTTGAGATTGTAATGATGTGTTGCCTGCTTCTATGTTTGGATTGTTAGCAGTGACCTCTGGGGCAAACCTATCCAGTTCTTTAAAGTATCGATTGTTTATGTGTACTACACCGTGGAATAACATCCATCATACATGATGTTATTTTATCTAAAAATACCTTCTTATGTGGCATTCTTCCTGCAGGGAGTTTTGGAACAAAAGCTTCGAGCTCACTTGGGTTCTTTTGATGTAATTGGAAATCTTGCACTTCAACCAATGTATGCCTTGTCGAATACATCTCCTCTATCTCTGCTACTGTTGCATACGTAAATTTTCTTGTTGAAGCAAATTTCATGAGACGTTGTGAAGCTCTATCAAAGGTTAGTTAATAATGTGAATTGCAGTTTACTGTGTACTTTCTCCGAGGCTTTTTGGTTGTTATTGCCCATGTAACATGGTGCTTTGAACATATGAATAGGTGGTCAGAAAAGCAAAGTCGCATTTATCAAGATAACTTTCAAGAAACCTCACATGGTTTTGCTTGATGAGCCTTTCAATCATCTGGTAAGTTTACTCATTTTTCTCCACCTTAACACTAGATTACTTTTCAGTTAGCTTGTTATTGTCTTGAACTAATTGAAATTGTTGGAATATGGTTTTTACAGTGAAAATACAGTAGAATCAATCAGTGATCACAGCTAAAGGGAGCCTCTATCATCATACATCTAACTTATACTGGAATAGAAACCAATGTAATTGTTCCAACTGCGAAATATTGTGAATAGAATAGTTATGCTAGCCTGATCAGTGTTTGTATACTAGTAATCTATAATAAGTATTTCTGATATCTGTGCCTATAGGCACTATTTAGATTTGCACATTATTAATGTGGAAATCTCTTTGTTTATAAATGTGGACATTAAGTTCTGCTTTAATGACCATGACTACTAAAGTGTTATATTTGTAGATTGTTAGTTTCTTGTCTAAGGATAGATGAGTATGATTCTGCGTTTTTTACTATCCCCAGCTGTCGGATTTGGATGCGGTTGAGGTGCTCATCCAAGGTCTGGTCTTGTTCCAAGGAGAAATTCTGATGGTGAGATTGATTTTCTTGCCAAAATACTTCAATTTGACCAATGATGAATCGTCTTCACAGCTAATAGCCCTCTTTTCACCTTGATTTGCAGCTTAGTCATGATGAGCATCTAATATCTGGATGCGTGGACGAGCTCTGGGTAGTTTCTCGAGGCAAGGTGGCGCCTTTCCATCATTTTGGATCGGACAATTCATATCCCTTAAAAAAGTATGCAAAAACCTTTGGTAAGAGAAATGTTTCGAACAATAATGATGCCATATATATGTGTGTGTATGTATATGTATGTATCATTCACCAACCAAATTTTACAGGCGAATCGGCACTCTGGTCTTTGCAGTAGCAATGTCGGGCGTATCCTTTAGAGCCATCAAGTCCCGATCGTCCCCTTCCAAATAGGAGAAAGGCCCTCAAGAACACGACAACCGCCCCTCCCACGAGCGTCCTCACGGGCTCTCTGGAGCTCCCGTTCTTGCACATGCAGCACGCGGCCGCCCCTCTCGGTCCCTTCGTGTCATCATCGAGTATGTCCATCAATGTGGCCGTAATCGTCAGCGACAATGTGACAAGCAGGTGGTCGGCACTCCTCAAAGAACTCCGCGTGGTTCAACCGCTTCGGTGCGCACGCCGGGAAGACCAGCTACTTCTCGTCCTCGCCCAGGTCCAATCCAACGACCGTCGTGGGCATTTTCAGGTCAAAGACTCTGCGACGTAGGTGAGGACGGGAGGTGGCGTCTGGAGCTTTTGGCAGCACGTGGCCATGCCGTTGACAGGATTGATGTCGATGCCGAGCAAGGCCGAGAAGGGCAGGGTGAGTGGGGTGGATAATTAGCCGAGGGCAAGCACGAAGGCATCTTCACCTCTTCAGCTAAGGCTGGCGAGGTTCGAGCGGACCTAGGGCGAGAGGACCGTAGCGAGGCCCTGCAACAGCTAATTCATGGTCACTGCTGATCTCGTCGGTGCTGTCGCACCCGAAACTGGTGTAAAGCTGTTGAATATCCGAAACTTGTTTTTATAAGTTGAACACATTAGATTAATCTGAGAGATTATGCCTTATTTAATGTCTATCCAGGCAAAGAAGGCGTATTGTATGACGAACACCTCATTACAACGACATATGATGTAACTGACTAATTAAAATTGAGATGTATACTTATATGATGCCAAGTATGATGAAATTCATAACATATAATCATCGTGATTGGTTGGGTAATACACCAGGTCAGTATCACTAGGTAATTTATTCTTTACACGAAGTTTTTTCTCCTGATTTAGATCTAGGTCATGTATGTATGGTGAATGATGGATTGTGTCTGGCATAAGTTTTATATAAATGTGGATCAAATTGACCCACTAATTTATATTCACTCATTTCCTTTGGATAGAAAACATGCATTTTGTACTCATCCATTGCATGTAAGCCGTTCGATGTTTCTCCTGAGTGAGAGGCATTTGCTTTTCTTGGGCTTGTTTCTTGGATTTGGAGCAAGGCATTACCATCTTGACATGACCCGTCTTCAAATCATTGGTAAAACCGTAGCTAGTGCATTCGCCTACCCCGTAGCAGTGTAGATTTATGACCACCAGCAAGAGAGCGCAAGATAGGAGCAAGGACAAGAGGGTCCCTGATCTCGAAATTGCCACTGAGAAGCCTAAAGTGGTGTCAAAGGTGTTCGTTTTGATGGAAATATTGAAGAAGGAACCTGAGATGATAATCCCTGGGAGGTCGCTGGATCTATACCCAAGCCAAACAGTATAGTGGATTTTATTCAGAAGTCACCAAAACTGTTTGAGTTGTATAAGGATCAGAAGGGGGTATGTGGTTTGGAATTGACTAAAGAAGCTAAGACTTGTTGGAGGAAGAGGAGAGATTGATTAGGGGACGTTCTGGCACGGCTGTTGAATACGTGACCAGGATGTTGACGATGTCGGTTGATAAATGGCTTCCTCTGGAAAAAATCGCTCATTTCAGGAGAGAGTTTGGTTTGCCAGCTAATATTAGGAGCAAGTGGGTACATGAGTATCCGCAGCCCTTCAAAGTGGTTAAATCTCCAGATGAAGTTGATTATCTCGAGCTCATAGAGTGGAATCTTGCTTGGGCTATCACAGAGTTGGAGAAGCCCATATTGGGGGTATCAGAATTTGCCTTTTCATACTTCAGGGTTGCTTTCCCTATCTTTCCCATTGAAGTTTCCTGCCAGTTACAAAGTGTGTAGATATGGAGGGAAGATTGAGCACTTTCAAAAAAGGCCTTACTTGACTCCTTATGCTGATGCATGTGACCTTCAACCTGGATTGAAAGAATTCAATAAGAGAGCCATTGCAGCAATGCACGAGTTACTTAGCTTCACAATGGAAAAGAGGTTGGTAACCAATCACCTCGCGCACTTTCGACAAGAATTTGTGATGCCTCAGAAGTTGATGAGACTCCCGTTGAAGCATTATGGCATTTTCTGTCTCTGAGAGGGGAAAGAGGTTTAGTATGTTCTTCATAGGAGCTTATGAAGGTGTGGAGCTGATTCAGAAATGTCCACTCGTTATTTGGAAGGAAAAGGTCCTAAGCCTTATTGGTTATACGGGGAGGAAGAAAAAGATAGAAACTTTTATGGACTTATCATATAAGGAAGATAATGATTTTATAGAAGGTAGCTTAAGGATGGAGGCATTGCTATTCAGCTTAACCAAATAGAAGCCATTAGTGAATTGCAGGATATTGCACTTGGAGACAGCTCCTTCATGGATATACATGAAATTGACAATAAATACAAGCCTCATGACTCATTTTAAGGTCATACATTCTCATTCGAGTAGTCAAGATAACTTGCTTTCCAGTCTTCTTCTTCACGAGTTCAAAGTTTCGAGTTTTTGTATAGATTTAATTAGATGAACTCTTCTTACATCTATAAACCAAGTTAATTAATAGTGGACTGATCCATCTCATTCCTTGTTAGTCCTAAAAATTGCCACCGGAACTCCTGAAATCAATGATTCAGAAAGAATGTGCGGATAATGCTTTTGGCAACTCTCAGCTCATCTTGATGCTAGCAAGGACATCAGAAGCAGTCTATTTACAATGACTGGTTCATTCTCACTTAATGAGTGCGGCTGTACTAATCTGCTATTTTGAAGATGAACTTGCCACCCAGCATTTGAATCTCAATTGTTGGGTCAAAGAGATGATTGGGTAGTAGCTATCATGGAGAACATAGCCTGAGCTGCTATGATGATTGACATTCTCTCTCTTGTTGTTACAAATTAGATGCCGAGCTCACCCTGCAGTAATGCCTTGTTCATCACTGTGCATGGATATTCAGGTCCACAATGTGTAGGACTGCCTTTTGCAACATCCTTTCATTTGCTTTCTATCCAATTGCCTGTTTTGTAGGTCTTGTAATTTCTGTTTAAATTCTCCATGAATCTATGGCACACTCCTGTTTTTGGGTTCTACTAGAGAACTTCCTTTTGTTGGATTTTAGAACCCAACATCAAACAGCAGGTAGTTTCTATTACTCCTTGTTTATGTTGGGTTGTGTTCATGGTTGATTCACTTCAATAGCTTACTGTTTCGTTGTGAAGAAAGAAATATGAGAGCCTTTTTAAATAGCAAGACTGGTTTTTTTTTTTTAAATTTGAATGATAGATGGCTTTCCACGGCTTTTGGTTGTGTGACAATGACATTACTAATGTGCATTCTTTCTTATACCTCATAGCATGAACTGCGTTTATGATTTGTTACATGGGCTAGCATCTGCTTGACGCCATTGTGCAGTAAATTTCTTTTGTTTATCAAAAGAAAATTCCTAGCAAACTCACTGGAGATGATGCTGAGTAATTTGCTTCCAAATGTTGTGACTAGTTTTCTTCTCGTGCTCATAAAAACCATGATATCCAAAAACTGTATGTGACAAATCGAACTGCTACCGTGTAGCTAAATATATTGCATTGCTTCATTTTCTGGTTTTTTGCTTTATAACAAAATCCAATGGTTGATAGATTTCATTTCTTTTGATTGGGGTGATTAGATCTCTTCTTAAGCCTGACAAAGTCCTACGACCTCTCGATAGCATGCAATACTCGACGAAGTTCCTAATAGCATATAAGGATCCTAAGAGTGGTAGATGTTAACCTTCTCCCCCCTTGACTAGGATTTATTAGCATCATAAATTGAAGTTTGTGCGATGCCAAAGCAAAGACTTACCATTGAATACAAAATTTTTAAGGGAAAGGTCAAGCATCAGTCATAGCTCCAACTAGAGCAACGACAGGAGTAATGTACCATGGAAGTTGAGCATCAACCTCATTTGGAGTAATACAAAGAATTTCTAGATCTAATATAATCAAGGAGAAAGAGGAGCATCAATGATTATTAGTTATAATCACTTAGCTATCGTCTTTTGTTATGTGGCAAAAGTATTGCGTCAATTACAACTCAATTCATATAAGATGGTCATTATCTACTTGTTTTAAGAAGGGATAGAAACTTGGCACCAATGTTTTCAAACTTAGGCTAGTCGGAGAACCAGTTAGGGTGCCAGTTTGTAGTCCAAGCGATTGGACTTGGGGTGAATCGGTGATTGTGTTTGGCGCAAATGATTATAGATATGTAATGTCGTCAATTGCCCATGAACACATGAATCGTTCGGCCTTGGTGGTAAACTGAAATGCTAGTGATCCGTGGTATTGAGTGCTTGAGTCCCTTCATGTGCAATAGTAGCCAAAAGCCCAGTGCTATACCTGTGGGATTCTAAAATTAGACAGATCCAATTTTGAAAATCGGTACATTTTCAAACTGGTTCAAACTGATTTAGGCCAAACCACCTATGCATGCTTTTTGAGTTTTGGGTGAATAAATGAAAGGGAAAGTAGTGAAATTGGCCAAGAAAAAGGGGCAGGAATGGTTTATGATCAAATGATTGCAAAAAATATAGAGGAAATCAACATTGAGGACATTATAGTCTCCGAATGGGCTTGACATATAGCCACTAAAATCTTTTTGCAATGGCTTGAAATTGACAAAACTATTTAATATTATTTTTCGCATGAATATCATGTAAAAAAAATAAAGATAAATTATTGGATAATGACACACAAGTATCCAAGTTATTACCCTTTTTGTAATCATACCAAAATTTTATTTCATTCAGTCAATTGCCTCAATTTTTCGAATATAGGTTAAGTCCTCTATTAAATCACTAACAAAAAATGTTGATATCATACTAATGTTGTTAAATAGTCGTTAATTGCCCACATTAGTGTTTCCTACAATATCTTGATATGCTGCCACATTGGCCAAGATATATAAGGTGTTACAATTATTTAAGTCAGTACTTTTTCTCTCCACATCACTCAATATGCGAGGTGAGTGAATCATGGAACCAAAATCATACGACATCACAACGATTCATTTAGCGAATGCCTCAAATTGTATCAAATTTGAAAAAGTGAGATACTTGATTGAAAAGAGAAAAGTTTAGGTACTCTATTGTAAAACAAGCAAAAGTTTTGATAATTAGGATGTCATTATCCTCAACTTTTGAACCACTCTAAGAAAAACATCTCAAGAAAAATGTTGTCTACGAAGGTCATTGTACCATATAAGGTGGCAAAGTTGGAAATAGTCACCAAAGTGGCGGTGCTAACGGCAACAACATGCCGTGGCCGTGCTTCAATGGTGCTCTATCTTGCCCCTTTCCTTCTTTATTTCCTTTTTTAAAACTTTTTTGCTCTTTCTTCTTGTCAGTTTTTCTCTTTGCTTTTTTCTTTTCATTTGTTGAACTCAAATTTGAAAAGATACAATAGATATTAATGAATGAAAAAAATCCCAAAATGATTAAACCCGAAAAGAATTGGAGGAAAATTATGGCATTGTTAATTTTAAGCAAGACTGTAGCGCCTAGAAATTCTATTCGTAATGGCAAGAAAGACATACAAAGTCTTGGTCTTCTTGGCATCTATTGAAGTTTCTTTTCCACTGACAAAAAAACGTGCAAAAGTCTTAGTCTTCTTGGAATCTGTTAAAGTTTCTTTCCCTCCATCAAATGACGTGCAAAGTCTTGGTTTTCCTGAAATTTATTAGTTTCTTTCCTGCCATCACTCTTTCACTTTTGCTTCACTTTCCACAAAAAAAAGAAAATGACATCTTTGGTAGGTGAAAGTCCTTGTCTGAAAATGATATTTTTAGTAGGTGAAAGTCCTGATCTTCCCGGACTTTATGGTTCTCTCTCCATTTGCTCATCATCACTTTGCGATACAATAGAGATTAATGAATGAAAAAAAATCCCAAAATGATTAAACCCGAAAAGAATTGGAGGAAAATTATGGCATTGTAATTTTAAGCAAGACTTGGTAGCGCCTAGAAATTCTATTGTTAATGGAAAGAAAGACATACAAAGTCTTGGTCTTCTTGGCATCTATTGAAGTTTCTTTCTCACTAACATAAAAACGCGCAAAAGTCTTGGTCTTCTTGGAATCTATTAAAGTTTTTTTCCCACCATCAAAAGATGTGCACAATGATATGACGTGCAAAGTCTTGGTCTTCTTGGAATATATTAGTTTCTTTCCCACCATCACTCTTTCACTTTTGCTTCACTTTCCACCAAAAAAGAAAATGACATCTTTAGTAGGTGAAAGTCCTTGTCTGAAAATGATATTTTTAGTAGGTAAAAGTCCTGATATTCCCAGACTTTATGGTTCTCTCTCCATTTGCTCATCATCACTTTGCGATACAATAGAGATTAATGAATGAAAAAATCCCAAAATGATTAAACCTGAAAAGAATTGGAGGAAAATTATGGCATTGTTAAATTTAAGCAAGACTTGTAGTGCCTAGAAATTCTATTGTTAATGGCAAGAAAGACATACAAAGTCTTGGTCTTCTTGACATCTATTGAAGTTTCTTTCCCACTAACATAAAAATGTGCAAAAATCTTGGTCTTTTTGGAATCTATTAAAGTTTCTTTCCCACCATCAAAAGATGTGCACAATCAAATGGCCTGCAAAGTTCTGGTCTTCTTGTAATATATTAGTTTCTTTCATGCCATCACTCTATCACTTTTGCTTCACTTTCCACAAAAAAAAAGAAAATGACATCTAGTCCTTGTATGAAAATGGCATTTTTAGTAGGTGAAAGTCCTTATCTTCTCGGACTTTATGGTTCTCTCTCCATTTACTCATCATCACTTTGCTTTCCCATAACTTCTACAGTGGACTGATTCGCTCATGGCCATTGGAGAGATCTTTCTTGGTTCCTTCTTTCAGGTTCTATTCAACAAAGTTGAGTTCTCTGGTGTTGGATTATGTGTAAAGTGATGGAATCAGCATCACCTTGCTCAATATGTACATCAATAATTTTGTTATATTCTCTCATGTAATTTGATCTTAAATATTTGATTTTTTTTTCTCTTATAAAAAATTTTGCCAAAAAATTCAAATCTTGATATGTTTCTCTCTTTCCACGTAAATATACATGGATACAATTTCTTCATATTGTATAAATAAATTTTATGAATTAATAATTTAAATTTTGCAAAATCTTTTGGATTTAATCTTTAAATGCAACTAATATGCACTTTTGCTAGTTTTATTAAATAAAACTATCTTTTTGTCCATTTATATGAAAATGGTCAATATCATTCCTCCATTAATTCAAGTTTAGGGACAATCCAACGACTAAATTGAACATATGCAAAAAGTTTAGGAATCAAATTGAACAAATTAAAAATTTAAGGACAATATTGCACATTGAGTTAAAGTTCAAAGACTATATTATACGTTGGGTTAAACGTCAGGGACCATTTGCATCATTTTCCCAAGGAAATATAGCTTACATGTTTGCTAATGTGACATTAATATTTTTATGACATGTTCCAACCTCTTAAGAGAGCACTCCAAGAAAGTGGTAATGACTTGGATTCGGCCATCAGTAGGGATCTACTGATCATTGTTTCTGAAAGTTGCCGTATCATTGCAACATCACATTTGTTTTGTGAACTGCTCTAGCAAATAAGCAGAAGCAACATCATTACTTGACATATTCGGTATAGCTTCGCTATAAGGAAGATCCTCCTCCATTGGAACAAAAGGTCACAGAATTAGGACAGCATCTGTTATCTTCCTCATACCGTTAGTAATGCGACATTTGTTGTCTTTCTACTGAGGTAAGGTACAGGAAATATGTTTCGCCAAGAGGTCCAGCATCCTTTCTTGCTTCATCTCAAAGGGAAGGTAATGTAAATACAATGCTGGTTCGGAAGCATCTACCGCCGAGGAACTTTAGCCTTTTGACCTGGTGGGTTGCTTTTGGTGTATAGATGGAAGGACTCCTTAGACAATTCTAATGCAAAAAGGGCGAAATTATTCCAAATTTTGGGTCCTTTTCCTCACCATCTCCGTCAAGCTTGCCCGCTTCACATTTGTTTTGTTTCTTCTTATCTTCTTCTATTAATAATGGCAGACAAGGGGCCCATTCCTTTTCTAAAAGTTGTTCTAGCGACATTAAAGCAAAGTGGGTTGATTGAAAAATCTGTCTATAGAGCCAAAGGGGAGGGTAAAAAAAAAAAGGCTTTAACTTTGCAGTCGTCACTTGTGCTGCTAAAGTTATGCCCCTCGCTGAAATTTCCAGTGACGAGCTTGAACGTTGTGAAATGTCCGTCGTTGATCAAGCTAATTATTGTTCAAAATAAGATGGAACTAAACGAAAAGATTGAAAAAATTCAATAAGTTCTGGAAATTTTAAATTATTGCTCATGAATTCCTAAAGTGAAAGATTTAATTTTAAAAGCACATAGGCTATGATTATAAGCCCATGCATTAATGGGTAAACGAGCCCCATTAATTATTTCCTTTTCCTTTTTCTAAAATTTATGAATAAAAAACAGAAAAATAATTATTAAGTGAGTAAACATCTTGTTTTTGAAATATAAAATATATTGAATTTGACCCCAATTAATGAGGTCCTTTAATTATGAAATCTATGAAAATTACTATTGTCCGTCCATATCCATGCTATGCACAGATCTAGACATATGAATATTGCGCACAAATTTTCAGATTACATGTAATTAAAAATAAGGAATTAGCATAAAATGAACTGTTTCTATGGTTAATTGTTTTCAAATGTCACTCAAACCTATTAACTTGGCATGCTTGAACCAAATATAAGTGCCTACATAAAAAAATAAAAAATAAAATTGACATATGCACTAATCTAGTTTGGTGCATGGAGGCCTCAACTGCAAGCAATATCGATTTTCCATTTTTCTTTTTTCACAAAAAAATTATTTAATCCGTGAAGTTATTGACTATTAAAAGAGGGAAAAAAACATATACAATACTGACCATAATGCCAGTGAAGAGCACCAAAATTAAATGGATGACTGAGTATTTCAAAACTGTTGAAATATGTAATAACTTTATAACAATCATTAGCAATCGCCTTGTATATATAAACAATATTTTTTGGCATATATATAATTTGATTGGGCCCAATATCCAGCATTAGGAATCTGGCTGAATAAGGAAAAGAAAAAGACACTCAAGAGGAGGCACTTATTCAATTTACACGTGGGTTGTTGAAACAAAAACTCCATAAATGGAACCCCATCAATTTCATTCTATATCTATGGCTTCCAAAAATATTCAAATTTGACTGAAATAAACCAGATCTCAAGTTTCATGAAATTTCTTACCAGTGAACTGGCTGTCAAGTATCTAAGGTTTATTTCATTCAATCAACTACCTTGACATTTCGAATGTGGGTTGACACAAGACCTCCATTGAATGGCGAGTGAAATTTGTCCATATGACACCAACACTATTAAGTTGTCGTTACCTGTTTATATTGGCCTCCGATATAAATTGTGGCATCAATTTTGTCTCTTGCTATCAATTGGTCCCTTGAAGAATTGGTACAAATTATCTACAAAAAAAATATTCTTTAGGCAAATTAGTTTTGACTGGTAAAGAAATCATAGCAAGGTTTTAAATTATATGTGCCCGCACAGTTTCATGTGATGATAACATTATTAATATGATGTCCAACCAAAAGAAAATCAAGTATAAAGAAGAAGTTTTTCTTCAATTACTTGTTTGATAATTCACTAAAAATGATCGAATGATTCCAAGAAGAAAATCTAAAGGAAATCGACATTGAGAACTTTGTAGTCTCCCCTCTATGCTTGACATTTAGCCCTTGAAATCTTTTGGCATGTTAAATTAACAAGACCATCTCTCATTCTTTTTCACATGAGATAATGAATAATCTCACAAAAGAAAATTGTTAAAGGGAGACCAAGCAATGAATTTAGAGGATAAGTTTGTAGAACAAATATTGCATAAACAAAAGTATGTGTGAGATGAGAACCAAAACCAATAATTGTATGATAAAATCTTTGGAACAATGATATCTTAAGTACTTGAACTATTACCCCTTTTGCAATCTAGTTCTTAAACTTTTTTTTTTTTTCGTTTAATCAATTACCTCAATTTCTCAAATGTGGGCCAACATGAGGTTTTTGTTAAAATTGCGGATGGAAAACGTTAACATGATGCCAACGCTATTAAATAGCTATTAAATGTTTACATTGGCATATGGTATTTTGAGATGTTACCATGTCAGCAGAGACATTCCGTGTTAAGATTGTCTAAGCCAACGCACACACTCTCTTCTCATCACCCAGCTTCCTGGTTAAGCGAATCATGTCAACAAAATCATTGCGACATAGCAATTTATTTGACCGACACCTCAAATTGAGCAAAATTTAAAAAGGAAAAAATAGAGATTAATCCTGATATAACACATGGAAATGTTTCTAGTAACGATAACCAAGACATTCACATGGCCAGAGTCTTGGTCTTCCCGGCATCTATTGAAGTTTCCATTCAGTCAGCTCTTTTCCACTTTTGCTTCACTTTCCAGACAAAAAAGCACGCAATATCCAATAAATTCTCTGATGATGTTCTCTGAATATTACGAAACAAACAAAAAGTACTTCATTTTAATTCCTTTAACCACAGACGTGCATGTGAAAAGCACCCAAAATTGAATGGATGACAGAGTACTCTAGCCTTGGCCCAAGAAAACATCATTACTACTTTAATACTTTTGATATACGTATGTAGCTTTGCGGGAAAATTATCTAAAATTTTTTTAACTCATTATACAGAGGCTAATTCAATCTTAAAATTTCCAATTTGAACAATTTAATTCTAATTTTTTTTTACGATTTGCCACTGTAATCCTTTTTGACCAAAATATGCTGAATTGACGACCATGCCACGTAAGATGACTGTCACCTACATAAGTGATTTTCAATCAAAATTGTCCAAAATGATTACATTGGTAAATCATCAAAGGTTTATGACAAAATGATTTATATACATGAATGAATATATGATTGTGGAAACTATAAATATCTGAGGATAATTTCTAAACATTATGAGACCAGCACTTGTGGATTAAAAATAATTTATTTTGATTCCTCTAACCACTGATGAGTATCCTCGAAAGTCTTGGTCTTTGTTTAATGATTTTGGTAGGTGAAAAGTCTTGGTCTTTGTTTAATGATTTTGGTAGGTGAAAAGTCTTGTTCTTCACGGACTTTATAGTTTTCTCTCTCCATTAGCTCATCATCACTTAGCTTCACCATAACCTTGTGCTTGTCCTCCTGCTCAATAGTGTTCTCTGCCCGCTCGTCTGAACCTAGCGCTCGTGCTTGCTGGATTTCTGTGGTTGATCTATTTTTGTTCACCGGTCTGCGCCAGGAAGTCTACTCGGAATATGTAAGCGACTCTATCTACTTTCTCTCTTTTCCCTCAAAATGATGCAACAAAAAGTCTTGTTCTTCACGGACTTTATAGTTTTCTCTCTCCATTAGCTCATCATCACTTAGCTTCACCATAACCTTGTGCTTGTCCTCCTGCTCAATAGTGTTCTCTGCCTGCTCGTCTGAACCTAGCGCTCGTGCTTGCTGGATTTCTGTGGTTGATCTAATTTTGTTCACCGGTCTGCTCCAGGAAGTCTACTCGGAATAGGTAAGCGACTCTATCTACTTTCTCTCTTTTCCCTCAAAATGATGCAACAACAACAATATTCAGTTCCACGCTCGTCTATAATCCAGATTAAAGTTGATGTCAAGTTAAATAACAAAAACTTGTTATTTTAATTTTTGTTAGATAGTAATATTAGGACGTTAAGATTAATTTTTAATCTCCTATTATTGTTCTTTTTACTAAACACCACACTGATGTGAAATGATTTTACACAATTAGCAGTCCCGAGATCGAAGTATTCATTTATAATGTAACTTACATCCTGCTTGTAGTGTAATTATTTTACACCGTCAACGTATTGGAATTTTAGTTCATGAAATCGAGTAAGCAACAATAAATATCATAAGAGGATGACTTCATTCCTCTAGCAAAGATTCACGGGAAAATCATGATTCTTGTACATTTTTGACAAATTAACTTTGTCACGGTAAGTAGTAACAAATCGCACTTGTCATCACAGACAGACATTTGATGCTAACAATTAAGTTGCAAACGGACGTTGCAGATCTATTCTCTACTTTGTCAAAAAGAAAAAAAAAACGACACGTGTCTCATTGTCGAAAAAAATATACTTTTTAGCATGATTGGATATAATACAAGTGTAGTTATTAGATATTGTCGAATTTATTATATGGAAATATAAGTAAAGTCGGAACAACTATTAATTGATATGATGGGAAGTCTTTAACCGTGAAAAATCAGACCAACCGGTTTTAAGGTCATTTAGAAATCAATGCAAAAAATGCATGAACAACTATTAATTTATTTGTTGATTTCGTGAAGTTTACTTCACCATACCTGTAAGTCGATTATGATCCATACCAGAATAGCCAATAGGTTAAATAGCTATCTTGTTTAAACGTTGGCGGCCCGTGGAGACTATTTTTCCGGAACTCCTAATCCGATGTAACTTCATCGTTACGTGACTTTGGACACACTTCGTATCCTCTGGCACAACTTCTCCAGATAGGAAAAGTCGTAGATGGACCGAACAGATGCACCGCGAATGCGAAAACGACAACCCTCCACTTGGTCAGACGTTTCCCAACCGTCTTCCCACAGAAGCTTTAATTGATCATGCAATAATGGCTCCCACCGACACCTCTTCCAGCTGCGCGGGGACAGGGTAAATGACAACGTAAGAAAAATGAAAGGTAACTTCATATCGGAAATTGAAAACAGTTGATTAACTGAAAAGTTTACACCTCAGAACTTTTTAAATTGAAGAACAACTAACAAAAGACGAGCAAAAGATACGCTAAAAATATTCTAATACTTTGAATCGGGGGCCACCACAAAGAGATTTTCCTTCAAAAGATGAAACCATACCAAAAAGATAAACCCTTTAAACATATGTTTAGCCAACGAATCAGCAATCGAAATATATTTCAAAATAATTCACTTGGTGCTACTTTTTCGTAAATAAAATGGTGAAACCAATCTTGGTATACTTGGTGCAGGCATGAAGAGCTGGATTAGCAGCTAAATAAGTGGTGAAAGAAGTTTCATAGCTTTCTAAACTTATTTCCACACTTTCCTTTATTCTTATTACATAATATGATCCCTGGGGATAAATGTTATGAGCAAACCACCGCTCATTGAGAAGTATAAATCCCTTTAAAGCAAATTGAGTATCAACTGCTCACTTATAAATGGTACTAGAAACATATTTATCCAAATACAGTTTATAATATACGTACAAGATCAAAGATGAGTTAAATCAAAACTTCATACGTTTCGCAAATACACATTCAATCAATAATTTGAGCCCATTGGAATGAGTCGTCCTGTGGTGGTGCTGATGACAACAGCGTGGCAGTGGCCTTGGGATGGGTGGAGCTATCTCCGTGGCCCCATTCCTGCTTTTTTTGTTTTGTTTTGTTTTTTTTGTTGCTATTTTCTCTTTTTAGTTTTCTTTTTTCTTTCTTATTTTATTAGAATTAAATTTTAATTGCAAGTGAAAATCTAGAATTATTCTATTAGACAAGTACAATAAAAATTAATGAATGAAAAGCCCCAATACAATTAAACATGAAAAGGCCTGGACGAAGATTACGGTATTGTTAAATTTACATGTAAAACATGTAAATTTTACTAAAAATGAAAAAAAGAGACATTCACATTGGGAAGGAAGAGGAGGGATGTGAAGAGCAAAGCAACGGAGTCAATTGGCGTCTTGGAAAGTCTTGGTCTTCCTGGCATTGATTGAAGTTTCTTTCCCATTAGCTCTCTTTCACTTTTGCTTCAATTTCTAAACAAAAAAAGTACATGATATCCAGTAAAAGTCTTAGTCTTTCTGATGAAAAGTACTTTGTGAGTATACTATCATGACATGTAATTTGAGCTAGACCGAAGAGCCTATGTTTTGATGCACATTGTATCCTTAAGTTAGATAAATCAACTATTCTCATTTTTCTCCGTATCAAGACTTTTTGGCTGTGATGTTTCTTCACATGACCAACTTAGAGGTAATACTATCTTTGACAAAATTTGTAACTTTCAAGTTTTTTTTTTTTTTTAAAGTTATAGGCTTTTATGTGGCAGCAATGGTGCTAAAAATTCGTAGCAATATGGGCATCAATGATATGTTGAAGAGTGATGAAGTAGTTGATGATCGTAAAGTGCTTGATAAGAGAATCATGATCCTTTAAACAGAAACAAGTTAGCCCAAAGCAACTTACTTATTCATGGATTATTTGGTGATTTGTGACTCGTTTATTATTTCCAGAGTAAAATTAAGCAACTTGCTTCATGGATTAGTTGGTGTGCCTGACTCTTTTTCTTGTTTAGCCCAAAGCATGTGTTGCTGCTCCTTATTGAACGGTCAAAGTTAGCTTCTTCTTCTTCTTCTTCTTCTTTTTATGACTTGTCGATGCATAATAGAAAGTAAGATGCCATTGTCAAGTGGATCATCAATATTTATTTCAGTTGGTGGAAGTTGGATGCTTATTTGTCAATCCTTTTAATTGTTGTCAACTTCATTCATCGCTAGACAAGAAAAGGGGCATCGCCAACTAACAATGCATGATCTGCTAGAAATTATACTATAGACATCACATTTAAGAACATGAAAATCGTGCAAAGGACCACAATTCTCCTATCAAGCGGTTCTCAATCATCAACTACTATCTCAACATCCTTTAACAGATCAATGCTGCCCATCTTGCTTCGAATTTTCAGCACGTAATTGCCACGTCAAAGCTTACATTGATTGTATATTCACCAATAATGCATAAAACAAAGATATAAAGATCATAAGGTTATTGAGAACGTGCGCTTGCAAAAAAGAGCCAGCAAAATACTCGTAAGTAGTAAATTTTTTAGAGATGATCTATGTGCACTCTAAGTTGGTCATACAACAAAAGATCACCTTTTGACCCTTTTTTAGATCAAGACTTTTGGCTTGTGTTTGAAACAGAAGACCTTTTTTCTTGTGGCCATCCAAATCAGAGGATAAGAGTTGATTTTCCTTCAATGATCAACTTCAAGTGCACACGTTTTTTTCATATATTCTTAGTATCCTTCTTATTTCAATGTCTTTGTTTTATGTTTTATAGGTGAATATGCGATCAATGTAGACTTTCACATGGCGGTTATAGTGCTAAAGATTCGCATATGTTGAAGAAAATAATTTACTGAAACAATTTGACTACATTAAGGATATATACGAAGTTCCTTGATTCCTCCTTCAACGTGGACAAACAGACAAAGTTGGCCTTTTCCTAATGGAACATAAAAAGTTACCGTCTCTGATTATTTGTAGTTGTATAATAAAAACTCTTGGTCTTCCTAAGTTTGTGGTTTATATACTTGAACAAATATATGATTGTGGAAACTACAAAGATCTGAGGATAATCTCTAAACATTATGAGACAAGCACTTGTGGATGAAAAGTATTTTATTTCGATTTCTTTAACCTCGGATGTGCATCACCAACGGGCATGCGGTCTGCTGGTAAAGGGATTGGGGGGAGGGGGTGGGGTCAGAGAGTACTAGGTCCAGGGTTTGATCCTCTTTAGCACCGCACACACATGTACATGAAAGAGAGGAGTGAAGACCAAAAGGAAAAAAAAAAAAAATCATTGATGTGCATCCTTAAATGTCTTGGTCTTTGTTTAATGTTTTTGGTAGTTCAAAGTCTTGGTCTTCTTGGGCTTTAGTTTTCTCATTCCATTAGCTCACTATCGCTTTGCTTCACCATAACCCTTGTTGGTCTCTACGGTGACTGATTCGCCTATCTTCTCTTTCCATTAGCTCATCATCAATTGCTTCACCATAACCCTTGTTGTTTTCTATAGTTGACGGATTCACCCATGGCCATTGGGGAGATCCTTTTAGGTGCCTTCCTTCAGGTCTTGTTCGAGAAGTTGGCCTCTTTGGGATTGGAGTATGCCCAAAAGGAAGGAGTACAACCCTTCTCTGGAATCAGCATCAACTTGCTCAATAAGTGGAAGAAGATGCTGGACACAATCAATGCAGTGCTAGATAATGCAGAGGACAAGCAACTAAGCGGTAAAGATCCAGTGAAGTTATGGCTGAATGATGTTAGGGACTTGGCCTATGACATGGAAGACTTGCTCGATGGGTTCGCGGTTGAAGCCGCTCAGGCCAAGTTGGAGGTAGAATCTAGCACAAACAAAGGCCTGGTGAAATTGAAGTTCTCTTTTTTTAGCCAACATAAATCCTCCGCATCGAATCCAAGCCTGTGCTCGCTCTTGTCTGAAATTGAGGTAGAGAAGATCAATGATAGGTTGGAAGAGATCATCACCAGGAAGGCTCATCTAAGCTTGATAGAGAATGTTGTGGATAGATCTAACTACACCAACAAAAGGCTCCCAAGCACTTCTCTGCCAGAGACTCGATTTTTCGGCAGGGAGAAGGAAGAAGTAGATATACTTAAACTACTGATTAGTGAAACTGAAAATGGTGATACCACGCTAAGCATAGTCCCAATAGTTGGGATGGGTGGTGTTGGAAAGACGGCCTTGGCTCAACGGTTGTACAATGATCCCAAAGTGAGCAGCTGTTTCGAGAGAAGATCATGGATTTGTGTTTCGGATATTTTTGATGTTGTTGACATAACAAAGACTATTTTGCGATCATTCACTGGGTCCACCAATGAGGGGGAAAATCTTAACGGGCTTCAAGTTAAATTGAAGGAAAGTCTATCGGGGAAGAAGTTTCTTGTGGTTTTAGACGATGTCTGGAATGAGAACTATGGAGAATGGACTGCCCTCCTAAAGCCATTTGAAGCGGGGGCCAAAGGAAGCAAGATCATTATCACGACTCGCAACCATACTGTTGTTTCCATAACAGGAGCTTCGCCGTATTGTTTGGAGGAGTTGTCCCTTGAAAATTGTACAAGCTTATTAGCTTTTCATGCTCTTGGAGCAACAAATTTTAAGAGGCACCCAGATCTAGAAACAATAGGCAAGGAGATAGCTGAAAAATGTAAAGGTTCACCTTTGGCGACGAAGGTATTGGGCGGTCTCCTACGTAATAGAGGGAATCCCGATGAATGGGAAGCTATCTTAAAGAACAAAATGTGGGATCTTCCGATGAGAGAAAATGATGAGGTTCTCCGAGTTTTGAATTTGAGCTATGTCCATCTTCCTTCTAATTTGAAGAGATGCTTTGTTTATTGTGCGGTATTTCCCAAGGATTACGAAATTGAGAGGGATGAGCTAGTACTCTTATGGATAGTGGAGGGCTTTTTAGATGGACAAAAAGAAAAGGAGAATATCTTCAAATTGGGACAGATTCACTTTGATGAGTTAGTATCTAGATCATTTCTTCAACAATCAAGTGTCAACACATCTAAGTTTTCAATGCATGATCTTTTGAATGATCTAGCAAATTCAATTGCAAATGGGACATGTTTTAACTCTGGAGAGTATCAACTAGCAAGTAATGAAGATGATGCATCTCTTGATAAAACTCGTTATGCATCATTCACCTCATTGTGGTGTGTTACATCTAAAAGCATGAGAGCATATCATCGAATGAAGGTATTAAGAAGTTTAATGTTACTACATGATAGAGATAGTTGGGGTGACAAATTTCATATTTCCAATAAGGTGCTGCATGACTTGCTAACAGAATTGAAGCACTTGAAGGTGTTCTCGTTATGTCATTGTTCCATTGTAGAGGTACCGAATTGTATTGGTGATTTAAAACTTCTTCGATACCTCAATTTCTCATACACGAACATCGAAAGGCTGCCCGAGTCAATTGTTGGCTTGTGTAGATTACAAGCTTTGATCTTAAGAGATTGTGAAAAGCTTTCTATGTTGCCTCAAGGAATCACAAAATTGATCAACTTACAGTTTCTTGACATTAGAAATACAGGAAGTCTAAAAAAGATGCCATCAGGTATCAGTAATCTAAAGAATCTCATAATTTTGTCCAAGTTTATGGTAGGACCAGAGAAAGGGTCACGGTTGAAGGAGTTAAAGAACTTGCCACATCTTCAAGGAGAATTGTTCATATCAGAATTGCAAACAGTGGAAGAAGTTGGAGATGCAGTTGCTGCTAATTTGTTTGGAAAGCGAGGCCTAAGCAACTTAATCTTTCATTGGGGTGAAAATTTTGCAAATTTACAAAATGGAAAGCGTGAAACACTAGTACTTCACTCTCTGCGACCTCACATTAATATTGAAAATATTACTATCTCTTATTATGGTGCTGCAATATTCCCTTCATGGTTAGATGATCCAACCTATTCTAAAATAGTGTCTTTGTGCTTGCGGGGCTGTCCTAATGTCACATCACTACCCTCACTTGGACAACTACCTTCACTGAGAGAATTATCTATTGAAGGTCTACATGCAGTAAGCATGATTAGCTTTGAATTTTACGGAAGTAAAAGGCCTTTCTCATCCTTATTAACTTTGAAGTTTGAAGAGATGTTGGCATGGAAGGATTGGTCTCATTATGCTGGGGGCCGAGAAGAAGAAGTCCCATTCTCCTATCTTCAACATCTTGTTGTTCGGAGTTGTCCTTCATTGGTTGGGATATTGCCTTGTCAACTTGATCGTCTCATAAAGCTTGAAATTCATGGATGCCCAAATTTGAATAACTCAACTAGTGAGGTTTGTTTTCCATCTCTTCGTGAGTTATACCTTGAGAATTGTAACAAGGAGATCTTAAAGAGGTTGGTCAACCTAACTTCTTTGACCATTCTCAGAATTGAAAATCTTGTTGAGCTTGTTTGCTTTGATCACGGGTTTATGAGCTGCTTGGTCAAGTTAAAGGAGCTTTATATTGGACGGTGTGAAAAGCTAACATGCTTGTGGCAAGATGGAAATGAAAAGCAAAATCTTACTTGCCTCCAAGAATTAGCCATCCGAAGCCATCCTCAATTCACATCTTCTGTAGCTACGAAAGGAGAAATAGAGTTGCCTAGCAACCTTGAAACGATGGAATTGAGGGAATGCGCGAGTTTAGAAAAGCTTCCAAGCAAGATGCATACACTCAAATATTTGATAATTGAGAGGTGTCCAAAACTCATGGGATTAACCATTGCTCCAGATGACCCCACCAGCAATATCCCAACACCTCATCTTGCTGCTATGAAGAAACTTGTAATTAAGAGGTGTGAGGGAATGAAGTCGTTGGAAGAGATCACCGTAGAATCGTTGACATCTTTGGATATTGAAATTTGTAAGAATCTGGGAAGCCTACCCTTGCTCTCCCATCTCACTCGTTTGGTACTAGTTCTTTGTCCGGCATTAGAGATAGAGGACTTCCCTCCCCTTTCCATAAAGCTTTCGTTTCTTACACTTATGGTCTGTCCAAAGATAAAGTCGCTACCAAATCAGTGGCATCGTCTTACATCCCTCTTGTCACTATCTATCATCCAATGCCAAAACATTAGAAGCTTGCCCGAAGGAGGTTTGCCTCCCAATTTGACACAGCTTAAAATTTCGGAGTGCGAGAATTTGAAGCAACCAATGAGAGAATGGGGCGTACACTTGCTCACATCTCTCCATACCCTAACAATTGATGGAAGCATAGGAGGGGAGGGAGAGAACGTATGGTTCCCTTCGAAGGACGAGGAGGATGCATGGAGTCTTCTCATTCCTTCCTCTCTAAAGTGGCTTTATATAATAAATATGAGGAATGTGGAAAGACTATCGAGTGGTCTTTGCAATCATTCCTCAATCAGACTTTTAGGGATTGAAGATTGCCCGAAGTTGAGGTACTTGCCAGAGGATGGCCTCCCTCCCTTCCTCCAAGAATTGGAAATACGTCGATGTGAGATTTTGAAAAATCAATGCTCAAAAACTGGCCACTATTGGCCCCTCATCCAAGAAATCCCGAGCATCCTCATTGACTATGCTCGGATCCAATGAAGCCAAATTCATCCGCTTTCACTTTCATTTGCTAACATGTGCGATTCATTCTTCCATCTACAGTCAGTTTTCTTAGGGTTTGGGTAAGTTTTTGGTTTTGCAAGGCATCGATTTCAATTCTTCTCCTTCAGTTCGATGCTTAATACAAACTGATTTTTCCTTATGGAGATTTTTCACACAAATTTCCGACAACCAACCTCTGAAGGTGTGAAAGATTGACATTTGTAGGACGATGTTCCCAGTGCTGCCTGTCGCTATATTGATGGCATATCTTCAACTATGCTTGACACTTAAAAAGTTTGCTTATTTTTGCACTTGAGTGACCCGCCAAACAAATTGTGAAAGAAAATGCACTATGCTTTGCATGAGAATCACTAAGAATCACAGCTTTCCATAATCATATTCCTCTGCATTTTTAGCTTTTATTTTATGTTCTCTTTCCAACATATTTTTTCATGCCCTAGCTCATTTACCGTATCTATCTTACAGATACCATCGACATATGTATTGGCAAAATCTCCTGGAATGATCACTTGCGAACACTGTTAAGGTTGGGCTAATGTTATCAATGTTATGTGTCATATTTTGCAATTAAAAAAAATAAAAAAGTAAAATAAATGAATGGTTTGATTTTATTTGGTGCATTGATATGTTCTATATTTTCTTCCAGTGAAAACTAAAAGCATGATTAGTTATGTGGAAGCTGTGATATGATTGTGAAGAGAGGGAATGCAGTTTTTTTTTTTTTTTTTTCTTTAGAATCGAGAACCTTATTTGTTGATGATGATCTTTCATAGTATTAAGCAGTTGATGTGGAGAAAATTTTGGGGCAGCTCATGGCTCCAACCTTTTAGTACAACTCCAATTCATGACAGCATGATATTCCATAAACCACCTTCAGTCTGGGTCTTGACCTCTGGTGGGTTGGGAACTATTACTAACAGCTTGCAATAATGTCCTACTTGCCCCCGTGTTTGCATTCTCAATAGTGACCTCTGGCAAATCTATTTAGTTCTCTAAAGTATCAGTTGTTTATGTTTACTCTACCATGGAATATTATATCGTCATAAATGATGTCATTTTATCTGAAAATACCTTCTTATGTGGCATTCTTCCTGCAGAGAGTTTCGGAACAAAAGCTTCAACCTCACTTGTGTTCCTTTGGTGTAGCTGGAAATCTTGTACTTCGACCAATGTATACATTGTCTGATACATCTCCCTCTCTACTACTATTGCATATGTTGAAGCAATTTTCGTATGACATTATGAAGCTCTATCAGAGGTTAGTTAATTCATAATCCAAATTGCGGTTCACTGTCTACCTTCTCCGAGGCTTTTTGGATGTTATTGCACATATAACATGGTGCTTTGACCATATAAATAGGTGGTCAGAAAAGCAGAGTTGCATTTGCCAAGATAACTTTCAAGAAACCTTGCATAGTTTTTGCTTGATGAGCCACTCAATCATCTGGTAAGTTTACTCATTTTTCTCAACCTCATGACTTAGATTTTTTTTCAGTTAGGTTGTCGTTGTCTTGCACTAATTGAACTTACCGGAATCTACCCTTTACTTTTAAAAATACAGTAAAACCAATCAGCTATCATAGCTACAGGGAGCCTGCGTCATTAGACATCTAACTTATAATGGAATAGAAAAACTAATGTATTTGTTCCAACTTGCAAAATATTGGGAATAGAATGGTTCTGCTAGCCTGATCAGTGTTTTTGCATTATTGAAATTTATAATGCCAAGTAGTTGCAATATCTATACCTATAGGCAGTAATGGGCTTTTTATAATTAATGTGTACATCTCTTTGATTATAAATGTGACATCCTCGATTCGAACCCCTATTTAGACCGCAATGGATGGACTAAGGTTCAATACGTTAGTAATGAGGATAGGCTATGATTCAATCCTAGGAATTGTTCATGAGTTGGCTAGTTGATTGGGGGTAAGGTGATTCGGAATCAAGGTTGCAATAGACTAGAGCATTCGATCATGACAAGACTGTTCGACTGTAAGGATCGATGTAGACAATCACACGCCATCACGAGTCAATCAATGGATGGGTATAGATCAATTCAGCTCAAGTATATATCGGTTGCGGGTGACGCCACACGGTCAATGTACTATACATGAATGACTCTAATCTGATCCTAAATGCTCGTGAGTCAAGGTAGGTTGATTGATCCCATTCGATTACATGACAACCGAGGGTCACTCATAGATCGACCAAGCTCAACTAAAAATCACGCGTAAAACCCTGGACAAGTGTCGAACCCAATTTGAGTCTAGTTACGTGAGTTCTGCCGATGCCGCCTAAATTCGTGTAGGTCACATTAAAGCCATTTCTGATCGAAACTTAGCCACAAACCCAAGTCCAATTGTAGATATCGACTGTAGATGTTATCAAGGCATTTCTTTCCAATTGAAATGATTTTAGTGAGCCGTTAGTACATTAATTGGAGAAATGCACTAATTTGAGGATATAGACTTTAGCGGGCCTAGAGGTGAGACCAAATTGCCCTTCTTGAGTCTATCCAATAATTGAAATCGAAGACACAATCCTAGCCCTTGATCTCCTTTGATATTGGATAAGGTCCTTGGCAAGATGGAAGGCCAATATTTCATCTCGCTCTCCAAGTTTAATTGTCATCATGAAGGAAAGGACAATATTTCAAGGAGCATTTAATGTGATGGACATCATTTCTTCTTAAGTTTCTTGTTCTTGTTCTTGTTCTTCTTCTCTCTCTCTCTCACCACTGGCTCGGACCCCTTCCTCTCCTCTCTCTCTTTTTCTCCTTTCCTTTCCTTTTCTTGCACCACATGCCGCCCCTCCTACCTGGTCGCTCACCCGCTGTCCGCTGTTGCTGCGCGTCTGTCAATCATGCCATTCATCCGAGCTACTGCCGTCTACTACTGCTTATCGTCTGCCCATCTGTCCACTTGTTGTGCATGAGTTATGCCACCAATGATCACCCCTTATCTCGTCACGATTGTTCGTAAGTAGATTTCCTAAACGTCGGTTGGACCTTTGCGTTACGCGACTCAGATTTAGGACCATCTCTAATGTCATAGGACTATCCTAGGTTGAGGAACTCATGTGGTTAACTTTGTATGGTTTGCTCATGATATGCTTGTTCTATATGGTTCAAGATTGAATGAGGAACAAGTATGTGAGAGTTGAGGTTGCTCCGGTTTGGCATGAATGGTGGAAATGGTTCATTTAGGCTTAGGTTTACCATGATTATTGTTTGTGGACCGTTTGCTATTGCTATTTATACTTGATCTTCATATTTGAATGTCATGGATGGTTGTATGAGTGTTATGTGAAGTGATCTTTGCATATAGATGTCCATAGGTCATGATCAAAACTTGAGTTCACATCGAGCTGCCGAATCTAGAACGGCGTTGGTTCTTGAACATGCATGGAAGTGTGTCGGGCCGAGTCACTCTCTTGGTTCAACGATACTGAGGCGTATTGTTTGATTCGGGTTTAACCTAGGCTAGTATTCGAATGTCACGGGTCAAGCCACAATTCTAGTTTCGTGCTTGACATACTTTATTGTTGCATTTACGATAGGCCATGAGTTACACATCGCTTGACACGGCCTTAGGGCATTCATACTTGAACTAATATGGAAGATAAAACCGATTGCTTGAATGCTTGATTCATGTGGTTACATGAGGGATTCCATCACTGAGGTTTCAGGAGACAATGCCCCCACGTCAACGGGAAGCCTCATTTGTAAGAACGAGATGATACCCCCATGTCAACGGGATGCCTTTCGCTGGATGTGTTATATTGGAATGATGCTTGATGCGAGTTTGGATGCCATGCTTGACAGAGCAAGATGATGCCCCGGAGGTTTCTAGAAGAGCCGTGGGGTTTCGGCTTTGTGTGATTAATAATTGGACTCAAGATAGCATGGTAATATGGGAGGCCATGTGATTCTCGAGACGCTAAATGTGTGTGAAGTATTTGAGTGCTATGTGCATACTTTGAAAGTTGTTTTATGGCTCACGCATGTTGGACATGAACTTATATGAGATGCATGATACATGTGCATGATTTAAACGTCATTTTAGTGATTTAGAAGGCACATGCATTCTATAATCATCATTGTTCATGAAATGAGAGGCATGTGAATGTTTTGAAAGTTGTTGTTTGAGTTTCAAAGGCCTTGATAATGTTGTGGATACTAATATTTGACACGTGTGAATATTTTGGCTATTATTTGCATTGTTTGTGATACGTGTGAGTTTGTATGCCTTTATTTAGGACTCGAGGAACTTAGGTTGAGGATAGGCTCCATCACGTATATAGTTAAGGCAAAGCATAAGCTTTGCTATTGATCTACCATTGACATGTTTAGGATGAGTAATCGTAAGGCTGCAAGGCATCTGCTTATATGAGGTTTATGATTTTTACTTATTGAGTTTTCAACTCATTGCTATTTTTTAACATTTCTAGGACTTGAGATATGAGTCTACTACCCTTGCGTTTAGGACTTCCAGGACACATGGAAGTTATGGTGATAGATATTGAGGACGCCACTACCGACATCCTCTTCCAGTGCCACACCACGACGATGTGGGTGGATGAGGGTGCGGGGAATCTGGTTCCCCATTTGTTCGTGGCCTAGTTTGCCTAGGTCAATGAGGACTTCTACAGTCCTCTGCATGGGTTTGACGGCCTATTTGGGGATGTTGACAGGTTGGTGCTGCCCCCTCCTGATGATACCGTGGACAACCCTGAGTCCGACCCCGACTATGACCCAGAGCCTGAGTAGTCACCATGAGGACACCGGCAAATGATGGGAACCATTTTTGGTAATTGTCCTTGTAGAAGGAGCTAGGACTAACCCCCTCCTCCCTTTTGATATCTTTTTATGTATGGGGATGACCAGTTTGGAACGGCCCTAAAGCTGGGCTTGTAAATTGTAATCGTTTCACTTAAATAAATAAAGTATGGAAGTTATGCAGTATGTATGCATGTGCGTGTGTTATTCCTTACTATCCATTGTTGTTGATTGATTAGGTGCTGGAGATTACACACTTCCACATGTGCTTAATATGAAAGATAAAATCAATAGGACGGTGACGTCTCCTGGAATGTTGCAACTTAATCCTGAAGCGACAAGCGGAGGATGTCGTGTTCTTGTGGCGAGGGAAGGTCCGGGGCATGACAATAAATGTGGAGTTTAAGTTCTGCTTTAATGATGACCGATGACTACTGAAGTGTTATCTTTGTAAATTGTTAGTTTTTTGTCTAAGGATAGATATGATTCTGCATATTTTACTATCCACAACTATAGGATTTGGATGTGGTTGAGGCGCTTATTCAAGGTCTGGTTTTGTTCCAAGGAGAAATTCTAAAGGTGAGATTGATTTTCTTGCCAAAATACTTCAATTTGACCAATGATGGATTGTCTTCCTAGCTAATAGCCCTCTCTTGCACTTTGGTTTACAGGTTATTCACGATGAGCATCTAATATCTGGAAGCGTGGACAAGCTCTGGGTGCTTTCTTAAGGCAAAGGTGGCGCCTTTCCGCGGGAATTTCCAGGATCATAAGAAGATACTTCAGTCGTCGTTGAATCCGATGAGTTTAGTTCTTGTCATCATCCAAGAGTGGTTCATTGGGTCACATTACTTTGCAAAACATAAGATGAGGCTTAGCTGCAGAGAGAGCCAAAGAGGTTGAAGAGAGGATTGTTGCTGATATGCATGATGTACTCACAGTTACAACAGCCCTCGTTTGTCATTTGATTAGGGCTCGTGGAAGGATGAGTCCAAGTTTTTGACATTGGGTATGCAGCATCATTTACCAATAGCTTAAAAACTGAGTCTGGATTGCAGTCCTGGTACAATTTCTGACTCTTTGCCCTTTTTATCCGAGCAATAGATTCCACTGGAATTCTTGATATTCCTTTTTATTTCTCATCAAATGAATGACATCTTCTTTTGGAAATCTTAACTATTCTTAGTAGGATATTGGGGAATCTCATTACTATTACTTAAACAAGCATGAAACCTATGCTTGCATATTTGTTCATAGGTCAAATTAGATGTGTAATTATTGGAATAATTGTTGGAGACTCAAATGGTGGATATGTTTGCTGTGCCCCTGTAGTTTGATACTCTATCGCCACAAAATCAGCTTTCCTATGCACAGTAAAAATGAATTAATCGTTTGCTCAAGAACCCTTTTTGCACAGTGAAATGATTTTATCCAGATATATGGGCCTACTACCTGTTTGTTGTGATTTGATCCAGGTGTTCGTCCCCTAAATGCATTTGCCACCCAAATCGTGAATATCGAATGATTCGTCTTCGAACACGATGTAATCCATGTGATTCGATTGCGATTCATCATTCCGATCATCATGTCTTTTTGGACGTTATCACAACTTGTCTCTACTTTGGTGAAATTGATCTTGATCATTTTATTCGTGACTCGTTTCGATGGGGATATTTGATAGAAATAGCTAGTTAATAAATTTTGTTTTGATTTAAGTTAGTTTGCATCGTCTTGATTTTTGCGTTCAAGTTCGTTAGTGATTTTGTTAACAGTTTGGTTCCCGGGCGCTCTAGGATTGCCAAGACCAATTTCGAAACCCATTTTTAAGCTCGGGAACGGGCCAGATCCCTTGAACTATAAATAGAAAACCTGTGCAAGTTTTTTTCAAAATAGACCGATGCATAAAAGGAAAATGAACATGCACACGGGACATACTATGAGGAATAATGTACTAAATAAAAATTCGAAAATGTCGTGAATACTAGGAGAGTGAATATATTTATGTAATATGAATACGAGAATATATCTAAATTTCCCTAATTGCACCCTTAAAATATATTCTAGTTATTTAATGAAAGTGCAATCTAAAATTACTACCAAGCGTCATATGTTCTCTTGGATTGTTTTATCTCCTTGGCATAAAAAAAAAAAAAAAAAAACCGAAACAAATAATCAATTACGTGAAGAAATGTGGAAGTTCACTATATATGCAATGTAATTATTCCAAAGCTTTACAAAAACATTAGTTCATGATAATCCTAATTTTCTTAATGTAGCAATTATCACGATGCAAATTAAATATGAAATTCTAATTTAATGTACGAAATGTGCAAAATTATTGACATGCTTGAAGATGCAAGAGCACAATTAGACATGCAAATATCAAACTTTTTTAATATGTGAGTATTCAAAATGCAATCTTCTATATGGAGAATCCCAAACTAATCTAAACATGTGATTTATTAACCATATCATAATTGCGAATTTAAAATGTACATTTAGCATGTCAGCAAGATAACAGCAGCCTCTGTCTCCTAAGTTCTTTCATCCTTCCTTTTCTATCTTTCTTTCTTTTCTTTTTTTCCTCCGTTCAGCCCCTTCACGATTTTTTTCTTCGTTTCTTCCTCAGTTGTCCTTTTCAGACGTGGCACTACCAACCTTAGTGTCATACGTTTCCTATGTTGCCATGGACACTTACGTGGAAAAATGCTGTCCATGTTGGCGAAAATTAATCATTGTGAGGCCCGTTGTCTTCTACATCTCTCTCTCTCTCCCTCGACAGCCATGGCTGCTCTTCAAGCACCATCAACACCACCATTGCAGACTCCAGTTTGCCCCAAGAAGAGAGCAGCGGCTTCAATAAGGAGAAGAAACGAAGACGAAGAAGGAAAAAGAGAAAAAAAGAGAAAAAGAATGGAGGAAAGATTATTTTTGCTTATATGAAAAAATAAATAAAATAATATGGAGGTTATTTATTTTTTGTGATCCCACATTTTAGACCCACATTTTCTCTTAAAGTTGTGACTGCTTGACATAAAGTTTTTTCCACGCTTTGTACCCTTTCGTGACAACCGCCCATTTGGTAACCGTCTTGATAGGAGACGGGATATAAAAGGGAACGTACGTTCATTTCTGATGGGTGATGACAAGGTCTAATGCAAACTCGCATATTTGGAATACACCATCAGTACGTGAGGGAATTGGGTTAGTAGCATATTCCCAATTTTTCTTTGATTTCAGGTTTTTCTGAAGAACGTGATCAAGAACAATGGCCGGAGGTTTGTCTTTAATTGATCCTGGCTTCCGCATCATGAATTTTTACGTCTAACATTTGGTATCAGAGCGAGTTTAGTGGCTCTGCCTTGTTTTGTTGTATTTTTGGTGTATTTTCGGGCATTTTTTAGGATGAAAATCCGGCGACCCACCCCTCAAATTTGGACCCGTACGGTCGCACCGCCATGAGGAATATTAGCCATGAGTTATTTCGGCATATCGGTGTTCGCCGGAGACTAATCGGGTGGCCGAAGTCACGGTGGTTGAGGATTTGTGTTTTTGGGAAATTTTCGTATGATTTGGGGCTTATTTCTTCGTCATTTTCGCCGAAACTTGAACCCATGTGGTCGTGCCAGCATGCTCTTTAAAACCCATCATTTATTTCGGTCTTAGATGGGTTGCTGGAAAAGAAACGGCCGGCGAAATCGCGGTGGAACGACGAAAAATGGCAAAGAAATTCGCTCTGGGCGCGAGGAAGAAGGCGCGTGGAGCCCACGCGCGCGCTGCGGTTGCAGGTGCGTGGAGCCCACACGCCACGCGCTCTCACGCGCGCTCAATCGCTGCGTGCGTGCGGGGCACGCACCCGTGCGGATTCTGGCGCGTGCTCGGCAGGCGCCTGTCGTCTCCCTCCTGCGGCTGTTTTTACATTTTTGCCCAAATTTTTCATGTTTTTACAATCTTGCCCTTGGCCAATTTATTTATTTACTGTTCTGCCCTTGATGTATTTATTTATTATGTCATTTCGTGCATTTTTATGAGTATTTTATGCATGAAATTAAATGTCCAATGATCCCAATATTTAATTAATTAGAGAGTGGCCACAGCATCTTTAATTAATTAAAATTGTATATTAAAAGCCTCCAGATCATATTTAGAAATGGACATTGATTGTAATTAATTATATTAATATGATGAATTTTATCCACAGGAATTTTCATTATATTAAAATGATTAATTAGAATGAAATATCATATTATTTTTCTTAATTTACCCACAGGGATTAAGAAAAGGCATATAATATGGTAGTTTTTTCATGAAGTAATTATGAATCGATTTAAATTAAAAACTTAGCCCACAGGTAGTTTTTATGTTATGTGATTCATATTGTGACATGTTTACATTGGTAAAACATGATTTATTTATATTTGCCTCAAATTTTGTGACATAAGCATGATTATTTGATATGCAATTTTGCAACCTGTGAATTTCTCTGAATTTAAGTTTGATGTTCCCATACTGAATAGTGAGAACTATAAAGTTTGGAAGGAATTAGTTCTTCTTCAATTGAGGTGGATGGACATTGACTATGCTATAAGGAAAGACGAATCACCTGCTCCTACTGATTCGAGCACTTCAGTTGAGATAGCTCTTTATAACCAATGAGAGCGGTCCAACCGCATTTGTGCGATATTTATAAGAGCTAAAATATCTCCTAGTATTCGTGGTTTGGTTGTTCAGTATAGCAATGCTAAGGCTTTATTGGAGGCCATAGATGTGCAGTTTGAGAGTTCTGAGAAGGCGCATGCCATGACCCTGATTATGAAGTTTTCATCATTGAAGCTCACTAGTGTTAGAGGTGTGCGTGGGCACATCATGCAAATGAGGGACATTGCAGCTCAGCTTAAGAAACTTGAGGTTGAGATATCTGAATCTTTTCTTGTGTATTATATTCTGAACACTCTCCCACAACAGTATGCACCTTTCAAGATCTCTTCTAACACATAATAATAAATGGTCAATTAATGAACTCATGACCATGTGTGTTCAAGAGGAAGAAAGACTGATTATGGAATTAGGAGAAAGTGCTCATTTGGCAACACAAGGAAAGTATAAGGGCTATGGCAAGCATAAGGGAAAAGGTAAAATACCTCCCTAAGCTGACATTAAGAAAGAATCCAAATGTTTCTTCTGTAAACAGAAGGGGCATATAAGGAATGATTGTGTCAAATTTAAGGCCTGGCTCGAGAAGAAAGGTAATTCAATCTCTTGTGTTTGTTATGAATCTAATATGACTGATGTAAGTCATAACACTTGGTAGATTGATTCTGGATAAACAATCCATATTTCGAATTCCATGTAGGGTTTTCAAAACCACAGGAAGTTAGTAGGAAGTGAACAAAGCATCTATTCAGGAAACAAGATACATTCGCATGTGGAAGTTATTGGGACATGTAGATTAGTTCTCAATAGTAGCTTTGTTTTGAATTTGGAAAGGACCTTTTATGTACCTAGTTTTTCTAGAAACTTAATTTCAGTTTCAAGACTTGTACCTTTGGGATACTCTTTTAACTTTTCAGATTCAAACTTTTGTTTATCATTTAAATCTAAAATTGTCAGGAGTGGTACTTTGTCTGATGGTTTTTTTCGAATTAATTTACAAGACAATGCCTATTATGATGCGATGCATATTCATGATACAGTTGGTATGAAACGATGTGTTGTGAAAGAACATTCTTCTATGTTGTGGCATCGGAGATTGGGACATATCTCCATAGAAAGAATTAAGCGATTAGTAAATGATGGAGTACTCGATACTTTAGATTTTATTGATTGTGATACTTGTGTGGACTGCATAAAGGGAAAACAGACTAACAAGACAAAGAAATGTGCCAAGAGGAGTACAGAAATATTAGAAATCATAGACACGGATATTTGTAGTCCGGATATGAACTCATGTGGTCAAAAATACTTCATATCTTTCATAGATGATTACTCACATTACATGTATCTATATTTGATTCATAATAAGTATAAAGTATTAGATGCCTTTAAAGTATTTAAGGCAGAAGTAGAGAAACAATGCGATAAGTAAATTAAAATCGTGAGATTAGATAGAGGTGGAGAATTCTATGGTAGATATACTGAAGATAGACAAGCACTTGGTCCATTTGCAAGGTTTCTTCAAGAGCATGGGATAGTTGCCCAATATACTATGCCTGGTTTTCCGAACCAAAATGGCATAGCGAAAAGAAGAAACTGGACCTTATTGGACATGGTGCATAGTATGCTTAGCAGCTCCAAACTTCCTAAATTCTTGTGGACTGAAGCACTTAAGACGGCAGTGTACATATTAAACCGAGTTCCAACCAAGGCTGTCCCAAAGACACCTTTTGAGTTATTTAAAGGTTGAAAACTGAGTTTGCATTATGTGTGCATTTGGGGATGCCCGTCTGAAGTGAGAGTTTACAATCCACAAGAAAAGAAGTTGGACCCGAGGACCATAAGTGAGTATTTCATTGGATATGCCGAAAGGTCTAAGGGATACAGGTTTTATTGTTCATCTCACACCACTAGGATTGTGGAATCAAGAAACGCTAAATTTTTTAAAAATGACTTGATTAGTGGGAGCGATCAATCGAAGGACATTGTTCTTAAGAAAGATCATTTAGACACTCAACCTTCCACCTCAAGTTTAAGGTTAGTTGTTGCTTATAATGCCCCTTCAATTCAGCTGGCTATTGAACAACCAATCATTGAAGTTCCACAACCTGCTGATATTGATCTAGTGGATCCAATTGTTCAGCAATTACCAAAAACTGTTGAACAACCGGTTGAGCAACACGCTCCTCAAGAGAATGTTGATGCAACATTGAGAAGATATGCTATAATAAAGAAATCGGCTATTCCTAGTGATTATATTGTGTATTTACAAGAGTTTGACTATAATATTATAGCTGAGAATGATCCCGAAACGTTTTCACAAGCCATTGGTAGTGATAAATCCAATTTATGGTACAATGCCATGAAGGAAGAGATGAGTTCGATGACATTTAACAAAGTCTGGGATTTGGTTAAGTTACCTGATGGTGCAAAGGCCATTGGTTGTAAATGGGTCTTCAAAACTAAGAAGGATTTATTTGGTAACATTGAAAGATATAAAGCTAGACTTGTTGCCAAAGGATTCACTCAAAAGGAATGAATCGATTACACGAAGACTTTTTCTCCTGTATCTAAGAAAGATTCTCTTCGTATTGTTTTGGCATTGGTTGCCCATTTTGATATGGAATTACATCAGATGGATGTGAAAACAGCGTTCCTCAATGAAGAACTAGAGGAGGAGGTTTACATGAAACAACCTGAAGGATTCTCCTTTAGTAAATGTGAGCATTTGGTGTGCAAGCTTAAGAAATCTATATATGGCTTGAAACAAGCATCTCGCCCATGGTACTTAAGGTTTCATGATATCATCTCTTCATTTGGTTTTGTAGAGAATGTCATGGATCGATGTATATACCAAAAGGTCAGTGGAAGCAAAATTTGTTTCCTTGTGCTATATGTGGATGATATACTACTTGCAACCAATGATAAGGGGTTGCTACATGAGGTGAAACAATTCCTCTCTAAGAGTGTTGACATGAAAGATATGGGTGAGGCATCTTATGTCATTGGTATTAAGATCCATAGAGATAGACCTCGAGGCATTTTAGGACTATCTCAAGAAACCTATATCAATAAGGTCCTAGAGAGATTTCGGTTGAAAGATTGTTCACCAAGTATAGCACCCATTGTGAAGGGTGATAAGTTTAATTTGAACCAATGCCCGAAGAATGATCTAGAAAGGGAACAAATGTACAACATTCCATATGCTTCTGCTGTTGGAAGCTTGATGTATTCTCAGGTTTGCACTCGACCTGACATCGTTTTTGCTGTGGGAATGTTGGGAATATATCAGAGTAATCCAAATTTAGACCACTGGAGAGCTGCAAAGAAAGTGATAAGATACCTACAAGGTACCAAAGACTATATGCTTATGTATAGATGGACTGACAACCTGGAAGTGGTCAGTTATTCGGATGCAGATTTTGCGGGTTGCGTTGATTCACGAAAATCAACATCTGGATACATTTTTATGTTAGCTAGCGAAGCCGTGTCATGGAGAAGTGCCAAGCAGACTTTAACTGCTACTTCCATTATGGAGGCTGAGTTCGTTTATTGTTTTGAGGCTACCTCACACGGTGTATGGTTGAAGAGTTTCATTGCTGGGCTTAGAATTGTTGATTCAATTTCTAGGCCATTAAGAATATATTGTGACAATTCAGCTGGAGTTTTTATGGCTAAAAATGCCAAAAGTGGCAATCAAAGTAAGCATATCGACATTAAGTATTTAGCCATAAGGGAACGTGTTAAGGAGAATAAAGTGGTCATTGAACACGTTAGCATTGAATTGATAATAGCCGATCCTTTAACTAAAGGCATGCCACCAATGAAGTATAAGGAACATGTAACTAGTATGAGAATATGTCCCATCATGTAATTTGTCGTCATATGAACGATTTTTGATATATGAAACTCTTATTCAGTTGTAATGTTGATTCTCAATTTTGGTGTACACATTTTGTCTTTTATGAGAATAACATTTATCCTTGGTTCTAGAATAAACATGGGGTTTATTCATTAAGATTTGTTGTCACATATAGACTGACATTAAAGAAATAAGGTGCATTGTGATATATGGAAGATATTACTCACTCTTAGAGGATATGTCGCCATGATCCATTTGTTTTGTTTCTTTTCTTTAAGCATAAAGTTTTCGTGGAATTAGTTGAATAATCCGTATGATGAAAATGATGGGATCAAGTGGGAGAATGTTATTTATTTTTTGTGATCCCACATTTTAGACCCACATTTTCTCTTAAAGTTGTGATTGTTCGACATAAAGTTTTTTCCACGCTTCGTACCCTTTCGTGACAACCGCCCATTTGGTAACCATCTTGATGGGAGACGAGATATAAAAGGGAACGTACGTTCATTTCTGATGGGTGATGACAAGGTCTAACACAAACTCTCATATTTGGAATACACCATCAGTAAGTGAGGGAATTGGGTTAGTAGCGTGTCCCCAATTTTTTTTTGATTTCAGGTTTTTCTGACGAACGTGATCAAGAACAATGGCTGAAGGTTTGTCTTTAATTGATCCTAGCTTCCGTATCATGAATTTTTATGTCTAACAGGTCCATGTCATCAATTTGACCTATCATATAAACTGTAACATCTTCAATTTCGACTCTTATTTTGATCTAGACTAGTAGGCCAAGAATCGGTATGCAAATGACAACACTATGCCATGAGCCGACCCGAGAGTCGGTCATGAGCCAATTAGCCTGTTTAGGAATCGGTAACCAAAGAATTGGCTATAGAGTGTTTGACCATGAAAAGTTTATTCCACCATAAAGATCGATCATGGGACAATCATGTATTATCATGAATCGGTGAACGGTCATGGCTCGATTCCGCTTGGTCATGGTATCGACCGTAGGTGATTTCGTCGGATCGATGTACCAGTCATGGATGACCATGAATCGATCCATTGCGACCGTGAATTGAGATGGATCGATCGATCCCACATGATTACATGACAATCAAGAATCAATCATAGATTGAATAAACTCGATGTGGTTCAGTTTCGGCCTGGCCAAAAGTTTTGGTGTAGGACCTTGGACTAGCTCGTGGACCGGCCAGAGAACCGTCCAACTGGCCCAAAGCCTAACCCTTAGACCCAGTCGTAAGCCCCTTTATATAGTAAATGTCACAACCCCCTTTACTCAGAGGTTGAGCTGCGGGTTATTTTGTGACATCCCAGGCTTTGTCGCCGTCCTAAATTCATTTGCTTCTTATTTATGCACATGTGGAAAGTGTAAACATACAATCCTTGACACAAAATAATCATGGGAGCGTGAGATGAAAACACCACTAACATACTTCGTATATTACATAAGTAGTGATGATTACAAGCCTATTTTACATACAAAAAGTGGCTTGGGGTATCCTTGTCTCCGCTACGGCGGGTACTCTCCAAAATTGGGAACCCTTGTACTACTACTACTTGGCTAATACATATGAGCTTAGCCCGAACACTCGGATGGATCCTCATTATCACTAAGATTCTAATTCAGGTTATCAAGTCCATGGAGAGGTCCTATCCAAGTAATTTCATACAACCTATACCATGCTTTAAAATGCATTAGGACAAGCTCATCCAAGCCTTTTTCTATCCATACAACGGATGACACTTTACAATAAGTAATATTAGTTTCTACATCTACCACATCCGTCGTAGTGGTGTATATCTTTATAGGGCAACCAAAATGCACAATAGCCATGATTCTAAGTACCTATAAAAGAAATAAGGGTGAGTACTTGGAATACTCAGTAAGTATAGCCTCTAGCCTTCGAAAAAAACATCGATCCATCATCAACACTAGTCAATCATTTCGTGCAAATCATGTCGAAGGCAAATCAATTGCAAGGATGCAACCAAGCTTCAAGCACAAATGAAGGACAATTCTCACAATCTTTCGTGCATATGATGCATGCCCTAAGCTTATGCACTCTAGCCCTTCTTTCTTGCTCATGCATGCTGTGCATATTTAGCTTTTCTCTAGTGCTCGGGACTCGAACCCAAGTCTTCTCGGAGCTGTCTTGGGTCTCGAACCCAATTCAACTCGGGCATTTAAACCAGGCTTCCCGGAGCTGTCTTAGGACTCGAACCCAATTCAATTCGGGCTTTTTAACTGGGCTTTTGGCTTTTTGCCGGCTTCTAGGACTCGAACCCAAGTCTTATGCCAGCCTCTAGGACTCGAACCCAGTTCTTGCCAGGAATTTTGGGACTCAAACTCCATTCTTATCTTTTCTTATCTTTGCTCGAGCACAAATCCCTTCTCGAGGGTATACTCAAGTCTTATGCACGTGCTATGAACTATGCACTTTATGCTTAAACATGATGCATGAGCCATAAAATCATGAATTTCCTCATCAACAACATTAGGAACGAACCTAAGCCTAAAGCCCTGCTCGAGTAGCAAGTATGGAGGAACCTCGCACCAATCCAAGGATGTGAACTTGGTACGCCTCAATACCGAATCACATCTTATGGCTATGGGCGAACCTTGACTTGCACCGCTTGAAAGTTATGAACCGCGACTTCGTTCTAGTCATACAAGAAATTCAAGTACATGAACAAGTCATAGAACACATCAAGCATCCAAGAATCAATCGACCTACCCTCGACTTGTTTGCAAGAGGATTTCCTAGGGTCGAAAACGTCTCGAATGTTACTAAAAGAAGGGAGAAACTACACTTACCTGGATGAACCTTGAACTAAAGCTTGAACTACACAAGATGGGTGACTTGCTTTGATGACTGAAGGAGAGAGAGTGGGCGTGAAAGAGGGGGCGACTAAGGAGAAGGAGGGAGGAGGAAAAGCAAGCAAGATGGTGGAAATGAGAAGAGGCTCCTCCTATTTATAGCCCTTGGTGTCATCATTACTAAGCCAAGCGGTCCAATCTTGAGTTTCAATGTGGCCACCTACTTTCCTTGGGTATTTAATGAAGTCTAATGATGATACTTGTCACGCCCCGATCCTCGAGCGTGCGCCCATCCCTCACTAGTCAATTAAATAGTGACGTCCCATGACGCATCGCCGACCCATTTATTTTGATACGCATACAGAATCACATAAATAATCCCCAGACAATAACACAATGGGATAGGAAAGTATGATCAATTTTTCACAATATACATTTTTATAAACACATAGGTCTATACACAAAGGTTTACAAAAGGGATTGACTCCCAACAAAAGAGAATTGTCCTACAACTAGCTAGTCGGACAAGATCGCTGATCCTTCAGGCTTCACCTCCTAAACTCCGAGACTTTTGATCCTCCACCAACACCATCTAAGGACCTCAAAATGGTTATACAATAATCAGTGAGACAACGTCTCAACAAGTTCTACCCCCTAAGACCCGATTAGGAAGTAAATACGCCATAAGGGCTGCCTAAGCATAACCACGAGTTAGAGGACTTACCTTGGCCTCAGTTTCTTCCTACAATTCAACACAATTCATAATCTCATCGAGTCACATCAACCAATCCAATCCAATCATTTACTCAGATCAACTCATCGATCAATCGATCTAGTCAATTACATGTCAAACAGATCATTCCCTGGTCATTCTAATCAACACTATGCATTCTCCAAAATGACATATCTAATCACCGAGCCCATGTGCATTCTCTAAGATGACATACCTAGTCACTAAGCCCACGTGCATTCTCCAAAATGACATATCTAATCATCGAGCTAATATAATATAACGTCTTTCTCCGAGATGACATACTTAGTCATCGAGCCGGCGTAGTATAATGTCTTTCTCCGAGATGACATACCGAGTTATCGAGCCGACATAGTATAATGTCTTTCTCCGAGATGACATATCGAGTCATCGAGCCGACATAGTATACATCTTTCTCCAAGATGACATACCAAGTCATCGAGCCGACGTTCGTTCTCCATCAATTTCTCACTTTTTATTATACCCGATAAAATAGCCATGTGTAAGTACACGGTTGGCCTTAGTCAAAATATAATCATTTCATTTCCATAAATCCCACCATTTCATACGATCCACCAAAATATTTTCAGCGTTGTAACCCGACGCTCGGTTATTTTCCAATTAAATACTAAAAATAAATAAATTTAGGAATATATCCTAAAATCACAATTCACACAAAATCAGTACAAATTTGAGCTCAATTAAATAATCAAATCACATCATCACACTCAGCATAAAATTCCGGTCACCAGATATCTCAGTCTAATTTTTGGAAAATAAATAATTCATTAAATAATTACATAAATTAATTATTAAATGCAATAAATGCATACTTAGGCTCGTAATGCCTAATTATATGCCGGAACGGGCCTGGAAAAATTCTGAGGTTCGTTAAATAAATGCTAGAATGTGTTTACTTGCTAATTGCACTAAACTAACCACCTAACATACATCGGTAATTATCTAATTTCACTAATCTAATCTAACTAACCACATAATCATACTTAACTTAATCTAATCAACCCTTAAGCGTGATTAACCTACTAATAAAGGATTAGTGAGTTAAACTAACTTGTTCGGCAATCCGATCGCTGCAAATCAACGGGGACGCAATGGGGCTCGATTCTCTCCAAAGCGGGCCTAATTTTCGTGGCCAGGAAAGTCTTCAAAATGGGCCTGAGGTGCTACTGGAAACCCACTGATTTGCTCTTTGTTCTTGGCTAGTTACTGGCTGAAAAGGCGAGGTGGTGTCTCAGTTGAGACAGGGATGGATTGAGGAGACAACACCGGTGTCACGCGCTAATCCTCTGAGTACGTGCCCATCCCTCCTTGGTCAATTAAATTGTGACGTCCCAGGAGGCATCTCCAACCCATTCAGTTTTAAATGCACATACGGAAGCAGATAAATAATCCCTAGACAACAATTCAATGGGATAGATAACTAGGGCCAAATTTTCAAACCAAAACAAACCTTTTGTAAACAACCAGGTTTATTTACAAGACCAGACTATTTACAAAAAGATCGGCTCATTCCAAAAGGAACTGTTCTATGACCTACTGGTCAAACCCGTTCGCCGATTTTGGTCTATTCACCTTTCCAAACTCCGGAGCTTCCGGTCCTCCACCAACATCATCTAAGGACTTGAAAATGATTATATAATAACCAGTGAGACAACGTCTCAGCAAGTTCTATCCCCTAAGACCCAATTAGGAAGCCAATACACTCTAGAGACTGCTTAAGCACAACACGGGTTAGAGGACTTACATTGGCCTCAGTTTCTTTTTGCAAATCATTATATATCATATATACATGAACCACATCAATTCACAGCATCAGATCAAATCATTGATCAATCGACCTAGTCGATTATATGTCACTACGACCTTCTCATAGTCGGCCCATTCAATACTATCTATAAGTCCACTATAATAGGACTACTCACTCTAAGCTAATATATATAGATAATATAGCTTGCACTAAGCTGATAAATAATGTATTGCTCTCAATCTAAGCTGACATATCGAACCATTGGGTTGATATAGTACATTAATAATGCTCTCTCTAAGCTGATAAAGTATACTGCTCGCAATCTAAGTTGACATATCAGAGCTCGTAGGATGATATAGTATATTGTTAATGCTCTCTTTAAGCTGATAAGGTCTACTGCTCACAATCTAAGCTAACATATCGCTTGTAGGCTGATACAGTATATCATCCCGACCATTCAATCAATTCCATCTTTTATCATTCTCGATAAAATAGCCGTGTGTGGGGATATGGTCAGCCTTAACCAAAATATCATAATCTCACTTTTTGAACATCCCACCAGTTTCAACAGCCCATTACATATTTTTGACACTATAAACCGTGCCCGGTAATTTTCCAATTAATTACCAAAATTAATTAATTTAAGAATAAAATCCTAAAATCATAACTAATTCAATTCAGCACAAATTAACGCTCAAATAAATAAATGGATTGCATCACAATAATCAGTATAAAATTTCAATCGTCAGCTACCTCAGCCTAATTTCCGGAAAGTAATTAATTAATTAAATAATTACGAAAATTATTAAATAAATGCAATAAATCCAATTTAGGCCCGTAATGCCTTATTGGAAGCCAAAACAGACCCGGAAAATTTCCGAGATTCGTTTAACAAATAATAACACGAGTCTACTTGCTAATGTCACTAACCAATTGCCTAAAATGCATTGATAAGGCACTAAATTAATTGCTCTACTTTAATCTAACCACCTAATTGTACTTAATTAAATCTAATCAACCCCTGAGCATTATTAACCTACTAAGTAGTGATTAGTGAGTAAAATTCACTCGATTTAATATCTCCTCGGATCAAATTGACGAGCACATGACGAAGCTCGATAAATCCCAAAGCGGCGGCACCGATGGGGGCCCAGAACGACCTGAAAATGGCCCCGCAAGCTTCTGGTTTGCTGCTGGGATCTCGGTTCCAAACTGCTGGTTCAAGGGCTGGTTCGGTTAAGTCGCGGACAAAGATGGCTTCGCTGAACCCGTGAGGAAGAGACACGGGCAGCTTCGATCAAAGCAAAGCAAAAGTCCTTCGATGGAGATGGGAGTAGCTGTGCAGACGAAGGGACAGTGAAGAGAGAGAGATCGTGGGCCCCTGGTCCTTTCACTGAACCGAAGAGAACAACACAGCAGAAAAGAATAAAAAAAAGTAAAAGAGAGAAGCAGCTGCAAGGAAAAATCGGTGATGGCTGGGCAAGGGAGAAGAAGCAGGCACGTGGCCAGGGCAGCGGGAATCGTCGAAGGGAACAAAGGAAACAAAAGCTGTGTCCAAGGTGAAGGGCCATCGAAAACCAAGGAAAATGAAAAGCAAAAAGGTAGAAGATCGAAGGTGGTTTTGAGAGCAGCTGGCTGCTTCATAAAACATAGAGAGAGAAGAGAAGATAAGGCCGCATGAGGTGTTGGCCAAGAAGAGAAAGCAACGTGCGAAGAAAGAGAGAAAAGGAGGAGAGAGAAAGAAAGGGTGAGAAAGAGACGTATTTGGATTGAATGGGCAAAAAGTCCACAAGTCAAAGATCAAGGAAAAGGAAGACTCATCTGCATGGAACCGTCGGCTAGGGGGGAAAGAATTGCGCGAGGGAGAGAGAGAAACGGTCCAAGGAAGAGAAGAAAACAACGTAAGTTTAAAGTTATAATTTGTTCAACTTCAAAACAACTTGCCAATTGGTCATCCTAAGGCCAATTTCTTCACTGCCTTGCAAATTCGAAGTCCAATTAAAGACCAAGATGAGACAGTCCCTTTATTTCATGAATTTCCCATGATTCTGAATTCTATTTCATTTTTCTCAGAATCCGATTTTTTGAACAAACTTCTCCGGTTGGGGTCCGATTTGAATGCAGAAAAAGCTCAAACAACTTTCATTCACCAATTCACTCACACCAGATGTCAAAAATCCCTTCAAACTGGCCAATCCAAATTTCCATTTGTTTTCCGAATCGTCTGTCTTGATTTTTCGTAAAAATCCCGAACTCACCGAAAATTCATCGAAAGATGAATCGACATTCCTAAAATGACCTATGACATGATAGGAATTTCAATTTTTGAAATCAAATTCAAATTCGCAGTTATTTCCAATCAAACACGCTTTTAGTGTGACCTTACCTACCGGGTAGCTTTTAGGAATTTTTGGTGCAATTGACCCATGGTCGATTTTCTTCGAGCCACACGTACCTCTTTGACACATTGACGACTCTCAATTGTCGTGAAAATCTCAAGGTTTCAAATACGGACATAGGACGCCAAAACAACAGAAAATTCAGTTGAGTGCCGATCGACGAGAATTTTGCAAATTAGTGGAATCACCCACGTTTAGCCACACATCTCAGTCGAACTGACCTATCTCTGATCTCTGATCAATTTTTAATTGTGTTATAATGACCCTTGCAGACTAGCATGGTCGAGCAGTTGATTCCTAGTCGAATTCTCAAGTCTATTGCATTTAAGATCCCTTAACAGCTTCACCTGATAGGCTAGTTATTTCGTGAACAGCCATCTCATAGAAAAGCATTATAGTTGCGTTGACGAAAAGCCCGAATTATCTGATCGAAATTAGAAGCTGAGTTTTCAAGATGTCACAACTCTTCCCCTCTTATAAAAATTTCGTCCTCAAAATACCTTTACCGATACTTAAACAAAAAGGTGGGGGTATCATCTTCTCATTGCGTCTTACTTTTCCCGGTTGCTTCTTCAGTCCCGTGGTGTTGTTAAACCACTTTGACCAAGAGGACCATCTTGGTACACAAAATCTGATCTTTCTGAACCACACTCTGAACAGGGCTTTCCACATGCGACACTCTATCGTCCATGTCTAATTCTTCAAGATTTAGCACGTGAGTTGAGTCAAGCTCATATGTCCTCAACATCGACACGTGAAAGATATCATGCACTTGTGTCTACTTTGGCGGTAATGCAAGACAATACGTTAGGATCCCGATTCTCTCTCTAGAATCTTAAAGAAATCTACGTACCTCGGTTTTAGATTTTCCCTCCTTGCCGAAGCACAAGGTAAACCTCATTGGTGACACATTCAAAAAGATGTACTCACCAATTTGGAACTTTAAAGGCCTTCGATGCCCAACGATATAACTTTTATGACGGCTTTGAGTGGTCCTTAATTTGATTTTGTTCTTGGCCACTGCAATCACTGATTACTACGCTGACTCTGGCCTGTGATCTTTCTTTCCCTAACTTCATCTCAGCAATTAAAGTTCTACATACTCTGCTATGCAAGCTTCAATAAGAACCATCTGAAAGCTCTGCCAAAACTTATAACCTCTGATCTAGATTTGAAATATAATTCATCCCCGGCACTCCTTGCTGGTGAATTATCTAATACACACACTTCGGTATACTCATTCAAATCGAGATCTCTTCGTACTATACTAAGGTGAGTCGACTCCATTCATTTGTCGACCACAACCTCAAATGGAATCAGTACTCCCCTGACTCCTTAGTAATCCTGCCGTAACGTTCCATCATGATATACTTCCATTCCCACTCAGGACTCTCGAGTGATTGTAAGAGTCATCCCGGTTTGCATTACTAAATTTTCACTTACTGACACCTCTGATACTTGCAACCTGTTTGACAATATTTATCTTCATAGCAGTCTACCAATCGAGCTGATGCCTATTCAAACCTACTTTGAATTGTCTAGTCGAATACTGCAACTACTATCGTGAATTTCTAACAAGGTCTCTTGCCTGAGTGCTACCTCATCAAATACGTCCCATCGCTCTTGGAACTTGAGTGTTCTATTCTCAGAGATCTGAAAGTCAATCTCTTTCTTATCAGTATCCTCTTGTAGTATTTTCTGAACATCTCGGTTTGTCAACTGAAGTGTCTGATTTTAACCTAAATATTCGGTTCAATTTTGAGGGCGACCATAAATTCAAAAGGTGGCCTACCTTAAATTTGAAAACCGAATTTCAAACTTTCTTAAGTAAGGTCCATACTTTAACCAACATATGCACAAATGAAAACTCTCGACTCCACCCATTCGTGACTTCTTTCGTTCCTCTAGGGTGATACAAGATATCCTCATTCTAGCCCTTCAAAAGTTTTGATTCACAGCACTATCTCATATTCTATTCCTTTCAAGAGAATAAACACCGGAGACTTTGTTGGTCAGTGACGATCTAGAATCTTTCTCCACACAACTAACACCTCTAAATCTTCAATGCGAAAATTTATGCTGCGAGTTCCAAGTCATGCGTCGGGTAGTTCAACTCACGAGATCACAACTGATGGAACGCATATGCAATAATCTTACCACATTGCATCAGCACGCAATCCAGTCCTCTGAATGACATGTCACTATAGATCTCATATCTTCCAGGACCAGATGGAATGGTCAGTACAGGTGCGTTAGTTAGCTTCTGCTTAAGCTCTTGAAAAGTATCCTTGCACTTGTCTGTCCATATGAACTTTTCTTCTTTCTTCAGAAGTCTAATCAATGGTGGCACTGATGCTAAAAATCCTCCCATGAACCTTCTGTAATAATCTGTCCAACCTAAACGGCTTCCAATCTCTGTTACTATTGTCGGTCTTGGTTCATTGATAACTGCTTCGATCTTGGTCGGGTCCACGGAAATTACTTCACCTGAAATCGCGAGACCTAGAAAAGTAACACGAGTCAACCAAACTCGCATTTACTAGACTTAACGTCCAATCCATGAGTCTTTAAGGTCTGAAGTACCATCCTCAGGTAACTCCCAGGCTCCTCAGCACTCCTTGAATACAACATAATATTATTGATGAACATGATCATGAACTGATCTAGGTATTCCTCAAATACTCGATTCATCAAATCCATGACAGCAGTTGAAGCGTTCATCAGACCAAATGGCATTACAATACTCTCATAAAGGTCATATCGAGTACGAAACGATGTCTTCTGTAGAACCTCTTTCCTGATTCTCAATTGATAATACCTTGTCCTCAAGTCAACCTTTAAAAGTAGCGACACTCTTTGTAACTAATCACACAATTCATCGTTCCTCGGCAATGAACACTTGTTCTCGATTGTCACTTAATTGGGTTGACTGTAGTCAATGCATAGCTGTAATGAACAATCTTTCCTTTTTCCACGGATAAAATTGGTGCGTACAAATTCCTTATCTAGTAATTCTCGCATCTGCACTATTAGTTCTTCCAACTTAGACCACTATGTCTGGTAAGCCTTAGACAGTGGCTCTATCCCGGGTGCCAATTCATTCATGAATTCTATCCTTCTGGTGACAAGCCTGGTAATTCTCTTGGAAACATCTCAGAAATTTTATGTACCACAGCCACATCCTTCACTTTTGATTTCTCAACTGACACATCGACTATAGTTGCCAAATAAATCTTGGCAACCTACATTCAGTACCTAGTTATCTTAAGTGATGAAATAAAAAGGGATCGAGGATCCTCCTCGACTTTTAATAAATTCAAAGCCTTCACTTGCTAACGGATCATACGGTAATATGATACTGCCATAATTCATTACAACAAAAGCTTCCTGAGCCATCATTTTATACATAACATTAAGGTCATACATAAGCAACTAGTTAAGTACAACTATAGTCAGAGGTTCTTCTTTTTACAGCCTTATTACAACAACCGGAATTCTACAACCTTACTCAAAATCCAGCTTTACTACTCTAACAAAACACCTCAAAATATTCTTCCCCTAATTGGTGCATGGCCGGTCCATTCATGCTCCTTTAGCCATCCTAGTGGCGCCTTATCTGCAGTGGTAGTGCTCATGTTCTCCTGGATCTACGCGGGCAATTCCTCGCTCAATGGTCGTGCTGGCCACATTTGTAGCACGCTCCCGTTATGCTCAGACACTTGGCCGACTCATGCTTTCTCCCACAATTTTGGCACACCTTCAATGAGTGCTCTGACTCCTATTGGGTGACGGCCTGCACCCTTCCTCGCACTGGAGATCCAATCCAAGTATCCCACTGAACGTTCTGCAGTGTGTTCCCTATGTTATGTTCCACCGGCGATGGCAACGGCGGCTGTTGCGGTTCCATTTGCCTGCGCAGACAGTTTTTAAACAAGTGACCTTGCTGGCCACATTTAAAACAAGCACCAGTCATGGAGTGACATGGGGTTGATCCATGCCGCCTTCCACAGAAGTGACACATAGCATTCTGACTCTATGCTGGCTTTCTAACTCTATTCCTTCGATTGGGACGAATGGGATACTTTCCTTTAATCATCGGCTTCTTCCCCAGTCGATTGTCATCTTTGTTGGAACTAAATCCTGACTCGAATGCAGTAGCTTGATCCCTGATCACAACTCCACATTGAACCTCAGTACGTGCGGCAACAACAGGGGTTACAGCACTGGCAGCGGTATGAACAGCGGCAACAGTGGCGGCTCGGTCCTGAGCTTGCTGACCCAATAAGCTCTCAAGGTTCACTAGTGCCTGAACTATCCCGTCAAACCTAGGACCGCTCAGTGCTGCTACACTAGTACCAGTCTATGGCGGTACTCCTTCACTCACGCTGACCTGAGCCGGCGCTCTACCCCCACTACGACCTCCTCGGGTACTGACCCATGTCAGCGCTCCACCCCGAGCAACAGGTCCAATGGTACGCCTTAAAGGAGTCCTTGGCTCCTAATCACTCATGCTATAGGGTCTTTATAAAAACTTGTTTCCTATTTCCAATACCAGATTAGAATTTGAGTGACCCACAACAAACAAGCTACCAATTGGCTATCAACCACATGCACCAACATGAAATAAAGATCATTCCTACTAACTATCCCATGACTCATCGCATCTTATCACTCCAACTAACAACCATGCTCTTATACCACAAAAAGGGGATGTCACGTCTTGATCCTCCGAGCACGTGCCCATCCCTCCTTAGTCGATTAAACTGCGACGTCCTAGGATGCATCGCCGACCCATTCATTTTTAAATGCACATGCGGAAGCAGATAAATAATCCCCAGGCAACAATTCAATGGGATAGAAAAGTAGGGCCAATTTTTCAAACCAAAACAAACCTTTTATAAACAACTAGGTTTATTTACAAGACCAAACTATTTACAAAAAAGTTGGCTCATTCCAAAAGAAACTGTCCTATGACCTATTGGTCAGACCTGTTCGCTGATTCTGGTCTATTCACCTTTCCAAACTCCAAAGCTTCTGGTCCTCCACCAACATCATCTAAGGACCTAAAAATGTGTATAACCAATGAGACAACGTTTCAGCAAGTTCTACCCCCTAAGACCTTATTAGGAAGCCAATACACTCTAGAGGCTACCTAAGCATAACACGAGTCAGAAGACTTACCTTGGCCTCAGTTTCTTCTTGCAAGTCAGTACATTTTAGATATACATGAACCACATCAATTCACATCATCATATTAAATTATTAATCAATTGACCTAGTCAATTACATGTCACTACAACCTTCTCATGGTCGGCCCATTCAATACTATCTATAAGTCCACCATAATAAGACTGCTCGCTCTAAGCTGATATATATAGATAGTATAGCTCGCACTAAGCTGATAAATAATGTATTGCTTTCAATCTAAGTTGACATATTGAACCATTGGATTGATATAGTACATTAATAATGCTCTCTCTAAGGGGCTGCATGTTTTTGTTTCTTTTTTCTGTTTATGAACAGAAATTTTCTTTTTTTGTTAAGGGAACAAAAAAGCAATGTAAACGCATTTGTTTGCGTTTTTGTTCAAAATCGGATTTTTGTTAGAACACAAAAAGAACGAGAAATGAGAAACAAAAAAAAATTGTTTCTTGTTCCAGAAACACTTTTGAAGAAACACTTCTTCTCTCTCTTCTCTTTTCTTCTTCTTTTCTTCTTCTTTTTTCTTTGGCCGGTCGCTGGCCTCGGCCATGGCTAGCGACCGGCCGTCGAGGGCCGGTGACGTCGTCGAGGGCCGGCGACACCGTTGAGGGTTAGCGACCTCGCCCAGATCCGACGGTGACGCTTTGCCTCGCCAGATCTAGGCGAGCCGAAGCTCGCCCAGCTAAGGCAAGGCCAAGCCTCGCCCAACCACGGCGACCGGCCGAAAGAAGAAAAAATAAAAAAGAAAGGAAAAGTAAAATAAAAAGATTAAAAGATTAAAAGAAACAAAAAAAGAATATAAATTTACCAAACGTGTTTCTATTTATTTTTATTCTCGAACAAATTTACCAAACGCATCTTTCGGTCAAAAATTGTTCCAGAAGTAAAACACTTTTTTCTATTTCGTTCCCTTGAACAATTTTTGAACAGAAACGTTACCAAACGCGCTCTAAGCTGATAAAGTATACTGCTCACAATCTAAGCTAATATATCAGAGCTCATAGGATGATATAGTATATTATTAATGCTCTCTCTAAACTAATAAGATATACTGCTCGCAATTTAAGTTGACATATCAGAGCCCGGAGGATGATATAGTATATTGTTAATGCTCTCTCTAAACTAATAAGATATACTGCTCGCAATTTAAGTTGACATATCAGAGCCCGGAGGATGATATAGTATACTATTAATACTCTCTCTAAGCTGATAAGCTATATTGCTCGCAATTTAAGCTGACATATCGCCCGTAAGCTAATATATCATACCATCCCAACCATTCAATCAATTCCATCTTTTATCATTCTCGATAAAATAGCCGTGTGTGAGGACATGGTCGGCCTTAGCCAAAATATCATAATTTCACTTTTTGAACATCCCACCAGTTTCGACAGCCCATTACATATTTTTGGCGCTATAAACCAATGCCCGGTAATTTTCGAATTAATTACCAAAATTAATTAATTTAGGAGTAAAATCCTAAAATCATAATTAATTCAATTATGCACAAATCAATGCTCAAATAAATAAATGGATTGCACCACAATAATCAACACAAAATTTCGGTCGTCGACTATCTCGGCCTAATTTCCGGAAAATAATTAATTAATTAAATAATTATGGAAATTATTAAATAAATGCAATAAATCCAATTTAGGCTCGTAATGCCTAATTGGAAGCCAAAATGGACCCAGAAAATTTCCGAGATTCATTCAACAAATAATAACACGAGTCTACTCGCTAATGTCACTAACCAATTGCCTAACATGCATTGATAAAGCACTAAATTAATTGATCTACTCTAATCTAACCACTTAATTGCACTTAATTAAATCTAATCAATCCCTAAGCATCATTAACCTACTAAGTAGGGATTAGTGAGTAAAACTCACTTGATTTAAGATCCGCTCGGATCAAATTGACGAGCACACGACGAAGCTTGATAAATCCCAAAGCGGCAGTGCCAACAGGGGCCCGGAACGGCCTGAAAATGGCCATGTAAGCTTCTGGTTTGCTATTGGGATCTCGATTCCAAATTGCTGGTTCGAGGGTTGGTTCAGTTGAGTCGCAGACGAAGATGGCTTCGTTGAACCCGTGAGGAAGAGACACAAGCAACTTCGATCAAAGCAAAGCAAAAGTCCTTTGGTGGAGATGGGAGGAGCTACACGGACGAAGGGACAATGAAGAGAGAGAGTGATCACAGGCCGCTAGTCCTTTCACCGAACCGAAGAGAACAACACAGCAAAAAAGAACAAAAAAAGTAAAAGAGAGAAGCAGCTGCAAGGAAAAATCGAAGTCCAATTGAAGAGAGAAGCAACTTGCCAATTGGTCATCCTAGGGCCAATTTCTTCACCACCTTGCACAATTCAAAGTCCAATTGAAGACCAAGATGAGACGGTCCCTCTATTTCACGAATTTCCCACGATTTCGAATTCTGTTTCGTTTTTCTCGAAATCCGATTTTCTGAACAAACTTCTTCGGTTGGGGTTTGATTTGAATGCAAAAAAAGCCCAAACAACTTTCATTCACCAATTCACTCACACAAGATGTCTAAAATCCCTTCAAACTAGCCAATACGAATTTCTGTTCGTTTTTCGAATCGTCCATCTCGATTTTCCGTAAAACTCCCGAACTCACCGAAAATTCCTCGAAAGATGAGTCGACGTTCCTAAAATGAGCTGTGACATGACATGATTTTCAATTTCAGAAATCGAATTCAAATTCACGGTTATTTCCAATCAAAGGCATTTTTAGTGTGACCTTACCTACTATGTAGCTTTTAGGAATTTTTGGTGCAATCAAGCCGTGGTTGATTTTTTTCGAGCCACACGTATCTCTTCAACACATTGACGATTCTCAGTTGTCGTGAAAATCTCAAGGTTTTAAATACGGACATAGGGCGCCAAAATGACAGAAAAATCAATTTAATGCCGATGACGAGAATTTTGCAAATTAGTGGAATCACCCATGTTTAGCCACACATCTTAGTCGAACCGACCTATCTTTGATCTCTAATCAATTTTTAACTGTCCCATAATGACCCTTGCAAACTAGTACGGTCGAGCAGTCGATTCCTAGTCGAATTCCCAAGTTTATTGCGTTTAAAATCCCTTAACGGCTCCATCGGATAGGCTAGTTATCTCATGAGTGGCCATCTCAAAGAAAAGCACTATAGTTGCATCGACGAAAAGCCCGACTTATCTGATTGAAATCAAAACCTGAGTTTTCAGGATGTCACAACCGGACCTAGGTGGGACTTAGCAAAGCTCGAACGGTGGTTGGCAGCAGCTCACGGTAGTGTAAGTGTCCTCGGCAACTCACTAAGCTCGAGCAGGAAGTGGGGCTCACGTCGGTGCGGGCAGATGGCACGAAGGCATGCGTGGAGGTGAGCAGCACGAGTAGCGGCGGTTCGGTGATCCGACGGTGGCGCGCAATGGAGGAGGAACCAAACGGTTGCTTCTCTGCATTTCTGGGTTGAAAACAGTAAGATGGAGGAGGAAATGGGGCTAGTCAACCGGCAGGTGAGGAAAAGAGGGAGAGAGGAGGCAAGAGGGGGCCACCTTTGGTCCAACCTCATCACTTTGTCCCCCAATACTAATCTCCACCACCAGCTAATCCCTTGGCCACAATTCAGCCCCCAAGGCTCCCTTCTAAAAGTCTGAGACGGTCCAAAAGTTGTGGGTGGTGGGGGCACACCAATTTGGCTCGATTTCTCTTCAATTGGACCTTGAATCCTCCTCGAATTAATTTGATTCGATCTCTAAAAATTCAATTATCGAATCAATGATCAAATTGGTATTTTTCCTCACCAATTGAACCATCTTGCTTTCCAATTTTGCGATAAAAAATGATCCCTAATGGTTTCTAAACAAAAATGGCCCTAGGACGCCTTTTCCCAAAAAGTCTCGGTTTGCAGAAAAATCTTTTGAGACTGAGTCGATGTTCCTAAAATGATTTGTGACATGACAGAACTTTCAATTTCTGAAAGCAGATTCAAATTCGCAGTTAATTTCACTCTGGCGCGTTTTTAGCGTGACCTAAGCTACCAAGTAGCTTTTAAAAATTTTTTAGTACAAATGACACGTGGTCAATTTTCTTTGAGCCACAATAAACCCACTCAACACATTGGTGACTCTTGGTTGTCGTGAAAATCTCAAGGATTCAAATACGGACGCAAGGTACCAAAACGATAGTAAAATCAGTTTAGTGTCAGTTGACGGGAATTTTCCAATTTAGTGGAGTCACCCACGTTTAGCCACACATCTCAGTCAAACCAACCTATCCCTGATCTCTAAGCGATTTATATCTATGCCGCAATAATCTCTGCAAATGAGCACGGTCGAGTAACCGATTCCTAGTTGAATTCTCCAGTCTATTGTATTAAAATTCCTTAATGGCTTTCCCTGATAATCTAGTTATCTCAAAAGTGATCAGCTCTGAGAACAGCCCTATAGGAGCGTCGATGAAATGCCCGATTTATTTGATTGAAAGCAGAAGTGAAAAATCCAAAATGTCACAACTCTTCCCCTCTTATAAAAAGTCCTCGAAATTTAAACCATTACAATACTTTAAGCAAAAAGGTGAGGGTACAAACATCTCATCAACTTTTTAGTCTCCCATGTTACTCTTTCAGTACCGTGGTGTTGTCATACCTCTTTGACCAACGAAATGGTCTTTGTACGCAGAACTTGCTCTTTTCGATCCACAATCTGAACCGGGCTTTCAACGTATGACACACGGTCATCCACATCTAATTCTTCAAAATTAAGCACGTGGGTCAGGTCAAGCTCGTACTTCCTCAACATTGACACATGAAAGATGTTGTGCACTTGTGCCAATCTTGGTGGCAACGCAAGACGATACGCTAAGGTCCCAATTCTCTCAAGAATTTAAACAAACCTACATACCTCGAACTCAATTTTCCTTTCTTACCAAAGTGTGAAGTTTCCCTAATTGGTGACACATTCAGAAAAATGTGATCACTAACTTGGAATTCCAACGATCTTCGGCACTTATATGCATAACTTTTCTGTCTGTTCTAAGCGGTTTTTAATCTGCCTCTAATCACTGCAGCGACATCCACTAATTGTTGAACCAACTCTGGGCCTGTAATCTTTCTTTCCCCGACTTCATCCCAACACACTGGTTTCCTGCACACTCAACCATACAACGCTTTAAAAGGAGCCATCTGAATGCTCTGCTGATAATGTTGTTGTAGGCAAACTCTATCAAATGAAGCTGCTCTTCCCAACTTCCCTTAAAATCTAGAACACAAGCTCGCAGCATGTCTCGAGTGTCTGAATTATCCTCTCAAACTAACCATTCATCTGAGGATGATATACCGTACTATACTATAGTTTGGTATCTAAAGCACTTTGCAAGCTCTTTCAAAAGGTGGCAGTAAATCTCGGGTCTCGATCTGAAGTTATTGTAACCAGCACTCCATGTAGTCGAACTACCTGACCACGTACAGATCTGTGTGTCTATCCAAACTGAGGTTCTTTCGAACTGCAATGAAGTGAGCCGACTTTGTCAGTCTGTCGACTACCACCCAAATCGAATCATTACCTCTCTGACTTCTCGATAGTCTGATCACAAAATCCATCGTGATATGCTCCCATTTCCACTCTAGGATCTCGAGAGGTTACAGAAGTCCTCCTGACTTGCAATGCTGAGCTTTTACCTGCTGACATGTCAAACACTTGGCGGCATGCTTAGCGATGTCTGCCTTCATACCTAACCAACAATAGTATTGACGCAGATTCTGATACATCTTGGTACTACCAGGATGAATGTTATAACTGCTACGATGTATTTCTGATAGAATATCCTCTCTAAGCTCCACATCATCAGGTACAACCAAACGTCCTCGGAACCTTATTGTTCCTTCATCAAAAATCTGAAAGTCAGCCTTCCTTTTCTCAGTGTCCTCTTGTAGAATCTTCTAAACATCTGGGTCTGTCGGTTGGAGTAACTTGATTTTGATCTGAACATTTGGTTCAATTTTGAGCGTGGCCATAAGACTTGAAAGGTGGCCTACCTCAAACTTGAATATCGAATCTCGAGCTCTCTCAATTAGGTTCCACTCCTTAATCAAAATATCAACAACTGAAGACTTTCGACTCAAAGCATTGGCGACCTTATTCGCCTTTCCCAAGTGATATAGAATATCATAGTCGTAGTCCTTCAGCAATTCCACCCAATGGCTCTGTCTTATATTCAACTCCTTCTGAGAGACTTTGATGGTATGTGAAGATTTGTAATTTTTCTCCGCACAAATAGTGTTTCCAAATCTTTAAGGAAAAAATAATTGCTGTGAGCTCTAAGTCATGCATCAGATAGTTCTGCTCCTGAGGCCTCAACTGACGGGAGGCGTATGCAACGACTCTGCCATGTTGCATCAGCACGTAACCGAATCCTCTGAATGACGCATCACTATAGATCTCGTATCTTCCAGGACCAGATGAAATGGTCAACATCAATGCACTAGTTAGCTTTTCTTTAAGCTCCTGAAAACTACTCTCGTACTTGTCTGTCCACACGAATTTTTCTTCTTTCTTTAGGAGTTTAGTCAACGGCGACGTTAACGATAAGAACCCTCCCACGAACCTTCTGTAATAACTATAACCAGTCTTGGCCAGTTGATCACGGCTTCAATTTTGCTTGGGTACACAGAGATTCCTTTGCTTGAAATCACATGACCTAAGAAAGCAACGCGAGTTAACTAAAACCCGCACTTGCTGAACTTGGCGTACAACTGATGAACTCTCAACGTCTACAGCATTAATCTCATATGACTCTCATGTTCTTCCTCACTCCTCGAATATACCAAGATATCATCAATGAATACGATCACAAACTAATCCAGATATTCCTTGAATACTCGGTTCATCAAATCCATGAAAGCAGCTAGAGCATTCGTCAACCGGAATGGCATCACTGTGAACTCATAATGACCATATCGAGTACGAAATGCTGATTTAGGAATGTCCTCTTTCCTGATCCTCAGCTGATGATATCCTGTCCTCAAGTCAATCTTCGAAAATATCGATGCTCCTTACAACTGATCGAACAAGTCATTGATCCTCGGGAGTGGATACTTGTTCTTGATCGTTACCTGATTGAGTTGCCGATAGTCGATGCATAGGTGCAACGAACCATTTTTCTTCTTTACAAAGAGAACTGGTGCTCCCCAAGGAGATGCATTGGGACGAATGAATCCCTTATCTAGTAACTCTTGCATCTACACCTTCAGTTCCTTCAACTCAAATAACGCCATCCGGTAAGGAGCCTTAGAGATTGGCTCTATCCTGGGTGCTAACTCAATCACGAACTCAATTTCTCTCTTTGGCGGTAATCCTAGCAATTCCTTTGGAAATACATCTGGAAACTCTTGTACCACAGCAATGTCTTCCATCTTCAACTCCTCAACTATCGTATCCATGACAGTTGCCAAGTAACCTTGGTAACCCTCATCTAACAAACAAGTTTCCTCTAGCGATGAGATCAAGATAATCGAGGGTCCTCCTCGATTCCTGACAAACTTGAAGCTCTCACCCTTTAACGGGTCGAACTGAATCGCCTTGCGATAGCAGTCTATTTTAGCTTGTTACTTGGTGATCCATTCCATGCCAATAATTAAATCAAAGTCGTACATGGCCAGGACTAATAAGTCTATTTTCCCCATTCGCTCACCAATCGCTTACTTACAACCAGAACAACCCAAGGCAGCTATCACTTTATCCTTCAATGGCGTAGATATACTAACTGTCAACTCCAATAACATAGGACTGACTCCTATCAACTTAACATACTGCTCGGCAATAAAGGAATGGGTTGCTCCTAAGTCGAATAAAGCGTAAGCAGGATGGTCATTTAGTGTAACCATACTTATGATCACGTCAGGTGTAGCCTCTGCCTGACCTTGTGTGATGGCATACACCGTGCCTTGAACTGGTGGTCTCAACTATCCTCCTTGCAGTGCGTTCTGAGGTGCATACCCTCTGATCTGACCCATAGATGGTGGCGGTGGCAACTGCGATTGTCCTCTTGGTCGCCTAGGACAATTTCTAGTTATGTGGCCCTACTGGCCACATTCAAAACACGCACCCGGCCTAGATTAGCCCTATGCTAATCCATGTCACCTTCCACAAAAATGACACACTTCATTCCTACTGAGTACTGACCTGTCAATTTCGCCCTTCTTGTTGGGCGGAACCTAAAATCTTTCTCCAGTCATGGGCCTTTTCCCATGGCAAATTCCTTCTCGGTGCAAAGTAAACCTCGATCCAGACGAGGTGACTTGCTCGCTCAAACTCCTTTCAAGCAGCTGTGCACGATGATAGATTTCTCGATAATCAACCAGATCGAGTGACACCAGCGACTGTTTCAACTCTTGTTGAAGGCCATTCTTGAACCTTCGAGCCTTTTCTTCGGGATCTTCAATCAGCCTCGGAGCATACTGAGATAGCTCCGCAAACTTGACCCCATATTGGTCAACAATCATTGACCCCTGATGGAGTCGCAGAAATTCTTCTATCTTCTGCTCCCTGGCGTTCCTCGAGAAGTACTGTTCATTGAACACCTGGAGGAATGCATCCCACAACGGGGCCACTCCTTCGGGAAATACCGTCTCTCTGGCAGCTCTCCACCAGGTATTGGCATTGCCCTACAACTGATATACGACCAGGGTTACCTTCTCTGCCTCGGTGCACATCAGGAGTGCAAAAGCCTTTTCCAAATCTTGTATCCACAGAGACGTGGCCTCGAGGTCTTTGGTACCTGTGAATCTTGGGGAGTTTAGCTTCAAGAACTGCTCCACCAGCTTGTGTATCGGTCTCTCTCTCTGCACCACTACGTTCTCAGGTTAAACCTCGGCAGGTGCTGCAACAGGTGCGGCAGCAAGTGCGGCCTCAGCAGCAGCGGCAACAGCAGCAGTAGCAGTGGTGGCAGCAACAGCGGCTTGATTATGGGCTTGCTGTCCTATCACGTCTCTCATGGCCTCAAGCACCTACATGATCCTTTCGATTTTGGGATCACCAGGGGCTGAAAATGGTTATACAATAACCAGTGAGATAATGTCTCAGCAAATTCTACCCCCTAAGACTCGATTAGGAAGCACATATGCCCTAAGGACTGCCTAAGCACAACCACGAGTCAAAGGATTTACCTTGGCCTTAGTTCATCCCTGTAATTCAACACAATTCATAATCTCATCGAGTCACATCAACCAATCCAATCATTTACTCAGATTGACTCATCGATCAATCAACCTAGTTAATTACATGTCAAAGAGACCATTCCCCGGTCATTCTAATCAACACTATGCATTCTCCAAAATGACATATCTAATCACCGAGCCCACGTGCATTCTCCAAGATGACATACCTAGTTACCAAGCCCACGTACATTCTCCAAAATGACATATCTAATCATCGAGCTAATATAATATAACGTCTTTCTTCGAGATGACATACTTAGTCATCGAGCCGATGTAGTATAATGTCTGTCTTTCTCCGAGATGACATACCAAGTCATCGAGCCGACATAGTATAATGTCTTTCTCCGAGATGTCATACCAAGTCATCGAGCTGACATAGTATACGTCTTTCTTTCAGATGACATACCAGGTCATCGAGCCGACGTTGGTTCTCCATCAATTTCTCACTTTTTATCATACCCGATAAAATAGTCGTGTGTAGATACACGGTTGGCCTTAGTCAAAATATAATCATTTCCTTTCCATAAATCCCATCATTTCATACGGTTCACCGAAATATTTTTGGTGTTGTAAACCGACGCTCAGTTATTTTTCAATTAAATACTATAAATAAATAAATTTAGGAATATATCCTAAAATCTCAATTCACACCAAATCAGTACAAATTTGAGCTCGTTAAATAATAGATCACATCATCACACTCAAGCATAAAATTCCGGTCACCGGCTATCCTATCCCGAGTCTAATTTCTTGAAAATAATTAATTAATTAATTAATTACAAAAATTAATTATTAAATGCAATAAATGCATACTTAGGCTCGTAATGCCTAATTATATGCCGGAACGGGCTCAGAAAAATTCCAAGGTTCGTTAAATAAATACTAGAACATGTTTAGTCGCTAATTGCACTAAACTAACCACCTAACATGCATCGGTAATTATCTAATTTCACTAATCTAATCTAACTAACCACCTAATCATGCTTAACTTAATCTAATAAACCCTTTAGCGTGATTAACCTACTAAGCGAGGATTAGTGAGTTAAACTCACTTGTTTGGCGATCTGATCGGTGCAAATCGACGAGGATGCAACGGGGCTCGATTCTCTCCAAAGCGGGCCTAACTTTCTGGGCCGGGAAAGTCTTCAAAATGGGCCCGAGGTGCTGCTGGAAACCCACTAGTTTGCTCTTTGTTCTTAACTGGTTGCTAGCTGAAAAGGCGAGGTGGTGGCTCGGTTGAGGCGGGGATGGATCGAGGAGACAACACCGGACCTAGGCGGGACTCGGCGGAGCTCGAATAGCAGCCGGCAGCAGCTCACGGCAGTCCGGGTGTCCTCAGTAGCTCGCTGAGCTCGAGCAAGAGGCGAGGCTCACGTCGGTGCGAGCGGACGGCGCGAAGGCGTGCATGGAGGCGAGCAGCACGAGTAGCGGCGGTTTGGCGATCCAGTGGTGGCACGCGACGGAGGAGGAACCGAACGGCTTCTTCTCTGGATTTCTGGGTTGAAAATAGCAAGATGGAGGAGGAAATGGGGCTGGTCGACCGGGAGGTGAGAAAGAGAGGGAGAGAGGAGGGAAGAGGGGGCCACCTTTGGTCCAACCTTATCACTTTGTCCCCCAAGACTAATCTCCACCACCAGCTGGTCCCTTGGCCACAATTTAGCCACCAAGGCTCGCTTCTAGAAGTCCGAGACATTCCAAAAGTCGTGGGTGGTGGGGGCACACGAATTTGGCTCGGTTTCTCTTCAATTGGACCTCGAATCCTCCTCGAATTATTCAATTCGGTCTCTAAAAATTCAATTATCGAATCAAATCAAATTGGTATTTTTCCTCATCAATTGAACCATCTTGCTTCCCAATTTTGCAATCAAAAACAATTCCTGACGATTTCTGAACAAAAATGACCCTAGGATGACTTTTTCCCGAAAAGTCTCGATTTGTAGAAAAATCTTCTGAGACTGAGCCAATGTTCCTAAAATGATTTGTGACATGATAGAACTTTCAATTTCTGAAATCAGATTCAAATTCGCGGTTAATTTCACTCTAGCGCATTTTTAGTGTAACCTAGGCTACCGGGTAACTTTCAAAAAAAAATTTAGTGCAAATGACTCGTGATCGATTTTTTTCGAGCCATAATGAACCCACTCGATACATTGGTGACTCTCGATTGTCGTGAAAATCTCGAGGATTCAAATACGGACATAGAGTACCAAAACGATAGCAAAATCAGTCTAATGCCAATCGACGAGAATTTTCCAATTTATTGGAGTCACCCACATTTAGCCACACATCTTATTCAAACCGACCTATCCCTGATCTCTAAGCAATTTATATCTTTGCCGCAATGATCTCTACAGATGAGTACAGTCAAGTAGCCAATTCCTGGTCGAATTCTCCATTCTATTGCATTAAAATTCCTCAATGGCTTTCCCTGATAGTCCAGTTATCTCGAGAGTGATCAGAACAGCCCTATAGGCATGACGATGAAATGCCCAATTTATTTAATTGAAAGCAGAAGTGAAAAATCCAGGATGTCACAATAATACTCTAGGTTGCCAACTAGGCAATTCTAGAATATTCGGTTATTAATGAGGGCTCTGTAGCACTCTTTAATTGGTCCACTTGTGTGCCGCCTAAATAGCACCAACACTGACACGTGACACGCGACACGACACAACACACCGACACATCGTTTCTCAAATAACAGAGAATTCCGATACATTGGGACACGTTGTATATTAAATATATTTTTATATATACATAATAAATTATCATTTTTATGATTATCTCAATCAAATTAATTCGAATCAAATTCATAAATAAATAAATAATTAGCAAAGCCTAGAATGAATATACACTAAAAACATTAATCCGCCATTTATTAATATCACTTATTGTTTCAATTTAACAAATTCAACTCTATTTTAATAATTCATAAAACTTGGAAAAAAAAAAAAACAAGCGATCCATATTCTGGACTCGCATGTTAGATATGTTGAAAGAGGAGATAAGAGGTGAATTGTGTATCATGTGAAATGATAGTCATAAGAGGAGAATACTAGGTTTTTCTTCTTTCTCCATTTATTATTTTTATTGTTGTGTTTTTTCACATATATATATATATGTATGTATATTGACCTCTTATTGAATTTTTAAAATTGATCTTGATATCAAAATCACGTGTTGGAAATTTTTATGTCATAATTCCGACTCGAATGTTGGAGAGTGTCGAGAAAGTTTACCGGGTGCCGGATTTTCCGACACATATTGACCGAGTGTCGAAAAGTGTCCAAGAGTATCAGAGAGTGTCGGACACTTGTCGAAATGTCCGACACAACACGAAGACTCTTGGAGAGTGTCAGTGCTTCATAGTGTGCCGCCTTTCTCTAGAATCCTCAAAGATATTTTGGCCACCATAATGACTTTTGACTTTTCAAGGGACAACTCATCCTTCATTTATGAAGGTTTCCAGAATTTTCCATGATTTTGTCTTTTTCTTCATTGATGAGGCGGTCTAGAAAATTCTATCATCCAAGTTGGTTCCAAGGCCGGGAAATGGATCATTAGGTACACCTCAAAGAATCAAATCACGTACACCCGAGGTTTGGCCATCACACCCCATATTCGCCCAAACCGTTCCTTTGGACAGTTAGTCGACCAATAGGGTCGATTGTTCTTTAATTGGTTCGAGACCTATTCTACGGCTACCTATGGCCTAGCACAAAACCAAGGTACTCATGGACCTTAGAATTAGTGACGGAATAGCCAGGTCTATCTCTAGGCTCATTCCAGTCGGTACCCAATCCACCGATAGGGTTCATGATCGGCGCATTACCAATTCACAATCGGACATCACCAATTTAAGATTTTGTTCCAATCACTAAGAATTAATTAAGGAATGATGCATTTTTGGTCAGAAGTAAGTTGCATTTGGTCAATTCAAATCGTCCGTGTATCGATGCATAACCGGGCGGAATCACCCGCGACCAGAAACTGCAACCAATTGAATGGACCCGTGACCATCAACCGATCCAAAATCATCCCATGACCAATTCTCATGATAAAAAAGTCATCATATGAGCTGGTGATCTTATCCTATCAGTATGGTCGATAACATCCTCGATTTTCGACCCTTATTTTGGTCCCAACTTGGAGGCTAAGATAGGCCTTAGGTTAGTCAAACATTCCTAGAAAATAAATGTGAACAAGTGTGAACAAATGTGAACGTATTAAATAAAGTGGGGAAAAAGATATCTTTATAGCCTAGGCTCATTAATATCATAGGATCTAAGTGTGAATGGTAGACTTTGGAACCTACAAAGGAGAGATCACATGTAGAGAGAGAGAGAGAGAAGAAGGCCAAGACAAATCCAACTTTGGACTAAGATAAGTCTACCTTATCTCTTTAGGACGTTAGCCAATAAATAACCGAGACAAGTGTCCAAGCTAGTATAGAGTCCACTTAGGATCTTGAGAGATAAGATTGTACAAGCATGGATGACCCTTGATTCAAGGCCAAGTGGGAACACTCCTCTTTTGAACTAGAACTTACCTCATTTAATTTTCGAAATTTCTGGACCTTTGTTAATTTCCAATTTTACAGAGCTTTTTATGTTACGAATTTGGAGATGCTTCCTTCATGAAAGTTGTTCAAAACATCTTGATCTATAACATGCTTAAACCTCATATTTTTCTGAGGTGAAATGAATAGGACGAAGGCCCAATCAATTACCATATAGAACTTGCCCAGTATAGTGAAAATGATAACCAAGTTGTTTTCTCTAATTTTAATAATATCTTACCTTTTGAATTTGGACATGCTTCCTTCATAAAAGTCTTAAATGACATCCATATCTACAACATATTAAAATTTTCAAAGAGTTTTGTGAAGATTGGATTTCAAAATGAGTCTCTCTCTCTCATTGTTGAATCTGCTCGATGGATGAATTTTTGGGTTGTGTTCAATGAATTGTTGCTCTTTCCACAGAATGAATTTGGCTTGGATTCCCCATGAAATTTTTTTCTAAGGCCTTCTTTACAACATATTAAATTTTATAATTTTTTGAGTCCGTTTGATAAGGTAATGGTACTGATTTCGAAAGTTGCTCAAAACTGTTTTTGCCTTAGAATGGAGAACCACACACTCAACTTGGAGGGGAAGGAAGTTGCACGCCTAACTAGAGGAAGAAGCCAATCTAGAGTCTTCTTGGCTTGAAGATAAGAATGTATTAAATGCTTTTGGAAGCTAGCTAATTAATGAGCTTAATGAGTCACATGCTCATGTGGTTGACTTGGAGAACAAGTTGTCTAAAGTCCAAGCTTCTTGATGACCAAATCTTAGGTAAATCTTAGGGTATAATGACCCTAAAATGTACCCTTGATAAACAATGTAAGGACCAACCAATTAGAAGAAGACATTAGGCATTAAAGGGGCTTATGTGTCCCTTAGGTGCTATTGGCAATAATGAGCCTAGAGTGAACCTTGGAGGACAAGCAAATAGGTGGACCAATCATAAGCCAACACAAAAGGACATAGGCGCCAACTCGAGAAGATAGGTAAGCCAACTCGTCATTTAGGTGTAATCATGAGTTTACATAAAAATCTAAGAGGAGGAGGCCTATAAATAGGATAAGCCATCCTCACATTTTAAGGCTTGGCCTTTCTCTCTTTTCCTCTCCCTTCCTCCCTTCTCTTTCACGCCCTTCTCTTTCAAGTCGCCCTAGACGTCGACCGACCACCAAAGAAGCATCTTGGAGCTAGGCCTAAAAAGTAGTAAGTAGACTTTCCTAACTCCTCGATAGGGCGATGTGCTATACTTATCGATTTTAGGATCATGTCATCATTTGCTTATGTTGGCTTTGTATTGTTATGTTGTGTCTATATTGCTTGTTGTTGCATTAAGTAAGTTCATGATCCCACATGAGTGTCGAGCACACCCGGATGTCGAGGAGAGGTCTTAGTGACTGTGGACAATGCTAAAGCCTGAGCAAATGGTCCAAGCCAAGATCACGAGCTCAAATCGCATCCGGCACGAGTTTGATTTAATAAAACACAAGAGTCGTTCATTAGTTCACCTTACATGGCATGCCTTCGGGCTTTTCATTCAGCTAAAAGTTACACATAGCATGAATTGGTTGATGCTTGAAATGTATGGACACACGGTGGACTTATATGCCGACGCTGGGGGATGCCGAGTTGTTGCCTGGGGTAAAGTGTCGGATGCCGTTTCGATATTGAGATTGTGGACAATGCCAGCCCGGGTGAGGCCAATGCCTGGGGGTCGCCCTGGATGCCGTCTTGATAATGAGATCGAGACAATGCCAGTTGCCAAGGGGGGACCGATGCCCAGTTGTTATCGGAAGAGTCGATTAATTTCAATTAATATGATACTGAATAAGAAAAATGAAAGTCCACATGTGGTCCATGACTAATACATGTGTGGTTATTGCAAAAGCTGGGTTTATTTGATATGTATTGTTAAGTCCTTGCATCACTTGAGCATATATTTGAATCGGGTCACTTAATGCTTGAATGAGTTTCATGAGATGCGAGCATCACTTTTCATGACCGAAGTGATAATAAGCCATGGATATTTGGAAAGCTTATTCATATGCACTAACCCATTATCTTTGATTCTTGAAAGTACACAGACAGTTGAGAGCCTCTTATATGCATAAGCAAGGCAAGGCACGAACCTTGCCATTGATTTGCCATCAACAAGTGGGTGGTGGCCTTGTATCCAACGATCGATGGTGAGATGTCCTCTTATAGGAGAATTAGGGATTTCTACTTACTGAGTCATCGACTCACCTTGTTGTTCTAACAATTTCAGGTGTGTGATGGGTGAACCTGGGTCCAGGAAGGGAATGAATCTAGCATGGGGGCCCGCTTTAGGGAGCAACTCAATAGAGGAGATAGGGTACCCCGGCCTTTTGATTAACTATATATGGAAACGAAAATAAGTAGCCTAGAACTAAGGTGGGCATGTAATCAAAATAGCTTTTGTTGTGGGAATATATATAAATATATATGTATATGCTGCTTTTATTTGCTTGACTTGCATATGTCTTGCTTGGCTTCCATGTTTGTTTTTACAGGGATTGTTTATGATCGCTTCCACATGCGCTTAACTAAAGATAAAAGAATTTCAGGACGTTCGATGTTGCCTACAAGGTCGATGCTAACCCGCCGGTCATGCTCTCGTGCCAGAGATGAGGCCGGGGTGTGACAACCTATTTTTGGTATCAGAACGGGGTTAATTACCTGGAGTGATAAGGTGCACTGGGAGTTGGGCTAGTTAGTTAGGAAAAAAAATACCATGCATGTGTTCACTTGAGTGATTTGTTTTTGCTAACCTTAACCCCTTTCACTTTGGTATTACTATAGCCATGCTCATTCTTTTGCATAGGTATTCTTTGGAAATCTAGTTGAACACCATGAGTGCTCGAGACTAGTCGACTTCTAAAGGAAAGTTGAACCAAGATCCCCAATTCGATGGAATACTGTAAGCCCTTGCGACCATAGGAGGTTTAATGGAACAACAGGCACAACAGCAGGTTAATGGTAATGGGAATGGTGATCGACCGATGCAAGGACTAATAGAATAGTTCCTGAAAATCAGGCCATCAAAATTTGCTGGAACTGGAGATCCTGAGGAAGCAACATCATGGATCGATGAACTAGAAAAGATATTTACACTACTGAAGTGCTCTGATGAGGACAGAGTTACATTGGCAGTATATCAACTACAAAGCAATGCCAGCCATTGGTGGATGGCAACTCAAGGGAGGATATTCCCTGATGGTGCAACTATTACCTGGATTGCTTTCATGGAAGCATTTTATGGAAAATATTTCTCTGAGTGTGCCCGTGACCGAAAGATGGAAGAATTTCTTTTTTTTTCTTTCAATTAAGCACATGCGGAAGTGAATTAAATAAACACCCGGCCAATAAACAAACATAGGGATAGTAAAACACAATCGCGATTTTCCCATAAAAACCACGACTTATTAATCCACTGTTGTCCCTAGGAAGTTTAATAATTTACAAGTCCTTACACTGGCAACTTCCAACCAACCCTCTCAAAAACCTTCAGGGATCAGGGTCACCCTAAACTTCGCTAACGGCAAGGCTAGCCAAAAGGTGTCATATCTCGCGCCCACCATATCCGCACTCAGCAGATCTCCATGCTCCGGCCCTAAAAAAGGTTAGCCCACGACGGGGTGAGATAAAATCTCAATGAGTCAAAACCCTAAACCTCGATTAGGACGCAAATCCACCTCAAAAGCGGTCCTAAGCACACACCATACAGAACTTAACTCGCCTCAGTACGTCCCTGCATGTTAGCTCATCACACATGCCATTATCAACACAATAAGTGCAATTTAATAACCGGAACACATCATTTCATTCACAATCAATCACATGGGTCTCGATTATAAGGTAAAACCGTTATGACACGTCTCATATCGTGCCACACAATTTTTCCCATAATCAGGCGCAGCTAACAACCACTCAGGTGTGTTTCAGTTATTACGACCCAACGGCCATGGCCAACTCAACAGTAGGTGATCATTCGGCATAACTGAGTGTCGTCTCGCTCCGTCGGGCACAACATCATCCCGAGTATTCATATGCATTAGGACAGCATTCCACACAAAAGCATTGGCCCGGCCTCCATCGCGACCGGCATCCGTTGATGTGGGGCATCCGAACTTAATCGGGCATCATCCCGCATATTCATACGCATCAATATAGGTTCATTACCCTGCATATTCATACACATCAAGGTATTAGGTGATCACACGAGCACACCATCAATCAACCCAATTCTTATCTTCCGTCAATTAGCCCAAAATACCAAATTCTTTTTTAAAACAATAAACATTGCAACTCTTTGTTTTGTTCAAAGCTTTCCAAAATAAATTCATACGTGGTCACATACTCAAAATCAAACCATCAAACTTTGCACACTTCTACTATAAAACCTCCTTGTTTTACTGAGCAAATAAAATGTAGCGTCCAAACCCAAAACCTCATTTATTTTCTATTTTCTTTTCCAAATACCCCTTTATGGAACTAAATTTGGGTAATCCCCTTTTTTTTTGTTAAAAACCTTTGGAAAGAAATTCGTAGGTGCTCATATACTTAAAATTAATCTGTTAAACTTTATACGCACCTAGTTTAAAACCCCATTGTTTTATTAAGCAAATAAGTTTTGGTGTCCAACCTGACACCTAATTGTTTTTCTAATTAAATGCCCATAAGGCCATCTTTTGCAATAGCAATAAATAATCACCATAGCACAACCATTCACATATTATCAAGCATAAGCTCTAAGCATGCCAAAGGTCAACCACATCACCAAATATACATTATCTAGCAATCACGACATCAAGAACAACCACAAAACCACAACCGGCCCTAATCGGCAGAAACCGGGTCCTCTCGCGCGTCACTAGGTCTAAATCCAGAAACCTAACAAAACAAGTTTAGAAAATTCTCAAATTTGAATATGTTATAAAAGACACGTAAATGAACACTTTTTATGAAGGCACCTTGACCCATATCTTTATATAATAAGAGCAGTAAATCGCCCAAACGGTTACAAAAACTGTAATCGTGTCCAGAAATTATGCTTTCCAAAATCAGTTTAGTTGGAGATCCAAAACTCATCCATTTGACCTGAAATTTGACTGTGTTAAACTAAATATGTGATGAACAACTTTTGTGAAGAAATGATTTTGAAACTCGAACCCTAAGAGTTAATAAAAATCCATTGAACACCAAAAGGTCACTGGTTCCAGCACCAACCCGAGATTTTGTTTTGCAAATGACGAGACTAAAATATTATTTTTTTAAATCCCTAAAATCTTGAGTAAAATATATGACATAGTTGAAGATGTCTAAAACATTTTTCAAGAAGGAAGTAATCTCAAAATCGGAGCAAATTTCCATCCACGAAAATAGGAAATGGCGAGGGACCGGTAAACTGATCCGAAGAGAAACCACTAAACCAAGCTATACCACCCTCATTAGTACTAATCTAACCAACTAGACTAACACTAATTCATCTTAAGGATAATTAACACTAATCTAACCCCTAGGCACAATTAACAACCTAATCAAAGATTAGGAAGTTAACTCACCGGAATTCAACGACAGCAAGCTCACGGCGACGGCAAGGACCCAAGACAACCATGTCTCCAACGAAGGCACAACGGCTGAGGAAAAGTTCAGGTGAAGCTCATGGCCCAAGCTGGTTCAATTCTACTTGAGGGGGCTGAGGGGCTCCGCTTGGTGGTGTTAGAGAAAACTCCTTAATTGTTTTGAAGCTGACAAAACCTTTCCAGAAGTCTAGTCTGAAGATTTGTAGACTCAAGTGTTATAGTCTGAAGAAATCAAGACTCATCTGTCAAAGTCTGAAGACCGATTAGACTTTATTCTCAAAATCTGACCTCACTGACAGATTCTAGACCGACGAAGAGTAGATTAATCTAGATGCGTGTTTATCTTCAAAGATTTGGTTCGTACGGTTGAAGAAAATCTTACAGCTGGAGATAGCACCTAATGATAAATTATTCTTATTGGAATCAATTTTGAATAATCAGATCTTTTAAAAGGCGAAATATACTTGGAAGGTTCTATTTATGGAAACCAAGATCCTGATTGTATGGACAAGCAGAATTGGTGAGCTATCATCACATTCCTTAAACGACTCAAGATCTCCTTGATTGATTCTATCCAACAGATATATTGGAAGAACTCATTTAGGAAGTGCCAACGGTTGTAGAGGCATGAAGAAGTATATAAGGAAGACGCTTAAGTTATTCATGAAGGAGTATATAAGGAAGACGCTCAAGTTATTCAAGTGTGTACGTGAAAGAAAATTTCTATAGTTTGAAACTCTTAGTTCTTTGCTATTTCAATCGTTGAGCTTATTTTGTACTCAAAAGAGAGATCAAACACTTGTGAGACCTTGAGGAAGTGTAGTAGAGTTTCTACACTGTGGGGTCAAGGACGTGAGATTGTAAATTCTCTTTTGGTTCATAGTAAAATCCAACTAATGGGCTATCAGTGCAGGAGAGTGGACATGGGCTTGACCTAAGTCAAACCACTATAAACTTAGTGTTTCTATTATCTTTCCCTAAACTCTTTACTTTAATTCGTAGTTTTATATAACTACTTATAGTCGTTTACATCATTCAGTCTATTATCCTCTAAAGACGAGCTAATTGGTTAAGTCTCGCGAAAAATATCTTTTAACACCTATTCACCCCCTCTAGGTATTCTTACTAGCCCTATCAATTGGTATCAAAGCTTGCGTGCTCATTTTATTGAAGTGTTTTTACTTTTGAGTTAAAAATCTATAGTTAGTATCTTGGCTCCAGGTTATCGGGATAAGTACACTAATGGTGCCATAAGTTGTGTACGGCGCTCACTTTGGTGCCAAAAGTTTCCGTCGAATCACTTAAGTGCCAAAAAATTTGAAAAACGCTCACTTTGGTGCCAACTCCAATCTGGTTAGCCGGAAATCCGACGTGGCACTTTTTTATTAATTTTTTAAGCTGATGTGGCTCACCGGAGAACACAGTCAGCATCCTAACACCAAAACGACGCTGTTTGGTGTCTTCCCCAATTCAAAACCCTAATCTCCGGCCGTCGCCGTCCTCGACGGTCCTTGCACTCGGCGGCCACGGCTTCGACCCCGACCTCGACCCCAACCCCGACGATGGCCACTCAACGGTAGCGGCTCCGACCTCGACCCCGACCCCGACCCCGACGATGGCCACTCGGCGGCCGCAGCTCCGACCCCGACCCCGACCCCGACCGCGATGATGGCCACTCGACGGCCGTGGCTCAAACCCCGACCCCGACCTCGACGATGGCCACTCGACAGCCGTAGCTTCGACCCCGACCCCGACCTCGATGATGGCCACTCGGCGGCCGCAGCTTCGACCCCGACTCCGACCCCAACCCTGACGACGGCCACGGCTTCGACCCCGTCGAAACCCTAATTTCTTCCCCAATGAGTTAAACGGCGTCATTTTTGTGAGGCCATCCATGTAGGACGGCAAAACGACGTCGTTTAAGGCCTTATTGATTTAAAAAAAAAAACCATGTAATTATTTTGGCCGGAATCTTTCGCCGGTGGCACCAAAGTGAGCGTTTTTCCTCCGATTTGGCACTTAAGTGATTCGACAGAAACTTTTTGCACCAAAGTGAGCACCGTACACAACTTATGGCACCATTAGTGTACTTATCCCAGGTTTGGTTGAAGGTCAGAGCAACACCAGACCTCCTTACTTTGATGAGAAAGAATACAATGTGTGGAAAAACAAGATGAAGGCATTCCTGAGATTGAAAGATTCTCTGGAATGGGATGTGATAGAAAAAGGGATCATTCCTAAAGCTACATCAACCTCAAAAAGAGAAAAAGAAGTTGTAGATGCTGGCGAAATGGGACAAGAAGAAATAACCAAGAGACAAGCTCTTAATGCCAAAGCTATCAACTCTTTATACTGTGCTTTATCTCCTACTGAATATAACGGAATTTCATCTTGTGAAATAGCCAAAGAAGTCTGGGATAGGTTGCACGTTACCTATGAAGGAACTTATCGAGTTAAAGAAACAAAAATCAATATTTTAGTCAGACAGTATAAAGTCTTCAAGATGAAGCCAGGAGAATCTATCACTGATATGTTTAGTCATTTTACATAAATTGTAAACGGTCTATCATATCAGGGACAACCAATCTCAAGACTAATGAAGGTCAATAAACTGTTGCGAGGACTCTCCAAAAATTGGAATCACGTGAAGATTTCAATAAGAGAAACCCAAAGGATAATGCCTCTTACAGTTGATGAACTTGTAGGCACACTTCAGTCATACAAAGTGGAGTAACTCAATGAGGAAAAAGATCCCAAAGGTAAGAAGTCAATTGCTTTAAAATCTAATGATAATTCTAATGATACAGATTCTGAAGATGACATAGATGATGAAGAGCTAGCACTCATGATAAGGAGATTCAGGAAACTGAACAGAAATGGAAGAAAATTTAACTGGAAGAAGCAAGGCACTTAAAAATTCCATAACAAATCAACTGAGGATGATAAGGTCGACAAAGATGTGGTCTCTTTTGAATGCAAGAGAAAAAGGACACATCAGACCCAACTGCCCTCTCTTGAAGAAGAAGAAAGCAAGAACTGAGAAATTCAAGAAGGCTCTCAAAATAGAAACATGAAGTGATACAGAATGTGAAGAAAGTGATGAAGAGTATGCCAACATATGTCTAATGGCAAACTCAGACTCAGACAATGAAATCAAGGTAAACAATTTAAAAATTCCTACTAAAGTCTCGAAGTACATAGATGAACTTTATCTTAGCCTCAAAATCTCTCTTAAAAGGATTTCCGAACTAAAACGAGAAAATTCTAAACTCGAAGCAACAGAAATCTCTTGGAAAGAAAATTTTGAAAATCTAGACAAAAGTTTTGTTGTTTTAAAAGAAAATGCAGATTCTCTTTCATAGGAAAATATTTTTCTGAAATAGGACATTTTAAATACAACAAAAAAGTTTTCAATAGGATCGAGAAGTTGGAAAAATTCTTTCAATTCAAAAACCGTATTTCAACAAATTTGGTTTGGGTATGACACTAGAAATTATTCCTTTAATTGATCTTCCAAAAGTAAAGGAAAGAATCAAACAAAGACTTACAAAAATATTTTATAGAAATCATTTTTAAAGAGTCTTTGTAAAACCTATTGTCGAAGTGCTCTCAAATGTTCAAAGTGTAATAGCTCAGAACATTTTAAGAAAGAATGTCCTATGGTTTGGAGATCTATTAAGAAGGAATGGATAAAGACTGTATATTGCACTAACTCCCCTAGACCCAAGAAAATATGGGTACCAAAAAAAGCTTGAATTCTTTGTATGATTGCAGGTCACTATAAAAAAAATAAAAAATAAAAAAGATCAAATGGTATTTGAATAGTGACTACTCGAGACATATGACAGGAGATTTAAGTTATTTTATAAAGTTTGTACAATTAAAAGGTGGAAAAGTCTCTTTTGGTGGAAACAGCAAGGGAAGAATTGTTGTGTGTGGAACTGTAAAAATTAGAAATCTCACAATCAACAATATCTCCTTGGTGGAAGGATTAAATTACAATCGACTCAACATTAGTCAATTGTGCGACATTGAATTCAAAATTAATCTCCAAGAAGGTATTTGTTCATGAACTAGTAAGGATTTGTCTCAATCCTTCACTAGACGAAGACATGGAAATATCTATCTTCTGGACATAAAACCAGAGAGTTCTCAGTGTCTAATATGCAAACATTTGGCATCGAAAGCTTGGCCATGTTAATATGAAGCATATTGCCAAGATCTCTTCCAAGAAACTTGTTCATGGACTTCCTAGTCTGACTTATCAAAGTCTGATCTATGTACACCATGTGTTTTGAGATAACAGGTTAGAAGTTCTTTTAAACCTATAAATCAAGTTTCTACTAATCGTGTTCTGCAGCTTCTGCATATGGATCTCTTTGGACTAACTAGAACTCAAAGCATTGGTGGAAAGAGATACTGCCTAGTAATCGTGAATAATTATTCTCGATTTACTTGGGTTTACTTTTTGGTAAGTAAGTCTGAAACATTTTCTCACTTTTCAAAATTCGCCAGAAAAGTTCAGAATGAAAAATGATATGTTATTTCAAGCATACGGACAGACCATGGAGGTGAGTTTGAAAATCAAGACTTTGCCAAATTCTATGCTGAATATGGTTTTCAGCATATTTTCTCCTCTCCATACACTCCAAAACATAATGGGGTTATGGAAAAAATATATATATTTTTGCAGGAAATGGCAAGAACTCTTTTAATTGAAAGTAATATTTCATCTCGTTTTTAGGTTGAAGCAGTTTCTACAACTTGCTATATTATTAATAGAGTATTTTTAAGACATATTCTAGAGAAAACTCCCTATGAGGTATTTAAAGGAAAAAAGCCAAATGTCTCTTATTTTCATGTGTTTGGTTACAAATGTTTTGTTTTGAGAAATGCAAATAATCAAACTGGTAAGTTTGAGGAGAAATTAGACGAAGGAATCTTCCTTAGATATTCAATCACAAATAAAGCCTACAAAATATTCAACAAGAAGACTCAATCTGTGGAAGAATCTATGAACATCAAATTCTAAGACTCTATGCAAAATCAACTGAATCAGACTCAACTTGAAGAATCTGAACCTGCTCTAAATTTTACAAAGTTTACCTCCCCTGAAGTGGTTCAGACTTTTGAAGAACAACAATGAACAGAATTTGAAGACTTAACTAAAGTAGAAGATCAACAGATTGTCAAACCGATCAGTAATAGAAGCATAAGTCTAGTCATCCCAAGGAACTCATCATTGACAATATTTATGAAGGGATTCGCACCAGATCCAAAAGGCAAGAAGAGTCTAGTGCTCTGGCATTTATTTCTGAAATAAAACCCAAAAGCATAGAAAAAGCCTTAGGTGACAAAAGTTGGATTGAAGCTATGCAAGAAGAACTCAGACAGTTCAGCATTCACGATGTTTGGGAACTAATTCCAAAATCAAAAGGTAAATCTATTATTTGAGCTAAATGGGTTTTCAGGAACAAGATGGACGAGAAAGGAAAGGTGGTCAGAAACAAAGCAAGACTCGTGACCAAAGGATATACGCAAGAAGAAGGGATAGACTATGATGAGACCTACACACCAGTGGCAAGGTTAGAAGCAATTAAATTATTACTTGCTTTTACCTGCTATAGAAATCTCATGTTATTCCAAATGGACGTCAAAAGTGCATTTTTATCTAAGAAGAAGTCTATGTAGAACAACCACTTGAATTTGAAGATCCAAAAAGACCAGACTCAGTCTTCAGATTGAAAAAGGCTCTATATGGATTAAAACAAGCACCTCGAGCTTGGTACGACAGGTTAAGTAAGTTTCTAATTCAACATGGTTTTATTAAAGGAAAAATGGATACTACTTTGTTTATTAAAAGAGAAGGTAAATATTTTCTACTCGTTCAAATCTATGTTGATGATATTATATTTGGATCATCTAACGAAAATCTATGCAAGAAGTTTTCTAAGTCTATGCAAGATGAATTTAAGATGAGTATGATGGGTGAATTATCTTTCTTTCTTGGATTACAAGTGAAACAATTGAATGAAATGAATTTTCATTCACCAAGAAAAATATGCAAAAGACCTCATCAAGAAGTTCGGATTGTAGAATTACAAAAAGACTGAGATACCAATGTCAAGTTTTTCGAAGTTGGACAAAGACGAAGGAGGAAAAAAAAGTTGACCAGAAGCTCTACATGAGTATTATTGGCTCACTTCTTTATCTTACTGCTTCTAGACTTGACATTTTGTTTAGTGTTTACATTTGTGCTAGATTTCAATCAGATCCCAAAGAATATCATCTAAGTGCTGCAAAACGTATCATCAAATACGTTGCAATTACTTCAAAGTTAGGTCTGTGGTATCATAAAGAATGAGACTTTACTCTCCTTGGATATTCAAATGCAAATTTAGCAAGTTGCAGAGTCGATAGAAAGAGTACCTCTAGCACTTGTCAATTGCTGGGAAACAGGACGGTATCTTGGTTTTCAAGAAAGCAGAGTACTGTAACTCTTTCAATAGTAAAAGTAGAGTACGTGGCTCTTGGAAGTTGTTGTTCTCAAATCTTGTGGATAAAGCAACAGCTGAGAGACTTTGGAATCGAAGATTCATGCACCGAGATCAAATGTGACAACACTAGTGCAGTCAATCTCACAAAGAATCCAATTCTTCATTCAATAGCAAAACATATAGAGATTCGACATCATTTCATTAGAGATTATGTTCAGAATGGAGAAGTCATAATACAATTCATCGACTCGAAAAATCAGTTGACAAACATATTTACAAAGCCATTAGAGAAAAGTCTATTTGAGTCTATTCGTACTAGACTGAACATTATATCTTTATCAATTAAAGTGTGAAGATGATCAAACTTAGATCAACCAAAAGCCGCGACTGTAAGTTAATCTTGTGTTAGTAATTTAAATTTCTGGATGAAAATTTGAAAAGGTATGTTTATCTTTTTGAATCATTACTTATTTTTAGCAATTATCTTTTAACCTTAAATTTATGAAATTTTTTCATTTTCAAAAAGGCAGTTTTTCATTTTCAAAAAGGCAGTTGTTTGTTTTTAAAAAAATGCAGTTTTTATTTTTCCTTTACGACAATCCGTATACTTCGTTTCATCTGCTTTATATACTGTTGTTTTTCTTCTTCATTTTCACTCACAAACCCTAGGATATAGAACTTCACTTTCTTACTTTTTATCTCTAGTTTAATCCATAAAGTTCTCATCTTTTTCGCGAATCGAGTTCAAGAAATTGCTCAAAGACTGTGACAAAGTCTTCCCAAAGAAAGCCCTCTAGAATTGCGAGCAAGGGATCACAGCATATATGTGAGGGTCCTATGCACTTTGATCTGACCAAGGAAGAAGACTCTCCACAGCAGCAGCAGCAAAGTCAATAACAACATTCTCAACCGCGCCATTCTTCTCAGCCTAGAACTCAAATGCCTTCACAACAACAAGCAGAGGAAGATATCATTGAAAATGTGGAACCTGTAAGGTCCCTTGAGCCCGAATTTCTTTTCAAACTCCACATCTCTTTGAAGGAAGGTGGTACTGCAATGTCCTTCATAGATGAGTTCTTGAGCGAGAAAGGGTACAGAAATTAAACTCATTTTTTGAAGACGATAGAAAGTATGGGTATTGCATCTGCTAGTTCGACAGAAAGGGCTTTTGCGAATTTCCCAAGTGATCCATGGTTTGGATCATTTAATCAACCTGAAAGGAAAGATGACAATGAGAGAATGTTCACACATTTTAAGCGAGGATGGATGTTGCAGCGAACATTCGTGGTGAAAGGATAGATCTTTTTCATTCTAAGGATCACAATAGAACTTATTTTAAACTGCTAAAGCGAGGGGTGATGAACCCTAGGAGCGTAGATTTTGATTTTCTCAATTCATTGAACATGAAACTGAGGGAGAAGTTTGCACTTCTTCAACTCGAACATTTTTGCTCTGAAACGATTATTGCTCATCCAGAACTTACAGCTTATTTCTATTCCTATAAATTCTTTTTGGATGTGAATAGATTTTCATTTACTATTAGAAACTAGGATTTTGTGGTTGATGTGGACACTCTGGCTAATGTGATTGGGGTGGAAAGAGGGAGTTTCCGACCGATCAGTGTGTCTGTTTCTCACGCTACTTTGGAGCTTGTTCAGGATAGAATTGCTGAAGGCCGGATTTCTTACTCTAGAATGAATGCCTCCAACATCTTGCTCCACAAGATTGTGATTAATTGTCTCAAACCCAAATCCACATCAAAGACTGATGTCTCAAACTCTGAAGCAAAGCTGATGTACGCCATTAACATTGGTTACAAGTTCTCTCTACCTCACATTATCCTTATGCACATGTATAGGACAATGGTGAAAGACAAGGGGCAACTCCCTTTTTCTGCTCTAGTCACTCGTTTGTTCAGACACCTTAACATTCAGCCTCCCAAAATTATGTGTGTTCGAACCATTGATCCAATGGTAGTAGACTAAAGATGTTTCCAAGATGCGTCTGAAGGAGCTAAACAAGGTTTTGGAGAGAATTAAGGTGAAGACTCCTGTCAAGGCAAGACAAGACTTTGCAACAGGAAAAAGAAAAGATAAAGAGCCCATGACAGAACCATCTAAAAAGAGGAGAGCACTCATCTTGCAAGATGAAGAAGATGAGGATGACATCACTCTCTCCACTTTTCCCTTGAAGAATTTACAGAGTTTTGTTAGCTTTCCAGAGACAGAGGATCGAGCGAACCAAGATAGGGAATAGACAAAGCAGAGAGATAAAGAAAGAGAAGCGATGAGGACAAACGAAGAGGAGGGAAGAACAGAAGAAGAAGAAAGAGGAAGAGAACAAGCCGAAGAAGAGGATCATGGTGATTCTCATGTAGAAGAAGAACGACAACATCCCCAAGATGATGAAGAAGAGGAAGAGCAAGAAGAATAATTTTCTCCACCCGAAGGCATTGAAACATGGGGAGCTGCTAAAAAATGAGGTACTTCTTCACTTACTTTTACTAGTGATGATGTAAGTTGATCTCCTGCCAATCCAGAGGATGTGTATGCCTCTCAATTTCCTGAAGATGGTAATGAGGCTTCATCTCCAAGTCTGGATGATCGTGCTGAAGTTCCATCATCAGTCAACACTCCTCAAACCGATCGTGCTGAAGTGAATACTCAAACCAATAATACAGCAGACTTTAAGAGACTGCTCGAGCTTCTTGTGGACATCAAAGCTCAGGTTTATGGTGTCACGACCCAAACCTCAAGCGCATGCCATCCCTCAATGATTGATTAAAAATTTGCAACATCCCAAGAATTGTTGCCGACCCATTTATTTTATTGCGCAAGCAAAAACTTAATAATAATCTCCAGACAACACAGCTTTGGGATAGCAAACATAGGATTAAATTTTCACCCAACACACATATTTTTACAGTAGTGCTTATATACATAAAAGTCTAACATAACATGGGTCTATATAAAAAAGAAGAGCTTCTAGGCTATCTATGCTCCGAGCTCCTCATCCATGGGATCAAGTCCCTCCCTACGACCCTGCTAGACTTTTCAATAGTCCTGGGTGAGTTGTCACCCATTATCCAAATCAGACGGAAGACCCGTCAACATCTGGAAAAGGCTATAGAAAAACTCATACCCTAACTCCTACAACCTTCTGCATCTAGCTTAACAGTCTTCCATTTAAGGACTTGAAAAATTTAGCCTATAACGGGATAAGACAACATTTCAACGAATCCATCCCCTAAATCTCGATTAGGAGAAAAGTACACCCACATGCATCATAACCATAATTCCCATAATTCTCTTAACATCAGCATTTCCCTACATGTCAATATCAATCAATTTGTACATATTGTATTGAGATCACATATCATAGAGACATTTCATGTGTATACACATGGGCATACATCACATCACAATCTCACGGGCCCCCAATTATCAGATAAATTATTATGATACGTCCCATACCGCACCATAAAATTCTGTCTCATAATTAGGTCCCTCAATTTCAATCATTCATAAGCCTCAACAGACTTCGACCCATCGGCCGCGGCCAACTCAACAGTTTGTGGTCTTCCAGCCTGGCCGAGCATCGTCTCACACCATCAAGCATGACAACATCTACATCTAGATGGCATTCCGATTAAGAGCATCGATCCAGCATCCACTGCGACTGGCATCCGTTAACTTGGGGCATTCCCAAAAGAGTATCGTCCGGCCCCAAAGGCTCGTGACGGGATCTCATATCACTTATACATTTATCTCAATTCATAATTCATCAATCAATTGCATAATTCAATCACATCATCAAATATGTCATTTCTAATAAGCAAACAATAAAAACAGTCACAAACTATTATCGGCCCTAACCAGCAGAAACTGTTCACTTACACGTCTCTGGTTTTAACTCTAGAAACCTAACCAAATGAGTTCAGAAAATTCTCAAATTTGAATATGTTATAAAGGACACATAAATGAAATTTTTTCCTGAAGACATCAAAGTCTAGATCCTTCTATATTCGGCCCAGTAAATCGCTCAATCCAGCACCAAAATTAGGTCCGTTCTCAGAAAATCTGTTTTCCGAAATCAGTCTGGTTCGAGGTCTTAAACATGTCCATTTGACTTAAAATTTGAGTATGTTAAACTAGAAGAGGTGATAAAAAAAAATTTGTGAAGAAAACATTTCGAAATTCGGACCCCAAGAGTTGATAAAAACTCCTAGAATCCTGAAGAGTCACCAATTCCAGAGAAAACTGCAGTTCTGTTGGAAAATGACGGAGCTGATATCTCCTGCTTCTGAGATCCTAAAAATCTTGAGAAAATTTTATTTTGTAGCTGAGGATGTCTAAAACATTTCTTCAGAAGACCTCAACCTCAAATTCGTAACCATTTTCAATCTACAAAAATGGCAAACAGCAGACGTCCAGGAACCGGTTCTGAAGAACAGCCACTGTTTTCAACCAAATCATCCCCAAACATGTTAATCTCATGAATTATACTAACATTAATCCATTCTAATGCTAATCTAACCATTGTAAATTATAATTAATTCATAGTTAAGTTAGTCTAAACCATCTTTAAACCTAATCAACCTCCTAAGCAAATGTAATTAGCCCCTAATCAAGAATTAGGGAAACTAACTCACTTAATTTGTGGATTGAAGAACTCCCGACGACGGCGGCGACGAAATCACAAGGCTCACAACTCGAAGAGTGACGGTTCGTTGAAGTTGAGCTCAAGGCCAAGGGCGCTCAGCTTGAGCGGATAGTGTGCAACAGTGAGGATGATGATGGTGCAGAGGTGGTGGAAATGGAGGATGGTGGTGAGACCAGTAGATGATGAAGTTAGAGAAAATAAAAGCAAATAAATGGAGGTGAAAGAAATTGGGGGTGCTACGGTAGAAGGGAGAATGCGTGAGGGGGAGAAGAGAGAGAGAAGGGAGAGAAAAAGAAAAGAAGAAGGGAGGGGATGTTGTCGAGAGGAGAAAGGGGGGAAGAGGAGAGAGAAACAATAAAGTGATGGAGAGGAAGTTGGGGGAAATTGCAGCAGAAGGGTTGGTGTAAGTGAGGGGTGGAAAAGTGGGAGAGAGAGGGAGAGGAAATTGTGTGCGAAGGATGGGGGAAGAAAACGTGAGAGAGAGAGAGAGAGAGAGAGAGAGAGAGAAGAAAGAGAAAAGAAAAGGAGGAAGAGGAATCTCGGCCGAAGGAGGAGGAAGCGTGAAGGAGAGGTGAAAGAGGAGAGAGAAAGAAAATGAGAGAGAGAAATAATAATACTATTGTTATCATTTTTTTTTCCAATCTCCGATTTTTCATCCGATAATTTATTTTTCCAAAATTTCGGGCTCACCGACAATTCGAAGGATGATGAGACGACATCCAATAATTAAAAATGGAAACCCTCGAAAATTCGATATTTGAAATCGAATTAAATTTCATGGTTAAAACCGATTGAACACAACTTTAGTACAACCTAATATATCGGGTGGCTCTTAAGGGTTCTCGCGCAGTTGACCCATGGTCAATAATTTTCGATCCACGTTTGTGCATCTTCGAATCGTGAACGACCCTCGATTGTCATGTAATCGCGATGGCTCAATTACATACTCTGAATATAATATCAATAGAAAATCGGTTTATTGTCGTTCAATGCGAATATCATAATTGTGCGGAATCACCCGCGAACCAACTATGTACTTTAGTCGAATCAATTTACTCCGTTCGCTAATTGATTTATACAATGTAGTATTGACCCTTATCGATCCTTATGGTCGAGTGGTCGATTTCCAATCGAATTCTCTAGTCTTTGGCGTTTTAACCCTTTACGGCATCACCTAATGAATTAGTTAAAACTCGTGAATGATCAATTCGAAGTAAAATAACTAGAAGTGCGTCAATGAAATAACCATTTTATATATTTCGAACTAGGGCCAAATTTCAGGATATCACATATGGATTGGAGTGTGAAGTTAAGAACATGCAGTCCGCCCATCAAGCCTCTTTAGTTTCTTTGCATGACCAAGTACAAGCCCTTCATCTTCAAGTTCAAGCAATTGCAAATGGTGAGGCTATTGCACAACTAAAGGACAATCTGAGGAAACTAGAGGAAAATGTCCAATTTATGAGGGATTTCCAGCTCATTCACATTGCTAAGCAACCCTGATTTTATCAAAACCTTTTTTCAAGTTCTCCACTTTTTGCTGTTGACAAAAAGGGGCAAAAAGCTTGTGCATATTTGAATTATCTTTTGTTGATTTGCCTGATTTGACTTTTGTTATTTGACTTGGTTTGCTTTCGGACTGTTAGACATTTGACTGTTATTTGGATTTGAATTTTCTTGCAGCAACTAAGATTGTGATTTTGAATATGGATGGATAGTTTTATTTGTTATGAAGTATTAACATGTTTTCTGTGGTTGCGGAATCAATACTATTCAAGCCTTAATTTATCTTTATAAAACATCACAATTTGTTTGAGTGTTGCAGGTTAAAATTTTGCAAATCTACAGGAAAGTTTTGTCACCATCAAAAAGGAGGAGATTGTTAAAGAAAACTCCTTAATTGTTTTGAAGCTAACAAAACCTTTCCAGAAGTCTAGTCTAAAAGACTTGTAGACTCAAGTGTTATAGTTTGAAGAATTTAAGACTCATCTGTCAAAGTCTGAAGACCGATTAGACCTTATTCTCAAAGTCTGACCTCACTGACAGATTCCAGACCGACGAATAGCAGATTAATCTAGATGCATGTTTATCTTCAAAGATTTGGTTCGTACGATTGAAGAAGATCTTACGGCTAGAGATAGCACCTAGTGATCAATTATTCTTATTGGAATCAATTTTAAATAATTACATTTTTTGTGAGATCTTGAGGAAGTGTAATAGAGTTTCTACACTCTGTGGTCAAGGACGTGAGATTGTAAATTCTCTTTTGGTTCATAGTGAAATCCAGCCAATGGGCTGTCAGTGCGGGAGAGTGGACGTAGGCTTGACCTAAGCCGAACCACTATAAACTTAGTGTTTCTATTCTCTTTCCCTAAACTCCTTACTTTAATTCGTAACTTTATATAACTGCTTATAGTCGTTTATATCATTCAGTCTATTATCCTCTAAAGACGAGCTAATTGGTTAAGTCTCGTGAAAAATTCCGTTTAACACCTATTCACCCCCTCTAAGTGTTCTTACTAGCCCTATCAGGTAGTGCGTTGGTGGCTGAGGTGTGGTGGTTGCTCGGCGGTGACGACGCGGCTATTGGATGGAGCTAGCGGCAAGGACGAGCGCGGCTGGACTTGGTGTTGGTAGGGCTGCAGCTGAAGCAGCGAAGGAGATGGTAGCTGTGGTGGTGATGGCGTGTGGCCAAGGAGCTGCTGGCATAAGGTGCTAGTCAATTGATGGCATGAAGGTGGCGATTGATGAGAGAGTGCTAGTGATGGGGTGGAGCTGTTGTGGAATTGGGCGTGAGGTGATATGTTGGTGGTGGCATGAAGACTAGCGGCAACAACAAAAGAGAAAAGAACAGAACCAAAGCCATAAGAGGGAAAAACGTGAGGGGGTTGATGGCTGTGGAGTTAGGGGATGATAGTGATGATGTTGGCGTGGGTGAGGGGTGCAGCAAGAAAAATGAAGCTGGATGTTGGAGAGGAAATGGAGCTACTAGCGTGAGGGGAAAAGGGAGTTAGTGGCAGAACAAAAGAGGAGAAGAAGATGAGGCGTGAGGAAGAAAGAAAGGAAATGAAGACTGTTCTGCTGGGGGGGTTCATGCATGAAGAGAAGAAAGAGAAATGAGAGAGAGAGAGAGAGAGAGAGAGAGAGAGAGAGAGAGAGAGAGAGAACAAGAAGGTCAAGGGCATGACCAATCAAATGCCTAGCCAAAATATCAACCCATCATCACATTGGCACAAAATTCCTATGCCCCTAAAGTCTTTGGCCCAACCAATGGCCATTTTTCTTGTAATTTCTCACAAACAAAGATAATTTGGGCAGCAAAAATCCCATTTTCTCTCTTGATCCGAATTTCCCTTAATTTTTTCCATTTTGTCTAAAATTGATTTTCTGTAAAAATTCCAGACTCGATGAAATTTCTTCGAAAGATGAGACGACGTCCTAAAAATAAATCGTGACACGCTCAAACGTCCGATTCCCGAAACCAAAATTCAATTTCGTGGTTAAAATCAACTAAACGGGATTTTAGTACAACCTAACCTATCGGGTAGCTTTAGGGATTTTAGCACATTTGACCCATGGTCAATAATTTTCGATCCACGTTTGTGCATCTCCGACTTGTAGACGACTCTCAGTTGTTGTAAAAATCGTAAGATTTCAATTACGTGTACCAAGTATAAAATCGATAGAAAATTGAATTAGTGTTGTTCGACACAAATTTTGCAATCATGCAAAATCATCCGCAATTCAATTACGTGATTCTGTCGAATTGATCTATATCCAATCACATTTCAATTATAACGGTGTCATATTGACCCTTGCCGATTATTATGGTCGAGCAATCGATTTCTGATTGAATTCTCGAGTCTATCGCGTTTATATTCCTTAACGGCTTCACTTAATAGGTTAGTTAACTCGTGAGTGGCCAACTTAGAGAAAACTGACTATAGGCGCGTCGACAAAATACCCATTTCATATTACCGAGACGAGGTCGAATTTCAAGATGTCACACAACTACCTTCACTTAGAGCATTATCTCTTGAAGGTGTACATGCAGTAAGCACGATAGGCCTTGAATTTTATGGAGGTAAAATGCCTTTTTCATCCTTAACAACTTTGAAGTTGGAAGAGATGTTGGCATGGAAGGATTGGTCTCGTTATGCTGGTGGTTGGGAAGAAGATGTCCTATTCTCTTGTCTTCAGCATCTTGTTGTCCAGAGATGTTGTTCGTTGGTTGGGACATTGCCTAGTCAACTTAATTCTCATGAAGCTTGAAAATCATTCATACCCGCATTTGAATAACTCAACCAGTGTGGTTTGTCTCCCATCTCTCTGTGAATTGTATCTTGAGGATTGTAACAAGGAGATCTTTAAAATCTTGGTCAACCTAACTTCTTTGACCATTCTAAGAATTGAGAATCTTGTAGAGCTTGTTGGCTTTGATCATGGGTTTATGAGCTACTTGGTTAAGCTAAAGGAGCTTTATATAGGGTGGTGTGACAAGCTAAACTACTTGTGGCAAGATGGAAATGAGATGCAAAATCTTACTTGCCTTCAAAGTGTAGTCATTGATAGTTGTCCTCAATTCACATCTTTTTAGCTGGAGAAGGAGAAATGGAGCTATCCTGCAACCTTGAAAAGATGAAATTGAGAAATTGCACAAGTTTAGAAAAGCTTCCAAGCAAGATGTACACATTAAGACATTTGAGGGTTGAGAATTGCCCAAAAATCATGGGACTAATAATTCCTCAAGATGACCCTAGTAGCAATAATCTAATATCTGAACTTTAATTTCTTGACAAAAGTGAATGTGATTCTTTGGTATCCTTTCGTTTGTCGAGGGTAGACTTGCTTCTCTAAAGGAGCTTATTATTTATGGCTGTGAGGGGGTGGAGTCACTCGAACAAATCACCATAGAATCGCTAATTTTTTTTTATTATAAAGAGATTTAAGAATTTGGTAAGCCTATCCTGGTGCCTTCACATGCTTTCCCATCTCCCTTATTTGGAAATAAGGGTCTCTAGCATTGGAGATAGAGAACTCTCTCCCCTTCCCATCACTTTGTCGAGTCTCACACTTCATAAGCGTTTGATGATAAAGTCTCTACTAAACGAGTGGAATCATCTTACATCCCTCTTATGGCTACAAATTATAAGGTGTGAAAATATCAAATTCATTCCCAAAGGATGTTTGCCTCCCAATTTGCAGACATCTTCAGTTAGGGGTTGCGATAATATGAAGCAACCAATAAGAGAATGGGGCTTACCCATGCTCACATCCCTCGAGAGTCTAGGAATGGATGGAAACAACCAGGCCACCGTCGCTGGTCCCCGAGCCACCAGCCCACCTCCACCTGGCCCCGCCGTTGCCGCTTGGCCCATTCCCGCACCCTCCTAGCTCCCTCGACCAGCCCTCTCAACCCTCAGCAGAATCGAAGTTCCAACTTAGAGCTGAAGCTTCGTGGGCGTGGGCCTTTTTCAGACTTTTTCGGACCTCCCTTGGCGTCGTCATAGGCCCGTGTCTCACTCGCCTCAATGTCATCGTCGCCGTGAACTCATCGGCTCGCTAATCCTATGAGTTTACTTGCTAAACTCTACTTATGGAGTTAATTATGCTTAGGACAGGTTTAGGTTAGTCTAAGTGAGATTAGTGTATTTATTTAGCTTGGTTAGCTAATTAGATTAATTAGATAGGTTAATTAGGTGGTTAGTTAGTTCAATTATGTAGTTTAATTAGATTAGATGTAGCTAAGTTGGTTACATTATTTATTTAAGTCCAATTAGGTGGTTAGATTAGTGTATATAGCTTAATTAGTGATTTATTTAATTATTTTGCATTTATTTAATTATTTTGTAATTTATTTAATTATTTATTATTTTTCACAAATTATACCGGGATAGCCGGTCGTTAGAATTTCTTGCTAATTGTCATGGTGTAATTAGTTTGTGCAATTGATTGTTAAATTGTGCAATTGAATGATGATTGTTGATTTTGAGTTATTATTCCAAAATTATGGATTTTTGGTATTTAATTAGAAAAATACCGGGTATCGGTTTTTACGCCAAAAGATGTTTTTAGTACTATATCAAATAGTGGGATTTTTAAAAGTGAGGATATCACATTTTATAACTCAAATTGACCGTGTACTCACACACGATTATTTTACCAAGCATTTTTAATATAAAGAAAATAGGCCAATTACATTATTTTAATTGAGGCATTTGAGTGCAAAGCACGATCTCCTCGGCCAGGATTGGATGTGCATGTGATTGTTATGAGAACCTGTCACCCGATGAAGGTCGAGGGGACGATGCTCCTATATGGAATGCCTTTGTCAACGGATGCTAGTCGCAGTAGAGGCTGAGCTGATACTCCTTCAGGAATGTCGTCTAGAGGTATACGTTGATGTGCTCGATGGGGCGAGATGACGTCCGGTTATGCCGAAAAATTGCTGACTGTTGAGTCGGCCGTGCCCATGGGGCCATAATTAATTGGAACATTTGTCTGAGTGAGATATAACCGCGCCTGATTATGGGACAAAATTGTGTGGCACGGAATGACACGTGTCATAATGATTTCGCCTTATAATCAGGACCCTGTGATTAATTGATTTGAAAGTGAGGCGTTCAAATTATTGATTGCATCTACTGCATTTATAAATATTATATGAGTCGTATTGACATGCAGGAAGGCGCTGAGGTGAAGTAAGTCTTCTGTGATGTGTGATTAGACTACCTCTAGGCATATTTCTTTCCTAATCGGGGTTTAGGACGTGAACTCACTGAGACATTATCTTACCCCGTTATGGTTTAGATTTTTTTTACAAGTCCCTAGATGGAGGCACGACAGATGAGATATGGGGTTCCTTAGATGATGGATTTTGAGTTCACCTATTTCCTTATCCCCGGGACCATCCTAACCCGAGAGTTAGTGGAGTCCGTTGTATGGGTCGAGGATGGCCGACCTTAGTTGGTACCTCATGGATTTGTAGCATGGTTCATTAACTTTCCGCAAGGGGGTAGGGAGGGTCCCCTACAAGATTTTGACGAACCTCCGATTGGAACCAAAGAGTGGAAGGTAGGTCATCTGATGAATCTCGACACCCCTAATGGTGTCGTGGAGGACCCGAAGCCCCCAGAGCCTATGGACGAGGAGTCTAGAGCCTAGATGGTTTAGTAGCTCTTCTTTTTAGAGTTAGGCCCTTATATATATAGACTAGTTGTGTACTTAAACCAATTTGTTTATAAAAGTGTGTTTTGTGTTATCTGAGTGTCCTGCTTTTCTATCCCATGTATGTTGTTGTCTGGGGATTGTTTATTTCACTTCCGCATGTGCATGATTTGTTTGGGTCGGCGACGCATCATGGGAACGTTGCAATTTAGTCGACAACCGAAGGGTGTGCGTGCACTTGAGGTTCATGGCGTGACATCCCCACCCGGAGTGGTATCAAAGCTGGTCAATGTATGTAGTAATAAGGTACGATAGGTTATGGGATAGTTAGTAGAAAATGCATTTTTCTTATGCTGATGCATGTGATTGATAGTTGATTGGTAGTTGTTTTATGTGGGTCACTCGATTTCTAATTCTATATGGAATTGGAAAGCAAGTTCTGTAGAGAGTCTGCAAGATGAGTGACTAGGAGCAGAGAACACCTAGGAAAAGGTCGATAGGATCTTTCACTCGGGGTAGGACACCGACGAGGGTCGGTACCCAAGGGAGAGAGTAGGCGCAGGCCAGCGTGAGTAGAGTAATGCCGCCGCAAGTCGATGCTAGTGTAGCAGCACCTGGCGATCCTAGAATCGATGGAATCATACAAGCGCTCGAGACCCTGGGGAATTTGATGGACTAGCAGGCCCAAAACTAAGCCGCCGCAACTACCGCTGCCACTACAGCCACTACTACAGTTGCCGCCAATGTTGCTGTTGCTGTTGCAGCCGCACTTGTCGAAGTCCAACCTGGAGTGGTGATCGGGGAGAGGCCGATGCACAAGCTCGTTAAGCAGTTCCTGAAGTTGAACCCGCTGAGGTTCACAGGTGCAGGTGATCCCAAGGTTGCAACCCTTTGAATCCAAGAGTTGGAGAAAGCATTTGCACTGCGGTGCACCGAGGAAGAGAAGGTTGTCCTTGCAATCTACTAGCTGCAAGGTAACGAAAGTACTTGATAGAGGGCCACCAGAGGGAGAGTGTTCCCTCAGGGCATGGTTTCAGAGTGGAACGCCTTCATTGAAGCTTTAAATGGCAAGTATTTCTCTGACATTGCCAGGGAATAGAAAATGGAGGAATTCTAACGCCTTCATCAAGGTCTGATGACGGTAGACCAGTACAAGGCCAAATTTGCAAAGTTGTCCCTGTATGCCCCCAAACTAATAGAGGATCCGGCAGATAGATCTAGGAGGTTCAGGAATGGTCTTAGATCGGAGCTGAATGATCCACTGGTGCCATTCAACCTGAAAGACTACAATGACTTGTATGAGCAGGCCTAGTTGATAGAAAGGAACCTGAATGAATGAGCCACAGCATCTGGGTCACGTTCGGTTCGAACAGAGATAACAACCAGTTTGGGAAGAAACCTATGACCGGAGGAAGGTACCCGATTCTGCCCAACAGGAAGGGTGGGGTAGGAAAGTCAGCGCCGAGCTTTAATGGAGTATGTCGCTTCTACAGAAGACGACACGGAACGGCCCCGTGCCATTCTAGGTCGGGTGCTTACTTTGAGTGTGGTCAGCAAGGTCACCTGGCCAGAAACTGTCCTAGAAGGCCAATGGGACCACAGCAGCTACCGTCGCCACCACCAATGGGTCAGAACAGGGGATACTCGCTGTAGAATGCACCGCAAGGTGGTTTGAATAGGCCTCCAGCTCAAGGAAGGGTGTATGCTAAGTTAATAGGGATGAGTCCTGAATTGTTGGGGTTAGTCGTTAGCATATTTACCCCATTAAAGGATAAGGTGTTGTCTACGGTAGGCTGTCCTAATTGCAAGTTCGTTATTGGTGAGCGAGAGGGAAAGATAGATTTGATAGTCCTAGCCATGTATGATTTCGATGTAATAATTGGCATGGACCGGCTCATTAAGCAACGAGCTACTATAGACTGTTATCATAAAGCGATTCAGTTTAACCTGTTAGCGGGTGGAAGTTTCAAGTTTATTGGGAGTCAAGGAGGACCCTCAATTACCTTAATCTCGTCGCTTGAGGCAACTTGTTTATTAGACCAAGGTTGTCAAGGTTACTTGGCGACTGTCATAGATACAACAATTGAGGAGCTGAAGATGGAAGATATTGCAGTGGTTCAGGAGTTTCCAGATGTATCTCCGAAGGAATTACCTGGTCTCCCCTCAGAAAGGGAGATCGAGTTTGTAATTGAGTTGGCTCCCGAGACGGAGCCAATCTCTAAGGCTCCTTATCGCATTGCGTTGTCAGAGTTGAAAGAACTGAAGGTGCAGATTCAAGAATTGTTGGATAAGGGATTCATACATCCCAGTGCATCACCTTGGGGAGCACCAATTCTGTTTGTAAAGAAGAAAGATGGTTCGTTGCGCCTGTGCATCGACTATCGTCAACTCAATCAGGTGACGATCAAGAACAAGTACCCGCTACCGAGGATCGACAACTTATTTGACCAGTTGAAGGGAGCGTCAATATTCTCTAAAATCGACCTAAGGATAGGGTATCATCAGTTGAGAATCAGAAAGGAAGATATATCGAAGACAGCATTTCGCACGCGTTACGGCCATTATGAGTTCATTGTAATGCCATTTGGTTTGACAAACGCCCCAACTACTTTCATGGATTTGATAAATCGCGTATTTAAGGAGTATCCGAATCAGTTTGTGATCATGTTCATTGACAATATCTTGGTATACTCGAGAAGTCCAAAAGAGCACGAAAGACAATTGAGGGCAGTGCTTCAAGCTCTGCGAGATCATGGACTGTACGCCAAGTTCAGCAAGTACGGGTTTTGATTAACTCGTGTGACGTTCCTAGGTCACGTGATTTCAGGTGAAGGAATCGCCATGGACCCAACCAAGATTGAGGCTATGATCAACTGGCCAAGATCGACGACAATGACAACGATCAAAAGTTTCTTGGGTTTGGTAGATTATTACAGACGGTTCGTGGAAGGATTCTCAGCAATAGCCATGTCGTTGACTCAACTGCTAAAGAAGGAAGAGAAGTTTGTGTGGACAAATAAGTGCAAGCGTAGTTTCCAAGAGCTTAGTAGAAGCTGACTACCACATCAATGCTGATAATTCCATCTGGTCCTAGAGGATAGGAGATCTATAGTGATACGTCGTTTAGGAGATTAGGTTGCATGTTAATGCAACATGGCAGAGTCATTGCATACGCGTCCCATCAGTTGAGACCTCATGAGTTGAATTACCCGACGCATGACTTAGAACTCACAGTGATTATCTTCGCTTTGAAGATTTGGAGACATTAATTATGTGGAGAAAGGTTCCAGATCTTCACTGACTATCAAAGTCTCAAGTATTTATTCTCTCAAATTGAGCTGAATATGAGACAGTGTCGTTGGATGGAACTTCTTAAGGATTATGACTGCGACATTATGTATCACCCCGGAAAAGCTAATAAGGTTGTAGATGCATTGAGTCGAAAGTCTTCGATTGCACAGATGGTGATTCAAGAGTGGATTCTACTCGAAGGAGCTCGAGATTCGGTTTTTAAATTTAAGGTAGGCAACCTTTCAAATCTTATGGCCACCTTCAGAATTGAATCGGAAGTGTAGCTAAGAATCAAGATGCTATAGTTAACAAACCCAGAGATCCAAAAGATTCTACAAGAGGATATAGACAAGAGAAAGGCTGATTTTCAGGTTTCCGATGACAGAACACTGAAGTTTCGTGGACAATTGTGTGTACCTAACGATGCAGAGCTTAAGGAAGAGATTTTGTCAGAAGCTCATTGTAGTAGTTATAGCATTCATCCAGGCAGTACAAAGATGTATTAGAATCTGCATCAACACTATTGGTGGATCGGTATGAAGGCAGATATCGCCTAGCATGTCACCAAGTACCTGATGTGTCAACAAGTAAAAACACGGCATTGTAAACCGGGAGGACTGTTACAACCTCTCGAGATTCCTGAGTGGAAATGAGAATATATCACAATGGATTTTGTGATGGGCTTACTAAGGAATCAAAGGGGTAATGATTTCATATGGGTTGTGGTTGACAAATTGACGAAGTCTGCTCACTTCATTGCCGTACAAAAGGATTTTGCATTGGATAGGTATGCAGAGTTGTACGTGCATCAAATAGTGCGTTTGCATGGAGTGCCAATGACGATCACATCTGATCAAGACCCAAAGTTTACAGCAGCCTTCTAGAAAATTTTACAAACTACCTTGGGAACAAAGCTACAGTATAGTATGGCTTATCATCCTCTAACAGATGGCCAGTCTGAGAGGACGATTCAAACCCTCGAGAACATGCTGAAAGCTTGCATGCTAGACTTCAAGGGAAGCTAGGAGGAACAACTTCATCTAGTCAAGTTCGCCTACAACAACAGTTATCAGCAGAGTATTCAGATGGCATTGTTTGAAGCGTTGTATGGCAGAGCGTGTAGAACTCCAATTTGTTGGGATGAAGTCGGAGAGTGGAAGACTACCGGCCCAGAGTTAGTTTAACAGTCAGTGAATGCAGTTGCAGTTATCAGAGACAGACTAAAGACAACTCAGAATTGTTAGAAAAGCTATGCATATAAGCGCCAAAGACCATTGCAATTCCAAGTTGGTGAACACGTCTTTCTGAAAATGTCACCGATGAGGGGTACTTTGCGCTTCTACAAGAAAGGGAAGCTGAGTCCAAGGTATGTTTGTTCCTTTGAGATTCTAGAGAGAATAGGGGCTTTGGCATATCATCTTGAGTTACCGCCGAGACTAGCGCAAGTAGATGACGTCTTCCACGTGTTGATGTTGAGAAAGTATAAGCCTGACTCAACCCACATGCTGAATTTTGAAGAGTTAGACATGGACGACAGAATGTCGTACGTAGAAAGACCAGTTCAGATTGTGAATCGCAAAGAACAAGTTCTGCGCACCAAGACGATCTCGTTAGTCAAAGTGGTCTAGCAACACCACGGAACATAAGGAGCAACCTAGGAAAGTAAAGGCTTGATGAGATAACAATACCCCCACCTTTTTTATTGAGAATTGTAATTGTTTAAATTTCGAGGACAAAATTTTTATAAGAAGGGAAGAGTTGCGACATCCTGATTTTCAACCATGTTTTCAATGAAATGAAATAAGCTTTTCATCAACGCACCTATAGTCTTTTTGTCACGCCCTGAACCTCGAGCGCGCGTGCATCCCTCAATGGCCGATAAAATTTGCGACGTCCCAGGACATGTCGCTAACCCATTCATTTTATTACATATATGGAAGCGTATAAACAATCCCCAGACAACACATATATGGGATAGAAAAGCACAATACAAATTTTCACAAAACACTTTTCTAAACAAACTAGGTTTATATACAATACTATTCTATAACCAAAAGCCTACTCCAAAAAGAAGAGTCACCAAGCCAGCTAGGCACACGACTCCTCAACCGAAACCTCTGAGGCCTCCAGGGGTTCTGGGTCTTTTACGACACCATCAGGGGGGTCAGCTACCCCCTCACCCACCGTAGCATTAACTACAACGACTAGGATGTCGAAACCCTGTAGGGGACATTGCCAGACCCCATTAGGCCCATGGTGGAACCACGCCCTGAACCAATGAGGTACCAACTGAGGTTGACCCTCATCGACCAAGATGGTGATCACTATGAGCTCATGGAGCCAGAGACTCCCGGGGATAGGGACGTCGGTACTCTACTTTGTATACCCCCTCGGCTGTCCAAAATGTACTGGAGGGACCGTTATCTACGGACCTGAAAAAGTTAAACCCACAATGGGGTGAGACGATGTCTCAACGAGTTCACACCCTAAACCCCGATTAGGAAGAAAATACGTCTAGAGGTAGTCTAACCACACATCACACAAGACTCACCTCGCCTCAGATCCTTCCTGCACATCAGTATAGTTCATATCACATATCATTGCATTAAAAGCACTCATCAATCGGGACGTCTGAACTTATATCACAAACAATTACAGGGGTTTCGATTATAAGGCCAAATTATCATGATATGTCACATTCCGTGCCACACAATTTTGTTCCATTATCAGGCGCGTCAATTTCAATCATCCATGCGTCCCAATTAATTACGACCCAATGGCCATGGCCAACTCAACAGTCAGCGGTCTTTCGACATAGCCGAGCATCGTCTCACACCATCGAGCACGGCAATATCTACATCTAGACGGCATTTCACATAAAAGCATCGGTCCAACCTCCACTGCAACCAGCATCCGTTGACTTAAGGCATTCTCAGAGGAGCATCGTCCGGCTTAACAGCACGTGACGGGTTCCGACAACGATTCCATGCATATCCAATCCCGGCCAAGGGCATTGTGCTTTGCACTCAAATGCTTCAATTAAAATAATGTGCTTAGCCTATTTTCTTTATATTGAAAACACCCGGTAAAATAATCGTGTGTGGGACATAGTCAGCTTGAGCCATAAAATGCGATATCCTCCTTTTAAAAATATCAAATTTTAATATAGTACTTAAAAACATTTTTGGTGTCAAAACTCGACACCCAGTATTTTCTAATTAAATACCAAAATTTCATAATTTTGAAATAAATACTCAAAATTAACAATCATCACTCAATTGTACAATTTAACAATCAATTGCATAAACTAAACACACCACTCCAAAGACGAAATTTTAGCTACTGGCTATCCCGGTATAATTTTCGGAAAATATTAAATAATTAAATAAATAGCAAAATTAATAACATAAATACAAATTAACTAGATAAATGCATACTTAGGCCTAAAACACTAATTTAACCACCTAAACGGGCCTAGAAAAATATGCACCTATATAATTAAATACTACAATCTAATTAACCCTTAAATAATCTAATTTAACTACCTAATTAGGCTAATTAAGTAACTAAATCACTAATCAATCTAAACTAACCACCTAAGCCATACTTAAGGTAATATAATTACCCACTAAGCATAATTAATCTCCTAAGCAAGGTTTAGCAAGTAAACTCATCGAATTAGTGGGCCGATGAGTTCACGGTGACAGCAACGCGACGGCAAGCAACACTCGGGTCTAAAGCAATGCCAAGGGAGGTCCAAACGGGCTCGGAAAAGGGCCACAAAGTCTTAGCTTGGGCTGAGACTCGGCTTCTTCTTGTTGGCTAGAACGGGCGATCGAGGGGGCTAGGATGGCGAAAAGGGGCACGGCGGGCGACTAGGTGGCGACGGCAAATGGGGGGGGTCTTCGGACAGCTGGACGGCAACGATGGAGCTCAGGCGAAGCTTCTACAAGGATGAACAGAGGCGGCTTGGGGCTTCGGGATGGCGAGGACGTGAGCAGAGGCAAGCACGACGGCGGTAGGCTGGCGGGCGGCTTGCGGCTGCTCGAGCGACTAACGACGGCAGTGAAAAGCTCGAGCGGCTACTGCTAGTCTTCCTCTGGTTCTTGGCTGGATTTCTTGAGCTCAAACAACAACAATGAAGAAAGCAAAGGCAAGGAAGAAGAAGAAGAAGGCTGCAGCTTGAATGGGGACCACCAAGCCTCCAAAGTCTTCAACAAATATCCAAATTAGTCATCATTTGGCCTCCACTTGTTGCTGCCTCAACCTCATCCACTTTCCTTCACAAAACTTCCCTTAAAAGCCACCTAAGTTGCTGAAATGTTGCACACCCCCTTGGCCTATGAATTTTGAACATTTCCCCTCCAATTCCAACTCAAATCCTCTCTAATTGGACTTAATTCAAAGGCTAAGATGCCAAGGTAAGTGCCCACATCAAATTCCACATTTTCCTTACCAATAGAACCAACTTGAATGCCAAAAATTCACACGAAAACAACCCTTTAAATTTCCCTGTCCAAAAACGTCCAATCTTGAATTTTCACCAAAAACTCAGGTTTGCAGAAAAATCTTCAAAGGATAAGTCGACGTTCCTAAAATAAATCGTGACATGATAGAACTTTCAATTTCTGAAATCGAGTTCAATTTCGCAGTTAATTTCAACCAACGCGAACCTAACCTACCGAGTAGCTTTTAGGAATTTTTAGTGCATTTGACCTATGGTCAATTATTTTCGAACCACATTTTGTATCTTTGACTCATTAGTAACTCTCAGTTATCATGAAAATCTTGAGATTTCAAATATGGGCACAAGATACATAAATGAAAAAATATTCAGTTTAGTGCCGTTTGACGAGAATTTTGCAATTAGGTGAAATCACCAACACTTTAATCACATGCCTCTATCGAAACGACCTATCTCCAATCTTTGATCGATTTTGACGATGTCGTATTGACCCTTATAGATAAGCACAGTCGAGCAGTCGATTTCTGGTCAAATTCTCAAGTCTATTGCGTTTAGATTCCTTAACGACTTCACCTAATAGATTAGTTATCTCGTGAATGATCAACTCAGACTTAAGAATTTGATCAAAAATCTATAAGGATGTCACTTTTCTCTGAGCTGATCACTCACGAGATAACTAATCTATAAGGTGAAGCCGTTAAGGAATCTAAACGTGACAGACTAATCAGAAATCGACTGCTCGACCGTGCTAATCTGTAAGGGTCAATACGGCACCGTTAAAATCAACTAGAAACCGGAGATAGGTCGATTCGACTGAGGCATGTAATTAAAGTGTGAGTGATTCCACCTACTTGCAAAATTCACGTCAAATGGCATTAAACCGATTTTTCTGTTATTTTTGTACCCTATGCCCGTAATTGAAACCTTGAGATTTTCACAACAACCAAGAGTCACCTATGAATCGGAGATATACAATATGGATCGAAAATAATCGACCATGGGTCAATTGCGCTAAAAATTCCTAAAAGCTACCCAGTAGGTTAGGTCATGCTAAAATCGCGTCCAGTTGACATTAACCACGAAATTGAACCCAGTTTCAGGAATCAAAAGTTCTAACATGTCACAATTTATTTTAGAAACGTCAACTTATCCTTTGAAGAATTTTCGGGAAACCCGGATTTTCGATGAAAAATCAAAGTTAGGCAATTTTTGACTGGGAAATTTGGAGGGCTATTTTTGTGTGAATTTTTGACATTCAAGATGGATCAATTGGCGAGGGAAATTGTAGAATTAAGTGTGGGCTTCCTCCTTGGCAATTTGGCCATTGAATTGAGGTCATTTGGTGTGAAATTGAAGTGAAATTGAAGAGGAACACATGAAATTCGTATGCCATGGGGGGTTGCAACATTTCAGCTTCAATCTTGGCTTGTTAGGGAAGCTTGAGGAGGGAAATGGCTGCTAGCTTGTGGCTGAAGGCTGATGGGGCCTTGCACTTGAGTTTTAAGATATTTTGGCTCTACTTTGTGGCCTCTTTGTCCCCTTCCAACTGCAGCAGCCCATCTTTATCTTCCTTGCTTCTCTATCCTTCATTGTTTCTGAAGTAGAATTAGAAGACCAGCCAAGATCAGCCAGTCCTCCCTCCCTGCTGCACACCGATCACTTGAGCCCGCCGAAGCCGCAGCAGCTGCCGCCCGCCGGTCGCACGCAAGGCCAGCCCCAAGCCCACTCGACCGCGCCTCCAGCCCCGCGCGTCCCCTGTGTCCCGAGCCATTGTCCGCCTTTGTCGTCCAAGTCGTCAACCAAGCCGCTGTCGCTAGTCCCCAAGCTGCTAGCCCACCTTCACTTGGCCCCGCCGTTGCTGCCTGGCCCATTCCTGCGCCGTCCTAGCTCCCTCGACCAGCCCTCTTAGCCCTCAACAGAATTAAAGTTCCAGCTTAGAGCTGAAGCTTCATGGGCCTTTTTCGAACCTTTCTGGACCTCCCTTGGCGTCGTCGTAGTCCCGGTCTCACTTGCCTCCGCGTCGCCGTCGCCATGAACTCATTGGCTCACTAATCCCATGAGTTTACTTGCTAAACTCTACTTAAGGAGTTAATTATGCTTATGAGAGGTTTAGGTTAGTCTAAGTGAGATTAGTGTATTTATTTAGCTTGGTTAGCTAATTAGATTAATTCGATAGGTTAATTAGGTGGTTAGTTAGTTCAATTAGGTAGTTTAATTAGATTAGATATACCTAAGTTGGTTACATTATTTATTTAAGTCCAATAGGTGGTTTGATTAGTGTATATAGCTTAATTAGTTATTTATTTAATTGTTTTGCATTTATTTAATTATTTTGTAATTTATTTAATTATTTATTATTGTTCAAAAATTATCTTTTGGGATAGCCGATCGTCAGAATTTCGTGTTGATTGTCGTGATGTAGTTAGTTTGTGCAATTGATTGTTAAATCTTGCAATTGACTGATGATTGTTGATTTTGAGTTATTATTCCAAAATTATGGATTTTTTGGTATTTAAATAGAAAAATACCGGGTGTCGATTTTTGACGCAGAAATATGTTTTTAGTACTATATCAAATAGTGGGATTTTTAAAAGTGAGGATATCGCATTTTATAACTCAAGCTGACCATGTACCCACATATGATTATTTTACCGGGTGTTTTTAATATGAAGAAAATAGACCAAGCACATTATTTTAATTGAAGCATTTGAATGCAAAGCACGATTTCCTTGGCCGAGATTGGATGTGTGTGTGATCGTTATGAGAACCCATCACCCGATGAAGGTCAAGGGGACGATGCTCTTATATGGAATGCCTTTGTCAATGGATGCTAGTCGCAGTAGAGGCTAGGCCGATACTTCTTCGAGAATGCCGTCTAGAGGTAGACGTTGCCGTGCTCAATGGGGCGAGACGATGGTTGGCTATGTCGGAAAACCGCTGATTGTTGAGTCGGCCGTGCCCATGGGGTTGTAACTAATTGGAACGTTTGTCTAAGTGAGATATAACCGCACCTAATTATGGGACAAAATTGTGTGGCACGGAATGGCACGTGTCATAAAGATTTGGCCTTATAATCGGGACCCCTGTGATTGATTGATTTGAAAGTGAGATGTTCTATTTATTGATTGCATCTATTGCATTTATAAATGTTATATGAGTCGTACTAATGTGCAGGAAGATGCTGAGGTGAGGTAAGTCTTCTGTGATATGTGATTAGACTGCCTCTAGGTATATTTCCTTCTTGATCGAGGTTTAGGGCGTGAACTCGCTAAGATATTGTCTCACCCCATCGTGGTTTAAATTTTTTTTACAGATCCCTAGGAGATATGGGGTTCCCCAGACAATGGATTTTGAGTTCACCTATTTCCCTATCCCTAGGACCACCTTGACCTGAAATTTAGTGGAGTCTGTGGTATGGGTCGAGGAGGGCCGACCTCAGTTGGTACCTCATCGATTTGTAGCATGGTTCATTAACTTTCCGCAAGGGGGTAGGGAGGGTCCCCTACAAGATTTTGACGAACCTCCTGTTGGAACCGGAGAGTGGAAGGTAGGTCATCTGATGAATCTCGACACCTCTAATGGTGTCGTGGAGGACCCGAAGCCCCCAGAGCCTATGGACGAGGAGTCTAGTGCCTAGATGGCTTAGTAGCTCTTCTTTTTGAAGTTGGGCCCTTTTATATAAAGACTAGTTGTGTACTTAAACCAGTTTGTTTATAAAAGTGTGTTTTGTGTTATATGAGTGTCCTGCTTTTCTATCACATGTATGTTGTTGTCTGGGAATTGTTTATTTCGCTTCACTTCCGCATGTGCATGATTCGTTTAGGTCGGCGACTCGTCATGGGACCGTCGCAATTTAATCAACTACCAAGGGGTGTGCACGTGCTTGAGGTTCGAGGCATGACAAGATTAATGCTCAAAACTCACTGGCGACTATTGGCCCCTCATCCAAGAGATCCCTCGCATCATCATTCATTGATGTTTGGATCAAATGAACTGATTCGCCCACGAGCGGTCAATTTTCTACGGTTCGGGTAATTTCATGTTTCACAATTAAAAAAAAAAGGATCAAGAAAAAGAAAAAGAGAGAAGCTTTTGATCTTATTTGGTGCATTGATATGTTCGATATTTTCTTCTAGTGAAAATTAAAAGCATGATTAGTTATGTGGAAGTTGTGATATGATTGTGAAGAAAGGGGATGCGAGTTTTTTTTTTTTATTTTTGTTAGAATCGAGAACATTCTTTTTGTTGATGATGATCGTTTGTAGTATTAAGCAGTCGATCTAAGATTAAATTCTGGCTCCAAGCTTTCAATACAACTCCAATTCCTGACAACATTGATATTAGATAAATCACCTTTTGTTTGGGTCTTCATCTCTAGTGGATTAGGAACTATTACTAACAGCTTGCTAGAAATTTTTAGCCAATATACTTATGCTTGTTTGGTGCTAGCTGCCTCTGTGTTTGGATTTGTTGGTAGTGACCTCCGAGGCAAACCTATTTAGTTCTTTAAAGTGTTGATTGTTTATGTATACTCTACTGTGGAATATTATTTCGTCATACATGATGTTCTTTGATCTGAAATCTTATGAGGCATTCTTCCTGCAAGGAGTTTCGAAACAAAAGCTTCGAGCTCCCTTGGGTTCCTTTGATGTAACTGGAAATATTGCACTTCAACCAATGTATGCATTGTCCAATACATCTCCTCCATCTTTTGTCACGCCCTGAACCCCGAGTATGTAAACATCCCTTGGCGGTCGATTAACAATGCGACGTCCTAAAACGCGTCGCCGACCCATTCTTTTTATCCTTTAACTATACGTATGCGGAAGCAATTTAAATAAACACCCAGTCAACCAACAGAATTAGGGATAGTAAAACACAACAATTTCCCAAAAACCACGATTTATTTATCAACCGGTTAACCCAACAAGTTTAATATGTACAAGCCTACTACAAAAGAAACTCCTATGTAACCTACAAGCCAAAAGGGTCAAAAGGTCAGGGTTAACTTCTAGTTGCACAAACTCCAAACACTTGCCCTAGTATCCAAGCGCAAAGCCAGGCACATAGTCAAGCGGGTACGGCTCCCTGGGCCCATCCAGATCAGAATCTGGATTCACAACGACACCATCAAGGATGTCAGTATCCATGGGGTCACCTACTTGCCCTCCCAAGTTTCCGACAGGCGGTCCATCAAAACCATGAAGTGAACCCACCCGATCACCGTTCGCCTCCCTAATAAACCACGCTTTGAAGTTGTGGGGCACCACATGTACTAACTCCTCATCTACCCATACTGTCGTAACAACCAGCTCGCGAGTATGGTTGGTCCAAGGGATAGGATATAGAGTAGTCTCCACGTCCATGTCCCAAGGGACCCCAAAACGTACAAGGCGACACTCCATACTACGGACCTGAAAATATTTGACAACGACGGGGTGAGATAAAATCTCAGTGAGTTAAATTCCTAAGCCTCGATTAGGACGCAAATTCTCCTCGAAGGCAGCCTAACCACGCACCACACATAAACTCACCTCACCTCGGCACACCCCTGTATATTAGCACGTCTCGCACAACAATAATAGTGTAACGTGCATAAATAACAATCAAAACACATACTAGAATTTCATGTGCATTGTCGACACACGTGTTCCAATTATTACGACCCCTCGGGCCATGGCCAACACAAGTGTCGGCGGTCTTCCGCCATGACCAGGTATCGTTCCGCCCCATTAGGCACGGCATCGTCTAAAACCCCCATTTAAATGGCATTCCATAAAGGAGTTTCGATCCAACCTCAACCGCGACTCGGCATCCGGACCCCCGCCGGGCATCGGATAAAATCGGGCATCACCCCTAAACTCTCATTAGGTGACGGGTTTGATTAAATGACCACTCAAGCACACCATCAATCAAGCCAACTTTTATTGTTGTTATTTAGCCAAGAACACAATACTTCGTTTTCAAATAATAAACTTGGGCAATTTTTCATATTTAAATATCCCGATAAAATATTTGTACATGGTCACGTATTCGACATCAACCCGTCAAACTTAGCCCACTTCTATTTTAAAACTCCATTGTTTTATCTAATACGTAAAATTTGGCGTCCAAACCTGACACCTCATATTTTCCATTCAATTGCCTATAAAACCGTCTTTTGTAATAATAAGCGAAACTTACCATAGAGCAATCAATAACATGATATTGCACGTACAAACAATCAAAATCACGCAAAATCTCATCCAAGAAAACGAGCATAAAATTCTACTTAACGACTAATCCGTCACTAATTACGCTAATCACGATTAATAAAGACTAAACTCAATTAATTAATCTAACCATGATTAATTAGACTAATCGAAATTATTTACACTAATCGTAATTAAATTTAATCTAAACTATCCTTAATCGCAATTATGAATAAACTAAGATTAACTAAGACTAATCACCATTAGTACTAAACCAACCACCCTCTAAACGCAATTAACGCCCTAATCCACAATTATGAAATTAACTCACATGTTTTCGACGGCGGCGGGTTCATGGCGACGGCGGCATGATTGCATCGAGAACGTGACGCTTGCTGCTCGAACGGGGGCTCAACGGTGGTGATGGCGACTCCTCAAGCTCATGGCCACCTGGCGGCTCGGCTTGATGGTGGCCTTACAGCGGTGACAGTAGCCAAGGTGGTGGTGGTGATGGTGCTAGCGGTGGTGGATGGTGCTGACGGTGGTATGATGGTGGCGTGGATGATGGTGATGGACAGCAAGTGAGGGAGGAAGAAAGTAAAAGAAGAAGAAGATGGTGAAAAAAATGAAGGGGCTGGGCTGTCTGCAGAGGAGGGAAAGAAAGAAGCGTAGGGGAGAGGAAGAAGAAAGAGGGAGAGAGAAGAAAATAAAGAAAAATAAAAAGGTTTCTAAGATAATATCTCTAAATTCATCATCACATTCAATCTACTTTCCCTTAAAGTCTTCTAAGCCTATCCTTACCCTCCCAAATATCTTCTTAATTCTAATTTCTTAAAAATAAACCTTTTGGGCAGCAAAATTCCCATTTGGCCTCTTCATCCGAATTTCTTTCTCCTTTTCTTCTTGTCCGAAAATTCCTTTTTCCAAAAAATTTTAGACTTGTCGACAATTTGACGAACGATGAGATGACATCCAATAATTAAATCGCAAAACCCTTGAAAGTTCGATACCCGAAATCGAATTAAATTTCGTGGTTAAAATTAATCGAATGCAACTTTAGTACAACCTAATCTATCGAATAATTTTTAGGGGTTTTCGCACATTTGACCAATGGTCGATAATTTTCGACCCACGTTTGTGCCTCTTCAAATCGTAGACAATCCTTGGTTGTCATGTAATCGCGAGGGTTCAATTACATATCCTGAATATAATATCAATAGAAAATCGGTTTATTGCCGTTCAATGCGAATATCATAATCATGCATAATCACCCGCAATTCGACTACGTACTTCCATTGAATCGGCTTATATCCGTTTGCTAATTGATTTATAACAATGTAATATTGACCCTTATCGATTATTATGGTCAAGCGGTCAATTTCTGATTGAATTCTCTAGTTTATCGCGTTTATAACCTTTTACAGCCTCACCTAATAGATTAGTTAACTCGTGAGTGATCAGTTTAGAGTAAAATAACCATAAGTGTGTCAATGAAATAACCATTTCATATATTCGAAATAGGGGCCAAATTTCAGGACATCACATCTTTGCTACTGTTGCATATGTAAATTTTTTGTTGAAGCAATTTTCATATGACATTGCATCAAATGTTAGTTAATTTGTAATCTGAATTGCGTGTGTACTTTCTCTGAGACTTTTTGGTTGTTATTGCCCATATAACATGGTGCTTTAACCATATAAATAGGTGGTCAGAAAAGTAGAGTTGCATTTACCTAGATAACTTTCAAGAAACCTCACATAGTTTTGCTTGATGAGCCATTCAATCATCTGGTAAGTTTACTCGTTTTTTTCCACCTTAAGACTTAGATTACTTTTTCAGTTAGCTTGTTATTGTCTTGAACTAATTGAGCTTATCTGAATCTGGTCTGTACATTGAAAATGCAGTAGAACCAATCATTGATCACAGCCAAAGGGAGCCTCTATCATCATACATCTAACTTATAATGGAACAGAAACCAATGTAATTGTTCCAACTTGCAAAATATTGGGAATAGAATAGTTATGCTAGCCTGATCAGTGTTTTTATATTAGTAATCTATAATGCTGAGTATTTCTGATATCTGTGCCTATAGGCAGTATCTAGCTTTGCACACAATTAATGTAGAAATTTCTTTATTTATAAATGTGGACTTTAAGTTGTGCTTTAATGACCAATGACTACTAAAGTGTTATCTTCGTAGATTGTTAGTTTCTTGTCAAAGGATAGATAAGTATGATTATCTGTTTTTTACTATCGCCAGCTGTAGGATTTGGATGCGGTTGAGGCGCTCATTCAAAGGTCTGGTCTTGTTCCAAGGAGAAACAGTGAGATTGATTTTCTTGCCACAATACTTCAATTTGACCAATGATGAATCGTTCACAGATAATAGCCCTCTTTTCCCTTTGATTTGCACGTTAGTCATGACAAGCATCTAATATCTAGAAGCGGGGATGAGCACTGGGTGGTTTCTCAGGCAAGGTGGTTTTTCCATCATTTTGTATCGGACAATTCATATTTCTTTAACAAAGTACGCAAAGACCTTTGGAATGTTTCGAAATATAATGATGCCACACAAAGTGTTGTTAACTTGTACCGCTCTAAAACGATAAAAAGAAAATAACACCATTTGACAACCAAATTTTACAAGCGCAACCGAACTTTGGCCTTTACAAGAGCAATGTTGGGCGTGTGCTTCAGAGCCATCACGTCCCGATCGTCACCTTCCAAATAGGCCCTCAAGACTGCCACAGCGGCGCCTCCCACGAGCCTCCTCATGGCTCTCTTGAGCTCCCATTCTCATGGTCGTAATCTGTAACTTAAGAAGCATTGACACTCTCCAAGAGCCTTCATGTCATGTCGGATACTCCGACACTCAGTCAACACATGTCAGAAAATCCAATACATGGTTAACTTTCCTAATACTTTCCGACACTCGAGTCGGAATTCCAACATACAAATTTCTGACATGTGATTCCAACACGCGAGATCAATTTTAAAAAATTTCAATAAATGAGGAATCAAAATATATATATATGTGTGAAAAAATAATAATAATAAATAATAAATGGAAAAATAAGAAAAGCGTAGTCTTCTCTTCTCTTCTAACTCTCACTTCATGTGATACACAATTCACCCTCTAAGTTTTTTTTCCTCTGCTCTTCCGACATGTCTGACATGCGAATCAAGAATGTGAATTGCTTGATTTTTTTCCTCCAAATTTTATGAATTATTTGAATGGAGTTAAATTTGTCAAATTGAAATAATTAATGATATTAATAAATTGTGGATTAATGTTTTTAGTATGAATTTATTCTAGGTTTTTTTATTATCTATGTATATGTGAATTTAAATCTAATTAATTTGATTGAAATAATCATAAAAAAGAAAATTATTATATATAAAAATATAAATTTAATATATATATATAATGTGTCCCAACGTATCGGAACTTTTTGTTCTTTTTAGAAATGACGTGTTGGCAAGTCATATCATGTCGTATCGCGTGTCGCATGTCACTATCAATGCTATTTATTCCGTAAAGACAAAGTGACAAGCAGGTGGTCGACACTCCTCGTAGAAATCCCCGTCGTTCAACCCCTTCGGCACGCATGCCGGGAAGACCAGGTGCTTCTTGTCCTCGCCCAAACCTGACCCAATGACTGTCACGGGCATTTTCAAGTCAAAAGACTGTGCGACGGAGGTGAGGACTGGTGGTGGCGTCTGGAGCTTTTGGCGGCACGTGGCCATGCCGTCGATAGGATTGATGCCCAGCAAGGCCAAGAAGGGCAGGGCGAGTGGGGTTGATGATCTACCGAGGGCAAGCACGAAGGCATCTTTGCCTCTATAGATGTGGCCGGCGAGGTTCAAGCGAACCTAGGGCGGGAGTACCATAGCGAGGCCCTGGAACAGCTAGTTCATGGTTGTCGCTTGTGCGCTGATCTCACCGGTACCATCCTACCTGGAACTGGGGTAAAGCTGTTGAATATTAGAAACTTGTTTTATAAGTCGAACACGTTAGATTAATCTAAAAGATTCTTTAAGGTATATCCATGCAAGAAGTATGTAATCAACCAATCAAAATTGAGATATATACATACATGATGCCAAAGTATGATGATATTCATAACATACAATAATTATGACTGTTGCCGCTCCTCTCCTCCGCCATCTGTCTCCACGCTCCTTCTCCATCCCCTAAGCCCAAACGGACTCTTACCCATTTTCAGTTTCTATTCCACCTCCTCCCCTAGTCCTGCCTCTACCGTCTTTTAACAGCTGTTTTCCATCTCCGTAGACACTCTCTTCCTCCCAAAAGCCATTTCGGAATCGCTCCCAGGTGCTCTCTTTTCGGCTAAACCGAGTGTGCACCGCAAGTGTTCGACAAAATTCCTGTGAGAACTTGAGTGGGGTGTTGGCCTGGGCTGGGTGCCGCCGCCCCTAAGGATGGCCTGAGTTGCCATCTCAGCGTTCTCTTCCGCCCATCCTCCTATCGCCTCCACTTTCCCCTCCGCCCATCCTTGTCTTCCACCCTCCTTCTCCATCCCCTAGCTTAAGCCGACCCTTACTAAATTTCAGTTTCTGATCCTCCCCCTCCCAAGACCTACGCCACCACCGTCTCTACTCTCAGCTCTACCCCATCTCTGTAGCTACTATTTTTTTCCTCTCCAAAAACAAAATCGGAATCGCCACCTGTTGTTCACTTTATCGGCTAAATCAAGTGCGCACAGCGAGTGTTTGACATAATTCCTCGCCTGCCACTCACCCAGTCAGTCTTCCATCCTCTCGCCAGTTTGAATCTGAGTAACCTTTCGGCTGCGGTCCAGCTCTTCTAGGCTGGTGAGGGTTCACGTTGAGGTCTCTAGCTCTTCTAGGCCGGTGAGGGTTCAGGTTGAGGTCTCTAGTCGGCGCATCAATGTTCATGATCCAAGTTCTTAAGCATATCGACCCAACCCCTTCTGCCCATAGGCTTCGACCCATCTCACAGGGATTTATTTCGATAATGGTGCTAAGTACGCAGCGTAGAAAAGGTAGTAGTCAGAAAGCCACACCTTCGATCACTCCAGAACTCGACACTATTTCTGCGGAAATAAAGAACAGCCTCTTTTGTTTGAAGAAGGAGGAACTAAATGCAGGAGCCCAAGCTGACGATGATACAAGCTTTCCAGGTACAACCTATATCGTTCTCCCTAGTTGTGATGAAGATGCGCGGATAATTGTTCTGCTAGTAAACATATATTTGATGCTGAGGCTATTTTTGGCAGTGGGAAATTTGCTGTTATTGATGATGGGGCTAGCATTTGTACATCAAAAGCTGGGGTATAGAGCGAGAACCTGCCAGTGCTCCCCATCATAAAGCTATTGCAATGGCTACTTTAGATGTCTTGGAAAAATATTACTATGGGCAACCTTGCACAGCCTACTAAACTGGATTTTCACCCGCCTGTCAAGAATGGAAATAAACTTATAGCAGTTCCTCCCCCCCGAGGCTATAGCTGAGGGAAAGTCACATTTCCCAAACTGCCTTGTTGGATAGTTCCTTGCTACTAACGTATCCTTTTACTTAGTCAAAGGAGTTATTGAGAAAATGTGGGGCAAAGAGAACCTTCTACATATTACGGAGGACGGTTTCTTCTTTCACTTCTCAGATGTTGCCAAAATGGTGGAAGTTATGGAGGTTGGGGTCTGGGACATTGCAGGAAAACCTATGTTTCTACACAAGTGGCACCCCCTTATTAGATTAGAGAGAGAAAAGATCACTTTCATCTCATGTTCTTTGGACCAAACAGGTCTAAGTTACGTCTGTGGTGTTCTTGGAAGACCTTTGTACATGTATGCAGCCACTGAACAAAAATGGTGGTTATCCTATGCGAAGGTATGCATCCTCATAAACGTTGATAGCACATTCCTAGAAAAATTTTATATCAACATGGGTAATGGCAAAATTTTTGAGGCCATGGTGCACTACAACTAGGTGCCATTGAGGTGCAAGAAGTGTATTGCTTGGGTCACAAAGATTGTATTGGTAGAAGCAAAGAAATGTGGGTTCCTAAGACCCAAAAATCTGCTACCCCTCCTAACTCGTTATCTAGCCAGCAGGAGCCGAAAAGAAATGTAGAAGTTGCACAGGTTACTTCTGGCTTTTCTAGGCCAGCTCCCACCCTAAAGGAAGCTGTTTACTCCTCAGTCACCCAGACGACTGGCCCTCTTGTTATAGTATCCGATCTTTCCTCCTCGCAACTAATTGGTAGCAAGGATTTTGACTCAATCAATAGAAACAGAGATGCTTCTAATTTAGTGTCTTCTGAGAATAGAATTGCTCTTCTGGAAGTGGTGGATGTAATGGGAGTTTTGGGGGATGTAACAGAGCCTCCTGATTTGTGAATATTGTCTCTTGGAATGTGAGGGGCCTTAATCGCAGCCCCAAAAGAAGGGAACTGGTGGACTTTGCTCTATCCCAGTATCCCCAAATTCTTATTTTGATTGAGGACCAAATTAAAGAAGAGAATGCTGGTTTTGTTGTTGATAGTAACTTTCGTGACTGGAAATATACTCATAACTATAAGTGCAGCAGCCTAGGGCGAATCTGGATCTTATGGAAGCCGTTCATTCTTAGCCTAACCATGTTGGAAGTTTCTGCTCAAGTCATACATTTTCTCATTGAAAAACCTGGGGTGAACCCTTTTTTGCTTTTTGCCATATATGGCTACAACTCTGACGTTGAACGAGGGTATCTATGGCGCAATATTTCAACTTTCTCTACCAGACATACTAGAAACAGGCCCTGGCTGCTTATGGGGGATTTTAACTAAACTAGGGACATTAGTGAAAGGATTGGCTCCACTGTTCGTTGGACTTCGGGTATGGAGCAGTTGAACAACATGATTGAAGAGCTGGCACCGATTGAACCTCCATCTATAGGCCCTTTCTTCACATGGACAAACAAAAGCTCTTGGGAAAATCTTAGAGCGAGCAGAATTGACAGTCTTGAGCAATGCAGAATGGCAGAACAAGTATAACCACTATTCAGTTGAATTCTTACTTCCAGGGGTTTCGAACCACTCCCCATGATTGGTGCAATTGGACACCACATATAGGAAAAGGAAATCTCCTTTTAAATTCTTCAATCTCTGGGCTACTAGCCCTATTTTCCTGCCAATAGTCTCCACTTGCTAGCAACGAGAAGTTAGAGGATCAAGAATGTTCACAGTGGTGACGAAGCTCAAAGCACTGAAACGGCAACTCAGGGGCCTGAATAGATCTCAGTTTGGTGAGTTACACTTAAAGGTTAAGCAAGCTAAAGAGAGCCTTCAGCAAATTCAACAAGAGCTTGTGACGGACCCTTATGATCACATTTCTCGGGCTGCAGAAAAGACACAATTGCAGGTTTTTCTTGCTCTTAGTAAACATGAAGAAGTTTTGCTCAAACAGAAATCTAGAAATCTTTGGCTTAAGGAAGGTGACAACAATAGCAAGGTTTTCTTTGCTTCCATGATGCGAAAAAGTGCCCAGAACAGGACAAATCATCTCCAACGCAAGGATGGCTCCATAATTACCGAGGAGGGTGCTCTTAAGAATGCAATCATATCATATTACCAGCACCTCCTTGGTAACTCCAGCGTCCACGTGTTCCTTTTGAGAGGTAGGTTTCTTTATTTCATGAAAATGTCAATACTCTTGTTACATTTCCAACACTTCAGAGATCAGATATCCTCGTTTTAAAGGATTTCAAAGACTTCAAAGCTCTGGGTTCAGATGGTTTTAACAGTTGATTCTACAAAAGTGCTTGGCCCATCATAGGACAAGACATTGAGGAAGCTATCATGGAATTTTTTCGACGAAAAGATTGCTAAAATCTATAAACTCCACCCTGATTACCCTTGTCCCAAAGGTTCCGAATCCATCTTGCCTCAAGGATTTCAGACCTATTTCATGCTGCCATATCCTATACAATATTATATCTAAACTCCTCTCAGAACAAATAAGGTGTATGCTTCTTCCTATCGTCAGCCTTAACCAAACTGCTTTCATCGCTAGACGACAGATCTTAGAGAATATCCTGCTGTGCCAAGAACTACTACACAACTATCATAAGGGAGACAAAGGTAAACGTGCAGCCATAAAGATTGATCTCATAAAGGCCTACGACATGATCAAATGGGATGCAGTCATCAGGGTCCTTAAAGCCCTCAATACACCCCAAGACTTGGTCGATTGAATAACTGAGTGCATCACTACTCCAAGTTTTTCAGTGAACTTTAATGGCAAATAGGTTGGCTATTTCAATAGCACTAATGGGCTGCGGTAGGGTGACCCTCTTTCTCCATACCTCTTTGTTCTGGTTATGGAAATTTTTAATAGAATTGTCAGTGCGAAAGTTGCTGCATCTTCCTTCAAATATTGCAAAATGCAAAGGATTACTTACTTATGCTTCGCAAATGACTTATTGTTATTTGCTCATGGAGATGTAGGTTCCGTTCTTTGCCTTGTAGATGCCCATGAAGAATTCACTACTCTCATAGGACTGCAGTTTAATCCTAACAAATGTCAAATATTTTTCTTTGGGTTGAACGAGGATGAGAAGCTCCTTATACTGGACCACACACCTTTTTCCACAGGTACCCTACCTATCAAATACCCGGGCGTTCCCCTTGTTACTAGAAGACTCACTCATACAGATTGCAAGAGTCTTACTGACAAGATCCTTAAGAAAGTTGAAAGTTGGGGCATGAAGCATATGAGTTATGTAAGGCGTCTACAGCTAACTAAATCAGTGCTTCTCTCCATTTGCTCTTATTGGATGCAAATGTTATTACTTCTAAAGCAAACTTTATACGAGATCGAAGAGGATTCGACATTTCTTATGGGCCAGTTCTCCAGCAAATCATGGACCACACAAGGTTGCATGGCAGGTAGTTTGCTCACCTAAAAGGGAAGAAGGATTAGGATTGCCTGATTTACATGTATGGAACAAAGTTCTGTTAGGCTGCACCCTATTAAACCTTATTAATTACCCATTTTATTCCCTTTGAAGCATTTGGGTTCATAGCACAAAATGCAGAGATACACCAACTACACAGCTTGACATTAGGGTAGTATGGTTTGGAGTTGGTGATGTCTCCTCAAATTATGACGTGCTCTAACCTCAATGCCTTCTAGTTCAAGGTACTCTTGTCGTGACATGTATGACAAACTCAGACATAGGGGTCCAGTTGTGGAGTGGTACAACTAGGGGTGAGCATGGTTCGCAGGTAGAACCGGGAACCGGAGAACCGCACCGGAGGGTCCGGTTCGGTTCTCGGTTCTTAAGAGACCGGTTCCGGTTCTCGGTTCCCTTTTCTGGGAACCGGCGGTTCTCGGTTTCGGCCGGAACCAGAGGAACTGGATCTGGTTAGGTTAGGTTCCATAAAAAAAGCCCTAAATTAAATTACCCTAGTCTCAGTTCTCACTTTCACTTCACACTTCTTCTCCATCTCTGCCCGATGCTGCTCAGTGCTCGCCCTCGACGAATCTCCACATGGAGTCAGGCCTCAAGTCCCTCGACAAGTTCCTCTCCGACAAGACCTACATCTCCGGGTAACGCTTCCTCGACGAATTGGGCGATCACCTTCTCAGATCTCCACACGGAGTCAGGCCTCAAGTCCCTTGGTGGTGTTGGCCGGCGACTTCTCAAAGAAGCTCATCCCTCTCGTCTCTAAGGTCGCTCCCTCCACCTTCCTGCGGTTTGGAGATTTTCTCTGAGGAACTGATGCGTTCTACTTCGAGAACGATTCTCGAAGGCTTTTCTCATCCTTCTTCGTCTTTGTTTTTATTTTTCATCTCAGTTCGAATTCGTTGCAGGAGGTGCCGAAGGTGCTGCTTCCGGTGGCCAACCGCCCTGTCCTCTCCTACATCTTGGAGCTCCTGGAGCAAAGTAACCTCAAAGATCTCATCGTCATGAGTTCTCTCTCCTGCTCATTCTCTTTCTTTGCCCTAATTGGGGTTGCCAGCATGTTGTGGTCCGCATTCGCGAGCGCTTTTTGGTGCATCTTTCGGAACAAGAAAAATTAGCTTTGATTTTGCTGTGCCAGATTTTTGTGCAATGCTTCCTAGGGGTAATTTGATTGCAGTAGATGATCTAACTCAAGTATAAGTGTATGAGTTTGTTCTTTCTGTGATGTGAAATTTGGTCAGGATTACTGATTGCATCTTCTATCTCTTGTGCTTATGATTGTTTCTGGAATTTAGTCCTCCATTGGCCATTGAAGGCTGAATAGTGCCTTAGCAGTCTTTGCAGAAGGTATGAATTGTTAGTAAATGGATGTTGATCATCAAAGATGGTAAAGAGAAACCTGATCATGTGGATTCCGTGAAAATTGGTTTTCTCTAGTTTTTTACTGTGAGGAAAACTTGTTCAGAATAATAAGTCAGGCTGGAAAGGTAGTAATGGAACATCAAGGAAGAAAGGGATGGTTTCATCATCTACAGCTATCTCTTAAACTTGTATCGTGTAGGGATGTAAATTTACATCTCGTTCTCCGAATTTTTCCAGTTCAAATTAGATTAGCTAAATTTGATGTGTGAACGATTTGCTTTGGACAGATTACCTTGTTGATGATGGAACTGAATGCAACTCCACATCGGATTTGCTTTTGGAACGGAATCGGGAGCAGAGCCTAATTGATCTTTTGATTCCTGCCCTGTTTCTGCTGATCAACCTTTTGAAGAAACTACAGGTTGGTCATCACATTGAATCTTAAGATATTCCAATGGAGTAAGGGAAATTGTGGTCAGGTCTTTTCTGCTATGCACCTGAAGCCTCCGGTGGCTTTCACAATATGAAATGTAGGGGAGGGGACCTCTTACTACCTCTCCTTGAATTTGAAAATAAAGGTTCTCCTGGGGAAACCATTTAGTGTGTTTGCATTTTGGTAGGCATAGTCAACTGACAGGTTTAATATAGTGACCAACTGTGAACCATCCTTAATGTCACAATGATCACTTTTTCAATCCCGTTATGGACAATTCTCTTGATTGTGCAAAAGTGTTTAGTTGGCTTTTTCTTGACCTTGAGGCTGGATCACTTTAACACCTACATTTACTATGAGTGATCAGTTCCTATCCACATGGACCTTTCACTTGACTATTGAATCAAAATTTCATGTTGCAGTATATGTGGCTAGGATAAGTGTTTTCAGAATGTTACAATGGCAAGTGAATCGTTATGTGCTAAAAATGCCATTCTCTGGTCAAGAGGGCCTGAATTTCAGGCCAGTTCTTATTTTTAATTTAAAAAAAAAAAATGTTTGGGTTGTACCTTTGGCTTGTTAATGGAGGAATGGTTATAGTAACTTATCATAGCTTTTACATTGGCTGTTCCATCTCAACCATCCCAAAAGCAGCTGTTGCAACCATTGTGTTTTACCATTTAGAACTTTGAGCTTCTCTCAGTTAACCCATGGAAGTCTGATTGGTGTCTCAAATGTCGTTTTGCAGCCAATCAAGACCTTGTCATTTGTAGGGCAGCCAGGTTACATTGTATCAGCATCTAGAGGTTCCAGGCTGCAGCTATCTGTATGGAGCCTGTCCAAGTTGTCAAAATTATGGCCATACTCTCCCCAGATAGAAGGTTAGACCTTGCAATGTTTCTTTCCTCCAAACTGCAAGGGCTATTTGAAATGCTCACTATTTGAAATGCTTATCTTTTCCTCCAAATATTACTCTTCCTATCAAGTTCAATCTCATTGTTGCATACGAAACAGAAACTATCGTTTTTATTGAGGAATAGAAGAAATTAATTGAAGGAAGCATGTTTATGTCTGGAAAATAAATGAAATTTGAGACAATCCCTTTTCATTTCTCAATTGTATATTCAGCTTAAACATGGATTGTAAGACATGTCTCTGAACCTGATTCCATTATCTTGGATCCTTTTAGGCTAGTCCCCATGTTTAAGATTTTCTCAAAAGGCAATTCAAACACTTGGATATGCACCTGACCTAGTCTTGGCACCCAAGTCCGATCAACATATTAGTTTGCAATATAGTAAAAATGCCAAATAGTGAGCATGGTGTTTTAGCCCAGTATGCAAATCATTATTTTTCCTGGATAATTTATGCTGATTTCTACCTTTGATGAGGTCATCTGTGTACAGGTAGTTAAATATGCGGCCACTTCTGTGATGGTCACCAACTTCTCCTTTAGTCTAAATGGTTACTCTTTTTAGCTAAATAAAGGAACACAGATAAATGAAGCATGAGAAGTTAAAAAAGTAATTTTCTGTTCTTTGTGCAACAATCATGTGGTAGTATCTAATTGTTGAGTGCAATGTCCACCCCGAATCTTGTGACTAAAATGAATTAGGAGTACTTCTCTGCATGGTGCTCTTGTTTCTTAATAGGATTTTCAAATCCTGTTGCATCACAGTGGAACAAAGTAGTAGTTACGTTGTCCGATTTACTAAAAAAGTTATCTGTGCCAATTGCAGGCTGAAGGCAGTGGTCTTGCATTTCTTCAAGGCAGTCCATCACGAGAGAACTTTACTCAAGGGAAAACATCTCGTGGGTTGCTTGCATTTGTAAATGGTGATCATGAATATGTCCTTTTTGATCCGTATAGTGATGAAGCAACTGAACATGGCGTTGCTCACCAGAAGGGCCTTGTTTCTGAAGAAACAAGTACAAAACTGATCTTACGGTAGAGATTTGGTGCTGTGGTGAATCCATGGACTTTAATAGTGGATAATAGTGTTTTTTCCACTAGGATGTAATCAATGATCATGGTCAATTCAAAGTTGTACACACTGCTAGTACCTTTAAGCAAATTAGAATCCCATTGTAGTAGTTTCTTCTTTTGTGGTTGATCTTTATTTGGAGACTTTGATTATTGCAGAGAAGTATTGGTACTCGTCCATATATGGGGAGCTATAGGAGTTCAACCTTGAGAGAAACCAAACAGCTGAGATCACTATCGCTCCATCTGAGAAGCCTTGGGCTACCTTATTTGGTGAATCGTACCTTATTTGGTGAATCGTCATAAACACATTCATAGAGAATCCACCTACGGGGGAAAATATTGGTTGGCATTGTTGTTGGTACTTTTAGTTTGGATTTTGGAGTACTTGATATTTGACTTATCTTGTCCTATTATGATTTGGAAAGTTTCAAGTCTTAGTCTTTGGTTTGTCTCTTTCCTTCTTCGATATAGTTCAAATTTGAAAATGAAAAAATAAAAAAAAAATAAAAAAATTTGTTGAAACTTGGAACCAACTCTGAAACCTGTGATAGGGCAAATTTTAGGTTCTTAATTCTGATGGGTAAGTTTCAGGTTCCAAAAAATGAGGAACATGTACCCAAAGGTAAGTTCCAAGTTCCAGACGGAACCGAACCGGAACCGGAAACCGCTCACCCCTAGGTACAACCTAATTTGGAGTAGTGGCATTAGCAAACACAATTTTATTGGATGACTAATTATGTGACATCATAATTTTCAACCTTGTTTCGATTAAATGAACCGGGTCTTTCATCGATGTGCCTATAGTTTTTTTCTTTGAGTTGGCCACTCATGAAATAACCAATCTATCAAATGAAGTCATTAAGGAACATAAATGCGACTAACTTGAGAATTCGATCAGAAATCGACTGTTTGACCGTGTTAATCTGCAATGGTCAATACAGTCCCGTTAAAATTGATTAGAGACCGGAAATAGTCGATTCGACAGAAACATGTAATTAAAGTGTAGGTGATTCCACTTAATTGCAAAATTTGTATCAAACGGCACTAAACTGATTTTTCTGTCGATTTTGTACCATATACTCGTAATTAAAATCTTGAGATTTTCACGACAACCAAGAGTTGCCTACAAGTCGAAGATGCACAATGTTGATCAAAATTAATCGACTACGGGTCAAAAGCTCTAAAAATTCTTAAAAGTTATCCGGTAGATTATGTCATAATAAAATCGCGTCCGGTTAAAATTAACCACAAAATTGAATCCGATTTTAAGAATCGAAAGTTCTGACGTGTCACGATTTATTTTAGGAACGTTGACTCATCCTTCGAAGAATTTTCGACAAGTCCGGGATTTCGACGAAAAATCAAAATTAGACGATGTTGACACATAAATTTTGACAACTCAATCATTTATTTATTACATAAAAATTATGGATTAATTTTTAACTCTTAAGCAAAAATATTAGAATTAAGTTGCATAGCATATAGTTTTAGGAGCATTTTTTTCATTTGCATTGGACCGGCGACGAATGAATTCGACTTGGTGGTTCTAAGCTTTAAATTGACGAGTTGGGTAAGTCACGAAAGAAAGAAGAAATTGGCGCCTGCCCATATCCTCAATGAGATATGACAAGTTCATATTTGCAAGTTTGAAATTTGAGAAAAATCTTGTTGTAATTTTGAATCTTTGACAATATGTGATAAGATCAGTGGAAAATATTCATTTTTGCAAAGAAAATCTAGAAGATATGTGAAAAATAAAAAGAAATATTACGTTGGAAAAAATGTTCGTGAATGTTGATTTGAAGAAGAAAATAAAACGCTAGTCATTGGCCTATAAATAGGTCACATTGAATACACGGCCTCAGAAGAAGGGTTTTTTTTTTTTTTTTTTTTATCACACCGAAGGGGCTTTTCTTTCGGTTTTCTAGGTCAAAAATTGAAGACAAAAGAAAAAAAATTCGAGGTCAACAATTCAGCCAAAAAGAAGAAGTTTCGGTTCTTGAGGAAAAGCACAAAAAAAAAAAAAAAAAAAGCCAGGAACCTTTTCCCTTCTGCTGAAAAGAGCAGCCACAGTAGCAGCAGAGAGAAGGGACGTGCAGCAGCAAGAAAAGATGAAAAAAAGAAAAGGAAAAGCAAAGTCACTGTTCTTCTTCTTCTTTGGACCTTCTGCCGGCGACGCCGCTGCCCGAGCCGCGACCCAGCTCCGACGCCGCCACTACTGCCGCGACGCCCGATCGCTTCCATCAGTGACCGCTCACCGCCTCAGAACGCCGACGCCTGCTGCCGCCACGACCCAGCGCCTCCGTCTCTGCGCGTCTGCCCGAGCACCAGATTCCGAGTCCCCACGACGCCGCCTCCGCCGCTCCGTCGCTTTGCCAGTGAACCGCGAGCCCGACGCCTGCAGCCAGCCCCCTGACGCCGCAGCAACCCGCGAGCTCGCCCCTGCTGCGCCTCCACCCGCCGGTCACCGCGCCTCCGCCTCGCCTGCGACCTGCAGCTCGACCCGTCCGCCTCACCTCCGCCCGCCGGTCACCGTGCGTCCGCGACGCCTGCAGTTGCCCCTCGCCGCGCCTCTGTCGCAGCCCGGGCCGTTCCCAGCCGGACTCCGAGCACCACCTCCGCTGCCCTCTGAACGCCTGCCCCCTGCACACCGTTCCGAGCTTCCTCCCCCTCCGAGCGACGCTCGCCAGCAGCCGCCTGTCGTCCTCCACGCCGGCAGCCCCTGCTGCAGCACCCGTGACTCCGGCTTCCCCCTCGCCGCGCGTCCGCCGGTCCCTTCGCCGGAGCTCCGACGACCGAAGGCGGCCCACCGCCCCCGGTTGCCCGTTGCCACAGCAGCCCCTTCGTCGTCACACCGAGCCTCCATATTGTCAAGCCTTGTTTGAAAAAAATGCAAACTAGGTAGATTATTCTTTTTTTCATTTTATTTTATTGTTAACTGTTTTGTTTGAAGAATTTCTCGGTGTGCATGATTGAAATCTCCGATTGATATTCGCACCTTGAGTAGCATTTTAAATTAAGGATTAATCCCTAATTTGACGCAGTTGATGGTTCGATTTTCTCGTTCGAAATCCGATTCACAATTGCATGAAAAATCGCCAATCAAAGATTCACGATTTTATTTAAAATTAACAAATCCGATCCCATGCGCAGGATATGATTTGTCAATTTATGAATATTGATCTTATCTTGTTAGATGTGATATCGTGTCGTTTGAGTTGATTTTGCTTTCGTAAAAAAAAAAAATAATCCAAAAAAATGTGAGTTAAATTAGGTTTATTTCTTGTTTTAGGGTTTTTGCATATTTAGGATAGGAAATTTGTCTATTTTGAATTTTTAAAAAAAAAAAAAATCCAAAAATGCATTCATTTAGGATAATTAGTTTTTTTAAATTTAAATGGCATGTTTATTTATGTGTCAATTTTAATTTCGAATTTCATAGAAAAGAAAAGGAAAAAAAAAACTAGAATTATAGCATTCTTTGCACGTCATTGCATGTTAGGATAAGATTGTGTGTTTATTTTGTTTAATTAATTATAGGTTTAGATAATTTCTCATATTTCTCATAGATAGGTTGCATTTTATGATTACTTGGTTATGATAATGTTCTAATTAAATTAGGATTTGGCTTAACCTAATTCCTAATACAAATTGGATGATGTCTTAACCTACACAGATAATTTTCGCATTTTTCTAATTTCGAATTACATGGAAAATATATAAAAAAAAAATTGTCTTAGAATAAATCAATTTCATTCTTTAGGATAGACTGCATGCTCATTAAGAAACCCAAAAATATTTCACTTACGTCATATAGTTTACGTTATATTATCATGTCATATCATTTCATGTTAGACTAATAGCATGCATTGCATAAAGCATGATTCTCATTAAATAAGTAAAAAGAAAAAAAGTAATTGCGTGTTAATTAGAAATCATATCTAAAACTATCAATGTGAATTCTAATCTAACACTGCAGATATTTTCGATGCCATGAGATAAGTCCTGCGATTTATTCACTACTTTATATGAGAGTTAAATTGGTGGTTTGCGCACCCGCATAATAACCTCACATGTGAGGAAATAAGTTAAAATCAATTCAAGCTGCTTATCAAACATTTTTTTTTTTAATAAAAGAGAAAGGTACTGAAAGAGCATTAGAGAAATCTAACATAATTAAGTCTCCGAACTCATAATCTCTTGTTCGTAAAAGTAAAGTAAATCTCCCATTACTTTACTTAGATTTCTAATTGACCCACCAAAAATAGATTAGTGACGACTCCTAATTGAAAAATCAATAGTATGTTAAGAACTTGAACTTAACTCGCGAATTAGTATGGGTTTAGGAGAGCCCGAATTAAGTCTAAGTTCAACAATCCATTAGCCAAACCCTATGTGGTTTACCCGAAATTTGGTCGCGACAGGCGATTTAAAACAGGGAAATTCGGATGGGCTAAATTGAGTGTATTTTTTGCCTTCAAGTTGAATCATTTGGTGAGAAAAATTATGGAATTTGGTGTGGACTTCCTCCTCAGCATTTTGGCCTTGAATTGGAAGCCTTTTTGTGTGAACTTAAGTTGATTTGGTGAGGAAATTACTTGAAATTCGTAGGGCCATGGGGGGCTGCAACATTTAGCCATCTCCTTGGCTTGTTGGAGAAGATTTGAAAGGGAAATGGCTGCTGGATAAGGGCTGAGGCTGGTGGGGGCTCCTACTCAAGTGTTTAGGATATTTATAGTGGACTTTGTGGCCCCTTGTCCCCCTTGAAGCGGCATCTTCCTCTTCCTCAACTTCTTCTCCATTTCCAACAGTTGAAACCTCCATTTTCCAGAGCAATAAACCAGGCAAGCCACCCCTCACCAAGCCAGCTTGCACCGCCTAACGCCTCATGCCCGTCCAAGCCACGTCCAAGCTCCCCCGCACCTGTCGATCGCCTGTGAGCCCGTCCACCTGCACCGGCCTACTATTCACTTGCCTCCGCCAACCCTTCACTCAAGCTCAATCGCCTGTCCGCCTAACCCCAAACGTTCACCAAGCCGTCAGCCATGCCGTCCAGTCCTAGCGTCACAACCAACTTCACGCCAAACCGATTCCAGCAGCCCTCCAAGACCGAACCGAGTCCAGCAAGTAGGACGGTTCCTTTTCAGCTCAAGCCATGAGCTATTGGACCGTTTTCAACCCAGTTTGTGCCTCCTTTGATGTTGTCGTAGGTTTAAGTCTCGCTCGCCTTCGCGCCGTCGTTAAATCGGTGAGTTTACTTTCTAAACCTTAATTATGGAGTTAATTATGCTTAGGATGGTTTAATTAGCCTAATGAGGGTTTAGTTAAGCTTAAGTGAGATTAGAGTAAATTAGTTAGTTTAGTAGTTAATTAGATTAGGTAATTAGGTTAATTTAGCAATTAGATGATTAGTGACTTTAGTTAATTAGTTTGGTAGGTTAATTAGTTAATTAAGTCCAATTAGGTGGTTAGTTTAGTGTAAGTAGATTAATTAGTGGTTAATTTAATTATTTTGTAATTTATTTAATTCTTTATTATTTTCAATAAATTATACCGGGATAGCCGGTCGTCAGAATTTCGTGCCGATCATCGTGGTATAGTTGGTTTGTGCAATTGAGTGTTAAATTGTGCAATTGGATGCTGGTTGGTGAATTTATTTTTGATATTTAATTAGAAAAATACCATGTGTCATTTTTTTACGCCAAAAATGTTTTTAAGTACTATATCTAATTTTTAAAAGTGAGAATATCGCATTTTATGGCTCAATATGATCGTGTGCCCACACACGATTATTTTACCGAGTGTTTTTAATATGAAAAAAATAGGCCAAGTACATTATTTAAATTGAGGCATTTGAGTGCAAGGTACGATGTCATTGGCCGGGATTGGATGTATGTGTGATCGTTATGAGAACCCGTCACCCGATGAAGGTCGGGTGGACGATGCTCCTATATGGAATGCCCTACGTCAACGAATGCCGAATCTTGGTAGAGGTTGAACCGATGCTCCTTCGGGAATGTTGTCTAGATGTAGACGTTGCCGTGCTTGATGGGGCAAAACAACGCTCGGCTATGCCGGATGACCACCAACTATTGAGTTGGCCGTACCTATTGAGCCATAATTAATTGGAATACTTGAATGAGTGATATAGCCATGCATAATTATCGGACAAAATTGTGTGGCACGAAATGGAACGTGTCATAACGATTTGGCCTTATAATCGAGACCCCTACAACTGATTGAGATATGGAAGTGAAGCGTTTCAATTATCGAGTGCATTTATTGTATGCATCTGTTATATGAGCTATGCTAATATGCAGGGAGGTACTGAGGTGAGATAAGTCCTTTATGATGGGTGTATAGGCTGCCTCTAGGTGAATTACCTTCATAATCGGGGTTTAGGACGTGAACTCGCTAAGACATTGTTTCACCCTATCGTATTTTACAATTTTCAAGTCCATAGATGGAGGTACGACATGTGAGATATGAGATTCCACAAACGATGGATTTTGAGTTCACCTATTTCCCTATTCTCGGGACCACCCTGACCCAAGAGTTAGTTGAGTCCGTGGTATGGGTTGAGGTGGGCCTACTTCGGTACCTCACCAATTTATAGCATGGTTCATTAACTTTTCCCAAGGGGGTCGGAAGGGTCCCTTACAGGGTTTCAATGGGCCTACCATTGAGACCGAGGAGTGGGAAGCGGCGCACCCGAGGAGTCCGAAGCTTAGAGGGCTCAATAGTAGTTTCTTTTTGAGTAGACATCTTGTGTATTTCAACATGGCTTGTTTATAAAATAGGTTTTGTGAAAAATTGACTGTCCTGTTTTTCTATCCCATGTTTGTATGTTGTCCGGAGATTGTTATTTCGCTTTCACATGTGCATAAATTGATTGGGTCGGCGATGCGCCTTAGGAACGTCGCAATTTAGTCGACCACCGAGAGATGTGCACGCGCTCAAATCGGGGCATAACAAATTGGTAGAGATAGACTACCAACAATAGAGATCGTAGCACGATGGATAACCTCAATTGATACCTAGTATAACTTTTGTAGGACCGGTATAAAAAACAGAACTCATTTATTCTTCCAATGCAAATGAACAAGCAACATTTGGGGTAGTATCCTTGTGCAACATGGGATTAGGCAATCTTTAGAAGGATGGAATGAGGAACTTCAATTGATGATTAGGGCAACAAAGGGCAAAGATTTGGCAGCAAGACTCCTAAAAGTGTCTTTCCTAGTAACCATATATTACATTTGGATGGAGTGCAATCACAGATGGCTTCAAAACAAAACAACTAACATCCATATTATTTTAGCCAAGGTGCATAAAAATGTAAGAGGTAGAGCTTCACTTTACTAACAAATTAGACCTTCCTAGTCAAATGTTGTATTGGCTACTATGTGGAGACTTCCTACCTCTATCTTTTTGAATTATTAGATCTATTTGTAATGCCGGAGCATGCCTTTGAGCTGTTGTACTTCATTTGCTCTAAAATACTTACATATTAAACCAAAAAAAAAAAAAAAGTTGTGATTGATTGGGTAATACACCACGTCATTACCACCATTTGATTCATTCTTTACACAGAGTTCTTTCTCCCGATTTAGATCTAAGTCATGTATATATGGCGAATGAGTGGATTGTGTCCAGCATAAGTTTTATAAAATGTAGATCAAATTGACCCACTAATTTATATTCACTCATTTCCTTTGGGTAGAAAACACGCATTTCATACTCGACCCTATCTATGCCTAATCGAACCCAACACACTAAGATTATCCACTTGGGGTGCATTGATTAAATCACTACGGCTAGTTCTCCACATCTATTAGGGTTAGCGCCTCGATGCCTTCACTGGGCCACTTTGGTATTTCAAAAATCTAGCTAATTAATAAATCAAATCTATAACTTCATCGAGGGACGGAGGGAGGGAGGGAGAGAGAGAGAGCGAGAGAGAGAGAGAGAGTAGATATGCTAAAATTCAAATTCATGAGAACCACCAAATGGTGATTGGGTGATGCTCCTTCCCTGTGTGAGTGTGTGAGCGTGCGAGCGCGCGCGCATGCGTGAGGTCGTCGCCTTCCTCAGGCAACCATCTCACTTGAGTTGCAACCATCACATAATCGCTTGCCTTGGTACGCTCTCTAGGTGGGACACGATTAGTTGTTGCCGAATGGGATTGGGCATTGGACTCTTGCCATCTCAGGCGAAGTTGATGCTGTAGTCACCGTCCCTAGGAGGCAGCGAACGCCACAAATGTAGTTTTTTTTTTTTTTTTATGCCAAGGATCCGACCTAGCTCACCTTATAGAAGCACAGCACCGACTATACCTTAGGGGGACTGGCCAGCAATCTACCACCGGAGCTCCCACTTAAGTCATGGAACTTACGTTGAGAATCGAACCCCCGACTTTACAGTCCGCAGAATGCAGGGGGGCAAGCCTTAACTAGCGCAACCATGCGTGGGTGGGTGCCACCACCATTGTAGTTTGTACTCCATAAAATTGAGGTTTTTCATCGGACCCAGATTTCCCCTAATTTTCCCACCACGGCCAAGTTATAACAAATTGTGAGTCAAACACACAAAGCCAATTGGGAATTGTTGGGGTGGAGTGGAGCTAACATCCTCACTTGCTTTCGACCGGCGGATGTCTACAACTGTTGCAAATTGTGTCAACTCCGATTTGATATCTGTCCTTGTCTTAGATTCTCAAAGTACTGTATGCTCGCTATGGTTTAGCAAAATAGAAAGTAAACAATCATGACTGGTGGATGATGCGTATCTCATATACCCTAGCACCATCTCATTTCCGGCTCATTTATATTTGATCATTCATTTCGTATTTTTACGGTCTGGTGTCTTTATATAATGATTGATTTATTTCTACATTTTTTATCTTTAATTTTATTTCTCTAAATGTGCTTTTTTTTTTTTTTTTTTTTTCATCTCAGTCTGAATAATGCAGACCAATCGAAAATGAAATTTAGAATAAGGCACATAATCAACCCCAACCTAATTCAAACCTAGAAATTTTGAGCCAATCCGGTTCAGGCATTAACAATTAGATCAATCTAATTTAGTTCATAGAATTTTCGATTACCTTGAGTAGAATCTTAAACAAACAAAGCTTTTAATCACCTTAGAGTCAACTCTTTTTCATTAAAAACATAACTAGTTTGTTGAAAAAAGAAAAAATGAAGCCCGTGAACTTACCTTGTAACCACTTGATAGGTAAAACTAAAAAGAAAATTCTAGTAACTCAATTGGATTGGCTTGAAAGTTAGTCGTGAGGAGATTTAAAGGAAAAATTGAATTTAAAGTTAGTGGAGACTAGTTGTAACTTTGCTTTATTTTTGCGAGATATTGGAAGGCCAAACATATATAGAGTTGATTGTGTGAAGGTGGTGATGCCTCGGCCAAGAGGAGCAAATGGGGATGATTTTTTTTTTCTTTCGAAGATTGTCTCAGACTGTTTATTTTGGATCCGACAGTTCGTATATTTGCTCACTAATTACATAAAAACCCTAGGCAAGCAAGATGAATGTTTCAAACGATCATGAAGCCACACAAAGATTCAGTAGCTTGTCCAGCTCTGAAACGACAAAACGCATGGACCGACAACAGTTCCAAGAAAAATCTTCACCTACCAATTTCACAAGCCAACCTCAACCGTGATCTACAGAGAAGCAATGTCAGGCGAGGGTGAGCATGGCGAGGTTTGAGCGGACCTGAGACGGGAGGAGCATGGGGAGGCATTGGACAGCTAGCTCGTGGATGCCGCAATGTTGATGTCACCAATGATGTCTGTCTTGTATTGATGAGTCAAATACATGTGATGTAACTGATTAATCAAAATTGAGATATATATATATATATACGTGAAATCAAGCATAAAATGGTGATTAGTGAGGATAATACTCTACGTCATCACTGCCATGTAATATATTCATCAAAGTCTAGGTCGTGTATGCGTGGCAGAAGAGTAGATCGTATCGAGCATAGGTTATACACGAAAGTAAACCAAATTGACTCGCTCACTCATTTTCACTCATTTCCATTGAGTACAAATAACCCTTTATCTTAGGGTGCATTGATGAGCCCACCATGACGGCCCATCCAGATCTTAGTCTCCGGGCCTGTGCAAGAGAGGCGAGATGTGGGCTATAAGCAGGCAGTTAAACCCACGTATATGAAGGATCACTCCATGATCCCGTAGCACTGAAAATTTAGGGACAATGTTTTGAAGAAAATGAATTATTAAGAAAAAAATTTCTGAAAATATCGCTTATATTATTTAAAATATTTAATCAAAAAAATATTTTCATTATCCACAATAATTTATGTTTAACCTATTTCATGGACGATAAAAATATTTTTCGTTTATTTATATTAGCAAACCATACAAGTGATCATATTTAAAAAATATATATTTTTCAAATTATTTAGTGTCTATGAACAATTAAAGAGAAGAGCGTAGTGACTACTTTGAAAAAGGAGAATAAAAGATGAACACAAAAAAATAGAAAAAGAAGATGCAAAAGAAAAAAATTATTTGTTCTTATACGTAAAAAATAAAATGACGCGAAGGTCTATGTCATCATTTGATCTATCATGTAAACCATCTTAGCAAAAATCAAATGAATTAATATTCAACTTAATGGAAGCAGGACATTGATTGCGATTCAAAAAGTTGAGATACTCGATTAATGATAAAAAAGTTTAGACACTTGATCACAAAATGGATAAAAGTTCAGTACTTGTAGGGTTGATATCACAAAAAACTCAAAACTAATAAACATGTGATAAATTTACCTTAAATCAATTTTTTAACTACTAAAAATCCCAAACAAGTACATCAATAACAATTTTGTTTATCATAAGTGTATCAATTTGAGGTTTGTCAAGATTATAAAATTAATTTGAGGTAAATTTATCGTAAATAAACTAATTTGAAAATTCTGGTGGTATTAACACGTAATGATAACATCATTACACCACCGGTCGTGGTGACTTTGTTGGGTAGGCTCTAGACCTCCAAACGGGAAATCCAGAGTTCGAAGCCCCTTCGTTGAAGGAAGGCTCTGAAGTGTGACGTCGGGGTGGTAAGTCCTCCGCTAGCGTCACCCGAGTTTACCTCGCCGGCTGCCGGCTGTATGGAGGTTCCCGGATCATCAAAAAAAAAAAAGATAACGTCATTACTCTCATATTTTATGTGCATTATCTTTGCTTTGCCCAAGATTGCGCTTGGTTCCCTAAGGAGGGACCCCTCCAATTCTTACCAACTCTTCAAGACTCTCGGCCGTTTCAACAAGGGTACTAAATTAACCTATGGTTAACAGTGCTAAAAGGCGTGCTAACTCAGTTGTGGGTATTTCACCCATCCTCACTCACCTCATACGTTGGAGGTTACTCTACGTGTCTATCCGGCGCATACTTCTTCACTGATTACACAAAAACCTTGGGCAAGCAAGAAAGACATTTCAAACAGTTATGATGCCCCACAAAGCGTTCGGTGGCTTGTCCAGCTCCAAAAAAGACAAAACACATCGATCGACAGTTCAAAGAAAATCTTCACCAACAAATTTTTCACAGGCGAGCCTCAACCGTGATCTGCACAGGAGCAATGCCGGGCGTGTCCTTCAAAGCCATCAGGTCCCGATCGTCACCTCCCAAGTAGGCCCTCAAGAACGCCACCGCCGCTCCTCCCACGAACATCCTCATGGGCTCTCTCGAGCTCCCGTTCTTGCACGTGCAGTACGAGACCACCCCTCTTATCCCCTTGGTGTCGTCATCCAGCATGTCCATGTGGCCGTAGTCTTTCGCGACGAAGTGCCAGGCAGGCGACCGGCACTCCTCGAAGAACTCCGCGTGGTTCAGCCCCTTCGGCGCGCACGCCGGGAAGACCTTGTACTTCTTGTCCTCGCCCAAGCCCGACCCGACGACCAGCACGGGCATGTTCAGGTCGTAAGACTGCGCGACGTAGGTGAGGACGGGCGGTGTGGTCTGGATATTCCTGCAGCACGCGGACATGCCGTCGACGGGATCAAGGCCGAGCAGGGCCGAGAAGGACAGGGCAAGCGGGGTCGATGATTTGCCGAGGGCAAGGGCAAAGGCGCCTTTGCCTCCGCGGCTGTCGCCGGCAAGGACAAGCTTGGCGAGGTTCGCACTGACCTGGGTTGGGAGGACGGCGGCGAGGCCTTGGGACAGCCAGTTCGTGGTCTCCGCTGCAGCGTTGATATCGTCGGTTGCTGTCATTCCCGGAACAGGTGTAAAGCTGTCGGAGATGAGGAACTTGTTTTGATGAGTCAAAAACATTAGGGTTTTTCAGATTATGCATCTTTTGATGTCTATTTTGCTAAGGAGATACATTATGTGAAGGATTTACCACACAACGGTGACACAACGGCGACAAATGATGTAACCAATTAATCAAAATTGATATGTACACACATATGGTGCCAAATATGATGAAATTGATAGCATACAAATAATCATTATTGGTCGGGTTATACACCACATCATCACTTCTGATTTCTATATACAAATTACTTTCTCAAAATCTAGGTTTGGGTCATGTATATGTGGCAAATACGTGGATTGTCTCAAGCATAAGTTACATGTGAATGTGGATCAAATTGACCCGGCAACTCATATGCACTCATTTTCATTAAATAAATAACATGCATTTCAAACCTGACCCAACTCACCCTAATCCAACTCCACCCACCATGTTTCCACTGCACCACTTTGGTGTCGTGAAAATTTCACAAAGCTCTAATAAAGAAATATTTCAAAAATTTAGCAAATTAATAAATTAAATATAAAACTTCATCTATTTAGTATTAATTAAAATAATCTAGAAAATTAAAATAAGAGCAAGAAGTTTATCAAGAAAAAGCAAGAAAGATATTGAAAAAAAAGGATCAAATATACTAAAATTCAGATTCACGACAACCATCAAAATGGTGATTGCCGGATGCTCTGTCCCTTCCTATGTGGGTGAGTGCATGCGCCTGATGATTGTCTTCCTCAAGCGACTACATAAAAGAAGTCGCAACCATCACGTCGTCGCTTGCCTTGGTATGCTCTCTCTTAGTTGGGACGCAACTAGTTGTTTGTCCAAGATGACGATGGGGTGATTCATGGGTCTCTTGCTATCTCAAGCGAAGTTGACGTGATAGTCACCGTCCATAGGGACATTAAACACCGCCAACGTAGTTTGTACTCCGGAAGATAAGATTCTTAGACCCAAGTTTCTCATAATCTATATTTTTAAACTTATAATTTTCAAATGTGCTTTTTCTAATTTCATCTCAAGCATAGTAGCATGGACCAACCAAAAATGAAATTTAGAATCAGGCTGAAACCAACCCCAACCTAATTACTACCTAGACATTCCAAGTAAATTAGGTTTTGATATGAGCTTTACTAGCATAACGATCTTTGAGGTATTATGAAAATAACAACTTGTTATGAATCACAAATTCTTGAAAGAGTATATACAATAATAATTTATAATTATTTATTATTTGATTTTTTATAATTCAGTAACAACTATTATTCTCATAATTATTAAATATCGTCGCTCAATCATTTCTTTTTTGATTTTTGGACTTTCTGAGTTTTTTTTTTTTTTTTTTTTGGCACCTTTATGGTCTTCTTTTTTTTTGCACCTTTATGGTCTAAGGTGGACTCCTTTTTCTCTGGAAATAATCATAGCAGTATGAAAGTTTCACCTATTACTCATTTGAACTTGACCAACTCTACTACTGGACAAAATACTTTCAGGGAAGGAAGAGCTTTGTCCAGGCACTGATCATTTTGTACTTCGGCCGATGCAGGCGTAGGGGCCTCAGTGCCATGATGAGGCCATCGATCCATGTGATCAGCTTTGATCGCGGTCACTATAAAGCTTTCATTTTCTCTTTTATTGTTTTGAAAATATATGGACCTTTTTATGAGCATTTGAATTGTTTCGAGATACTAACAATAAGTTGATTGCTTCGCATGAATATTGATTTTGATGAGTATCAAATAGTTATTTACCTTTTAGCAATTGATTTATGATTATACTTGAGAGTTGAGCACATGATATGGTATTATAATAAAATATATATGCATTATATCGTTACATGATTGGCAGTATGATTGATATAATAAATTATATAAAAAAATTAGTATTATCTAGTATTTATAGAAACTGAGGTTATTGTTATATTATGATTAATACAATCCTTAATTGTGAGAATTTAATGGTAAACAACTACCATTGGTAAGGTATTGCCATAATTTGACACATCACTTAGTAGACCAATCTTGTAAACTAATTTTAGTTAGTCTAGTATTTTCCATCTTTCATTGGTATCCAACAATCTTAATTGGTAGATCCTTGGCCCTCCCCGGTGGAGGCCAAGGTTCGAAGCCCCTGCGAAGCAGGGAGGCTGAAGCGCCGTGTGGTGACTTAAGCGTGACGTCGGGGTGATGGTTTCCCTGCTAGCGTCACCGGGGGGTTTACGGCGCACTGTCGGTGCAAGCTGGTTCCTCCTGTTCCAAAAAAAAAAAAAAACAATCTTAATTGTCAACATATTTAGTTTCAAATAATGAAACGTCTTATTCAGCTCAATGAATGGTGGAATGGATAGAACATATTGTACAAGGATGCAGATTACTCGCAATACCATGTCAAATGACAAAGAAAATATATAGGGTTTGTTTGATAACCACTAGAAAACTAATACCTCGTATACATTATATTATTGATTGTGTTTGACAACTTCTAATTACACATAATATAATTAATTAGTTATCCAAAAGATCACTTAATCCGCTATGTAAGGAAGGATTTACTTAGTTAAGTCAAAAAATGTTCGAAGGAACAATAACATTGTAAAAACCTTTAATTTTAGTGCTCTCACTATTACATATTTGGAGAGAGAGAGAGAGAGAGATTACCTGAGGAGCAACCGTGATAAAGCCATGAGAAGAAACATGTTGGATGAGCTGCGAGTAGAAGGACGTTTCCATCATATAACCATGGAGGAGCACCATAACAGGGAATTCTTCGGCAACTTCAGCTGGAGATCCGATCAGAAGAGGCTTGGGAGGCGGATTCGCAAGATCAGAAGACGACATGTCTACTGTTATAAGCACAGTCTTGTACTTCCCAGACTGAAACACGTCGGTAGTCGAAGTCGAAGCCGCCATGGCTGAAATCTACGGTAATAGCTTCTACAAATTTCCCGTGTGAATTTCTAGCAATAAGTTTCGCCATATGACGCATGTATTTATATAGAGTCTCAATCCTGAGGACAGACTCAAAAGGACTTTGTGGGCATAAAATGGCCTCTTTTAAACATGACTTAAATGAAACATGTGAGGCTTGAAGCGGAGACAGATTAGGGCCATCACTATGGAACCATCCATCCACCTAACCGCCAATGTCGGAAGAGAGAATTTTACTAGCAATGAAATAAATTTGGAACTTGTAACCAATTGATTAAGTTGCCCAAACATAGTTCACTTACTTCAAGTTATGACGTAGCAAGCGGTCTCAACAATAGATTCGGCCTAGAGAAAAGGATTAAGGATGAAGTTGGACATTAATGGAAATTCAAGTTGAGATATGTTGATGCCAAATGATACTTGAATTAAGGAGGAGCAGACCTAACACTGAACTCACACATGAGGGGAAGGTGGTTGAGATACATATATGAATTAAATTAGAAAAGTCCCACATTGAAGAATTAATATGGTAATGGTATAGAGCAGTTAATTTATATTTAAGTTAGTCAATAATTTATTAATTTAAAATTTTTAGTAAAGGTAGATTTACAGGCTCGGAGTTGGACTCCTGATCTCCTCAAGATGAACGTATCGGACTTTTGTTGCGCATTTTCAACGCTTAGGTAATGCAGGCTTGAGTGCCTCGAGCACACTAGAGTAAGAGCAAAGATGAGAGAGAAACATAAGGCAGAGGTTTAATGGGGGAGAGAGGGAGGAGGACGAATGGAGGTTGACGGTGGGACATGGTGAGAGGAGCTGGGATAGACAGTGAGAGGAGTAAAGATCAGCGCGACGACGAGCAGCGGCTTGGTCCTAGTAGAGAAGCTCTTAACATGGAGGTGGTGGCCGGCACAGCATGGAAGGTGCTGGCAGAGATTCATTGAGAGTTCAAGCATTTTGAGATGTGCGAGTGCTAGAGCTTCTTAGGCTTTTAAAAAAAGGCGGTTATTTCAATTATTTTAGTTGGGGCGGGGTATGTACTTCGTAGTAGAAGAAATAGAGATAAGTTTTGGCTCATGCAATTTCCTAACATCAACTAGTTTTGGGACCGCTCTAAAATTTAAATGGTTCAATATAATTCTTACTGCGATTTCATTTATTGATGACAGAGGAAAATATGCATTTAAAATATATCAATCAATTTAATGATTTTTATCAACATCTCCAAAACTATTGTCTCTACTTTTTTTAATTTTTAATTCAAAGAATTTTTTCATGTTCCTTACTTTTTTTAATTTTAAGAAAATCATCAAAGATTCAAGTTTTTAATAAATTCAACCACCGAGTTTCTAATTTAACAGAATATTAATAAAATACATTATTTTGGATCTTTCTCTAAAGTTCAATGACTAACAACGCCTTGTAATTTAACAGAATATTTCTGGATTATCCCAAGACCTGCCTATTGCTCTTGGGCTTGGAAGAAGTTACTTGGCCTTCGTGACCTGATCCAACATCATTTTAAATGGCGCATTGGTAATGGGCTATCTGTCTCTTTCTGGTTTGATCACTGGCACCCTCGTGGTCCGCTCTACAAGCTGTTCTCTGACCGTGAAATCTACTCCTCTGGTATACCAAGACTTGCTACGGTAGCTACTACTTTAACTGCCTTTCCTCTGTCTTCTGCTATTGCGACCTCTATAAGTAATTGGGATGATCCCCTTCCAAACCTCAATGAGGCCAGTGACCGTCTTCTATGGCTTGGTCATTCCTCAGGAGTGTTTTCTACTGCCTCAGCTTGGTGCCTTCTAAGGAGGAGGGGTGTTGCAATCCCCTGGTCGAGGTTTATATGGAGCCCCTCCTTACCTCCTCGATATCAAACCCATCTTTGGTTAATCTCCTGCAATCGACTGCTAACCCAGGTATTATTATTAGCTCATGAGAGAATCCCTAATGTTACTTGTGCCTTCTGCTCTTCTATTCCAGACTCGGTTGATCACCTTTTCTTTGGATGTTCTATCACTAATCACCTTGCATCCTTTTGGGCGGCTAAGTGTAACTTACCTTGGAGGAATCTTGCTTGGAATGACAATCTTTTATGGGTTATTGAACACCTTTCTGATGCATCCTTCCACCAATCCTTGGCTCGCTTTGCCTTTGGTGCCTTATGTTATCTCATTTGGAAAGTAAGAAATAACATTATCTTCCGCAATAAAAGATTATACATCCCGGCTCTAAAGGACCTCCTTCGTAAAGCTGTCAATGACAGGGCTCTTTCTTTTGCCAAGGTCCCGGACAACCCCCGTAATAGAAGACTACAACTTAGTTGGGGCATCCCTCCCTCCATCTTTCATTGATTTGGCTCTCGCTCCTGCTGGTTGATACTTCTGATCGTCTCTCCCGATCCTGTTGCAGGTTGCGTTCCCATCTTTTGTCTCTCCTATTCTTCTTCTCCTCTATGCGTCTTTTCCTTGTGCGGGCCACAGTGTTGTGTGCTCTTTGCCCTTGGCCGCTGTTTTGGCCTTCTTTTGCTGCTGCTTTTTTCTGAATGTATCTCTCTTGCAGCTCTTCCCCCCCTTTTCTCTCCCCTTGGCCCTGACCCCCTTCCACTCATTTGGATTTTTGTCCTTCTGAGTGTGAGCTGGTGCCGGGACCCCTCCCTTTGCTGTACTTCTGTATAGCTTTTTGTGCTATTGTCTATATACCTATTACCTTTTACAAAAAAAAAAAAAAAAACAACGCCTTGTAATATACGATTCTTTAGTTCAAGTTTTTAAGGGATTTTTCTTTGTTAAAGCTATGAACTCTTTACGATTATAATTTATATTTCAAATATATTAGTTAATTAAAATACCAACAACGTTCGACTGCTTATAAAAAATCCTTTACAGGAATCAACTCAAGCCCATTGATAAGTAGAAGAGAGAATTATATAGCCTATGTAAGAAACGGACAGAAAATATCAAAAGATGATGGATTAAAGCATCATTTTTTAATTGATACAGACGGTCTTATATTTGTATGATAATGTGCGGTTTTTGCATCTTGATAAATAGCAATTTTCACCCTTTCCCATTCTGATTCTAATTAGACAGTTCTCATGAAGTTATTTCCGTCAACTCAGTAAGGCATGGACTTTTATAGTCATTTAGGGTATGGAAATGGCACTTGTCATAGTCACCTCTGGAGACTATGTATGTATCATTACAATGAAGAGATCATAACGAGCATGCATTGATTGATTATCCAAACATGGGTCATAAGAATTCGAGTTCATAAATCCATTGATTCATTTTAGTAGCTAAAAAATAATCATTTATTGTGTGGATTAGGTGCATAGAGCAGAGACAATTTTGTTTTCTTTATTACTAGCCCGAGTTTATGCTGAAAAACAAACCTCAAATTCATAAGTGACATCGTGGGCAAGATTGGACAACATGCTAGGAATTGAGAAGCCACGGTCCCTCCCCCCCCAACCCAAATCACTTAATTTTTTCGATGTGTCCACCGTTCAAAACGGCGACAAGGTATTCAAAGCCCGATTAACGCTCGACAGTGAAGCGTGGTCCATATTATAAATGCGTGGAATATCGGAAAGGTATGTGTACCTGAATACGTATTATTCAACATTTCGTAGGTGGCCAATGATTTTGTCCCATTTTGTATGAAAAAACGGGCTCACATCTTGTGGGAAAAATACCAAACAATCCTAAACTTATTGTATCGGTAACAATCCAATCCTAAACTTTTCAATTTAACCAATTTAATCCTAAATATTTTCACATTAGTACCAATTCAGTCCATGCGGCAAATTTAGGTTGAAAATCACTAATGTAGACTAGTTGTTCTGCATTGCTCAGCTGGCATTGACTTGGATTCTTCATTTCGACTAGCAACAGTCGTGATCCTCACTAAATTTGGCCAAGGGCCACCTTACCTAGAGCTGGGAAGGCCACAAAGGACTTGGTCGAGGGCCTTAGCAGCCTCTATGATCATAGGCATAGGCATGAAGGGTTGCCTAAGGCTGTCTTGCCTGCGACCAGCACGGGTTGGCTAACCCTTGCTTAGGATCGCCAGCCAAAATGAACAAAGAAAAAGAAAGAAAAAATTATAAGAAATTATAAAATTATTTTAAAAAAAACCGAGACTATTAAAATATAATTAGAAAATGTTCATGTTCATGCCACATAAAACAACCGATGCCACATCGGTGATTTTCGGTTTAAATTAACCAAATAGACTAAATTGATACTAATATGAAAAATTTATGACCGAATTAGTCCAATTGAAATATTTAAGATTAAATTGACACCAACTCAAGATGTTTGGTTTTTTCTTTTTCCTTTTCCAAACATCTTGCTTTTACCAAAATGGACCGATCGACTTACAATTGGGAAGAAGAGCTTCAAATTCAAATCCAACAATTGGTTGGAATATATACAAATTAAGTGATAATATGATTGGACTGTTGTATCATATAAATTGTGCAACTGGTTATTTAGGCCTACGCACATTCCGTAAATCTCAATGATCGTAATTGCACTCGGTCATTGTCTTCAGATCTCGCTAAGTGTATACTGGAAATTGGGCGTGAAATCTTCATAAATGTCCACCTTTAGTCCCGGAACTAGCTTTTTTTTTTTTTTTTGGCCGGCACTATTTCCACACCTGGATTACACCCTTTTATAGTATTAAAAAAAAAAAAAACTACCATCAATTTTTCAATAGCAATTTAAAGTGATGGCCCCACTCATTCTTTTTCTATTTAGAATTTAGTTATCATAACTAAGAATTTCATTTTTTTTTAGTATAAAAAAGTGCATTCTTAGATATTCCTATAAATTTTACATGTTTCGCGTAATATTAGATCGCCAACAGCAAGGGATAAGGACATTCTTTCATATAGGAAAAAAAAATTGAAAAGTCTCTTGTTCATAATTGATCATAGAACAATTTATCTATTCTTTATCCATCTAATCTCAAAACTTCACTTTCTTGATAAACTCATTATTTTCTAATTTCATTAGTCAATATATACCAAGTCTCTTTATTACTATATCAATGAATTTATCTTTTTTTCTTCTTATATTGGTGAGATACTTTTAAGTGTTTAAGGTGTTAAAGGAATATCTAGGAATTTACTAAGCATTACATACCATGAGACATCTTGATATTTTTTCATAAACAATTCGTGGATCATATTGATTTTTGTCAATCTAAATAATGATATTTCATTGACATTTTAAAAAAATCTTATTTTATCTATATTTTGATTTAATTAAGTTTTCTTCTAAAGTCTCGTGTTGGAGAATATCCTGTGATTTTACTCTGGAAAATCTTTAAAGAAGTTTTTTCTTTATTATGTGATCATCCCATTATATGTATATGTATATATATTAAAATCGACAAGAAAGGGTCTGATGGTGATATCCACAACAAAAGTGAAAATATATAAACAAGTAAATGTGTTAAAATTGTCTATTTTTAATTTTTTTTCCATACTTTACTTATCAATTTATCCATAAATTTGCTCAATGACGCAAAAAAGAACTAGGCTTCTTAAAAATATATGTTTTCAATGAAACGAACTTTTATGGAAGTAATATCCAATAATAAATTAAAAAAAAACACAATGCTTTTAATATACATGCAAAATCCATAGAAAACAAAAACTAAACATGTGAAATTCTTAATTATGGTAAATAAATGTTACGTGGATATAGAAAAACTTAAAAATAAGTAAAAATAAGGACAGTAAATAAATTTGGGACCGCCTCTTTAAATTGCGATTCAATTATTGAGGACAGTTTTGTCCTTTTGGTAAAAACTTGGTGGATTTACGAAGATGGAAGTAGTGCCACCTTTTTTTTTTCCAATAGAACTCCTGTACTTTTTGACTTTTCTAATTTATTCCTCGAACTTGCATAACTATTGTTATTAATCAAGTCCCTCCGACTCTAAATCTAGTTTATTGGAGCTCAGCTATCTATCGAAGTATCGATACCAAGAAGGCATCTAATATTGAAAACTCGAGTGCAATACTTGTGTGGAGACATCTAATAGCACCAGGTTCTGTGGGCATAAGTAAATTCGGACCCAGCAGACGTACAATCCCAATTAATAGGATTTGGAGTCAAACACTTGCTTAGAGAAGGTATGCAAATTCAAAGATTCAATTACGCAAATTAATTGAAATAGTCTAATGGAAATAATACAATGCACAATCTCATGAACTAAAAGTAAGACTTTTCACCATGAAAAAACTTATCTAAAACAACGAAGGAGTGTCGACGAGACATTTTAACATTCTTCAATTGAGTGGATCCTAGCAGGGTAGGAGTATTATAACATATCACTCTCAAGGGAATAAGTAGTATCTTTTATGCACACGTGTTATGAGTGTTTGAAAAATTGATATTCGCAAGTTAAGCAAAATCACTTTTGTTATGAAATATTTGAATAATTACTTTCTAAAGAAGTTATTGGTGAAACTGCACTGTGTCCACCGAAATTGTATATGTTGAAATTTTAATAAGGAATCACGTTAGAGATAAAATAGAATTATTAACTTAGGCGTTTACCCATGGGTATAACAATTGTAAATCAGTATTTGCGGATATTTTCCAGGTCACGTTTTTTCCATTCCTCATTTAGCTTTGACCCTCCCATTTATAGTGTATTGACTATATTACCCGTCGTTTTTCCATTTTGTTAATTAGGGACTCTTAGATCTCATGATGTCGCCATCTCTAGCGATGGTTCCTCAATGAGAGTGTCAAGCTCTTTATTATCCTGGGTGACTAGTTATAGATGCATCAAAATTATCCTCTTCACATTCAGATCTTTGCTTACGTTATCCATGGGCTCGAGCACCCAAATCATCCTATTCCAATTCTCAAAAATCACCAGAAGAATTAAAGTATCGTCATGGAGAATTACATCTCAAGGAAGATCATGCCGGCATAGGGGTGGTTCTACAAGACATGCCAAGGGTTTGTGGGGAGCAATGGTGAGGTAGAAAGGAAGCTCGTGAGGCTCTGTGATATCACACAATTGTTAATGTGCATAGAGGCGTCAAAGGAGGAAGATGAAGAAGCGCCGGCAATACCCTTCAACATAAGAGAGAACAAGAAGGAGGAAAGTGGAAAAAAAAGAACAAATTCAAAAAAGTAACCCCACATTTGAGGCTATGTGGGGTGCAACATTCAAAGGAAGAAAAAGTGATAATATGGTTAATACACTGTAAAATGGAGAGTTTAAGACGTATGAAGGCAATGGGGATTACACAGAAAATAACAGGACGAACCAATACAGGAACTAAACAAATAGCCCAAGCAAACAATAGTCAAGACAACTATGACCTAGCAAAGTCAGCAACAACCCCCGGCCATCGAGCTCGCCAAGATCACGATGTCCCCAAGCTTTGATGAGCATGGAGGAGGAGATTTGGAGATGAGGCGCGCTTTGCATGGAGCGGCCGATGACAGTTCGACGGCAACGGTCACCTCAGCAATAGAGGATCTTCGCGGGGGTGCCTGCTCCATGCTTGAAGAAGATGAAGTGGAACGGGACAGCGAGGATGAACGAACAGGGCTTGAAATTTTCCCTTCCTCTTCCGTAGAAGAAGGAAATAGATGAATAAAAAGTAAGAAAATTCAGAAAAACAGCATTGCTTCGGGTAAAATTGTTTATACTAAGGGTGTGTTTGGGAAAGCTAGTTTTTTAGGCCAAATAAAGTGTGTTTGGTAAATTTTTATTGAACTCCATTTTCCAAATGCCAGCCTTCCAAAGTAGCTGAGAGGATACCTTGAGCCATTGCCTTTTCGGCATGCTGAGCTACTGCTCATCTTCTTCTTCTCTATTGAAGAGGACTGGCATAACTATGAGTGGTCACCCGCAAAGGGCAGGTAGTCGCCAGTGAAGGGTAAGCGGTCGGGTGACCCTGGCGACTATCGTGGCGACCCAGATTTGTCGCGCAACCTCTATAAAGTGCTACCTAAGGTTGTGCGACCAGACAATCCTCGCCAAGGTCGCTCAACTTCTGACAACCCAGATCTGGGTCATGGCAAGGGCACGCGACCTCTGGCGACCTAGTGCAATCTTGCCATGACCCAAATCTAAGTCACCAAAGGTCGTGCGACCTCGTCAAGCGCGACTCAAATCTGGGTCGCTAGGTCGCCAGTCGCACAACCCACCCCTAGTGACCCAAGCAACCCAGATTTAGGTCACGCAAGGTTACGCGGAGGTCACGGCTGCTTGGTCACCCCCTCATTGAAGGTCACTCGAACCCAAGCGGCCCTCGTCGGTGGTCTTCGGGGGCTGCATGAGGTCTTGCAACCTCATAGGTCAGCCAGAGACAAGTTCGATCATCTGCAACCGTCTACCCTCGCTGGCGAACTTTTTTATTTTTCTTTTGATGAATTCTTTTTAATCACAAAAGTCTTTTATAAATATAATCTCTTCAAGCGTTATTTTACTTAAAGGTACTTCACAATAAATTTTTAAATTACAATTTAACAAACACAATTTACATTTTGAGAAATTCCTTTAACTTAAAGTCCTTTGTATTTTTCAAAGGTTTTCCCCAAAAGTCTAATCAAACACATCCTAAATACTTGGCCATAAAAGGTAGGGTCAGTAAAAGGTAAGGTAGTCGACGGTGACTGCATAATCATGTCAAAAACCTTAGGCTAAACTTGGCTGAGAACAAGAAATTTTTATTTCATTTTTACTCAAAAGTTTAGGACTAAATTAATTTGATTAAAAAATTCAAAACTAAATAAATCCATATAATAGATTTACAACCGAACTTATAATGTTTCTCGCAATAAACACAACCGTTCAACATGCACTTAACCTCCGACCGACCCACTTAGAATCTCATCCGCATTAGAATCTGAAGAATGTCACCATAAGTTGGAAGCGACGTATTGGGGCAAGAGCAAGTCTCCGCTTAATGCTCGCCTGGCTAGTTGCTCCCTGCTCGATGCTCGACACTCACCCCTTTCGACACTCGTCGCTCGCCTCTCTTAGCTTACCTCGCTTGTCATTGAATCCATAAGATCGGTCCGATTCTTGTTTGCATTTTCAAGGAGTACAAAAAAATAAAACAAAAATTATCGGTTGATCTTAAGTTGACCCTAGAATCAGACTAAACCCATTGGGTCGATCCTGTCCTCGATTGCCTTTTTAGATAGTACAAAAAATGAAATAAATAAATTATTAGTTGGTCCCAGGTTGATCTTGGAACCGGACCGAATCCACTAGGTCGGTCCAATCCTCAGTCCCAATCTCAATAAGGTCGGTCCTCGGTCCCAAGAATTGAGGACCAGCACTGTGCGGATTAGTCCTAAGGTTAGGGGGTGGACCAGCCCAACCCGGACCATGATCACCCCTAATTTTGTCTCAAAGTAACTCTTGTGCTTGCTATAGTTTGGCAAAATAAAAACTAAACAATCATGACTTGTGGATGATGCGTATCTCATATGCCCTAACACCATCTCATTTCTAGCTCATTTATATTTGATCATTCATTTCGTATTTTTATGGTCCGGTGTCTTTATATAATGATTGATTTATTTCTATATTTTTTATCTTTATATTTTTTTCTCTAAATGTGCTCTCTCTCTCTCTCTCTCTCTCTCTCTCTCTCTCTCTCTCTCTCTCTCTCTCTCTCTCTCTCTCTCTCTCTCTCTCTCTCTCTCTCTCTCTCTCTCTTTTTCTTTTTTTCTTTTTCATCTAATGTTGAGTAATGCGGACCGATCGAAAATGAAATTTAGAACAAGGCATGAAATCAACCCCAACCCAATTCAAACCTAGAAATTTTGAGCCAATCTGGTTCGGGCATTAACAAGTAGATCGATCTAATTTAGTTCATAGAATTTTCGCTCACCTTGAGTAGAATCTTAAACAAACAAAGCTTTTAATCACCTTAAAGGCAACTCTTTTTCATTAAAAACAAAAATAGATTGTTAAAAAATAATAATAATAAAGCCCGTGAACTTACCTTGTAACCACTTGATAGGTGAAACTAAAAAGAAAATTTTAGTAACTCAATTGGATTGGCTTGAAGGTTAGTTGCGAGGAGATTTAAAGGAAAATTTGAATTTAAAGTTAGTAGAGACTAGTTGTAACTTTGCTTTATTTTTGCGAGATACTGGAAGGCCACACATATATAGATTTGATTGTGTGAAGGTGGTGATGCCTCGGCCAATAGGAGCAAATGGGGATGATTTTTTTTTTAAAATTGTCTCAAACTGTTTATTTTGGATCCGACAGTTCGCATATTTGCTCACTAATTACATAAAAACCTTGGGCAAGCAAGAAGAATGTTTCAAACGATTATGAAGCCACACAAAGATTCAGTAGCTTGTCCAGCTCTGAAACGACAAAACGCATGGACCGACAACAGTTCCAAGAAAAATCTTCACCAACCAATTTCACAAGCCAACCTCAACCGTGATCTGCAGAGGAGCGATGTCAGGCGAGGGTGAGCTTGGCGAGGTTTGAGCGGACCTGGGATGGGAGGAGCGTGGGGAGGCATTGGAAAGCTAGCTCGTGGATACTACAACGTTGATGTCACCAGTGATGTCTGTCTTGCATTGATGAGTCAAATACACATGATGTAACTGATTAATCAAAATTGAGATATATATGTATGTGAAATCAAGCATAAAATGGTGATTAGTGAGGATAACACTCCACGTCATCACTGCCATGTAATATATTCATCAAAGTCTAGGTCGTGTATGCGTGGCAGAAGAGTAGATCGTATCGAGCATAGGTTATACACGAAAGTAAACCAAATTGACTCGCTCACTCATTTTCACTCATTTCCATTGAGTACAAATAACCCTTTATCTAAGGGTGCATTGATGGGCCCACCATGACGGCCCATCCAGATCTTAGTCTCTAGGCCTGTGCAAGAGAGGCGAGATATGGGCTATAAGGGGGTGCATGACAACCCAAAATTTTCATTGCACTGCTTCGGAAGAGAAATCCATTGATAAACCTATTGAGCTTTTTTATTTTTGGAATAGATTTATATTCCGAAATAGGTTTGGAAGAGAAATCAGAGGCTAAAATTTTCTATTTCTGATTTCTGGAAGAGAAATCAGAAATAATTTTTCTCACTAAACCCTAATTTCGGTGAGTCTTCCCTCATCTCCTCTACGTCTTTGCCTCCTCCTCTTCCTCCGCCTCTCCTCATTTTATTAAAAATAAAAATAAATAAAAATAAATATATTCATTGTATTCATTTAAAAATAAAAATAAATTTATTAAAATAAGTAAATTATTTTTATTTATCATTTTATTTTTAGTTTATTAAAAATAAATTTATTAAATTTATTAAAAATAATTTATTTACGATAAATAAAAATAAATTATTTTTATTTGCCTTGAGTGTTTTGCCAAATAAAATTATTTTTATTTTTTATTTTTATTCATTATAAATTTATTCGTAAAATAACATAAGATAGAATAAATAAAATAATTTTTTTATATTTTTATTTTAAAATAAAATGATATTTTTTATGACTTATTTTATTTTATTCATTATTTTTTTGTTACTAAATCATTTTTATTTTTATTTTTTATATTAAAGGTCGTCGGTCATCGCCGCCGCCGTCCGAAAGGAATAAATTTTGCGTCGTTATCAAACGAATTTCTATTTTTAGAGTAGAAATTTTGTGTCGTTATCAAACGGTTATTTTCTTAGAAACTCTTCAGAAATAGAAATAAAAAAATTATTTCTGTTCCAAAACTATTTCTAATGCAGAATAGTTGTCATCTTGCGCCCCCTAAGTAGTCAATTAAACCCACGTATATGAAGGATCACTCCATGATCCCGTAGCACTGAAAATTTAGGGACAATGTTTCCAAGAAAATGAATTGTTAAGAAAATATTTTTCTGAATATATTGTTTATACTGTTTAAAATATTAATCAAAAAAATATTTTTATTATCGATGATAATTTATGTCTAACTTATTTCGTGGACAATGAAAATATTTTTTCGTTTATTTATTTTAGTAAATACAAGCGATCATTTAAAAAAATATATTTTTCAAATTATTCATTGTCTATGAACAATTAAAGAGAAGAGCGTAGTGACTACTTTGAAAAAAGAGAATAAAAGATGAACACAAAAAAAAAAAAAAAAAAAAAAAAAAAGAAGATGTAAAAGAAAAACATTATTTGTTGGATGCAAAAGAAAAAAAAATTATTTGTTCTTATATGGAAAAAATAAAATGACGCCAAGGTCTATGTCATCATTTGATCTATCATGTAAACCATCTTAGCAAAAATCAAATGACTTAATATTCAACTTAATGGAAGCAAGACATTGATTGCGATTCAAAAAGTTGAGATACTCGATTAATGATAAAAAAAAAGTTTAGACACTTGATCACAAAATGGATAAAAGTTTCAGTACTTGTAGGGTTGATATCACAAAAAACTCAAAACTAATAAACATGTGATAAATTTACCTTAAATCAATTTTTTAACTACTAAAAATCCCAAACAAGTACATTAATAACAATTTTTTTTATCATAAGTATATCAATTTGAGGTTTGTCAAGATTATAAAATTAATTTGAGGTAAATTTTGGGATAGGATTGACTATTAAGAATTATCTCTGGACCAAATGTACGCACATACGGTACAATTTCAATTAATATAGTCCAAGTGGGAGAATGTAAGAGTTTCCTAATGTTGACTACATTAATTGATATTGTAATTTACTGTTTTTACGGTTACCGTAAAATAGGCTTGGTCTAAGGTGAGGTAGAAGGTTTCTTAATTAGTCTAATATGGGACTGGCTAGTGTGGGCCGAGTTAATGGGGCCTAGTTGGAAACTCTATAAATAGTGTTCAAGTCTCTCCTCTAACCCTAATTCTTACATATATCCTCACTTAAAAAAGTGTTTACCTAATGCTAAACGTGAGGGGCTGCCTCATTAAGCCATCATTAAGCTAGTGATATGAAGGGTAATAGAGGAGAATGACTTGCGCATATAACATTGTGTTTCCCAAAACAGGTACGTTAATCTTTCTACTTAATTATGTGTGTTCTTATTCTAGTTATGGAGATCTTGGGGTTGTGTAATTTGCGTCCAACACTTATCAGATTCGTTGTATCACCATTGTCTATGATGGGGAGCACGTGATTTCTAGGTGAAGTGCACATCTTTCCAAATGATTCCGAGTACAAGATGTTTAATGAATGCTTTCCTCGGCTGTACAAAAAGATCTAAGATAAACACCTGAAATGGTTGGATGGAGAGAACATGCTTTCTAGGGGAGGACACGTGGTTTCTGAACGATTCCCAGCTACACTGTCTAATGAGCAAGTCTTCCTAGGCAAGTGTCTATTGATTAATCCGACGTTAAAAGTTAATGAGACTTTGGAGTAGTGCAATGCATTTGTTCTCGTTCAGCCAATGTCAGTGGGTTGTTGACTGAGCAACCTTCTTGTTTGACCATGCCCTCTAAGTCCAGACAATATAATTGGGTTGCGTCCCCCATGGACAGAAAAAAATGGCTAATCTTTATCCGTGCTGTCTGACCAAGGCCAATCTTCGATGGCCAGCACATGCGTTATGGGTGGGGAGCATGTGCTCCTTGAAAGATTACGAATCCCATGACGATTAATGAAGAAAAAATGCCTTCTTGCTACACAAAAAGATGTAGATGAACGGACGAAAAGACTCGATGGAAAGTACATGCTTTCTTGGGGGAAGAGCACTCGCTCTCTAAGTATTTCTAGTGTCACCGTCATCATGCAGTATTTCACTGCTTCCGCCTGCGGACGGCGGGGCTGAGAATCCGTGAGGTTCGTCTGCTAGCAAAAGAAAAAAAGTACAGAAAAAGAAAAGCAAAAAAAAAAAAAAGGAAAATTAAAAATTAAAATTAAAAAAATTAAAAATTTAAAATATTATTATAAATTATCCTCATAAACACCAACCATGTCATATAAGATGATTGCGACTATGTCAGTAAATTTCAACCAAAATTAATTAAATAAACTTAATTGACAGAATGTGAAAAATGTTTAAGATTTAATTAACAAAATTAAAATATTTAGATCTGAATTGATAAAAGTATGATAAATTTTTGGACTTTTTGAATAATTTTCATGAATAAAGAGGATTAGATTTTATAAGGTTCTCTCTCCCTTTTCTCGTCTCTCTAAGATTTTTCTTTTCTCTCTGATCCTTCTAGCTCTCCGTTAACCTCCGTCTAAGCTGTAGGGATTCCGTAAAGGATGAAGATGGAGGATGCATCACAGCTTCTATGGTCAGAAAATAGTGATAATTAGAGAAAATGAACATGAAAAGCATTTCTCCCAAAAAAAAAAAAAAAATTCCGAGAGAGCCAATTTTTTTTTTCTTTTCCTTCGGATGAGCTCCTCTGGGCCATTGCCCCTAACTGCTTCTCTCCTCTCTCGCCTCGCCAGCTGAGTGCCCATCTGACGAAAAACTGATTCCAACACCGGCTCAGCGTTTCTGGAATCATGTCGGAATGCTTCGCTTGGCGTACGTCCTTGCTTGCGTCACTCCTCTTGTTCGGACGTATGAAGAGAGAAGGAGAGAACGAGAATTTAAAAAAAGCACCCGCCGGCAACTGACGTGAAGAGCATTATTTTTTCTCACATCCAATCATTTTTTTTTTTTCAATTATAAGCTTTTACGTGGCAACTATAGTGCTAAACATTGTAACAAGATGGCGGCAATGGACTGAAGGGCACTGAAGTAGTTGTTGATCGTGAATTGCTTGTTAGGAGAACCGTGATACTTTGAACAAATCAAGGTAGTCCAAAGCAACTTGATTAATGGATTAGTCAGTGATTTGTCACCCATTCACTATTTCCAAAGTAGAATAAAGCAACTTGCTTCATGGACAGGTTGGTGTACCTATCTCTTTTTCTTGTTTAGCCCAAAGCACATGTTTATATTCTCCCTATGGAAGAGACAAAGTTAGCTGTCTTTGATGACTCTATTAGGTGTATCCTCAATATTGTAGGTCTCAAAACATGTATTTTACTAGTGCAAGTTGCGCAAGTATACTTATTTGTTAGTCCTATTAATTATGGTAAGCTTCATTTATCGCTAGATAAGAAAAAGGGTTAGGCATCACCAAATAATGATGTATAATCTAGGCATTACACTTATGAACAGGAAAATTGTGCAAAGGACCACGATTCTCCTATCAAGTAGTTCTCTATCATCAACTACTACCTCAATACCCTTCAACTAGATCGTTATTGTCCATTTTGCTGTGAATTTTCAGCATGTAATCACCTTGTAAAAGCCTACATTGATCGCATATTCACCAATGATGCAAAAAAGAAAGACATTGAAACAATAAGGTTATTGAGAATGTACAGACTGCAAAAAAGCTAACAAATCACTCATGAGTAATACATTTTTAACGATAATCTACATGCACTCTAAGTTAGTCATATGATGAAAAGTCACCTCTTGACCTCTGTCTTAGATCAAGACTATTGGCTTCTATTTGAAATGTAGTACCTTTTATTGTGGCCATCCAAAGTATATGATAAGAGGTAATTTTTTTCAATAATCAATTTCGAGTGCACGCATATTTTCTCTATATGTTCTCAACATTCTTGTGGTTTCATTATTTTCTTCTTTGTTGGTGAACATGCAATCGATGTAGACTTTCAGGTGGCAGTTATAGTGCTAAAGAACAAAGATTTGCATATGTTTAAGAAAATAATTTACTGAAATAATTTGACTATATGATGGAAATATAGGAAGTTCCTTGATTCCTCCTTCAATGTGGACAAATAGACAAAATTAGCTTTTCCCTTATTGAATAGGCAACGTTAGCCATCTTTGATGTCATGTAGGTGTGTAATGAAAAGTCTTGGTCTTCCTAAGTTTATGATTTATAAACAAGAACAATATATGATCAGGGAAACCACAAATATTTGAGGATAATATCTAAACATTACTAGACCAGCACTTGTGGATGAAAGGGATTTTATTTTGATTCCTCTAACCAATGATGAGAAGTCTTAAAAGCCTTGATCTTTGTTTAATATTTTTGGTAGGTGAAAAGTCTTGGTCTTCCCAGTCTTTATAGTTTTCTCTCTCCATTACCTCATCATCACTTAGCTTCACCATAACCTTGTGCTTGTCCCCTGCTCAATAGTATTCTCTTCCTCGTTATCACTTAGCTTCACCATAACCTTGTGCTTGTCCTCCTGCTCAATAGTATTCTCTTCCTGCTCGGCCGAACCTAGTGCTCACGGTTGTTGGATTGTTGTGGTTGATCTAATTTCGTTCACTAGTCTGCTCCAAGAAGTCTACTCGGAATAGGTAAGAGACATCTATCTACTTTCTCTCTTTTTCCCTCAAACTGATGCAACAACAACAATATTTTGGTTCTTAAGCCGGTTTCATGCCTGTCTATAATCTCGATTAAAGTTGATGTCAAGTTTAATAACAAAAAGTTGTTATTTTTATTTTTGTTAGATAGTAATATTAGGACATTAAGATCAATTTTTAATCCCTTTATTATGGTTCTTTTTACTAAATGCAGACAGACGTGATATGATTTTACACGATTAGCAATCCCGAGATCGAAGTATTCATTTATAATGGAATCGGTATTAATTCCTGTTTGAGAGTAATTATTTTACACCGTCAATGTATTGGAATTTTAGTTCATGAAATGGAGTAAGCAACAATAAATATCATAAGAAAATAGCTTCCATCCTTTGGCAAAGATTCATAGGAAAGTCACAATTTCGCGGTGCCAAACAAGATAAATAACTTTTGTTGTGTCTTTTCACATATTTGTTCTTATAATAAAATGTCCTTATTATATAGATATAGTGGATTTACCATCAACTGAAAGGGGTAAGATGAATTAATAAGGTGTTTGAGATAGTGTTATTTTAAGGTGTGATAGTGTAATCAATTGAGTCTAGTCAATACAGCCACAATTCAAACTTCATGGGAAGTAGTTCTTGCCGAAGCCCTGACACGACTTGTTCTACCAGTGATAGTTCAGTGCAGGAAATTAATCCATGTATTTTCTTTTGAGGTAAAGAAAAATGTGTACTTGTTCGCAATAAAGAATTTTTGAATTAGGAATCAAAATTGTGCTTTGTTAGAAAAAGAACAAGTATAGACTCGTGTTTTGTTTTTTTTTTTTGTTTTTTAAAAGGGTATATCTACATCAGAAAAGTTTTCGAGATTCTTCATCTTTTACAATGCACGTTAATCTAGTATCATACGGATTTCGCATATTGTTCAACCCCAAAAAGCCCAAGTTGTCATTTTATATTGTACACTCCTAAAGTCAGTCAATTTTTAATTTTAATTTTTGCAGGCGTCCAAAAGTTAAATTTATGATATAGAATCAGTTGGTGGGTAAATTTATGATATCTGTGAAGTCAAGAACACATCACTCCATTGATTTCTGCTCTATCTTTTTTTTTTTCTTTCCTTTAAGCCTGAGAGGGAGAGAGAGAGGGGACCAATACTGCAAGTAATGGGCGAATTAAGGGTTTAGTACATGTTTTGCAAATAATTCATAAAATTGAGTGATTTGATTTTACACGATTAGCAGTCCCTAGATCGAAGTATTCATTTATAATGGAATCGGTATTGATTCCTGCTCTTAGAGTAATTATTTTAGACCGTCAATGTATCGGTAAGCAACAATAAATATATAAAAGAAAAAAATAACTTCCTTCCTCTTGCAAAGATTCACAGGAAAGTCACGATTTCATGGTGCCAAAAAAATAAATAACTTTTGTTGCATCTTTTCACATATTTGTTGTTATAATAAAATGCCCTTATTATATAGATATAGTGAATTTACCACCAAACGAAAGGGATCAGATAGAATTAATAAGGTGTTTGAGATTTAGTGTTATTTTAAGGTGCAACAGTCTAATCAATCGAGACTAGTCAATACGGCCACAATTCAAACTTCATGGGAAGTAGTCCTCGCCAAAGCCTCAAGGGCGTTGAGCAGGGACGACTTGTTTTACCAATGATAATTCGGTGCAGGAAATTAATCCTTGTATTTTCTTTCAAGGTAAAGAAAAATGTGTACTTGTTCGCAATAAAGATTTTTTGAATTAAAAAATCAAAATTGTGCTTTGTTAGAAAAAGAACAAGCAAAGACTCATGTTTTGTTATAAAAAAAAAAAGGTATTTTTACATCAGAAAAGTTCTCGAGATTTTTCATCTTTATAATGCACGTTAATCTAGTATCAAACATATTTTGCATATTGTTCAACCCTAAAAAGCCCAAGTTGTCATTTTATATTGTACACTCCTAAAATCGGTCATTTTTAATTTTAATTTTTGCAGGCGACCAAAAGATAAATTTATGATATAGAATCAATTGGTGGGGCTGTGAAGTCAAGAACACATCACTCCATTGACTTCTGCTCTATCTTTTTTCTTTCCTTTAAGCCTGAGAGAGAGAGAGAGAGAGAGAGAGAGAGAGAGAGAGAGAGAGAGAGAGAGAGAGAGAGAGAGAGAGAGAGAGAGAGAGAGAGAGAGAGAGAGGACCAATTCTGCAAGTAATGGGCGAATTAAGAGTTTAGTACATGTTTTATAAATAATTCATTAAAAAAATGTGCGAATGAAAAGTAAATGTTTATCATAGTAAAAGATATGATAGAGAGTACGGAGAGGGGAAAAAAATACGAAGTCACCGCCTAAAAGAAATGAAATGCTCAAACCCCCAAAAATTTCATATTGTTAAATAGATAAATATGGCTCTAACTTCCTTGTGAATTTTCATTATGATGTTATCAAATTGTGGAAAGCTCGTCATTTTTTTTCATCATAGATCAATGAAAGACCAAAAGAAAAGAGGAACATTTGCATTCACCCAAGATAAATAGGAAAAACATTGCTGGAAGCAACCTCCTTGTCTCTTCTTTCCATTGATTAGAATCATCTGATCACCATTGCCAATCCCGAAGAGAGCGTGAATTCTTGGTGAAGTGCATATATTTCCAAATGATTCCGAATATAAAATGTTTAATGAATGCGTTTCTATGCTATACAAACATATCTAAGATAAACAAATGAAAAGGCTGGATGAAATGAACATGCTTTCTGGGTGGAGGGCACATGGTTTCTGAACGATTCCCAAATACACTGTCTAATGAATAAGTCTTCCTAGGCGGGTGTCTATAGATTAATCCAACGTTAAAAAATTTAATGTGACTTGGAGTAGTGCAATGCATTTCCTCTCGTTCCAATAGACCTCGCCCTCTATAAGTCAAGCCAATATCATTGGGTTGTGTCGATCATGGACAGAAAGAAAATGGCTAATCTTTATCTCTAGGTGCGTGCCCTCTTGGCAAGGCCAATGGGTGGAGAGCACGTGCTCTTTGAACAATTACAAATCCCATGATGACTAACGAAAAGAAGATGCCTTCTTTCTGCACAAAAAGATGTAGATAAACAAATGAAAAGACCATATGGAAAGCACATGCTTTTTAGGTGAGCACATGCTCTTTAAAAGATTCCACTCTTTAATCCCATATTTTGTATTAGATTTTGTATTCGATTAATGTAGGCTTTAAGTGGTAGTTACAATGCTTGAAATTCGCAACAAGATGGGTGGTGATGATTTGTTGAAGGGTGCTGAGGAAATGGTAAATGATTAGTAATATAGGGGAATCATGATCCTTTTGAACATAATTTTCCCGTTCATTAGTGTGATGTGTGAAATATAATTTTCACTAGATTATTTATTGTAATTTAGTGATTTTTTATTGGTTCACTATTCCTAGAGCAAAATAAAGCAACTTGCATAATGGATTGGTTGGTATGCTTAACCCATCCTTTTTCTTTGTTTAAGCCAAAGCACATGCTTTGTTTTCCTTATTTAATAGACAAAGGTAATCTTTAAAAATTACAAGACAAACACTTGTGGGTGAAAAGTATTTATTTTGAATTCATGTGCATTCATGAAAGTCTTGGTCTTCTTGGACTTTAGTTTTCTCTTTCCATTAGCTCAATATTACTTTGCTTCACCATAATTCTTGTTCTGTATAATGACTAATTCACCAATTTTCTCTCTCCATCAGCTCATTATCACTTTGCTTCACCATTACCTGTGTTGTTCTCTATAGTTTACAGATTCACCCATGGCCATTGGGGAGATCCTTTTGAGTGCCTTCCTTCAAGTCTTGTTTGAGAAGTTGGCTTCTATGGGATTGGATTATGCGCAAACGGAAGGAGCACCACCCTTCTCTGGAATTAGCGTTGACCTGCTCAATAAGTGGAAGAAGATGCTAGTTATGATCAATGCAGTGCTTGGTGATGCAGAGGACAAGCAACTGAGCAATAGAGGTCTAGTGAAGGTATGGCTAGATGATGTTAGGGACTTGGCCTACGACATGGAAGACTTGCTTGATGAGCTCGCCATTGAAGCCACCCAAGCCAAGTCGAAGGCAGAATCTAGCACAAGCAGAGGTCCGGTGGAATGGAAGTTCCCTTTCATTAGCCAGCATAAATCCTCCATATCCAATCAAAACCCGTGCTCACTTGTGTTTGAAACTGAGGTACAAAAGATCTCTGACAGGTTGGAAGAGATTATCACTAGGAAGGCTCATCTAAGCTTGATAGAGAATGCTGTGGACATATCTAACTACATTGACAAAAGGCTCCCTAGCAGTTCTTTGCCAAAGCCTCGATTTTTTGGCAGGAAGAAGGAAGAAGCAGAATTACTGGATCTCTTGATTGGTAGAGCCGAAAATGTCAATACCACATTGAGCATAGTCCCCGTAGTTGGGATGGGTGGTGTTGGAAAGACAGCCTTGGCTCAACAGTTGTATAATAATGTCAAAGTGAGAAGGTACTTCAAAAGAAGAGCATGGGTTTGTGTTTCGGAAGTTTTTAATGTTCTTGACATAACCAAGACTATTTTGCGGTCGATCACCAAGGTGTCTAACAATAATGAAGATCTTAACAACCTTCAAGTTAGGTTGAAGAACCATCTATCGGGGAAGAGGTTTCTTGTGGTTTTAGATGATGTCTGGAATGAAAACTACGAAGAATGGACTGCCCTCTTAAAACCATTAGAAGCTGGGGCTAAGGGAAGTAAAATCATCATCACAACTCGCAACTATACGGTTGTTTCCATAACAGGAGCATTGCCGTATCCTTTGAAGGAGTTGTCCCTTGAAAATTGTACAAGCTTATTAGCCTTTCATGCTCTTAAAACAACAAATTTTGAGAGGCGTCCAGATCTTAAAACAATAGGCAAGAAAATAGTTGAAAAATGTAAAGGTTCACCTTTGGCAGTGAAGGTATTGGGAGGTCTCCTACGTAATAAAGGGAATCTTGATCAATGGGAAGCTGTCTTAAAGAACAAAATGTGGGATCTTCCAACGGGAGAAAATGATGAGGTTATTCGAATTTTGAAATTGAGTTATTTCCATCTTCCTTCTTACTTGAAGAGATGTTTCCTTTATTGTGCAATATTTCCCAAGGATTACGAAATTGAGCGGGATGAGCTTGTACACTTATGGATAGCGGAGGGTTTTTTAGATGGAGGAAGATCAAAGGAAAATATCTTGGAATGGGGACGGACTCACTTTGATGAGTTAGTATCTAGATCATTTCTTCAACAATCAAGTGTCCGCACATATATGTTTTCAATGCATGATCTTTTGAATGATCTAGCAAAGTCAATTGCAGGTGAGACATGCTTTAACTCTGAGTCTCAGTTGGCCGGTAATGAAGATGATGTATCTCTCGATAAAGTTCGTTATGCATCATTCACCTCATCATCGTGGGGTGTTACATCAAAATGCATGAGAGCATATCATCAAATGAAGGGACTAAGAAGTTTAATATTATTGCCCAAGAGATCTTGTGGAGGAGATTATTATGAATTCCAAATTTCTGACAAAGTGCTGCATGATTTGCTAACTGAAGTACCTAAGGACATTATCCTTATTTTTTTGTTCCATCATAGAGATACCAAATTGTGTTGGTGACTTAAAACATCTTCGCTATCTTAATTTCTCATACACAAGTATAGAAAGGCTACCTGAGTCAATTGGCGGCATGTGCAAATTACAAGCTTTGATTTTAAAAGGTTGTCACAACCTTTCTATGTTGCCTCAAGGAATCACAAAATTGGTCAGTTTACAGTTTCTTGATGTTAGACATACAAGAAGTCTAAAAAAGATGCCATTGAGTATATGTAATTTGAAGAATCTTACGATCTTGTCCAAGTTTGTGGTAGGACCAGACAAAGGGTCACGGTTAAAGGAGTTAAAAGACTTGCCACATCTTCGAGGAGAATTGTTCATATCAGAATTGCAAAATGTGAAAGAAGTTGGAGATGCAGTTCATGCCAATTTAAGTGGAAAGCAAGGCCTTACCAACTTATTCTTGCACTGGGGCAAAAATTTTGGAAATTTGCGGTATGGGAATCAAGAAGAATCGGTGCTTCACTCTCTACGTCCTCACACTAATCTTGAACATCTCTCTATCTCATTCTATGTTGGTGCTAGATTCCCCTTATGGTTAGATGGTCCCTCTTATTCCAAGATAGTTTCTTTATGCTTAAGGGACTGTCCTAACGTCACATCGCTTCCATCACTTGGACAACTACCTTCACTTAGAGAGTTATCTCTTGAAGGTCTACATGCAGTAAGCATGATAGGCCCTGGATTTTTCGGAGGTAAAAGGCCTTTTTCATCCTTGACAACTTTGAAGTTGGAAGAGATGTTGGCATGGAAGGATTGGTCTCATTATGTTGGGGGTCAAGAAGAAGATGTCACATTCTCTTGTCTTCAGCATCTTGTTGTCTGAAGATGTCATTCGTTGGTCGGGCCATTGCCTGGTCAACTTGATCTTCTCATGAAGCTTGAGATTGATTCATGCCCACATTTGAATAACTCAACCGATGCAGTCTATCTCCCGTCTCTCTCTGAGTTATACCTTAATGATTGTAACAAGGAGATCTTAAAAACCTTGGTCAACCTAACTTCATTAACAATTCTCAAAATTGAGAATCTTGCAGAGCTTGTTTGCTTTGATAATAGGTTTATGAACTACTTGGTTAAGCTGAAGGAGCTTTATATAGGACGGTGTGACAAGCTAAACTACTTGTGGCAAGATGGAAATGAGATGCAAAATCTTACTTGCCTTCAGAATGTAGTCATCGATAGTTGTCCTCAATTCACATTTTTCGTGGCTGGAGAAGGAGAAATGGAGCTATCCTCCCACCTTAAAAAGATGGAACTAAAAAATTGCGCGAGTTTGGAAAAGCTTCCAAGCAAGATGTACACATTAAGAGATTTGACCGTTCAGAATTGTCCAAAAATTATGGGACTAAATATTCCTCAAGATAACCCCAATAGCAATAACCCGATATCTCAACTTAAATATCTTAGCATAAGAGAATGTGATTCTTTGATGTTTGACAAGGGTAGACTTGCTTCTCTGAAAAAGCTTACTATTCAAGGGTGTGAGGGGGTGGAGTCACTCGAGGAGATCATCACAGAATCACTGGATCATTTGGTTATAACTACATGTAAGAATATGGTAAGCTTATCACGGTTCCTTCACACGCTCTCACATCTCACTCGTTTGGAAATAAGGGGGTGTCTAGAATGGGAGATAGAGCACTTCCCTCCCCTTCCCATCACCCTATCGGCTTTTCATCTTACTGAATGTCCAAAGATAAAGTCTCTACCAGACGAGTGGCATCACCTTACGTCCCTTCGGTCACTAAGAATTGCGGGGTGTGAAAATATCGAATGCTTCCCCAGAGGAGGTTTGCCTCCCAATTTGCAGTTCCTTTCGATAAAAGGGTGCAAGAATATGAAGCAGCCAGTGAGAGAATGGGGCTTACCCTTGCTCACATCCCTCACGAACCTAAAAATTGACGGAAGTAGCATGGGAGGGGAGGGAGAGGAGGTGCGGTTTCCTTCAGAGGAGGAGGATGAGGAGGATGCCTGGAGTCTTCTCTTTCCTTCCTCTCTAACCATTCTTGACATATCAGGAATGAAGAAGGTGGAAAGACTATCAAGTGGTCTTTGCCACCATCACTCCTCTCTCCAATGGTTAACTATTGAAGATTGCCCGAAGTTGAGGGACTTGCCAGAGGATGGCCTCCCTCCCTTCCTCCAATTGTTGGCGATTGGAAGATGCGAGAATATGAAAGATCGATTCTCAAAACCCACCAGCGACTATTGGCCCCTCATCCAAGAGATCCCGACCATCTACATTTATCCATGAATTGATTCATCCATGTATGGTCAAGTTTTCTTAGGGTTTGGGTAAGTTTATGGCTTTCAAGGCATCAAGTTCTATTTTGCTTCCTCAACTCGATGCTCTATACAAATTCCATACTTTCCCATGAAGAAGCTCCGCATGAATTTTGGGAAATTCAAGAAACCCTCGACATCCGCATCGATTGGGTTCTCAGATCCGATCAAGTGCAATCAACCCACGTTCGCTTTCATTTGCTAACTGCCGCGATCGATCCCTTCCATCTACGGTCGGATTTCTAGGGTTTGGGTAAGTTCTTTCGTCTTAAATGCATCAATTTCGGCTCTCTGTCACTTCAGTTTGATGCTTAATACAAATCTAATTTTCCTCATTGAGATTTTTCACATAAATTTCCAAAAAACTAGCCGCTGAAGGTGAAAGGTTGATATCTGCAGGGAGAAATGTTCATAGTGCTTCCTCTTGCCGTATCGATGACATGTCTTGAACTTTGCTTGTGATTCCCAGAAACTTTGCTTATTTTTGCACTTGATCGACTCACCATACAAATTGTGAATGTAAATGCATGATGCTTTGCATGAGACTCACCGTGAATCATAGCGTTCCGCAATCATATTCCCCTGCATTTTCAGCGCTTGTTGTATGTTCTCTTCCAACATCTGTTTTCTCGTGCCCTTAAGCTCATTCACTTTGGTTGTTTTGCAGATATCATTGTGATCTATATTGGAAAAATCCCTTAGAAGGATCACTTGCAAATACCATTGTGATACTATGGAGGTAGGGCTAATTCTGTCAATGCCATGTGTCGTACTTCACAATTCGGGGAAAAAAAGAAGAAAGAAAGACGCTTTTGATTTTATTTGGTGCACTGATGTGTTTGATATTTTCTTATAGTGAAAACTAAAAGCGTGATTAGTCATGTGGAAGCTGTGATATAATTATGAAGCAAGGCGATGCGTTTTTTTTTTTTTGTTATTATTTTCGTTAGAATCGAGAACATTCTTTTTGTTGATGATGATCCTTCGTAGTATTAAGCAGTCGATCTGGGTTTAAATTCTGGCTCCAAGCTTTCAATACAACTCCAATTCCTGACAACATTGATATTCCATAAATCACCTTCTGTTTGGGTCTTCATCTCCGGCGGATTAGGAACTATTACCATCAGCTTGCTCGAAATTTTTAGCCAATATACTTATGCTTGTTTGGTTGAGATTGTAATGATGTGCTGCCTGCCTCTATGTTTGGATTGTCAACGGTGACATTTGGGGCAAACTTATCCAGTTCTTTAAAGTATCAATTGTTTATGTATACTCTATTGTCATACATGATGTTATTTTATCTGAAAATACCTTCTTATGTGGCATTCTTCCTGCAGGGAGTTTTGAAACGAAAGCTTCGAGCTCACTTGGGTTCCTTTGGTGACACTAGAAATCTTGCACTTCAACCAATGTATGCCTTGTCTGATACATCTCCTCCATCTCTGCTACTGTTGCAATTGTAAATTTTTTGTTGAAGCAAATTTCATGAGATGTTGTGAAGCTCTATCAAAGGTTAGTTAATCTATAATTTGAATTGCAGTTTACTGTCTATTTTCTCCAAGGCTTTTTGGTTGTTATTGCCCATGTAACACGGTGCTTTGACCATATAAATAGGTGGTCAGAAAAGTAGAGTTGCATTTATCAAGATAACTTTCAAGAAACCTCACATGGTTTTACTTGATGAGCCTTTCAATCATCTGGTAAGTTCACTAATTTTTCTCCACCTTAAGACTTAGACTACTTTATTAGTTAGCTTGTTATTGTCTTGAACTAATTGAAATGGTTAGAATATGGTTTTTACATTGAAAATACAGTAGAATCAATCGGTGATCACAGCTAGTAATCTATAATAACAAGTATTTCTGATATCTGTGCCTATAGGCTGTATTTAGATTTGCACATAATTAATGTGGAAATCTCTTTGTTTATAAATGTAGACATGAAGTTCTGCTTTAATGACCATGACTACTAAAGTGTTATCTTTGTAGATTGTTAGTTTCTTGTCTAAGAATAGATGAGTATGATTCTGCGTTTTTTACCATCCCCGGCTGTCGGATTGGATGCGGTTGAGGTGCTCATCCAAGGCCTGGTCTTGTTCCAAGGAGAAATTCTGATGGTGAGACTGATTTTCTTGCCAAAATACTTCAATTTGACCAATGATGAATGGTCTTCACAGTTAATAGCCCTTTTTTCAACTTGATTTGCAGGTTAGTCATGATGAGCATCTAATAACTGGATGCATGGACGAGCTCTGGGTAGTTTCTCGAGGCAAAGTCGCGCCTTTCCATCATTTTGGATCGGACAATTCATATTTCTTAAAAAAATATGCAAAAACCTTTGGCAAGAGAAATGTTTCGAACAATAATGATGCCATATGTGTGTGTGTGTGTGTGTGTATCATTCACCAACCAAATTTTACAAGCGAATCGGCACTCTCGTCTTTGCAGGAGCAATGTCGGGCGTGTCCTTTAGAGCCATCAAGTCCCGATCGTCCCCTTCCAAATAGGAGAAAGGCCCTCAAGAACGCGACAACCGCCCCTCCCGCGAGCGTCCTCATGGGCTCTCTGGAGCTCCCGTTCTTGCACATGCAGTACGTGGCCGCCCCTTTCAACCCCTCCGTGTCATCATCGAGTTTGTCCATCCATGTGGCCGTAATCGTCAGCGACAAAGTGACAAGCAGGTGGACAGCAGTCCTCGAAGAACTCGGCGTGGTTCAAACCCTTCCGAGCGCACGTCGGGAAGACCGGCTACTTCTCGTCCTCGCCCAGGCCCAATCCAACGACCGTCACGGGCATTTTCAGGTCAAAAGACTGCGACGGAGGTGAGGACGGGTGGTGACGGCTGGACCTTTTGGCAGCACGTGGCCATGCCATCGACAGGATTGATGCCGAGCAAGGCCGAGAAGGGCAGGGTGAGTGGGGTGGATAATTAGCCGAGGGCAAGCACGAAGGCATCTTCGCCTCTTCAGCTAAGGCCGGCGAGGTTCGAGCGGGCCTAGGGCAGGAGGACCGTAGCAAGGCCCTGGAACAGCTAATTCATGGTCACTGCTGATCTCGTCGGTGCTGTCGCACCCGAAACCGGTGTAAAGCTGTTGAATATACGAAACTTGTTTTTATAAGTTGAACACATTATATTAATCTGAAAGATTATGCCTTCTTTAGTGTCTATCCAGGCAAAGAAGGCGTATTGTATGATGGACACCTCATTACAACGACATTTGATGTAACCGACTAATCAAAACTGAGATGTATGCATATATGATTCCAAGTATTATGAGATTCATAACATATAATCATCGTGATTGGTTGGGTAATATACCATGTCATTATCACCAAATGATTTATTCTTTACATGAAGTTTACTCTTTCTTCTTGATAAAGGGGACGTAAACTGAATTCAATATCAAAGAGACGCTCGATTACCTCTTGGAGATTGACTCCTGTCGCTAAGCTCACATCTACGGTAGTACTAGTGATACGCCAAAAGATATGGAAACATTGATTGGGTTGCAACAATCCCAGGAATTTCGGCCTCTTCTGATTTAGATCTGGGTCATGTATATATGGTGAATGAGTGGATTGTGTCCGGCATAAGTTTTATATAAATGTGGATCAAATTGACCCACTAATTTACATTCACTCATTTTGTTTGGATAGAAAACACGCATTTCATACTCGACCCAATATATACCAAATCGAACCCAACATACTCAGATAATCCACTTGGAGTGCATTGATTAAATCACTACAGCCGGTACTTCACATGTACTAGTGTTAGTGTCTTGATGCCTTCGTTGAACCTCTTTGGTGTCGTGAGAAAATTTAGATAACTTTGAAAATAATATATTTTGAATATCTAGCTAATTAATAAATCGAATCTATAGCTTCATCAACTTATTATTGATTTAAATTAATCAACAAAATTAGAGCATGAGCAAGAGGATGCTAAAATTCAGATTCATGACAACCGCCAAATGGTGATTGCCCGATGCTCCTTCCCTCCCCGCGTGAGGTCATTGCCTTCCTAAAGCGACCATCTCACTTGAGTTGCGACCATCACGTAGTCGCTTGCCTTGGTTGTCTCTAGTCGGGACACGATTAGTTGTTGCCGAAAGGGATCGGGCATCGGTCTCTTGCCATCTCAGGCGAAGTTGATGCGGTAGTCACCGTCCCTAGGAGGCAGCGAACGCCACCTAGTGTAGTTTGTGCTCCATAAAATTGAGGTTTTTCATCGGACCCAGATTTCCCCTAATTTTCCCACCACGGCCAAGTTATAACAAATTGTAAGTCAAACGCACAAAGCCAATTGGGAATTGTTGGTGTGGAGTGGAGCTAACATCCTAACTTGCTTTCGACCGGCGGATGTGTACAACTGTTGCAAATTGGGTCAACTCCGATTTGATATCTGTCCTTATCTTAGATTCTCCAAGTACTGTATGCATCGCATTTTGTCTCAAGATAACTCTTGGGCTCACTATAGTTTGGCAAAATAGAAACTAAACAATCGTGACTCGTGGATGATGCGTATCTCATATGCCCTAGCACCATCTCATTTCCGACTCATTTATATTTGATCATTCAGTTCGTATTTTTATGGTATGGTGTCTTTATTAACGATTGATTTATTTCTACATTTTTAATCTTTAATTTTATTTTTTCTAAATGTGCTCTCTTTTTCTTTTCTTTTTTTTTTTCTTTTTCATCTCAAGCTAAGTAATGTGGACCAATCGAAAATGAAATTTAGAATAAGGCACAAAATCAACCCCGACCTAACTCAAACCTAGAAATTTTGAGCCAATCCGGTTTGGGCATTAACAAGTAGATCAATCTAATTTAGTTCATAGAATTTTTGCTTACCTTGAGTAGAATCTTAAAAAAAAGAAACAAAGCTTTTAATCACCTTAAAGTCAACTCTTTTTCATTAAAAAAAAAAAAAAAATGAAGCCCGTGAACTTACCTTGTAACCACTTGACAGGTGAAACTAAAAAGAAAATTCTAGTAACTCAATTGGATTGGCTTGAAGGTTAGTTGTGAGGAGATTTAAAGGAAAATTTGAATTTAAAGTTAGTAGAGACTAGTTGTAACTTTGCTTTATTTTTGCGAGATATTAGAAGGCCAAACATATACATATTTCATTGTGTGAAGGTGGTGATGCCTTGGCCAAGAGGAGCAAATGTGGATGATTTTTTTTCGAAAATTGTCTCAAACTGTTTATTTTGGATCCGACAGTTCATATATTTGCTCACTAATTACATAAAAACCTTGGGCAAGCAAGAAGAATGTTTCAAACGATTATGAAGCCACACAAAGATTCAGTAGCTTGTCCAGCTCTGAAATGACAAAACGCATGGAAGAACAACAGTTCCAAGAAAAATCTTCACCAACCAATTTCACAAGCCAACCTCAACCGTGATCTCCAAAGAAGCAATGTCAGGCGAGGGTGAGCTTGGCGAGGTTTGAGCGGACCTGGGATGGGAGGAGCGTGGGGAGGCATTGGACAGCTAGCTCGCGGATGCCACAACGTTGATGTCACCAGTGATGTCTGTCTTGTATTGATGAGTCAAATACACGTGGTGTAATTGATTAATCAAAATTGAGATATATACGTACTTGAAATCAAGCATGAAATGGTGATTAGTGAGGATAATACTCCATGTCATCACTGCCATGTAATATATTCATCAAAGTCTAGGTCGTGTATGCGTGGCAGAAGAGTAGATCGTATCGAGCATAGGTTATACACGAAAGTAAAACCAAATTGACTCGCTCACTCATTTTCACTCATTTCCATTGAGTACAAATAACCCTTTATCTTAGGGTGCATTGATGAGCCCACCATGACAGCCCATCCAGATCTTAATCTCCGGGCCTGTGCAAGAGAAGCGAGATGTGGGCTATAAGCAGGCAGTTACACCCACGTCTATGAAGGATCACTCCATGATCGCGTAGCACTGAAAATTTAGGGACGATGTTTCGAGAAAATGAATTGTTAAGAAAATATTTTTCTGAAAATATCGCTTATATTGTTTAAAATATTTAATCAAAAAATATTTTCATTATCAATGATAATTTATGTCTAACTTATTTCGTGGATGATGAAAATATTTTTCGTTCATTTATTTTGGTAAACAATATAAGCGATCATTTTTTTAAAAATGTTTTTCAAATTATTCATTGTCTATGAAAAATTAAAGAGAGCGTAGTGACTACTTTGAAAAAGGAGAATAAAAGATTAACACAAAAAAAATAGAAAAAGATGATGCAAAAGAAAAAAAGTTATTTGTTCTTATACGGAAAAAATAAAATGACGCGGAGATCTATGTCATCATTTGATCTATCATGTAAACCATCTTAGCAAAAATCAAATGACTTAATATTCAACTTAACAGATGTAGGACATTAATTGCAATTCAAAAAGCTAGATACTCGATTAATGATCAAAAAATTTTAGACACTTGATCACAAAATGGATAAAAAAGTTTAGTATTTGTAGGGTTGATATCACGAAAAACTCAAAATTAATAAGCATGTGATAAATTTACTTTAAATCAATTTTTTAATTACTAAAATTCCCAAACAAATATATCAATAACAAATTTTTTTATCATAAGTGTATTAATTTGAGATTTGTCAAGATTATAAAATTAGTTTGAGACAAATTTATCATAAATAAACTAATTTGAAAATTTTCATAGTATTAACACGTAATGATAACGTCATTACTCTCATATTTTCTGTGCATTATCTTTGCTCTGCCCAAGACTGCGCTTAATTCCCTAAGGAGGGACCCCTCCAATTCTTACCAACTCTCCAACGCTCTTAGCCGTTCATTTGGGATTGGACAGTTCGCATACTACTTCACTGATTACACAAAAACCTTGGGCAAAGCAAGAAGAACGTTTCAAACAGTTATGATGCCCCGACAAAGCCATCGGTGGCTTGTCCAGATCCGAAAAAGACAAAACACATCGACCGACAGTTCCCAGAAAATCTTCACCAACCAATTTTTCACAGGCGAGCCTCAACCGTGATCTGCACGGGAGCAATGTCGGGCGCGTCCTGCAAGGCCACCAGGTCTCGATCGTCGCCTCCCAAGTAGGCCCTCAAGAACGCCACCGCCGCCCCGCCCACGAACCTCCTCATGGGCTCCCTCGAGCTCCCGTTCTCGCACATGCAGTACGAGACCACCCCTCTTATCCCCTTGGTGTCGTCATCCAGCATGTCCATGTGGCCGTAGTCTTTCGCGACGAAGTGCCAGGCAGGCGACCGGCACTCCTCGAAGAACTCCGCGTGGTTCAGCCCCTTCGGCGCGCACGCCGGGAAGACCTTGTACTTCTTGTCCTCGCCCAAGCCCGACCCGACGACCATCACGGGCATATTCAGGTCGAAGGACTGTGCGACGTAGGTGAGGACGGGCGGTGTGGTCTGGATATTCCTGCAGCACGCGGACATGCCGTCGACGGGATCAAGGCCGAGCAGGGCCGAGAAGGACAGGGCGAGCGGGGTCGATGATTTGCCGAGGGCGAGGGCGAAGGCGCCTTTGCCTCCGCGGCTGTGGCCGGCGAGGACGAGCTTGGCGAGGTTCGCGCTGACCTGGGAGGGGAGGACGGCGGCGAGGCCTTGGGACAGCCAGTTCGTGGTTGCCGCTGCAGCATTGATATCATCGGTGCTGTCACTCGCGGCACACGTGTAAAGCTGTTGAAGATGAGAAACTTGTTTTGATGAGTCAAAAACAATAGGGTTTTTCAGATTATGCATTTTTTGGTGTTTATCTTGTTATGGAGATATATCATGCGAAGGACACACCACATGACGGTAACACGAAATATAACCGATTAATCAAAATTGACATGCATACACACACGATGTTGAGTGTGATGAAATTCATAACATACAAATAATCATATTATTGGTCGGGTTATACACAATGTCATCACTGTCAATTCCATATACAAATTATTTTCTCCGATTCCAGGTTGGAGTCATGTGTATGCGGCAAATAAATAAATTGTCTCAAGCATAAGTTATATGTGAATGTAGATCAAATTGACCCGCTAACTCATATGTGCTCACTTCCATTAAATAAATAACATGCTTTTCAAACCTTACTCAATTCAGACCTCATCTAACCCTACCCACTATGCTTTTACGGCACCACTTTGGTGCCGTGAAAATTTTAGAAGGCTCTAACGGAGAAATATTTCAGAAAACTTAGCATATTAATAAATTAAATCTAAAGCTTCATCTATTTAGTATTAATTAAAATAGTCCAGAAAATTAAAATAAGAGCAAGAAGTTTATCAAGAAAAGGCAAGAAAGATATATATATATGAGATTACTTATGCTAAAATTTAAATTCACGACAACCGTTAAACGGTGATTGCTAGATGCTTCTTCCCTTTCTAGTTATTTGTCCAAGATGATGATGGGGTGTTTCATCGGTCTCTTGCTATCTCGGACAAAGTCGACGCAATAGTCACTCTTCATAGGGACGACGAACATCACCAATGTAGTTTGCACTCCATAAGATAAGATTTTTAATCTTAGACCCAAGTTCCCCCTAATTTATACTTTTGAACTTATAATTTTCAAATGTACTTATATTTAATTTCATCTCAAGCTTAGTAGCATGGACCAACCGAAAATGAAATTCAGAATCAGGCTGAAAACAACCCCGACCTAATTCCAACCCAGATATTCCAAGCCAATCTGGTTTTGGTATTTCGACTTTCTGAACTTTTTTTTTTTTTTTGGCACCCTTATGGTCTAAGGTTGACTCTTTCTCTATAAATAATCATAATAATTTGAAATTTTCACCTGTTCCTCATGTGAAAGACTGGCGACATCATTTCCCTGTACCGCGCCCGGCAGTCGTCGAGGCGGGGAAGCGCATCGAGGATCGGCCGTGGCCGCCCGTTCCCCGTAAAGGGGTTTGTGGCGGGTCGGCTAACGTGGGGCGGAATATTTTTCGTCCCCCGGATCCCGGGGACTATCCCGTCTTTCCGGGATGTCAGAGCCTTTTAAGGACCTGCTCAGGTCCGAAACTGGACCACTTCTACCACTGGACAAGATACTTCCAAGAAAGGACGAGCTTTGTCCAGGCTTTAATCATTTTGTACCACGTATTATTCAGGTGGGGAGGGCCTCAGTGCCGTGTTGAGGCCCCACCAATCCATGTGATCAGCTTTGATCACAGCCACAAACAAAGCTTTCTTTCTCTCTTTTTAATTTTGAAAATATATAGACATCTTTATGTGTATTTAAATTGTTTTGAGATTCTAACAATAAGTTAATTGCTTGGCATGAATATTGATTTTCATGGGTATCAGATAGTTATATACTTTTTGGTGATTAATTTATGAATATACTTGAGAGCTGAGCACATGATATGGTATTATAATAAATAAATGTGCATTATATCATATCACAATTGGTATTATGATTGATATAATGAATTATATAAAAATGTTAGCATTGTCTAGTATTTATAGAAATTAAGACATTCGTTATATCATGATTAATACAATCTTTAATCATGAAAGTTTAATGGTAGACAACTACCATTGTGTTAATATTTTGATAAATAATGAGGTATTACCATAATTTGACACATCACTTAGTAGATCAATTTTGTAAACTAATTTTAGTAAGTCTAGTATTTTCCATCTTTTGCTGGTATGTGACAATCTTAATTGTCAACATATTCATCTTATTTAGTTGGATGAACGGTGGAATGGATAGAATATATTATATGAGGATGCAGATATACTCACAATATTATGTCATATGACATAGCAAAGATATAGGATTTTTTTGATAACCATGTCGGAAAACTAAAACCTCATGCACAATATATTATTGATTGCATTTGATAACTTCTAATTACACGTAATGTAATTAATTATTTTATGTAAAAAAATCATTTAATCTGCTATGTAAGGAAGGATTTACTTAGTTAAGTCACAAAATGTTCAATGGGACAATAACACTGTCAAAACCTTTTAATTTTAGAGAGAGAGAGAGAGAGAATCTACCTGAGGAACAACCATGATATAGCCATGAGAAGAAACATGTTGGATGAGCTGCGAGTAGAAGGAAGTTTCCATCATATAACCATGGAGAAGCACCATAACAGGGAATTCTCCGGCAACTTCAGCTGGAGATCCGATCAGAAGAGGCTTTGGAGGCGGATTCGCGAGACTGGAAGATGATGTGTCTGCCGTTATAAGCACAGTCTTGTACTTTCCGGACAAAAACACGTCGGTAGTCGTTGTTGAAGCGGCCATGGCTGAAATCTACGGTAATAGCTTCTATAATTCCTCTGTGAATTTGTAGTGATAAGTTTCGCCAAATGATGCTTGTATTTATAACTAGTCAATCCTGAGGACAGACTCAAAAGGATTTTGTGGACATAAAAAGGCCTTTTAAACATGACTTAAATGAAACACGCGAGACTTGAAACGCAGACAAATTAAAGCCATCACCATGGGACCATTTACCCACCTAACCGGCCATATCAGGCGGAAGAGAGAATTTTACTGTCGATGAAATAAATTTGGAAATTCTTGCCAAAAGAAATAAATTTGGAACTTGTAAACTAATTGATTAAGTTGCCAATATATAATTCACTTACTTTGATTTATGACACAGCAATGCAGGCCGGATGACAGACTTCATGATTTGGTCCGGAGAAAAGGACTATGGCTGAAGTTGGACAATAATGGAAATTCAAAAGTTAAGTTGATACTAAATGATAACTAGATTAAGGGGGAACGGACCTAACACTAAACTTACACTTGAGAGGGAGATGGTTGAGATACACATGAGAGTTATGTTGAAAAAGTCCCACATCAAATAATTGGTGTGACGTGAAGCGGTTAATGTATATTTAAGTTGGTTCATAACTTGTTAGTTTAAGCTTTTTAATGAAAGTGGGTTCACGGGTCTGGACTTGAGCTCCCGATCTCTCCTAGACAGTAGCACTTCTGCTACTTTGGTAATGCAGGCTTGAGTGCCTCGGTGCCCCTAGTGAGCACACTAAAGTGAGAGAAGAGATGAGAGACATAAGACAGATATTTAGTGGGGGAGAGAGGGAGGAGGACCGGTGGAGGTTGACGTTGGCACATGGCGAGAGGAGCTGGGATAGACAGTGAGAGGAGTAAAGATCAGCGCGACAACGAGCCGGCGGCGGCTTCGTCCTAGTAGAGAAGCTCTTAACATGGAGGTGGTGGCTGGCAGCCTGGCACAGCATGGAAAGTGCTGGTAGAGATTCATTGAGAGTTCGAGCATTTTGAGATGTGCGAGTGCTAGGGCTTCTTAGGCTTTCAAAAAAAGGCAATTCAATTATTTTATTTGGGGCGAGGTATGTCATTTGTAGTAGAAGAAATAGAGATAAGTTTTGGCTCATGTGATTTCCACACATCAAGTAGTTTTAGACACGCTCTAAAATTTAAATGGTCAAAATTAGTTCTTACTACAATTTCATTTGTTGATGATAGAGGAAAATACACATTTAACATATATCAATCAATTTAATGATTTTTATCAACCTTGTCTCTTCTTCTTTTATTTTTAATTCAAACAAGTTTCACATGTTCGTTACTTTGTTTTTTTTACGAAAGTCATCTATAATTCGAGTATTTAATAAATTTAACGATCGGGATTCTATTTAATAGAATATAAATAAAATACATTATTTTCAATTTCTCTCTAAAGTTCAATGGCTAACAACTCCTCCTAATAGACGATTCTTTAGTTCAAGTTTTTTAAGGGATTTTTTTTTTTTTTTTTTTGGTTAAAGATATGAACTCTTTACGATTATAATTTATATTTCAAATATTAGTTAATAAAAATACCAACAAGGTTCGACTACTTACAAAAAATCCTTTACAGAAATCAGCTTAAGCACCTTAGTAAGTAGAAGAGAGAAAAATGAAGCCTATGTAAGAAACAAACTGGAAAAAATAAAAAGATGATGGACTAAAGCATCGGTTTTTAATTGATACGGATGGTCTTGTATTTGTATGATAATGTGCGGTTTTTGCATCTTTATAAATAGCAATTTTCACCCTTTCCAATTCTAATTCTAATTAGATAGTTCTCGTGAGGTTACTTCTGTCAACTCAGTAAGGCATGAAGTGTTATAGCCATTTAGGGCGTGTAAACAGCATTTGTCATAGGCAAAAACTTGGGTATGTTTTTTACAATTCCCCTTCGATAAAGTCACCTCTCGAGACTATGTCTATATCGTGACAATGAGCAGACCATAACGAGCATGCATTGATTGATTGTCCAAACACAGGCCATAAGAATTCGATTTCACATATCCATTGGTTCAATTTAGTAGCTAAGAAAACACCTTTGTTGTGTTGATTAGGTGCATAGAGTAGAGACAATTTTATTTTCTCTATCACTAGCCTGAGTTTATGCTAAAAAACAAAAACTCAAATTCATGGCATATGTGGTACGATGGGCTAGATTGGAGCACATTTTAGGAATTGAGAATCTGCTGGTCCCCAATGACTTAATTTTTTCAACGTGTCCACCATTTGAAACGGCCACATGGTATTTAAAGCCCGATTAGCAGTCGACATTGAAAGGTGGTCCATATCATAAATGCGAGAATATAGGAAAGGTGAGTGTACCCGAATACCTATTACTCAACATTTGGTAGATGGCCAATGATTTTGTCCCTCTTTGTATGAAAAAACGGGACCACATCTTGTAGGAAAAGTATCAAAAATCCTAAATATATTACATTAATACTAATTCAGTTCTAAATTTTTCAATTTGATCAAATTTAATCGTAAACATTTTTACATTAGTACCAATTTATTCCATCCAACCAAAATAAATTGAAAATCACTTATGCGAACGCTTGCCATTCTATATTGCATGGCTGGCATTAACACGGGTATTTCTAAAATATATTTTTAATTATTTGGGGAAATTTTTATATTGTTTGTTCTTTTTTTTTTTTTTTTTTTCTTTCCTTCTTTTTTCCTTCATTTTGGGCCAATGAGGGCCACATTTTGTTGTCTTTATCACTAGCCCTAATTATCAAATTATTAAAAAAATTCAAAATATTATTAAAATATTATTATTCATGTCAACATCAGCCATGCGTTGGCCATGCCATGTCAGACAGCCGACATCCATATTTATGATTTTCGATCTAAATTGGTCGGATAGAGTGATAGACTAAATTAATATCAAGGTAAAAAGGTTTAAAACCAAATTAGTTTAGTTGTAAGGTTTATGATTAAATTGATATCAATACAATAGGTTTATGACTTATTTTGTATTTTTTCCCCCACATCTTGCTTTGATCAACTTTGAAAAATTAGTTGTACAATGGGGAAGAAGAGCTCCAAATTAAAATCCAACAATTGGTCGGAATATATACAAATTAACCGAGAAATAAGGACACCACAAGTATCGCAAATTTCTTACAACAATCACTTGAGTGCTGTAAACTTTTTTTTTCAATCACTTAAATGTTATAACTTCTAAAAAAAGTTCACTTAAGTGTCATAACTTTTCATCGGTCGCTTAATTACCAAAAATTTTGAAAAAGTGCACCCATGTGCTGGAAATCTAATGTGGCATAGCACTTGTGGTGAACATTTTTAAAAGGTCATGGCACTCAAATAATTGATTGAGAAATTATATGGCACTCAAGTGATCAAAAAAATGTTATGGCACTTAAGTAAACGTTATACATAAGTTATGGCATTCAAGTGATTGAAAGAAAATGTTATGGCGCTTAAGTGAGCGTCATACAAAGTTATGATATTTGCGGTATCCTTGCTATTGTATCATATGAATTGCGCAATCAAGTATCATATGAATTGTGCAACTGATTATTTAGGCCCACTCACATTTTCGTAAATTTCATTGATCGTAATTGCACTTTGCCCTTGTCTATGGATATCGCTAAGAGAAATTGGAAATTGGGCTTGAAATGTTCATAAATGTCCTTTTGGTCTCTGAACTTGCAATTTTTTTTTTTTTTGGCCGATGCTATTTTCACCATTTAAATGACAAAATCCACTTTATTTACAATAAAAAGACAAAACTGCCATCAATCTTTCAATAACGATGCTTTTTTCACCTTTTAAATGACTAAATACACTCTATTTAAAATAAAATAAAATAAAATAAAAAACTACCCTTAATCTCTCAACGATTTAAAGTGATAGCTCCACTCCTTTTTTACTATTTTTCTTTAAATCTAGTTATCATAATTAAGTATTTCACATGTTTTGTTTTTTAGTATATTAAAGAAAAGTGCATTCTTAGATATTCCTATAAGTTTCACATATTTAGTGAAATATTTATATCGCTAATAATGAGGGAAAAAAACTTTCTTTCATATAGTAAAGAATTGAAAAGTCTATTGTTTCATCATTGATCTTAGGGTTTATACTACAAAAAAACCCCAAATCAGTATACCTGTAACAAATTTACCCAAATTAATTTTTTAACCACAAAAAATCCCAAATTAGTCAGTGACAAATTTACCTCAAACTAATCTTTTGACCATAAAAACCTCAAGATGGTCATTTACCATCCATTAGTTTGTGCTAAATTGGATTAATACCACGAAAGACCACAAATCAATACGCATGTGACAAATGGAGGATAAAATCCTAGATCGATACACCCATCAATTACCATGTGTTATCCAACTCGGCAATTTGACGATAAAATTTAACGAAGACTAACGGAGAATAAATTTATCACGGGTGTACCAGTTTTATGTTTTTGGTAGTATTAACTCTCGATCTTATAACAACTCATCTATATTTTGTCTATCTTTTCTGAAAAGCTCACTTTCTTCATGAATTTTTTATTTTTTAATTTTGTTAGTCTTAGATATATATCAAGTCTCTTTATTTACTATATTAGCAAATGTATTCCTTATGATATTAGCGAAATACTTTAACACACAGCATGTAAGACATCAAAGAATTGTCTAAGAATACACTAAAAGCATTCTGTACAATGACATATATATATTTAATAAACAATTCATGGATGACATTAATTTTAGTCATTCCAAATAATGATATTTCATTAGCATTTTCAAATATATATATATATATATATATATATATATATATATATATATATATATATATATATATATATATATATATATATATTATGCAACATTTTGATTTAATTAAATTTTTTCCAAAGTTTCACGTTGGAGAATGTCTTGTGATGTTATTCTGGAAAATCTTCAAAGAGGTTTTTCTTTCTTTCTTTATGTGATCATCCCTTTATAATGCACATAAAATAAATTTGATAAGAAGGGGTTTGATGGCCATATACATAACAAAAGTGAAAATATATAGGCAAGTCAATGTGTTAAAAAAAAGTGTTAAAAAGTTTCTTTTTTAAATTTGTTCCATAATCTGCTTGACAATTATCCATAAATTTGTTCAGCGACGTAGAAAAGGACTAGGATTCTTGGAAATTTATCTTTTTGAAAAAACGGACTTTTATGGAAGTAATATCTAATAATAAAATAAAATACAATGTCTTTTAATATACATGGGAAAACTATAATAAACAAAAACTAAAAAAGTGGAATTCTTAATTATGATAAGTAAATCCTACATAGATATAGACAAATTTAGAAAAATAAAGAAAGTAAATAAATTTGGGATCACTGCTTTAAATTGCAATTGAATTTTTGAAGACAATCTAGGTGGATTTAGTCATATAGAGGATGGAAAAAGTGTCACCCTTTTTCTACTAGAATTTGTGTACTTTTTAACTTGTCTAAGTAAAGTCCTTGAACTTGCATAACTATTTTTAATAATTAAGTCCCTTCGACTCTAAATCTAGTTTATTGGATCTTGAGTTTCTATCAAAGTATCAATGGCAGCTGAAAACTCAAGTGCAGTGCTTGGTTGAGACATCCAATAACACCAAGTTTTGTTCTATAGTGTTGTGATTCGCAATTTTGAGCAAAAATAGATTTGGACCCGGTAGATATACAACTTTTGAGTAATTTGATTTTGGCAAGAAATTGATGATGTGGTCATCGATAGGTTTATGGGTACGGTTGACACTGACGTCAACATTTTTTTTCATAATATTTTGGGTTAATACCCTGAAAAACTTCAAACTGATACACCTATGACAAATTTATCTCAAACTATTTTTTTAACCACAAAAATCCTAAACTGGTACACCTTTGACAAATTTACCCCAAATTGGTATAATTGTGACAAATTTACCCTCTATTAGTTTCCGTTAAATTTTACTGTCAAATTACTAAGTTGAATAAAACGTGACGATTAACTGGTGTAACAGTTTGGGATTTTATTCTATGTATGTTACAGTTATGCAACTTTTATGATTTTTTGTGATACTACTCTAATTTAACAAAGGGTATATTTATCACAAATGTATCAATTTGGGGTTTTTGGCGGTTGAATAAATTAGTTTGGGGTAAATTTGTCATAATTGTATCAATTTATGATTTTTTTTTTATAATTAGTCGGGGTAAATTTGTCGCGGGTGTGCTAGTTTGGGGTTTTTCATGGTCAAAAAATTAGTTTGCGTAAATTTGTCACAAGTGTACCAGTTTGGAAATTTTAAGAGTATTAACCCTAATTTTTTTGGTTTTTCTTTTCCCATCTTTACTTTCTTAGTTTTGCCGTAATGACCCGCACAACCCTCACCAGAATGCCTTGGCTGTGTCCAATGAGGGCATTGCGTGAGGGCCATAATGCCTAGATCCAAAAAGGGCATCATGTAGCTCGCCCAGATTTGACAAAGGCCACAACACCCTTGTCGGCCATCAAGACAAAAAAAAAAAAAAAAAAAAAAAAAGTAAAGAAAATAAAATAAAAACCAAACAAATTTATTAAAAATATTTTCACGTCAACGTTAACTATGTCATGTAAGATCCTTGGCAGTCATGTCAATGATTTTCAACCAAAATTAGTTAGATTGACTTAATTGACAAAACGTGAAAAAGTTTAAGGCTAAATTGGAAGAAATGTAATAATTTTTTTTTGGAAAAAAAAAAATTGGTCCCTAGAAAGCAAAGACATAGGGGTTTTGGAGACGAGGCACGGTTTATGTGAAGAGGCCGATGATAGTTTGACGGCAGCAGCCAATTCAGCAAACGACGCGATCTTGGCGGGGGGTGCCTGTTCTATTCCATGTGCGAAATAAAGTGAAGCGGAACTAGACACGGAGGATGAATAAATAGGGATTGAAAATTTCCCATATAAGAAGGAAATAGATGTATTAAAAGTCAGAAAATTCAAAAAAAGAAACAACATCATTTCCATTTCGGGTAAAGTTGTTTCTACTAATGCTTTGTAGTTTCGCGGAAAAAGTTTTTAGATTTTTCGGTGTTCATTTCACGAAAAATAAATTACTTGGAGAAGACATTTTCCATGAAGAGAAAAAAGTCTTCTAAATTAGGGGAAAATGTTTTCCACTTTTGAAAAGCTGAAAACATTTTTCTCACTTTGTCTCTCTTATATCACACCCCTCAAGCCCTCTTTAATTCAAATTATTTTTTATTTTATATTTATTTTACTTTTATTTTCTTCTTCTTCTTCTATGGCCAATCGCTATGGCCAACAAGCACAAGGCTCGCACACCTCTGGTGAGGCTTGAGGTCAATGAGCTCAAAGCTTGCTGATCTAGCAAGGTTCAAGGCCGTGAGCTCGCAAGCGCGAGCTCACTAGCCTCGAGCCTCACTAGATCGGTGAGCTTCGAGCTTGCTGACCTCGCGATCGGCAAGTGGTGAGCCTCACGCTTGCCCGTGGTCGGTCGCCGGCCAAGAAGAAGAGGAGGAAAACAAAGAAATAAAATAAAATAAAATAAAAATTCAATTTAAAAAAAAAATAAAATAAATGAAAAATAGTGCATTGAAGGAAAAGATTTTCCTTACTGAACAACAGAAAATATTTTCCATTTCTTTTTCAAATTTCATCTGAACACCGAAAAATAATGATATTTTCTTGGAAAATGGCTTCCTGAAAAATATTTTCCAGGAACGTCACATTTTTCACGAAACGAATAGAGTCTAAGTCACTGGCCATAGAACTTGGGACTATCAACGATAACTACATAGTCACATCAAAAACTTTAGGCCAAAGTTGGCTAAGAATTGGAAGTCTTGATTGCATTTTCACTCAAAGATTTAAATTGGAAAAATTCAAAACTTAATAAATTCATATAATAAGTTTAGAACCGATTCGCAACATTTCTCATAACAAACACAACCATTCAACATGCGCTTAATCTCCTACCGACCTTTCGGTATCTTGCACCAAAGGGCTGGTGAAGATTGGGCAACTCTCCAAACTTGCTTGCCTAGCATTTACTTTGTTGAATGTGTGTAGATTCTTAAACCCAAGCCCTCCATTGTCCTTCCTTTGCTACAATAGATCCCATTTCCTCCAATGCAATCCTAATTTGGACTCATTATTTTTCCACCACAAAGCAGCGATTTTTCTCTCCATAGCTCTGTGTATGAAAACTGGAATTTTAAATATAAACTTAACATATTGTGGAATCGCTTGCGCCATTGCTTTGATTAAGATTTCCTTCCTTGCTTTGATTAGATTTATGGCATGCAAGAAAGGGTTCAAGACCATCTTGGGGATGGCACAACCTAATAATGGGGAGAGAGGCTATATCTAATGAAGTGATGTAGTCAATGGAGAATGGAAAACAAATCATAATTAAAGAGGGTAAATGGATGAAAAAAGGCATAATTAGGGGACCGGCAAATTGGAATGAACCACAAATAGTTGCAGAGTTAATTATCTCAAAGAAATCGCAATGGAAAGATCAAACTCTGCGCCTGTTTTTGGATGATTAAACAGTGGCTGAAATTCTAACTATCCCCTTGAGAGGGGGTGATACAGCAGACAAACTGGTATGGACAGGCAATCGAATTGGAGATTATTTGGTGAAAAGTGGCTATGACCGTCTTAGAGCTACATAGTCAAAACTGAATGTAAATCAAGCGTCTTCGTCCTACCAAGTTTCCAAAGCACTCTGGAAGCAGACATGGTCTCTGAAAACCTACCCAAGATCAGAATTTTCATGTGGAGTGTACGTCAAAATGCACTCCCTACTGGCGAGAATCTATCCAAGCAAAGAATCTTACCTAAGCCACTTTGTCCGCTGTGTCATAGTGCACCAGAAACCATAGAACACCTTCTCATCCTATTTCCAAGGACGAGCAATGTTTGGTCTGACCCTGCAATAGGCATTCAAATTTCTCATCTTGGATTAAACAGAATTGAGGAATGACTTTTCAACTTCAAAAGTCTCACCTCTAATTCTCTATCTTTTGAGCTTTATGGCCATCACTCTTTGGAGCATTTTGGATATCAAGAAATCAAGCAGTCTTCAGGAAACAAAAACCAGAGGCGAAGATAACTGTTGGAATCCGCTTTGGCCATGCATGAAGGCTTCGAGAAATGGAACTCAGGAGCTGAAATCCCCACTCAAAACCCAAAACCCTCACCTGCAATTTGGCAACCTCCAGAACAGGGACATATCAAATGGAGCTTCGATGGCCCATTCGTTGATGGGTCGACGGAAGGAGCGATCGCTAGCATCTATCGAGATTCTTCGGGCAAGATCGTGGATCGTCTCGCCAAGTTTGTTCGAGTTCAGATCAGCCTTCGTGGGAAGTTGCTCCTCTATACACCGAGTGCACAACTCTCTTAGCCTAATTGCCAGAAGCACATTTAGCCCATTGCTATAGAGAGGCGAACAAAGTTGCTGATTGGTTGGTAAAGACCCAAAGGTGTAATGCCCAGCCATGTAATTCGGCTTTTAGGCCTCCTCAAGCCCTGCTCATTTAAGTTGTAATTGAGCTTGTCCCTAAAGTAATGGAAAGTTTTATTCTGACCCAAAAAAAAGATAAAAAAAACTCCTGCCGACCCACTCAGAATTTGAAGAATGCCACGCCACGCTGTAAAGAAGTTGGAAGGAACTGATTGGGGCAAGAGCAAGTCTCCATACCTCGATAGAGAATGGACACTGGAAGATAAGATGACTCTGAGACTCCCATTGATGGGAACATAACTAAGGTGTCAAAACCAAACCAGAAACTTGAACTGAAACTGAAACTAAACCGAATTTTCGTGTATTTTTGGATCTGTTCAGTTTTCGATTTGGATAAATAAAATATAATTATTTTTATTTTGGTTAAGATAGTTCCGGTAACCAAACCGAAATTGTCCCCTTTTTAATATTATAATTTACTCAATCTCTCTCCTTTGTTACTAAACCTCTTCTTCAAATTATAAAAAAGAAAACTGAATTGGTTCAGATCGCTATTCGGTTTAAAAGTAATGCAGATGCAAATAGTTCCATTCAATTTTCCTGAAAAATTTGAATAGAACCGTACCGTTCACACCCCTAAGCATAAGTAATATGTCAATGAATCAGCAAATACCTAAGGCGATACAAGCGACCCCGAGTGGGAAGTTTCTTTTGAATGGCAAGCCACATAACGAATGCAAACTGCAGAACCATTCCCTTGAACCAAACCAACTTAGCCCAAGGTGCCGGGGGATGAACCATCCTGAGATGATCCAAAAGCCAAGCAGACGGAGAACACTCCATTAGTACTGGGCTTCCAAATCGCCGTACCTCTAGCAGACGAAAAGGGGAAAGGTTTCCAAAATCAGTCCTCGGCCATGACCGAAAAGGGCCACCCGGGCGCGATGAACTCGACATCGACCGTCCACACAATAACCCCGCCAGAAAGGACTCGAGAAGAACTCCTTGACCATAATCTGCTTAGAGAATTCCGATCTCGTCTGTCCGACTCCCTCAAACATCGATAACTAGGCACGCATGGACCAGCTATCCATCCACCAAAAGGATATGCGGCTACCATCTCCCATTCAACGAGCATGGAGAGCGCGAAGTCCATGAGATTGGAGCTTTAATCCGCCGGATCTGTGAGCAAATGCCTCACATATGCTTCACGATCAAATTTTCTAAATCAATTTGGCGATCATTCTTAATGAAATCCTCCATTCGCCATCCTACGATGCAGATCGATACTACTCTTTCACAAACTTTACATACAAACTTCGGGCTACAACAAGGTTTTCGCAAACTATATGATGCACATTTACAACCAAATCAATAATCATCACAGCGCCATTTTTATCTTCCCTCAGACAGGATCATAACAAAAGTTCGAATCTTCTTTGCTTCTACGGAAAAGCCGAAACGTAACTCAAAAGCTTTCACGGCAGAAACTCGACCTTCTGCAGCTCCACCGGAGCGACCTCATGCCCGTCCCTCAAGCCCATCAAGGCCGCGTCGTCGCCTTCCAAATGAGCCCTCAGGAACGCCACCACGACCCCGCCCACGAACCTCCTCATGGGCTCCCTGGCCCTCCCGTTCTTGCACAGGCAGTACGTGGCCTTCCCCCTCAGCCCCTCCGTCTCGTCGTCCAGCATGTCCACGTGCCCGTACTTCTCAGCGACGAAATAACAAGCAGGTGGCCGGCACTCCGCGAAGAAGTCCGCGTGGTTGACCCCCCGCGGCGCGCACGCCGGGAAGAGCGGGTTCTTCCGGACCTCCCCCAGGCCCGACCCGACGACCACCACGGGCATGCCGAGGTCGAAGGAGCGGGGGGCGTAGGTGAGCACGGGAGGCGGGGTCTGCTTGCCCTTGTCCATGCCGTCGACGGGGTCGATGCCGAGCAGGGCCGAGAAGGGGAGGGCGAGCGGGGTCGCCGACTTGCCGAGGGCGAGCGCGAAGGCGGCCTTGCCCCCGCGGCTGTGGCCGGCGACGGCGAGCTTGGCGAGGTTCGGGCGGACTTGGGGCGGGAGGAGGCCGGCGAGGCCGTGGAGCAGCCAGTTCGTGGTCGCCGCGGCGGAGTTGATCTCGTCGGTCGTGTCTGGCCCGGCCACGGTGTACAGCTGATGAAATAGCAAAGGAGAAAGAGAATGAAGTTCATTTGACGCCTCTCTATATTAGATATTAATCAATTTTGCCCAGATTTTTCCATTTCATTTTATGAGTAGCTCTCTCTTCAAGGGAAAACTCTTGCCTAAACCCGAGTTTATGATTCTGGAATAATCACAAAAATTGAATTTTGTAAGATTTAAGAAACATATATTGAGAAATTAGACGTTGGATGGATGAAACTTTCGGAAGGTATGAGTTTCAAGAGAAAGTAGAGAGAGATATTGAGCTTATTATTCATACCCATGTCTTCAAAGATGTTATTAATTGATGAATAGGAACGAGATGGATTTTATATGTATTCGCCAAATCAGTGAAGTCAACTCAAAATTTGAATCCTCACATGAGAAGTAAATCTAACCAATCTGAGAAAGAATTGATATTATTCGATTGTCGAATTAAGTATTTTGAATAACTAAAGAGCCGGATCGAGAACATGCTTAATTAACTTAATTGAATAACGATAGATAAAATATAATGTATTTGAAATTCCACACTAAATATCATGTATAGCTCACTTGCTTAATACTCATTTATAAATATAGTTTTAATTTACTTGACTAGCCATTGCCCTTGATTGCATTAGATTCTCCTCTCAATGACAATTGACTGCATGCCCATTGGGAGACGTTTTGTGGGCAATGTGAACATCAGAAGATATCTCGCCCACATGACAAAGACCGGAGGCAACTAAAGCAAATAGTACTAGAAACACTTGAACTCCCCTCCACAATGAGCTGCCCAGCAAAATTTCAGAAAACACAAAAAAAAGAAAAAGAAAAGGACAGCAAGCCAAATAGTCAGTAAAACATAATGAGAAAACGAAAGCTTTTTGTCCACCATCTTACTATACTTCTCCACCAAGTCATCTTGGAAGCAGGAAACAACAACCCAACTTGCTAAGTCTTCTTGACAATTGTTTGTTTCTATGTTTGTGTATGGTCACAATTCGCCTATTTTTCTTCGTGTGTCTCGATCTATCAAACATCTTTATCAAATAATTTAATATTAGTGAATTATTCAAGTGAATAAGCGTGTTCATCCTTCTCGTTTAAAGTCTATATTTGAATCATCACATTTGCATATTCTCTTTGAACCATCCCTAGAAACACGGACCTGTGTCTCCAATGATTACTCGATATGCGTACAATGTAGGGAGTGGCCGCACCCGATACCCGATGAGGATTATTGAGTGCTCAAATAGCCCGAGCACCCCAATGATCTAAAAAGAAAATACTTTAAACTTTTAGGGCAATTGATAGAAGCCCATGAAATTTTGAAAACAAAAACTCCATGCTTACGACATCACACAAAAAAAGAGGCACCTCGGTCGACATTGATTTTGGGTGCCTAGAACATGTTATTACACTTGACGGAATCGATTTGTTATTGCTTTTTATGGAGGCTGTTAAAAGAGTTTGTCATTGTTAAATTTAAGGAGCAGGATTTCTCCAAAAACTTTTAGATATAACCTTAAGACTAGAGCCTTGAATGTTAGCACGAACATGTAAACATCTCATGCGCTGAATATCTATAAACACATAGACAAAAACGATAGAAGCTCCGAAATTAATGCATCATGGCGCGAAACATAATCACCCTAAGTTAGAGGAAAACGAAAAGAATGACTAGAAATTTTACAGTAGCTTGACTCCATTTGTCTGCCAGAGACCCGTTTTCCCAGGCGTAAATTGTTATGATTAAGATAATTAATCGAGTCAGTTCACGAAATTCAATTGATCTCACCCCCAGCTCAAGATGCAACAATAGTTTTTCCACCTTGGACTCCCTCCTCTAAAGTTCTGCGTCCGCCGCGAAAAAAGAAGCAAATCATATGGAAGACGGAGAGAGAGGAAGGGAGAGAAATTAATGGTGGCCGACCTGAGGGGCGACGACGACGAACCCGTGGGACGAGACGTGCCGGATGAGCTGCGAGTAGAACGAGTTGTAGAGGAGATAGCCGTGGAGGAACACCAGCACCGGGAATTCCCCGGGGGCGTCCGCGGGGAACGCGATCAGGAGAGGCTTCGGAGGCCGGTCCACGGTAGCGCACGACGCCGTTGTCGCCGGCGATGTAGCCGAGGCCTCGACTCTCCTGAGTTCAGCCTTGTACTTGCCAATCTCAAACACATCGCCGGCGGTGGTCGGAAAGGAAGAGGGAGGCATGATTTCCACTTAGAATGTTTTGTCTCTCTTGTTCCTTCTCAGGTACCTGGAGTTCTTACAAGGTGGGAAGCGGATAAGTGCCTCTATGTGGTGTTGCCTTTGTAGCCTCTCAGCATTAATTTTCGGGTCATAATTCAAATTGGGCCTTGATATTTCTTGCAAAGTAGGGGTGGGCTTTCATGGCCCATGGGCCGCATGCGTAGGATTATGAGACGTGCCATTGACTTTTCGAATGTTCAAATCGAGTTGGACGAGCGTGGAGCCTTTTACAAATGTGACACGGCTTGAGACATGACAACAAGATCGAGAATTTGCATTCAAAAGTTAGGGTTATTACTTCTTTTTGGTTTTAGATTTTTATTTTATTTTTTACAAAAGTTAATAAGAAGAAGAAAATTTAGTGCTAAATTTTTCAATTGGGTCTTTATGGAGAAATACAATAATCCATTCGAAGGAAGTGATTCGGTGCGACATTTGCAATTTACCTATGGGTTTGGTGTGATTTTTATGTTGTATTTTTCCTTTTTTTATAGCATTCGAAGAGCGAATTTTTTTATTTTTACTTAGAACATCATAATTTTTTTTAAAAGGTACAAATGAAATGAAAATATATTATCTGTTTTCAATACTTTTACAAACTTCAGATAGCCTTTTCCCTTTAAAATTTAAAAAATAAAAACAAGGAAGTGTTTTCTTTACTAAGTCGAACCAAAGGAGATGCTATTTACTGTTTTGGGCCTTTTTGACGACTATCTTATTCAAGGGAGGATCATACTCCTCTAGAAATGCTCAGATGCGCAGGTTGACATGGGCCTTGAGGGCCGGTCATCTTTAAGATAAGTTGGAAAAGCTACGATGATTCAAATAAATTTTATTTTTGATCCTAAACTTCGGAATTTAATTTAAATAGCTTCCTTTAAATATCTTCTTTGTAACACAAGGGATTTGCTCTCATGTCAAAATCATAGCTTAATTACATTTAATTCCTAAATCTGAAGAGAACTAAATTTATCCCATACTCATGTAACGTATAAATCGGTTTATCTGAAACTAAAAGTTAGGAATAATCTTTAGCAAGCAATTAGAGATATTGGTGGGTTTGCACTAATTTCACGGATTGATATTGGTCATTACATAGTCGAGGGGTCGAATGCAATATGATATTAACTATCAAATTAATTTTGAGGTTTCTTCTGGAGGATGTTCCAATTTAAAATTTCCCCAAAGCTTTAGGGCTTTAGTGCAATTTTCAATTTCATCTCTGGTATTATTTCGAACGTGAAAGTGCCGTGAATCCCATGTTCCTCTTGTCTTTCAAAGATGCTTTTTCCATTACTTATTCCAAGTGTTCAAACTCCGACTCCCTTTCTTCCCTATCTTTTCCCACTTCCAATCCCGATTCTCTCTCTCTCTCTCTCTCTGGAAAAAAGGTGGAAAAGTGGGGGAGGTGACTGCAAAAATGAAAGAAAAAGTTGGTGAAGAATTCAGGGCCAGAAAAAAAAATAAGGGCAAAATTGGGGGGATGTGGGAAAGAAAAATCCAGAGGCCCACCATTATTCTTCGCCCCTCAAAGTGAGGGGAAAAGGTGTATACTTGGTCGTCGATAATTCCCAAAAAATTCCTCATTGCTAAGTAGTACAAGGATTTTCATCATATCCGCTGCTTAAAGAGAAAACTATTTCTACATGAGAATCGGATTGTATTCACACGTGAAATCTAATTGTTGTACACATACACACATAGGTAGGGATTGCACCTATTGCCAAATGCTAACCCGGATGTGAAAATAGTTATCTTTTCCGTCCTTGTAGATAGATTATGGATCACCAACCAGGTAATTGTTCCATCGTCCAAGACGAGTTTGCAAGCACGATGCCCTACTCCACTATCAATCTCAACCTTGCTGCGATGGACGGACCTAAGTGATGCCTCGTCGCTGATCTTGGGCTTCCCCACTCACAACTGGTGGGGTTGTGGTGACAGGCTCTCCTAATATACAATTGATGTTTTGTTAGTGCTTTAACCCGAACATTCCCAATAATGAGAGAGATATTTCAATTCCATCTAAACCATTTTTTAGGACAAAAAAGGAAAAAAGAAACACACTAAAGGCCTTAAAGGTTCATTGTACCTATTCCCCTTAGAGCAGAGCCTATTTGGTTGCAGTATGCATTGGATCAACTAACTCAACTTGGCTCCATCACACAAGCGGAAAGCTAGACACATCCCTGATTTGGCAAATAGAGAAAAGATTAAGGAAATTCGGGATCGTCGCTTCCCATGTGAAACAGACACAGAAAAAGATTAGATTTCAGGGGAGACTAATGGCGGATCCATCTGGACAGAATCCAAGTGTGCCAAAACAAGACAAAGAAAACACCAACGACGTCAAACATTCCCTTAGTTTTCCTTGGCTATAAACCTAGGCATTCGTATCCAAAGTCCAAACTGAGCATACTTTTACTACATTTTAAAATCACATGTGGTCGCCACCAAGAACGATTTATAAAATCCAGCATGATGCATTGTGCATGACAGATGAACACAATAACCAAAAAAGCCCACCACATTCCACAATCGCATGAATAAAAAACAAAGGGCTCCCCTCTCTCTCTCTCTCTCGCAGAATCAAAAGCCAAATCTCTCTCTCTCTCTCTCTCTCTCTTCCTCTTTATGTTATTCCTTACTTAAATGAGACTCTTCCTTAACTTTTTTGACCGCCCAGTCCAAGACCCTCCTTTCTTTTTTTTCCTTTCCCTCGCGGCTAAAGGACAAGGACATACACGATCACATGGTCCTCTCTCCCTCCCTCTCTCTTTGCTTTCGCAGGCGCTTTGTCTCGCTTTAACTTTTTCCCTACCTCAGATCAGGACAGAAGACGGAAAATTAAAGGGGGGTACACAATTGTGGACTTTGCCTTAATCTCTGTCCGGATCACAAACAAACAAGAACCAAATCTCATTGCATCATCATGATGGTCCTCATTTTACATGCTTTCTTGTGGATAAAGCATTTGACATATTCTCGGAAGAGGCGCTCGTTCAGTCAAGAAATCTACTACAATAGAATATATGATATGGTGGAGGAAAACCCAAAAAATATTTAGGATTTTAGGGAAGACCCAGATGGAATTTTGCCATGAATTCCTTCCTCCTTTTTACAATAGGGAAACCAGAAAAAGACCCCAACCCAAATCTAAGACTTACATATCCCCCCTTCCTGGGACAAAAAACTTTTACCAGATTATAAAGATTATAGTTCGATTCCAAAGGGTGGCCACATAGTTAAATCCCCCAATCACACACGAAAGCTTTCAAATTCTATGTCTATTGCTTCGCTCGGCGGCGATGGAGAGGAGCCTGGCGACGCCCTGGGTCCAGTTATCGTATTCTCTCTGGTTCGTGCACTCAAACTCTACGGTCCCTCTCATCACGGTCTTCAGCCCGAAGTATCTCCGGTTCTCGCCGCCCTCCAGCAAGTGACGGCCTGGCCAGGCCGGCATGTCTTTAAGCACTTCCAAGACCACATCTGCAGGAATAATTTCAAACAGGGTTCAGGAAAAGAGATAAAGCAAAAGACGAAACCTTTTGATCTTTTCTCTCCACTTTAGTGAAGAAAATTGGATTTGAGCTTTCACAAATCCCCAAATAGAAGAGACCCACATCCACTTACAGCGTTCACATTATCATTAGAGAGAGACAAAAGCAATCAAAACTCACTCTTTTTCTTTTTTGTGATGGTCCCAGCAACATGCCTGCTCTTCATCTTCAGCATCACCTGCGCAAAAGGGGAGGATTTTATAGAGACCAGAGGTAAAAAGTAAGGAAAGTGGATCCATTTATTCCATCGTCATCTTACAGATATTTTCACTTTTAGTCTTGTCTAGCATCTCTTTTAGACCATCTATCTTCACTTTCAAAGCTACAAAAGTCTAATCTATGCCCCAATTATTGAGTCATCACATGGAAAAGCAAACCACGAAGTACAAGCTTCCAAATATGCCAATTACCTGATTGAATCTGTTTATGTAAACAGAGACTATCTTCCAGTGAAGATCACCTGCATTCAACAGGGGAAAATCATCAAAATCCAATGCAGCTTACTAACAAATGAAGAAAACAGGCAGAAATGTTACGACTTCAACCTCGGACACATTGCGCAATGACCCATTGGATAAAACTCGAACAACTTAACAACAATTCCTTCTATTGTAATGGCCTAAATGACTTAAGTATCCACCACAATTCACATGAACCTTTCTCCTTGAGATTCCTTGTGACTAGAAACTACCAATTTCAGTGATTAATAGAGGACCCAACAACCTACATTGCTATAATCTTATCAAAGCAGATGCAACCAAAAAATTCTGCTTGTATTGGACTCAAGAAGTTCGAGACTGCATTTTATTACCTTTGCGAGTGCGCTTAAGAAGCTCGTTTCCTCTGGCTAGCCACTCCCTGTTGCAGATTCCTAGGAAATTCTCCTCCGGGACAAGTTCGCCACTACTGCTGTTTGAACTACAATTGGTGAGACTAGCACCACCGGCGGCACCTCCAACCCCCTTCTCCACCGGAATAACCGCTGCTATGTTCCACACTTCCTTCAATGTCCTTGCCTTCAATGTTGCCGCCCCACGTAGAGCTGGGGAACCAGGGCCGGATCCACCCAGGTCACAATTCGATCCATCAATTCGTAATCACAACAATCCAACAGAAATTCATAACTCAATTCTCAACTCAAAAGCTCGAATCCAAAAATGTGTTCATACCTGTAGCCGCGCCCGCGGTTAAGGTCAGGATATCGCCAGCCGACCGCACATTGACGGCGGAGCTGACGACCGCAGCAAGGTGCTCCCTCTCGGCCCCCATTGCCTCGGCGGCCTCAACACACTGGGCAGCCACCAGGGTTGCAGCCGAGGCAACAGCCATGTCGGTCTTCGCCATCTGCTCGTCCTTGCCCGACCCCGAAGAGGCGGCGGTGGCAGCCGCGATAGCAGCGACCGCCGCGGCGACCCCCGCGACAGAGATGGCTGCATGAAGCTGGGCGTTCTGGGCCCTGGCCTCCTCCTTCTTCTTCTCCCTACGGTCCTTCAACCACCTCCCCACCGTCTTGCCGCCACCGCCGCTGACCACAGCACCTCCGCCGCCGCCGCCGCCGCCGCCTCCTCCTCCTCCTCCGCCCCCTGGTGTGGAGGAGATCCTGAACTGGTGGACATTGAGGGGGTTGTTCGGCCGGCAAAACTGCATGGAAAGATGATTGTGGGTCGTCCATTCCATGGAAGCATAATACATTCAAGCCTTCAAATTTAACCAATCCTCTCCCTTACACTCTTTTTTACCCAATTTCCGTTCAAATGGTCATCGCTCGTGCACGTGGACATTGCCCATCATGGTCGTCGGCCATGGTGGGGGACGATCGTTTTTCGGCTATTATTAGCGAACGGGCCAGCGAAGAAAGTCGTTGAAAGGGGTACGCGGGGCAGAGAACGAACGCGCCACCAACTCCCCCTTTCATTTCCACATTTTTATGTTCTCATTGTGGGGAGGGAGGAGGAAGGGGGTGGGACCATTCATAAATCCATTAATGCGACCAAGCTCGAGACACGACCGTAATTGAGCAAAAAGAGTCCAACGAGTGGCTCCATGCCACCGTACATTAATGTTCCACCAAATGCTCGCTACAACACCAAAACGAATCCTCCGTACTTGCGCAGAGAATGAAAATTTCAGATCTTGTCTCGCCCTCACCTTGACCAGTTCAGCATATACCAGAAGGATTAAACTAATTAAACTAATTAAACTAATGATCCGAGTAAACAAAACACTCGCGATTCCTTGGTGAACCCGAGAGAAGGTTTGAGGAATTTTTCTGTTCTCTAGGAAAAAAGGGTGAAAACCCAGAAGGGAAAAAATGAAAAGGAGAGCGCGAATTATTGCATTGAGAAATGGGAAGAAGCATCGCAGTTCCAGGTCTACTCTATCCGAGTGCAATTAAGGGGGGAGGGGCCGTGGCTTCGATTAAAGCAAAAGCTGGTTCGCTCGTTTCGCGCTGCGTTTTTCTTCCCTCTGCACGACCACAGTCTTCGTGCTTCCCATCCCAGCTCGCAGAAAAAAGGAAAAAAGAAAAACGAAAACTTGGGTCTTGTCGAACTTCGGTCCGAGCTCTGTTCTCTGTAACCATGATAAAAAAATGATTTTTTTTTTCCAAGTTTGTTGTTCCAGTTTTGTCCGTATCTGTTTACGTGAGGAGGCGAGATCGCGTCGGTTCGCGTCTAGAAGAAAAATTCAAAGGCGAAAGGGAAGAACAGAGCAAGTGACCAAGGGAGGGGCTTTTTTGTCTGGGTCGGAATCAATCCATAACAGTGAAGGAAAAAAAGTCAAGAAAGAGAAGAAAACTAACCTTGGCGTCGTCGATTTCGGAGGGAGAGACTGGGGGGCTGTCGGTAAGGGAGCCGCAGCTCTGAGCCCCGTTGAGCGGTCCGCTGCTGTGGGAGAGCCTCCCTGAAGTTCTCGGCGACACCTCTTGCTGCAAAAAAGAATCGCCATGGCCAACAAAGAAAAATGTCATCACCGAGGAATCTTTCTTTCCGGGTCGGCAAGGATGTGATCGAAATGATGAAGGAAGTGAAGAGGGGGAAAAGAGGGTCGCGCGCGTGCCTGCGTTTGATGAGAAAGTGCAGGGGAAAGTCGAGCTTACGTGAAGCTTGAGGGAATTGCCAAAAATGGCAGTGAGTTTCAGAAGCCGGGTCTTTGCAGAAAAAACGCAGTAGACGTGTGTGCGCGTGCGCGTGTGCATAATGATCTTGAAGGAAAAAGCCAAAGAAGATGGAGATGGTGATGAAGATGGAGATTGGTTCATGATTTCGCAGAGAGAAGGGGGGAGCAATTTTTGTGCTGCTAACCCAAAACAAAAAGCAGAGCACTTTTTCGGGCCAAATGAGACAAGCGCGAATAAGTCAAAATTCACAAGAAACGTCGCAATGCGAGCGACGCCACTTCGCCAAGAAACCGAAGAAAGAAATACAAAAGAACTGAGCGCTCACCGACTGAGACATGATCCGCTCCATGACCATCTGGGACGTCTCGGAGGAGGCGAAGGAGAAGGGGTTCCCGGAGCAGGTCGCGCCCTCCTCGAGCTCCCCGGCCAGATCCTCCGGGATCGCCCCACCGCCGCCGCAGCCACCGCCGCCGCCGTCGCCGCCGCCGCAGCCGAGGGCGGGCCCGGGGGAGACCCCCTTGGGGAGGGGCGGCGCTCCCGCCATCGAGGGGGGCGGGGCGAGGGCCTTGGAGACCTCCAGCGCCGACACGCTCCAGGAGCGGGAGAGGAACTCCATGGGCTCCATCGGCGTCTCCGGCGGGCGGTAGAAGATGGGGTCGAGCCGCCACTGCTCCGCCACCGGCTTCTCCATGTTGTGGGGGGATGATGGAAGGGGAGGTCGAGGTCGAGGCCGAGGTCGAGCGTCGATGGCGACCGCGGGCGGGTGTAGTTTGCGGTGTACTTAGCGAGATCAGGAAGCACCAGCAGAGTGTCTCCACGAGAGAGAGAGATGGAAAGAGAGAGAGAGACAGGGGAAGTCGGTGTGTCAGCTTGCGTTTATATAAGCTTTTTTAAGCATAGGAAGTGAAGGCATCTTTTGATTTTTTTCTTTTTTTCTGCTAATTTTTTGTTGTTGTTTTTTTTTCACTTTTTCTTTTTTCCATGGTTTCTTTTTGTTTCATGGGATTGTGTTGTGTCTTTTTCGATTTCTCCTTTCTTTTACGGTTTCTTTTTCATCATGGACGGGCGGTGTCAGGTAGTGAATACACGACTTGGGAAATAGTGTGTATTCATTAATGTGAAATTATTTGAGGAAGTGAGTTAATGAATTTTTCAATAACCCACTTTTTGTGTAGAGACTAGATGTTGGCTACCTTGATGGGTTGCGTGAAACATGGAAATTGAAATTTACATAAATATATTGTGCCCACCTGAAACATTATTATGAACATCTTTGAGGAATATTGTATGTAACTTAGGGTTTGATCTTTCCAATTAAAGAAAAAGTGACCGGCCGAAAAAAGAAAATGTTATAATTTAGCAAATTGTAATAAGAATACCATTCACGACTTCGAAATAAGTATGAATGGCAATATCTGCTATAACACAAAAATCACACTGCAAATTGTAAAAGTAGAAAGATGGACATGACATTGAAAGCTAAAGCCATTCCAATCATTAGATGCTTTACTCAAGTTAGAGTTCAGGAGATAAAAGGCTTCACGGTTGCACATCACATTCAGATTATCATTGTATTTTTTACGTGGAATTACGAGAATGAATAATATTGATTTTTCATAAATAGCTTATTATATTCTATCTGTAAACAAGTACATAGATAAAGCACATATAGAAAACCCACATTTCACAAATAGTGTTAAATTACTGATGAGCACTAATTTATTGATCTCATACTATCTATTCAATATGTATGATGCTCATTAAAAATGGCTCTTGAAAGTAATATTTCAAACCGTATTCATCTTTGAGTCTTTAGCTCGTCTTGCATATTTACTTTGCAATCTTGCAAAAAGTGAAATTTTGATGTATATCATTTTTCATAATTATGACATCCATACTTTTACAAGGAATCGATGAACTTTGGTACTATTGATACATTATTGATACTAGATTTTTTCCTAGCACCAGCGAACTAGAGAAGTGGGACAATTTATACTTGAGAAGTCCAAATCAAAATACTGTGCATGCAATTCCTCGGAATCAGAGTTTACTATTGGGTAGTAAATGAAGATGCCCTGTCGCTTTGCAACTTTCGGAATGTTGCGGAGTCCTATTAAAGACTAGATTGATGCAGAAAAATGGAATCATAACATCAATGAACTGTTAAAATGTGGACTTTCTGCTCTAAGTTCAGGTAAGATCATGCAATTGAATCAAGATAACAAAGAAAATTGCCTAAAGAATCAGAGGAGGGAAATGCACAGCCGACCCGTCGTATCATGTCATCATCTTCGAGTGAAGACTCCTGGGTTGAACGGTAAGTAAAATACGTGTAAAGCGATCTGTCCTCTCTCTTATGAAAGAGCTCCTTTCCTGCCCATTATGAAGGTAGCTATTGTTTTCACCATCTTAACCCGCCATCCTTCACCCTAAACCCTAGCCATCACTCCCTACCTACCTTATCGTTTTTTGCTTCTTTCCCTTTAGCCCTCTGTTTCTTCTTTGCTTTGCTCCTTTCGTCGCGTAGGTACAGATGAAAAGTTAGATAGCTTTGGACATACCCAAATCTTAAATGGCTCTTTGACTGTAGCACGTCGACATTATTTGGATCGAGTGAAACATGTTTAAATCCAGCTCTAATGAATGTTACGACATCAAGATAACCCCCCACAAATTACTCAACTTGAATCAGTCAATGCCTACTTTTCGTTGTAGTACTAGACCTTTGCTCGAGCGAAGTAATATGCCGTTCGAATCATCATATGACACCTACCTTTGACCATACTATTATGGGTCATAACATATCGTACGAGACGATATTGCTCCCATGATGGACTATTTTCAAGTGGACCATGGAAAATAACTACATAACTACTATAATCAATTCGGCCATGCTCGGAAGGATGTGAACCTTAGATAATCTCATTCCCCACCATCTATCCTTACGAGAGGGGCAAGAGGACGGTGACAACACTGATCGATGCATCTTCCATTATTGGATTTGATCATGAGAAAGAAAAGATTGAAATGAAAAATGGAAAAAAAAATTCAAAAAGAGCGTGGAAATTGATGGAAATCTTATTAATTTTTGGACCCTACTCGGACACAAACCGAACCATCGAACTGTATCCATCTGGAATATTAATTGAATTGGGCCAATGTTCAAGGAGAGGTCAGGAAGAAACTACGAAACGGGGGATGGACATCCGACGCGTTGCGTGGATGGATTGATAGGAGGATTTTTAGCAATGATCATGAAAATTTGTCTGATGCGTACGTGAAATCGGGTGAACAGTGGCCATCAATAAATGCTCGAGCCGTAGGAGATGCGATATGTCCGGTTAAATGGATTCGCCCCTTTTGTAGAGAATTCTCAAGACCCAAGAAATTGCATCTGCTATTGTTGACACCTACGAATAGACAAAAAATGGGGAATTAGAGACATCGATTTTGTGAGACATATACCATATGGAGCGAGATATCGGCTTTATAATTACTCGGTGTTATGGAAATTATGCCAATCGATCTGTGATCAGCATAGGTTTGATCAACATGAGGTTTGTCATATACCAAATCAACATTAACCATATGTGATTATGTCAATGGCCCCATCTCATCTTGAAATCTCGGGTTATGGGCATCATGGCTAGATACGAGGCGTGAGAGTTGGCATTAACACGACAAAAGTGACTGGCATGATGCCAAACCAAAGTCCGAGAAAATTTCGAGAACAGTTATTTTCTAGTTTATCGTCATCCCTAAAATGAAGTGGCAGATATCATGATCAAACGCCGCGAAAGCAGATTGGCATCCGTGGAGATGTGAATAGAACTAATACCAAACTTGTTACTAGAAATTGATGCTGACTTGTGAGGGACACATCTAAAACACAAGGTACACATCTTGGACGTGGGGGCACAAGTATAAAAAGGACGTCTCAAGAGAGAAGGACAGGCAGCTCGACCAAATCGCAAGAACTCACTTATTGTATCCGTGCTTTCATTCATTTTATTTTTTGTGCTAAGTTCTTGCTCTTGTGAATTCGATTTGAGCTTATGCTGTCAATTTTTAGTTTTGAGCCACTCATAAGCTTAGCTCATGTTGTGTTGGAGATATAAATCATCTGACCAATGGTACAAGGATCAAGTCTTTCTCATATTTGTCAATAAATGTTAAATTCAAGACAAGGTTTAGAAAATCAGCAGACCAGCTCACATGCTTAAGGGTTAGAGGTGAAATTGCATTAAAGATGCCCACCATACACCAAAAAGTGTGGTCTAGATTGCCTCAACTTTTACAGAATCAGACAAATGTGTAACCTCACTTGTGCACACCTAAACGATGCGAAGCTTCGTCCCTATCAGGAGGCCGCTTTTCTCTTTTCTGATAATCAATAAAGTAGAAAAATCTTAGAGAAACGTTGGGTTTTTTCAAACAAAAATCACACTGATCAATTGGGTTTTTCCAAGTTTCATACTTAGATGGAACTAAACACATGGGCGTTCTTGAAACGTTGCCCCATGCATTTTTGTGCGTCCTTCTCATATTTTCACCCTATTCAAAACTCCAAATCTTCCATTAAATTCACGCAAGATCTCACCCAAGAATTCAATAGACGTCAGTCCGCATCTTTCCATTTTCTCAAGATTTCTCCCACAATTCTTCACATGCCTAACCTCTATTATCTTGGTCATTGAATCAAGGAGAGATCCTTAAAATTTAATGCTGAGATTAAATGGATCCATGTGAACTCGAAGCATATAAGTAAAAAAATGGATTTATGGCCGAAAATGACAAAAAACCGACTTCCCCATTTGGCTATAATACTATAGTTCAAATGAGGGTCAGGTAACTCCTCTTGAGTCAAAAGTTTCACTTAATTTATTGATCATTACACAAACTTTTGTCCCTATCCACCCTATTAGATTTTTGCTTATTGGAAAGTTTAGAAAAATATTTGTTAGTTGTGTCCACGTTGAATTCAATCTTATTGTGGTAAAAGAAAGTACTTACCTACACATTATACATGAATTCGATTCAACATGGATTATGAAATAAATGTTATGTCGGTGTGTACTGCAAAGATCCAAGCAGCTAAATTAATCTAAAACTAGCCACTAATTGGAAATCTAAAATTCTTCATGTTAGGAAAAGCTAATGAATAAACTAGAGATCAATTGGTCTGCAAAAAATTAGATATCTAGGTTTGGGGATTCGATTAAGCATGAGGAAAAGTTAGCACGTCTGTGTTGCCCTCTTCATATTATTTTCTTTTGGTTAAATTCTTTCTTGGAGTATCATAAGATATCTAGTATAATATTCATATAGTTTTCTTCCGAGTTTTGACACCAAAAATTTCATTATCTTCCCTCAGGTGAAATCATCAAATCATGATATGAGTAACAACTTGATTCCAACACGATTCATGTTCTTTTCAAAATACGCCACCATTCATAGCAAATCAAATAGTGGATCAATCCAACAAACCACCCCCATTGTATCACTCAATTAGAAAATTGATGAGGTTGACTTTTGATCAAATTTATCCAAAAATATTGGTAAAAAAAATTAAGAAAAATTACTCAATTAGTAGTCTTAAACTGGTTATATGTATGCAATATAGTCATAAACTTTATTAGACAGTTTAGTCCAAGACAAGTTGATGATTTTTCAATATAATCTGTCCAACCAATTTAGACTGGAAAATTTACAAAGTGGAAGTTTATTCGCCGTCTGTCGTCCTATATAGTATGGTTAGTTTTTTAGTGAACCATTTGTGACGATAACAATACCGTTCTAAACTTTGTAAAATTTCCCTTTCTCACATTTCTTGTTACTGTTCATTGAATCCGCTCTACTCTAATTGACAAATTGGCAAAGAGTGAGCTTTCTCTCAATTTTGCGTAGGGACTCGAAAGAAGCGAGATGGGTTTGAGCGGAAGGAGAGAGAGATTAAGGGTTTCACATCTGAAGGAGGAGGAGGACGGCGATCGGGCCGTCCTTGGCCCCCTGGTCGTATAGGTCGAAGGCATCATGAATCTCCGCCTCGGCGGAGGATGAGCCGGATCGGCAGATAGGTCGCGAACTCCGGAGGTGGCTGATGGAGCCATCCTCGTCCTCGTCGGTGTCCCCAAATGGCGCAGCGGATCTCGGCGGGGGAGGAGGCCGAGCTGGTGGCTAACGGGACGCCAGAGAGCTCGGCAGGGGAGATCTCGCCGTCGATTTGGTTGGAGACCTTCTGGCGCTCTCACGGTTGCTCGCGTCCTGGAGACTGAAATTGGGCTGCTCGGAATGGTTAAAGTGAACACAAAAATTTCTTGAAAAAAAAAAAGAAAGTAAAGGAGAGAAAAAATTTTAAAAATCAGAAAAGTATGGAAAATGAAGTTGTTTCGCTTAAATTCTTCCATCTCGCCTACATGTTATGGATAATGATTAATAATGATTGGATCGTCACTATCAATACTTTTTAAGTGAAAATCAACCAAAAGAATTATATTTAAATATTATGAAAAAAATTATAATTATAATGATAAAATCCAAACATTTATAACTGAATTTATGTATGTAAAATATTTTTTGAACCAGTTGGATAATTTTTCTGGAAGAAATTAAGTGTCCACGTCACGAAATTAAAATTATACAGGTTAAAGTGGTCATGTTAGAAAAGTAAGACGAAAATTGATCAGTGAACTAGCAAAATAGCACCACAAGGAGACAACGCCTTTCGTCCTTCTTTCTTTTTGGCAATTGACCGAATCCTCACATGTACAGGGCGCACGTACCTAGATTGAAAGAAAGCATTTAGTTTGGTGAGATCTAGTACATTTATGCACCGAGAATTGGGGACAGAACGAATTTGATACAGCCGACCTCCTCTAAAAATTGTCCTAATAGCCTCTTATTTACTTGTGTGCATTAGGTTCCTATAGAATCATTGCTAGGGATGAGCAGTTTCAAAATTAGTCCAAGTTTCAATCACCCATCAAAATTGGTTCCCAAATTTTTGAAACCTAAAACCAGCGATGCATATTGTAAAATGTAGGACATACTTTGACATAGTTTCTAGGGTCAGTTCCAAATCTACTTAGATAATTGAATGATTGTTGTAAATTATCATCTTTAATAACCACTATTTACTATTATAATCCACTAATCACAACTCATATTGAAATATCAATAAAGTCTTCTTAGGATAGGAACTTAATTATTGGAATATGTTATCCAATGTTTAGAATCTGAAACTTACCCTATATAGCTTAAAACTTAAAATCAGGCCGATTCTCACTAATCCGATTTTCCGCTTTCCATTTGTGCCCTAAAACCATACTCACTCTTTGTACTTGTGGCCATACCTGGTCAACCACGGAAGAGTCTGGGCAAGTCGAGCCTCACATCGAGCCTAAACGTTCTTACTCGAGTCCAATCACACATAAAAAATCAATGAACTCTCCAAGTTAAATCGACCTAGCCAGGCAAACCGAGCTGCCCGCGCCGACTTTCTAGCCCACCCGCCGTTCCCCTTCGCAGTACCATTCGTCAACGAGGCTCCTCAGGTTCAGCGGCTGGACCAGCCTACTACACTGTTTCTCTCCGCGATTTGACTTTGACCATGTCACTCTCTCTCTATCTAGACGACGTCCACGTCAGATGGGTCCAGGTCAACCCGGGGCTTTGACCGCCACGTCAGGACAAAAGGCTCTGCAACTAGTGGAGAGCAGAGCAACGGGAGGACCAGGACTAGGAGCACTAGCAGCAGAGGTTGTGGCCCGAGTGATTACATGTCTCTCCCTCCTCATACAAGCCCAGGCCAATAACCAACGGGGGAAGAAGCAGCCTCCTCTCCACTTCTCAAGAACACTGAAACTCTCTGCAGCCTTGGCCATCTGCAAAGGAGACAGCTCAGTGATAGCCACTGACAGGCTTAGAATTCGCTTCCTTCTTTCTCTTCTTTTCTTCTTGGCAGAGATTCGGTCTGCTCTCATTTTCATTTATTATATTTTGTTTCTTGGGGGCACTCTGTTTTCTTGTGTTTTCTTTATATTTGTGCTGGCCTTTCTCTTCGCAATTATGAGCGAGGGACGCGTGAACTGACTACGTCATCATCCCCCTGTTTCGATTTCTTCTTTCTTCGTCTTTATTTTTTCTTCCTGCTGCCTGGTACCCTCTTCTGCGCAAGACTTCATTTGCTTGGCAGGCTTTTGCTTTTTCCCTCTGCTTCTTCAATAATGCGTCTGCAAAAATGTTCAGGGATTTCTTTTCTACAGAGGGATATGCAGTCGATGAGGCGTAGGAGCCCACCGTAAAAGCCTATGCGCCATTCCACCAGAACAGAAACAGATATATTTTGAATTTTTTTTTAAGAAACACATTAGGAATCATGATTCAAATGTTCAAATGAAACTTTTAGGAATAAATGTACTAGAGGTTTTAAAACTTGTCACGAATATGTCATTGGGTCCTAAAATTTTAAAAAATGTAATCAAATTTTCAAATTTATCAAGTTAGTTCAATCAAATTCCAAAACTTGTAAGCATTTTCCTTTTATCAAGTTGGAAATAATTAATGGAAGCTCTTAATTACATTCATTTGACAAGTTTCAAAACTTAATTGCATAAATTTGACAAGTTTTAAAACTCAATTGCATTTTTGTAATAAGTTTTAAGATTTGCTTATAATTTTTAAAAATTTTAAGACTCAATTTCCTGACAAATTTTAGGATGTACAACTTTGACTATAATTTGAGTTTCCCGTGTAAATAAAGAGAAGCTAATGTGGAACAAAAGGCCGAGATTTTCCTTGGTGTAATAATTTTTAATAGAGGATTCTACTCTGAAAATGTTTGCTACTACTAAAGACTATTAGGTCCAAAAACAAAATAATTACTTAATTGTTATATCTTTACGTGTAAATTATGATTAACTATTGCAAAGTTAAGATTACATACGTATAAAACAGACAACATGCACACAACCGATGAACTTATTAAAGAAAGGTATGCTGGTACCAATTGCAAGCACTAAATAGATCCCAATCGAAGTGAAGCCAGAGATAGTATATGAAAAATCAATCCAAGGTAAATTTTCTTTAACCATTTTAAAAAAATAAAAGAAGAAGCTAATGTGGTAATTAGAGAAGTATTGTTGCAATTTATTTCTTCTATATGATAATGAAGCAGTAGTAAAAAATTAGAGAATTATCAAAATTAGCTCGCAACCAAGGAGATAAATGGTATAGAATGAAGCATATATAATGCAATAGGCCAATTCCTAAAGAGTGCTTAGCTGATGTACAATATTATGTGTTGTTTTTGGCTTCCAGATCACTAAATCGTGAGAACTAAAACGATTTACAATGACTAATATATGTTATTGAAAATGGCAATGATTTTTCTTTTTGACTTCTACAATGAGAAAAGGGTGCATATGAAAATATAAACTTAAGAGTTTGAAAGCAATCAAGTCATAAACTTTTTATCTAAGAGGCAATCAAATCTTAAATACTTCAACTCATGCGTTAAAGTTGTTAACATTCATTAAAAAGTGCAATCAAGTCCTAAATTCATATTGAAAAGTACAGTTTTAAGTTGCCACTTAAGCAATTTTCCAATATTATATAGACACATCACTCATCAAAAAGGGAGAAACTCGGTTTCACTTTGAATTATTACTTGAATAGTTTTGGACTCAATTACATGCCCATGGCCCCTTTTTTCTTCTAAGTCATGAATGCTAAGGCACGTGATTACCGAGGGACAAAAAGTTAGGGAAGTTTCACGAATTCAAAAGCTAGATTAGGGGAAGCATTTAATTTCTCTTTGCGACTCTTTGGACTGTGCTATAACCAGTTCTGTCGGGTGGAAAAAAAAAATGTCCGGAGAATGTATGTGAGGTCAATTATGTGGGGCTGCGAATTGCAAATGCACTGCTTTTGCCACCTGAGAATGTCTGTACTTTATTCATGACGAGGCGGGACATTTTGTTGGGTGCTAAAACTATGTCAATCCGACAAAGTAATTCGAGTATTTATTATTTGGCTCGTGCATATGAGTTTATCGGGCAATGTGTGGGAACCAAAGTCATCATGAGCACACCTACAGATAACATTCACTGCCCAGTAATCCCTTGTTTCTATATTCTGTCTTGGTGCGGGTTCTCTGTCCTTCAATTATGGCAACTTCTGTTTGTGCACGGGTAATAAACTTTTGGAATATTTACCCAAGCCACACTTTAACCTAATATATAATATTACCCTGAATTTTTAATTTATTCAATAAAATTTATGCATTGTCATACCTAAATTTTTAATTTACACAATGTGGTCCATATTTTTTTTTGTGAAAATTTAATCTAGTCTTCAAACTATATAAAAATATCTAATGCTATCGTTTTATTAATTCAAGTTTAATGACAACATTGAATATTTTCATTTAATTTGAAAAATTAATTGAACATATATCAATAGTTCATACACCATATTAAATAAATTAAAATTTTATGGCTGACGTTGTATATTGAGTTATAGTTCCTTGACCATATTAATTGATTAAAAGTTTAAGAATGACGTTATATATTCTGCTAAAGTTCAAAGATCATTTATATTGTTTTTTTTTTTTTATCTTTTAATGGGTTGCCATGTTCAAGTTCCTGAATTTTGAAAAATAAAATATATAATTACTTTCTAGTATAGATGATACCCGCGTCAAAACACTTGCTACGTTTATGCGTTAAATTAGGCGGTTGCCTATGAGAAGAAAACGAGCGGTTTCAATTATCGAAAAGTGGATGAAATGGAAAATTTTAAGAGATATGATGATTATATGTTTTTCCTTATACATGGGTGGTTTGAGAATCAATACATTTTCATCTGTTATTGAGGGCAATATTAGAAGAAATAAGTGACCATAAGAGTAGTTTTAACTTAATATCTTCTATGGCAACTGTTTGAAACATTTGTTATTAAAATGAATCCCTAATGCTTAGTTGTTTGAAGACATCATTCATGGTTAATATTAAATTAATACCTTGAGTTTGAAATCGGATGAAAAAGTCTTTATTTTTATTGGACATTCTTTTGGAAGTGCAAAATAAGCAAGGAGGTAAGGAGTTTGTGATTTATCACTACAAGACAAAAGGGGCACACTTTATTTTATATTTCTATTTATCTTTTAGGAAAAGAAAAGAAAAAAAAGAAGAAGATGACTTCGTTGGAAGACTTAAAAAGAGGTAATTCACTTCGGCAGAAGCAAAATTTCTTGTGGGCGTTGGTTTGTTATGTGGTGGGTCCAAGCTCAAACTTTTGACCATGGGTGCACACACGCATATATAAAAGCGAATATCTCCAGGAGGGTTTCTTTTCGCTGCTGCAGCCTTAGGTATGACGGAGAAAAGGAGCCGCACGTCAAGCCGAAGATAGAGCCGTGCTTTGCTTGAGCTTGAATGCACGGTAATTTTATGTCATGAGTTTATATCTAAGTGAATTATTTATTTATAGATACTTTAGATTTGAAGTTAAATTTAGGTATGAGAAACATTGAGTGTTTAAACGATTATAAAACTCTAATTTTCTAATTATAGCAGATTATTTGCTGCTGACTCTCCCTATGGACATATATACCGATACTCAGGCCGAATCACATAAATTTCTGATATCCTTATTATTTCTCATTTATTTTTTTGGCGATTTCGCGTTGACGTAAATTGCAAGATTTTGTCATTTTCGCGTATTATATTCCAACTATCAAAACTTTGTGTAGAATTTTTCATTGGATTTCTTCAATTTTGAGATGATAATACCAATTGCGAATATGCCTGTGATAATTCAGAAAATCGCCAATGGTTGACTATCATCTTACAAACCTACAACACGACTCATATTTATTTTTCATATTTGATATACTTTTTTGTATTGACAAAATTGAGATTAGATATATAACCTATTTGGTATATAGGCTCTTTAATATTTCTTTTAGGTGGGAGCTCTCGTAATAACATATGGGATGAAAAACTTATATAAAACGTCATTTTTCTTATAAGTAACCCTCCTCCCCCAAAAAAAACTTCAAATTTTACACACCGTAACATATATACCTTAAACTTGTACTTATGTGATCCATTTACCTTCTGTCAAAATTTTATTAGATTTTGTTTGGCCAAAACAATATCGTTTTTTATTTTATTTAAGTCACATGGGCACCGTATCAATACCTCACCTAGTGATTGACAAGGGTTGTTGGCCCTTGTCTATGGTCAATGAGGGTTGGCCAGCCCTCTCCCATGGTTGCCGGTCCAAAATTAGAAAGAAAAAAAAAAGAATTCAATTTGAAAAAACCCAATTTTTTTATAAAAATTATAAAAATCGTCCACTAAATTTGTCTTACATTGAAATGTTTTAGTGATATATATATATAACTTAAAATTAGATTAAATATAGAAGTGTTTTAACAATTTGAGTTAGACCATTTGCAATCCAACTCAATCCACCTATTTGATGAGTCTCATTTCCATTAATCAAGCTCACTCATGGGTCTTTACATGTTCCTTTCTCTCATAGTGAATTTTTAGAGTGATAATGTTTATTTTTCTTCTTTTTCATGTCTCCGAAGTTTTATATGCCACACAATTGAAAAGTTAGGTACGATGAAGGAAGAGTATTTACCATTTCATTCTATCAAGAACATTAGGATCAGTGTCGCATTCAATTGTTTGAAGGTGTCCATGTCATGAAGCGGTGCATATCTAATACCTAAGGTCCTTATTCTTATTTCGTCTTTTAGATTACTAACTAAATGACAATTTTCATGCTTTTGAAATAGGTAATCTTAAAAGATGTTATCAACTTTGACGATCCTCGTTCTATCAACGAGAAAAGTATTAATAAATCTATTGTATTAATATTAAATAAATTCTAAACTTTCCAATTATTTTAATCAATTCTAAATCTTTTTACATGGATATTAATTCAATCCATTTGCCCACTTTAGGTTGAGAATTACTAACATGGGATTCGATGATCTTATGTGATGCAACTAGCATTGATGTGAAATTTTTTATAAGTTTTTTACCTTTTTTTAAAAAAAATCCTCTTGGCCAATGATGTCACTGGTCATAGGTTGGTCTAGGCAAGGCCCTCCACACCTTGTCGGCTAGGTTGAGGGCTACCGCGCACTCGCTAGCCACAAGCGAGAGTGAGGGCATCATGGGCCACATGGCTAACACATGAGGGTGTCGACCCTCACATGGAACCCTCGCCTGTGGCTAGCAAAGGCATGGGGGCCCTCACCTAGACCAAGCAAAGGCCACTAGCCCTCATCTATGGCCAGTAATGGTTGTGTCATGTAGGATTGCTAGTATCTACATCAATAATTTTCAGTTTAAATTAGCTGAATGAACTAAATTAGTACCGATGCGATAAGATTTAGGATTAAATTGATCCAATTGAAAAGTTTAAAACTAAAATTGTAAGTCTTGGTTTTTTATGGCCAGTAATGATTGTGTCATGTAGGACCGTTAATATTTACATAAATAATTTTCAGTTTAAATTAGCTGAATGAACTAAATTAGTACTGATGCGATAAGTTTAAAAAATAAAAAAAAAATCGGACCTGCTCATTGCGCGTGCGTTTCGTGGAATAGACGTCACGCTAGGCATAAAAAACCAGGACTTACCATCCATCACATCGTGTGCCTTAGAGGCTAGGGTATGGTTCAACGCCTATGAATTAACTGGGACTGAGGGTCCACCGTAGTTGCGACTTGTACCCTGAGTTTTAGACCCACCATCAAGCCGGTGCATCCGCCGACGACGCTGAAGCAGACATGGTTGGAATTTGGAATTATCTACTCTTTGTCGAACACTAGCTCGCCGTCACTAGTTAATGTGTAGCCCCATTTTGAACATGCCTCAGATCCGACTAATGTGAGATCAAATTATGCTCCATTAATCGAAACCATTTCATAGGTTCGTGATGGTAATTTGAGTTACACGAACAGGCTATATGCGACTGTGGATGCCTTCTACTGGGCAATGGAGAAGGTAGGCGTGAGCTAAGCGGACACAATTGTTTTCAAGAGAGGTTGGCCGTCGGCCGTCACCATACCTCGCTTCTCCTTCGTCCATTATAAGGCACATGATTACATTGACCATGTTCATATAACTCAACTTGCCATCTTGAAAAATTAGACGAGTCCTAGTGAATTAAGTGTAACCTGAAGCATTGGATGAGCTAAGCAGACGTAGTTATTTCCGAGTATGATTGGCCGTCAACCACCACCATGCCTCGCTTCTCCTTCATCCATTATAAGGTGCGTTATCAGATAGAGCATGTTTGTATAACTCAAGTTGCCATCTTTAAGCACTGGACGAGTCGCAGTGAATTAAGTGTAACCTAATATCACATTAATTGGATATGAGGCGTATGCAAATCTGGATAAAAGGTAATAAGTGGATAAAAGGACAACCGTGGCCGGATTAGGAGATTGTCCCCAAGCATTCTCTAATTCACGTCGATGTCGCCTTCGTAAAACCGAATTCATAGTGAAGTAACGCTAAGATTGATAGAACGAGTATCGTGAAAGCCAAGGGGCTATCTCTTAGAATTTTTGCTACCAATTCCATAAATAATGAAAATTATATTTTCCACCATTTAGTTCAAACTTAAAGAGAAATTTTCATTGCTGGTCCCGTAGTGGGAAAGTGTATATATATTTATATATACATATGTGGTATTATTTAATTATTACCATTTAATTCTTGTAAGAACATTAGGATCAAAGAGCATTCACTATTTGAGCGTCCTCATCAAAGGATGCATGTCTAGTTACAGGTCATCCTTCTTGGAGGATCATTTGCAAACTAACCACAGAGACCAATTTTTTTTTTTTTTTTTCATTCATCAAGCCAAAAATGTCAATTTCATCAACTATGTTCTTCCAATAATTTGTCATTAATAATCTCTCCTCTCTCCCTTCGATATAGATTTAAGACTTATTTGATAACCATTTTGTTCTCGAAAATAAAATCTCCTCGGAAATAATTTTTTATGATTCCGTTCTCTAAATGAGTTTCGAGCATTTAAACATGTTTAGTAACTATACAAAATTTTTATTTTTAGAATAGAAAAAAAAAACGTGATCTGTTTGGTACAATCATCAATATTTTTTTGGTGACAAAGGATTTCTTAATTTTTTAATAATTTTATTATTTTTCTTTTTTCTTTTTTTCCTTCTCTTCTTCTTTCTCCTCTAGCTAGTCGCCATTAACTTCACGGGCCTCGGGGGTGCCTGCTAGCCATCGTCAAGCCCAGTGACCAGCTAGAAGAAGAAGAAAAGGAAAAGAAAAGAGAGAAAAAAAGAAAATGGCTCAATTCTAGAATTGTTTTCCGAAACAAAAAGTAACATTCTCTCTTTATTGATTCTGTTTCAAATTTATTTTCGAAAACTAATCTATTTTTAGGAGTAGAAAAATTGGCTAACATCACAAAATGAATTTTTGTTTTTTTCATTCTAAGGAAAAAAAATAGAATTAACTAAAAATTGGCTAGTTATCAAACATGCCTTTAGACCTCCGTTAATTCTAGTAGAATATCACATTCAAGGAGTTTATTATTTTGCCACTTTTTGTAAGGCTAAAGAGCAACAGAAGTCCCCACATTTTCTTCTCTTTTCAATTTTATTCCCACCTTTTTAGGTTATCAATAAATCTTCACCAATCGAAGTCACATCAAATCTATCTGAAGACTGGATTCCCCCAAATAATTGTGATTCAATTGCCTTTTTCCCTCTTGAGCCTTAAATATATATGACGTTGCAATTAAGATTGCGTTTTTTAGAATACCTTATTTTTTTTTTCTCTTAAAAAAAGGCTAGTATGCAACCAAAGAAATATCTGTCCCTTGAATTATGCATCTGTTAAATAATTTATCCTTGAATATCCTCTCTTGAATAATAAATTAGATAATCTTCTTTCCTTAGTGACAGAATTGTAATTCGAGAAGGAATCTAATGATATTTGGTCTCACAAATGGTGTCAAAGGGAGTGGGAGTGGGATATATTTAAGACCAAATTTGAAGGTATTTTTTGTATGATTAAGAGGTAAAATATAATTGAAAATTAAGCTTGTGCTGAATTTGCTATCGGCATCTGGAATTGATGCCACCGGACCAAGTCACCGGACCATGCGAAATGACCTTGAACTCGCCTCGCCATCCTCCTTCACTTGGTCTTGTCGCCGTACTCACCAACTTGCCAGAAACATGATTCATCACCATGAGAAACAACATCTAAAGGTTTGTAACCCCCAAACAAACAAACTTGATTCAACATTAACCAGCTTTTCCTTTTCTTTTTTTCTCGTTTACTTCCTTTCAACTTTCCTTTTAATTTCTTTTTTTTTTTAGGCTGATATGGCAATCACATCAACGACTCTCTTTTCAAAAAACAATAAAAAATTATGTCATTATTTTTTGTTACTTAAATTAGCAAAGTTAATGGAATTACTTAATTACTTTTTTGCAACTATTTTTTGGCTTTTTGGTGCACTTGTCCTTAAAAAATGTGACATGCCAAATTTTTTGGTAGGGAAAATCATTGAACACACTTAATCTCACTATTTTAAAGATTATTAGGATTAAAATGTGCGATAAAAAAATTTGATACCAAAATGTACCTCAAATGACAATTTTACAACTTTGACCACTAATTTTCCATTTAAAAAAACCTTGCCCACCATAATCTCGATAATAGTCTATTTTTGCTGATGTCTAGTGTCATCAATGTGTTTCAAGTTTCATGTACTTGGATGTATGATTAGTTGTTTAAAATCTCATCATAAATCTTTATATTACTCAATAAAGTTGCTATAATGGAAAGGTTAGAATACCATCATCTAGCTGTATTTTCTTGACAAAAGAACCAAAATAATCAAAGATGATGGCTACTTTTTACTTCTCCTCGGCCTAAAGCACAAAAATTATCAATGCCCATAACAAGATTGGCTGATGTAAAGGTTAGAATACCATTGGTGGCTTTTCTCTTTCTTCTTCCATTACTTCTTTCGAGACATTAAACATGATGAATCCTATGATTGGCGCTCATGTGTCCTAAAATCTAAAGCCACACACACATTTTGCAATGGAGAGTTCAAAATTATAGAATATCAAGGGATATGAATAGACAAAGAGGGAGAAATAAGAGAGGTGATTAGAGTGGTGGGATCATCGGGTTGGGTTGGCGCCTTGGCGGGACAGGAGGATCTCATTGTCATCATTAAAACTGGATGCTACGTGTCCCTTTTGACGCCCTCCGAAGCCTATTCAAATTCCACTAAGTGAACTAAAGACATCCTCAGGTTCTAAGGTTGGACCCCGACGTGGACCCCAATTTTGACCCGGTTTAGTTCGATAGATCCCCACTGGCCTTTCATTCGAGGACTTGCACATGTGTTTTTGTCACCCAGCGGGAAAAGATGAAGCATTCCATAATTTATTATTTTTTTGGGGGCGGGGGTGGGGAAGGGGGAAGGAAATGTGGGGATATAGATGGAAAAGGATTTTAGTTTTAGGGTAAGTTTTATTTAGAAGAAAATTTCCTTAGGATCGTTTAGGGAAATGATTAAATTGAAAAAGAAAAAATCATAGCCGATGGAAAATCTGTAATTAAATCCAAGAATATTTTTCAACAAAGTTCATTTTCCATGAAGCAAAAAAATTAGCGTGGGATTCTCTTTCTCTAACTTTTTAATACTCAAGCAATTTGAGTTTACTTTTTTAAGTTCTTTTTATATGGTAAAGTCTCTTAGTCATACATTTTCTAGTTATGTATTGGTGCTGAGTTGTTGGAGAATGACTCAACCCCTTAGGAGTCCTCTCAGGGCATACATAGTGGACCTTTAGATAAATGCTGGACCATAAATGTATAAATCACCGAAGTTCTCTAAATTGTTTTCTCAACCAATATAGCATCTTATGATCGTGCTCAAGTGTATTTGCGATCGACTGGTCATTGTTTTATACACATTCATCTAGAGATGGTAAAAATGGACGTCCCACTTGTCAAATCCACTTAAATTCCAAAGCTATTATAGGTGGAATCTTTGACTACGACCACTATCTCATCACCTATATTTTTCCAAGACACAATGATCTTTGAAAGGGGTTGACATGGTGTGCTTTGTTCTATCGTCCATGGCAGCTAGAGGCCCACCTTGAAACAGACATTTCATCGAACTCTGTTCTTCATGTCGATTTAGCATTCGACTCACTCTATCTTCCTCACGTTTGAAGCTTATTTGGTCTCAAGTTCGAGCTCTTTCACAAAGTCTCAACCGTTCAATTAATAAGCCGTCAAATTAGAGAGATGCTTTTTGATCCCAAAGAAAAAAAAAGAAAAGAAAAAATTTAGAGAGATGCTAATACCTTATCTCTCTTGGATTTGTTGTATGACATCCACAAAAGGCCGTCACTTAGGGACCAAAGTCTACCGCCATGTCTGAATGTGATAATCACGAAGTTTTTGTCACTCCTTTTCAGGTATAAAGTATCAATCATTCTATACAGATTATAGATTTACTAACCCTAATCTGTGAAAAGAAATAAGATAAAGGTATGAGAGTCGCAAGTTGTCGTGAAATATGCACATCAACCGACGGCTAACTGCATGCGTGGATCAATTAAGTCAACTCTGATAAATTGTGTCTGTTGGCGCCTCCCACTGGATCCAGTTGTCTTGTTCCATGTATCCATTACATAGCATACGCTATAATCATATAATAATGGTTCTACAGTTTTGAAATTTTATAAATGGGAAATTTGGCATATCTCTTATCAGTTGTTGGACTCAAACCTTTGAATGTCAGTCCTCGGATTGTATTTGTGTTATCAAAGTTAAAGTATATCTCCACTTTAAGCGTGTAAAAAAATGTGATCTGAATAGAAATCTAAGTCCGAATAGAAACTGTAACTCGACGACCGAACAAACTAGCAAAATTTTCAAGTTGAGTCCAAGTGGGGGTGGAGTCGGTCAAGAAATTTCTATGTAAGAATAATAATATTTCATGTGTTTGGAAATGTTCTATTATGCTTGTTTTGTCGTAGAAGAAGATCGATATTGGGGGCTCGTATGTGCCGAAATTATTGGCGTGAGATCAGAGAGTATCCTCTTTTTTCTTAATTACACTCTAAAACAATTTAAACTTTTCACTCAATTAAATCTTTTCTTTTGTAAAATTGACAAATTATTTCATAAGAAATTATAAAGGTTAAATATCTTATGAGTTATGAGGTTTGGAAATGTCGAGGTTGTTTAAACAATTCAAATGCGATTGTAAGTAATTTTCATTGTGTAGTCTGTTTTGATTAGTAGTGAAATGTTGTACCACTTTTTGTCATGAAGTAGGTAATACCGACCGAACCACATACGTCTTGTATCTAGCTTCTTTTTTTGTCTGGTTAGTATTGGGATTAATTATTAGTTTTTTACGACAGTGAATATTCAAACCAAATCTTGTCAAGTGTCTACAATGGACTGAGTAAACATGCATGTTGTTGAGCTCAAGTGTATCGAAGCATAACTAAGGTTGCAAGTAGATCCACGTCTTCTGCAAGAAAAAATAAATTTCATGAACTAATTTAGTACGGACCACTTAGTGTTGCTCTATTTAGATGTCAAATTACATTTTTTATTTAACAATTTATACCATCTAGAGCATGCCTCAATGTCAAATCTCACGGTAGCGATGCTCAATGGTGTCGATGATATGGTGCCGAAGGCTGAAACCAATATTAGTTGTGACAATCACCTCAAGATGGTGGTCATCACAACGGTTTTACTCGGCAATTGAATGACTTACTTCTATCAATTTCATTTAATTGGTATCTTTTGGGTGACTTATAATTTTTACTTTGTAAATCTATTTACGCTTTCAATTTCACTGTGTTGATATTGAATTTTTCAACTGTAGATACTTATTCGTTTGATTTGTGAAGTGGAATTGCCCAAACTACTGGACTATAAGTGATAAACCATACAATTTTCCTTATTTAGTAAGCTCAAAAGTAAAAAATTGCCTATATCTTTTTCATCTAATTCACTGAAAATTCTTGCTCGCTCCGTTCTTCAATAACGGCACGTTTCCCATCACCATTCACATCTCTTCATCAAATCACACAGAGAGAATAGGGCAAAAAGTAGTTCCAAGTTCCGAGGAACGACCCCCCAAATCGTACTTTAGTATTCATTAATTTCTCTTTTACGCCGGCAATGATAGACATCCAAAGTAGCTCTCGCTTCAGTCAATTCAAAGTTAGAGGACATCGTGAAAAAAAGTAAAGCGGCAATTCCGGATGAGTGTTAAAACGTGTAAATTATATCACATGACCAAGTGGCACCAGTTGACACAGCTGTAATGTAAATAAATTTAATAGAATAATTAATTAAAAATTTCTTTTCGATACACAAGTACAATTACAAAATTTGATTATGACATGTGAATAATAATTACTAATTTATTGAAAAGGAAAAAGAGAGAGAAAGACCGGTGATGAAAGGAAAACAAAGAGTAAGATCAAAGGGACCTTCTTGCATACTCAGCCGAAAAGGGTTTAATTTTAAGGAAGTTTCTTAGTAAATATCGTGATATCTGTCAAGTAATTAACTAAACAAAAGTTATAAATTTTAACCGACCGATTATTTTGGTGATATGAGTGATAATTTTTTTAAAAACTATTTTTTTAATAAAATATGCTTGACAAGTGAAGTCCAACAATCAACCGTTGATCTCAAAAGGACAGAATTATTTATAAAAAAAAATTGAAAAACCGCTGATGCTTTCGGAGGTCGAGACGTTCCAAAAGCAGGATTTGTTTTTTGACCGCGAATGGGGTCGCAGAATTCAAAAAGAGACGCGAGTGGGAACCGATCGAGCTGGCTCTAAAACTTTTTCGGGCTTTTTTTCTTTGGTAACATAAAGACATTTTAAAATAATATGATTATTAATTATTAATGGACGAATGGCCACAAAAAATCATAAACTATATCTATTGTGATGTGAATACTTTAAACTTTTTTTAGATAAAAAAATCCTAAATTTGTCAATTATGACAAAAATATACTCTAGTTTTTTGTGATACAAAAAAATTCAAACATATACATGTGTAATATATATACCTTCTATATCAATTCATCTCTAGTATAAGTTCGAGATTTTTTATTTATGTCGCAAAAGGCAAGTTTCGATTTTAAGTGATACAAAAAAAGTTCGAAGTATTTATATCACAATGGGCACAACTTGCTAACATAAGGACATTTTGTTAAACATATTGTTTTTAAAATGATATGATTGTTAAATATATAGCCAGTAGCTGGCGAGATAAATCGGGGAGACGTTAGCGGATGATCCACTATCCCGACATTCCACTTAAAACACAAAATGCCTTCACTGGGTTTTGAATTTTTCACTTTTTGAGAATGATCAATGAAGTTTTTATTTAGTGGAGTCATCACGGCCGATGGTATTATTAATGAAAAATTCGTAAATCATAATAACTGAAAAAAAATTTGTGAATCATAATTTAAAAATAATTTATGTCATCATTTCTCGTCATCGAAGTCGTAGCTTTCATTTGGCCAAGTACAACATGAGCTGGTTCCTATTTAGTGTCCTCTTCATAAAGAAAGTACATAAACTATATAATGACGACCGTGCGCCGCCGCTTGGGAGGCGCCGTAGAATAGGAAGGAGGCGATGTTTGTGTTGGGACTTGAAGTGATCACGAGAAAGATTTTCTTTTCCTCTTTCCATTATTGAAATTTAGTAGCATAGATGTAATGGCCTCGTAGGCTAGGGATAAAGAACCTGGACAAGCAACAGTGGAGCTGTAAAATTTGGATCTTCGTACAAGCCCAATTGCACGATTAAGAGCGGATTCTTTTCGTCCTTGAGCTTACGTAATTTTTCAGTTAAAAAATGTTAGAAATTATAATTTGTCCGATCAAATTTTTGAATCTGCACAACTTTTCTAGATAAGTCTGTTCAGTTTTGAATCCGATCAATTGAATTCGACATGTTCATTAGCGTCGTCAAGAGTTTGATGTGGAAAGCCATGAGAAAAAACGCTCATAGGTAAATATTTCATTATTGTTGAGGTTTTTTTTTATTCTTTTGGGTGATTGAGGATCTGCTCGAGCCACCTTTGTGGCTTACATCGATTTGGGGTCTTACGGGTTTCCACGGTGGAGGCCAACAGTGACTATATCTCGGGAGAAACTAGCCTAGTGACCCACTGCTGGAACTCCCTGTTTTAATCGCTAACAACGCAGGGTTTTGAACCCTTGACCATTTTCGCTAGAGGAGAAATCTCAATCAATTGTGTTGCCCACAGGTGGGTTCATTATTGTTAAGGTTTAGTTGCGGTTATTAGGAGATTTTAGTTGCATGCATAAATTGACAGTCTGTTGTGGCAAAGGAAACATTCGCATTAGGCTCAGGATGCCCTTGAAGAGTGCCTCAACTCCAATAAAGTGGACCTAGAGTGGAAGACACTTGATTAGAAAATTTATGTGAATTTAGAAGAACTGATAAGAGAGATTTAAAGTTTAAGAACTTGATTGAAGAAACAAATTGCACAAATTTTGGAAGGGATGAAAGCAGAAATTTACCTTCTAAAGTACAAAAATCAATCCATGCGATAAGTGAAGAATTTGTCTAAATGTAATGGACTTGTTAAAAACATATAAAGAGAATTGGTTTCTCCTTAATGAGTGGGTTAGGATCTTTACTTTCTTTTTTCATGATTAATGAACTAATTTCGAATATATGAAAAACATAAGGATTCAAGAGCTACTCTCAAAAACATAAAAAATCATGTGATTTCAAACCATTCTGGGCCACGATTTAAGATTCAGACCTTTGATCATATTCCCCTCAACATCATTAGTTAGCCCCAAACAAATTCATCAGCTCAAAGGTCGATCCATTTAATGTGGTTTCCCTCAACCACCGGGGGTTCGCCCCAGTGGCCACCCTTCCAACATGGAAGGGGGAGGTGAGGGGTTCAAATCCCCACATTCTCAGGGGGGGATGGGGGTAGGGACGCGTAAGTTTCGAGAATGGGTTGCGACTCCCACGCCCTGCAAGAGGCAGGGCACAAGTCTGCGAGTGAGTGTAGAGTAGGCATAGAGTAGGACTGACAAAAAAAAAATGTGGTTTCCCTCTACTTTATTAGTAATAGCACATGCATAGATTGATTCCACCACCTTAATTAATCTATTTTTCACTAATAATGAATTTAATCAAATTATAACCGTCAATCATTTGCATTTTGCATGCATAAAAACATGCTAATCACATCGATCGACAATGATTAACACTACAAAAGGCCAGGAATGTTGTGCCAAATGTACGTAAGTCCTAGGCCTCGCCCACAACTACTTAAAAGAAAGTACAAGTGAAAAATAAGAGATAGCCAAAGCAGCGAGAAAAAAATTGAAGCAATTGGACACATTACATATTATACGATTTCCTACATTTGGTTAAGAATGTATAAACAACCGATTGTTCAGTACGTAAAATACTTTTCACTAGCTGCAAAGGAGGTGTTTTTACAATTCAGAGAGCTCAAAATCCAATTGAGTTTGGGACTTCGCTTAAGCCTTTTCTCTAGACCCCTCATTGTCAGACAAAGTTGGTGCTGAAGCACTATTAAATATTAATTGCAAATGAAATCCCCAGATTCCGGCAATTTATTCCAATCGCACCTCCCGAAGGAACAACCTAATTGGGCTCACCAACATCTGGCGCAGGACTTCAATTGTGGCTAGGCAACTGTACGAGAAACTTGAAGTCTTGTTACAGGAGCCACCTCCTCAATTAGCCCAACGACAGGCTATAAATGGAGAAGGCAGATCAAAAGTAATTACCGTTCAAAATCAACTCATTAGCTTGTCATCTCCTCAGCTGAAGTAGGGGATTTCATGCAAGAGCAATTGAGGGTGCCTGCAAATAATGGGGAAGCAAGAAAGGAAATGTCTATTAGAGCAGCAACCAATGATATGGAGTTGTTAAACAAAAGAAACAACTATAAGAATAAGCTCTTCAAGTTTAATGTTAGATATTTCTTTCTAGTACAAGATGCATATCGTCACAACAAAAAAATTGTTGCCTCAAGCCTGGTAGATCCCAACTGCAGTTTCACTCGTAGATGATACTAAATAGACATAGGACGTCTTGTTGTTTAAAACAACCCGACATGTGGATGAGTCATGTGATCTCAACGGTACCTATCTTAATGGCATCGAATGGATTCTTCTCTCTCATTTGGCTAACAACTAATGACGTAAAATCCATTACTAGGAAATAGGGTGATTGGTTCCTGATTTGGTTTCAGGACGATCCGGTCAAACCGGTTGAGTTTAAATGAAAGAATGTTTCGAATTCAATAAGAGGTGAAGAAGACCAAAATTAGGGGAAAGATTGAAAAAGGAGAGGAGGCTTGCGTAAGGCATTTGAAAAAAAAAATAACAATTGGTCTGAGCGATCTAGTTCAGGGAATCGGACAAGCTAGACACTAGTACCACTTTTAGAAACTAGGAATTGAACTCGTACTCCTCGGAATTGGACTAGTACTTCTCGGAACTACTCCTCGGAACTAGGCCAGTTTGGTCTATTTATCTTACTCAACCCTACTAGAAAGATCAACATAAGGTACCATAGCAACAGGTATAGCGTCAACATCACATCTTATAGTTGTTTATTTAACTTTCTGATTATTAAAATATACCATATCGCTTATCTATGTCTTATTTGAGCCATATGTTCATGTATTTTTATTTCATCAAATAGTTTAAACTTCTCGATTTGACCCGTTTTTTTTTTCCACATGAGATGAGAGCCAAGTTTCACTCTAGATTTATTTTGCGTGTCCCCATTCATTAATCGTATGAGCCATTCTTAGTCAGGTTGTGGACGTCGTATTCATATTCTCTCCACCTTAGAGCTAAGCTTTGGGTTGGATCTCTCACATCAACAAGGTCAGACAAAATCTCAGACTAACACGAAATGTTAAACAAGACGAAAATTTGATCGACCTCCACTGCCAACTCAAGCTAAAAATTAATATGGAAATTGGCGACTATGACTGATTCTTCTTTGATTATTTTGTGGTTCTTTTCACCCTCAAAATATCAACAACAATCAATCTGGGCCTCCCTTCTTCAATCAAATCCGCAGAGAACCAGAAAGTAGCAATTCACACTATAGCTTAAACTACTGACCAGTTTATGACTGCTGTGTTCATAGAATCAGATTTGATCATGCCCTATGACCTGATTAGATTTCCTTGTCTTTCATTTAGGAAATAATGCATACTGATGGTTCTCCATATGCTCCTCCTTAAACTCATTTGGAAGGATGACTGACTGAGAATGTATTATCAATGGACGGATCAAAAAGAAAAAGTGCTAAATCTTCTCTCGGTGGACATGTCGGAATCTTGTCTGTCTTCTTCTTTGACAAAATCTGGAGACATTCTTCTAACAATAGACTGAAACTAAGTCGGACGTATATGGTGACAATCTATGCGGTTCGACAGAAGTTGACTTAATATATTTATGGAAATTTAACTAATATCAATCATCCATGACAAATACTACACGCCACATCATGGAATATAAACCTGGCAATATCCAGATAGAAGCAACCCAACAGGAAGACCTGAACTCTTCAAATCAATGCACTTTCAAATTCCATCTCACCATCTAATTCTGAATAGTAGGTGCAAACATGCACACAGAGAGAGAGAGAGAGATGTAAGAAGATGAGGAAGAAAAAGAGACTGAAGAACACGAGATTTTGGAGGATGTTTTTCTGTATTCTGTATTCCTCAATGATGTGATCAATGTACATCTTGAGAAGTTATAATACAAGATGGTCAATGAACAGGGAAATGAATGATTCTAAAAATCAATCTATTCTAGATCTAATCTTAATTGATCTGTACAAATCAAATTAGAATCAATCTAATATTCTAAAGAGATGCGTATCTTCCAACACTCCCCCTCAAGCTGGTGGCTTGTATATGTCTAAGACACCTAGCTTGTTTAGAAGATATGCGTGTTGTCTTTGACACAGAGGTTTGGTGAAGATATCTGCAGGCTGTTCTGTCGTTCCAATCCCTCTTGTTTCAATGACTCCTTCTGAAATCTTGTCTCGTGTAAAATGACAGTCAACCTCTATATGCTTGGTTCTTTCATGCACTATAGGATTTGCTGCAAGTTTCAAGGCTGCATCATTGTCACAGAATAGCTTTGTTGCTCCTTGTACTTGTATTCCAAGATCCTCAAGAAGACCCCGAATCCATACTATTTGACAAGTGGTCTTGGCCATGGCTCGATATTCTGCTTCAGCTGAAGACAAAGAAACGGTGGGCTGTTTTTTGGTCTTCCAGGAGAGTAATGAATTTTCCAACTTGATGCAATATCCAGTGACAGATCTTCGACTCATAGGACAAGTTGCATAATCTGCATCGCAATATGCTGTCATTTCCATGTTGCATTTTCTGGATAAAAGTATTCCAGGACACGGGCATTTCTTCGAGATATTTCACGACTTTAAATGCAGCATTAAGATGTGATTGCTTCGGATTTGTGCATGAATTGACTAAGAGTCGCACCTTTGCATAAGAGATGTCAGGCCTAGTCATTGTCAAATATATGAGTTTTCCAACAAGTCTTTGATAGCTTGAAGGATCTTCCAAGGTGGAGTCTTCTTCTTGAGAGATTCCCTTATCATAATCTGCGGTTGTCAATTTAGTGTTTTGTTCAATGGGAATAACAGTTTTGGCTTGGAACCCGACAGTCTGTTTCGAAATAATCTCCATTATGAATTTTCGCGACTAAGCGAAATCCCTTGTTCGAACGGGCAATTTCAATACCAAGGAAATACTTAGGAGCTCCTAAGTCCTTAATGTGAAAAATCGCATGCGAGATACCTCTTAAAATCTCTTATGACAGCCTCATCATTTCCCATAATGAGAATATCATCGACATAAATCATCAAATAAATAGATGTCATACCTTTAGTCCGTGTGAACAAGGCATAATCATGTCGAGATTGATGAAATCCTGCTGTTGTGAGAGCGCTTGTGAATTTGGCATACCATTGCCTGGAAGCTTGTTTCAACCCATAAAGGGATTTTCGGAGGCGACACACTTTCTTCTCCCCCTGTCTCCGTAATCCCTGAGGAACGTCCATATAAATTTCTTCATCTAAATCTCCATGAAGAAAGGCGTTGTGGACATCCATCTGGTGTAAGGACCAGTTTCGAACGGCTGCTACTGTCAAGAAAGAACGTACTGTGACGTCTTTGGCAACTGGGGAGAAAGTTTCGTGGTAATCAAAACCTTCCCGCTGTGTGAAGCCTTTGGCAACTAGTCGTGCCTTGAATCTCTCTGAGAACCATTAGCTTGATATTTGATCTTATAGACCCATTTGCAGCCAATTGGTTTGCAATTTGGCGGTAATGTGACAAGATCCCAAGTCTTGTTGTCAATCAATGCTTGTAATTCTGCTTCCATGGCCTTCTGCCATCTTGGATCAGCAGATGCTTCATCATAGCTGGTGGGTTCCTTGTCCTCTGATAATTTACTAATGCAACATCTATGTTCTGATGACAAATTATCGAAGGAAACATATGACGAGACTGGATATTTGATACCTGGTGAGTTGAGTGCAGAACAAACATAATCTTTGGTCCAGGTAGGAGGTCGTGTAGCTCGACCAGAACGTCGTGGAGGTTCAACTCTTGGAGGTGAAGATGTTTCCCTAGTGGCGAGGGTTTCTTCCATTTCTTCATTAGCAGGAAGATCTTCAAGTGAACTTTCTGGGACATTTACTGAATCCCGATCTTCATGAGAACCAGAATCTGCTACTGAAGGAATTATCTGTTGTTGATGATTAGGAGCAGATACCAACAACGGTATATAATTAAGATCCGGATCATCCGTCATGGGACGATGTGGAATTGTATCAGAGTCTTCATGTGGGAGCATTTTTCCTTTGAAAGGAAAGACGTTTTCATGAAATGAAACATCTCTAGTCACAAGGAATTCCTTGGTGGATAAGTCCATGACTCTATATCCTTTTTGTAGGGTAGGATATCCCATGAATACGCAACGACGTGCACGAGGATCCAGTTTGTCTCGAGGGCCCATTATAGCTGCATAACATAGACACCCGAAGACTCGAGATGTGCCCCTCTCGGTTCCTTGCCAAATAATACTCCAAAAGGCGTCTTCCCATTCAATACCCGAGTGGGCATTCGGTTGATGAGATATCTTTGCCGTAATGACACATTCTCCCCAATATTCATCCTGGAACTTTGGCTTGGAGTTTCGGGGCTCTAGCAACTTCCAGAAGGTGCCTGTGTTTGCGCTCAACCACCCCATTTCGTTGTGGAGTATATATACAGGAACTTTCATGTTGAATTCCATGAGATAAATATAATGAGATGCAATCATGGCTGAAGAACTCCTTTCCGTTATCTGTTCGGATCCTTTTAATAGACTTCCCGAATTGATTTTTGGAAAGGGTAATAAATGTCTTCAAATGAGAATAAGCCTGGCCTTTAGACTGCATTAAGAAAATCCATGTTGCTCGAGAGCAATCATCTACTATGGTGAGAAAATATCGAGACCCTTCATGATTTCTTTGTATGGTAAGGCCCCCATATATCAACATGAATTAATGATAAAATTTCATTGGCACGAGTATTCCCTAGAGGAAATGGGTTACGTGACTGTTTGGCAAGTGGACATATGGAGCATTGCGAATAAGGAAAGAATGTACTATGGCCCATTCTTAAGTGCATAATAAAATTCTTTTCATTGGTAGTCGAATTACACAATGATGTTTTATTGAAATATGCACTAGAAAAACTGAAATTACTTGGAAAATGTGTCCAGAAATAAAGGCCCTCAGAAAGGTTACCCAAGCCCATCAGTCTGCCAGTCGAAAGGGCCTGAAAGAAGCATGTATCAACATCAAAGAATACCCGACATAAGTTCTCCTTGCATACTCTTGAGACAGAAATAAGATTAAACTGGAATTCCGGCACATAAAGGACATTCTCAAGTGTAATTTGAGGGCTAAGTTTAACTGTTCCGGTCACATTCACATGTGTGATATTCCCATTGGGTAATTGTACGGTGACAGGAGAAATCAATCCCTTATTCAGACTTGTGAAAAATGTCTTATCACAAATAATGTGATCGGTAGCACCTGAATCAATAATCCATGCCTTTCTTGAAATTGAATTAATAAGGCAATGCGAGATACCTGAAAAACTCCCTCCTTTGTTGGAGGTTTCTAATTTCTGAAGAGCATGCATTAATTGTTGATATTGGCCATAAGAAATAGGCTGGTCAGCACTTTGGCCTGTAGGTCCAGTCACTTGATAGGCAGTTGATATTTTTTTCTCCTTCTCTCCGGGCCTTCCATGTAATTTCCAACAACTGTCAATCATATGGTTAGAACGTTTGCAATAATCGCAAAACATTTTACCCTTTGCCTTAAAATTTGGTCGGAAATTTCTTGATGACGTGGCGAATATCTGACCGTCCGCTCCTTTATTCGCGGGATCATATCCACCGTCGGATCCATCCGTGCCATCGAAGCCAAGAAGACCGTCCGATCCACGCGGACGATCGATCCGTTGAATCCACGCCCGCGATTTGGTCCGTCCGATCCGCGGTGGATCTCGACCGTCGATCCCATCCCTTTTAAAGGGGCGAGCGAGATCTTCTCCGCCCGAGAACCCTAATCCGCCTCTCCTTCCCTCTCGATTTAGGGTTAGGGTTTTCGCTGCGGATCCGTCTCTTCGCTCGCCGCGGGCTGCGAGGGCGATGCTGTCGCCGTGTCTTGCATGCTCCGGCGACGCAAGACGTTGGCTCTCCTCCTGCACAGCCAACTGGTAGATCCGCCCGATCGGAGGGACTGGGTCCATGGCTAAGATCTGAGAACGAAATGTAAGGTAAGTATTGTTCAAACTCAACAGGAAACGCGTAGCCTTTTCCCTCTCCTTGATTGAACGGTACTGCTGTAGAGTCGAATCTGGTCCCTCGAGCTTTTCCTCGACGGCTTCCAATTCGTTCCATAAGGATGAGAGCTTGTTAAAGCAAGCTGTGACTGACATATTCCCCTGTTTTAAGTCGCTCAATCCCTGCATAAGCGAAAAAATTTTTACACGATCGAGTTTCCCATACATTTCCTTTATATTTTCCCACATCCTTTGAGCATCTTCTGTGGGTGGTAGTCCGGCGGCAACCTCTGGGGAGATGCAGTTGCCGATCCAAGTCCGGACGAGTTGATTGCATTTCCTCCAGTGGCGCGCCAGCCGCTCGTCCGAAGGAACGGGGATGGTCCCGTCGACGAACCCATCCTTATCTTTAGTCACCAAGGCTCGGCGGAATTCCTGCGACCACCTGGAGTAATTTTCGTGCCCGGTAAGTTGCTGGCTGATTAGCTTCAGTTCAGGTCCGTCGGCGGTGGAAACAAACAGGGGGTCGCCGGATTCTGGTCGTCCGGTGAAAATTGATCCTGGAAACGGCAAAAAACCGGGTGAAAAATTCGGGTAGGGATTTGCTCCCATACCCGGATATGAACCGGATCCATAACCCGCATTTGTTGGTCCCGAATTTGTTCCACCCGATTCGCCGGTTGCGCTTGCCCCGCTTGCGGTTGGTAGGCTTCCGGTGGGTTGAACTCCTGGCGATGATGCGTTCTGGTTGGGCCCGAACAACCATGGGTTGTAATGAAACATTGGCCACTTTGGTAAGGATGGCCCGCTGTTGGTTGGCCCGGAATGGGCCGAACCGAGTAGGGTTGCCCTGCACTGACTCGAGCCGAGAGAATGATGAATTTCTTGAGTTTGAACAGGTGGTTCCTGAGATCTGGCGACGTCCTCGGTGGGAACAGTGTCTCGGCCTTCGGAATTTTCATCCTGCGGACGCTCATTGGAGGCCGAAGGTAAGACGTTGATAGGATTTGTCATTATAAAAAATTGAAGTTTCAATTTCGTGCAGGGTTGATGATCTTGGTAGAGGGAATAGAAAAAAAAGGTTCGAGGACTAAGAGACTGAATGGATGAAGATGTATTTGGAGCTCTTCGTAAGGCGATGAGACAAGGAAAGCGGAAGCAATTCGGATTTTCGTAACGCTCGATACCATGTAAGAAGATGAGGAAGAAAAAGAGACGAAGAACACGAGATTTTGGAGGATGTTTTTTCGTATTCTCGTATTCCTCAATGATGTGATCAATGTACATCTTGAGAAGTTATAATACAAGATGGTCAATGAACAGGGAAATGAATGATTCTAAAAATCAATCTATTCTAGATCTAATCTTAATTGATCTGTACAAATCAAATTAGAATCAATCTAATATTCTAAAGAGATGCATATCTTCCAACAAGAGAGAGAGAGAGAGAGAGAGAGAGAGAGAGATTACGGTTGGGAATTACACAAGGGAGGAACTTGAGATGATGATCAGTGCACGAAAGAGCCTGCTTCCATCCAGGTTCATATTCACATCTAATCCTGATTAGCAGCTGCAGAGAGAGAGAGAGAGAGAGAGAGAGAGAGAGAGAGAGAGAGAGAGAGAGAGAGAGAGAGAGAGAGAGAGAGAGAGAGAGAGAGAGAGAGAGAGAGAGAGAGAGAGAGAGAGAGAGAGAGAGAGAGAGAGAGAGAGAGAGAGAGAGATTACGGTTGGGAATTATACAAGGGAGGAACTTGAGATGATGTTCAGTGCATGAAAGAGCCTGCTTCCATCCAGGTTCATATTCACATTCAAACAAGAAAATGCTGTTCTCACTGGGCTTACACGTTCCTTTCCCACATCACCTTCTTTGCACACATGATCCGCAACATCGAGGGACCAAACTAAATCACATGAAAAACCAAATCGAACTCAGTCGAGAACATCCACTTGGCCAGATATCATAGAAAGTACAACCCCAGGTAAACACAAAGCAAAATTCCTCGTTTAGCTAGATTGTCAAACTGTATAAAAACAGTGACCGAATCAACTAAACGATGCGACAGCAGATCATTTTTCACGGAACTAAGGACGCGAACCAGCGGTGAATTAAAGGGCAATCAGAATCATTTTTTTTTAAATCTAAATGGGCAACCAGAACCTAAACATTCATCAGAAATGAAAAAGCTCTCTTGCACTTTTAAAAAGATATTAAATTTGATTGTATTAATTGAAAAGTTTTGCACCTGATTAAATTGGCCCTTTCCTTTCATTAAATTAAATGAAGGCTAAGGCACATGATTGTTCACTTGAGGGACACAAAGTGAGGAAAGTCCCACGAATTCAAAACTTAGACTGGGAATGCATTTTATCTCTCTTTGCGACCTTCTAATCTCAGGGTTACAACTAGTTCTGTCGAGTGGACAAAAATGTCTGTAGAATGCGTGCGAGGTCAAATTATGTGGCGCTGCAATTTGCAAATACACTGTTTTTGCCACTGGGGAATGTCTGTACCTTGTTCATCGCGGTGCGTACATTTTGTTGGGTGCTAAAACTGCGTCAAGCCGACAAAGTAATTTAAGTATTTATTATTTGACTCGTGAATATAAGTTTATTGGGCAGTGAGTTGGGACCAGAGCCATCATGAGCCCATCTACAGGTACATTCGCCGCCCAGTAGTCACTAATCACTTGTTTCTATATTCAGTCGTGACGCAGGTTCTCTGTCCTTCAATTATTGCAACTTCTGTTAGCGTACGGATGATAAACTTAGAAAAATAACAATCTATACCATAAAAAATCAAATAATCAATAACTATAAATCATTAAGAAGTCCAGTTTTTTAAAAAATTCATAATCTACACCAAACTGTTATTTTCACGGTAGTCCAAAACCTGTTACACTATCAAAGGCCATAAACTTTTGGGATAATTACATAAATTATCTTTGAACTTTAATTTAATGTATAATGTTATTTTTAAATTTTTAATTTGTTTAATATGATATATAAACTTTAACTCAATGTGTAATTTCGTCTCTAAACTTTTAAATTGTTTAATGTGGTACTTGATAAATCTAGTTTTTCAACTATATAAAAATATTCAATATTTTCCTTTATTAATTCAAGTTTCGAGACAACATTGAACATTTTCATAAGATTTATAGACTAAATTAACCATCTATTAAAATTTTTCAGAGACCAAATAGAATAAATTAAAAGTTTAAAGCCGACGTTGAATATTATATTAAAATTCATGGACTGGAGTAAATAAATTAAAAAGTTCATGGTTGACATTGCATATTAAGTCAAAGTTTAAGAATTACTTGTGTCATTTTTCCTTAACTTTTTATTTCAATTGTGCCCTTTTTTTTTTATCCAAGTAGACCGTATCCATGTTCATGTTCCTAAATTTAAAAAAAAAAATTATTCAATTACTTTTTGGCATACACGATACTAGTGTCTAACCACGCGCTACGTTAAGGGTTAATTGGGTGGTTGCTGAGAAGAAAATGAGTGGTTTCATGTACCGAAAAGTGGATGAAATGGAGAATTATAAGAGATATGATAATCAAATTTTTGTTTCCTTTTATTATTTAATACGAGGGTGGTTTGAGAATAATACGTTTTCAGCTGTTATTGAGGGCAATATTGGAAGAAATGAGTGAGTGTAAGTGTAGTTTTAACTTAGTAAATAGAAGATACCAAATAACAAGTGTTTGGAAAATTTGTTATAAAAATGAATCCCTAACGCTTAATTGTTTGAGGACAACATTCGTGGTCAAACTTTGTAGAAAATTTCTTTGGATTTCTTCAATTTTGAGATGATAATAACAATTGCAAATTACTTTTTAATATGCTTGTGATAACTTAAAAAATAGTCAATAGTAGAACTATCATCTTAAAAACTTACAATGTGACTCATGCTTTTCTTTTTCCATATTTTAAACGCTTTTTTCTTATTTCTTTCTCACAGAATCGAGATTAGATATATATTGTATTTTTGTTCTAGCCTCCCTTAATATTTCTTACAAGTTGTAGCTCTATTACTAATATATGGGATGAAAACTGATATAAATTGTCATCTTCCTTAGAAGTACATAATGATATAGTCCGAGTGTACTACGAAAAAAAAAAAAACAAAAAAACAAAAGATTGCATATGAAAGTGTGGCTATTTTAATTACAACTTCATATAAAAGTATTGTATATAGTAATTGGATTTTTATTACGTTGTTCTAACTTATGACAAATCAGAAGAATATTGTATTTATTTGATAGAATAGAATGTGATATAAATGTATCTTTGGCTTACTTGATAATTGACATGTTAACATAAAGTAAGTTAATAATTAAAGTATTTTACTCTAGTATAATACGTGCTTTTTTCTACATGTATAGTATGTTTACATTAAAAAAAAGGGTACTTTCGTATAGGTTCAGCAAAAAAAAAAAAAAAAAAAAAACATTTTGTGCATTTTATGCGAAAATACTGAGTACTATACCAACAGAGAATGGGAGAAAACCCATAAGCAAATTCCTTTTTTGTGTACGACCAAAAAAAAGAAAAATCCATTTTTGTGATATATTCATGTTTATGTCTATCCAAAGGATTTATGGACGGATAAGGTTGGTGCTCTTCAATAGACTTTTATTTGGATATTCCGGATTTATTATCATCGCCTCTTTAAGTAGTTCATTAGCTTTCTCATAATAAAAACTTGGTTGGATACGGCACTTGCATCAGATTTTCATGCAAACGAGGATGTATATGAAGTCACGGAAACACAAAAAAAATATTGCCATATAATCGGTTGAAAGAAAAGATACCAAGATAAGAATATGATGAATAGGATTTTGTAGTCTCTGCTTATCTCGTAATGAATAGAGCAGGAGGTGCTTTACATATCTTAAAAAATTGACCATCTAAGGTAAGTGGATAATATAATATCAACTAGAGTCATTTACGATCAATCAAGGATGTACATAATTTATGGACATAAATGCATAATCGAGGGAAGAATCAACTAGTTACCTCTAAGGCTTAATGCTCAAAGTGGAATCCAATTCTTATACAACATATATTCTTGTTTTGGAAATCATACATAATCAGAGGAGATGAGAGAAACTCCAAATTATCCCTAACACAATTAATGTTCATAGTGGAATTTGATTCATATACAGTAAATATTCTTGTTTTGGAAATTAATTGCCAGCCAGTCACAATTTGACAATGCAAATAGTCAAGAAAGGGTCTTCTGTTCTCAAGGATAAGTTGTTTTAGTTTCCAATTAATCAAGCTCGCCGGTAGGTCTTCACATGTTTCTTTCTCTCATAATGAATTTTGAGAAAAATAATGTTTTTTTTTTTCTCCTTTTTCATGTTATGTACGATGAAGAGCATCCATTTACCATTTCTTTCTCGTGATAACATTAGGTTCAAAGTAAGATTCAATTATTTGAAGGTGTCCATATCATGAAGCGGTGCATGTCTAATACCATAGGTCTTCATTCTTAGTTTATCTTTCAGATTGCTAACTAATGACAATTTTCATGCTTTTGAAAGTAGCTATCCTAAAATATGTCATCAACTTTGACGATCCACGTTTTATCAATAGAAGCATTGCTGCACTACCAAATTGGAATTACAAAGGCGCAGCTCGACATTGGTGTGAACTACGGAATGGCTGCGGAGCAGCTCCCCTCTCCGGACATGGTGGTCCAACTTTTCAAGAATTACAGCATTGGAAAAGTGCGACTTCCCGAGCCGAACTCAGCTGTGCTCGAAGCGCTTGAGAACAGTGGAATAGACGTCGCGCTAGGCATAAAAAACGAAGACTTACCATCCATAGCATCGAGTGCTAAAGCGGCTGAGACATGGTTCAACAACCATGTGGAGCCCTACATCCCGCTAATGAATTTTCAGGATATCACAGCTGGTAATGAAGTCGTTCCCGGAGATTTGGCTAAATATGTATTACCGGCTATGCAAAATGTACAAAATATTATAATTCATATGAATATACTGGATTGAGGGTGTCCACAGTAGTTGGGATCGCCACCTTGGGGAGTTTAGACCCACCCTCAAGCGGTGCATTCGCTGACAAAGCTCGAGCCGACATGGTTGGAATCATAAACTTCTTGTTGAAAACTAGCTCCCCATTACTAGCTAACGTGTACACCTATTTTGCATTTGCCTCGGATCCCGATCATGTAAGATTAGATTATGTCCAATTCACTGCGACCAGGCCATTGGTTCAAGATAGCAACTTGAGTTACTCGAATATGCTAGACGCGATTGTGGATGCTTTCTGCTAGGTGATGGAGAAGGAAGGTGTGAGCTTCGTGGACGCGGTGGTTTCCAAAAGTGGTTGGCCATCAGCCAGAGACGAACTCTGGACCACCTTGCTGCTTGCACGAACTTATAATCAAAATTTTGTGAAGAAGTTTCTTGCCAAGCAAGCAACTTCAAAGAGGGCAGAACACTAGGAAGAATTCATCTAAATATTTAATGAGAATCAAAAGCAAGTAGGTGTGGATCAACATTGGGGCTTATTTTATTCAAATGGGACGCCAGTTTATCCTGTATTTCCAAAGGGTTGATTGAGGAAGTAGACTGAATTATTTTCAAGGTAGTCTAGGAGATGAGCAATGATTAATGTTTGAACATACACTGATCTGTTTTTAACATCGTTCCTATTCATCTACCTGGATCTAGAGTTTAAAGTCAACGTGCTGTTTAGATGAAGTTTCATGCAACGGGAATCTAATATATTTCAATTTCAAGGGTCAATAGATTGGAAGTTCTAAATCTTATAAACAGATTTCAATTTGATCCTAAACTTTTTACTAGCTTCACTAAATAGTCATAGATTTAAATCTTTCCCGCGGATTAAAATTGAATGTTCTAAATCTAAAGTTTTCGATTGACGGTCAAGCATTCCGTAGAAACCACTGCATGCAGATTGCTGTGCTTTCTTTCTCCATTACCCATTATAATGTGTATGATTGCATTGAGCATGTTCATATAACTCAAGTTGCCATCTTGAAGCACTAGACAAGTCGCACTAAGATAAGTGTAACCTAATCTTACATTAGTTGGATATGAGGTTTATGTGAGTATGCATACACATTAATTAGTGGCAATGAACTAGTGCTTGACAAGAAGTTTACAATCCCCCTATATTGGTCTAAGCTTCGTCAGAGGATGCACTGCTCTAGGTTCTAGCACCACGCCTAATGGGTAAGAAGAAGAAAAGTCATTCGTTTGCCCAGAAGCTCTACCACCGCAAGTAAGAACTCTTGCGGGGCCGGATGTGATTGTCACAGCAACCCTCGCTCCATCATATTTATGATTACTCAAATTGGTCGAAGATTTTTGCGTTGTTGGTAATAAATACCGAGCTAAATCTCCGGAGATGACTTCGTTACTGGAGGAAATACATGGAGGGCTGACGTGGCTCCGGTAGAGTTGCAAAATGGTGCTGAACCATGTCTTGGACGCATCAGCACACGATGCTATGTTTTGCAAGTCTTGGTTTTTTATGCGTTCTTCCAATCTCGTAATCTTGAGTTGGACAACCGTGGCCGGATTAGGGAGATTTTCCCCAACCATTCCAAAAATCATGTCCCTGTCGCCTTCGTAAAACTGACTTCATAGTGAATGTTAGAAGTATCGTCAAAGCCAAGGCCATCTCTTAGAATTTTTATCACCAGTTTCAAATATAATGAAAATTGCCTTTAAATTAGTAAGCTGAGAGCGAGAGAGTGAGTGAAGGCAGCGTATCCAATAGGGATATATATAGTATTATTTAATTGTTACCAATTAATTCAGATTAAAAGAGAAATTTTCATTGTTGGTCCCGTATTCGGAACGATATTTATAGTATTATTTAACTATTACCATTTGATTCCTGTAAGAACATTAGGATGAAAGAGCATTCACTATTTCAACGTCCACATCGAAGGATGCATGTCTAAAGAGTGGTTACCTTGTAGGGACTTACCCGAGTAACCACTAACCATAAAGCCCAAATTGTTTTCTTGACATTCATGAAACTAAAAATGTCAATTTCTCAACTTTGTTCTTCCGATAATTTGTCACGAATGATCTCTCTCTCTCTCTCTCTCCGCGCCCCCCACCCCCCAATATAGATTTAGTCCTCCATTGATTCTACAGCCACGCATATTTTGCAATGGATGGTTCAAATTATTGAACATCAAGAGATTTGAATAGAGAAAGAGAGAAAGATAAGCAGAAGTGAATGAATTGGTGGGATCATTGGGTTGGGGGGACAGCTTTGATGGGACAGGAGGATCTCATTTTCATAGTTAAAGTTGGATGCTGCGTGTCCCTTTGGGCACCCTACGAGTCCTATTCAAATTCCCCTGAATGAACTAAAAGGCATCCTCAGTTACGAAGGTTGGTCTCACACATGGACCCCAACATTGACCCGGTTTAGTTCAATAGATCCCCACTCGCCTTTATATTGCACATGTGTTCCTGTCATTGTGAAGGAAAATGGGGGGATATAGATAGAAAATGATTTAGTTTTAGGGTAAGTCTTGTTTTGGAGAAAATTTACCATCGAAAGATGTTTTTCTCATTTCCCGACGTTCGGGTCTTTCCATTTTTTGGTGTGTTTCCTTTCAGCTTTCCTTTTATTCTCTTTTAATATTATTTTTTTTCTAAAATGGCTGATATGGCAACCGCATCATCACCTTTCTTTTAGGAAGATAATATAAAAATGCCGCATCATTAGTTTTTGTTATTCAAATTGGATGAAATTAATGCATTTACTCGATTTACCAATTTGATTAGTTTAGGACTTGATTGCTTTATTGGAAAATTTTAAAATTTGATCTCATTTTCGTGACAAATTTTGAGCATTTTGTTGCATTTTTCCTTAAAAGTGGCCGTGATGGTTTTGCGCTTTCTCCCCCACCGAGGGGGGAGGGGTTCGAGACCCTGCGTCCCCAATGCGCGACTCACCCACGGCTGGGTCTGTGATGGTGATTCAGTTCGTCTCGGGTTTACCCCACCAGCTACCGGCTGTTCGGGGGTTCCTGAGTCACAAAAAAAAAAAAAAATGTACAATAACAAAGTCGAATGCCAGCATGTACCTTGTATGACAATTTCAAAACTTCGACCATTATTTTTCCATTTAGAAAGACGTAGTCCGTTGTAATCTCAATAGCACTATCTTGTTTTTGCCAATATCTAGTCTAATCAATATGTTTTAAGTTTCATGTACTTGGATGCATGTTGAGTTGTTTAAATATCTCATCATAAATCTTCATATTACTTAATAAAGTTGCTACAAAAAAAGTTTGAATGTCCCTAGCTAGCTGTATTTTATAGACAAAAGAACCAAAGTAATCAAGGATGATGGCAACTATGTACTTTTCCTTGATTCAAAGCAAATAAATATCAATAGCCATGAAAGAGATGGCTCATCTGCGCGTAGGACCCTACAAATGCACCCGTTAGAATGCTCACTACTGAGCTTATGGCTTTTATCTTCCTTCTTCCATTACATCTTTTCAAGACATTAAGCATGATGAATCCTATGATTGTTCCTCATGTGTCCTAAAATCTAAAGCCTCACACATTTTGCAATGGATAGATCAAATTATTGGACATCAAGAGATATGAATAGAAAAAGGGAGAGATGAGAGAGTGATTTAAGTGGTGGGATCATAGGGTTCGCGGGACAGAGGGATCTCATTGTCATCATTAAAGCTGGATCTACGTGTTCCTTTGGACATCCTATGAGCCCGATTCATATTCCACCGAGTGAACTAAAGACGTCTTGCGACCCAAAAAAAACTAAAGACGTCCTCAGGTTCCAAGGTTGGTCTCAAACATGGACCCCAACATTGACCCGGTTGAGTTCTATAGGTCCCCACTCGGCGTTATTTGAGGACCCGTACATATGTTTTTGTCACGCCGTGGGGAATGATGAAGCATTCCATAAACTTTGGGGGGAAAATGTGGGGATATACATAGAAAAAGGATTTTAGTTTTAGGATAAAATTGCTTCGAAGAAAATTTGCTGTTAGAAAATGCTTGTCTCATTTTTCGACACTCAAACTATTTAGGAAAATGAGTAAACAGAAAAATATTTCATAGCCAATGAAAAATGTTTAATCAAATCTAGGAATATTTTTCCCGAGACAGTTGATTTTCTGTAAAACAAGCGAATTAAGTTATTTGCAATTCTCATTCTCTAACTTTTTGAAACTCGTGTGATTTGTTTTCTTAACTCTATTTATACGATAGTCTTTAAACTTTTTTGAATTGTCCAATCTTTTGAAACTCGTGTGATTGATTTCATAACATTTATACAATAGTCTTTAAACTTTTTTGAATTGTCCAATCGAAAGTTTCATTGCCATTGCTTGGTCTATAGAGATGAAACACAATTTCTTTGCTAGATAATATCGTCACCATAGTCCTATATTCTTGTAGTTCTAGGCAAGGTGTTGTGGTCGTTTCTTACCAGAATCATGTTAATAAATTGACGAAAGTTGCTAGTCACAAGTAACATAAAAAATCGATTGCATGCATCAAAAGATTAAAAGGAATGTGAGATTGTGTGAGATCATTACTAATTGTTCAAAAAACTTAAACTGTTAGACAAATACATAGTTTAATATTTAATTACTCTAACATTCCGCCTCACTCTTAATATGGTCTTTTACTTAGTACTAAGTGTGGAAATTTAATTGGGGAGGTAAATGGAGTTTGATAAGATTTGAACTCATGACTTCTAATTCTGATATTATATGAGATTTGGCAGGATCAATGCCACCTGTTCTAAAAGCTTAAGCTTTAGATGAAGGCATGATTTAATATATAGTTGCTTCTTATTTGGGAAAAAGAAAAAATAAACAAAAATCTCTAGAATAAAAATATAGTTCAGGATGTCTAAGTTAGTGATGACCCAAAATCCACGGCACCTACACTACGGAAACTTTTATGACTTCATGAAGATGTCATTTGATTATTTAAGATTTTGTAAATTTTGGACATCGTCTATTAGCCTAACCTATAGAGTTGCGCTGGCATCATCGTCTACAGCATGACAGTCAAAGGATGGCCACACAGTGGCCTTTCTTCAGCGGAAGCTTGTGGAAATTTTCAAGCGAAACGCTAATGTCTTTCTCCCATGAAAATGTGTGGGTGAGGGTTGACTGTTCGTTTTTCAAACTAACGGTATAGTTAGCCAAGCATTTTGCTTAACATATATGCACTTTGGCTAGGGTTGAGCACTAGCCTAGTTCCAACATAGTTTGGTTCTAGATGGTTCCTAGTTCCAGTGTTTTTTGGCACTATTCAATTCGGTTTCAAGTTCTAGGGTGGAACTAGGCCAAATTGACATTATACGGTGCTTTAACTTTTGTCTATTTATTAAAAAGCCCTAAGTATGTTATAATAATTAATAAACTATCACAAACTCCCACTAGTCATTGTGGGATCTCACACCTAAGCTCTGTTTTGTCTTAAAAAGCAAAAGGATAGTTTGCTTCCTTCCTTGCAATTTGTTTTTTTTTTTACCTTTAGTCATGTCCAACATTGATCTGTAAGGAAAAAGACACGCCGCCTTTCTAGGTTCCAAAATTTTGGAAGTCTTTAGTTCTAGGTCAAAGATCAGTCTACTTGGAAATCAATCACCCTTAAAATTGGTAGAACTGTAAGAGTGATTAACGACGTTTCTATGTTTGGACAGGTGGGGAGTAGCAATAGATGTTGGGAAATACGACGTATTCATTCATGGATAACTCCCCGCGAAGGAAATTATTGCACCAGATTACTCCAGCTAGCTATATTTCTCGTGGTAAGCTGGTAAGCGACTCAACGGAGGACACTTTATGATTTTTAACCATTAATTTTTTTCTCCTTTTTTTCGTTTATGTATAATCAAGGTATTCAAATTTAAAAAAAAAAAAAATCAAACCTTTTATGTTGTTTAGTTACTTATTGGATCTGAGCTGTTGGGCAATGACTCAACCTCTTGAGGATTCTTAGTGGAACCCTAGTTAAAAGCCGGGCCATAATTGTACAAATCATCAACAGCTCCCAAAGTTGTTTTCTCAATCGATGTCAAGCCCATGTATATTAGGATCAATTAGTCGCCATCTCCTACGCTTTCATTTAGAGATGGGGCAAAAAATAGACATCCCGCCCGTCGAGTCCGCTTAAGACTTCTCCTCTAAACTTAAATTCCAACCGGATTTTAGTTGGAACCTTTGGCTGTAACCATCATCCCATCCCCTACATTTTTCTAAGACCCTAATATTTCATAAAGTTAATTTGACACTGTGTGCTCTTTTCCATCATCTGTGGCAGCTAAAGGCCTACCTTGAAACGACATTTCATTAAACTCTATGGTTCTTGTTGATTTAGGATCTGATCGTTCACTCTTCCTCATGTCCGAAGCTTATCTGATGTTGAGTTCCAGCTCTTTCACGGTGTCTCAACCGTTCAATGAGGGATCCACTTGTTCACTAGGGACGAAGGTCTATCTATTGCCATGGCCGAATGCGATGATCTCGAAGTTTTTTTAAACTCCTTTTCAGATTTAGAATACCTATCGGTCTATTCGTGTTACAGATTTGTTAACCCAAATCCGCTTAAGAGCTTGAAGTGAGGCAAGGATCTAAAGAATAAGGCATGAGATGCCATGCAATATCCTTGTCAACCTACGGCTACATGCCTACGTAGATCATCAACATCAACTCGAATGTTTAGTGACAAAAGTGCTCCGGGGCACTTTTTACTGATTTCCCAATGTAAAGCAGAGCCGAAAATATTGTTATGACGACAATATGTATGGATTGCTTTTCTTGCTTTTTATCTTTTGTTGCTCGGTTAGCCATGCATTTAAAGATAAATTTTTGTCCTTGATTGCCTAATCATAAATTGTTAGGGCAACATGAATTATTCGATTCTCGAAATAATCAGAAGGGAAGTCGGAGGTGTTGAAGGAGAAGGCGGAGTTCGACGATGCTGACATGAAGGTGAGCCTTGACGGCCTGGAAGGCAATGTTCTTGAACTGGACAGGGTGTCTCGGCTGACCTGCGAGCTCACCCCGAACCAAAAACAGCTGCATGGCAACACTGACAATCGAGTACGAGAAGCCGACTCTAGTGTTGGACACCAAGGGTCACCAACACTGATCCTGTTAAAATATAAAAATCTGGAATTGCCATGAAATGCTCCAATTGTCATTGCATTGGACATAACAAGGTAACATGCCTCCAACTTCCGGTGCCTATTGAGATCAAACTAACTATAAGGATTTTCAAATACAAATGTGATACATTTTTCCTTAAAATACCTTTCTTATAGAAGTGTATTATACAGGGCAAATGAGGTAGGCCAAGGAAACATCCAAACCAACCAAGCATTGAAAGAGGTGCATCTAACAAATGAAGTGACAATCAAATATTGTTAGATATGAGAAGAGGAGGGTAAGTAATCTATAAGTGCAATACATATCGTTTTGATAATGCCAAGAGTAAAATGTTGACATGGTTCCTCTTCTTATATGATCTATAAGGATATGAGCTTTATGTATTTGAAGCCACTGGAAACTCATATTTGAGGGTCAACATTTTATTTTGTTAACATTTTTGTAATCCATTGTGATCAACATAATAACATTGCGTCTCCCCTCAATTTCATATGCTTGGCAGTGGTAGTAACATAGTACAAGAAATTCGTCAAGGCGGTGCAAATCATATGGTGGATCTTTCAAGCCAAGTTTCTGGACCCCCTCAAACTCAACAATCTCAAAGTGAAGCAAGGTAATGAATCTGTAAGGAGAATTGGATGTCTAGGTAAAGCTTGTTTAAATCTAGTATTTATTGAAGTATTTTTTGGATGGTTATGATATAAAACATGCTTTTGGACCTTTTGTGTAGATGATGTTATTGGCACTTTGATAATGAATCTGGTCGGTTCACACGGCTTGTATGCTGGGACTCTCTCTCTACCCAGTCATCTTGCCAGAATTGGATGCGAGTCTCTTAGTTCTCGTTCAATCAATCGAGTATCGCCGGATCTCTCTTGTGTTTTATCTCAAGATATTGCCTATGATGAATGTCGTGCTGATTTTACTTTAATAGCAAAGCCTTTTTCTTGTTGGCAATATTTTGTAGTAAATTAGAAAAAATAATTCAGGTGATATAGAGGCAATGTTAGAAAAATTTGGAAAATAAACTCTGCATATCACAACTTAGCCCTGTTTGGGAGTATTGATGGAGGGTAAATGTGTCTTGTATATATTGGTTTGTATTTTTTATAATTCAAAAAATTAGTTGAAGTAAATTTATTACAAGTGTACAAGTTTAGGGTTTTTTCATGGTATTAACCTTAGGGATTTCCACATGGACTTGCCACATCATTATATGTCATCTACATTAGCAAATTAATCGGTAACATTTGATGGAAGTTAATGAAGGGTAACTTGTGTACTAGTTTAGGATTTTTCATGGTATTAGTCCTATGAATTTCCATATAAACTTGTAACGTTACCATAGGTCATCCATGTTAGCAAATTTTATGGTAAAATTTGACAAAAGCTAATGAACGGTAAATTTGTCATAGGTGTAACAGTTTAGAGTTTTTCGTGGTTTTATCCCTAAAATAACTTCAATCACCAAAGATACCCGTTCAACTCAAATTTGGGAACAAATATAGCGGCAACGATCTTACTGCCTAAAGATCGAATTAGCGATTTTGTGCTATCCATAACCTAATTTTAATGCCAAAAGATCGAATTATCAATTTGCGCACAGCTCAAAATAAGAAACTTTCCTAACTTAGATGTGCTTAAAAATCTCTAACAAATCAATATTAGTGTCAATCAATCTTTTTTAGGACCCAAAATATTGGGCAAAAGAACATCATAAGTAACAAAAGTTATGTACAATCCTCACCTTAGCTTTAAAAATGTTTGCCGGATTACTAAAATGTCAAATTGGAGAAAAAATGATTATTTAAGTGTTAATGATGAGAAATTCCGTCCAAAAATAATACCTGGCTTTTATAATTAATAATTTTATATGACGTGGCATATTATTTGAAAAATCCAGTCCATGTGTATTTCCACGTCGCTTGCCCGGAATTGAAATAATTTTTTTTTTTTTTTTTAACAACAACTACTATTAAAGCAATTACTTTAAACAAAACTCAGCACTCAAACAATCAGTATTTATAACTTTTAGATGATGTTGCTGTAGAGTTATATGTTGACTAGGCACACTAGCGAGCCATGTAGAACTGAGAAATTAATAAAATATGGCCACAACGGATTTTCAGTCATCTAAATTGGAGTTGACACTAGAGTGATAGTTTTTTTTTGTTGAAAAGGTGGAATTTAAGTTATTCAAAAAAAAAAAATTGGCACTAAAGTGAGTGCTGTACACAACTTTTGGTACTTCTAATGTTCTCCTCCCTAGAATATTGAAGTCAATCTCGGTTTGGAAAATTTCCTAGTGTGGAGAATTCGTTTCTCAAATGGTTGGCCACGGTGGAGCCTTTCAGTGACCAGTGAGGAGAGCTTATGCGGCGGGACTCGCGATGATTGGCAAATCTCTGTCGAAAATGGCGGGCTAGTGTTGCAGCAGACCAGCTACCACAGCAAAGGAAATTAGCACCGGGAGAATGCTGGACGACAATTCGAGGAAAGATGTCGAGCTTGCTTGGCGGGCTGAGCATGGCCATGGAAAGGCCCGTGCGGCAAACTTGCAACACCACAAGCAAGAACAAGCAGCCAACCGAGTAACGGCAAAAAGGGGTGGCCCTGCAGCAAGGAATCCAGCGGCGGTGCATGGGGAGTAAGCTGCTCAAGAACACGTCGGGAAACCTGAAATAGAGAAAACAGAGTGGCCGGTAGCTTGAGCAGGGCCTATGAAGCCGATGTTATGTCGTTTGGCAGCTGCAGGTCGCGGTAAGATGAGGCCACGGGGAAGTCAAGGATCGGCAGGATTGGACTGAAACTCAGAGCAAAGGACCGCCGGGTAGAACTGGAACACTGCTGGGCAGGCGGCAAGGCTCGTCGTTGTTGAACCTTGATGTGCCCGCAGCTGTGTCGTCGCTGGTGCAGTCAGTGGGCTTGTCGGATATAGCTGGATTTGCAAGCGGAAGGCTTTGGGACTGCTGGAAGGAATTCGGAGGCGGCCACCATCTTGCGGTCGAGTTGCTGCTCGTAACACAAGGCGAAGCATCAAGGGAAATTGCACCATCAAAGATGATGGCCACTTTTGATTCTACAAATTTTAAAGTACAAATTCACGTTTAGTCAGAATGCTTCAAGGTGCTGAACAAGTGTCTTGAAAAATTCACGTGCTTATCTCAGGGTGCAGCCATTTGCTTCTCAAAGTAAAGGGCCTTCGGTTGGCCTACTATGCAAAATACCCTTCCTCTTCGATGGGTTTACTAATCCGCCCCGTGCCCTTTAGGATTTGTCATGTTTGGAAACTCACTTGATGTGCATAATCTATTGACGGATATGCGCAATTTAAGGGAATAGGAAGAATTATAGTTGTACTTAATGCCCAAAGTGGAATCCATTTCTTACACAACTAATATTCTTGTTTTGGAAATCATGCACAGTCAGGTTAGACACAGAGAATCTCAAATTTTATCTAAAACAATTAATGCTCCTAGTAGAATCCCATTCATAGTCAGGTTAGACACACAGAATCTCAAATTTTATCTAAAACAATTAATGCTCCTAGTAGAATCCCATTCATAGTCAGGTTAGACACAGAGAATCTCAAATTTTATCCAAAACAATTAATGCTCCTGGTGGAATTCCATTCATATACGGCAAATATTCTTGTTTTGGAAATTACTTGCCATTTGCCGATCAATATAAGGTCTTCTGTTCTCAAGGACTAGTTGTTTTATTTTCCATTGATTCAAGCTCTCCTGTAAGTCTTTACATGTTTCTTTTTCTCACGGTAAAGTCTGAGAGGAAATCTTTCTTTTCCCTTTTTTTTTTTCAGGTCTTGGAGGTTCTATAAGCCACACCATTGAAATGTTTTGCACGATAAAGTAGGGGCATCCTTTAATTATTTAATTCTCGTAAGAAAATTAGGATCAAATTGAAGGGGTCCATATCATGAAGCCGTGCACAGTCTAATACCACAGGTCTTCATTCTTAACTTATCTTTCAGATTCCTAATTAACGATAATTTTCATACTTTTGGAATAGGTATCTCAGAGATGGCACCTGCTTTGATGATCCTCATTCTATCGATCGTAGCATCGCTGCACTACCATATCAGAATCGCAATCGCACTGTCTGACATCGGTGTGAACTATGGAATGGTCGGCGACAATCTCCCCACTCCGGCGACGGTCATCCAACTCTACAAGAAGTACGGCATTGGAAAAATACGACTTTTCGACCCGAACCCTGATGCGCTCAAGGCACTTCGGGGCAGTGGAATAGATGTCACGCTAGGCACAAAAAACCAAGACTTACCATCCATAGCATCAAGTGTTGATTCGGCTAAGGCATGGTTTGACGCCAATGTGCAACCCTACATAAGCGACTTCAATTTTCAGTATATTACAGCCGGTAATGAAGTCGTTCCTGGAGATTTGGCTCAATATGTATTGCCGGCTATGCAAAATTTACAAACCGTCATACGCAATTATAAATATACTGGACTGAGGGTGTCCACAGCAGTTGCGAGTAGTACTTTGGGGACTTCATACCCACCCTCGAGCGGTGTATTTGCTGAGGCAGCTCGAGCCGACATGGTTGGAATCATAAACTTCTTGTCGAGCACTAGCTCCCCATTACTAGTTAATGCATATCCCTATTTTGCATATGCATCGGATCCAGTTAACGTGAGATTAGATTATGCTCAATTCACCGCGCCCGGTCCAGTGGTTCGGGATGGCAACTTGAGCTATTCGAATCTGCTTGACGCGATATTGGATGCTTTCTACTGGGCCATGGAGAAGGAAGGTGTGAGCAGCGTGGATCTGGTGGTCGCTGAGAGCGGTTGGCCGTCAGCCGGCAACGGAAACTTCACCACTCCGCAGCTTGCACAAACTTATAATAAAAATTTTGTGAAGAAGTTTCTAGCCAAGCAAGCAACTCCTAAGAGGCCAGACCACTACTTGGAAGGATTCATCTTTGCAATGTTTAATGAGAATAAAAAGTCTCCGGGCGTGGAGCAAAATTTCGGCTTGTTCAATCCGGATGGGACGCCGGTTTATCCTGTATTTTCATAGGGTTGATTAAGAGAGGTGGACTATAGAAATGAGTATCCACAGAATTGTTTTAATGTCGTTCCTATTCATCTACGGGGATGAAGCTTCATACAATAGGAATATAATAAATTTCAAGTTTTAAATCCTATGTATTGATTTCAATTGGCTTCTCCATTTTTCGATTACTTCATTTAATAAGTCCTAAATTTAAATCTTACGAGTGGTTTAAAATTGGAAGATTTAAATCTTCCCATTTTCAAGGGACGGCCAAGCACTCTTTAAGAACCACCCCGTCCAAGTTGCCCATTGAGCATGTTCGTATTGAGCATAACCTAATCTCACAATTAGTTGGATATGAGGTGTACACAAAATATGGATACACCTTAATTAATGGGAATGAGCCAGTGATTGACAAGAAGTTTTGATCCCACCCTATCGGCCTAAGCTTCATCGGAGAGTGCACCACTTAAGGTTCTAAAGAAGAAAAGATGCCATTTATTTGCTCATAAGTTGTCTGACCGCCGGTAAGAACTCCTCCGGTGCCAGACGCGATTGTCACAGCAACCCTCACTCCATCATTTTTATAGTTTCTTAAATTGGTTGAAGATTTTGCATTGTCGATAATATATGCCGAGCTATATCTCTGGAGACGACTTCGTTACCACAAGGAAGACTGATGTTGCTCCTTTAGAGTTGCAAATTGGCGCCGGACCATGTCTTCGCCACATCGGCTCTCGATGCTTTGTTTTGCAAGTCTTGGTTTCACATTTGTCTTCCTAATCTTGTAATTCTTGTAGAGTCGGACCACTGCAGCCGGAGTAGAAAGATTGTCCCCAAGCATATACCCTGGTATAACCTTCGTATAACCGATTTGATAGTGAAGCAATGCGAAGATTGATAGAATGAATATCGTTAAAGCCAAGGCCATCTCCTAGATTTTTACTATCAATTTCAGAAATAATGAAAGTTATCTTTATAGTAAACTGAAAGAGGTAATGAGAGTAGACCGTCTCTTACTTTTAATTTTGTTCCCACCTTTTTAGGTTATCAATAAATCCTATCCGGTCGAAATCAAATCAAATCTTTCCCAAGACTGAATTCCCTCCAAATTTTGTCAGTTAGTTGACTTTTTGCCCTCTTCAGCGTTAAATTTTTATGACACTGCCATTACGATTACGTTTTTTAGACTAACCCATTTTTTTTCTGTTCCTACCAAAAATTCCAAAAAAATTAATAATTTAAAAAAAGCTGATATGCAGCCAAAGAAATATTTTCCCTTGAATTATGCATTTGTTAAATTATTCTCCCTTGATTATCCTTTGTTGAATAAAAAATTAGATAATCTTCTTTTGACAAATTGGATTTGGGAAAGAATCTAATACTACATTCGCTCTCCCAAATGGTGTTAAAGGGACTGGGATATATTAGAAACAAATTCGAAAGGTATTCTTTTTATAGGATTAAAAAGATCAACTTAAAAATTAGGCTAGATCGGCAGGCCAACTTTGCTATCAGAATCCAGCATCAATGCCGCCTGGTCAGGTGACTAGACCATAACGACCTTGAGCTTGCCTCGTCATCCTCCTTCACTTGGTCTTGTCGCCACCATCACCAACTTGGCAAAGACATGATCTGCTGCCATTTGAAGCAATATCTAAGGTTCCTGACTCTTAAACAAACAAAACTCGATTCGATATCAACTTGCCTCTTCCTTTATTTATTTATTTTTCTACTTTATTTCCTTTATGGTTAACCTAGCCAGTTACAATATACACCAGTGATGGTGTGCAATAAATTGAAGTAGCGATGTATTAGGTATGATAATAGCGAGTTATGCACTCAAAGGAAAATGGTTAATGCTTCATAAAAGAGCTGTTAAAGCTCTAGATCCCATTGCTGATAAACAAGGATGGGTATCGAAAAAGTAGTTGACAAATTTCTAAGATAAGGCAGATATACACATTTTGAGAAACCTACTCTACCGAGTGAAGCGATTGCCAAAGCAATTCCGATACTGGTAGAGAACTTCCTAACGACTCTCAAACAACTAGCTAATCATCCTTGAAGGCCTCCAACGGATATATTGAAGACCTAAAGTGTATAAGGAGCAGTGAAGCTGTGAAGAGGGTTAGCCACAAGAATAGAATACATGAAATATTGTTATTGCCTTCTAAGCTAGAATTCTTCACTGATTCTGATATGTAAACTTCCCTATATTTGGTTTAGCATTGTAATCGCTAATAGTCAAGTGTACAAAAGTAAGTGTAGTATTCTTGTATCTCGTTAGTGTGATCTATCAAGTGAATGGAACTGTATTAGCCAATTTTAACTTCCAATGTTCATTATTAGTGGAATCCAATCATTGTCAAGGATGTTAGTCTAAGAGTAGATGTAGATTTTATTGTTGAATTGCTATACATCATTGTGTGACTTGTTTATTCTACTCTGATTTACTAACTATGATAACATGTGTTAATTTATCTTGAGCACCATCTTGAGTGTTGATTAGTTGATATTCCACTAAAAGTTTTAATCTGTCAGCACTCCACTTCTTCAACCCTTTCTAAATTGCTTTATTAGCCTCAATACTAAAAGCTAAAGCCGCGCAAGCATATTGCAAAGGATAGTTCAATTTTTGAACATCAAGAGATAAAGATCGACAAGGGGGAAACGGATAAGAGGAAGTGGAGGTAAGTGGTGGCATCATTGGATTGGTGGGACAGGAGGATCTCATTGTCAGCATTAAATACATGGATACTACGCGTCCCTTCGGACACCGTACGAGCCCTGTACATATTCCATTGAGTGAACTAAAGACATCCTTAATAGGAAAAAAAAAAAACTAAAGACATCCTTAGAGTTATTTACAAAAAAAAAAAAAAAAAAAAAAAACTAGAGATACCCCCAGGTTCTAAGGTTGGTCACGAACTTGGAACCCCCATCTACCCGGTTTAGCTCGCTAGATACCCACTCGCCTTCATTTGAGGATCGCGTATATCTTTAAATTATTAGAATTAATGCATTTAAATAAGATTATATTACATATTCAAAATTGACAAGAATTAATATAAAATTCAATTTACATTAACAAGTACATAAAATCTCTCAGATGACACAATTTACATAACTATAGAAATCGATTATGAGAGGTAAACACAAAATTTGTCATGATATTGGAGATATATTTTTGATTATCAAAATATTTATTAAGATAAAATTTATCACAGGTGTATTAATTTTGACATTTTTTGTGTCATTAATCTTAAAAGAAATTCAATCATTAAAGATATCAATTCAACTTAAATTGGGGAACAAATAAACCAGCAACCAATCTTAATGCCTGAAGATCGATTCACCGATTTCCTGATATGCATAACCCAATTTTAATGCGTAAACATCGAATTAAATGTACCTAGAAATATTCAACAAATCAAAATTAGTGTCAATCAATCTTTTTTAGGACACGAAATATTGAAATCAACCTCGGTGCGGAAAATTTTCTAGTGTGGAGAATTCCTTTCTCAAATGGTGGAGCTTTTCTATAACCGATGACGAGAGCTTTCGCGGCAGGGATCGGCAAATCTCCGTTGACACGGCTAGGCTAGTGTCGCAGCAAAGGAAAGCAGCCTCGGGAGAATACTGGAAGGCAGTTCGAGGAAAGATGCCGACCTTGCCTCACGGGCTAAGCACAACGATGGAAAGACCGGCGTGCAGGAAACCTGCAACACAACAAGCAAGGACAAGCAGCCACAAGAAAACCGAGTAATGGCAAAAAGGGGTGGCCGCCAACAGGAAAACCAGCGGCGGTGCAGCGAAGTATGCTGATCGGCAACCCGTCGGTTGTTGAACCTTGCTGTGCCTGCAGCTGCGTCGTCGCTGGTGCAGCCAGAGGGCTTGCCGGATGTAGGAGGATTGACTGGCGGAAGGCTTTGGGACTGCTGGAAGGAACTCGACGACAAGCCACCAGCTTGCGGTCTGCTCGAAACACAAGGCGAAGCACCAAGGAGAATGGCACCATGAAAGATGATGGCTACTTTTAATTCTATAAATTTTGAAGTACAATTTCACCTCCAGTCAGAATGCTTCAAGGTGCAGACCAACTGTCTTGGGAAATTCACGTGCTTATCTCAGAGTGCAGCCACTTCCTTCTCAAAGTAAAGGGCCTTCGGTCGGCCTACTGGGCGTGAGCCCAAAGAAAAAGTTTCGGATTGAATTATAAAGGCCCGAGTCCAAAATATCATTCCTCTTCGATGGGTTTCTAATCTGTCCCGTGCTCTTTAAAATTTGTCATGCTCGAAAACTCAGTTGATGTGCATAATCTATTGACATAGGTGCGCAATTTGAGGGAATACGAAGATATATTGTTGTACTTAATGCCCAAAGTGGAAACTATTTCTTATATAACTATTATTCTTGTCTTGAAAATTATACATAATCAGGTTAGATACAGATAACTTCAAAAATTTTATTTAAAGAAATTAATGCTCCTAATGGAATCCCATTCGTATATGGCACATTCTCGTTTTGGAAATTAGTTGCCATTTGCCAAATGTTGTTTTACTTAATGCCCAAAGTGAAATCCATTTCTTATACAACTATTATTCTTGTCTTGAAAATCATGCATAATCAGGTTAGATACAGAGAATCTCAAAAATTTTATCCAAAAAAAATTAATGCTCCTAATGGAATCCTATTTATAAACAGCACATACTTGTTTTGGAAATTCCAAATATTGTTGTACTTAATGCCCAAAGTGGAATCATTTCTTATACAATTATTATTCTTGTCTTGAAAATCATACATAATTAGGTTAGATACAAAGAATCTCAAAAATTTTATCTAAAAAAATTAATGCTCCTAATGGAATCCCACTCATAAACGGCACATTCTTGTTTTGGAAATTAGTTGCCATTGGCCAAATATTGTTGTACTTAATGCCCAAAGTGCAATCCATTTCTTATACAACTATTATTCTTGTCTTGAAAATCATGCATAATCAGGTTAGATATAGAGAATCTTAAAATTTTTATCTAAAAAAATTAATGCTCTTAATGGAATCCCATTCCTAAACGGCACATTCTTGTTTTGGAAATTAGTTGCCATTTGCCAAATGTTGTTGTACTCAATGCCCAAAGTGGAATGCATTTCTTATACAACTATTATTCTTGTCTTGAAAATCATGCCTAATCAAGTTAGATACAGAGAATCTAAAAAAATTTTATCTAAAAAAATTAATGCTCCTAATGGAATCCCATTTATAAACAACACATTCTTGTTTTGGAAATTAGTTGCCATTTGCCAATCAATATAAGGTCTTCTGTTCTCAAGGACTAGCTTTTTTATTTTCCATTGATTTAGGCTCTCCTGTAAGTCTTAACATGTTTCTTTCTCTCACAGTAAAGTCTGAGAGGAAATCATTCTTTTCCCTTTTTTTCCATGTCTTGGAAGTTCTATATGCCCCACCATTGAAATGTTGTGCACAATATAGGAGGTGCATCCTTTAATTATTTAATTCTCGTAAGAAAATTAGGATCAAATTTAAGTTGTCCATATCATTACCACAGGTCTTCATTCTTAATTTAGTCCTCAAACTTTTAATTTATCTGATGAACCCTTGAATTTCCATAATTTTTTTAATCAACTCTATCCGGTTTCAAATGGAATCAAATATAGTGGACATGTTCATTAGGGTTGTAAGAATGTGATGTGGAAAGTTTAAAGATGTATGCAACTTTAATCTGGACTTAGACGAGGAGGGATTTGATTAGAAGATATATGTAAATTCAAACACTTGATTAGAGAGATTAGAATTTCAAGAACTTTATTGAATTGAAAGACCGAAAGAGGAAATTTACCTTTTGAAGCACAAAAATCAATCCATGCTACAAATGAAAACTTTGTGTAGATGTGCTAGCTTTATTACATCATCTAATGTTATGACCAATACAGAAATCACAATGAAAATTAAAACTGAGAAGAATAAAGGAACACGCAGATTTAAATGGAAAACCCATTGATCAATTGAATAATGTAAGGTATAACTATGGATCGTTTGCATTCTGCATGCACGAAGTATGCTCAGCAAATCGATACTCAATGGTTTAACAGTGAAAAGGGCGAAGAATGTTGTACCGAATGAACATAGGTCCTAAAATGATCTCATGTCTCTTTTGCTCATACACTATCGCTATTCAAAAGAAAATACAACCGAAGCAATGAGGAAAGATACGAAGCAATTAGGCACATTACATGTTACATGACTATCCGCAAATATGTGGTCAAGAAAGTATGCACAACTGTAACATCCTAATCCCATGTCGGGGAAAGATAGCTTGCCGCTTAGGCGATACATAAACAGAGATGAATCCTCATAGGTCACCTCAAGAATATTCTGTTTCGGGGTTTGGCCCAGTGGGCTGTGCCCGCTGTCACAGTGAAGCTTCTTGCAAAATCAAACGGCGAAAGATGCCGACATTCTTGTTATGAATTATAGGAATAAGCAGAAGGAGAAAGAACTTATGAGCAAGACGATTCATGTACTAAGATCTTAAGGAAATGAGAGGACTAATACAAGCATGAGAATTGGACAATCAACTAATATCTGACTCTCGTGAAAAATTTTATGCTCATTTGTCTGTCGGGTTCAATGAAACTAATCTGTACAACAGCTCATTGGAGTACAATAAACATCCCGCATCAAACAGACCTTCGAATAAGGCTATCACAAAAACGTCATCCGCAATCTCCAGTTCTAACATGGTACAAGAGATATCAGCTTTCTACTTTGCCTTTTGCTTTATGGGCACTGAAGAATGCCCAAAAAGAACATCAGGGCAACTAACCAGCGATAACTCCCTTGCATAAGTGAGCCTGTTGCAGAAAGAAGAGAGACGTTGAAAACATGACAGCCTAAGAACAAAGTCTCTTGACTGATGTTAATCTATTTTTGCCCCCCTTTTTGGCCAGCTTTTGATGCATTTTATTCGATAAGCATAAACTGCAACTTTCACCTTCTCAATTTCTTCCACATCAAGACTGAACTTCTGTGAAGAAGTTTTGTTTAGTTTTTCATGCCTGTGCTTGGACTCAAATTAAGTAAATTAATAATCTTTTTTTTTTTCATGAGACACATTAACCTTTGTTAGCATATCTATTACTTTTCACTAGTGGCAAAAGAGTTGTTCGTGCAATTCAGAGAGCTCAAAAGCCAATTTAGTTTGGGACTTTGCTTGAACCTTACCTCTAGACCCATCACTGGCTGCCGAAGGGGGCGCTGAAGGAGTACTATTTGAAGATGAAATCCCAAGATTCGAGCAATCCAAACCAATTGCACCTTCAAAAGGAAATAGCTAATTAGGCTCACCAACATTTGGCGCATTAGGAAAAAAGGAAATATTAAACCATGGAGAACAACTATTTCTCACAGCCACTAAACTACAGAAAAACTGTTCCTTTCATGTTTAGAGAAAAATAATCGAGGACTCACACTGTTTGTAGCATGGGAAAGCAGTGAGATTGAAGAGATTGTAGTAGCCTTCATAACATAGGCAACTGTACGAGACAATTGAAGTCTTGTTACAGGAGCCACCTCCGCAATCAGCCCAATGACAGGCTATAAATGGAGAAGGCAACCGAATTTAGCATGAACTCATCTACAAACCAGCATAAAGCAACTTGAGACATCAAGCAGATCAAAGGTAAGTAGTTACGGTTGAAAATTGATTCGTTAGCTTGTCTTGCTTTCTCCTCGGCTGAAGCAGGGGATTTCATGCATGAGAAATCGAGGGTGCCTGCAAAAAATGGGGAAGCAAGAGAAATGGTATCAGAGCAGCAACCAAATCATATAAAGTTAACGAACAAAAGAAATAACTATAAGAGTAAAATTTTTAAGGTTAAGTATCAGATATTTCATTCTTGTCCACGATGCATGTTGGCACATGAAAGAGATTATTGCCTCAAGACTAGTCGATCCCAGTCAACTGCAGTTTCAAACTCATATAGATGATACTTAATAGGACATCTTGCCATTTAAAACAACTGCACATGTAGACAAGTTCTGTGATATTGACACTACCTATCTTTATAACATTAAATGGACTCTTCTCTCTCATTTGGCTAACAACTAGTGAAAGCAAGTCTGGTAATATAAGTTCTAGAAAGATCAGTATCCGTCAATGTTTTTTGTTTTGCCACTATTCGTTGATTTTGAGTGTTGGTTTAACTATAGACATGTAATCATAGAGAAGTTAAAACTATGCTAAGTCTAGTTGTAACAGTCAGAGCTCCAAGGAAGAAAGACAGAATGAGGAAGTGGGATTGTTAGCAAAGGCTCAAGCAAACATGCATGAAGACAGCGAACTTTTAAGTCTTTCCTTTCAGCAACCATACAAGTCTGTGTCTTATAACTTTTTAGAAAAGAAATCAATAGCAATATTCAGAATATCCAAATTTATGTCTTATTAGGTGGAGGAATGAGAATACGTTTGTCAACATCAGTTTAGGTATCGCATGAACATCACATGTTATGGTTGCTTGTTTAACTTTCTTTCTAACGTTAACTAACCCACATCCCTTGTCTACAGGGTCTATACAACTCTTATATCCAAGTAATCTCCGTTCACTTAGCAGCTTAAGTTTTTCAACATAACTTTTTGACATGACACCAGAGCTAATTTCGCCCTTAGATTTATCTCGAGTGTGAGGCTCCCCCATCTATCAATTCAATGCGCTTTTTCATGTAGTCTCTCTCCAACTAATAGCTTTGGGTCGGACTTCTGTTGCAGTAACGATGTCAGACAAAATCTCAGAGTAACACGAAACCATAGACAAGATGATAATTTGATTGACCTCCATTACCTACTCAAGCTAAAAAATAATTTAGAAATTGATGATTATGACACATTCCTCTTTGATTATTTTGGGGTTCTTTTCACCTTCAAATTATTAATAACGATCAATCTAGGACTCCCCTCTTCATTTAAAATGCATAGAGAATCCACCTGGTAAACTGATACAAACAAAGCAGAAAGGAGCAATTAACACTATAGTATAGCTTAAACAGACAAACAGTTAAAACCATTGTGTTCATAGACTCATATTTGATCATGCCCTATGACCCGATTAGATTTCCTCGTCTTCCATTTAGGAAATGCTGCATACTGATGGTTCCACATATGGTCCACCTGAACTCATTTGGAAGGATGACTAGCTGAAAATAAATTATTGACAGACAGATCAAACAGACAAAGGATCACCCCAGCTTATAAAGTCTTGTTTCTGTTTTCTTCGGCAAATACTGGAAACATTCTTCTATGCACAATATGAAACTAAGTCGGACGTACTTCGTGACAATCTAGGCAGTGTGACAGAAGTTGATCTATCCCCGCTATCAGTAATTTAGTAAAGTCTTCTTTTGAAAACTTAGCTGTTGTGAATCATCCATTACCATCTCTTCATTTGCCATACAAAACTATCGGTAAAATACAGAGAGCAACCCAACAGAAGACATGTACTGAGATCATTGCTTCACATCAATTCACTTTTATCTCGACATCTAATCCTGAATAGCAGCTGCACAGAGAGAGAGAGAGAGAGAGAGAGAGAGAGAGAGATTACAGTTAGGAATTACACAAGGGAGGAAATTCAGATGAAGATCAGTGCTTGAAAGAGTATGCTTCCATCCAGGTTCACATTCACATTCAGTAAAGAAAGTGATATTCCCACTGGGCTTGCACGTTCCTCTCCCACATTGCACTTCCTTGCACACATCATCTGCAACATCGAGTCACCAAAACAAACCAAATTAAAAAAACACAAATCGAACGGCAGTCGAGAACACCCAGTTGGCCAAATGTCCGTAAAAGGACAGCCCCAGACGAAAACAAAGCAAACTCCTCTCTGAGCCAAATCGGCAAACCCCACAAGAACAGTAACCGAATCAGAAAACGACGAAACAGAGGAGCATGGTTTTCAGGGAGGTAACGACGCGAACCCGCGACGGGCGAAAGGAGAGGGGACAAGACGTTGCCGAGAGCAAGCGTGGGCAGCAGAACGGAGATCACGGCGAGACAAGCAGCAGCCGCAGCAGCAGCAGCGACGGCCAAAGCCATCACTGATCAAGAAGGCAAGCTAAGCAAGTGCTGCGGGGCGGCGACCGATTATCAGTAACGAAAGATCGGTCGACCCGCTTCCGTTTTTGTCTCTCTCGCTTGTCCTCAAAGACGAAAAAAATATTCGGAATGACTTTGGTTTACTTCGGGTGGGAGTTGAACTGGAAGTCACTGAGTCAATCTGAAGTCAATAAAGATAGATTTTTTCCTGGGTCAGAAAGAGGTTATTTTGATTACACGTGTTGTTGGGTAGTTGAGGCTTCTACATGCAGGGATAATCTAATTCTCGAAAAACTGTGGTTTTTGCCTTGAATAAAATTAAATCTCGCCTGTTGATCCTAACTTTCTAAATTTTAGGGAGGAGTAACGGCGAGATCCCTATCGTCGTCCGTGGCTGACGGGATCCCGTCCTTATAGTCGAGTCCCGTGCCGCGGAGAAGCCACGGCGACCATCTCTTGGGGCATGGCCCTAAACCTGGAAGCCCGGCACCCTCCATGGCCCTGGATGCCGAGTCTTCGAATTCGGCCGTGAAGTGAAGATTGTGGTCCATGGTGAGAGTGTGGGTCTGAGCAATGGGTCTGTAATATTTGAAATTTTTGAAAAAGTTAAAGAAAAGGTGGTGGGACCCACTTTAAATAATGAAAGCAAAAGATGGAAAAAGGGAAAGAGATAAAAAGGAAAAGAAAGCCCACGTTCGGTGGCCGAAGAAAAGAGGAGAAAAGAAGGAAAAAGAATAAGAAGAAAGGAAATGGATTTTGGCATGTGTACACGACGAATGCTTCGCTAAGCCAACTCGACTCTATAATGCAGTGCCCGGTAAGAGATTATGCTTATTGTTCGTCCAATTGAAGTAATTTATGGGTTTAGGGCTTAAATTCGGAATTTTTGGAAAATTGAGCGGCAAAGTCCGATTTTGGAGTCGTTGAGCCACGTATTTTTGTTGAAATAATAGTTTAGGGTGTTGTGGAGCAGTAGGATTTTACAGATCGTGATTTGAGCTTATGATTTGTCCGAAACAAAATTTCAAAGTTTCTCACGTGCAGTGAACAGTATGCGCCTAGCAGCTTTGGGCCCATACATTGTCATTTTTCGGCTTGATTTTGGGACGGTCAAGTTGGGATTTTTGTAATATGTTTGAAAGGCTTTCTATTAACTATAGTTGCATTCGGATCGGGGTTCGGAGAAGAAAGTTTTGCCGCAATCAAATTTTGCACTTAAACTCCATGATGCGAATGGCTTGAACAATCGCTTTGGTTATACGATTTATTAGTGCGTAGGAGTCATTTTGTTAGAGTTAAGGTGTAGTTTAGTCGTTTCATAGTTGATGTAGAGTTTTATTTTGATTTTAACATTATTTCTCGATTATTTGATAGGGCCGTGAGTTTGACGATATGAGTATTGTTCGTCATTTGGTCATAGACAATGAGGTGAGTGGTACTATATCTTCTTTAGTTTTGTAAAATTATATCTTGAAGTATATATATGTATATATATTGAATCGAGAAGAGCATTTTTATTGCATAAAAGTTGGATCGATCAATTACTACTTTTTGGTTGATTGTGAAAGTTTGAAAAGCGTGTTATACAAAGTTCGTGGAGGAATATATATGAAATTACTTTGCAATTGATTTTATGGAAATGTTTATGATGATTTGAGAAATAGATAGGAAATTGATGATGGGCTATGTTGCAAAAGGTTATTTGTTTGGTTTTTCTAAATTAAATTTCTAGTATTGGAGAATGGTTATTTATGCTCAATATGACTGTAAACCCAATGAAGGGTTTCTGGGGTATGTATACTAGGTTTAGGATATTCTTTTGGACCTAGCCATCAGCTTTGTAGGTGGAGACTTTGCCAAGGGGAAAGCTTGGTCGCCTTGTCACTGGGCATTGTGTCGTGACCATGGTAGAATATTGAGCAATAAGTTAGTTAATTGATGGACCATTGATATGTGATATTTGATGGAGATTATTCAATGGACTTGACAATTGATACTCAACTCTTGATGGTAATTTAAATGAGTTTTCCATATTAGTATAAAACTTTGATGATAAGAAATAACTCTTATATGATTTGATATGTATTTTATGTATTGAGTTGGCGTTATGAAGCTTGGTATTGTTTTGTATATATGCATAGTGGTCGTTCGATCTGCTTAGAAGATATGTACTACTTACTGAGCTGTTGTTGCTCATTCCACTCGTTCTTTAATCTTTCCAGGTTCCTCAGTTAGCAATAAATAGAGCGAGAACACCATCAGTGAGAAACTGTTGGGGAGTTCTATTTTTGGGTATGGTTTAAAGAAATGGTATACATAGTTATTGCTAGTGGTTAAGTTAGCTTAGTTCTAATTGTATATTTCTTTTTGGTGGATTATAGAAATTCTGACGTTGTAACCAATCTGTTGATCTATCTAATATGTATATATGGTTTGAAATATATATAAGTTGATATCAGGTTATTAGCTGTGTTTGAGGCTGCGTCCTTCGGGGGAAGGACGGTCGTGTCATCCCCATTCTTTGTAGTTTTGGGATGTGACAGGGTCAAAGTAGAGTCGATCATTAAACGACCCCGGCTAGGCCCAAATGTCGAGCCTATAGTAATGTCCAAAAATGCCAATGATATACAATTTACATATAAGTATTTGGGCCAATCTCAAGCTATAATTAGGTGAGCCGGGCATTATATGCAAGTCCATTGTCTAAACTCGCTATGAGAGTTGAATTTAAGATTTTGATTTGGTAGTAATGAGCATAAGATGGAGCCGCCCCATACTATCATCCCGTCGCTTTGACAACAGGGGATCATTATCTCCTTTTGCAAGGTTACCTAGCGTGAATTAATCTAGTTCGTTATTCAAAAGCTAAGGAGTCTTGGATTAGGCGTTCTATAAGCTATTTGATGAAATCGGCCAAGGTGGAAATAGTTATTTCCTAGGGAGGTTAGGGAGCCCATCGTTGTTCCTCAATAAGTGGAAGGCTTAGTTACATAAAGAATACGGAACCAAGTTGAATTTTCTACAGCTGGACGACGGGTATGTCAATTGTCAAACATAGGAAAGCTCAAAATCAAGATTTAATCATTTGAAAATATTACGTGTTACCAATAAATAAAGTATGCAAATTATTTATCATCTATGAAATCTATTTAGAGTGATTTTTCTTTTTTTTTTGATATTGAGGATCCGGCTTAGCTCACTTTACGGGAAAACAGCATCGACTATATCTCGAAGGAGACTAGCCAAATAACCCACCAGCCAAGGTCCCTCCGCTTAAGTCACGGAAATGTTTTGGAAGTTGTGGCGGACTTTAGGAGTTGAACCCTTACTTGGTGGTCAGGAGGCTAGGCCTCCTATTTAAAGTGACTTTCACTTTCAATATTTTCTAAAATTGGAACTCAAAATTTGATTTTTATTTAATCTCAATGACATGAAACCTATTAAAAGTTTCAAACGTTAACATGTGGAATGCTATATGAGTTTTTTCAAGTTTCTTTTTTTTTTTTTTGAAATTTACGTTGTAATTTTTATTCACAAATTTGGTGGAGAAAATGATAAGTAGAACTAAGAGGCAGTTGAAAATGGCACTTGATTTAATCAACGAAGCTTGGGCATCTGATGCCAATAGTTCTAACCTCAAACCCCCCCTTTTTCAAGATAACTTATGACGGCTAACGCTGCAGCGTGCGGCTACGGCTCTTGGTCGATGCATTTAAGAATTCTTGGTCGATCACGAAGTATAAAACTTCATCTTGCTGTCTCGATTCTTTTGTTTTAGCACACTGTGGACAAATGGTGAAGTTAATGGACACTAAATCCTCACGGTTTTGTTCCTCTCGGGGCAGCCCACACTACTCTCAAGATATCGCGTATGTATAGTTAGAAGAACCCAAGTCTTATAAGCTAGTCCAGAACTCCCTCTCTAAGCGATGTGGGACAAGAGACGCACCCCCTTCCTGCGCACGTCCGGGGAACGAGGCACGCATCGCCATCCCTCCTCCCCGCGGACTGTCGCCAGGGCTGTCACAGATTGAGTTTTCAGAATCTTTGTCCTGTCTCTCCATAAGTTGCACATTTCTAACCGCCCTCTGCAGAAAAGCAATCCCTCGCTCACACACTCATGGAATAACATAAATCGGACATGTCTCAGTGAAAGTGAAATCTGAAGACAGGCTCTGTTAGACCCGGAGCGGCAAGAGGTTCTAGGGAGTTCGCCGTGGAAGGTCGCAGCAAGACCGCCATTGTCATGCAGGGATCTAGCCTGAGAAAGCGGGGGAGGCCGGAGAATGATGATTAAGGGAGACTCGAGGGCTCGAAGAGAGACAAGCTTAGGACAGAGAATATCACCGAGTTGCACTCAAAGCTCCGGTCTATGGTCCCTGGCATATGTCCCAAGGTTCTGTCGCATTCCCATTCATCTTTTACATTTCGCGCGACTCTGTTACTAGTATGTAAGGATAAAAAGGATACGATTTTGATTAGATGGGACCTGGGTTTTGATTCCAGCAAACCTAGTCGTTCTAGGTTATTCAGTAGAGTGAAAAACTGGGGTGCTTTTTAACAGTGGTGAGAATCGACATGAATCGCAGACATGATTACAGCATTCTAAACCAAATTGCGAGCCTAATAGCCATGTTGATCATTGGTGCACAGAAAAATCATCTCCATCATCATAAGTAATTATCTTTTAGCAGTTCACTACCTAAGTCAATGATATTGCCAAGCAAAATACCGGTAAATTTTATGGGCTCAATTTAGTCTTATCGATCATGTTTATTAATTTTTTGTTTCTGAAGTTTCCAAGGGCAGAAGGTTTGCAAGAAGCGATTCTTTACATCAGGTCCCTTGAAGAAGAGAGGGAGAGGCTGGAGAAGCTGAAGATGTCATCTGACCAAGTAATAACCAACAGCACATCGATCAACGTCACTTTGTCTGACAGCAATCTCGCTTGCTTTGTGATCACGATGTCAATCCGACGAAATTTGGCGACCGATGTAACTAGTGTCTTCGACCGACAACGAGTAGAAATTCTTGCCTCTCACATCATGGCTCACGAAGGAAGTATCGGGATGACGGTGACGGCTGCAATGTACAATGTCGAAGACTGCACTGTCGAGAAGATTAAGCAGGACATTCTCGTGGTATGAAGTATATAAGGGTCTCAATTTCACATGCTACGACTAACATCTCGAGTTTTTCCGCACATACATAGGGTAATAGGGAAGAAGACGGAAATGTCTATGAGTATGATGGTAAAGGAGTACTAATTTCTGCACTAATCAGTGAAAGTCCATCTTAGACAATTTCAACAGAATGTTTATCAAGTTGCAGTAAAAGGTCAAAAGCTGCGCTTATGTTTTCATCTGAAAGATGAGAAAAATTAACCAGCTTTAGATGAAGAGAATCCTTGCACAATTATGGAACAAGTTACAGCTCTTTCCCGTCTGGAGCATGAATCGAAGTCGATTTACCATGGGCTGGAGATAGTTTCGGAGCAACTCCCTAGCCAGTATGATTGCTCGACTTAGCAACCTAGTCATCGAGGAAGTACAGGAGGGCCGATCGCCCGATAGTATGGAAGTAAACTCCAGTAGCGTCATTGTAGTCGCTGCGTAGGATCCACACCTATGAATTACGTTTGCGATCTTGAATCAGTGAATCACTTCCAGAGAAAATAAGCTTTCCATAGCAGTACATGCGATGAAGGCATTCTATAATATAATCACAGCCATGGCAAAACAACGTAGACTCGAGATTGAAATCCAAGCTTAAATCAATGAGTTATGAGCCAACTTAGATATATATTAACTACTCTATACCACATCACATGTGAATTTGGTGCAACAAAAGTGTAGCACCAATCGACCATTGAGATTGATATACAAGCTTAAGCGAATGAATTATGAGCCAATTTGAATATATTAACTACTTCACACCACATCACGTGTGAGTTTGGTGCAACTGAAGTGAAGTACTAATTAACCATCATCTTTGATACCATTTGTTGGGAACGCTCAGCAAAAGTATTTCATCAGGAGATTGCCCACTGGCACAACAGAAGTGAAGCACCAATCAACCATTGGCTTTGATATTATTTGTTGTGAAAGCACAGCAGAAGTCGATAATTTCACCTAGGAAGATCACCAAAAGGGATCTTGAGCCCGTTAATAAATCTAGTTAAAGTTACATTCGCTCAAAAACTTAAGTCAATAAGTTATAGGCCAACTTGCATATATTAACTATTCTACACTACATTACTTATCCAATCTGAGACTTCGCTAACACAAATTACACGTGTATCCTAACACTTATAATGATAGTCTTTCGGCATCAAAAGTTGCACATTTCATTATGGGTTAATCTTTTTTCTCGGTGACGATGGAAATACGATAAATTTTTTTTTTTAATCATTTTCATTGCAACAACAACGTGCTATCAATTAAGTAGTTTTTCTTTAGTACATGAAAAGTTCGAACAGAAATTTTTTTTACTTAACACAAAATATGTTCTTAATTTCTTTTCTTTTCAAGTACTTTGCGGTGGCCAAATGCTATCGCGTGCGGCTTCGCGGCTCTCTCCTTGCTCCTCCTATTCATCACCAAGGCGGGCAAGAGCAGAGTGCTGCTACAGCGTGGTGGCAATCTCAGACATTATCATGGCATGTCACGCCCTAACTCTCCGATGCGTGGCACCCCTTCCTTCTTTTGATCATTAATTACGACATCCCAAGAGGCGTTGCTGATCCATTCATTTTATTTTTCAATTAAACACAAGAGGAAGCAGAATCAACTTCATCCAATTATATACATTAATAGAGATAGCAAGGAAACATATCGATGCACACACTTTCATACATATATACATATACACATCAATTTAGTATATCGGAAGTTTAATAATTACACATCCGCAACGCGGATTCTTTCCGATTACCAAAAGGGGTTGGGGGTTAACCTAGCTCCTCTATCATACGATGGTGACCTCAAAAAGTGGTACCTCCCCTACGTGCCTAAGACGTGTCCATGTCGTAGTACATTGGCTCGGGCTTGGGATCAAGCTCTAGGTCTGAGTCTGACTCCGGGTCAATGACAGAGTTGTCAAGGACTTCCATGATCATAGGGTCCTAAATGGCACTCCTGGATCCCTTGCTTGGTGGCCCGTCAAACCGTAGAGAGGGCTGAAGAGCTCTGCTCTGAACCATACATACCACACCATGAATTGGTGGGGCATCGAGCTTGTTAGCCCCTCATCCACTCAGATGATGGTCACGTATTTCTCGTATACAATGTTGGTCTCCTCTATTAGGAAGGGGTCACTTGAGTGTCCTAATCAATAGACACCCCAAAACACACGTGGCTGAATGGACTACTCATGATTTGGGCATGAAAAATTTAAACCACAACGAGTGATAAAACTCAATAAGTGGACTCCCTAAACCTCGCAAAGGAGAGTACTTCGCCTTGGAGACACCCTCTATGTGTGACTTAATTGTTGATGGTAGATCAATAGTAAGACCTTTGCTTTGCATCATCTATAAGTATGAAATGAGAAACTCACCATACAATGCCCTAATGATGTATCCAACAATTACATGAATGATTCTCCACGTGAGTCCACAATTCCAGTAGGCACATGACAAACACAAATAATCTAGACACAACCATTATCACCTCTATGCACAATGCATCCACACGAGTCCAAGTTATTATGATCGCTCTTGGCCACGACCGATACTCACGTCGATGATCTTCTGACATAATCAGGCATCGTCCTACCCCCATCAAGCACAGCAACATCTTGACCTCACTTGAAGACGATATTCAATTAATAGCATTGTTCCGAAATCCATCTGCGAATGGCATTTGAATCTCCACTAGGCATCCGGAATCCATCGAACATTGTCCCCTGTAGTCATACGAGTACAGAACCATTTGAGTGATCACACAAACACATCAACCACTCAAGCCAATTTTTATTTTCCAACTTAGCTAATGCAAGAGTGTTTAATCCTCACACGTTATAAACTAACAATTTTTACACACAAAAATACCATAAAATAATTCCATATAATCACCCATCGATTAGTTGTCCACCAAAATAATCATATGATAAACTCATTCCATTATTATCAATGCAAACACATAAAACTTGACATCTCACTGCAGTACTTCATGAATCATTCCTATCATGCCTTTCTAAGCTTTCTTTTTAAACAATACTTTACAACAAATGTTATTAACTTTCATTCTCATGGCAATCATTCCTCAATTCCACACAATATCACACCATGGGTTTACTTATCAACATAACTTATCACTTTTCAAAATAAGACATCACAAGCACTTATCAATTTTCAAGATAAGCTATCACTATTATTTATTACTTTCAAGAAAAGCTATCATAAAAACTTATCACTTTTCAAGATAAGTTATCATCATTACTTATTACTTATCAAGATAAGCTATCACCATTACTTATCACTTATCAAGATAAGTTATTACAATTACTTATCACTTATCAAGATAAGTTATCACCTAATCCATCTATCTCTTAATATAATTATCATTAATCTTAATTCTAACCCTAATTCCAAGCACAACTACCATCCTAATCAAGGTTCAGGAAACCACTCACTGGACTGGCTTCTAAGCTTGGACAGTGAGCGGTGGCGGAGACGATGGCACGTGGATCATGGCGATGGATGGTGGCGGTGGTGTGTGACAAGGAAGCGGTGTGAGACAGCGATGAGGATGGCAATGGGCAACAGCGACTCACGGCCTTGAGTGGCAATGGACGGCAATGGCAATGGCGGGCGGTGGCACTGTTGGATAGAGGACGATGACAAGCAAGAAGGCGAACGGTGTCACGATGTGCAGCGAGCTGCGCCGTGAGATGGCGGTTGATGGTGGTGATGAGCAATTGAGAGAGGAAGAGAAAGAGGGGGAGAGAGAGACGTGTGAGGGAGAGAGAGCGAGGGCTAAGAAAGAGAGAAATTTGGGGGGGGGGTATGTGGTGAGAGAGTAGGAGAGGGGGAGAGAGAGATGGCGTGAGGGAGAGAGAGAGAGTTGAGGGATGAGAGTGAGAGAATAAGGGCTTCTCTTCCAAGTTTCCTCAAAACTTTGATGAACTTAATACAAAATTCCTTGAATTACTCTTGCCCAAGTCTTTTGAATGGCCACCAAGAGTTCTTGAAAATCTTCCTATCCATTCTTCAATTAAATGCTAGATTTCAAGTATGTGATCAAGTTGGAAATGAACTAAGGAAACTGTTCTGGATCAAGGTTTTCAATAGGTGCTGCCCCACCAAGTTAGACTCTCCCCTTTTCCTCTTCAAATAGGCACCTTCCCTTCTTGGAAGATAACAATTCTCGTCTCATTAAGCCAACAAACTTCTAGAAGGAATAATTTAGGGATTTGATTAAACTATAGTCCAAAGCACTATTCATGCACATTGGTATATAATGTACAAGCTTCCAAAAGGCTAAGGTGGGCTTAATTGGCCTTGATGGGCCCACCTGGGCCGCCCATGATGGGCGTGAGGCCTGTTGGGCCCACTTGCAGCTTGGGCCTTAATGGCTTCTCGTTCTGTTTTCGTTTTTTTTTTTTTTTTTTTTTTCAAAAATCCACAGTCCGCCAATGAAAAATTGAATTTTTATCCTAAGGTGACCATTCCTTATTTTTACATGAGTTATCGATTTCTGTCGTAATTCTATTCCTCAGATAGATTTAAATTGAGGATATCACATGTGCTCCTCTTCTCCTATAGAGCGGCGCGGCCTTGGCTGTCTGGGCCACCGGCCACAAGGGGAACTCACACGTGCAATGGGGGAAATGTACAACGTCTTTGACAAGTCCAGTGACCATGTGCCTATCGCTAACATCTCGTCTCTGGGTTTTGGGCTGACGTGCCATTCCAAAGCCCCCTTTAGTTTATCACACGTTTCAATATTTAAGGTTCTTTGACCAATTTTTTTTTTTTTTTTAGGTTCTTTTCTCTATATTTGGTATTTAATGTTGGTAGGCTAATGAGACGTGCATCTTTGTCTTTGCAAATATTGCTTATGTAAGATATTCCATATTTTTTTATTCATAAGAAATTGGCTGTTCGATAAAAGTAAATCTGCGTTCTATCAGTCAATAAAAGAAAAAAAAATTGGAGGAAACGACTTCTTACTAATTCACATGAAGCCATGAAAAATCCGTCAATTTTCCTAAACCCGTTTATTTAGACTGCCTCTCCTCATTTTATGGTATCATTTTTTAAGTGATCATTGTGATAAGTAAAGGTTAGGTGGAACTCTGCAAAACCTCCTAGTCTTGCCGAAGTTGGGCGGGCTCGACTTTTTGACGAAAGCCCATTGGCTAAATATTTGTCTTTCTAGCCTCACGGGCTTTGTGGGCCACCCTCCCATTGATCATCTCTATTTGCAATGGGTGAACGGTGTCATTCAACTAGGGATATTAGGCCGACAAGTCAATTGAATAACACTGTGCGAAGCACGGATCAGCTTAGTGGGTCGTGTTGCCACAACCGAGTTAAGGTTTCTAGTGGTAGTCTAGATAACCCTAGCACCCAGTATGAATAACGTCTTATTTTAATGTACCGGTGCTCACATGCATTCCTCCCCCAATTTCCCACCAAGTTTTTCTTCTCGATCAAGCAGGAGTACGGAAGCTTCACCGGGGGGTCACCCTCCCTCAGAGGGTTCTCTTTTTTCTCCCTTGACCCTTTTAGGGACATATACTGGTCCAACCCTTAGCATGGGTTGTTTTAAATGTTCAAACATTTGTTGAAAGTGACGGTTAAACATTTGGTGTAGGCTTTTTCTTTTGTTAGAAAAACAGTACAGGACATGCCAAGAGGAATTTAAGTTGCTTCACACCCAGGAAGAAGGGGGGAATAGAAAAATTGGAAAATACAAAGGCAAAAGGCATAGCAACGACGTAAACCCTTACCGACCTTGCATGTGCTTAAGGACATGCAGACAAAAAAGGCGAAACGGGTCCTCCATATTTTATTTAATCATATGCACATGCATTTATACTTTTCTAATATAGTCCATCCAATGAACTCTCCAAATTAAAAATAAAAACATCAATCAAAACACCAAATATTTCTAAATATCTGTACTATGTGAATAGTGTGTTCTCAGATAACCAGCTGTATCCATATGTTCTGTCTTCGGTTTTCTTCTATAAAAATAACATAAAGTTATGTCTAAATTTCTTTTATTTCATCCTATGCATCACCTACTTCTAGAATCTGCACTTTTCCCCTTGAGCTTTCTCGGAATCTAGATCACACCTTGAAGTTTAGGAAAGTACAAGGATGTATGGAGGGTGGGAGTTATGTATACTTCTAAACCTCATGGGCAAAATGTAAGACTAATGGAGCAGAATTAATTGTGCTTTCATTTAAAAATATTTATGGGATTAAGAATTTTTTTTTGGTCGAAAAAACTTGTATCCATGACTCAAAAGGATACATGAGAAGTATATAGACTTTCGTGGTAAAAAAAAATCAAAATAAAGCAAAGGCCAAAACACTACAAAACAAAGTCAAATCCAGAAAACAGAGAGGATTAACAAAGCACCGGCAAGGTTAAGCATACACTCATTCTAAAATAACAGATTTGTCAAGCAAAATAATTGGTAGTTAATCACTAGATCTCATATTGTCGTCAGTAATGAGCATATATCAGAAATTTCTTCTCCAATAACTAAGATTATCGCACGCCTAGGTTCGGTTTCCTCTACACCATTGCTATATGTAGACAATTAAAATAGGTTGAATAGACACGGATCTAACCTTTAGAAGAGAAAGTCTTCATAGTTTAGTGAGACGCTTGAACTCCTACAATCATCATTGAAACCGGAGGCAAATGACCTGTACATGGACAAAGTATAGGTGTATCGAATCCCTTAAAACATTATTAAACTCCCATATCTAAATTGGGAAAGAAGAACTCCTAAATTTAGAACTAGATTTAGAATACTAATAAATTACACAGGGTAAAATTTAGTCTATTAAATAGAAATACTAAATTCTTTTTTTTACTAAAATCTAACAAAAGCAAAATGGCAGCAGTATCAATGGACCGCACTGCCTATTACCCTTTGAGAAGGACGTACATAATTTATTTTTAGAGACAATGCTTGCTTGTCATAGAGGTTTTCGCTTTCCCAACAAAATCCTCACGCAAAACGACCCATCAAATGGGACATGAAGATAATGAAAATTGACCTTCTAGCCATGTTAATGATCTATAATAAGAAGTTTAAGAAGTTAATCTTTATCTTAGACTCTATTTGTTTTGCAAAAAATGAATGGTTGAAAAATACTTTCCTAAAAAAGATCTCTTCTATTGTTTAAAATTATTAGTCAATGAAAATACTTCTATTATTGACAATAATTTATTTCTAAATATTATCATAGACAATGAAAATATTTTTCATTCATTCATTTTTATAAGTGGTCCAAGGGACTTTTTAGAAAATATTTTCAAATCATTCATTTTTGTGAAACAAATACACTCTTATATTTCTTCTCCATCCATACTGTCTACAATTAGATTATAAATGCTTTTGCAAGATTTGTCCCATATATTTTATATCTATTTAAGAGGAAGACATGATGATGTACTCAAGTGACTAGACCAAGTAAAGTGACAAATCTCAATAGGTGCAGTGTCTCCCTAAACAAAACAACGAGTGAAAGGACCAAGAAATATACACGCCACGTGATTGCCAACTAATCCTTTCCACATTAAAGAAAATCGATGTTGATGATGAGATGAGACTTCTTAATTCCTCCATAATTGGTTGGCAGGACAAGGACAACACCACCTTTAGGGTTCCGTGCATCCTATACCATAGAGTTTCCCGAAGATTATTTTATTGAGCTTTTGTACGAATTTATTTTTGTTTGCTATGTGGTTTTTAAGGCAATGAAAAGGACCAAACAATGGGGGAAACATAACTAGGGGTGTGTGGTAGAAGAGCTGAGTGCAATTATTCTACTATGTTGTTAAAAATGCCATAAATTGGTATAATAAATGGTGCAGTTAATGCATTTACGGGATAATAAGTTAAGCATTTTAAACTCATGAATATTAAAATTGTGTTTATTTGAGTAGGACTGGGGTGTTTTTAGGATGATGAAGCCCTTGCATGGTGGACAAGGACTGACTTGCCGGACCATGGACATCGCTGAGTCTTCCTTCATCTGTTGATCTTGTGCATGGATCGTTTCTATTGCTTTCTTTGTTTTCTGCTCCCGTTTTCGTAGCAGTGACTTATCTTTCGATCGGTTATTTGCCATCAATGCCTGGTACACTAAGATCGACATAATAAATCGATGTACTAGTTGATGTGATAGATTCTAAGTGCACAATAAGTAAATTATAAAGTGTAGGGATAGAAAACTTGCTTCAATAAGAAAATGATGGCAATTATGCACGAAACATGTGGTTCGATTTCTATTCTAAATAGATTAACAAAGTAGAACCAAGAGAACGATGGGACTAGCCGCACTAGCCATAGACACTTGTACTAAGTGTGACTCTAGCATGGTCATAGAGTCGGTGGGCTTACGAACAAAGGTGGATACCCTTGACATCTAGAAAGAAATTTCAGGATTGAGATAGACGACTCATAATGCGGGCATGCGTTCGAAGTGGCATCTATCTTAATACCATTCTAGGAGATCCTATGTGGCCTAGGTCCTATAGTAGATTGTGTATACAAAAATGTAATGCTAAAGCATTAAAAACATGAACAATAGTTTACATCAAACATTGTTTCAATATTCGGAAAGTAAACATTCATTGCTCAACACATATCAGCAAGCCATGGTTAGCAATCACTCCACTCATTGTAGCTTCCAATTGCAAAAACATTTAACACTCAATGTTAGGGATGTACAATATCCTCACGGCCAAAGAAAAATATTTTTCAAAGCAAGAAAATCGGCCTAACTCTACTAAGAGTGTTTTTTCATCCTCAGTGGAGTCGATAAGTTATCGCAACCCTTGTGAAGGTATGCCATGTAAGAGTATATTAATGGATTACTAAGTTTATACTTAGCTCGTGTTCTCTCATGCCCATAGCAATTCGTAACTTAAGTTTAAGTTATTAACATGCAACATCATTTTCATTTAAGAGCCGCCATTAATCTATTTTTGTAGGTTGATTAGAAACCCAAGTAAAATATCAGGAGATGATGGGATTTACTTTAGCAATGACTACACCATGTGGGCCCGTGAGTATACATAGGAGTAAACCATGCCATAATGTGCAATTGAAGATTGTTTTAGTTGAATAAAATAGTCTAGAATAAAGCGGACATGACTCTTTTACATTTTTTGTCTTTGGCTTCTCCTTAAGGTAGATGGCATTGTCTTTATCTTAGCAAGTCCTTAAACTCCTATGCTTGAACTCTAGGAGGTAAAATTTTGGGAATATTTCATAAGGTTAGGGAAGAAAAACTTTCCTCTAACCATTGTCATTGCGATGACCACGCTATCTGATTTGTGGAGCGCCCTCATATCACAATTAAATCTAGTACTATATTCATCCAAAAGGACAATTAAGGACCGATTTCACTATAGTCAGATTAGATTTGTTGAAAAGCTAAGGATAAGACGCTAAAAAAAGTCACAAATAAATTTTTATGTACCTTCATAGTAATATTTCGTGATTCCTCAAGTTGCTAAAAAATCAACAACTCGTCTCGATGGTCTTTTATCTGAATTGATAATTATGATTGCACTTAAAAATACAAAGGAATGTTATTTAAAGAGTATTAGATACTTGTTCACAATGTGAGGGTCAAAAGACGAAGGTCATTAGCTAAGTAGCCCGAAGGGTGCTTGAAGTCATTGAATTTAAACATGATTTTCGATATTCTCAAGTTGATTAAGCCAATTAAAATCAATTGAGATACTCTCATAAGATTTGATTGATTTGATTTCAACTAATTTGGATTATTTCTTCTCAAATTAGCATATTTCTCTCCCAATTGAGTTCAAGATTTCTTTACAATTAAGTCCCTCAATGACTAAATTGCATAAAATTTAGTCAAGAATTGATTGACCGATTTGGACCGGTCCAACTGGCCTAACCGGCCTTCGGCTGGAAAATGGTCGGTTCATCCATTTTCCGGTGAGCCTCCAGCAGTCGACGACCACCCTGAGGTAGCAAGCCTCATGGACAACCTTCCCATTTCTTTAGTTTACTAAAATTACAAAATTACCCCATTTTGTGCAAATTTACCAGAATATCCTTGGTTCAATTTTTAATTAAAAAAGCGATGCAATTTTGGTCGTTCATCAAGAGATCAGTCTTAGCTACTGGATGAGCCACATCATTAATCCATGTGATTAAAAAATTGACCAATCTCAAGTTAGCTTAAGCACTAAGTTTACGTGATCTTATCTTAAAAGATGAGATCATCAATGGCTAGGATTTCATCTGCTCTAGGTATGTATAGATTTCCCTCCAAAATTCAATGGAGAGACAACATTTTCCAGATTTAGTTTCTCTCTCTTCCCCCCGCTCTCCGTCTCTCACTGCCACACGTTGTCTTATTCCAGCGGTCCACCGCTCGTCGATCTCCCCTACGCCGTCCTCTATTCAATCGCAACCTCAGCTACCGCCTCCTCAGTGAGGCCCGATCGATGGTGTTTCCTCTCTCGTCTTTGCTCTCTCCCTCTTCCCCTTTACCCTCTCTCTCGCCATCTCTCACTGCCATGCGCTGTTTTATTCTGGCTATCCACCACTCATCGATCTCCCACATGGCGTCCGCTATTCAATCGCAACCTCAGCTACTACCTCCGCACACCGACGAGGCCCGATCGGTGGTGTTTGCTCTCCAGTCTTTGGTTTGTGCTCCAAGCCATCTTAGCTCACCAGCAGTTCCCAAGCTTCCACTGCGTTCCGGCAGCGATCCTTAGCAGTTCGACCATTGTGAAGCCATTCCTTGACAAGTTTACGATCTTGTGGCGGCTGTACTTTAGCCGAATCATCGCTGGAGCTCCTTAAACCGACGACATCCTCCTTGGTTCCAATAGACTCGTTCGATGCTAGAGATCCAATTGATGACTTGATCAGCCAAATCTAGTGGTCGACAACCTCCTTTGGTGATCCTCAGTTCGTTTTGACATCCTTAGACGAATCCTAAATCCCAAAGTGGTGATCGCTTAGTTTGATTTGGCTCGAGCTTCAAGAAAATCAAGTTATAGTGCATACTAAACTTGAATCCGATGAAGCGAGATCATGCTAGGCGATCGGGGCTATGATTCAAATCCTAGGACACTATTACATGCTTAAAATGATGATTAGGATAGGTGGTGATTATTGATGATGATTGAACATGATTGCATTCCTTGTTGATTGCATGTATGTCTATTCTGGAAACTCGGATGACAAATTGGACAGATTTGTTTAACATCTTCAATTGAGCTTGTATATGATTTTGATTATCTTTGATGCCTTCTAATGCTTTGTAGAAGGTTCCCCTCTACCGAAAGGGTAGTTCCCCTCTACCAGATGGGTAGTCCCCGTTTCGCGTTACTCTGTCATCATTCTCGGAGCCTCTGCGTGCTTCGTGCCTGACCATCTCCTCCGTTTACCTCCCGCTGCGAATCGTTGTATAAAGGTAAACCCCTTTTTTCGGAAACCCTAACTTCGCCACTTCGCCTCAATAGCACGGCCCCGATGCACCTACACTCACCAGAGCTCCCTTCAAACGCCTCTTTCGCGATTCATCCAAACCCTAGCATCCTACACACAGAACATGGCAGATCAAAACAACGAGGAAAGAAGACTCGCGGCTCTCGCAAAAGCATGGGAACGCTTTGGAATGAAGTTGAGGTCGTTCATATACCAGGTTCTATTTCTACGAGAAACCGGCGAATGTCGCAAAACCTTATTTGGCAAATTCTACACAAACCCAGCTTTGAACTACACCGCATTTCTAACTTTGATGCGGAAAGCGTGGAAGACAGATAATTTTACCGTACCACACCGGAACCCGGCTTCTTCTCATTCTCTTTCCACTCGGAAGCCGACGCACGAGAGAATACTCCAGTCGGGGCCTTGGTCGTTCTCCAGTCATCTCCTAATACTGCGACAGTGTGAACCAGATACGCCTGAGTTCTGTTATGATTATAAACACTGTGATTTCTGGGTAAGATTCATCGGATTACCGTATGGAAGAGTTACCCATGATGTGATTGAGGAAATTGCTTCAAGAATAGGAGTAGTTGTTGAAGTAAAACTGGAGGAAAAAGCGAATAGCACCTATAAAATGGGTAAAGCCGAGTGACTTTGTCATTAAAGCAACCTCTCAAGCCCGGCGTGATAGTAAACTGGAGAATAAAAACTCGGGTTGAATTTAAATATGAGAGATTGCCCTACTACGCTATTCATGTGCCAGAATTGGCCATTATACTACAGAGTGTACTGAGTTTCCAATTAAGGAGTCAGGGCTGGAACGAAATTTACCGACCAGATATGGAGATTGGCTGCGAGCTGATGTGAGGGAACTTAGTCCCTATGGCAAAATCTTCTATGGCCATAAAGAACTCCCCGAAGAAGTGGATGTGGTCTTTGGAGACTCCACTACATCCTATTTCCCGACACGTGAGAACCAATTAGTTCCTCATCAACACAGCAAACCCACGTATATAATACCCAGCCAGAAGGTCAGGATGCATACCTAATGTCCTCCTCTCGGGACTTAATCGTGCTAGACTCGACCAATCTCCAGAAAAGGGGAAACAGTTGCATTGACGAGGAATCTATCCTGACTATCCAAGAGGAGCAAATGAAGGAAGATGTTGGAGACCGAGAAAAGGACCCCCTCGCAAAAAACGAAAGGAAAGAGTGTAAAGGTGGCTAATGCAAAAAAAGCAAAAAGGTTTTGTCCATATGGAGCACAACCTTCACCTCAGCATGCAGAGAACAGCATTCAGCTTGTGGAAACACCCATCAGGGTGGCAGAGAAGTCAGAACAATGGGCTCTGGTGGCTAGCCCTAATAAGCCACCAAAGTACCCATGAAAATCTTAAGCTGGAATTGTCAGGGGCTGGGCAATCCCCTGACAATCCAGGCCTTGCGAGTCACTGTGACTCAGGAACGGCCCAACCTAGTTTTCATAATGGAAACTAAGAACTCAGAACAGAAAGTGCTTAAAATAAAACGAAGACTTAACTACCAGAACAGCTACATTGTTAATCCAGAGGGTACAGCCGGGGGTTTAGCTCTATTCTGGGATGATCAACTGAAGATCTCAATCGAGTCCTCCTCAGCCACAGCAATCTATACCAAGTGCCACCTGACAGATCGAGATCAGAAAATGAAAATTATTTTTCTTCATGCGCCCAATGCATTCAGAGAAAGAATTCAATTATGGCATAACATCTACTCAGCAAGTATGAACTACAGACTACCATGGCTGTGTTTGGGCGATTTCAATGAAATACTAAATCATTGGGAGAAAGAAGGAAAATACAGGGCAGAAACTTACAGGCTAACAGCTTTCAGAGATTTTGTTAATCAGTGCTCCCTGATGGACCTGGAATGCAAGGGTTGCTTTTTCACCCGGTCAAACAAGCGTGAAGGAGAGAACCTAATTAAAGAGAGACTTGATAGAGCATTATGCTCACACCAATGGAGAATTACTTACCCCGAGGCAACCGCTTTGCGCTCCCAAAGAATAGGATCGACCACACCCCTATCCCGCTATCTCGGACCAACCTATGAGAAGAAAACGAAAGCCGGTTCGAGATATGAAGCTTCTTGGATTGATGAAGTAGAGAGTAAAAAGATTGTCACGATACCGGAGTGACCCCGATGCACTTGACCTTAATCGGTGGACAAACCGAAGCGTGTACAACATAAGCTATTGCGGTGGAGTAGAAAGCAAATTCGGCAATGCAAAGAAGAGAATTACCTTGCTCAAAGAAGAACTCCAGAACCTGATGAATAGCAAGCAAAACCATGAAGAGACAGCTCAGGAGAAAGAAATAACTAAAGAAATTGACCGTTTATGGAGACAAGAGGAAATGTATTGGGGCATGCGGTCCAGACTAAGTTGGATCAAGTGGGGCGATAAAAACACTCGATTTTTTCACGCAACAACAATTCAGAGGAGATGCAGAAATCAGATAAAAATGCTGAAAAAAGACAGTGGCGAATGGGTAAGAGGGGAGGAGCAGCTACAGGGGATGACAGAGCAGTTTTTCAAAAACTTATACACATCAGTGGGAGATAGGAATTGGCAACCTATTTTACAACACATTCCCACTTTAGTGAATGACCAGATGAATAGTACCTTAACGGCTCCTTTCACTGAGGAGGAAGTTACCACAGCTATGCAGCAGCTTGGGGCTTACAAGGCACCTGGCCCGGATGGATTCCATGGGATCTTCTATAGAGAACATTGGCCTGTTGTTTTCAAAGACATCCATCAAGCCCTACAGCTCCTATTCACCACAGGCCACCTAGATCCTGCACTAAAATGTAACACAAATGATACCGATACCCAAAATCCCTCGGCCCGGAAAAGCGGAGCAATATCGCCCTATCGGTCCGCAACTTCCTATACAAAATAATCTCTAAGGCCCTTACAAACAAAGGCTCAAACCAATCCTACCCCACATCATTGCGGAGGAACAGAGTGCGTTTGTAGGAGGCGGGCGATTCGGGATAACATATTGATAGTACGGGAAGTGCTCCACGGACTACGAACTAGCAACGGGAAAAAGAAATTTCAAGCAGTCTTAAAACTGGACATGCAGAAGGCTTACGATCGCATCGAGTGGGATTTCCTAGAGGCATGCCTAACAAAAATAGGCTTTTGTGATAAATGGGTGGCATGGATCATGCAGTGTGTGAGAACAGTATCCTTTAGCATAAACCTCAATGGAGAAAGATTACCTTTCTTTAAACCTACCCGTGGCCTGCGACAAGGAGACCCACTCTCACCGTACCTTTTCATCATTGTAGCCAATGTATTGTCGTTTATGATGAAGAAAGCGATGCAGAGGGTACACTCACGGGAATCGACCGAATTGTCAATGCCCCACCCCGTCCCACCTCCTATTCGCCGATGACTCGATCTTCTTCCCCGCATGGCACAGTGGTGGAATGTCAAAATCTTGCTGCTATACTAAATCAGTACTGCTTTGCTTCAGGCCAGGCCATCAACCTTAACAAATCAGGCATCTATTTTAGCAAAGGATGTCCTACATCCCTGAGGAACAATATGGCGAGATACTCGAGGGTCCCGAAATCACAAAGACAAGGGAAATACACGGGAATACCTTCAGTGGGGGCAATCCAAGAAGGACATGTTTGCTTGGATCCTAGCTCGGGTGAATTCCAAGTTGAGCGGTTTGGAAGGAAAACTGCTATCAAAAGCCGGAAAGGAAATTCTCATAAAAGCCGTTGTACAAGCTATCCCTCAGTACGCAATGTCAATATTTAAAATCCCCTTATCAATCTGTAAAGCTATAGAGAAGAAGGTTGCTACCTTTTGGTGGAAAAGCAACGAGAAAAAAACTGCAATTCACTGGAAGAAGTGGGAGTTGCTGAAAACAGGGAAAAGAGAAGGAGGACTGGGTTTTAAAGACCTACAGACAGTAAATAAAGCACTGTTAGCAAAACAGATGTGGCGCATAATTAAAAATCCTAATTCCTTGCTAACCAGAATATGGAAAGGGCTGTATTACTCACAGGGAGACTTCTGGAATGCAGGCAGAGGGTCACGACCCTCGTGGGGATGGCGAGCATCATCATGGCAAGGAACTCGGTTGCTCCTCAGGTTATGCATAGGATCGGAAATGGCAAAGACACCCCCATTAGAACAGCAAGATGGTTAAAAAGTGGTGTAATAGAGGAAACAGCAACTCAAAATGAACCAGGACAAGTCTCAGAACTTATCAATCCAGATACAGGTACATGGAACGAAACCTTAATACACTCTATGTTTGATGAAAGAAGAGTGCAGGAAATTCTAGCCACACCCGTTGGCCTACCTGACGAGAAAGACACACTGGTTTGGATGCATACAAAAACAGGGGAGTACTCAGTTAAAAGCGGCTATTCCACGTTCAGAAAAGACTCTGTTATCACACAAGAAACGCAAGCAACTTCATCCTATCAGGTCAATCCCGAACTATGGAAAAATATATGGAAGACCACGATCCCACCTGAACAAGAATCTTTCTCTCGGAATGCATGCAACAATGCCCTAGCTACAATGGCAAATTTACACAACCGTAAAATCACATCCTCCCCCTTGTGCCCTATCTGCAAAACAGAAGCAGAAACGATCGAGCATACCTTCCTTCTCTGCCCATGGACTATAAAGATCTGGAGTTCGGCCCCCTTGCATATACAGATTTCCAGAGTCGGCCTCACCCGGTTCGAAGAATGGATCTGCGACATACAACAATCTTCATCAACCTCGGCCAAATTTAACCTAATAGCTGAGGTATTATGGAGTATATCGGGAAGGAACGAAACAGATTCGTTTTTAATCAACAAATTCCGAGACCGAAATCAACCATAGCCAGAGCAGAAGCATCTACAGAGAGCTACATAGCCACGAATTACGGTAAAAACAGCAAGAAGAAACAAGAAAACTCTCCTGACTCTTGGCTTCCACCCCCCCTCCAGAACAATTCGGATTAACGTGGATGCAGCTTTTGACCCGATCCGGAAGGGAATACAGAGATCACCGACATAATAGATCCCCCCACCGAGAGGACAGGAACTCCCCGACATCGTGCGGCCATAGCATGTGTATGTAGAGATCACCGAGGCCTCATCGTCGATGGATTTGCGAAACCAGTAGCTGCGGCTTCGGCTCTCCAGGCGGAAACGATTGCCATCGACGAAACCCTAAACTTTATCGAGGCTCGGAACATTCTCTCTCCTCAAGTACACTCGGATCGCCTATCTCTTGTGCACGCTCGAAGACTTCAACCGAGTTGAACGGGAACCGAACCCGATCGTGAGCCGGGCCCGGTCAAAACTACTCCACCTCCGGGCTCGAAGCTGGCCCATTGCAACAGAAACTCAAACCGCCCAGCGGACTGGATAGCGAAGGCATGCCGCACCAAGACTTTACCACCGGACTGGATTTATAATCCCCCTGTTTTATTTGATCTACTTTGCACCGATGCTCTGAGTGTTATGTTTCATCGCTCGACATAGTTAATGAAATGATGATGTTTCATGTTCAAAAAAAATGCTTTGTAGAAAACTTTCCGAGCTTTCCGTAGGAACTTGTTTGTTCAATTTGGCCATCATTTGCTAGGTCAAATAAGTCTTACAAAATTGAAGTCAAATCTAGAAAATTGACGTGTTCTGCAAGTGTTTCGTTTCTATGACCTTTTTCTATTTGCCAATTTTCTATGATTTCTTTTGTTTATATTCTTAAGTCAGTGCCTCAATGCAAATTATTCATTAGGTTCAAATCTACGACATATAAAATTTCCGTGATGATTGAAGCTAGTTTACGTAGGTCAGTTGCGTTTAGAACATCTGTGTTTACTACTGTGACTTTGCTTTGCTAATTGACCTATTTGCATTCCCCGACTTTTGTAAATCATACATTCGAAATATTTGGTTGAAGTCTCCTTAGAATTTGTTCATTACCTCCTTATCTACAAAATATATAATTTTCATGAGGATTGGACAAGATTAGATTAGGTCGATTCTGCTTAAACCGAACATATGTGTTACTGGAAATTGGTTGTTATGACTGGTATGCATGCAATCAATAATTTTTGTAAAATCAAACAATTGGAATCGGAGGTCGAGGTCTTCCTAAATGTTGTTTGTCACCTTATGATCTGCATTGCCTACAATTGCTGGGTCGAAAGAAGTGCATTAGGTTGATACGAATTGCTTGAAACCGAACAATTTAGGTTCTGGAAATTGCCTATTCCTAAATGACACCTGTCAATTTGTGGTGTTCTATAAATTCATATGTTCTAAATCAGGATGTGATGTCTTCATGAAAATTGTGGGACATTTCTTGATCAATGTTGTATAAAAATATCAGATCGAATGAGTTGCTTTAGGATGGTAAAAATAGCTATGAACCAAATATGATTTTCCCACGATGACCATTACAAGTTTGCTTATTCTTACAAATTCATGCATGCCGAATTAGGTGAGAGGGTCTTCATGAGATTTGTTTGGGACATGCTTAACTTCATTTTCAAAAATTTTCAGAAAATAAAAACGCGATTTGCTATTTGTGCTGACCCTCTTGAAATTGCATGACTTGCTAAAAATCCAGTTTCCAGAACTAATCTTTGGGCATTGTTTGATTTTTTATAAACTCATATGATGTAAATCTTTGTATGCATTCTTCATGAAATTTTTAAAGAACTTTTCAAGCTATGATTTGGCATTAGTTTCATTAAGTTTGAAATTCTTTAGTGTATTCAAAAGAGGGCCTTCAAGGATCTTTGTCGCAAGTCACCGGAGGGAAGGATCGATCACCAGATCGTCAGATCGGGATGGAAATGTGTTCATCGGCACACACGCCGATGTTGGATTCGAGAGGAAACGGCTTTTTCCGTCAACAGGCGGAGGCGGCACTTGCGACCAATGAGCTATGTAGCACCGACACGCGACACGTGACACGCGACACGACACGACACGACACGACACGCGACACGTCATTTCTCAAAAAGTATAGAATTTCGACACGTTCCGACACGTTAAATATTAAATAAATATTTTTTATATATAAATGCATAAACAACTAAATAATAATAATAATAATAAGAGCCTAAAATTAATTTATACTAAAAACATTAATCCTACATTTGTTAATATCATATCAAAAGTGGAAAGGAAATAAAAATAGAGAAAAATCATATCAAAACCGATATGCCCTTTAGGTTTTCAATTTTGATGCCACTTACTTCATAGATGACTTATTCAAAATAGAGCGCTTAATACATAAAAATGACAAAAATAAGTCCGTTCACTCAAGGTAAATCCTACTTGGTGCATAGCAGCAAATAAGAACTCTTCCCCTCTGAAATCATTTTTATAATGCCTAGCAAATTCAACTCCACCTTAATCTCTGGATTATTGCTAGGTTTCAGAATTTCCCTTACTCTTATCCGTGTATCCTTCTACCATAATCGCAAGCAACAATTCAGCAATCCCAGTTCTCCTAATAAGCATCAATGTAATACTCGGATTCGACACAATGCATAAATTGTTAATACAAAAGATACAAATAAGAAGCGCCTCGCCTAGCCCCTTCACCTCCAACATCTACTTCCCATGAAGACTGAAGAGAAGAGTCCAGAGTCTCCACTCTCCAGACCTCGTGCGTGACTGAAGTTTAGCTTTTATTATTTTTATTATTTTTATTTTTTTCATATATTTATATTTACACCCCAGAAGTTTTGAAAATTTATAAAAATAACCCCGTGCGTGTCGGAGTCACGTGTCGAAATTTCCGACTGGCGTGTCGGAGCGTGTTGGAAACAGTTGACCGCGTGTCGGTTTTTCCGACTTGCGTTGACCGCGTGTCGAAGCGTGTCGGAACGTGTCGGAGCGTGTCGGACACGTGTCGGAGTGTCGGACACGACACGAAGGGTCCCGGAGAGTGTCCGTGCTTCTTAACCAATGAGGAGGTGTCAAGGCAGAGGTGGCCGCGCCGGTGTGGCGTCAGAAACGAGTGATGATTAGTGAAGCCGCGCTGGAAAGAGAGAGGAGGAGAGAGGAGAGAGAAGAGAGCCAGAGAGAGAATTGATCTAAAATTTGTGAGGCTCCACTCAAATTTGGAGGGAAATTTGGTTTTATTATCAAATCCTAGCCATCGATTCAATGCGGCGACTAAGGTTTGATCATACAAGTCTAACTAAATTCCTTGGTAATTTAAGTACGATTGAAATTTGACGTGTGCTTACTTAGATAGTGATGATTCGTCGGAACAGTCCAAATCGATTTCGTGACTTAAGGTCTATCTAAGGGCATTTTCATAATTTCCCAAAACTAGGGATAATTTGCAAAATCTGAGAAATTGGAGGGGATGGGGGAGTCGTACACATGGCGAGGCACCATGTGGTCATTGGTCACCAAGCACCGGCCACAGGAGGGCCGAACCGGCCTCCTCCACCAGTGACCAATCAAATGGATTTGACCAGTCCAAACCAATTCGGCCAGGTCAACCACCCCTTGGACGGTTTGGTCCCTATCCTCTTGAATTTTACGCAATTTACTCCACTCATGGACTAAATTGAAAAGAAATCTTATCTAATTTGAGTAAAAATGGTCTAATATGAAGGAAAAAGGTCCAATTTTGAAGGAATTAGGCCAATTGAACTATTTAAATGCAATCTGGTAATTTTCTATTGCCTAATTAACATGAAGAACATTGGCCTCATGCCATGGGTACACATAATCAGATTTCCTAGGCTAAATTGGAAAATTTTACGCAATTGTCGGTCCAAAAGATGCAAATTAATTGAAATTGAATTTAATTAAAATTGTGAGGCACCTATCAAATTAATTGCCATACCTAGAGTACCCTATTGCACTCAAATTGACCTTGAATTGATAGCGCAATTTTTATGCTAAAATTGAATCAGGGTCTAATGATGAAATCTAACCTCAATTTTTGAAATTATACCTTAATCTCAAATGAGTCAACTTGAATTTCATCGATTAGAGTTCATTATCTTGGTTTTCTCATATTCAAGTAAGCTAAATTCCTCAAATTAAAGCGTTCCCAAGTGAATTCCCTAAAATTAACCCCTAATTCAAATATATTCCAAAAAAATGAGTGGAATGAAATTGTTCGTTTGCAAATCATGTAGAATCGACCTAGACCCCCTAATCAGGGCTAAAAATGAGAATCCATATTTCGGCACTCCCGATCTCAAAATTGATTGAACGAATGAATGGGTGATGATCTTCAAATATCGTAAAGGGAACTAAGCATAGTTATGACTAGAATGAAAGTAATTTTATTTTTGGCTGATTTTAGCCCTATAACTAAAAATTGGAAAACAAGGCTCTTAATCGATTTTTGCAAAAAAAAATTATCCTAAAGTTAATTTGGGATTAAAAGGAATCTTTTTGCATGAAAACTGAATTTTTGATATGGGGGTTTGACTTTTGCTTTGGTCAACCCGAAAGTTAACCATTTGATTTTTTGGGTTTTTATTGGAAACGACAATCATTTGACTTTTCAGATTTTTATTGGAAACGACTAGGAAATTATCTAAAAATGACATTCTCAAATAAAAAAACGAAAGCTAACACTTTTTGTTCGAAAAAGGGCTCTATTGCGATTAGAAACCCTAATCTTGAGTTTTCTACCTTTATCAACGCATCAACAAGGCAAGAAAGCGGGCTCGGATGACAAAGAGACATTGACCTCGTTGTAAAGTGAGGTTCGACCTCGCTGTAGACCGAAGCGACGTTCGACCTCATAATATGAGTCAATAATTAACAGGAGATATAGAGAAAAGGAAAGAGCAGCACAAGCTGACATCATATGAAAGATGGAATTAAGGAATGAAACTATGGCTTCTCAAGATCGACCGTGTCCTAAGGGCGGAGAGTTCTCCAAGATGTTCATGGTCGAACCCAAGCTGCTTGTGAGAAGCCATATATTAATTGGTGTAAAATCAACACCAATGTTTTGACGAAAAAAAAAAATCAGACTTTAAATTGAATGCTGATGGGTTGACGTGCGAATCAAACCCGTCAAATCAGCTGGAATAATCGTTGATAAGTTCACGAAATAAAAAGAGGACGTTTAACATTAGAACTCTAGTTTTAAGAATGCTTTAGTAAGAGCAATACCAGAATGGGAAACACCCTATATGTACATTAAAGAACAAAATCGTGAAGTTCAGTATAGGGCATGCCAAATCTCAAGTGAGTTAATTCAAGACATGAGAGCAGTTAGTGCCCGAGGCATAAAGCTATTGAAGAAATGACTGACGACATAAATTTTGTCATCTTGTAAAAGATAGTGCAATCATTTTACTATCAAGCCACCACGCTTGGTACCCGGTTGTACCCTTGAATAGTTTATCAATCCCTTTGTCGATTGCGCCTCCTATCATGAATGAGTATTCGGAATGGTCAACCTATCTCACTTTCCAAACCGTCGTTCTTTTCTTTGTTCGTGGAGTCTACATCAAATAAAACCACCTCCTTAATTGGATCCACGCGCTTGCATGTAACCATTTCATGTTCGTCACAATATGAGAGTCCCATGAAGTTCATAGTGTCGTTGGGGTACTATACATTTTATGCAGAAGGACACTTGTAAATTAAATGACTACTAAATTAAAAGATTACAATCCTGTAAGTACCATAGTTTCAATTCCCAAGGGCTAGGGTAAGTTGGTAAAAATTGAACAGGGGCTTTGTACATTACTCTCGAGTTCTTATAAATTTGATGCAATTTCTTCTAGTCAGGTTTCAACAAAATAATTCATCACAAATCCTCTATCCTAAATTTATCTGATTTGGTTTGATCGGATCTAGGAAATGGACCCATTTATGCAAAAAAATAATCATAATTATTGTCTGAGTACAAGACGAGAAAATCCTCCAACTATTGCAACAAATACTATGTAATCTAGGGTTAAGTATATTACCAGTATTAGGTTTCCCCGCTAGCATCTAGGAAGTTACGGTGATGGGTTCGTTTATGGGGAGTTTGTGTTTCGTCGGTGTTTTACAGCTAACATTAACAATGGGCGAGGTAAGTCCCAACCCCATTTAAGCCATTTTTATTTACACGAAAAATTCATGTGGAACATCATGCTATTTCCCATTCTTAAAGATAGAGTAAACTATTGAGTCCCATCATTCATTAGGGAAAAGATCTTTTTACCTAGTAGTGTTCTTAAGATCGCGTCGTGTGTGCAGTGACAACAATTCTTTCATAAATTTACTTCTCCTGCTTCTCAACATCCTCAAGTCTATGTAGTCAAAGATCTTTGGGAATTATTGGGTGAATTTGCCCAACTTGTACAACCCCCATTCCATACAAGAGCAAGGCCTAATCGTCTTTCCCCTTTTTCTTCTTCCAAGGCTATGTTCACTTTGTGGAGAATGAATGATTTAAAAAACATTTTCCTAAAAATGATCGCTCGTATCATTTATAAAAATTGAATGAACAAAATAAAATTTCATTGCCCCGTGAAAAAAATTCATGAAAATATTTTCCAAAAGCTAATTATTTCAAACACTCATTTTTAGGAAAATATTTTCAAAATTATTCATTTTTCGCGAAACGAACATAAGCTTGTTCCAGAAAGCTTCCAAGAATCAGGTACACTCGACAATGACAAATCAGGATATTGATTTGATGCTTCCACATAGTGAGACATTTGATAGCTACATAACACATCGAACTCCTCTGAGCTAACCCCATCAGAAATTCTGGACCACCCGTCTATTGCAGACAAAGCGTGGCTTTCCCATTATTGTTCATGTCGAAATGAAGAAGGGCCAACCTTCAGATAGTACCCTGGGGCGGTCCTCTTGGCTTTATCTAAAAGCGGAAAACATGGAAGCTTTGAAGTCGCTGATTTGGCTTGCCTCCCCTGTTGGAAATTTCCTATAATATGGGCTTACATTAATTAATTGATTTTCTATTTTAAATAATCGGGTTAATGGATATTCCAATATTTGTTGAACCCTAAAGTGATCGATTAAATTGGGTATTGGCGGATCTATTGTTAAAGGGCACAGTTGAAAGAAGAAAGTGTAGCGGTGTGTTTGGATCAGGCGTAATGGGAAGGCGGGTGACACGCTATTGATTAGGGTTTCTTACAGCCCTCTCTAGCCTATAAAAGGGTAGGTTATACCTATCATTCTTTAATCCCATTGAAGTTTCTTTATATCGAAATAGGTGTAGAGAGGAAGATCGGTATTCCGATAGATCCCCGATTATCGAGTGATCTATTTTTTACGTAAGTAAATCAATGGCTCAAACAGTACGCTTTAATTCATTTGTATTTATTGATCCGGTGTTTTACAATCATATATGGATCCGTTTCTTCTTGATTAATTAATTATTCATGTGAATAAAATTTTCTACATGTGGTATCAGAGCTAGTCATATATGATTGTAGAACCCAAATTTTATCTTTTTATGGACAAATTCGAAATTTTCCTCTTTGAGCCAAATATGAGCATTATCTTTCATGTGGATTTTTGCTTGATTGATCCGAAACCATAGGGCTTTTGTTCTACATGTCGAGATCTTCACAACCATATATAATTTGTATAATTTCGTTGAGAATTGAGTGAAAATTTTAAATTTGAAATTCTAGGGTTTATACATGAAAAGTTCTAGAATTTTCAAATTACTTGTTCGTCGTAAATCGTTGCATGGGTATTGTTATGTATGTGTTTTAGCATCCTTTTGTTGCATTAAAGTAGGCCCCCATCTTCCTCTTCGTTGTCTAGATTTCGAAATCTTGATTTGGAAAACCCTCGCTTCATGCTCGTTCCTTCAAAGAACATGATTGTTTTGGCGTGATCGGTTCGATAATCGATTTGGTTTTCCTCGGATGGGTTGGTATAGGAGGGGTACCGGTATGGATTTGGATTGCTTTGCTATTGATAGCCTCTTACGCGCATGTTTCGCATTCTTGTTTCGTTGCAATGATCCGTTAGATGCCGACATTCGACGTTTTTGGATGATGGGTTTGCGGAGATTCTTTTGTTTTGTGAGCCTGTTCAAGGGTTAAGTTGATCTCTTGAATCAGAAGTTTTTTTTTAAGTAATGTTATGGAAATTGTGGAAGGAAGGGTCTTCCTTCTTTTATGCCCTGGGGCTATGTTTATGGTGGGGGAGGAGCTGACGGTGTTTGTTTAATTGAATAAAAATAATGCATTCACAATGAGTAGATTGGACATCAAAATATTAGATTTTCTAATGATACGTGCACGAAACACCGGAAACCCACCGACGACGAGCACGTCCGATTCACCGTGCGAGAAGGGCGGCCGCGCCCCTTGCGAAACCCTAAGGCTCTGTTTCGGGTGTCAAGGAGTTGGGGTTTCTTTTTCTTTTTGGTTCGATTCGATTGGAATGTGATTCGTCGAGGTGGTTCTTCGTTTGCAATGTGGCGTGCGGATGTGGATTTACTTTTGAGTATTGCTCTTCTTTGGCACTTTAATGCTTTTGCTAGGACTAGGGATTTTATTACTTCGGGCAGTTTTGCATGAGAATAAGTGGCATGTGGGGATTTTGATTTGTGTGTGAATTGAGTGTATAATTTGATAATTCTTTATGGGATATCTGTTTTGGCTGAGTAGTGGGGAAAAGTAGTCAGAACGATGGCTTCTTGAGTAGTTCTGGTTTTGTGTGAGGCGTTTGTAGCTAGATGGAAGCGGATGATTCCGTGGGAATCGGAGACCGTTAGAGATGTTTTTTCTCGTTGTGGTGATGGTCTTATGGTTTTTTTCAAGGTTTAGAGATTCTCTTCATGATGTAAAGTTACATGAGTTTTGGATTCTAGGTGAGGTGGCAGAGGCCAATTACGGTTAGGTCAAAAAAAAAAAATTTGGCGAATTCAAGATCAGTTTTTTCAATGAAATTTAGACAAATTCCATTAATGGTAATCGTGGGTACCGCTTATGGATTGATGAACTTGGCTTTCTTTGATGGATGGTGAACTTCTCATTCAATTATGTCCTATAAGCAATGGTCTGTGATAGTATTTTATGTGAACGATCATTGCGTAGAAGAAAAGGGAAAGTAAGCTTAAGAGAGCAATTGGATTAGAGATCTTCTTCTATATCAATATTGATTTTTGCTAGTAACAAACAATATTGCTTGTGCCATGCACAGGATCTTACTTTATTCATACTCTCTCGCATAAATTGACATTATGACAGAAGATATTGTACCTCATCATCATAGATTGAATTCAAAAACATTTATAAAAAAAAAAAATTGCGGAAGTGATACTTTCTTTCATAACATATTGCAATTCTTGCTACAGAATTAGCGTTCACTTTTCTATTTGATGTTTTGTCTTAGTCTCTTGCCTATATGTACTTGGAATTTGATATGAGTGCTTAAGATTGCTAGTGGGACTTTTATTTATTAATTTAAACATGAGAACCTATTGACTAAAGGTGACAAAATGGTGGGTTGTTTTCCTTGACTGTAATTGGTTATAGTGCTTGCTTAGAGTGTTCTTCATTCTATTTAAGTTGAAGTTGAGTATGCAGCTTGGGTGCCATTCTTTTTCTTGTAAAGATTGTAGTTCCTGTCTGGGTGTCTTTGTTTGGTATTTGGTGCACGAGTAATTTCAACTTAAATACCAAATATGCTTGCTGAAGTGCTAGATGCACCTATCCTTTCTTTTGTTGGGTTAATTCAGTCATTTGGACTAAAACTGTTTTTCTGACCCCCCATTAAAAAAAAAAAAATTGTGGGAAAAATTGTTGCTTGATAAATGCAATATGATCTTGGGAAGCACATGTCGTAAAGTGCTTCATATTGTTAGATGAGTTTTGGGCATATATTTTTTGGAGTTTCCTATTGATAAAAATTAGTATATACAATTACCTCGCCCAAAGGGGGTTATTGTGTATATTAATTTGAAAATTGCATGAAGATAAATTCCAAAATTAAAAGATGGGGATGTATGACTCAAAAAGATTTATCTCGCCCAAAGGGGATAAATTTTTGAAAGTTATATGTAATTCCCCTCTATATTGATATATTAGAGATGAATGATGGGGATGTGTGACTCAAAAGATTTATCTGCCTAAAGGGGATAGATTTTTTAGAGTTTTGTGTAATTCCCCTCTATGTTGAGGTAATGGAGATAAAGGGGATTGATCCTTGAAGATTATATGTAATTCTCCTTTGTCATCCCTATTTATTGATATCATGGAGATGTATAATTTAAATGATTTGTCTGCCCAAAGGGGATGGATCATTAACAATTATATGTAATTCTCCTTATTGTTGCTTTATAAACTTCATGCTGTGAAAAATAATTGTGCATTATACACTTTGCCCAAAGGGGAGTTTATAATGTACTAATTATTTTTGTTGAAATACTCATTGCCCATAATTGATCTTATTGCATTATGTGAGACAAACAGTTACTTTTGCTATAAATAACAACAATGCCACGGTTGAAATGTTAATTGGATCAAACATTATACTATTAAGGACTTGGTCAAAAAGGGAGACATTGTAATTGAGAATATTAGAACTAAGTCCATATTGGCTGATCCTCTAACAAAAGGCTTACGAACCATTTTATTTAAAGAACTTGGAAAGAATATGGGTGTTTTAGATTCTTTTAATTTCTTTTGTTAGTGGGAGTTATACAAATTGTATTTGGATATTATAGTTATATACAGATTGATAATGCTTTTATGATGTTTATTAAAGCATTTATTTTAATAATCGTTGTTATTGATTATATTGTTATCCTTTCTCCCGTTGATCGAGAAATGGAAGTATAAAACAAGTATCTTTAAACAAATTTTGTTTAAAGATGACTGGATGTCACTGATTATGAGATCTCATGTTGGATTGTGACATAATTGTGCAATTTCATGTTGTTTAGAAATCGCACTGAGGCAATTTCATGTTGTTTAGAAATTGCGCCGATGCGTTTCATGTCGTTGAGAAATTGCATTGAGGACCGATAAGAAATAGTGTATATCTTGATCACATGTTGGCACTATTTCTTACTACACTACTAGGCCCATGATCCATGAAAATATAATACTTATTATATGTGATTATAGAAGGTCTTGTGTTGTGGTATTATCTTAACACATTGATCTCCATAGTCCTATATTGAGGTTATATAGGATTGGATTGGTATTGAGATGCCATTATTGGAATATTATTTTTTAAAAGTTGTGGCCACATAAAACAAAATTTTAGTTATTAACCCGATAGTGTCGTTTTCAATATAAAATCTTTTTCAAAATAAAATAAGTTAATTAATGTAGCCCAAGTGGGAGAATGTTGGAAATTTCCTATAATATGGGCTTACATTAATTAATTGATTTTCTATTTTAAATAATCGGGTTAATGGATATTCCAATATTTGTTGAACCCTAAAGTGATACGATTAAATTGGGTATTGGCATCTATTGTTAAAGGGCCTAGTTGAGCAAAGAAAAAGTGTGGCAAGCGGTGTGTTTGATCGAAGCTCGTAATGGGAAGGGGGGTTGACACGCTATTGATTAGGGTTTTTGCAGCCCCCTCTCTAGCCTATAAAAGGGTAGGTTATACCTATCATTGCTTTAATCCCATTGAAAGCTGCTATATCGAAATAGGTCATAGAGAGGAAGATTCGGTATTCCGATAGATCCCCGATTATCGAGTGATCTATTTTTCGTAAGTAAATCAATGGCTCAAACATGTACGCTTTAATTCCGCTGTATTTATTGATCCTGGTGTTTTACAATCATATATGGATCCGTTTCTTCTTGATTAATTAATTATTCATGTGAATAAAATTTTCTACATCCCCACCAACTGCTCTCCCACGTTGCGTCTCCATCCCTCGGTAATGGCTCCTTGTGGACAGGTATTACGCCTAATGGACCCTCTTCTGCAGCCAATGCTAGGCAGTAAAAGGTTCCTAGTAACAGCAGTAAATGCCAAGTCATTTCTGGGGAGTTTTCTACTCTATGGCCAGCGACGAGTGCGAAGCAGGGCTGGCAGGGGCGACGGCGTCAAAGACAGCTGAGTTTGCGTTTGGACAGTGGATCTAAGAAAAGTTGTTGGTTGGGAAGAGAGAAGTGATACGCATTTCTAAGAAGAGAAAGTGATTGTTTGGTGAATAAACTCACGTGCGAAATACAATCCAGTGCCTCACTGTAGATTCTAATTTTCAAAATGGAAGATGCAAAGTGATATTCTGGTTGAAGTAAAAAATAGAAGAATTTTTGAAATATTCCTACAAGTCAATAATTCAACTCTTCAAAGGTCAAATGTTTTATCTAGATACAGTAGGTCGTATGTCGTAATCGCATTGTCTCCTAATCAAAATACTCTAGGATGCCATGTCTTCCATCGTGTGACTGCAAACTTACTAGATGCACCATTCTTGAGGATTGTTAATTGTGTCAATTCATGTTGTCATGTCAGTTGCCTATCCAAGTAAGGGCTCTTTATAAAGAAACGAAAGCCGGTCCCTAGTCCACTAATTCTTTCCTAATTCTGAAACGAGGAATTTGTAAGATATGATGCACGGTCTTATTAGGTTGCCATACCAGCTGTTGGGTAAGGCATGTAACGGAAGATATTTTGGCACAATACGCTTTGACCAAGTGATCGATATGACTCACTAAATGCTCAAGTCAATGGATGATAGAAACTCCTCTTTAACACTTTTCAACTGTTCACGACTTGCCGACATGACAATCCAGCCCCTATCACTATCTCAGTCCCACAAGTTAAGTTGCCTTTGCTCATTGGGGGTTTACTTACTTCTGCTCTTTTGGGAAATGCATGAACTGAGAGAGACAGAAGAGCGCGAAAGATGACTTGATGGAGGGAAATTGCATCTTGACGAATATCAAGGTTCGGAGACAAGATGGAAAAAGCCCTTCACCTCAAACCCCAAAGTACACTTCATCAGGCAAAGCACCTTTCTTCTTTCTGCAAAACTATTGCACATTACGGGTGCAAATGAGCGCAGCAAATCTCGGCCGTTGAATCGTGCACGACTCATGTAGGACCGGCTTCATCAACGACTGGGATTCACCGGGCTTGCTCGTGCGTCCGGTTCAGGCAAGTGCTTACTCTCTGGCGTTGCATGTGCGTGTGCACTTTGGTCGAGAGCACGTGCAGGCCCGGTTGGCAAACCATCCAGATTAAGGGACCATTGCCCCTTACATTGGACCCCACCATCCCACAACCCCAATGTCTCTCCAATCTCTTGTAAGTCCCAACAAATTTATACAATATTAGTGAAATACTAAATAAAATTAAGGATAGAGCTCTCAATACAATGACCCCATTATGAATCTCCAAGTGGGACAAATGCACATCTTCTCCCCCGAATCTTTAAAATGAGTATTTTACAAGGATTCCCCATGTTCTTTTGACCCATTTCCACATGGTCTCTGATCATCACCCCACGCCTAATTTTCACCAATACCCTCTACCCAAATTACCAAATCAGCCCCGGACGGGACTAGTGGGCGCAGGCGGCCAGGGCAAGATGGGTATAGGAATAAGATTGGGTGAACATTGAATGTGAAAGCCATAGTGAAAACTGCTGGATACATTAATTCAATCACTAATGCGGATAAGATGGCATTTATCGATAGTAACTCAAGATTATAAAATAATTCCTCCATTGTGACAACTTTTCAAAGAATGTCAATGGAAGGTAAGGTATCACACAACTCACCAATTCATTAGCTCTCCTAGGGATCGGCGGTGTGGCTTTATGCACGTTGCTTCCTCTCAGCTTCCCTCACACCCCCCACCACAGGACAAAATAGTTCTCTCTCTAAAGCCTGTGTTGCCAATAAGAAGACCCATCATAATTCTCTGCATACGGTGGTTGAGAGAGAGAGAGAGAGAGAGAGTAATGAGACAGTGAGATGAGGCTGTCAAACCAGAAACAAGAAAAGAAAATCTTGCAGCTGAGTTGTGCTTTATAATAAGAAAGATCATTGCAGTAGTAGTGCTCCAAACAAGTGGTTAAGCATTGCCTTCAAATCGTTTTCGTTTGCCTCGTCCTCGTCCTCCTCCATGTTCTTCTTGGCAGTTTAGGCGGATTTGAAGAGATAAAAGGGAAATGGGAAAGACAGGAAAGTGGCTCAGACACTTCTTGACGGGCAAGAAAGACAGGGATCACAAAGAGAAGGACAAGAGCTCAGCCAATCACACCCACAATCCCTCCTCGATTCCGTCCGAAAACCCGACGACCCCGATCTCATTCCTGCCCACGACTCCGAAGGAGAAGCGGCGGTGGAGCTTCCGGCGATCGTCCGCTTCGCCAGCAACTCCTTCAAAGGACCTGAATTCCTCAGAACTTGTTGCCTCCACTGCTGCAACACCACCAGCCCTGTCGGCCACCCAAGACTCTGAGAATGAGCAGAAGAAGCATGCGATGGCCGTGGCAGCAGCAACTGCTGCCGCCGCCGACGCGGCAGTGGCAGCTGCACAGGCTGCGGCTGCCGTGATCCGGCTGACTGCAGCTGCTAACGGAAGAGGCAGCGCCATTGAGGAGGCTGCTGCAATCAAGATCCAATCAGTTTTCAGATCTTACTTGGTAAAAAATGCTATACTCCTAGAGATCACATATTAAAGTAGATGTAGCATTCCTTGAGACATGGACGAGTAGCCCATTCCAACAAGAGCCAAGTCAACGGGATTGGTGTGATCTGATCTGTTTTTTGGATTGTTTCTCAGGCGAGGAAAGCACTTCGCGCGTTGAAAGGGCTGGTGAAGTTGCAGGCGTTGGTGAGGGGTCACCTGGTGAGGAAACAGGCCACGGCAACTCTCCGGTGCATACAGGCATTGGTGACGGTCCAGGCCAGGGCCAGGGCAAACAGGCTACGCAGCGCCGAGGTCCCAAAGCCCACCGATCCAAGACTCTCGACGCACCGGAAATCCACTCAAGACAATCGGTTCCGCAACATATACCATGTAAGATCCAATTTCTTTGGCCAAGAAAAGCTAATCCTGTATTGTTAGTCACCTAACATGATGGAACAGTGACCTCTAATATCTGATATTAATCTTATTAGGAAATGATGACTGAATCTTTGATTTATGCATTTAGGAATCTGAGAAAATGATGGAGGAGGATATAAAGATTGTAGAGATGGACATAGGGGAATCAAAAGCAAGCACAAAGAGCAGGAATAGCTACTCCACCCATCCGGAGCCTGAGTGGATCGATCCCAAATTCTCGGCGCACCGGGCATACTTCAAGCCTGAGAACAACCAGATATCCCCGGCGCCGTCAGCCCTTATGGATCTCAGCCCAAGAACCTGCAGTGGCCACTTCGAGGATTACTCTCTCGGGATGGCTCAGAGCAGCCCGCAATTCTCCTCAGCCGTGTCCAAGCCTGACCCTGCTCCGATACCGTTCGCCTTCCCTAGGTCCGAGTACGCAGAATCCCTCTCTTACGACTACCAATTGTACCCAAACTACATGGCCAACACTGAGTCCTCCCGGGCCAAGGCCCGATCCCAGAGCGCGCCTAAACAGAGGCCAGACATTTACTACGAGAGGCAGCCGAGCCGGAGAAGGCCCTCGATGGAGGGGAGGAACGTGCCACGCGCGATGAGGATGCAGCGGTCATCGTCGCACATCGGGTCGGCAGCCCAAAATTACCAGTATCCCTGGTCAATCAAGCTGGATAAGTCGACGATGTCGCTTAAGGAGAGTGAGTGTGGATCCACCAGCACAGTGCTCACAAACGCCAATTACTGCAGATCCCTAGTTTCATTTGATGTGAGTAGTGGAACTTTAAAAATGGTATAGACACATCAAAACAGAAACTCAACATATGCTAAGTAATTGCTTTTTTTTTTTTTGAATGCAGGTTCATGGAAACAGGTACTGATTGAGCTTCTTTTAGTGAGTGCTTTCTCTGTGACCGCTGTGGATGACAATAAAGAAGCTGCCGTATCAAACTCACTGCCCATCTTCAAAAGCACAGGTGTGATTGAAGAGAGTCTAGAGCTAGTTTTTTCATGAAGTCAACTACTGAGTTTTCTGACAATTTCCCAATTCTCCCTCTCTTTTTGTCTTTTTCTCAAAAAATAGGAAGCACCTACTTGATGCAACCTAAGTGTAAAGTCTGTAATTCTCTCTTGCCTCTCTCTTTTGACTTTCTCATCTTGAATTTATGTAGCTGAGCACGTCCCTGAAGAAAGTGTTGTCTCTTTTTTTAACTTAAAGCAAACTCCAATGTATTTTTCAAAGGGACGGTCATTCAATTGTTGCTTCATCTTGTCTAAAAAAGCCGATTGAGTCAATTTCATTCCCCCATATGATGTTCGCAATGCTTCATTCTCGACATTGTAAAACGTGTGAAAAATAATGGCAGACAACGAAAATCTCGTGCTGTTTCCATCGGAAGCCTTCGTTCGAAGTTGAAAGAAATGGAGATACGCTCATGTTTGTGCTAATGCCTCTAGTGTTGCTATTGAAAATGACAGAACAACAATGCTCTTGACCCAAAAACACAGACTTCATGCACAAGTTTTGATGACAAGAAAGGACAGAGGCAAATGACAGATTGCTTGGTAGGTTTTCTCTAAGATAGCAACCCAGTCATGGCATTTATTATGAGGATTAAGAAATGAAATGGAGTTGGGCAGAGAGGTTGATAGCTTCATTAAATCTGCCACATTCGACCAAAAAAAACAAAAAAAGGTTTGAAGTGGAGACTATGGGCCTAGGTATACATTCTGTGGGCTTTTATGTTGCATGGCTTTCTATGGGTACGATGGGCCTAGACATGTGAGAACTTGCAATGGCGATCTATACATGAAGCAGGCCTTGGGGATGTGAGGATCATACATTCTTTTTGGGTTAGAATTTCATTAGGGGGCTTGGAATGAGGCCTTTCTTGCATCTGGGGTGTATGTTCAAATTCGCACTGCCCTCTAACCCAATTAGAGGAGACAAAGTGTAATACTTTTTTCCTGCAAACTGTCCTCTGCCACTCTGCTAGCACTGCATATTAGCTCTTAGATTTGGATTCAGTTGTGGTTATTTTTATCTACCCTTTTTGTAATTATATACGATGAAGTTGTTCTGAATGTGGAAATTATGAAACTCCATCTTCATGGCTTGATTTTTCTTGGTTTTGCCATGCCCCGAAAGTATCAAAAATATTTTAATGTTGGGTTCAGTTCTCACTCTAGTATAAAATATAGTATAAATTACTCTTATGATACACAACAAAAAAAAAAACAAAAAACAAAAGCAAAAACAAAAGTGAAAACCGAAAATCGAAAATCCGAACCAAACCCGGCCTGGAAAAATTACTTTAAAATATACGATAGAAAAAAACAAAAAAAAAAGCGAGAACTAAAAACAAAAAACTAATCGAAAACCCGAACCCAACCAAATCGAGGTTTCAGTTCGTATTCAGTTCGAGTCGCATTTGGTTCTGTTCAACAATTTTTTCCCTAATGGTTCAGTTCAGTTCGACAGCCCTACGCGAAAGTATGCATTGGTTGCTGATAGTAGGCCCGATCATATGGGCGGGTTTGGCTACACTCAAGTCTATCGATGACAAACAATACAGGATTTATTGCAAAATCATTCTCAAATTTGCTTTCCAAATGAAATATATGTCACTTTCAAAACTCATATTTTGCATCTCCCTGACTTTTTTTTTTTTTTCGAAAATACGATTACTATTGATTTACTTAGGCATGTTTGGAGCAAATACATCAAAAGCATTAGCGCATAATAAATCATACAAGGCAGTCGAGGGATTCGCTACCCAATTACTAGGAAGACAATTAGCTCTTTGAACTCATGCAAGCCAATTTGCTACTCTATTGGATTCTTTGCTGCAATGGGCCAGAGAGAGGCCCAAAAATTCTTTTAGCTTTGTCTTGATCCGGTCCACAATAGACTCCACTTCCCAGCTTAACTCTGCCGAAGACAGAACTCCTTGCACGAGTAGTAAACAGTCAGATTGTACTTGCAGACTTTGATTAGATCTGGTGGAGAGGAAGTCTAGGGTTTCAAGGAGAGCAAGTGCCTCTGCCTATTCCGCCGAGGATGCCGCCACCAGCTTGGAGAAGCCGTCGACCAGTCAACCCCGAGAGTCTCAGCAGATGCAAGCGATGGATCCCCTATGTTCATCCACTCCCCTGTTCTCCTCAAAATCTACTGTTGTGCCTTCATTCTAGACAAAGGAGGCGTTGATGTTGATTTTCAGTGTATCCGAGGTTGGGGGTTCCATATGAGAGTGTGGGTTTCGCTTTTCTTCTCTCTTTTTGATCTTTTGTTCCAAGTGACAAAGTCTTCATGTAAAGCTATGGCCTTGAACAGTGTTTGTTGCGGGTGCAGGGGATTTTGTCCAAAGATGAACTGGTTCTGTCTTTCCAAATACACCATAGGGTTATAGCGATTTGGTCGAATTTGAGAGTACTTTGTGAGTCTTCTTTTCTCATATACAGCCATTCATCAAGTCATGTTAACCCGATTCTTATAATTTTGATTTGCAGAGGGATAGCTCTCCATATCCGAGCTATCCAAGGGCAGAGCAGCAAAGTATGTTCAATGGTTTCGGCTTCCCGTTTACAGATAGGGCATAATGAATCAAGTACTATTCTTCTCCTGTGCAAGTTGTCCAGTGTAAGTAGTGCATTTTAACATGCATTCCAGAGAAAGAGTTTAATTTTGGGTAGAGTTCTAGAGTGCCAGATATATTTCTAGAGTTCTGGTTTCATTTGGTGAGATGAAGTTGCTTTTGTTGATTGTGGGTTGGCTGATCTATCTCTGGTGGTGAAATAGCCGCTTTTCACTATATAGGACCCTGACTTGTTGTTAATCCATACCATTTTATCTTATGTAGTAAGTAGTCCAATAGGGGTTGCAAGGATTTCCTTCAGTCTTTGATCATCAAACAACGACTTTACCATTGGTTCATTCCATTTACCATGCCCTTAGTCTATTAATGCACCCACTTTCATTAGTTTGTTTCTAGTTGCCGGGCCGCCAATAAGTCCACTCTTTAACCATTTATCCTCTCTAATCGAAATTTTCTGTCCATTACCAACCAACCACATAACTTACGGAGATATAGAGTCTCTTCCCAAGATAATGCTTTGCCATCCCCACAAAGGTCGGGAACCTTTTCCAACTTTCAAAAACTCACATTGTGGATAATAAAGACCCTCCTTCAGTTGACTTAAAAGGGACTGAGGGTGCTGTGAAATGCGCCAAGCTTGCTTCCCTAGCATAGCTTTATTGAAAACTAGTAGATCTTTGAAGCCAAGACCCCCCTCATCATTCCCGAGTTTCAAAGTTCCCCATTTTTTCCAATGAACCCCAACAATTTTGATACCATTTCTCCATCAGAAATTGGCAATTTTCTTCTCAATAGCTTTACAAATTGAAACAGAAATTTTAAAAATGGACATTGCATATTGAGGAACGGCCTGCACCACTGATTTAATTAGTATTTCCTTCCCTGCTTTTGACAGCAAGTTATCCTTCCAACTTTCCAACTTCATGTTAACTCCGGTGAGAATCTAGACAAACATATCTTTCTTTGAACCTCCCCAATCTGAGGGAATTCTTAAGTACTTCCTTATTTTCTCAATTTCTGGAACTCTCAACTCTGAAGCCATATTTCTTCTCAGATTTACTAGGCAACTTTTGCTGAAATAAATTCCTAATTTGTTGAGATTAATAGCTTGGTCTAATGCAAAACAATATTGGTGTAGAATGGCCACCAGATTTTGACATTCCAATGTAGTACCGTTGAGTAAGAAGATAGAGTCATCCGCAAATAGCAAATGTGATAAAGTAGGGCATCTACTATTAAGCTTAATTCCTCGAAGTGTGCCATCCGCTATTGCTTGTTTCATCAAGTGAGATAGGACGTTTGCCACTAATATAAAGAGATAAGGGGATAATTGGTCACCTTGTCGAATCTTTCGTGTTGGCTTGAAGAAAGGTAGAGGTTCCGCATCGAAATTTATGCTAAAGGAAACCATTAAAATACATTGCATCACTCATTACACCCACTTCTCATAGAATCCCATCTTGATTAAGCATTCTCGAAGGAAGTCCCATTTAATTGTTGGGGTTTCATGAATTATGTATAAGAGAAATTAACAAAATGAACGCAGCGAAAACAAAGATATATTTTACACATGATTCTCCTAAGGCGTTGTTCGTGCGTTTTAATCAAAAATCTAAACATAAAAGGGAGTTAAACGAATTACCTCTCGAAGCGCGCTTTGAAACAAGTCGGTTCGGATGTTTTACAGTTCAAGTCCCACAAGCGTCGGACCTCTAGTTCAGACACACCAACAACGAACGTCGAACAGAAGAGAGAACTTTCGGATATCCACCACTTCGATCGTGCTAGCAATCATGTGGAAAGAATCCGTCGTATTCTTGATGTATAATAGTCACAGCCCGAACGAGATAATGCTCTTCTTTCTTGCGTCTAAAAGACACAAGAACACGCACACACTTTTCTCTCTATTTTCAGCAAAGCATCACTGATTCATCGCTTGTGTTTCTAAAACAAAACCAAAACACAATGACACTTTTCTCTGTTTTTCAACAACCCCTTTAACTCTCATCCCTCAATTGTTTTTATAATAAAAACTGACCAGTAATGGTTGCTAATCAATGGACGATCAGCAACCGTTGCCGATCGTCCATGGCAGACGATCGTTCGTGCATGAGCAACCGCTCATGCACGATCTTGGCATGATGGTCGGCGGTTGCCGACCATCCATGCTTCGTGCATAATGGTCAGCAACCGCGACCATTACATTTTCGTGCATGTGCACGAATTCGTGCACATGCATGAAGCTTTAATTTTTTAATTAGTTAATTAATTAATTAAATGAATAATTAATTAATTAATCAATTCTCTTTAAAATTAAAATAACATAATCCTTATATGTACAATTGAAATCCCTAAGATGTAACTATTACATAGCAGCTTTAGGACATACATCTAACAATCTCCCACTTGCACTAAAGCCAACTTGTTTGGTACCTCAAACCCATTTGGTCAATTGGGGATCCACTTTGGGCATGTGTGTGCATCATATGCAAGTAGGCTTGTGACTATAATACAAATTAAATTAAATCTCATTTAATTTAATTTCAAATCGACTCAATTCGATTGCAGTAATTGCAAACATATTTGCAATAATATTCCTCTCTTGTTCCACGTCATCCTAATTGTTTATGGTGTGTGACATCCCTAGGTTCATCACTAAGCTGGTAGTAAGACTTGTACTAACACATTAGTACTTCCAAAAGAATTAATTGTCCCGATTAATCTTTTAGGTCCTACAAGCCACGATTGACATCTAACAATATGTCATGGCTACCCAGATAGTGTGAATACTTTAAGAACATAATGAATCTGTCAGCTTTGGCTATAGTGTAATTCAATCCCTCTGTCTTACTATGTCCCAATCAAACAAAGACCATGGAATATTTGTCAAGTCATTAATTTGATCATATACACAAATCTAATTGACATGCATTTTATTCGAGACATAAACAATTTATTCTCGGTTACAACCCCGGCCGAGGATTTCAATACAGTGTCACAATTAAATCGCATAGGACATCATTATCATACCTTGTATATAATAATGAGACAGATTACATATTGCGCACACGTGTAACTTCATATATGAACAAACTATGACCATTAGGTATAAAGACGGATCAACGACCCGGCGTTATGTGCATCCGTGAACCATAGTTGTTCAATACACAAGTTAACACTGCGCGCCTCAGGTCTAAGGATTATTTACACAAGACCAAAGCATGAACAATTAGACATTGACCACGCTAATCGTTCCATATGCGTCACGTTCAGTGAATTTGTCTAATACAAACACCTATGTTCTAACTCAGGCATCATAATACCCAATGACATGTGACTTATCATTCCCTTAAGTATCCAATACTTAATGGCGAAGTTAAAAACACACCGGTCTCAACAGGATTATTAATATCCACTTAATAATCCATCGACCGAGAACGATTTAAAGATTCAGTCTAACTATGAACCCGTCACATATATTCTTGACGTCTCAAGAATAGGTCTAGTTGCAACTGATCTTTTGAATCATTCATCAATATAAAATAATTGGACAAATGAATGAATACGTCGTTGCCATTAATTAAATAATAATAATAATGAAAGTACAATTGAAATCCCTAATATGTAACCATTACATAGTAGTTTTAGGGCATACATCCAACAATCTCCCAGTTGCACTAAAGCCAACTGGTCTGGTACCTCAAACCCATTTTGTCAATATGTCTTTCAAAAGAAAACTGAGGTAAGGCCTTAGTGAAGGGATCTCGCCACGTTTTCGCGAGGCAATTTTCTGCAAGGCGATATCACCTTTCCCAACAATTTCTCTGATGAGATGGAAGCGTCTCTCAATGTGCTTGGACTTCTGGTGAGACCTTGGTTCCTTAGCTTGAGCTATCGCCCCATTGTTATCACAAAACAATGTGATCGGTTGCTCAATTGAAGGAACGACTCCAAGTTCAGAAATAAACTTTTTCATCCAAGCGACTTCCTTTGCTGTTTCAAAAGCAGCTACATACTCTGCCTCAGTGGTGGAATCGGCAGTTATACTTTGTTTGGAACTTTTCCAACTAACTGCACCACCATTGAATGTGAAGATAAACCCAGACGTAGACTTATAATCATTAGGATCCAACTGAAAATCAGAATCAGTATAAGCTACAACTTTAAATTCTCCTTCTCCATATATCAAGAATAAATCTTTAGTCCTTCGCAAGTATTTAAGAATATTCTTGACTGCTATCCAGTGCTCTTCTCCTGGATCAGACTGATATCTGCTAGTAATACTTACAGCATGCGCAATATTAGGTCTAGTACATAGCATAGCATACATTATGCTTCCAATAGCGGATGCATATGGTATCTTTGTCATCCGCTCTCTTTCTTCAGGAATGTCGGGACACATCTCCTTAAAAGACGGATCTCTTGCCTAAAAGGCAATAATCCTCTCTTGGAACATTGCATGTTAAACCGTGTTAACACTTTGTCTATGTACGTAGATTGTGAGAGGCCAATCAATCGTCTTGATCTATCTCTATAGATCTTGATACCTAAAATGTAGGTTGCCTCTCCTAAATCTTTCATGGAGAATTTCTGTGACAAGAATAGTTTTATCGATAATATCATTGGTACATCATTTCCAATCAAAAGTATATCATCGACATACAAAACTAGAAATGCAATTGCACTCCCACTGATCTTCTTGTATACACAAGGTTCATCTGGATTTTTGATGAAGCCAAACGATTTGACTACCTCATCAAAACGGATGTTCCAACTTCTGGAGGCTTGTTTGAGTCCATAAATGGATCTCTTAAGCTTACACAGCTTCCGTTTTTCACTATTGGATTCAAAACCCTGTGGATGTTCCATATAGATGTCCTCTTCGAGAAAATCATTTAGAAAAGTCGTTTTGACATCCATTTGAAATATCTCATAATCAAGGTGTGCAGCTATAGCCAACATAATCCGAATGGAGTTTAGCATGGCCACAGGTGAGAAAGTTTCGTCATAATCAATTCCTTCTTTTTGACGATATCCTTTCGCCACCAGCCGTACTTTGTAAATTCCAATTTGACATTCAACATTCATTTTCCTCTTGAAGATCCATTTACAACCAATTGGTACAATACCATCAGGCAGGTCAGTCAAGGTCCAAACCTCATTGGAATACATTGAATCCATTTCGGATTTCATGGCCTCTAGTCATTTACTAGAATCGATGTCCAACATCGCCTCCTCATAGGTTTTAGGATCACCGGGTTGATCACTATCATTCACAATGAGTAATGGTTCGATATGATCAACCGAGTATCTATAATGAGTAGGTGGGCGAGACGTTCTCGCACTTCTCCTAAGAGGTTGTGTATCAGAAACTCCCACTGAATTAGAGATTGGTATCTGAACTCGATTGTTTGGTACTTCATTATTTTCTTCTTGTAAGACTATTTTCCGCCCAGCACCACTTTCTTGGATGAACTGATTCTCTAAAAAAGAAGCGTGCTTGCATATCAAAATTCTTTGGTCTGAATGAAAATAGAAATAATATCCAAGAGTTTCCTTTGGATATCCAATGAAGCGACCTTGTTCAGATCTTACCTCCAATTTTTCCATTTTCAGCTTTTTCACGAAAGCTGGACAACTCCAAATCTTAATATGATTAAGACTAGGTTTCCTACTATGCCATATCTCATAGGGCGTAGTTGGAACAGATTTGGACGGCACTCTATTCAAGATATATACAAAGAAGTCTCAAGGGCATATCCCCAAAGGGATATTGACAAATCGGTGTAACTCATCATAGATCGTACCATATCTAATAAAGTACGATTTCTTCGTTCAGATACACCATTATGTTCTGGAGTTCTAGGAGGTGTCCATTGTAATAAAATGCCATTCTCTTTAAGATAGTCCAGGAATTCAGTACTAAGGTATTCACCTCCTTGATCCGATTGAAGAGCCTTAATACATTTTCCTGTTTGTTTCTCAACTTGACCTTGAATTCCTTGAACTTTTCAAAGGATTCAGATTTATACTTCATGAGGTATAAATAACCATACCGTGATCGATCATCGGTGAAGGTAATGAAGTAATTATAACCACCTCTAGCAGTTTCATTAATTGGTCCACATACCTCGTATGTATTAATTCTAATATGTCGGCGGCTCGCGCACTTTGTTCCACAAAAGGCGCTTTGGTCATTTTTCCTAGAAGACATGCCTCACAAGTCGAGTATGACTCAAAATTTGAAGGATCAATGTATCCATCATTACTCAACTTGTTAATTCGTCTTCTCCAATATGACTTAATCGGAGATGCCAAACATACTTTTTATTTGGACCGTCTCTAGGGCATTTATTAGTTATAGCATTTATATCAATTCTATTTTGCTTATTGACATTGGTAATCGCATTACCGGGCATTGTAATGGTATAAAAATTGTTGGTTAATAAGTTAGAACCAACACATATTCTATTATGATAAATAGAACATACATCATCAGCAAAAGAAAATTCATAATTCTCTTTACCTAAACGAGGTATAGAGATGATGTTCCTAACAGCATTCTTATAATGCAAACAATTTTTTAAAACCATTACATGTCCAGAAGGCAAACATAAACGAAAAGTCCCTATAGCTAATGCAGCAACTCTTGCTCCATTGGCAAACGTCAGGACAATCTCATTTCGCCCTAGCATCCTGCTTATTTCCAGATTTTGCAAAGACATACAAATATGTGAAGTTGCAGCAGAATCTAGAACCCATGAGTTGAATTCAGTACTAACCATAAGATTAGTTTCAATAAGCATAGACACCATACCTTCATAAGGTCGGTTCTTGGGCTTGACCTTCAAGCTCGCGAGGTACCTCTTACAGTTCCTCCTCCGGTGCCCTTTGACACCACAAGTAATGACATTTCCCTTTATCAATCATGGGTTTTGGTTGCACAACAGTTTGGCAAGCCTCTTCCATTTATTCTTCTTTAAAAAACAGTCTTACCCTTTGAAGAAGAAGCCTTAGCCATAGCCACTACATTTGGCCTCGTGTTATGCATTTCCTTCTCATAAACTACCAGCATGCTATGTAATTCAGCAAGAGTTTTCTCCATCTTATGCATGTGGAAGTTTTGGACAAAACCAGAGAATGAATCAGGTAAAGATTGGAGGATCAAATCCACAGCTAACTCATTGTCCATAACGAGATTCAGCCTAGCCAATTCTTCAATGTGCCAGATCATTTTCAAAGCATGATCATTAACAGATGATCCTTCGGCCATCCTCATACGGTAAAATGCCTTAGATATCTCATATCTAGAGGTTCGACCATTCTCATCAAAGTATTCCTTTAAGTGCAAAATGATCGACCCAAAGATCTTCCATAGATTCATACTTCTTCGTAATTCATTATTCATAGAAGCAAGCATATATGACCTAACTTTTAAGTCATCGTCACGCCACTTATCATAAGTGACACGCTCCTCTTGGGTCCCACCCTCAGGAAAAGAGATTGGCATCTTTTCATCAAGCACATACCCAATTTTTTCTGAATTGAGAACAATTCTCAAATTCCTCACCTAGTCAGTGAAATTGGGTCCAGTCAAACAATTCTTGTCAAGTATAGAAGCGAGTGGGTTTGTGGTCACCATTTTCAGAGTAATAATATATATCAGTTGCAGAAAATAAATTGTTAGATGTTGTATCTTTCAAAGTAACTATTTCATTTTGCCTTTAAATGAAATAGATCCTCCCACTAAATTTATCTTCGAATCCCATACTCCTTAAGATGAGAAGCGGTAATCTTTGTTGGGTAAAGATTACTAGTGGGGATTGGAGTCCCACTAGCCCAAAGTCCACCTCACCTAACAGTTATTGGTGTCCTATGAACTTAGTGAGTGAACCAGCTTGTTCAACGCATCATATGCGAGTCCCAATTATAACTTCGGCCTCTAGACCATAAAAGCCTCACCTAACAGTTATTAGCATCATGATCATAGTTAAGTCTAGCCCATCGTCTCATGCAAGTATTAAAAACACGAATGATTCCCTCACCTGACAGTTATTAGAAATCATTTGGCTCCAACCCCACAGCATCACATGCATAATAGAGTGGTCCAATATTATAAATGGTAATTAACCCCTATGTATCCATAACCGGTTAGTTAACCACTATAATATTGGATCAAACCACGACAATGGAAGGCCATGAGTCCGAAACCCGTTTCGACTTAATATTCTTTGTAAGGAGATTTGGGTCGTTATTAACGGTCTCACTTTGCACATTAACGATTTAACATGCACGATATCATAAACACAATAAATAAATAGATATCACATAATATCTATCCTATGTGGTGATCATGGAATTATGGTTCAATGGGTCTCGAGCCAAAAAGACCCATTTAGCCATTTTAATATTTTAATAATATGGACTGTTTCTTCACTTTTTCTTCAATCTTTGAACTCTTCAAAGACCTGTGCCCGAAGAGCTCACTGGTTTAATGGCTCCTCCAATGGCTCCTCCTCTCTTGTAGTATTTACATCAATAATTGAAATACTACACTATACTTAATTACATTTCGTAAAAATAAATATAAAAAGAAGGACGCAGCCTCCATTTAATAATTACATCCCCAAAAAGAATACCTGTAATCATCATACATTTATCCATACAATAATCACAACATTTAGGGATTTTTCCATGATCACCACCCTTCCTTACGAGCCATAAATTCAAAATTTAAAGCTCTGGAAGGCATGCATAAAATTCTGCATATCATTTGCAAAATATAAACATTAAGTATAACAAGTTACGGATTTTTGATTCAAAATTGATTTAGTTCTAATTTTTGCTTTGTTGATTAAATTTATCACATAAATCAATCAACTTCTATAGGCCACATTTGAGCAAGAGAACCAATTCTCTTAATAAAAATAAATTGGCCATTAGAACGCAAAAATATATTTGAACTATAAATCAATTAAACACATGAAAAACGCCTAAGGTTAGCTCTGATACCACTGTTGGGGTTTCATGAATCATGTATAAGAGAAATTAACGAAATGAATGCAGCGGAAACAAAGATATATTTTACACATGATTCTCCTAAGGCGTTGTTCGTGCGTTTTAATCAAAAATCTAAACATAAAAGGGAGTTAAACGAATTACCTCTCGAAGCGCGCTTTGAAACAAGTCGGTTCGGATGTTCTATAGTTCAAGTCCCACAAGCGTCGAACCTCTAGTTCAGACACACCAACAATGAACGTCGAACAGAAGAGAGAACTTTCGGATATCCACCACTTCGATCGTGCTAGCAATCACGTGGAAAGAATCCGTCGTATTCTTGATGTATAATAGTCACAGCCCGAACGAGATAATGCTCTTCTTTCTTGCGTCTAAAAGACCCAAGAACACGCACACACTTTTCTCTCTATTTTCAGCAAAGCATCACTGATTCATCGCTTGTGTTTCTAAAACAAAACCAAAACACAATAACACTTTTCTCTGTTTTTCAACAACGCCTTTAACTCTCATCCCTCAATTGTTTTTATAATAAAAACTGACCAGCAATGGTTGCTAATCAATGGACGATCAGCAACCGTTTTTGATCGTCCATAGCAGACGATCGTTCGTGCATGAGCAACCGCTCATGCACGATCTTGGCATGATAGTCAGCGGTTGCTGACCATCCATGCTTCGTGCATAATGGTCAGCAACCGCGACCATTACACTTCGTGCACATGCATGAAGCTTTAATTTTTAATTAGTTAATTAATTAATTAAATGAATAATTAATTAATTAATCAATTCTCTTTAAAATTAAAATAACATAATCCTTATATGTACAATTGAAATCCCTAAGATGTAACTATTACATAGCAACTCTAGGGCATACATCTAACATTAATCCGGTCATACGCCTTTTACATATCTAAGCTTTAGAACAGCTTGAAACTTACTTTTCCTTTCACGAGTTCACAGCCTATGTAGTACTTCCTGAACAATCAAGATATTATCTTGAATTTGTCTACCCCCCACAAAAGCGCTTTGTTCTTCAGCAATAAGGCATGATAGCAAAGGTTTGAGTCTATTGGTTATTACTTTGGAAATGATTTTATAAACAAAGTTACATAGGCTGATAGGGCGAAATTGTTCTAGTTTTTCCGAGTTTGGGATTTTGGGAATAAGGGTGATTTGGGTTATGTTCATATCAGGATTTAGTTATCTAGTATCAAAGAAATTCTGCACTTCGCTGAAAACATCCTGACATACATCTAGCCAATGATTTTGGAAAAACAGTCCATTAAGCCCATCTAGTCCTGGAGCTTTAGTAGCTCCTAATTGTTGCATTGCAACAGTAATCTCCTCCATAGTGACAGGTTCTACTAGCCATTGGTTCATCGTTTCATTGACTGAGGTATGAATTTGGTATAGGATAGGCTGAAAATTTCAAGACCCCACTATATAAATTTTTAAAGAATATCTCTGTCATCTCATTCAAAGGTTGTTCCTCCCTCACCCAATCATCTTCTGCATTCTTCAACAAGGTAATTCTGTTTCTGGTTCTTCTCTGGATAACTATGGCGTGGAAAAATTTAGTGTTCCTATCACCCCATTTCAACCAACTAATTCTAGAGTCCCAATACATCTCCTCTTGTCGCCACAATTTTTCAATTTCTTGGGTTATCTTGTATGCTACCTCACCTTCTTTAGAGACTTTCGAGCCATTCGTTAACCTTTGTAGTTTATTTCTCAGCCAATCAATTCTCATTTTAGCATTAGAGAATCTGTTTTTACTACACTTTGCCAGTTGTTGTACCACAATCTGCAGTTTTTCCACCATATTTAGTCTTTGGGAGTCGTTTTCAGCTCAAGTTTTCTTGAATAGATGCACACATTCCTCATTCTCTGCCTAGAATGCTTCATATCGAAATACTCTCCTCCTCCTTTCCTTCTATGGGTAGAATGATAGTATGAGAGGGCTGTGATCAGAACCGATGGCTAGTAATGCGATACATTCAGCATTTGGATATGCAATCCTCCATTCCAAATTACATAATGCTCTATCAAGTCGCTTCTTGACAAATTGTTTACCTGCTCTATTGTTTGTCTAGGTGAACACACATCCCTTGCATTCCAAATCCATTAGAAAACACTGGTGCAGAAAATCCCTGAAAGCTTTAAGCCGATAATTTTCTGCTTTTTTTTTTACCCACTTTTTCTAGTGATACAAAATTTCATTGAAGTCCCCTAAGCAAAGCCAATGTAGATAATAATTTACACTTGCTCTATGTATAGCCTCCCATAACATTACTCTTTCTTGAAAATCATTAGGAGCATGCAAAAATGTAATATGCATCATCTGTTTGGTTTCTTTGACTTGGCATTGAACATTAATGAAATTTTCCGAGAAAGAGTCGATAATTAACGTTACCTGGTTGTCCCAGAAAATGGCCAAACCCCCTGCAATCCCTTCTGGATTCACTAAAAAACTATTTTGGAATTTCAGCCTCCTATTTAATTGTTGTACCTTTTGCTCTTGATTTTTAGTCTCCATTAAAAAGATAATATTGGGCATTTCCTGAGTCACTAGAACTCTCAAAGCTTGAATTATCAAGGGTGTGCCCAACCCCTGACAATTCCAACTTAAAAGCTTCATGGATGAACTGGTGGCTTATCAGGACTAGCCACCAAAACCCACTGATTTGACTTCTCCGCCACTTTAATGGGGGTCTCCATCAGCTGTATATTGTCGAAAACCGGTGCTTTTGAAGTTTGAGCGCCATATGGACAAAATCTCTTCCCTTTTTTTGAAGTTGATAACTTGGTACCTTTGGATTTGTGCCTTGTCATACCCTTTTCACCTACTGGGGTCTTTATCAAGTCAATTTCCGCTACCTTTAGTTGTTACTCATAGAGTACCATAACAGACTCTTCATTTATGCAGCAACTTCCTCTCTTTTGAGGACCTTTCTCCTCCATTAGTAGTAGTGCTAGAGAAGAGGTAGATTGACTATTCTCCTATTGATTTGACTTGTCAGCATTGTTCTGCCCACAAATAGACAGAATTCTATTCATATTCTAATCCTGCAACTGATGTTCTTTTTGAGGAACTAAAGAGATAGGGGTCTCTGGCACGTTCTCATCTTCTTCTCGTATTTTTTTCTTGTTTGCCATAGAAGATTTTCCCATACAGACTAAGTTCCCACACTTCCGCTCTTAGCCATTGCCCATATCTTCCCGGTAAGTCCTCTGCCAGCCCTAAATTCTCATAGGATATCTCCTTGCAAAATGTGGCATAATGCCCAATTTTACCGCATGAATAACAATAATGTGGAAGCGTCTCATATTTGAATTCAACCCACAGCCTCTTGCTCTCCAAATTAACAATAACTCTAGTCTTGAGAGGATTTTCCAGATTCAGTTTAACTTTTGCTTTGCCAATCTTGTAATTGTTGTTCCCTTTTGCTTCTAATTTCACCTCTATTACCTCTCCAAGTTTCGATGCAATATCTCTAATGACTTCATTAGTAACTCTCCCAAATGGGAGGCCAAAGAAATGCACCCAAAAAGCATGATGGTTAAATTCATAACAGATTTCTAGGGTGTCGGGATCACACTGCTGTAGAACTAGTAGATTACTTGAAAAGGAGCATGGAAGATCTAATACTCTCTGTTTTTCAACTTCGGACTGGAATGAGAAGGAGAAATAACCCGGCTCTAACAATGTATAGGTAACATTTTCTATCCTCCAAGCTCTTTTCATTGTGTTTAAAAATGCTAGAAAATTCACATTTGGTCTAGAATACAACTTCCCAAACAATGTTTTCCGGCATTCAGTCAATTTTTCTTCAGAAATGCCACCTTTAACATCAACTACATTATCTTTAGACCATAGCTTACCTAGACTTTTGCAAAAAGCCGCTAAACGCCTCTCTTCCTCATATTGACCTACCATCTCTCGATCTCCAGGAACTGTGTGGAGAGAGGTCTTAGTTTTCCTTCACACAAGCTGGCCTGAGGTGTTTGGAACCAACTGGAAAGGAGAAAGTAAGCCCAAATCGATTGAAGGGAGCTCTAATGCAATGGGATTCTCAAATGGGGAGTGCGGGAGGGGGGATTGTAAGTTTGTGTATCGGGTATTGTGGATGGAGTGGTTAACGCAGCAAGATGGAAGGAAATGTGATGGGCATTAGGGTTTATCCCTTACACTGGGATTTTGATCGAAAACCTGGGGTAGACGAAATAGAGTTTTGTGGGGGATGGATTAGGGTTTGCCATTGGGGTTGAATCGAAACCTACCTTGAAGGAAGGAGAAAGCTACCCCTGCAGTAGAGGAAATTTTAGGGGCATCTCCCCGACTTAATAGGAACCTATTTGCCCTCTTGTAGACCCACAATTTACACCCAGAAAAACCAAATCCAGTATTGAGAATGGAGTAATTTGGGAAAAGAATATAGCAACTTGGTAAACCACATGTGGGTGAAAGATGTGACTTGAAATTCAATGCAAGAATTGCGGACGGCAATTGCGATTTTCCCATGAATATATACAAATTCTCTGCATAGGCCAAACCAAGATAGCCAATTGAAGCTTTTCCATACATAGTAACGTGTTCAAGTTGACTCATTTACATTTCAGGTCCTAATAGCTTGATGAGCCCTCAAGCCTATGATCGGTTCCAATATATAAAATGAATACACGTAGCATGCTTTATAAGTGGCAGCAATAGTTTGGGGAATGAAAAATTAAGGAGATCATAATTGAGAGGTAATTCTTGTTTTTACATCAGCTTGAAACGTAGTATCAGAGTTTTATGATATATAGCTAAAATAAAATAAATGAGTTCCAAAATCTTTAAAGAGTGAACTTCTAGTTCAATTCATCAATTCAGTTCTATTTAATTGCGGAATTCTGTCTTTTCTACATAAGTTGATACCCAATAAATCTCGTAACATTATCGATGAATTTGGCTCATCAAATTCCAACATTTACCATTTCCTTGAAATTTGTTATGTTTAAGTATTTCTAAATTAGACAGGCAGGTGTTATACAAAGGGCCCAATTCATCATGGATGCATAAATCACTCCTATGTGGTTTTTAATTGACAAACGATATTTTTTCAACACAAATAAAATCACCCTCAAGCGCTCTCTCCCTTCTACTCAATTAAGCTAAGAAGGGACAGAGAGAAGGGATTTAAGATTTTATATACTGGCTAAAGATACAAAATATGATTTCATTTGTGATTACCTAACAAATTGCTTTGATGGAGTTAGACAACGTAGTTTTTTTTTCGCCACCAATTAGAGACAAAGTTAGAAATACACAATTTATGTTTAACAATTAAGTGGTGTTTGGATTAGTTTTTGCACACCTCTACCTCTTTGGGCGATTTTTGGGGCGCACTTCATATTTTATTCACGGAGTGTTTCTAGTAAGACTTGAACCCAAAATCATCAAGAGAGAAGCAACCTCTCATTTTCTTAAGCCAATACCTTTCTAAAACAAATCCTTTTAATTTAAGTAATTTTCTTTAATTCATGCATTTCTCTCTATTTTTTCCTACATGATTCCCCTTCCATATGTTACACACAAATACCGGCCCTATGTCCCACCATTCGTAGCTTGTTAATATTATGGTAAAAACTCACTACATCAAATAAATTGAAAAAAAAAAGATTTGCCACACCTAGAAGTGTCAAAATGGGTTAAAAACACATTTTAAACCTATATATACAGTGAGTTAGGTCATACACGATTAAGTCAAGTTTTAATAAATGAGTTGTTAATGGGTCAACTTATAAGCCTAATCATATGTGAGTTTAAATGGATCTAAGAAATAAATTCATTCGTAATCCATTAAGTTTAAAAGGATTATTAGTTGAAGAAATATATAATAGAAAAAATAGAAGAAGAAGAAAGGAAACCTACCTACGTCATCTGCGGTGGGAAAGGGCGAAGAAACAGGGGTAACCCAAAACTGGTGCCCTGCGTCGTCGGCAATGTCACCCACGGTAGCCCATATCGCCGGTGGCGTCGCCAGCAACAACCAAGGTCTCGCAAGCAAGCACCGGTCTACATCTCTCCCTCACGCAATGGACAAAGTAATCACGCTGGACGTCTTTGTTCTTCCATTACAACGAACATGAGACCTGAATCCTGTAGCCAAGACCCATCTTTCCTTTCAAGAAGGACGAAGCAATTGTGCCTTGTGACTTCAATCTCATCACCGGTAATTTGGTTCATCGCTTAAACTCTTTCCCCATGAACATTCGCATAACTATCGTAGTTAGGGCTCGATCAGGAGTATGCGAGGAAGCTTCATGGGCTTGTTGTTGTGCCTCCGGTGGTGGTGGTACGAGCCACCGACGCACGAAGGAGGCTTGCGATTGGAGGTGGAGTTGGAAGAGACGCCGGAGGCGGAGAGGATGCGCGGGAGCTCGGAAGTGGTGATAGATGGGGACAGCGGCAGATGGGGCGTGGCGGCGGCGACGAAGCTAGAGACCTTTAAATTATTTTTTTGGGTACCGTTTTTAACGTTCTTTGCAGGTTAGTTTAAAGAACAAGAAAAGGGTTTCATATCTGTTTGGGCTTTTTTCTCTGTTTTCTGGATGGGTTTGGCTGGGATGTGCCTTAGGTTGGGTTGGGCATGGATCATCTAAATTGTTTAGGAAATAAATGGATCAATAGTTTATAGAAAATTTCAATTGTAAAATTAGCTCAACACACGCGTGTTGAAAGTCCAATAATTATAAAATGATATTTTACGAGGGTTGATCGGTATCAGGATAGATAAATTTCAAATTTCTAACCCAGAACCTACCTTGTTAGAATTGATTTTCAGTTTTTTGAACTTCAAATCTACATTATTTATCCTGGGACTGACCTATTTTTCTGGTCCCAAGACCGATTTCTTTTTCTTGTTTTGCTTCATTTCTTTGAAAAAAAAAATCACGACAAATAACAATTTTAGCAAAATATTCCAAGTGACAAAACGGCTTAAGTAAAACATCAATACAATATATATAAAGTGATGAGGAAGTTAAGCTCAATTAAGAATATAAATCACTCTTCCAACAAAAAATAGGTTCTAATCGATTCCCGAGAGGGTGGATGGGTGTGTAGGTTCAATAATGAGAACTTGAAACTTACCCTCATGTACCGGTCCCAAAAATTTGGAACTAAGAACTAGCCTATTTCTATGGGTAGTCCAAGCCAATTTTTGAGTAGAATCAAACTGGTTGTGCATCCCTAATTTTTGCAAAGACATTAGACCATGGTCAATACCATAATGAAACTCACAATCACAAGATAATATAAAAAAAAAATAAAGAGAAAATGCTACTGATAATCCAAATTATGCTCATCGGGACACATTTTATTCTGAACTTTTTATATCACACTAAAAACCCCAAGCTATTTATATTGTGACACATTTGCCCCAAATATTTTTTCTTTGACATCAAAAATTCCAAAATTATACTAGCGTGATATATTTACTCTCCGTTATGTTTTCATCGGAAATCACCGTTAGAATTCCTACGTGTCTGCTGACTTGAACGTTGGACTTCGAATGGCACTGACATGGCACCAACGTGGCCTAAGTGAAGGAAAATAATGTTTCTTTTATATTTGATGTGGCTAAAATATTAGGGAACGCCATTTGCTTGGGCTTCACCTATCTTTCGCGCTTGTCGCATGTCCAAACTCTCCATGCTCGAGTTCTCTCTACTGAAGCTCCATGTTTCTCTCTCTTTCTCACTTGGTCCTCATTTAAAGCTTTATTGCTCCATGCTTGAGTTGTCTATCCAAAGCTCCATTTGTCAACACAAACAACGTCATTTTCCTCTCTCGCAAGCTCGATTTGCTCGAGACTCATTTTCTAGTTGACTAGCTGAAGGTGATTTGGGGTTTTAGGGCTTTGTATGTTGGTTGATTCTCCCTCTCAAGAAAGCTCAACTCGACCAACAGCTTCAATTCACTACAATAGAGAAATTGCCAAAACGAAAACCTCAAAAGTAAAGTTTGGTGAAGAGAATACTCATAGAATGCTGGCGAATCAAGACTAGCAAAAAAAAAGAAAAAAACTAGAAAAGCCCCAAATCACAGAGTTGATCTTCTTTGTGGAAACAAATAGAAAACCTCTAAAAAAAACCCAAATTGACTTCAACAAGCAAACGAGCTTTGAACAAATTGAACTTCGGTTGAGTCAAGCTTCCTTGAGAGAGAGAATCAACCAACATACAAACTAAAGCCCAAAATTGCCTTCAACTAGTAAACTAGCAATCAAGCTTTGTGCAAATCAAAATTTCTTCAAAGAAAGAGAGATTTGAGTAGGATATTAATCCTAGAGCCCCAAATCAAGTTCAATGAACCGCAAGAGAGGAAAACAATGATGTTCATATGGACAAATGGAGTTTCAAATAGAGCACTTGAGCAGAGAGCTATGAAGCTTTAAACGTGGACTGAATTAGAGAAAGAGCCAGAGCATGGAGCTTTAGTAAAGAGAACTTGAGGATGGAGAGTTTGAACATGGAACAAGGGGGGAAGATAGATGGAGCCCAAAGGAACAACGTTCCTTAATATTTTAACCACGCCAGATTAAAAAATTGGCATTGTTTTCCTTCACTTAGTCCACTTTGGCTCCACGTCAGCATCATCTGAAATCTATCGTCCAAGTCAGCAGCCACATAAGACTTTTAAGAATGATTTCCAACAGAAATATAATGGAGACTAAGTACCTGTTTGGTAATCATCCCAACAGTAATTGATTCTGATTTTTTGTTTCCAAAAGTAGTTTGGGAACAAAATCGTGTTTTGTAAAATTTTTATTCTCAAGAACAAATTTCTATTTTTTTTTGTTCTTGGAAGTAAATTTGGAACAAAATCAAAAAAAAAAAATTGATTCTTGCTCTGGGAACCAATCTAAGAATCAAAATCAACTTTTCTTATTTTTAATCAACCGCCATCCCGCGGTTATTGTCCGCCACCATCCACCGCCGCACACCAGTCGCCAACAACCAGTCCAGCGAGCTTGCCGATCGCTGGCAACCGCTTTGGCGAGCTTGACAGGCCAGGGCAAGCTCCGGCGAGGCTCGCCCAGCCCCGCCGGTGGCCAAGCAAGCCTCACTCAGCTGTTGGTGGCGAACAGCGAGCGGCCACAAGAAAAAGAAGAAGAATAGGAGAAAAAGGAAAAAAAGTTAAAAAAAATATTTCAAAATTAAAATAAATTGATTTTGAACTAAATTAATGAGCATAGTACCAAACGCAATTCTATTCCAGAATCAGAAATTTTGAACAGTTAACAAATGGCTTAAAATGCTTAAAAATTGTTCTTGGAAACAGAATAAATAAAAATCATTTCTGATCAGAATTTGTTTCCGGAAACATAATCATTACCAAACGCGCCATAAATATATCATAAAAGTATGAATCTATGATTTTTGTGTCACAAAAAAAAATTAAAATAGATATGTCATATTAGATTTAGTTTGGAATATTTAATACCCCAAAAAAGTTCATAATAAATTAATCACGATAATATAATTTGGGATTTGGTGGCATTTTTCCCAAAAAAAAATAAAAAGAACAATAAAAAGACCCTTCTGCCCCAGGTCCACGCATAAACGGAGGACGCGCACGCACCGCATCTTTCGCCCACCCCCATATAAATATCCCGCACACTTACCAGAGCTAGTATTAGGGTTTTCGCTTGCACCAGAGCGTCGAAGGGGGAGTTTGCTCGTAGAGCCGTCAGCAGCAGCTCCTTCGCTCCGAGCCAAACCCTAGTCTCCTCCCAACCATGGCCGTCGGGTAACTCTCCCCTCTCTCTCGCGTGGGTCGGTTCTTGCCGTTCGAAACTTCGGCGTTTGGACTGATGGGTCGGTGGTTTGATGCAGGAAGAACAAGAGGATTTCCAAGGGGAAGAAGGGAGGCAAGAAGAAGGCGTGAGTTTCGGTGTTCCTGTTTTGGGGGGGCCTCATTGGGTGTTCGTAGATCTGTTGAATGTTCTGGTTTGTTCTGATTTTGTCCGTCTTCTGTTGTTGTTGTTGTGGGGGCATTTTTGCAGGGTCGATCCGTTTACCAAGAAGGACTGGTATGATATCAAGGCCCCATCCGTGTTCTCCGTGAAGAACGTGGGCAAGACTCTGGTTTCCCGTACTCAGGGTACCAAGGTGTGTTCTTTTTCGCTTTCGTTTAATCTAGTCTGATTGGCTTCGTTAGAAAATGGGGGAAGTTTCCAGTGTATGTGTGCAATGCTCGTTGTGAAATATCTTTGCTTGTTTGGACTTTGATCTAAATCTCACTGCGATTATGGTGGTATGGGTAACGCTTAAGACATCGGTTCTAGTTTTCTTGCTGTATTTATCTTTGTAGTGGTTGATGTGTAGAGAGCCAGCTTCGTTGAGCTTATTCACTTCAATACTGTCGATTGCTTTTGTGATACTCCCCTTGAATAACTAGGCATTAAGGTCTTACTGTTGTTGGGGATTGAGCTGTGATAAGAATTGGAGATATTGATATGCACAGTGCTGAACATGTCATTTGTCGTTCTCTCTGTGGCGCTCATGACTGGTTTCTTTGTGAAAATTCAGCACTGATCTTGCCATGCCCTTTGTAAGGATCTTATGAGGGTAAAAGAATAAGGATAATTTGAAGTCAATGCCTTTGAATATCTTTTTTTATTCAATTATGGCACCTTTGTTGGTGTTATCTTTTTCGGCAACTCCCCCGGGGCAGGGGGGCAGGGGGGTTCACACAGATTTTAGATGTCGAAAAGTTATTTATTCCTCATAGTGTCTTTTAACATGACACTAATTTTGCACATTTGCAGATTGCTTCAGAAGGTCTCAAACACAGAGTGTTTGAAGTGTCATTGGCTGACCTTCAGGGTGATGAGGACCATGCCTACAGAAAGATTCGTCTGAGGAGTGAAGATGTTCAGGGAAGGAATGTCTTGACTAATTTCTGGGTAAGAATTTTTTTTTTTTTTTTTTTTTTTTTTTATGTTTAATTAGGTTTCTGGGTAAGGTTAACATGGTCATCGCCCTTTTTGAGTATCATCTACACCTTTTGAAATGAATTTGACCTATGCCTTTCCTTTATATAATTTCAGGGAATGGACTTCACAACCGATAAGTTGAGGTCCTTGGTGAGAAAATGGCAGACATTGATTGAAGCTCATGTTGATGTGAAGACAACAGATAATTACACTTTGAGAATGTTCTGCATCGGCTTCACCAAGAGACGTCCGAATCAGGTCAAGAGAACCTGCTATGCGCAATCCAGCCAGATCAGACAGGTAATTTATCTGTCATGCAGAATACGCTATTTCTCTGGTCTATGATAGAATAACAGTCTCTTACCATATCAGTAGAAGCACTACAGTTAATCTGTATGGTCCATTGATTGATGGCATGCTCAACATCATATGTTTGCTTTCTTTTATAATTTTTTGTTCTGCTCGGCTCCCTATAATGTATATGCTCTAATTATTTACATAGTGGCAGTGGCTGGATGTGCCAATATATACTTTCCCTTAAGAGATTGGCTATGCGATTATAGTGGCGATTTAAAGTAGAAATGCTTTTGTTCCAGATTCGCAGGAAGATGAGGGAAATTATGGTCAACCAGGCCACTACTTGCGACCTGAAGGAATTGGTCAGGAAGTTCATTCCTGAGATGATTGGGAAGGAAATTGAGAAGGCAACATCAAGCATCTATCCTCTGCAGAATGTTTTCATTCGGAAGGTCAAGATTCTGAAAGCTCCTAAGTTTGATCTCGGAAAATTGATGGAGGTATATTTCTTTTTCTATTTATTCTAATTTCTTAATTGTGTCTGAGATATTGAGGGACAATTTCTTAACCTAATTTCATGAAATGAAATACTTATATTTGCTTTAAATAAAAAATTCTTAGTTACATACTTGATGGAGGTTGATGAGTTTTGAGAGCCTATTAATGGCGCATGCCTAGTGTGGTTTACTTAGTAAAATGGTTTGCATAGAACCTTGGTTTTCATTTTGTGCTTGACTAGATAACAAGATTGAGTTTGCTTTATAGAGTTGCTCAGTATGAACTTCAGGGAGAGTTTACTTACCTTTCACCAAAAAAAAAAAAAAAAAAAAAACTTCAGGGAGAGTTAATCAGATATTATTGAAGATGGCAGTAAATTTAGTGTTGAAATTGAAATGAACGTGATTTTTATTTGGATAGTGTAGTTTGTGATTGTTAATTCATTGTAAATCTGTAACCTTACTGTTTGTTTATCCTGCTGTCATGATAGGTCCATGGTGATTATTCAGAAGACATTGGCGTCAAGTTGGACAGGCCCGCTGATGAGCCAGTGGCCGAGGTTCCCACCGAAGTCATTGGAGCTTAAATTTAGGGTTCTATTGTTCTCATATTGAGTTTTGAAGTCCTTTCTACAGACCAGACGATGTTTTGCTTCAGCAAGAATTAATGGGTTTTGATAATTGAGCGATGTTGTTTTGTTCTTTAGCTGAGAAGATGGTTACATAGCTCCTTCCATACTTATTAATGATTCAGACGAGAATTAGAATTTTCTGCAGTATCTCTGTATTGTTTCACTTGGTCTGGTATAAAGAGGTGTTTTAAGCTAAAAACCCTTTTGCTTGCTGCGTTGTAGCATTGTTGGAGGTGATGCTTTTCGATAGGACAAGCTATTAACATAATCTCTAGTTAATGCCCGGTTTAATTTAAGCTAGTTCCATAATCGATGTTTTCTTTCTTTAATTGCTTAGATTCTGCGAGATCGATATCGCTACATGGATCCTTCCTACCCTTCTTGAACCACTCCTTTCTTGTCCCCGCACTTCTGTACCATCTGAGAGCTCACCATCTGAGAGCTCACAAATGCTCTGCGCTTTTGGTGATCCGGGGGTCAGGTAGTTTGTCTTGCCTTGTCATTTGTAAGACTGAGTTTAATGAAGTGCTCGTGGAGTGCCTTTGCAATGTAGCAGGCGTCATTTATATTGTTGTCTAATTTTTAAATAGACATCTACTGTGTGATTACTGGGACTAGACTTTTGGGGCCATGCCTCGCGTAGTGAATTTACAATAGGGAAAATACTACCAAAACTCTAGCCCATTTAGTTCGGCTTTGGGGGACTGGCCTTAAGAGAATGCAAATACCTTTGGAGTAAAGAGATTTTTCGAAATGTTGCATTGTTTGGTAAATTGTAGTCTCAAATAACATCGAAAGGCAACTTTAACATAAATATCGTTTGGCAAAATTAATATTTGTAATGGATTTTTGCTTTTATTTTTATTTTATTTTTTAATCTGAAAATCAAATTTGACGCTCGGCCAATTGCCAGACAGCCAGTCGTCTGGTGGCCAGATCTGGCCACTAAGGTCGCCACCTCAAGCGACGCCGCCTGAAGGCGCGACCTCAGGCAACGTTGTCACCGCATGGAGGTGCGACCTCAGGCGCCTAAGGTTGTAGAGGCCAGATCTGGCCGTCTGACAGCCAAATCTGGCCTCCGGACCGCTAGATCTGGCGGCTTAAGGTTGCGCGGACCCAGGCGGCGTCACCTAGGTCCACCTGAGGTCCACGTGACCCAAGCGGCATTGCTTGTGTTGCAGGTCGCGCCATCGCCAGGCGGTGGTCGCCGAGGACACGCGACCCTCAGTTGGCAATGGTGGCTGCCGAGGAAGCCCGATGGGCAAGGATGAAGAAGATGAACAAGGAAGAAGATGGGCGGGGAAGAGAAGAAGACAAAGGGGGAGAGACGATGAAGAGTAACGCAGTTGCATTTCCAAAATGCTCAATACCCAAAGCATCTCCTCATTAACATTCAGCTTTTAGCATTGAGAATGCTCACATTTGGCAAATGAGAATTCAAAAACAATTGCCAAACACAAAAAATTTCCTCAAGGGGCTTTGGGAGCCCAAAGACCCTTTGGGAAAGTCGAACCAAACGGAGCCTCTATCCATTGGCGATGATACATTAAAATCTCCGAACCTTTTTAGGGCTTCACCAAAATCTTCAAAACCTGCATCATGTACCGATTTTAATTATATCTTTCATAACATTTCTGCCCAAGTCATTCGTGGAAGTCCTATGTGGCGCGGCTTACATGGATAACATGGGAAAACAGAGCTGAAGTGGATCCAACGTAGTTTTGGTAATTTTAGTGGAGCCAAAACTACGTTTGGGGGCAAAAGTTGGGACAAATCGAGTGCAGTTAAGAGTTTTTCTAGTGATAAGATTGGGGATGATGAACTCTTCATGACAATAGCCGCATAAATGAATCAAGTCTATGTGATACATTGCATCGATAGTGTTCACTCTTGATCCTTGTAGCTTGTTTTTCGGGAAAAGTACTAAAAAAGTCCTAAACCTATTATATTTGTACCGATTGAATCATCAACTTTTCAATTGGACCAATTTAGTCCTAAACTTTTTAATATTTGTACCAATTAAGTCTATCCGGCCAATTTTGGCCAGTCGGCACTGATGTGGATGTCGGCTAGTGGCCGAACGCCAACGTGGTAATTTTTATGATTTTTTTATGATTTTTTCGAATTTTATTTATATTTTATGAATTTTTTTTTCCTTTTTCCTTTTCTTTTCCGGTGGTGGCCGACGAGGGCCGTGAAGCCCTCGCCTGCTGCCAGCGAGGGTTGCGGCCCTTGCCCAGCCTCTCCTAGGGCCGCCAGCGAGGCGACTTTGCCCGGATTTGGGCAAGGCCAGCCTCATCGACAGCTGGCAAGGGCTTCGCGACCCTCGCCTCCGCCTTGGCGATGGCCACCATGGTCTCGATAGCGGCGGGCGAGGCCGCCTTCACCCGGATTTGGGCAAGGCTGCCTCGCCTTGGCCTTACCGCGAGTGAAGGCGGCCTCGCCCGCCCTCACCTCCGCCCTGGCGATGGCCACCATGGCCTCGCCGGTGGCCCTAAGAGAGGCTGAGCAAGGGCCGCGACCCTCGCCGGCGACAAGCAAGGGTTTCGCAGCCCTCACCCAGTGGCCGGCGAGCCTCTGGCGGAAAAGAAAAGGAAAAGGAAAAAAAATTAATAAAATTAATAAAAAAATTCGAAAAAATCATAAAAATTGCCACGTCAACGTCCGGCCACCGATCGACGTCCACGTTAGCACCGGCTGGCCAAAATTGGCCGGATGGACTTAATTGGTACAAATATTAAAAGGTTTAGGACTAAATTGGTTCAATTGAAAAGTTTATGACTGAATTGGTACAAATACAATATGTTTATGACTTTTTTGGTACTTTTCCCCTTGTTTTTCTTATCATTGTCCATGTGGGCCGTCACATAGGATATATAACAGTCAACATTGGACAGAATTGTGATGGAGGATATATTTGCAACATTCGTACAATTTTATGGATTTTGGTGACAAAACAAAGAGTTTGGGTATTGAAGTCATGGTAGAACTCTAAATTCATTCTTCTGTGGTATAACATGTGCTATTTGAGAGTTGACTGTTAGATAACGATATATCATATACAAGTAAAAAACAAAAAAGTCTATCAATTCAAGCGTTGAATAATAAGCAACTCAAAGTTTGATGAAATTTTAAAGATGGATCACCTTGCAAGTTTGTTAAAATTTGTAGAAAAATTAATGTTCTATTTGCTCACATAAGATAATTAATTTGTTTCATCATATATTTGATATTTCTGAATTTTCAAAACCATCTTAAACATTGACAATTTATTCTCTCATTTTGTATATTCTATTTTGTACGTGAGGTAATGCTTAATCCTATATTGTGTTTTATTTTTGGAATTGAATTAATATTTTTAAATTTCAAGTATTTATGTTAAATTCTCTAATAAAGTTGCTTATATATGCTTTTTGTGTTAAGATTTGTAGAAACAGATTAATGTTCTATTTGCGCACGTAGGATAATTAATTATTTTTATCATATATTTGATATTTCTGATTTTTTTAAACCATCTTTAATATTGACATTTTCTTTGTTCATTTCGTAAATTGCCTTTCAGGTGAGTTAATGCTTAATCTTATATTGTGTTTTTAAATTGTTAGATTTTTCCGAAATTTCAAAGTATTTATGTTTATTTCACTTAAAAAGTTGTTGATTTATGCTATTTAGCAATTCGTGGAGGCTAAAAAGTTTTCATAGGCTACTAGTGATAAGCCAAATATATATTTTAGTAAAATATTTATCATATAACCTTGGTCTTAACTCGATGTTTGCACTTTAGCGTTGCTTAATCTCGATTACGAGGAGGTGTTCAAGAGAGTTTAGCAGAAGTCAGTAAATTTAGCGCTTAAAAATGGAATGGAAGTGATTTTTAATGGCTGGCTACAATCTGCGATTGTTTAATTCAACGTTAAACTTTGCAAATTGATTAAAAGAAATGAAGAGAAAAAGATAATTTTATCCACATTCTGCGGATTATATTTATAACCGTGGAGTCAAATTGTGATCAAGCTACGTGTTAATAAATATTATTCATTTTTCCTTCCCTGATATATAATCATAGTGGCAACTGAAAAAGATTTCAATGAATTGCAACTGAGGCTTAGGGAGAGACCACATCGGATCTTTTGCTAATAATATCGAATTAGAAACGAACTCAATCGATACTTCAACGGCAGTTTCCTCGGAAAATCGAGAAATATCTTCAATTTAGTTTGTCAGCTCTTCCCGCCTAATCCCTTCTAACAAACATAGTGTAAGTGACGACAAGAGCAAGGATTTTATTTTTACCAACTTCAGATGAAATTTAAGTTATCTACTTATTTAATAAATTAACCATTCAATGCAAAAATTTAACGGTGAAATTAGTAAACTTACCAAAGTAGGTTCGCCCACAATTAGTTAGTTACTGACAATGCAAGGAATTTGCTATTATAATTAAGGGTTAATACCCCAAAAAATTTTAAACCGGTATATATGTGATGATTTAGTCTAAAATAATTTTTTTACCATAAAAATTTTAAATTAGTACAATTGTGACAAATTTATCCCAAACCAATTTTTTTACTACAAAATCCCAAATTTGTATATTCATAACAAATTTATCATCTGTTAATTTCCGTTAAATTTGATTAAGACAAAGAAAAATCACAGACCGGTACACCTAACAAATGAATGGGTAAAACCCCAAATTGGTATCCCCATAAACTACCAAGTGTTATCTAACTTGGCAATTTGATGGTAAAATTTAACGAAAACTAATGTAGGGTAAATCTATCATAGATGTATCAGTTTAGAGTTTTTGGTAAATTTATTATAAATGTTTCAGTTTGGATTTTTTTTGTAGTTAAACATTAATTTGGGGTAAATTTGTTGCAAGTACATTAGTTTGGGGTTCTTCGCGATATTAATCTTATAATTAAAATCGAAGTTAACTTATAATTATAATAAGTAACTTACCATCGTAAATATGATTTTAATTAAGTAAGTCACCAACAAGCTGAGAAATTTATGAACATAAAATTCGATAGGACACTTTCAAGCTGTTTAGGATGTAGTAATTGAGAATTGAATCGTATTGTTTAAGAAAGAAACGCACCAGAAAATAGATAAATTTAATACTGTAGAGTCGCTTTTAGGGTGGTGAGTTTTCTCTCCTAGTAAGGAACTTACCAACACGCAATCCTCTAGTAATTTACCAAAATTGGAAGTAAAATCTCGTTGCTAAATTTAGCAACCTTTTACTGAAATTAGTAACCCACCAAAGAATGCTAGCTTTTAGGGAAATAATCTACCGACCAAGTGAATAATTTGCCAAGTTATCCGATTATTTAACTGTAAACCATTGTAAACAAATCTTATCAATGAAATTAGCAATTTACTAGCGGGGCCAGCACCGTAACGAGTAACTGGCAACTCAAGGAATTTACCGAGGTCAAAGTAACGTAATATTTGATTTGAGGGTGGTCAAATCATCATTTCATCAGTAAGTGAATTTTGAACATACATTTGAGAATGGTAAAATTATTATTTGGTAGGCATGTTAGTTAGGCTCCGTTTGTTTAGCAATAAACGAATGATTTGAAAATTTCTAAAGATAATCATTGGTACTGCTTACAAAAATGAACAAATAAAAAATATTTTCATCGTTCATGAAAATGATTAAATAAAAATTATTGTTGAAAATGAAATTATTTTTTATCGACTAATTATTTCAAGTGATCAATTTTGGGTAAAATGATGAGTTACTAATAAATAAGTGGGAACAACTGTTTGAAATCACAAGGTATTCAAACCTGTTAAATTCATTATAGTGTTAGTGTGTTAGTGACAAAGAAATGGCATACTGGTAAAATTGAATTTTTTTTTTAATTATTAAAGAATTCGATAATTATTTTACTAAGTTACGATGGTTAAACAACACTCCTAATATGTAACCATTTCATAATCTACTACTAATAAAACAAGTCTTGAAAGTCTATGTCTCGAATCTAATAACAATCTAATTATGTTTGTGCAAAAGTACAATAATTTAAAATTGGGGGATCTAAGAATAAGCCTAAAGTTTATGCGACATATTTAATAGAACCAAATTGAATCGAAAGCTTCCAATGACCAATGATGGAAATAGGGATATTTACCAATCTAATTCAGCTTGTCACATTGAGAAACTGGAACTTGAAATCTAATCGAGAACCTAGTCTCAATTTTCACCGGGACAAATTCAAACTGTTTTTTTTTTTGGTCAAGCAAATCCGAACTATTATCATCACCAAATGAACCACAAAACATAGGTAAAGTATCAAAAACGCATCTCACTTTTGACCCATTAACCTCACAAAAACCATTCGCGTGCACCTAGACAAAACTTGAAGGACCAAATTATCCCTCCTTATAGATTCATTTTAACATTTTGCTTAGGGTTTGATTGGTTTGGTTTGGAGTATTTCGAGTTGATGTGAGAATTCAGAATTTGGGAACGGTCTTCTTTGGAAAGGAAATGACATTTTCGTAAACTAGGACGCAAAGATAATAAATATGAAGATGCAAAGTAAATTTGAAAGGTAAAATTCAAGTACATGATATTTTCAAAAGTGAAGATATACAAATGATCGTTAGTAAAAAAATAATGTATGTTTTTCGCATCCTTTCGAAAATATATTTTTAAAGTTTTCCCTCCACTCCACTCTTGAGAAAATAAACAACAGGCATGCCCGAGTACAGTTGCTTAAAGACTGAATTTGCTGTTCCAGTTGAGTCAGAGGTTCAGGAACCACTCGATATGTCGAGAACCAAGGCCTTGGAATTTGCAGGAGCAGATCACTCCAAAATTATGAATACCAAGGCATAAGCCCTTCATTCAAGAAATGGTCAGATATCAAGCACGAAAAGATCTCACCCTTTTCCGAATTTCCAAAATTCATCTGATAATACTTTCTCATGCCCCCTCCCAGATTGATACAAGGTTAAAAAAAATGGAATTTAGAGTACTCTTAAATAATGAATGCAGTCAAGAGAAAGCAAAAGGAACTGTGGAGCTTGAATCAACTGAAACTTGACTATTTTACAATATACATCGGTATTCTTAAGAGCATGCTACAGCTTTTATTATAATGCGCGTCCATTGGAAAGAAAAAGACACTTAAAAATTGCAATTGAGCGACAAGCCTCTCAACGAGGCGAAGTTCAAGGAAGTACCAAGGCGATTCTCGAGCAGAAAATCATGATACGGCTCACTTCTAGTGTTGAGGAGTGAGAGAAGGAAAGGATGGAATCGATTGTAAAATCAACCTCCGACCGCTCCTCAGGTTCGGGGAGGTCCCAAAGTCGCTGTGTGGTGGAGAGACCCTCTTGCTGTTGGGAGAGGTGCTCTTTATGCTGGCCGTTGGCGTGCTGCTGCTGCAGAGGATCTCGGGAATTTCGTCCTCCATATTAGTTAGAGGAAGTTTTTCGAATTTCGGTGGTGGCGGTAGTAGAAGATCCGGTTTTCCCATTTTCTGGCTAGAGTGCAATGCATAAGAGGATCCAATGGTGACGAACGATGAACGCGGCTGCTTGAGCTTCGATGGAAATGCCAACTGAACCAAAGGTCTGCAAAACACAGATAAAGTTAAATGACCAGAAAATACATCTGTTAGTGAAGGAGCTAAAATGAGAGAGACTAAAGGACGGAAAGAATTTAAGTAAACCAAACCTGCGAAACCCGGATGGTGTGCTTGGAAGAGCAGAAGCTAAATTTAGCTCATCATTATTCTCATTTTCCATTTTCCAAGGAATTTTCTCTGCTTTGTTCTTTTCACACTTCTCAGTCTCTTCTTCTTCTTCGCAATCTGGTCCTCTCATAGCAGAACCTGAATTCCACAGTGAACAATTTTAATCTAGGAATTTCATTTAGTTTCGAGACCATAAAATAGTGTAAAAAAACGCATCAGAATAAAGTAGTAGAAGGGTAGAAGGTTGGTGATGGTATTTAGCGAGCCACATGCTAGGGTGACGTGAGGATCACTTACCATCTTTTGTACCGAATGCATTTTTACACCCTTCGCATCGACAGTTAATGGAGCAGCCAACACCACCCTTTTTAAAACAAAAACCAACATTAATAAAGAATTATAGCAGAAGATCAAATTGGACAGCACAATCTGAAAGGAAAAACCTGATAGCACTCGCAGTATTTCTTGAGGCAACTGGACTTCTTACAATTGCATCCTCTTTTATGTCGTGCTGAAGCTGGCGTTTTGCTAGAATCTTCCTGCACAGGACAAAAGGACGAAATTACATTGTAGGCAGTGTTTCATATTTATTCCCCTTTTCGCCAACGAGCAGGAATAGAGTTAACATATCATATATTCTTACCCCGTATTCAGAAGCAGATTCAGAAGACCTAATGACTTTTGGAGCAAATGCAAGCGGGTTACGTGACTCAATCTGTTTTCTAGTTGCAAGAACAGTGTCCTCATGAATAGGCTTGTTGAAGCAATCTTGACATGCACATGGCTCGATGCAGTAGACACCAGCAGCAAAACATTCACAGTAACTGCATAGACAATTTTGAAAGGTCAACTAGCATACTAATAGCCTCCAGATTTCCTGAAATTGTTCATCTCATTCAGTTTTGATTTGCCAAAAATGGCCTAGGTGGACGATTTGTTTCTAGGGTCTCTTCCATTTTTAAGTTTCGCTGGAATAACTCAGCTGACGAAAAAATTTTAACATCCTATTTTTCTGGGTTGTTTACAAAAACCATCTCTCAATTATTTTATCAGGATTACACTCCAGTTATGACCTAATACAATGACATCAAGCATGCCCTTTTGGCTTCTGTGAAATTGTCACTCAAAGGGAATTGGAGACTCAGCCTGCGCTGAGGATAGAAAGGCCCAGTGCAACGTCTTCTATTAAAGGGTTGAAGTTCAGATCTAAACAATTACATAACTTCTACATATGATAAGATTGCTTTTCATAACTTCTTGGGCCTAAATAACTTTGCTCAAACAATAGAATAACACCGCAGCTCAGTTTTCTTTCTATGTATCATTTCAGCACTTCTGCAAGCAGTTTTCTGCCACAGGATTCTTTTGTAGTGGATCAAGACCGGTTATTTGGGGCCAAGAAAAAAAAAGGACCAATTACTTAGGTTTGAAATGTACAGCATTGTGAAATTATTGGTTTTGTACATCATAGAAGACTTTATGACTAAGTGCTTTCCATGGCTTGTTGGCCAACACTGTATGGCAAGTATACTAATCGTTAAACACAAAAAAGGGTATTCAGTGAATAAAGAGTTCCAGGGTTTAAAAAAGAAAATACTTTATAGGTGAACTTACAGCTTCAAACATTTTGATTTTTTACAATTGCAGCGCTTGCAGGTCTCACTTTCTCCGCCATTCTCCATTCGTCTCCTGAAAATCAAATAGCACATATAAGGAAAGGGAAGGGAAGCATCAAAAGTAGTATCTGAATATACGGTCTTGAACATCAAGTTATAAACAGATCATGCATGCCTTTTCTTTCGGGGACTAGTCTGGCCATTCTCTTCATAGTTCAGATCAGTGGGTGCTTGAGAAACTTCTTCAGCAACCTGAAGCCCATTATCGTGGTCCATGTCTTCAGCATTACTCAAAGTCAAAGACTTGTGAAGCGACTCCTGATTGGTCAAGGGAGACTGCAACGAGGTTGTGGACATGTGCACGTTTAATGCTTGGACATCAGATAACAAGCTTTCATGTTTAACGATTCTGGAGTCCTTTGTAGTTGAAGTCAAAGCATTCAAGTGCAAGCCAATTCCCGGTACAATACACCGTGAAGAATCACCTCCACCTTTGACAACAACCAGTTGCTTATTTTTTGGGATATTATTCTCATCAGATTCAAGTAGTGGTGAAGAATTACCACCTGAACCACCATCCAAGCACTTCTGCTGAGTTCCCGCCATCTCAAAATCAAGACAGCGCCTTCTCATACCACGAGGTAGATCAGAGATAGGCTACATATCGACAGACAGAGGTACTTTAGTTTGTTATACAATCCAACGGAATTCTGTGTTTCAGCAATTAACACAAGCAAGAAAAGTTTCTTCAAATGGCTGGAGGTGGAGCTGGAAGACTAATACTGAAACTGTTCAGATTAAAACAAGAGCTAAAAGTATTGAGAAACTAACAACAGAGATGAGATTTTTTCATGAATTTCTGACTGAAGATGCTTTGGAAGTTGCAAATACTATTTAAAAGTCACTTTCAGCATCATCACAGTATGTTACAGACAAGCACATTGCATGTGTTTTCAGTAAGAATGAGTACAGATGGATTAGTAATCGATTTTATTAGAAATGAATTGAGGGGAAAAAAAAGAAATTGGAACGGTATAATTAACTTCTAATAGAATTTTGGTGAGAATAAAAGAAACGAGCATGCAATTTTGGTTCAGGGAATTCTGTGCATCTGGTCTACTTATTGAAGAGGCAGATATCTATAGTTTGCATGCTGTGCCAGCACATAAGAAACAGGAAATTTTGTGAGAGAATATGTGGAGTAAAAATCAAGCTGTCTTTTACCTTATTAGCAAATGGAATATGCGCTCCCACCTCATTATCCATATTTACACTCAAATAAGTACCAGTGTGATTATCCAGATTGCTTATGGCAACACCATTCGGCAAAGTATTTGTGTCTTTCTGCTCACTGGGATCTACAGGCTGACAAGAAGGCTCCTCTGCTTCATGCTGTTCGTTAAAAGTGAGTTGATACAGTAACTGCTTTTTCAGTTCTTCACTAACCTCGTTCTCAGGAAAATTTGACACCATAGAAGTGAAATATCCCACCTCTACATCTGGTGATCTCTGGATCAGTCCCCTAAAAGCAGCAGCATCATTAGGGGAACTAAAGATTAAAAGGTCAGTCGACTCTAAAGCCATACTCTCCCATCCACACCCTGTATCATTTTTCTGTTGAGAAGTTCCCTCCTGATGTGACCTACCATCAAGTAAGTCTATTTGGGAATTCTTTTCAACAACAGGAGCATCTGACTTGGACACAGTACAATCCGCAGCAGTGCTACATGGCGTTGGGTCAGAATTTGGACTGCCACAGTCGTACTTTAAGGATTGTGGCAGGTCAAGTGCAAATTCTTGGTGCTCATCAAGTGGCTCAACAGAAGATTCTCCGATGGGAACCAAGATATCAAAGTTTTCCTGCAGCTCACTTTCATTTTCAGCCAACTGAGCCACATCTGAAACATCGCGTTCAGCTGTTGGAATTTTATTCTCATCTTTACAAGAAGTTCCGATATTTGACAGATCTGAGTCTTGATGGCTAAAACAAGAGATATCTGTTAGCAGACATATACAAGCAAGGCAGTCTGAGCCAACTGTGCAGGACTAAACAAGAAAGACAGACAATCACCTTCTCAGAAATCTCGATTCCTTGTGAGAAGAACTGACATGTGGAGAAGTGAAAATGGACGGAAGAGATCCAAAAGTCAGTGAGCTGAATGCCTGAGTGATTCGTATGGACTTCACTGGCTTTATGGGGGAGAGACTGTTGATATAATTGAAAACTGGGGAGTCCTGCAATCATCAAGAAACTATTACTCACGGATCACACAATATATTTATCTGAAGAAATAAATGCACAGAAACGACGTAAAGTAGATTTATACACACTAAAAACAAGTGCAAGATGGAGACTCTTAACCAGAAAGTACTGAATTAAAGAAAAAAGTTCAATTAGCCAATTCTCAAATCAAGTTCTGCTTCCGTGAAAAATGCAAAAATTAATCGAGCATAACAACATATCCTGCAAAACAGCATACTTTATTTCCATGTCAAATATTTTAAGAATTGTTGCAATAAAACATGCCAACTGGAATAAAAGCCAGAATATAGAAAATCTCACAACCAAGAGCTCTCAGATGCGAAGCTACCGTGAATATATGATAAACTCTGCCCGCCAAAGCTGTTTGTGGGCATGTTAGACCGACAAAAAGGGGTCATTCAATCAGATCCACTCCTCGATCCAAGATGATAATACCAACATGTGGGAATTGAAAAGAAATTACATAAAAGAAGAAGGAGCATGACCACTTAAGACCTAGCTGAGCCCTCATACAACCTCGAGTGCATTAAACACAGGATCTGTAGTTCACTCATAAAAATGGTCGCCAGTAAACATCTGTGGACATTTCCCCCAAAAAAACACCACTTTTGACTAATTAAACACTTAGTCAAAAATTTCTGACCCCGAGAAGGAGAATTAGACAGAAACTCCAGACAATTGCTTCGAATTTCCAAGTGAAGATCACTGAAAAGCAAGGTCCACTCAGCATTGACTCGCCAGAGATCTAAATATAGAGAGATTCACATCACCAAGTGAAGATCTACTCAAATTAGCTGGAGTTCAGACCACACTTCCGAACAACCTTAAACAATTCGAAGCTTCTTCTTTCCCCCGTTAAAACCCTCCGGAATTCTTCTCAGAAACTCCAAAGAAGCTGAAAACACTACAATCAACTCGAAGGAGAAAGGATCCCCATTTCAAAACTAAGGTCAACGACCCAGATGCGACAGAAAAGAAGAGCATGCAGACCAGGCAGGGATCGAGTCAACAACCCGCAACCAAGCTCCAAAAGATCCAAGAATTGCCAAAACCAACCCGAACCCCCGGGGAAAAAGGAAGAAAAGAGATGAAACTGACGAAAAAACCGAAGTGGGTACTCAAGATTCTCGGCGGGGCGAGCGCAAAGTACCTCGAATTTAGAGATGGGAGCGGCGATCTGGTTCCTCTCTGGAGTATCCATTTCCAGAGAAGAAGCTGCTTCACATTTCTCTCTCCAAACCACCCCCCGCTCCCTATCTCTCTCTCTCTTTCTAAGGCCTCTCCCTTTCTGGGTATCTCCTCCGAGAGCGGGAGGAAGAGAGGGAGAGCGAGAGCGAGAGAGGGAGAGAGTGAAAAAGTGGAGGAGATTGCAGAGGAGAAGATGAGATTCAAGAAGGAGCGGGAAGGCGGGAGAGAGAGAGAGAGAGAAACTTTAGAGAGAGAAAGAGAGAGATTTTCTCGTGGCGATAAACTTTAGTAAGGTGGGGCCCACCTCGCAACTCCACAGCTGTCCGTTATTTTTTCATGTTGTTCCTCGTTTCCTTCCTAAAGTTAAGTGTTCCTTTTTTTTTCTTTTTTTTTGGTAAAATGTTGTTGGGTTTGGTGTTACCTTAAATAAAAATAAAAATTGTAAATGTTGGCTCTTGGGGACAATATGGCATAGAAAATGTTGTTGGGTTTGGTGTTGCCATAAATAAAAAAAGATAAATTACAAATGTTGGCTTTTGGGACAGTGTCGTGATCATCTTTTCCTTTTTTTTATCTTGGCATCGGGTATATATATGAAGTAATATTTTTACATGACTTCTTATTAGATTTTAAGTTTTTAACTTGCACAGACTTGCCAAATTTTCATTTGAAGAACAAATGATACGAGCTCTAGCCATTCAAGATGTGAAATTGTAATTGGCAAATCAACTCATTTCTTTTTCTTAAAAAGCATTTTAAAGTGATTGTCGATAATTCTAACTTTATTAAAAGTGGAATCTTATGACGAATCCGTGACATTATGTCAAATAAATGACGTGTAGCATCCAACGATTGTATTATGAGGTCAAGATTGACATGACAATGAAATCTCGATGCATTGATTTTATGAATCTGATTATGCATGGTGAAAATGCTTTTTAGTCTTTATTGAAAAGGGCAAAGAAGGGCTTTTCTTTTCCTTTTTTGAATTAGAAAAAATCATCGCGTAATTATGACTCAAGAGAATGGGAAATGGAATTTCGGTTGTCAATAAGTATTCTTCAGTTGGCCCAATTAAATGTGCTCAATTTCATACTTTATAATTTAATCACCGCTTGGAGGAGCTCTCTCTCTCAATTGAATTCTCAATCTCCATTTATTACAATTTTCATAATTTCTCCAGGTACTGTTAATGTGTTTCCTCAGCATTTACTACATTAATTTCAGCGCTCATCATGAAAAAAGTAAATGCACAAAACCGTGTGCAAATAAACGAAATCTCATTGCCATTAATTGGAAATCCAAAACGTTTTAATATTAAGAAGGACATAAATCATAATTAATATTATGTTATTAAAATCATATCTTTCCTTTTGCCACAATTTACATTGTATTTACTGTCATGGTTTTCGGTTTCAAATTCACAAAACTAAAGTAATTATTCTTTGGCGCCTTGCATTGGGAAAATTTGTCAATTTTATATTTTGGCCATGGATGAAATTATTATAATTCTAGACTATAAGTTTACCCGAGAAAGCCAAATAAAATCTGATGTACGTACTTTTAGTAGCTCATATCTGATGAATACAAAAGAAGATAATTGGCACCGTGTAAATTATATTCTTAAAATTCGTGGAATATGTTGAATAATATTAAAATTCTATTTAATGTGAGATTAACACAGATTATAAAAGATAATTTCCAAACAGACGTAGAAATATTTTTCCTAAAGATACACGGATCTAGGATTTTTTTTTTCCAAACAAAACGCAAGTTTGAGATTTCATTAGAAAAAATATACAATAGGACTTTCTATTATATTAGTGCATATAGGAAAGGACATAATAAAAGTTATTTCTTTCGGTGCAAATGGCCTATTAAAAACATTCTAAGTCAACCAACAATTAAGTCTAAATACGACTAAAAAATGTGTACTTCTATTATATTAGTCTTCCCAATTAGGGGTGATCAATTCTCCGTCGGGTCCGGTCCAACAGACTAGCCACTTTTTTATTTTATGAAGATTTTAATTTTAACTTAATTATATTTATGTGTTTAAGAAATAAAATAGTATATATGAAGATTTATTGCTATTTTTAAGAAATTTAAAAAGTTATATTTTTAAAAAGTGTTAGTCGGGTTCTCCCAAAATTGGGAATCGGACCGAAAATTACCGATTCCATTTTTATAGAATTGGGAATCAGGCCGATATCTCTAGGAACCGGACCAAATCAACTGGTCCAATCCGAACTGATCCAAGCGGTTCCCGATTTCAGTGATCCGATATGCTCATTAAAAATCCCAATACTCCTAATTAGTTAGAATAATGGCCTTTTTATGAGAGTAATTCTCGCATCAATCATAAGCGTAACTACATATCATCTTGAAAATTAGCAAGGACGACATTGTTGTCGATGAGCTGCAGCTAAGAATTAAAAATTGCTTTTTGGCACCGAAATTATGTCAAACGTGACTTTCCCGTGAATGTTTGGTGAAGGGGAATGAACCTAGTCTCTTACAATATTTATTGTTGCATACCCAATTTCACGGGCTCAAAATTTGATACATTGACGGTGTAAAATAATTGCTCCGCAAGCGGAATAACAATATTAATTATGTTATAAAGTATATCAACTGTTTGTTTTATATTTATATTTTCCAACTGCCTTTTACTTTGTATTTTTTTCCTTCCCTCTCCCTTCTCTCTATCATATCTTTTACTTTCTCGCCATGGGCTTGCACTATGAAAAACATTTACTTTTCATTCACACTTTTTTATAAATTATTTCTAAAACGCGTAACCAAAAACCCTACTTCGCTTCCAGGGATCATATGCATTATTGGTCCCCTCTCTCTTTATCTCTCTCTTTGAAAGGAAAAATAAAATAGAGCAAAAATCAATCTAGTGAAGTGTTCTTGGATTCACAGTCCCACCAGTTGATTTGCATATGATAAGTTATTTTTGGGACGCCAGAAAATAAAAATAAAAAGTGACCCTCCAAAAAATATTTATTAATGAATTAGAACTTAGAAGGGGGAGTCAACAAACATGAGAGACTTACTCACTTTTAGGAGTGTACTGTATAAAATGACGACTTGGGCTTTTTAGGGTTTAGCAACCCAAAGTATGAATTTTTATTTTCTTTTGTAAAAGAGTATCTAAAGCATGATTCTTTACATGTTATACTTGCCTTGTGCTTGAAGTTTAATGTTGTAAAATCAGGACTAGAAAAAAAAAAAGGATATTAAACGGCAAAATATGAATGGTTGGCAATAAAAAAATTTCTAGTGTAAAGAGGCAAAGGGGATTAGTGATATCTGATCTTGCATACAATGTTTGACCTAAAAGTATGAGCTTAGGAGGCTATTGAGGAGACATAAAAATTTTAATTACTTATTTCAGATACATTTATACACATTTCAAATCGAGCAATGCTACCCTCTCAATGCACAATGCACATATTATTTGTGAGCATAGGAGGATATTGAGAAGACAAAAAAAAAATTTAATCACTTATTTCAGATACATTTATACACATTTTAGATCGAACAATACTACCCTCTTGCTCCCCCATGCACATATTATTTGTGATTATTTATCCACGAAATTAATTTATTCGAGCTTTATGTAAAGTGATGTTCATTAAATTTTGCCATCTTAAATAGTAATCATCTTACAAAATCTAAAATAGGCTCATCTACTCTTCATTATGAAATACACAAAAATATACATAAATTACATGGTCCTTTCTCCCATGTATTCGTCATCCCATTTAAATATATTGATTGAAAGACATCGCATTTTATATAATTTCTCTAAATTATAATTATCAATTCTTTTCTATGAATGTGTGATATACACATTTCAAATCAAGTAATACTACCTTCTCGCTCGGCAATGCACATATATGTGACTATTTATCAACGGAATTAACTTATTAGAGCTTTATATACAATGATGTTCATTCAATTTTGTTACTTTAACTAGGTATCTTATAAATTTTAAAATAAGCTCATATCTCTTCATCATGAAATATACATAAATTACATGGTTCTTTCTCCCTGTATATTTGTTATCCGATTTACATATATGTATTGATTTAAAAACATCAATTTTTGTCTGTCAAAGTGTGTCGTTTGGTGGAAACTTCCTCCTCTGTAAAAGCGGACAACCCCCCCGGATCTACCTTCACCTGCCCGACATCCTCTCTCTCTCTCTCTCTCTCTCTCACTCTCTCTCACTTACGTTTGTCACGTGCCGTCCGGTCGGAGAGAGAAAGCATTTTGGCGCGCAAATGTTTTCGAAGGCTAAGTTATCCGGTAGGCCTCAGGTCCACGCTTACCAGCCGTAGATCCGCACTATGATTGGGACATCCACCGTTGAAAAGCAGCAAAACTCGCGCGTGATCGATGATTGGCGGTGCATGATTAGGCGACGGACCTCGAGCCTACGGAATAATCTTTTAACTGCTCCCTTTGACCCGCTTCCTTAGGATTTCGATTTGATTATTATTGCCGTTCCATAAGAATGAGGGGACACTAGACGACATGATAGGGTTCGTTGGCCGCTCACATCCGAGTCCATCTTTTTCCTTTTTTCTTTTTCAATTTTTAATTTTATAGTTCTTGGGACCCAGCATTTATATTCCCTTATTCATGGGTCTTGCGGCACGTGTCACGCCCCGATGTAGCTCGATGAATCAATCCTAGACTCATAAGACACGCTTATTAAACGCAAGGTGTCCGAGAAATACTAAACATATTGTGTGTTGATCAATTCGGTCTTATAACTTTCATTGTATTAATTTAATTTTAAACTTTTCGATAAGTTGTTAATTTAATCATAAAGGTTTTAATTGTGCTAATTTAATTTTAAACATTTTAACAATTTGTCAACTTAGTTAATCCAACCAATTTCAATTGAAATTCCATAATATGGCAGTGCTATCCTACGTAATATGATCGACACTAACATGAATAATTTTTCAATTTTTTTCTTTATTCTTTTTTAGTTTCCTTTTCTCTTCTTTTCCTTTTTCTTTTTCCCTCCACCACCCATTGCCAGAAATTTTTTTCATAAAATTAAAAAAATTTACAAAAATTATCCACACTAGCGGTTTCAAACCAAAATTGGTCGGAATGACTAAATTGGTAAATCATCAAAAGGTCCATGGCTAAAATGACACAATTGAAAAGTCCTGGCAAATTGTCAAAAGTTTTATGACTAAATTAATGCAATTGAGATGTTTATGATTGAATTGGCCACCATACAATAAATTTAGGATTTTAAACAATTTTCCCCATAAACACCTGCATAAAGAAATGCTTCTTCTTCAATGTACTATTTGCCATTTTGTTATTTATAGTCAATGCATTGAAGATGATGATCTTTTCTTGTTAAGTATGATGAAGTGCTCTTGAAACATTAATTAGTAAAACCTGAATGTTTATACCGATGTTTTGCAATGCCCATGTTGACTTTGAATATAAGATTATATCTTTCCAAACACAATGATATCCATGAACCCCTATTATGCCTAGCTTTAACTTCAAATAAAAATAGTGTTGAGTTTTTTACTCATCAAACCAATCATTAAATACTAAATGTTATCGAGATATTTCATTGCATTGTGATTGATTGATTGATTGATATCTTTGAAGAGAATAATGAAGCTTATGATATTTCATTGCGTTGTGATTGACTGAGTGAATAGATTGCTTAACATTTTAAGCAGATATAAAAACCTCTCTTTTAGAAAAATAATATTTACTGGCCATAGAAAAGTTGTTGAATTTATTTTAACATAATTTGCCATGGCTTTTTGTCATCAAAACTTCTTTAGTATATCATATGACCTTATCTAGCGTCTAGACAGGGCTAGTTAGCTGGTATATTTTCTCCCTCTAGTATAGGGGTGTGCAAAATACCTAAGAACCGCCCGGACTGCCCAGAACTGAACCGGAACCGCCCGGAACCAGCGGTTCTTAAGGGAACCGGTCCGGTTCCCGGTTCCAATTTTTCGGAACCGGTGGGTACTGATCCGGTTCCCGGTTCCAATTTTTCGGAACCGGTGGGTACTGGTCCGGTTCCCGGTTCCATGGGCGGATCCACCCACCCGGACCGGACCGAAACCTTTTTAATATTAAAAAAAAATTACTAAAAGAAACTCTAGATTAGATCTCATCTCCTCACTCCCTTTGTCTTCGATTCTCTCTCTCTCTTTGTCTCTTCCTCGGTTCCTCCTAATCCTATCGCCATTTCGATTCCTCCCCCAGCGTCGACGCCGCCGCCACTGCTCCTCCGCTGCTGTTGTTCGCCCCCTCGCGTCGGCCGCCACCTGCCACAGTTGCGGAAAATTGTTTCACGACCGTTTTATGTTGAAAACCCGACCATAGACCTCCTCCCCTCCTTCCCAACTCATAGACCCGACCGTTCTATGTTGAAAACCAAAATTTTTTCGCGTCAAGATCGGTTCTATGGATCCACAGGGAACCGGACAGCACCGGCGGTCCGGTTCTCGGGTGGATCCCGGTTCCAATTTTTTCGGAACCGGTCCTTAGCGGGCGGTTCCCGGTTTGAGGTCGGGAACCGCCCGTCCGGACCATGCACACCCCTACTCTTGTATATTCCCAAATTGCCAATGTGGTGTCACGTTAGTGGCGCGCGTCAAATATTACTGCATTGTCAATTTGACGGTATTAGTAATGGCAGGTATGGAAAGGATTTTATTGTACAAATTAATAAAGTTAAAAGATTAGATTGCTTAAAAAAACAAGAAAACTAAGTTGCAAGATAAGGGCATCACAACTACGATAACTTTTGTACGAGGGTTATAACTTTTTTTCAATCACTTAAATACTTTAATTTTTTTTTATCATTCGAGTGCCATAACTTTTTTTTTTTCTGATCACTTGAGTGCCATAACTTATATATGACATCCAATTGAGGGCTATAACTTGTTTCCTGTTTACTTGAGTGTTATATAACTTTTAATCAATTACTTTAATGTCATAACATTTTGAAAACGTTTACCAAAAGTGCTATTCCACATCGGATTTCTAATATATGGGGGAATGTTTTCAATAATTTTTAATACTTAAGCAATCGATTAAACATTGTGATACTCAAGTGAAGGTTTTTAAGAAGTTTTAACACTCAAATTGTTAAAAAAAATATGATACTTAAGTGATCGTCGCACAAAAATCATGACACTTGTAGTATCATTATCTCTTAATTGCATAAAACAACAATAGTGGAAGAACTAAAACTACACTTAACCCTTTTGGTTGGCATCTGCATGTAGGTACATCGATAAGTATCTTCGCTCAATTGTGTTCACATTTCAATGTTAAAAGGAAACGAATAATTTCTCTCAAGAAAATATAGTGAACTACAATTGACAAGAATGTATTGCATGAAACACAAAGTTATTTTCAGGAAAAATTACCAAAAAAGTCCTAAACCTATTACAACTGTACTAATTCAGTCATAAACTTATTTTTTGGTTAATTGAGTTCTAAACCTTTTATAATTATGCAAGTTTAGTCCTTTGGCCAGAATTGGCTGGGTGGCGCTGACGTGGCCATCGGTTAGCGTCGACAACAATTTTTTATTTTTTAGAATTATTTTATTAATTTATGTATCTTTTTATTTTTTATTTTTTCCCTCCCTCCTTCTTCCTTTAGCTTTGGCTATTGGCCAGAGGGGAAGGCTGGCCGTTGTCAAACTAGCGCAGTTGGGTGAGCTTGCCCAATCTGGTGAGGGCTTGCCTCATTGTCGCTGCGCGAGGGCGAGCTCGCCTAGCCACCGATGAGGCAAGCCCTCGTCAGATTCGGCAAGGGGGGCCTCATTGTCGTCGGATTTGGCAAGGGCTCATCTCCCCGTTGGATCTAGCGAGGCGAGCTTGTCCTCGCCCCTCACCCACTAGTGGTGAGGTGAGCCCTTGCTAGATTTGGCGGGGGCTCGCCCCACCAATAGTTGGGCAAGCTTGCCCTTGCCCAGTGACGGCAAGGTGAGCTCACCTGGCTGCCTCAGTCCAGTGACCAGCTAGCCCTCCCCTTTAGTTGGTTGCCAGAGCCAAAGGAAGAAGGAGGGAAGAGGAGGAGGAAGAGGAGGGAGGAGAAGGAGAAAAAAAGAGAGAAAAATTAATAAATAATTCAAAAAAATATAATATAATTAAGAAAATTGTTGCCTGCACCAGCCAGCAGCTACGTCAGCACCAACCGGCAGCTACGTTAGCACCGGCCAACCAATTTTGGTTGGAAAGACTGAATTGATATAATTACAAAATATTTAGGACTCAATTGGCCAAAAATATGATGACAGAAAGAAAATTGGCCAAAAATATAAGTTTATGACTGAATTTGCAATAGGTTTATGACTTTTTTTTGGGTAATTTTCCCATTATTTTCAAGCATCACCCTTCCTCTTGTCAATAACTAAAACTACTCCCATGATGGTAATTACAGTCATATCAAGGCTTCGTCTAATAAAATTGCACTAAAACTACTCCCATGATGGTAATTACAGTCATATCAAGGCTTCGTTTAATGAAATTGTATATCAAATTCAATTTGAGACACGACACCATATCCTCTGTGCCAATTGAGCATATACTATTCACTCATCTTTGGTGACACAAATAAACGAAGAATTTCCAATGCTAATATGCATTAATATAAGAAGAAATGAGCTATGCATTAATATAAGAAAAAATGACCTCTTTAATCATATTGATGAGTAAGGTGACGCTAGAAATAAAAAAAAAAAAATCGATCAAGATCATAGTGCACAAGAGCTATTCAAGATTTGACTGATATCCTGACATGATAAAGTCAGTCACTTCCCGAATAATATAGGAATTAACTTTAAAAGATCAAGAAAATACCGTCCCTGAGCATGATGTGTGATCTGATCTACAAGCATCTTCACATTTCCCAATTCAAATGAATCTCATGAACATTCTTGTACGCATAAATGAGCAGATGGAGCCCCGCTTTTGTCACGTGAATTTCCACCCCGTCATTTGTATCCTACCAAATCAAGAACTCCGTTTCAATGTCAACCCATAAAGAGAAAAAAAAAGAAAAGAAAGAAGAAGAAATAGACAATGACTTCAACATATAAACGAGCAATCGCAGCATCATAACACTCACTTTGTCACAGAGAGAGAGAGAGAGAGAGAGAGAGAGAGAGAGAGAGAGAGAGAGAGAGGGAAGTTCATGCGACATCATAGTGTCCATTACATGCGTGCTTTTAGCACGTGCCACTTTTCTCTCTACTCTCTCTCTCTCTTCCATAAAATGACAAATTGGATCCAAACAACAAGAAGCAGAGTTCTTGGTAAATGCAGTATGAAAGTTAAAAGTTGAAGTTTTAGAGCTTTGGTCAGGCATGGGTGTCCTTTATATTTAGGGTTTTGATTTCGATGATACTTAGATTCTTTTAGGGCAAAAAAATGGAATAAAGGCTAGAGAGCGGAAGTCTTCTTGACATTATGTGATTTGTCAGATTCACAGTCAGACTAAATATATAGTAAAGTTTAGTTGACCCAACATTTTTGACTTTTTGCTCCTCATATTTTCAGAATCAATGTAGTTGCTCTCGCATGATGTCAAAAAAATAAGTTAAAAAATGTAAAATGATTGCTAGCGAAGCTTGGGAAAAATCCGGATAGTAGGTAAGGTCAATTCTGAGCTGTTAATGTATCTTACATCACTTATTTATTCAGTTTATATGCTGTTTATGTATATGTGGTCACCCTCCATTTATTAGCTTAAGTTTTTGAATTGGGTTTTTTAATACATTATAAAAGCTACATTCTATCCACTTTATTTTTAACTTGCACATGAATTGCCGGAGGGGGGGGGGGTGTCCAAGTGTTACAAGGGAGTATTGAAGTATCCTATATCGATCTCTCCTCACTTATTAGCTCAATGTTTGAGTTGGACTTTTTGATATTGACAAGCACAACAAGCACATTGCGATTGATTATAAATGAATTACTATCGGATTTTTCTTTTGTCGTAAGAATATTCTAAAGCCTAGAACTTGGCTTTTCTGTTTGCGTAATAGTTGGTGATTTTCTTGCCTTTTTAAAATTTTTTTATAGGAGGGTGGTTATTTGTTTTGCATGGTGGTATGTTGCTGGACGGCTTTTGTTTCACACTGAATCCTTCGACGAAAATACCGAGGATCAACTTTTGTCTTTTGGGGGTTTCCATGGATGCTGATATTCTTTTGGTCGACTCACCGTACAGTTCCAATTAAATTGTTGTTAGGTGATGATGATGACTCATCTTATTACACTAGAATAAGTAAAGGAGAGGGGATTAGAAAGATTGCAAGCCTCTCATTAACTAAATCTAAATAGAGCAATTGTAATAAATCATCGTTATCCATATTTGATTTTGTGTTTCCGCACATAGTTAGGTCCTAAATTTGACACTCGCTCGAAAAATAGCCACACTAATGTCAAGTATGTTATCGATCATATATTTTCTCTTGGGATGGAACCAGATATTTTGAATAGCCCAAACTGTATTCGAATGCGAGACATATTCATTCATCTGAGCAGGCTTGAGAGCCAAAAAAGAATTGCCCTTCGAGTTCGGCTCAGCCTAGCCAAATATAAGGGAAAACAGCTGTGCGAGCGTGAGGGCAATGACTCCTCTTAGACCTTGGAGTTACCAAGACTTTCCCGACATGGTTTTATTGTCTGGTGAATGCAAGACCTGAACGAGTCTGGGCAAGCACCATTCTTTTTGGGCTTTGGCTCGATCCAACGTTGTCATTTATACTAAGAAAGTATAATAGTTTCCAAAATCATAGGCTGAGCTGGGTAAGAATTTTGATGGTCGATGTCCAACTTGGTCCGTTAGGCTCCCCATTCAATAGTTCTACATATAATGAGTGTTGTCCCAGCCGAACAACATTTTTTTTACCATATTACCCGAATTGTATATCAAGTCCAAGTGCAATCCGATTTATTTTGGGATTAAGGCCCAAGAGTTTGGGCTATCTACCTTTGAGGCCCAACACGCCAATGGTGGCCCATTCAATGCCTTGGAAGCATGGTGTTAGGGCTTAATCAAATTACAATTGTCAAAATCAAGAATTTGCATTTAACGCTAATAGCACCTAAAACATTTCGAAAATTTATGTATAAAATCTTCCTTTTTTTTTTAAAAAAAATTCACTTTTATTTCATACTAAATTTGAAGAAGGGGCATGTCTTGGGGAACTAAATATGAACTCTTCTTCTTCTTCTTCTTCTTTGCTTCTCTTTGTTATTAAACTAGGAACTCTATTAAGGGAAATATATAAGCTCTGAAGTATCAATATCGCTTCAGATGCGAAATGTTGATATTGCCAGCTTTTTCTTATTTGGAGCCTGCTTCAAATATTTAGATTTTTTTTTTTGGTCAAAAAATATTAAGGGTAGTTGATTGCAATGGATTGCTTTGACGACATGTAATTTTTTTGGAAAAGAAAAAAGAAGAGCAATGTTATATCATGGATAATGAAAAGTTGACTTGTCATTATTGTTTGACATTGACATATTTTGAAGTTTCGCAAAAGCCATTTTCCATTTTCCTTTTTTTTTCTTCTGACAAGGGAAAAATTGCTCAAAAGTTATTTTAACCTTAGCAAATGATATCCTTGACTTATGATTCTACTTATATAATTGATTTACATCCATATATTAGTATATCATGCAGTGTTGTTGGGAAAATCAACCAATCTAAATCGTTGGCCACAAATATGAAAGTATTCCCGAAACATTCATTATTTAAATTAGTCATATAAAATATCAATATATATTGTAAAGAAAAAAACAAGACGATTCATAACACTTCGTATAAAGGCAACTAACTTGGGTTGACTAGAAGATAAGTACATTGAAGACATCTAAAATTCTTACTAATCGTTGAGAAAGACTACTTATTAATTACATAAAAAGCGAAATGGACTAAAAAATGGAAAGAGTAACATTTTTTTTTTTCACGTTAATTGGAGTTCATCTCACTATGGCTTTAGACATTTTCTTTAATGCCTCAATTTTCGCCGATTGCAATCGTCATTACAATTATCTCAATTGAATCACAGTCAGTGTATCGGACTCTTCAAGTTCAACCAAGAGATAGATATATGGCATGTGAGTAAAAAAAATGGGAACGAAAAAATGAATTATTGGGTGAGAAAATCAAGTAGCCCACAGTAAAAATTACTTTGTCATGCGAAATAAACAATTACAAGAGTAATCAGACAAACAAATTATACACATAGTCAACCACATATTCAACTGACTGCAACCAAAAATCAACAAGACATAACAGGGTACTCCCCGAACCAAGTTTAAAAAATGTGATTGTTATGGTTATTTTGTATTTTCTGAATGGCCCTTGTGATTATGCCAATACAGAACTATGGGAGACCGCTGATCACCAGTGACTGTGGCCTAATGGTACAAGCTGATATTCTACACAAGTGAGGTTGTGAGGATAACCCCCTAAAGATGACAGTGCCTGTATCTTGCCTTGTCAGCGACGGGAGCTCCGGCAGCTTTGGTGGGGTTAAAGTGACAAGACTTGCCTACCCGAGATAATTGGGTTGCCAATGGTCTTGGATGACCATCTTCTCGCAAGCTTAAATCAAAATACAGTATGGCAAACATAAGGCTTTCATGATGACTTAACAGAGCGACAAAGCACAGTCTCCCTGATTGCTCCTCTCCACCTTTCCTTGACAACAAAGAAGAAAATGTGCTCTGAGCTGGTGCAGGAATTTGAATAGAAGAAAAATGAACTATGAACTTTGACAAGGAAGTCAGATTTAAATGGATTATAATCTACGGGTTCATTCAATTTAATTACCATATTCACCAACTCGAAAACACCTGTTTTAAATCCTATTTTTTGCATCTTTACAATAGTCGCTGTTGTTAGAAGTAAGAAACCTTCTTCATTTGAGTTGGAATATAGACCTTGATAATTGACATAATGATATAGATTAATCTTTTGGAGCAGGTCTACAAAAAAGCAGTTTAGAGCATATCACTACACCTACCAAAATAAATAGCCTTTTCTTTTGTCAAGTTGCAAAAGATGAACATAAGCACATCATTTGCCTACCTCTACAGTGTTTGCATTTGATCCTCCTGAGAGATTCTGCCAAATAAAGATGACAGTGAGGATATTCTGCAAAACAAGCACAATTGAGAGAATTCAGGTCACCGAGCTAGGGCATAAAAAAATAATAATAAAAGAAATTTGGAAGAGAGAACATAACAAATGCTAAAATTGCAGAAAAATATCAATATAAGAGCAACAATTCCTCATGGTTCTCATGCAAAGCAGGGTGCAATTCCATAAGTGGAAAGACAAGCAATAGTTGGGCATCAAACAAAGTTCATGACATCTCATCAATCCAGATAGGCACATCCATGCATCACAATTCCGGCATTGTGAGCAAGTCCATGTAAGCATTATTTGTTTTGAGGAATAGTGACTCGTACGAAACTATGGTGAACTAGCTGTACCCCATTAGCATTATAACCATTTTATTGTGTGCTCCATTATCAAACAAAACAGAGCAACCAAATGTCTAGCTGGTTTGTGGCAAATAATGAGAAGCTTGTCCATGGAAAAACATCAACTTTTTAGCATCATGTTGAGGATTTGTAATAGAAATGGATCCTGGAGCAGCAGCAGTAGCTAAATGACTGAGTGTGGAAGAAAGAAGTATGGACCATTACCTGAAGAATAAAAATTAAACATTGGAGAGAAATCTTCTTATGCAGGTACCAGTAACCTATAAAGGATAGCCGTTTGAGAGAGGAGAGATGGCTGCCAAGACCACTTAAACTTTCCACATTCCTCATATTTCTCATCCAAAAAGAAATTAGAGATGAATGAAACAGAATATTCCACGCTTCTTATCCTCCACCGTTGATAGTCTTTCCACAGTCCTCATATTTCTCATCCAAAAGTCTGAAACAGGACGAGCAATTACTCCCGAATAAAAGTTATCTTTCATGCATGATGAACAACTACAAGAGTGATCAGAACAAAATTATACGCATACCTAATTGATTGCAACAAAAAATGAACCAGGATACCATGTTGATGATTTGCTGGAAAACTCTTATGATGATGTTAACTGACAAGTCTGGGAGACCATATTGGTACTGGCTGATATTCTACAAATGTGAGTCAGGAGATCAAATGACTTGATATGGGCTCATAATGCTTAAGAATGATTGGCTACACTTGCTGGTATATCTGGAATGCTTAATATGCAGTAATCTTTAACAACAAATCACCTGATCCTGAAAATGTCATTTATATAGATTAAAAAAAGCTCTTTAAGACTATGCATCCTGTAAAAATGTAAGAGAGCTAGGTCATAATTGGGTGGACGAAAGGCAGGGTATGTAGAGTAAACCTGAGCTAGGTTTTGCAAAGATTAACTGTTATGGGTCTTACATTGAAGGAACCAGGCATGCTGTTGTCAAGATTATGGCAAAAAATGAAAGGCAGGAGATGATTGCCTGCAGGGGTGTGGTGATGCCTAGATCTGCAAAGAAGGCTGAATTACTTGCTGTTCAAAGAGCATTGCAGTAGCTAAAGAAAATGCTAAACCAAGGTATTAGTGGAGCTGAATGTAGCTGTGGTATACAAGGATATCATCAATTTTTCCAAGCAGCACAATTAAAGACTAAAGGATGCTCCTGCTGGGATTCAAGAAGCTAAAGATCATTTTACAGCTCCAAATTTTAGTTGGCCTAAAAAGAAAAAACCCCATCAAGGACACACACGACACACTCGAATGTCAGTCTCTGACCTTTGGTGGCTGGTTTTTGGAAATTCT